>OX123202.2:24332400-25585088 GCA_944739405.2 Euclidia mi
TCGATTTCTGTAAGTCAGATGAAACTTGAAGAAACTTTTCGGCGTTCTTTTTTAACTTGTGTCTTATCGCATTTTATAATACTCACAGCTGTTACTATAGATTTATTTAAGTTAGTCTTATTTTTCGAAATAAAACTTAAATTGCGGATCAAGCTCAAAGCCTTATAATCTGCTGCAAACTGATGCCCCGAAATCAACGAAGCACTATGCATATTAATTTATATATTGCTTATTCGATTTAAAATGTTTGCGATTTGTATTCATCATACAAATATGGTCGCGTAGAGACTCTCTCTCTCTGCGACCACGATCGGTGCAAGACGACCGAAATATGGTAAATAAATCGGTTTTTATACCTCGCATAAGTTAATTTTACGTGATTAAGACCTGTTAAATCAATGATGTTACATAAAAAGAAGTAGATACGTTATAGGCGTACCAAAAGCAGGATGCTAAACATAAGCCAGTTGGCAAGTCTGACATATGTGTGTGTGACGTCGCGAGCCGGCGTCAAAGTGAAACTGACACATCTTGTCAACCGAAATTAAAATAAAATATAGAGTTATCGATGTGTGCGTTAGTGTACCGTTTCTACGGATTAATATTGACAAAATAATTGAACATTTAAAAGTTCAAGTGTTAAATTATTTTGTATGATATATTTTGCTTTGTTCTACGCAGGCGGCACACCGCCTTTGTTAAAAGGATTCTAGTGTCCTTTTATGACTGTAACTTTCTTTTCCCTAACTGGTTATTTGTGCTCTTTTCTATATATTTTGCCGGGGTGATGACCTGTAAGTAAAATGAATCAAATATCAAATATGTCTGTTTAAAACTTCCTTTTATAAACGAAAATATTTTGAAAAGCATTTTCTGTTGGATATGGTATACCTACAACAAAAACTCAGTAATGAAAACCTACATCTTCTCTACATGTGGACAATATAATGAATTTATCCTTTCGCTCTAATTTAGCTGATGAACTAGTACACTACGAGAAATGACGACAATGTAGTGATTATGAATATTACACCCATAACACCTGAATTCCTAGAAGTCTTACGACATAACCCTAGCTCCTTTGTATTAGACTCATGTAGTAAGAATTAATTATAGCGAATGGTACACATCAGTACATGTTGTGAGGTAACGTGCGCTAGTAACACGAAAGTGGAACAATCTGTAACCAAGCCGTTCTGTGTAATGATGCTACTTTGAAACCTCTGTCTTCTTGAGAGTGTTATTCATACCAATATTATAAATTTAATGCAAAGCATGTTTGTTTGTCCTTTTTTCATGTCGCAACGGAGCATTGTTCTAGTATTTTTCGTGTGGGCATAGTCAGAAGGCTGAGAACTGCCATAGGCATACCTGCTTTTTACGTCGATAACCGGACGACGCAGGTAGGCCTCCCGCAAGGTAAATATATAAATAAATAAAATAAAATAAGCTGAGATGATGATGATGAACCGACTTCCACGCGGGTGGAGCCGTGGGCGATTTCTAGTAATATATTTGTATAATAACTCTACATATTCAAAAATCCGGTGAATATTTTCTTGTCTTGATGTTTGATTTTTTACCCAAGCCATATCTAATCAATGCCGTTTTATATTACACTTAAATAATTCGATTTTCCGAAAAATCGTCTTACTATTCAATCAGTTATTTTTAAATCAGATTCTACGAAATGTGAGAAAATTGTATTCCTTTTTTATGGTACTTGATTTACATGTCTAACACAGCTACGCTTTTTTGGATAGATATCTACTATGTAGTAGAAAGTATTTAAAAGCAAAACGCTGAAAGTAATAATGTGCCATTCACGCAATATATTTCAAGAAGAAATACAAAACTAAAATCATAATAACGTGGTTTTCTTAACAAAATTGGATAACATCTATTTCGTAAGAGTGGTGACGTATTGACACCCTTACAAGTAATGATACATTGGAATCCACTTTCACACGGTGAAAACAACTTTTCTTGGATCGAAACAAGAATTCTCGGTACGTGAAAACACGCGAGTACTTCACTTATGTTAGATGATCCCTTTATATGAGAAAGTCAAAAGTTTTGTTGATTGAGAGACATATTATGTAGGTTGTCAGGTGTCGACGGTCTTCTGTTTGCTGAAAACATATTTATTTAGTACGAAGGACGCGTTATGTTTGGTATCGGCAGGTGGCGACATACAATTTTTTGTTACGGTTGCCAATTTTCACACTTTGAGATATGTATTTGCCGTTCCAATTTCCTTGGCTCAGCGTTGGGTCGACGGCGCGCGGCGTCACTGCCAACACGGTTTTATAATACCCATATAATTGGACTTCGATTTTTATTAAAGATAAATATTACTGGGCCGCTTTTCCATTCACCTGAATTTGAAGTGTTTGTAAGTCACGGTCGCCTTTAAACATATTTTTCAACGGTAAATGGGCTTTTGAATCTCTATTTTGGCGTCAAATCCACATAAAAAGAAAAATAAATAAAAACGTGCCTTATTTTTGGCTGGTACAAGTTTTCAGCTTGAAATTTGATCATGATTTAGCCCATCCTGTTCTATATTAGACTTTTCAGTTTAATACTTGCTTACATTAGATTTTAGTGCTGCTTTAATTGAGATTTAAATAGTTTCAGTCTTCATTCATCATCATCTCCCTAGCATTACCCCGTTTGCATCCAAGACTTACACGACTTGAAGCCCGAGGTCCGCTTACTGGTCTAACCAGATATGACAGAATATCAACATTTCCACAGAGCGACTGCCGTCAGACCTCCGCAACCCAAAGGGATAGCGATATTCCATAGTTTAGACCAGTATCAGTTTATTTGAGGTTACTGACTCTCCGTAACGAATGTCAAAGATCTTTATGACAGCCGGGACTGACGAATTAACGTGCTCTCCGAGGCACGGGGCTGGCGATAATTAACAATTTAATACGCACTTAACTTCGAAAAGTCACTGGCGCGCGCCTCGGGTTCGAACCCGATAACCTCTGCATGGCAGTCCGTTGGTATCTCCACTAGGCTATCGCTGCCTTACAAGTTTCAGTCTTCATTATACACCTTATTTAAGTAAAGAAATTGCTGATACGTCATCAGCAGTTTCTTCACATAAGCGCGACTGAATATGACAGAGTTGAAATAATTTAAGAGTAAGTGGAGCTTAAATATTGACGAGATGTAAACGTTTTATGATTCCGATATGATACGGAAGTAGTGGCTCGCTCTGAATGTGCATCAATCAAAAGCCAACGTCGGTTATATTAAATGCGACAAACATCGTATTGATGTTCATGATTTAGTGGGCTGTACTGTTACTAATCGCGTCCATTTTCTTTTATAACGTCGTAATTATATAATACGTACGTACCGGACGACGCAGCAGGTGTAGACCTCCCACAAGGTGGATCGACGATCTGGTTAAAATCGCGGGCAGCGGTTGGATGTGGGCGGCTCAAAATCAGTCTTTGTGGAGAATCTTGGGGGAGGCCTATGTCCAGCGGTTGACGTCTCTAGGCTGACATGATGAATTATATAATATTTCAAGGGGATTTTTATAAGGCCTGGTTCTTTAACTTAAATTCAGTATAGAAAATATAACAAAAGGAAGAAGCAAAATGAAACTGCGTTATGTGGTAAGAAATCGTATCGAGAGACGAGATTTGCTCGAATATTTATTATTCGAGCAAATCCCGTCTAACAGATTTACAATACCTATTGCTTTCTTGTCAATCTTGGGGTGACATTTGTGGTAGTAGTTATTCTTAAAAAGCATTTTCGGCTTTTAAGGCGGGCGCGAGGCATCTTATGGTCATACAGGGCGTGTCGCAGGTCTGTTTCTTGCCTATGTTTCTCCCGTGCGCAGGCTATTTCTCGTTGCACATTCGGAATTTGCGACCGCTCTTCTCAGTAACGATTCAGTGCAACCACAATCATACCTTTATTTGCCAAACAAAATCAACTATTACATAAAAAGCAACTTAATTATGTCCTAAAATTAAAATAAGCCCATTTAATATATACAATACGAAAAATAAATTAAAATTAAATTTAGAAGGCGTCATGGAAGTTATCCGCATCGCAGTCAATCGGAAGCGTGCCCAGAAGACTGGCGGCATTGCCTCGTTGTATAGCAATGCTTATCTTTTGTGCTAAATACGTGCCAGCCCTCTGGTCACCCGAGGCGTCGATCAGTCTCTTTGCGAGATCCCTAAAAAGAGATCTCGCACTTGGACCCCATGGCCCCAAGGTTTCGACCCCAAACGGCTCAAACACATAATCTCCTACAAGATTTACGTATTTGCGCCGTTTGAGGGTCTCTGCTGAAGCAGCAGCAGCGCCCGCACAACCTGCTGTGCTGGAAAGATGGGATGGCGCAAGGGTATCGACACATGTCGCGTCCCATACCAAAGGCCTACCCAGCTTCCACGGCAGTAAAGACATCCCGTCCGGTCTCTTGCCATCGTCGCGTGCCAAGCCCTGAGGTTCAAGTTGAGCTGGAACGCCAGCGGTGACAAGAGCACGGCGCAGAATGTCGTTAAGGTTGGCGTGTCGTGAAATACGACCCGCGCTCCTGCTGCATGACAGACCATGGTGACCAAGGCTATCGACAGCCTCTCCGCAGTGACAGCGATGCGGAGAGACACATGACGCGCCTAAACGGAGGCAAGTAGCGAAGCGGAAGGTTGTATCGTCCAACATGGTACCTATATTGGACGATGGCAGTGCCTGAAGCCAGAGGCCCGATTCCCATTCTCCCACAGCCAACAGGCGAGCACGCTCCGCAGCGTTGGCCGATGTATTGAGGAGTTTTTCTCGTACCACGCTGCAAAGCGGCCCATCCCATTGCCTCTGGGAGAACAAGTTTCGGGGTAACTCAGTTCCTGGACAAGATTTTTTCCAAGCGTTCAAGGCATCGGCCTTACACGGCACCTCAGAATCAACCAGTGTAGGTGCTAAGATTTTCCTGGTCAATTCTGCAGTGCTGTGGACCGATGACAAGAACGCTGGCAGGCTTACGTCAGAAATTTTGCGAACGCCGAGGCCGCTTAAGTGCACAGGTAAGGACGCCTGTTGCCACACTCGGTCGTTCAGAGCCACATTCAAAATTTTACTTAGGGTATTCTGTATAATTTTGTCAATTTGAATGAGTGGAGTCGGATTTGTGTAAATTTAGTGACAAAAAGACAATATCGAATAATAGTAAAAGCCGAATGTATATTAATTTTGAGTAGCCTGTCTGAAACATCATTAAAATTTTGAATTTTGTCCTGTATAAAGGAATCAAAACCGTCGTCTAAAATTGGGGACCCCAGGAGGCGAAGAGAACTTTTTTCAACTTGGGTGATATTGGGTGCCAGATATTGGAATTTTGAAAGAATAGCGGATTTATCTAAATTGTCATTAATAAAAATTTCGCATTTGCTTGTATTCAACTCTAAGCCTATGGATAAAAATTTCGATTTCAGGAATGCCAGGTCTTGATATACAGTGTTTACGTCACCTCCCAGGGTTCCATCATCGAGGTACCAGATGTTTAATTTTGAATTTAGTTGGTTTATAACTGGATGGATGGCCAAACTAAAAATTAGTCGTCCAAGAGGGTGACCTTGTTGACAACCGACGGCAGATTCTAAAAGATGTTCCTTGTATATTAATTTAGAAGGGTGTCTGTAACATTGCCAAAGAAAATTGTAGATTTGGGGTGTTTCCAATTTAACTTGTGTCAACAAGGTGTCTCTATTGACTGAGTTAAAGGCATTCTTTAGGTCAACCTTCAAGACAACCTCACCTCCATTACAGTCAAGGTACGTTGACAAGGCATGTACAGCAGCCTCGCAGCCTCCTTTAGAACCAAAAATCCCAGCTGTTGTGGCTGAAATTTACAAGAAAAGCTGGTGTTAAAATGGCGACAGCCTATTTTAGCTGCCATACGCCTGTACGTGCACCCCACGGCAATGGGACGAATGCCACCATCCCGCTTTCGTAAGGCGCACAGATTAGCGCCATACAAAACGTCGACGATGGCATCGTTCACATTGCCGGAGAGCATGAGATTAGTTAATGCCGTTAGCCTACTCAAAAGCGAGTCGCCGGCCGCCCCGGCGCTTGAACACACAAGATCCTTAAGATGTTGTGGTGTCAAGCCGTCGAGACCACCAGCAGACCCGCTCTGGAAGGAGCCAACGGCACCAACCACGTCCTTGGCTGTAATGCTGAGAAAGCCCGAGTCAGCGCTAGGTGGCTCAGGAAAGGAGAGGTTATCTCCTGGCGCTGGATGCTTGCTCTGCAGACTTGCGAGTGTGTCGGCAGAGCAAGGCGCCACCACATCGCTACTGAATAAGAGCCTGGACGCTCCCCTGATGTCACCTTCCCTTAGTTTCGACTCTACATGATGGAAGATGGTGCTGTTGCAGTGATTTTTGGGAGGATGGTATTCTAATTTTGATGCCGAAATATTGCAGTTTTCTTTAATTTTTGTTGTTAAAGTTTTTTTTGTAAGCCGGTCTCCTTGAGCATGTAGAATTCTATAAGGGAAAGTGAGTAGCTGTTCCCAATCCGTAATAGAATTCTCCCGGATGACAAGGCCTATGCAATGTGCTAGGTTTTGAGCCACTGAAGGCCTCGCACCACGGGGAATTCTCTTCAGGATCGGAATGGAATTTTTTAGCTGACTTAAATACTGCCAAAAGGGAATTTTAGGGGCGTCTATGGGATTGTTCTGTGTAGTACTGGTGGAAGTAGTGGGGCCGGAAAGTACATTTTGGTTTTTGTGAATTTTTCCTAAATGTACTTTGAGGCCCCGCTCACCTTTGAACAAACGTGCTTGGGGACAGATGGGGCAGCGCACCAGGGTAGTCGGTGTGTAAAGTTGACTGGCACTTACCTCCTCATCGCTTTTGCAACACTATGATATAGCAAGCTATATCATCGTGTTTTGCTTCACTTTACTCTATTGTGTAATCGTCTTTGTTGGATGTAATTGATTTCTGTTGTACATGTTCTGGTAAAATGTGTGTTTTGGGTGTGCGTTCATTGGTATTGGGTGGTAAAGTTAATGATGTAACGAAATTATTTGACTGTTTTTTTATAAAACTACTTAAATTTGAATCTTCGACTAGTTATTACAATTCTATTTTTGCAAAGCAATACCTATAGTTCTGTATAGACAAAAGTGTCTACCTTTTTCTTGTAATATAAATATGTACAAACGAAAGGTGTTCGAAGCAGGAAATTTCTGTCCACACTACATGACTACATCTCCAAACTGATAGTATTTTACATGATACGGTTAGCTAAAAATATATTTACTCCTTCAATTATCATTCTTCTAGCGTTATCCTAGTCAACCGGATTTGATTGAATAATAGCTTTTCCACACAGCAACTGTCTGTCTGATCACCTCAACCCAAAGGGATAGGTTTAGACTAGTGTCAGTTTATTTAGAGGCCTGACACGGGGCAAGTTACAATTAACATTTCAATACGCACAAAGCTTTCTTTTTTCTGTCTTTTTCTTTTTAATAGACAACTCCCGCACTAGGACTAAATCCTGTGTCGCGGGGGACTATACAAACATACAACTAACGGACACAATGAACACCCTGACTCGAGACAACAATTTATGAATCACACAAAGTGTTGTCTCGTGTGGGGATCGAACCCACAACACTCGGCGCAGTGTCAAGAGGCGAGGCGGCCGCTTTAACCACTACGCCAACCGTGCAGTCTAACTCCGAAAAGTCAGTGTTGCGCGCCATGGATTCGAACCCGATATTCCTGGATGACAGCCTGTTGGTATATCTACTAGGCTTTTAAGCAATTGTTACTTCAAATGGCATCGAATTAATCGGGACAATATTGTAAAACATATCTACCTCGTGAAGAATGCGAAAAGTTATGAAGTACAAGCCAAGGTAAAATTGTGTCTCGTGATTGTTCTCGGAATTCTTAGAAAATATTCATTGTTACACGTGTACAATGTTAATCGATTCACTTTTCCAACACAGAACGACTTTTCTTGAACATCAAAGTAATCTAATCGATCGAACACCTTTAATAATTAAAATCGTTGCCTTGGTTGTAATTATTAGATACTGAACCAATTTTCACAGACTATCTTGCTGATTCGAATAAGTTTATTTTACCAGAAACTATCAAAGTAATTTAATATTAATGCACATGAACGTAGAAACTCTGGTGGGATCTCATATTTTTAACCTTTTCCAGAGCGCTAGAAGGCGCGTGCAAGTGCGAACCTTTATTGTGGTGTGAAAGGGTTGGCGTGATTTCACGTTTTCACTTTGTGTCCATCCACGGCACGTCTCACCTTTACATTTCTTGACTCCATGTAGCTATTAATTATCATCTATGATATAGTTTCATTATAATTTTAGATAATCCAAACATTAGTCCTTTTAATTTTGACATCAAAACAAAACCACAAAATCAAGCCCCATGGCTTAATTTTGCCACCACCACCGTGGGCCCATGCCCACAAAGGAAAATATTTATCGAATTAAGCTGCTCATTGTTATCAAAAGCAATGATTCGCGTTTATTTAGCTAGGATTTAACCATCATCTGAATGTCAACACTACGCTTTGTTTAGTCGGTATTAAGCATAAATCATTGTATTTGGATTTCTTAGACAAAAAGCTCATCTTTAATCTCTATTAAATTATAAATGCCACAATAATTCTGTTTGGCCTGGCCATGGCTAAGTCACCAAAGCCGTCTCTTTAAAGGACTTTTTTTTCATCGTTCGAGAGGATAAATCCAATTCTACGCGGCACATACCGCGGGTTCAGCTATTAAATGAAATAAACTGTGTAAATACGTATTTGTCGATGCAGTTGGCAATCGAAGCAGCTTGTAACGAAGTTGTAACTTTCAATTCGAGACTTGAGGATTGGGGATTTGTCTTTTAAACTAAAGCTAGAAGTTGTGCTAACTTATTTATTTGAGCTGTGGTTTAGCTGTTGTGAAACATGGTCAAGTAAACACATAGTTTATCCGCATCGTTATAAAGTCACAGTAAAGGACTGCAGTGCTTAATGCAGTGGTTTAATAAACTGCACCTTCTGAAAAAAGTATTATTAATTTGGCTACTTAACTGACTATTATTTTCAAATGTCTGAGTGATTTAATAGTGTATTACAAATTCATATTGTATGTACTAATTATAATTAATTATAACTAGTTTTAAGAGGTTGTATGTATGGAAGTAGGTCCTGCGGGAAGATCAGTGTTGCAGTCTCACCTGATTCTGCAATCTATACTGATGCAGGAAGTATGTTTTATAAAGACTGCACGGTACGAAAATATATTGAAGCCTGCTCGTCGATGCATTACGGAGAAGTTATAATAAAGTATTGATTCCTTTCTTCCTCTGCTGATCAAAATATTTCATGACAGTCTGTAACGTCATAATCAAGATATTTCCGATTCCCTTGAATTGGGATGATTACTTAAAAAGTTCTGCTAATTAAATTTCCCGGAACAAGGAAAGAGAGAAGTGTGAAGTACTTGCTTATATCTTACGAGGTAACAGCGGGAAGGGACAATTGAATTGTGAATGTTTTAGAAATTCCAGTTGTAGCGGATATTTATGTTGACTTGTCAAACAACAGCAAAGTGTCATAATTCAAAGTTATCTGTAGGGGCTTTGAAAATATGAAGGAGAGTCTTGTGGACGGCGTTCGTTTGTGAAGAGAATGGAAAAGAAAAGTGTCGCCCGACGACGTTTTACCGCGCTGAGGTGTATGGCGTGGCTCGGGCCATTAACCTTTTTAATTTAGAGCGACAATAGGGAAGTTGCCTGCGAGTGAAATAAATTATACAAGTATTTTTATTTAGTAAAATATGTTAAGATAATAGTAGTTTTATTCATCAATTAATGTTAAAACTTTATGTAACATTTTTATCGTCAATTTATTGATAATAAGCACAGAGCAGATACAAATAATAAGTATTCTACTTGACAGCAAAACGTCACTACGTCATATTTCATACAAAGCCCTTGAAAGAGGTCGTTTTTGACATTTCATTAAAAGTGCTTGATTTGACTAGTTGGAAACAACCCTATTTAAAAGATCTTGGCGCACAGAATTCTGATATGATTTAAAACTTCTGACACTTAAAATGGTGACAACATTTTTATCTATCGGAGCAAGAACGGGCATGAAGTTCTTAAACTTTTGTTTGCGTCAAATTTTATGATCGTAACAACGTTGAAAAAAAATATTACGTCATTATTTGTCTGGAATGAAAAACCAACGTTTATATTATTGGCGATGCAAAGATTATCCGCGCGCCTCTAGCGGCGAAATGTAGAAGTTGTCAATGTACGACATTTGACAGCTTTCAGTAAAACTTTGCTTCGAGGTTAAGGCGGTAAATGTATCGAGAGCTGTCAAAAGAGTCAAAAGTAGTAGCGATCTGTGAAAGAGTCGTACATAGACAACTCCTATTTTCGCTAGAGTCGCTAGTTAGAATCTTAGCATCGCCATCTAAAGATAGGTAACATTACCTAGTTATACAAATATTGAATTGTTGAAGGTAATAAAGGCTTGCTACGTTGTAAATGCCGCGAAATTTATTTTTATGACGGGTTTCTTCGACAAGTTACTGTGTGACACAAAAGTAATTATGTTGAGTAGGTTCAAAATAATGTGAAGTAGTATTTGTTTTTTCGAGCCGCGCTAAGAGTAGTTGAGAACACTTAAATAAATTAGCATTCTTCATTTTATCGCAGTGCCGTAATAATGGAAATTTCGTTATATCTTTTATTGTTTTATTACAGACGAAGTTATGTTCTTAATTATGGCGAGAGATTGCAGTAAGTAAATATGGTTAAAAGCTTTTATTGCGTGCAGTAAAAGTTATTGCGTTTATTCGCTCGATTTATGCCATACCAGTACATAAAGTGCAGCTGGCTTTGTGTTAAGAAATGGTGACCCGGATTTGTCGTACTCTTTGTAATGTTTCGGTCGGTGGACAATTCTGATTGATCCCTCAATTCGTCCCCATACATTAAAAGGCCACTTAATTAGAAAAGGTCTGCAGTTCAATCTTGCTACTCCCCGGCGGAGTGGAGTTGCCGGTTCCGGATGGTAGTGCGAGAGACCTGCGACTGTTGAATTGTTGAGGTTTTATACAGAACGTGTGGAGCTGAATATCACTACCACTTTGGTTTTACTTAAACCTTATTATTATAGCCTCGGTACCTACGTTCTGATACTAAATGTGAGATTATGATTGTTCATTCGAATGCCAAATCTTGTAAGAGAGATATCTCTTACAAGATTTGTGCTTGATTTGGCATGAATTAAATTTCATGTGAAGGCCATTTAAAAGTAACAAGTAATGTGATAATATTACTTGTTACTTTTAAATGCCAAATCCAGCATCAAGAAGGCCATTTAAAAGTAACAAGTAATGTGATAATATTACTTGTTACTTTTAAATGGCCTTAACATGAAATTTAATTAAAACGTTTTAATAAGTATATCAGATATTAGGCAGGATTTTCTTTAATAAATAGAGGTGATGACCACTAGCTCGATTGACAAGCTAGTGACAAATGTAATCCAATAGGTATTGTTTTAGGTTTCGATGGTGAACAAACGAATAATTGTGTAATGACAGTGTTACTGGTAGGTTCACATTATCATGAAGTAACTTGCCCAGTATTATCGAGACCTAAAAATGACTTACACTTTCTTACAATACATAACGTAAGGCTCAGAAATATGTGTAATATTTCTTCAAATATCGTGCAATAAATTGAATGTTGGGTTCCTTTCAAATATTGTAGCGTTTGAACATACCTACTCTATTTCTATTGCCAGATAATTTCGCGTTTCACTTTAGACGTAGAATATTTGGAATGTTCTTGTAAAATGGAAAAAGGCACTGTTGAATTTGCAAGCACTCAAATTGTGCGGTGGTGTATCTCGACTCGACCTGTACCTGTGCACTTAATGACGCTGGCATACATTCTCATCGCAGGAGTAGACGTTTTCATTTACCCAGTTACTTGCTATTTTATACGTATGAATGGGCCAAAGCTTATCGTAAAAAGACTGACGACGACAATTTTCTTTATAAAATCTTTTCTAAACAGTCTTCGATAATATTCGTTATTGTGTATACCTATTTCTCGAAGAGCTCTTTATTGGCTATTGAGTGTTCAATAATCAAACTTCAGTGCCAGAGGCCCTATCCCCTTTCCTTCTCCCTTATCCCACTCCTTATCCTATCCCTTTTCCCAACCCCAAGGGGCGGCAACGCACTTGTGACTCCTGTGGTGTTGCTTGTGTCCATGGCCGGCGGTAATTGCTTATCATCAGGTGATCCGTCTGCTCGTTTGCCGCCTATTATAAAAAAAAAAACACTAAGATATTTGCCGCCGGATTTAGGGATGCTGCATTATTATTTACGGCGTGAACAACAAGCCTCGTCTCGAGATTAATGGTGTTAACGAAAGCACTTGTAAAGCGGCGAGATTGGAGACGCTCCCGCTGTGCGCCAAAGTAAACTACACTGTGTTTATTATACAGTTTATTAAAGGAACGATAGGGAGTTACCAGTATTTGTGGTAATCATTGTTTTCGTATTTTTTTTTAAATACTACTAGATAAGACTGACTCGATAGTGCAGTAACTGCTTTACATATGTATATATATATATAGTACGATTACCTATCTATGTGTAAGAATATGGTGCGTTCATGAGATCGATAGGCAAACCGGGATAAGTTATGTAATTGCATTTAAACTTATTGATACCATAAGGGTCAAGAGTGAAACTGCGACGGACTGCTAGAGTTAGTAAAAATATTAAGGGACCGGGTATCGCTCGTCCTCTATAAGCAAGCTTTTGCTAGTTTTTGATATAAACGTTGTTGACTTAGGACTTTAACATCGTGCATAATGAAGACCCAATCTCACTAATGGATGAAATCAGGAAGGGTCGAACCGGATCAGGTCTCCCAAATACTCACCGGACCCGGATGCTTCAGGAAGCGCCTACACAAGCTTAGGCTTTGCGACACTTCGGTGCGATGAAGCTGAAGAAGATCGCAGATGCTAGATTCGATCCACTACGCAGAAGCGGGCCCAGTGTATCACGTGGAACTGGTTCGCAGCATTGAAAATTTTGGTGCGTTGCGCACATTTGCGCAGACTTGGCACTCCATCAGAAGAACCTTGGACAGCTAAAGGATTAAGTGACGCTGAGCGCGAAGTACAATTCTGTGTTGTTTCGGCCTATTAAGGAATAGTAGGTACATACCTTTAGGGAGAATATGGCTCGGACATGAAAGATTTGTAGGGAGTCTAGAAAGAGCGCGCGGGAAAGAGCAGACGCAAGTACCGTGCGCTTCTCCCGCGATTCGGTCCGTACGCCGCAAGGCAGGCAGGACCATGAGGTGGTGGTGGGAATATGTCGATACAACAAAAGTTCGAGCTTTGTAGCTTTTTTGCTCAGTTACGTCACGTTGGCTCATCATTGTCACATGTCACATTTGTTCGGGGAGCTACTTTGGTAGGCATCGGCTGTAGAACGGTTACAGAGTTTCGTAGCTTGGCTTTCGCGACCTCATAGCGTAGATGCGTAGCTCATCTCTTGTGCAAGAGGACTTGTGAACTTGACACGCCTGCTCGACAAACGCTGGTGTAATAGGCACCTAAAACTACTTCTATAAAGTTACATTTAAACCAAAATGACTTTGAATTAGATTCGATCAGTTCAATTTTCAAGCTTGCCATTTTCTTGACAAGTTCAAGTGTAGCAAAATATATAAAAACTAGCAACATGTGTCATATTTATTTGTGTGCCTCGGGCTTGATGGATATTATCCAAAATATATTTTTGTTTTGAAATCTCAACAACGACGCATATTTCCAGAGTTTTATTTACAAGAGAATACCAAAACTAAACATACGTTTAACGAAACAATACCATGTAGTACAAAGAGTAAGGAAAACACTTTGGCGGAATGTAGCCGGCGGCATTCGTCATGTCGTGTCGTAGTAATTCCGGCACAACTGTCGCATCCTCAAGGCGACGCGATGGAACGTTTCTAGGGCAACATCACACTACCAACACATACTTTCTGCTTATGTGGCAACTCTTACTTATATGGTTGTATATACGATTGTATATACAACCATATAAGTATTAGTAAGAGTTAATGTACGATTGTACATTAACTCTTACTGTCAGTATTGCCCTGTTTTGTGATAATGATGATTGCTACAATTTATTTAATTCATCATTCTGTACTCTACCTATTCTGGAAAATTGTATGTCAACGAGCTCCTAAATGGCTCGACCAATTTCAAAGACAATTTTGTGGGATAATATTTCTGGCAGTCTTCGATTGGCAACTGGTATGCGGCGAACGTTTATTTTCATAAAAAAGAGTAGGTATGTATGTAAACCCTGGAGGAACGTGTCATACGGTGGGTATTGAAAAACCTACCAACAAGCGGTGATGAAGCATCGCTGCGATACTTTGCATGTGATCAACGAAAGCGTCTTTTAAATATAATCTCCCGCACTAGAAATAAATCCTGTGTCGCGGTGAACTTTACAAACTTTCAAGCGATATACAAAGCACACACAGACTCGAAAAAAATTGTGGATCACACAAATTGTTGGTCGTATGGGAATCGAATCCACAACAAGCCTTCGAGGTATGCTTATATCAAAACACCTGATCGCTTTAATTTCTGTGTCCATAATAGTTAATAATGTAATATGAGAGTATTAAAGTTATTGTAACAATATTGGCCATCTAGATAATTCCGTCTAGGTAATCAATCGAATCAGTTTCCTCAGTTTCCATCGGCCATAAACGTGATTGCAAAATGATTGGACCGATCCAACGATATTGTTTGTACTAAGTTTACTGAATATGTAGGTATTTTCCATTTCTAGCATTGGCAGGCATAATAGGTACCACAAATAAACTACCACTCAAGAAGTTCTACGTTTAAATTATCGTACCGTTTTAAATGTTACTTGTGGAAACCGTGGTAATGTTATTCTTGATATACTTACACTAGCAGGCGTTCATTTCATTTAATTCAGGAAATCCTTTAGGACTCCAGGGAACATACATCCCAATTTTAAGCTACTTGCGACCAGCAGTTTTTTCTATGAGTTGTCTGTCAGTCAGTCAGTCAGTACTGCACGAATTTTATAAATACAGAATATTAATAAAAATTATAACTAGTCCGTGGTCCGCTTATTTTGGTTTAAGTCCGTAAATATATAAAAGCAAAACGCTGAAAGTAATAATGTGCCTTTCACGCAATATATTTCAAAAATAAATACAAAAATAAAATCGTAATAACGTGATTTTATTAACACAATTGGATAACATCTATTTCGTTAGAGTGGTGACGTATTGACACCCTTACAAGTAATGATACATTGGAATCCACTTTCACACGGTGAAATCAACTTTTCTGGGAACGAAACAAGAATTCTCGGTACGTGAAAACACGCGAGTACTTCACTTATGTTAGATGATCCCTTTATATGAGAAAGTCAAAAGTGTTGTTGATTGAGAGATATATGTAGGGTGTCACGTGTTGACGCTCTTCTGTTTGCTGAAAACATATTTATTTAGTACGAAGGACGCGTTAAGTTTGGTATCGACAGGTGGCGACATACAATTTTTTGTTACGGTTGCCAATTTTCACACTTTGAGATATGTATTTGCCGTTCCAATTTCCTTGGCTCAGCGTTGGGTCGACGGCGCGCGGCGTCACTGCCAACAAGGTTTTATAATACCCATATAATTGGACTTCGATTTTTATTACAGATAAATATTACTGGGCTGCTTTTCCATTCACCCGAATTTGAAGTGTTTGTAAGTCACGGTCGCCTTTAAACATATTTTTTAACGGTAAATGGGCTTTTTAATCTCTACTTTGGCGTCAAATCCACATAAAAAGAAAAATAAATAAAAACGTGCCTTATTTTTGGCTGGTACAAGTTTTCAGCTTGAAATTTGATCATGATTTAGCCCGTTCTGTTCTATATTAGACCTTACATTAGATAATACCTACTTGCTTACATTAGATTTTAGTGCTGCTTTAATTGAGGTTTAAATAGTTTCAGTCTTCATTCATCATCATCATCTCCCTAGCATTACCCCGTTTGCATCCAAGACTTACACGCCTTGAAGCCCGAGGTCCGCTTACTGGTCTAACCAGATATGACAGAATATCAACATTTCCACAGAGCGACTGCCGTCTGACCTCCGCAATCCAAAGGGATAGCGATATTCCATGGTTAAGACTAGTATCAGTTTATTTGAGGGTACTGACTCTCCGTAACGAATGTCAAAGATCTTTATGACAGCCGGAACTGACGAATTAACGTGCTCTCCGAGGCACGGGGCTAGCGATAATTCTTAACTTCGAAAAGTCACTGGCGCGCGCCGCGGGTTCGAACTCGATAATCTCTGCATGGCAGTCCGTTGGTATCTCCACTAGGTTATCGCTGCCTTACAAGTTTCAGTCTTCATTATACACCTTATTTAAGTAAAGAAATTGCTGTTACGTCATCAGCAGTTTCTTCACATAAGCGTGACTGAATATGACAGAGTTGAAATAATTAAAGAGTAAGTGGAGCTTAAATATTGACGAGATATAAACGTTTTATGTTTCCGATATGATGCGGAAGTGGTGGCTCGCTCTGAATATGCATCAATCAAAAGCCAGCGTCGGTTATATTAAATGTGCCAAATCATCATATATTAGTATTGATATTCATTGTGTTAGTGGGCTGTACTGTTACTAATCGCGTCCATTTTCTTTTATAACGTCGTAATTATATAATACGTATGTACCGGACGACGCAGCAGGTGTAGACCTCCCACAAGGTGGACCGACGATCTGAATAAAATCGCGGGCAGCGGTTGGATGTGGGCGGCTCAAAATCAGTCTTTGTGGAGAACCTTGAGGGAGGCCTATGTCCAGCGGTTGACGTCTCTAGGCTGACATGATGAATTATATAATATTTCAAGGGGATTTTTACAAGGCCTGGTTCTTTAACTTAAATTCAGTATAGAAAATATAACAAAAGGAAGAAGCAAAATGAAATTGCGTTATGTGGTGAGAAATCGTATCGAGAGACGAGATTTGCTCGAATAATAAAAACAATACCTATTGCTTTCTTGCCAATCTTGGTGTCATTTGTGGTAGCAGTTATTCTTAAAAAGCATTTTCGGCATTTAAGGCGGGCGCGAGGCATCTTATGGTCATACAAAGCGTGTCGCAGGTCTGTTTCTTGCCTATGTTTCTCCCGTGCGCAGGCTATTTCTCGTCGCACATTCGGAATTTGCTACCGCCCTTCTCAGTAACGATTCAGTGCAACCACAATAATTAGTTCAATATCAAATCTAATTTAATCTCTGTCCAACTTAAAGTTGCTTGCAGAGATACCTCCTAGCATTATGGCCGTAAATTTTGCGTTTACTTTTAAATGTGTTTTATTATAAAGTATTTCCTATGGTGTACGAGTAAGGATAATTTAAAAGAAAGCATAATTTCTACTCTTGTACAAAATTAGCAGTAGTGGGATATACAAATCTGGCTTCGGCAACAAAGACAATAAACCGGACTCATACATTTATAACGCAATAGAACATAATAAGGCATACTTCCGTTCACACACACACATATATTCTATACATGTGTGTCTATGGGTGTGTAGGATAAGCTATAGACTCTGAGGATTTATCTATCGAGTGTGTGGCGTCGTATGATTGATTGTGGCCGCGGACAGAGGTCCTTGTTTCACGTATTAGCTGATACAAGATAGGAAAACGTCTATTTGTTACAATGTTTAAATGTATCTTGCTGTATCATCGTGTTTTGCTTCATTTTTCTCTATTGTATAATCGTCTTTGTTGGATGTAATTGATTTCTGTTGTACATGTTCTGGTAAAGTGTGTGTTTTGGGAGTGCGTTCATTGGTATTAGGTGGTAAAGTTCATGATGTAAAGAAATTCATCATCATCATCAGCCTTTAACAGTCCACTGCTGGACTAGGCCTCTCCTTTGAAAGGAGGAATTGGCCTACTATACCACGCTGGCCAAACGGCTTGGTATAGGGTTTGTATCAAGATTTCCTTCTCTTACAGTGCTGTTCTCTGCATAATTTGCTCCCTCTGTCGGCTCTTACGACACCCATTCAAGTAACGAAATTATTTGACAGATTTTTTACAAAACTACTTAAGTTTGAATCTTAGACTACTAATAACAATTCTATTTTTGCAAAACAATACCTATAGTCCTGTATAGACAAAATAATCTGCCTTTTTCTTGTAATAATATGTACAAACAAAAAACTACATTATATAAAACCCGTATGGAATACTTTGCTGCCTAGTTAAGTTTATGTAAGAAGATGGTGTCCGTAGCAGGAAAGTTCTATTCATACTACAGGACAAGATCTCCAAACTTACGAATTTTACATGATAGGCTTGTTACAAATAATCATCCTCCTAGCGTTATCGCAGTTGCAACCTAGGATCCGCTTACTAGTCAATCGGATATGATTGAATATTGGCTTTTCCACACAGCAACTGCCTGTTTGACCGCCGTAACCCAAAGGGATGAAGATATGTCAGGTTTTAGACTAATGTCAGTTTATTCAGAGGCTTGAGACGGGGCAAGTGACAATTAACAATTCAATACGCACATAACTCCGAAAATTCAGTGTTGCGCGCCGTGGATTCGAACCCTGCTTTGCAGGCTGTTGGTATCTTTACTAGGCTATTGCTGCCTCACTAGGGTATCGCTGTCTACTATACTTATTGTTCCTTCAAATGGCATTGAAATAATCTGGACAATATTGTAAAACATATCTACCTACCTCGTGAAGAATACGAAAAGTTATAAAGTACAAGCCATGGTAATATTATGTCTCGTAATTGTTCTCGGTGTCTTAGAAAATATTCATTGTTACATGAATAATCAATTCACCTTTCCAACACAGACCGACTTTTCTTTAACATCAAAGTAATTCCTTCCATGAATTCGACAACTTAATACAACGAAGTAACTTGCCGATTGAACACCTTTAATGATTAAAAACGTTGCCTTAGTAGTAATTATTAGATACTATACAAATTTTCACAGGCAATCTTGCAGATTCGTATAAGTTGATTTACCAGAAACTATAAAAGTAATTTAATATTAATGCACATGAACGTAGAAACCTTATGGTGGGATCTCATATTTTTAACTTTTTCCAGAGCGTTAGAAGGCGCGTCCAAGTGCGAAACCTTTATTGTGGTGTAAAAGGGTTGGCGTGATTTCACGTTTTCACTTTGTGTCCATCCACGTCCCGACTTACCTTTACATTTCTTGACTCCTTGTAGCCATTAATTATCATCTATCATATAGTTTCATTATAATTTTAGATAGTCCAAACATTAGTCCTTTTAATTTTGACATCAAAATAAAAATTATTTTTAAATAAAAAAGAAAACCGACTTCAAAAATCACTAAGGAACTAAAAAGCAAAAAATAATTGGTTTTGGAGCAAAACTTTTTGGAGTCGGTGCCAATCCAAGTATTTCTAATCTGACTATAAAACCTCTACCCTTTTTTGTATAACTTTCGTTGTTGATTGAATAGGTAGTTTGTAGTTTAGTTACTTTTTGCGTAAGGGCTTGGCACCGACTCCAAAAAGTTTTGCTCCAAAACCAATTATTTTTTGCTTTTTAGTTCCTTAGTGATTTTTGAAGTCGGTTTTCTTTTTTATTTAAAAATAATTTTTATTTTTTGCTTTTTAGTGGTATACTAATAAAACAATAGTAATAGGTGGTAAGTAGCTACATAGGATAGTGTAGGTGGTACATAATGTAGAGGCCTTCCTTATGTGCCTCAATTTTGAAATGTAGACCTGTACCTTTCTGGCAATTTCAAGTATTTTTTTTGTTTTTAACTTACTAGCCTAAACACGTTCGTTTTAGTTCCATCATCAGATCCCGGCAATCATCCAGTACCAAAGTGTTTGCCAAGACGATACAAACGAACCTAAACTCGATGAGATTGCGTTATTGTATTACATAGATCCCATGGCTACTTTCTTGCTCCATCATCAGAGTTTGGTAAATATTCAGCACTAAAGTCCATGCAAAGACGAATCAAACGAGCCCAAACTGAATGGGTTTGCATCTTTCTATTACAAAGATCCCATGGCCACCTTCCTGCTCCATCATCAGACTTTGGAAAACATTCAGCACTTAAGTCCATGTAAAGACGAATCAAACGAGACCAAACTCAATGGGATTGCGTGATTGTATTACAAATATCCCATGGGTACTTTCCTGCTCCATCATCAGAGTTTGGTAAATATTCAGCACTAAAGTCCATGTAAAGACGAGTCAAACGAGCCCAAGCTCAACGGGATTGCTTCTTTGTATTACAAAGATCCCATGGACACCTTCCTGCTCCATCATCCAGTACCATCCAGTACCAAAGTCCATATAAAGACGAATCAAACGACCCTAAACTTGATGAGATTGGTTTGTTGTATCACAAAGATCTCATGGTTACCTTCCAGCTCTATCATCAGACCATAGAAATCCTCCAGCATCAAAGTTTATGTAAAGACGACTCAAAAGAGCCCAAACTCGACGGCATTGGGTTGTTATCGTCAAATCGCTTCAAACGTGCTTATAATATTTGAAGAGTTCCTCCGATTTTTTCAGGATTCCATGATCAGATCCTGACCTGATGATCATGGAACCAACTAGGAGATATACTCTTTCCATCAAAACAAGAATTTTCGAAATCGGTCCAGGCGTCTTAGAGAAATCGGGGAACATACATAAAAAATAAAGATTCCGACGAATTGAGAACCTCCTCCTTTTTTGAAGTCGGTTAACAAAACCACAAAATCAAGCCCCATGGCTTAATTTTGCCACCACCACCGTGGGCCCATGCCCACAAAGGAAAATATTTATCGAATTAAGCTGCTCATTGTTCTCAAAAGGTCGATTCTCGTTTATTTAGCTAGGATTTAACCATCATCTGAATGTCAACACTACGCTTTGTTTAGTCGGTATTAAGCATAAATCATTGTATTTGGATTTCTTAGACAAAAAGCTCATCTTTAATGTCTATTAAATTATAAATGCCACAATAATTCTGTTTGGCCTGGCCATGGCTAAGTCACCAAAGCCGTCTCTTTAAAGGACTTTTTTTTCATCGTTCGAGAGGATAAATCCAATTCTACGCGGCAGATACCGCGGGTTCAGCTATTAAATGAAATAAACTGTGTAAATACGTATTTGTCGATGCAGTTGGCAATCGAAGCAGCTTGTAACGAAGTTGTAACTTTCAATTCGAGACTTTGGGGATTTGTCTTTTAAACTAAAGCTAGAAGTTGTACTAACTTATTTATTTGAGCTGTGGTTTAGCTGTTGTGAAACACGGTCAAGTAAACACATGGTTTATCCGCATCGTTATAAAGTCACAGTAAAGGACTGCAGTGGTTTAATAAACTGCACCTTCTGAAAAAAGGATTATTAATTTGGCTACTTAACTGACTATTATTTTCAAATGTCTGAGTGATTTAATAGTGTATTAATTCATATTGTATGCACTAATTATAATTAATTATAACTAGTTTTAAGAGATTGTATGTATGGAAGTAGGTCCTGCGGGAAGATCAGTGTTGCAGTCTCACCTGATTCTGCAATTTATACTGACGCAGGTCATATTTGCGGTCATATTTGCGATCCAAAAACTGTTTATTATTTTTTCCTTTGTTCACTATATTGTTGTTACTACTGCATTGGAGTTGCAAATAAAAAACAATTTCATTTCATTTCATTTAAGTAATATCTGTTCCCATTTTAGTGGCAAGGTTATTTTATTACATAATAGTTTTGGGCTACATATTTACCAAGTTCTTATATTTTACATTGTCATTGTCTGTGATTAAGACCTTACTTTATGAAGTATGATGTCGAAATATGTTTTGTAAAGACTGCACGGTGCCAAAAGAAATTGAAGCCTGCTCGTCGATGCATTACGGAGAAGTAATATTAAAGTATTGATTCCTTTCTTCCCCTGCTGATCAAAATATTTCATGACAGTCTGTAACGTCATAATCAAGACATTTCCGATTCCCTTGAATTGGGATGATTACTTAAAAAGTTCTGCTAATTAAATTTCCCGGCACAAGGAAAGAGAGGAGTGTGAAGTACT
The DNA here is from genome assembly GCA_944739405.2 of Euclidia mi. Taxonomy (NCBI): domain Eukaryota; kingdom Metazoa; phylum Arthropoda; class Insecta; order Lepidoptera; family Erebidae; genus Euclidia; species Euclidia mi. The sequence continues at coordinate 24,354,655 of OX123202.2, forward strand.
TGCTTATACAACGTGTAACGAAAATAACGCACATCCTCAGACACCCCAATTAGAATACCTTGTTACAATCATAATGCATGCATTGAAATATTTTTTTTATTTACGTAAATATTGTTTTTTGAAGAAAGTATAAACTCGATTAAAAGTAAAAAGCGTGGTCACTATAAATTTGCGCACGCACACAAACACACGAAACGGTTGCTATGGTAAACAGACGACAGCGATCTGATAGGAACGAAATACGATACGATATAAACAAAATGTTTCAAATTCAGTCTTTATACCAAACTCTGATAGAGTGGGGTTTACAAAAATGATGTTTGAATAATTTGTCAGCTACTGTTGATATTGCCAAAGATATGACAACTTCTTTCCATCACACTTTTCGGCTTTGGAGTGGACAGTCGACTTTGTATAAAATTATTCATTGTTTGTTAATAACATGCACGATCTATTGTTTCATAATATCGTAAATGACTATTGTGACTATCTTAACTTGATCATACTTAGTTACCTAGCATTATTGATAGATAAAGTAAAAGAATATCAATGAGAGAATAAAGCAAGAACGACGTGTTTAAAGTTGTAATGGTCGGGTTCAGTGGAGTTAAATCAAAGATGAGGCCTGTTTCTCACACGTATGTAATTGTGAAACACACATATATTCCGTTACAACAATATATCCTTCATATGTCTCAGGGTCTACGGTTACACCAGGCGATTCAAAAAAGCAACTAATAATAACTAGACAGTAGGCTGCCGGTATGTAGTTTGGATACTCGAAAATTTCTCGAAGTCGTTCAAATTCAAGCGATGGTCATGGCGAGTATGCGGCAAGTTTTCTTGGGCGTGCAATTACGTTACCCAGTTATCGATTCCCTGCTTATATACCGTAACGTAAGGGCGTTTCCGCAAGCTGAGAACAAACACAAATAAGAATCAGTGCTTGCGAAAACCGCCCTGATTATTATGATGGAAATTAGACGTAAGCACTTACCCCGTGACACGTTGCTTCAAACCACTTATTACTCTGACACTTGGCGTTACGATATGCACAAAGTGCTTACTTTAAATAGCAATCTCTTCACAACTGTAATCGACTTGACGGTGATTTATTAGCACCAACAATTACGGAGCGCAAATCGAAAAATATTCTCAACTGTCTCGGTGTTCCTTGTTATATACATCTCCCTGTCATTTTTATTTTCCAACCACCCACATTTTCATAACATTCTCAAGCGATGAAACTAAATGCTAATTTGAAACCAAGCATTTTGATCATTACAATATCACCTACTTTGTAGTCACAAATGCGACGCCTCATGTTATAATGTTTACTATTGGTCTCATGCGCTTGCTGAATTCTCTTACAAACATCATCATACACCTTGTTTCTGAACCTAATATTGGCTTCGAATTTAGCCTTGTCAAAGGTAATTGGATTGTCCAGTTCGAAGCTGTAGGGTTTCATGCCATGGACTGCTGCTTCTCTTCCAAAGAACAAAAACGAAGGTGTTTTACCCGTTACTTCATGGGCCGACGTCCTGATGGCATGTCCTATGTGAGGTATATACTTGTCCCATTCTTTATGGTAAGATGCAATAGCCGAACCAATAACTTTGTTCACACGTTCAGTAGGATTGGCTTACGGATGATAATAAGGCGTATACCAAAGCTTGACCCCGTAACTTGACACCATGTCCTTGAACTGATTAGAAACAAATTGCTTGACATTATCACATACTATAATGTTAGGAGTACCAAACATCAAAAATATCTGTTCTTCCATTATTTGCGTAATAGTCGATGCCTTTCCATTTCTGAGTGGATACAGGAAACACAATTTACTGAACCAACAAGATATAACTAGTATCATTGTGTTGCCATGCTTCGATTTTGGAAACGGACCCATAAGGTCGACAGAGATAATTTGGAATGGCTCCGTCACTTCTCGCTGCTTGCCCATTAAGCCAGCTGGTTTCATTTGTGAGTGCTTATATTTCACACATACTTCACACTTCCGCACATGGTTCTTCATATCTTTGATCATTGTTGGCCAGTAATAGCGTTGTCTCACTCGATTCACAGATTTTTTCACTCCCATGTGGCCAGAGGTAGGGTCGTCATGGCATTCTTTTAAAACTTCAAGGCGAAGTTTTTCTGGTATGACGAGTTTCCAACCATCATTTTCATTAGGAAATTGCCTCAATTTAATGTATTTCCACAATTGTCCCTGACTAATCTCCCAATCTGGTTCATTTCTCCCAGCCAGTACCTTGTCTTCCTTTGCCTTATACCAATCATCTTTCTGTTCTGGTTTTATCTCGACGATGCTTACTTCATCACTAATGGCTCTTGATAAGGCATCAGGTACAGTATTATACTTTCCCTTGCGATGAACCACTTCGAAGTCAAATTGTTGTAAACGCATGACCCATCTAGCCAAACGTCCGTGTGGGTCCTTATTACGGTGTAGCCATTGCAGGGTGCTATGGTCAGTAATAACCTTGAAGTGACTTCCTTCAATGTAAGGGCGAAACTGTTCTACCGCATGGAGAACACTCAGCAGTTCTCGCTCTGACGCTGAATATTTGCATTCCCTTTCCGATAGCTTTTTGCTCGTGTACGCGATGGGCATTTCCATACCGTCCACATTCTGGATCAAAACACCGCCAGTACCTCTGTTAGACGCGTCACATTGAACGGAAAATGGTTTCGTGAAATCTGGCAATCTTAATACTGGCTTGGATGTCAAGGCAGTCTTTAAATTGATAAAAGATTCCTCCGCTTCTTTGTTCCATACAATGCGTTTTGCCTTTTTTCCATCCTTAGTCAGATCATGTAGTGGACCTGCCACAGTGGCAAAGTTCTTGACAAATCGTCTTTACCAGCTGGCTAACCCAATAAATCGCTTAAATTCAGTGTAAGTCGTTGGCCGAGGGTAATCTGATGGCTTTAACTTGATCGGGGTCAGTACGTAATCCTTCCTTGTCTACAACATAGCCCAGGTATTTCAAAGATGACCTCGCAAATGCACATTTATATATGTTGATTGTGAGACCCGCTCTTTGTAGTTGGTATTTTACGTGTGTTAGTGACAATATGTGGTCTTCAAAGCTTGGGTTACTGATCACGATGTCATCTAAATATGTGAATATTTTTCCTTCGAACTCTGGCGTAAACAAGCGGTCCATCCACCTTTGTTGTGTTTGGGATGCATTGCTTAAGCCAAAGGGTATAACTTTGAACGGAAAAAGTCCTTTTCCCGGGAGACCGAACGCAGTTTTCTCTTTACTCGTTTCCTCAAGCGGTATTTGCCAAAATGCCGATCGTAAAACGATAGTGGACAGGAATCGGGCGTTTTTTAGACTGTCTAAGATAGTAGTGACTCTAGGCAATGGGTAGGAGTCCTTTACAGTTATCTTGTTTAACTGAAGGCTATCAAGACACAGTCGATTCTTGCCTGAAGCTTTCTTTACCAGTAATACAGGAGAACGCCATGAACTAATCGAGGGCTCTATCACGTCATTATCGATCATGTCTTGAATTTCCTTTTCTAACTCCTTCATAATCGGTGGTGCAAAAGGATACTGTTGTTGTTTGATGGGTAATTGGTTGCCGGCGTCAATTTTATGTTCTATCATTGATGTTCTGCCTAAACCTTTACCTATGAACCCATTTCCTCCAATAACCTATTAAGCCGTTCTTTTTGCTCACTAGAAAGTTCATCACGAGAAATTACGGGGTGCGAGACAGTGATTTCCGCAATATCAGCTATAGACTGCCCAACTCCTATCGTTAAATTAAATGCTGTGAAAAAATTCATGCCCAAAATAATGTCATGTTTTAAGCCATCCATAATATAAAAGTGAACAACTTTATAACTCTCAGTAAATTGGATAGGCAAATGAACAACCGAATCAATTACGTGCGTAGTACCATCAGCCGTAGTGAATACACGCTTATCAACTTTGTGCTCAGTGAACCCCAATTTACTGATTTTCTTGGCAAATTCTAGCGAAATTACTGAGGCAGTAGCCCCCGAATCAAGTAACCCGATAAATGACTGATTTAAAATTTTTATTTTTACATAATAACGATTATCTAAGGCATTTCTATTTACGTTACAAATATCGCCCGTTTTAAGGAATCTCGAGACGGTATGTAGCCATTGTTGCCAGTCATCTGCATTAAAATGACCTACTTGCTCAGAGATCGATCGGCTAGCATCGACTCTGACTGATCGTTTCCCTTACCCGTATTATTGTAGGTGCATTTCTGGGTAGTTTTGCCGAACTTCCCACACCTATAACAGAATAGTCTTTGCTTTAGCAGTTTACAATTTTTAAAACGGTATCCTGGATTTCTACAATTCTAGCATTTTATTTCATTAGCATTAATAGCTGCCAGCTCAACCGTATTTTCATGTGTGTTTGAATTACCACCCTTATATGCTAAGTCACGCTCTATGAATACATCATTCCGATTCGGTTCCTTAAAATTGTCACATCTTAACTCAGTGCGTTCTATGATTCTTAAAACAGCCGTTAATTCAGTCATAGACTCAAAAGTGTCACGACAGATTGCCTTCTGGTAGTAGGGTTGTAAATTCTTTCTAACGATCATCAATTTTTGTGTTTCCGGAATAGGATTCGGTAATCGATTAAACATATTCTGCATTACAGCAATATATATCAAAACGCTTTCTCTGTTGCTTTGGGTTCTTCTCTTTATCTCATCTAGTAGTTCTTCTTGATAATAAGGCAATTGAAATGCGTCCAGAAGTAGCTGCACTAATTCAGACCAATCTGTCGCCGTATCCTTATTGGCCCTAAACCATATCAAGGCATCCTCTTCGAAAAGGTCTATCGCGTATCTAAATAAGTCTTCATCCGTAGCATTTCGCGCTTCTTTGAGTTCCTCTATTCTTTCCAAGAAGGCGTTTATGCCTAGGGTACCATTGCCGCTAAATTTGATACCCCAGTCCTTAATGGGAACTAGCTTCCTTTTGTGGAAACCATTATCAAAGGTCGAAGTCCTCTGCAGGCCAGGATAACGTAATGAAGGGCCAGGCCTATCTAAGGTTGTCGGTGACATGTGTTCTTTGGCCCGATTCCGTGCATTCTCATGGCCACTCTGTCGTATTAACGCTTTTTTGTCGGGTATCTGGCTTTTCACTAATTGTTCTATAATCTGTCCAGCCTCGTCACCCAAAGATTTCTGCAAAATATCCTTATCGTGTTCCGAAATCCTATCATCGTCCTCATCCTCCTGTTCTAGGTTCCTTAGCGACGATATAGTATTCTGAATATTTTTCAGTAGCTCTAAATGCTTATCAATGTACGTTGTTTTAGTGGGAATAATGAGTTTAGCGTATTTCGCCAAATGCGTCAAACGAGAGTGCATACGTCTAATAAAAGAGTGGTCTGGACAATGTGATACCTCTGTTATAAGTGAGACTATAACCGATAATTTAGTTTCACAAATTAGAATTTCGTTACTCGGATTATCCACGCACGGTTTAGGAACTTTGAAAGAAATTGTTGACTCACCTCTAGCCTCTCTAGATAAAATTTCTCTTAAAAATTTCCGCATAGTCGCCACAGTTTTACAATCTGATACGCCTCGGCAAGCCAATTCAAACTCAAGTTCATCTTTATACAATACATTTACATCCATGTCTAAAATATTTATCCTTAAAAAAATCAGATGACAAAAAAAGCACAATAACGTGTGTTCGTTACAAATAAAAACTGTTTGAAACCAGTGGTTAATTAAAGAAAAATCTCAGTAAATTATGTCTGTTGTAAACAAATATACCGTTTAGAAATGAGTACTTAAAATAAACACAATAACTTATGTTAGTTACAAATAAAAACCGTTTAAAAACCAGTAGCTAAAATTAAAAAACACACAAAACCTATGTCCGTTACAAAAACAAGTAGGTACATAAAAATCATTTTCAATTTATAAAATAGCAGAAGCACAAGATATAAAATTTAACTATAAAAATAAAACACTGTTAAGCAGGTATACAAAAAAACAATTCAAATTCTGATATATACCAAAAATAAGTTAGAGTTACATACGTTACCAAACAGCTATAAGTAGGTACGTTAAAACAAATTCAAATTTAAAAAAATACCAGTAGGTCAAAATTCGAAACGTTTCTCTGTGTGTTGCAAAAAAAATACAACGATAAGTAGGTACAACAAAATAAACCAAAATTTAAATACATAATACAAGTAGGTCAGTATTTAAGACCTCATGAATAGCCTAACGCAGCCCCGGCTGGCCTCCGGCCTAAGCAGTGATGTTATCTGCAATTTCTGCTCCCTTAGTCGGTTCCTACGACACCCACGGGAAGAATGGGGGTGGTGACACCCTGTATTCTTACTCCGTCACCACACGGATAGTTAAGTATTTATTTACTTGCACAAGGTAGATAACAAAGCACAGTTACTAGATACTATGTGAGTGTGATATCACAATTTCCTTTACTTATATGCCCATCTTATATACAATTTACCCGTTCGGCGCCAATGTAATGGTCGGGTTCAGTGGAGTTAAATCAAAGATGAGGCCTGTTTCTCACACGTATGTAATTGTGAAACACACATATATTCCGTTACAACAATATATCCTTCATATGTCTCAGGGTCTACGGTTACACCAGGCGATTCAAAAAAGCAACTAATAATAACTAGACAGTAGGCTGCCGGTATGTAGTTTGGATACTCGAAAATTTCTCGAAGTCGTTCAAATTCAAGCGATGGTCATGGCGAGTATGCGGCAAGTTTTCTTGGGCGTGCAATTACGTTACCCAGTTATCGATTCCCTGCTTATATACCGTAACGTAAGGGCGTTTCCGCAAGCTGAGAACAAACACAAATAAGAATCAGTGCTTGCGAAAACCTCCCTGGTTATTATGATGGTAATTAGACGTAAGCACTTACCCCGTGACACGTTGCTTCAAACCACTTATTACTCTGACACTTGGCGTTACGATATGCACAAAGTGCTTACTTTAAATAGCAATCTCTTCACAACTGTAATCGACTTGACGGTGATTTATTAGCACCAACAATTACGGAGCACAAATCGAAAAATATTCTCAACTGTCTCGGTGTTCCGTGTTATATACATCTCCCTGTCATTTTTATTTTCCGACCACCCACATTTTCATAACATTCTCAAGCGATGAAACTAAATGCTAATTTGAAACCAAGCATTTTGATCATTACAAAGTTGTAAATTAATAACTACATTAATAAAATAATCAAATAACTTATAGGATAAAATCACATTCTGTTAGTCCACTTAACACTTCACTGTTTCTTCACACATCACATCTTTTCACTGTTTCAAAAGTAGCTAATATCTTAATTAACTCCTAGGCACTTGTTGTCTCCTCACAATAAAAAAGTGATTTAATATTTCCCCACAGTGAAAAAGTCCGGGGGCGACAAGTTAACATCAAGATGATGCAGAACGTTCCACACCAGCACCGTCATGTTGATAATTACACATTTTTTCGCAATTAAAATATATTTTCGCAACTCTCGCCGACAGATTCCCGATGGATGACTAGAATAGATACTTGTCATAACTTGTCTAAGCGCATCGCCAGCGCTTGTCATTGGCCAGCGCGTGCGACACATTACGTCTCGATCTTGCCTGTTGATTATTACGTAAGCGAAAGATAGATGATAGATATTTTGGTGGTAAATTGTGTGTTATTTTATTTTGCCGCAATTGTGTTGTATTAATGTGTGCGTTCGTGTGACCCAACGTCGAACCATTAAACAAATGCATTTTAAAAGAAGGCGTTCTGCTTTGACTTAAGGTTTATTTTCGTATATTTCAACTTTTCAAACAAATGAGTGACTATAATTTACGTTATTTTTATTATATTAGAACAAAAAAAAGACAATATTAAAAATGACTGAAATGGATTCAGTAGCCGATTTTGAACAAACTACTTTCAGGAAGTGCATTTAAATATGTTACATGTTGTATCTTACGAGGTAACAGCGAGAAGGGACAATTGAATTGTGAATGTTTTAGAAATTCCCGTTATAGCGGATATTTATGTTGACGTGTCAAAAAACAACAAAGTATCATAATTCAAAGTTATCTGTAGGGGCTTTGAAAATATGAAGGAGAGTCTTGTGGACGGCGTTCATTTGTGATGAGAATGGAAAAGTGTCGCCCGACGACGTTTCACCACGCTGAGGTGTGTGGCGTGCCTCGGGCCATCAACCTTTTAGAGCGATAATTTAAAAGATCTTGGCGCGCAGAATTCTGGAATGATTTAAAACTTCTGTCACTTAAAATGGTGGCATCATTTTTATTTATCGGTTCAAGAACGCACATGAAGTTCTTAAACTTTTGTTTGAGTTAAATTTCATGATCGTAACAACGTTGAAAAAAAATTACGTCATTATTTATCTGTAATAGAAAGACCAAAGTTTATATTATTGGCGAGGCGAAGATTATCTGCGCGCCTCTATGGCGAAATTTTGAAGTTGTCAATGTATGATGCTTTCAATAAAACTTTGCTTCGAGGCTATGGCGGTAACTGTATTGAGAGCTATCAAAAGTATCAAAAGTAGTAGTGATTTGTGAAAGAGTCGTACATAAACAACTTCTTTTTTCACCGCTAGAGTCGCTAGTTAGAATCTTAGCATCGCCAATTAAAGATAGGTAGCATTACCTAGTTATACAAATATTGAATTGTCAAAAGTAATAAAGGCTTGCTACGTTGTAAATGCCGCGAAATTAATTTTTATGACGGGTTTCTTCGATAAGTTACTGTGTGACACAAAAGTAATTATGTTGAGTAGGTTCAAAATAATGTGAAGTAGTATTTGTTTTTTCGAGCCGCGCCAAGAGTAGTTGAGAGCACTTAAATATATTAGCATTCTTCATTTTATCGCAGTGCCGTAAAAATGGAAATTTCGTTATATCCTCTGTTGTCTTATTACAGACGAAGTTTTGTTCTTAATTATGGCGAGAGATTGCAGTAAGTAAATATGCTTAAAAACTTTTATTGCGTGTAATAAAAGTTTATTGCGTTTATTCGCTCGATTTATGCCATACCAGTACAATAAGTGCAACTGGCTTTGTGTTAAGAAATGGTGACCCAGATTTGTCGTACTCTTTGTAATGTGTTGGTCGGTCGACAAATCCGAGTGGGTTTGAACCCTCAATTCGTCCCCACACATAAGAAGGTCACTTAATTAGAAAAGGTCTGTAGTTAAGTCTTGTTACTCGCCGGCGTGGTGTCGCCTGTTCCGGTCGGTGGTGGTCCGAGAGAGTCTTTACCTGCGACTGTTAAATTGTTGAGGTTTTATCCAGTGTGTAGCTGAATATCACAGCCACTTTGGTTTTATTTAAACCTCATCTTTTATAAGCTTGGAACGTTCTGAGATTAAATGTAAGATAATGGTTTGCTTATTCGAATTTGCTTTCTCTTGTAGAGCATATCTCATTACTTGTTACTTTTACATGACTTTAAGGACGAAACTGAATCAATCTAATAAATGATGTGTATAGTTAAAACATTTAAATAAGTAATCAAATATTCAGATAAGTTTTTTCTCTTATAAATAAAGGTGACGACCACTAGCTCGATCGACAAGCTAGTGACAAATGTAATCCAATAGGTATTGATTTAGGTTTCGGTGGTGAGTCGGTAGGTTCACATTATCATGAAGTAACTTGCCCAGTATTATCGAGACCTAAAAATTACTTACACTTTCTTACAATACATATGTAGTGTAAGGATCAGAAATATGTGTAATATTTCTTCAAATATCGTGCAATAAATTGAATGTTGGGTTCCTTTCAAATATTGTAGCGTTTGAACATACCTACTCTATTTCTATTTCGAGATGATTTCGCGTTTCACTTTAGACGTAGAACATTTGGAAAGTTCTAGAAAATGGAAAAAGGCGCTGTTGAATTTGCTAGTATTTAAATTGTGCGGTGGTGTATCTCGACCTGTACCTGTGCACTTAATGACGCTGGTATACATTCTCATCGCAGGAGTAGACGTTTTCATTTACCCAGTTACTTGTTATTTTATACGCATGAATGGACGAACGGTTATCGTAAAAAGACTGACGACGGTAATTTTCTTTATAAAATCTTTTCTAAACAGTCTTCGATAATATTCGTTATTGTGTATACCTATTTCTCGAAGAGCTCTTTATTGGTTATTGAGTGTTCATTAATCAAACTTCAGTGCCGGAGGCCCTATCCCCTTTCCTTCTCCCTCATCCCACTCCTTATCCTATCCCTTTTCCCAACCCCAAGGGGCGGCAATGCACTTGTGACTCCTGAGGTGTTGCTTGTGTCCATGGCCGGCGGTAATTGCTTACCATCAGGTGATCCCGTTTGACGCCTATTACTATAAAAAAAGAACACTTAGGTATTTTCCGCCAGATTTAGGGATGCTGCATTATTATTTACGGCGTGAACAACAAGCGTCGCGTCGTCTCGAGATTAATGGTGTTATCGAAAGCACTTGTAAAGCGGCGAGATTGGAGACGCTCGCACTGTGTGCCAAAGTAAACTACACTGTGGTTATTATACAGTTTATTAAAGGAACGATAGGGAGTTACCAGTATTTGTGCTAATCATTGTTTTCGTATTTTTTTTTTAATACTACTAGATAAGACTGACTCGATAGTGCAGTAACTGCTTTATATAATGTTCTTGCGACACTTGTATCGCGAGGGTGATTTGTAATTGCTCGTATTCCCTTGGTGATTCTAGGACCAAAATGGAGTATTATTACCCCCTTCATATGGGGGTCCAAAATGCACCATTTTGGAATAAAACGGTTTTTAAGATTTTTCGAGCAAATTCCAAATTTTTGTTATAAACATCTTTTAAAAAATTGTTTTGACTATTCTTGGTAGCCAATTGGTTCTTATTTAATGTACAATTAAGTGGCCCATCTTTTAAAATAAAATAAATCTACTAGCTCAACGTGAAATTTGAAAATAGAGCCAATATACACACAAAAAAAATTCGAATAAAATAAAATTTCGTCACAAAAATGCAATTATTTGAAAAAAAATAATAATATGTGACATACTATGTAAAGTATTGAAATAACTTCCTGGTATTACCTGCTATCCAAAAAGGTATAAAAGTCTTGGCCGATTGGTGTGAATTTTGAGTAACAGCCGCTTTTGTTCAAAAAAGTGCTTCTGGATGACTCACTCGGTAGAACATTTTTACCTGTATTTATTCTTAAGCTCTGCAATCAGCAGTGATTTACTAGTAGGGAGACCAACCTCGCAATATGCATAGGGTCTTGGGTTCAAATCCTCAGCGTAAATGACTGTCTTTTGTTAGTTAAATGCGTATTATGGTTTGAATTCTCAATTGTCCCGTGACTAGAAGAGCATGTTCAACCAGTTGGTACCGGACGTCATGTTTATCTTGGAAACTATTTAAGGGGAGTCAAAACCAAGTCAACCAGTCAAATAAATAAATAATTGAAAGAAAAATGCCGTGACACTTAATTAAACCATAAAATATCTGGATTTCAGATGGGATCTCACTGTGACAAAACATTAATTACACGAAATCTTGTCGAATCAGCGTTGATACTCTAAAATATGTATTTTTTTTGTGAAAAAGCGACTTTTACGAAGGCTTATTCATAATACGAGTTGCCGGCTCTGTTGGAAGAAGTTCCGCTGGATGTGCAATAGTGAATATAACCTAACCGCCAGGTGGGCCAATAATATTTACAATACTGGTTCGGTAGGAGTGGCGTTCTTTGGCCTTATCATGAATCTTAAGTTTTGCGACAGATTGTCCCCATCTGTCATCCGTTATATGAATGCAATGGAATATTTTATGGTTTAGTTATGTGTCACGGCTTTTTCTTTCAATTATTTATTTGAGGGTTTTGTCTCTCCTAAAAGAATTTCCAAGATAAACATGACGTCCGGTACTAACTGGCTGAACATGCTCACCCACCTGGCGATTAGGTTTTTTGCCCCGTTTTTTGCCACACATTGGTGATTTGAATTTTTGCCCAGCACTGGCGGTTTTTGTGCTGGCCAAAATATCATACACTATTGCACATCCAGCGGAACTTCTTCCAACAGAGTCGGCAACTCGTATTATGAATAAGCCTTCGTAAAAGTCTCTTTTTCACAAAAAATTACATATTTTAGAGTATCAACGCTGATTCGACAAGATTTCGTGTAATTTATGTTTTGTCACAGTGAGATCCCATTTAAAATCCGGATATTTTATGGTTTAATTAAGTGTCACGGCATTTTTCTTTCAATTATTTATTTATTTGACTGGTTGACTTGGTTTTGACTCCCCTGAAGTAGTTTCCAAGATAAACATGACGTCCGGTACCAACTGGTTGAACATGCTGTTCGAGTCATGGGACAATTGAGAATTAAAACCATAATACGCATTTAACTAACAAAAGACAGTCATTTACGCTGAGGATTTGAACCCAAGATCCTATGCATTTTGCTAGGTTGGTCTCCTTACTAGTAAATCACTGCTGATTGCAGAGCTTAAGAATAAATACTGGTAAAAATGTTCTACCGAGTGAGTCATCCAGAAGCACTTTTTTGAACAAAAGCGGCTGTTACTCAAAATTCACACCAATCGGCCAAGACTATTATACTTTTTTTGGATAGCAGGTAATACCAGGAAGTTATTATTATACTTTACATAATATGTCACATATTATTTTTTTCAAATAATTGCATTTTTGTGACGCAATTTTATTTTATTCGAAATTTTTTTGTGTGTTTTTTGGCTCTATTTTCAAATTCCACGTTGAGCTAGTAGGTTTATTTTATTTTAAAAGATGGGCCATTTAATTGTCAATTAAATAAGACCCAATTGGCTACCAAGAAGAGACAAAATATTTTTTTAGAAGATGTTTATAACAAAAATTTGAAATTTGGTCGAAAAATCTTAAAAACCGTTTTATTCCAAAATGGTGCATTTTGGACCCCCATATGTAGGGGGTAAAATACTCCATTTTGGCCCTAGAATCACCTCCCAAAGGGAATACGAGCAATTACAAATCACCCTGTATATGTATATATATCATCATCAGCCTTTAATAGTCCACTGCTGGACTAGGCCTCTCCTTTGAAAGTAGGAATTGGCCTACTATTCCACGCTGGCCAAACGGGTTGGTATAGGGTTTGTATCAAGTTTTCCTTCTCTTACAGTGCTGTTCTCTGCATAATATGCTCCCTCTGTCGGCTCTTACGACACCCATGGGATGATATGGGGTGGTGACATTCCGTATTCTTAATCCGTCACCACACGCTTTTGCTAGTTTTTGATATAAACGTTGTTGACTTAGGACTTTAACATCGTGCATAATGAAGACCCAATCTCACTAATGGATGAAATCAGGAAGGGTCGAACCGGATAACGAGGTCTCCCAAATACTCACCGGACCCGGATGCTTCAGGAAGCGCCTACACAAGCTTGGGCTTTGCGACACTTCGGTCTGCCCGTGCGATGAAGCTGCAGAAGATCGCAGATGCTAGATTCGATCCACTACGCAGAGGCGTGCCCAGTGTATCACGTGGAACTGGTTCGCAACATTGAAAATTTAGGTGCGTTGCGCACATTTGCGCAGACTTGGCACTCCATCAGAAGAACCTTGGACAGCTAAAGGATTGAGTGACGCTGAGCGCGAAGAACAATTCTGTGTTGTTTCGACCTATTAAGGAATAGTAGGTACATACCTTTGGGGAGAATATGGCTCGGGACATGAAAGATTTGTAGGGAGTCTAGAAAGAGCGCGCGGGAAAGAGCAGACGCAAGTACCGTGCGCTTCTCCCGCGATTCGGTCCGTACGCCGCAAGGCAGGCAGGACCATGAGGTGGTGGTGGCAATATGTCAATACAACAAAAGTTCGAGCTTTGTAGCTTTCTTGCTCAGTTACGTCACGTTGCCTCATCATTGTTACATGTCACATTTGTTCGGGGAGCTACTTTGGTAGGCGTCGGCTGTAGAACGGTTACAGAGTTTCGTAGCTCGGCTTTCGCGACCTCGTAGCATAGATGCGTAGCACATCTCTTGTGCAAAAGGAACTTGACACGCCTGCTCGACAAACGCTGGTGTAATAGACACCTAAAACTTCTTCTGTATAGTTACATTTAAACAAAAATTACTTTGAATTAGCTTCGATCAGTACAATTTTCAAGCTTGCCATTTTCTTGACAAGTTCAAGTGTAACAAAATATATAAAAACTAGCAACATGTCTCATATTTATTTGTGTGCCTCGGGCTTGATGGATATTAACCAAAATATATTTTTGTTTAGAAATCTCAACAACAACGCATATTTCCAGAGTTTTTATTTACAAGAGAATACCAAAATTAAGCATACGTTTAACGAAACAATACCATGTAGTACAAAGAGTAAGGAAAACACTTTGGCGGGATGTAGCCGGCGGCATTCGTCATGTCGTGTCGTAGTAATTCCGGCACAACTGTCGCGTCCTCAAGGCGACGGAACGTTTCTAGGGCCACATCACACTACCTACACGTACTTTCTGCTTATGTGGCAACTATTACTTATATGTTTGTATATACAATCGTACATTAACTCTTACTGTCAGTATTGCCCTGTTTTGTGATAATGATGAATGCTACAATTTATTTAATTCATCATTCTGTGCTCTACCTATTCTGGAAAATTGTATGTCAAAAAGCTCCTCAATGGCTCGACCAATTCCAAAGACAATTTTGTGGGATAATATTTTTGGCAGTCTTCGATTGGCAACTGGTATACGGCGAACGTTTATATTCATAAAAAAGAGTAGGTATGTATGTAAACCCTGAAGGAACTTGTCATACGGTGGGTATTGAAAAACCTTCCAACAAGCGGTGATGAAGCATCGCTGCGGTACTCTGCATGTGATCAACGAAAGCGTCTTTTAAATATAATCTCCCGCACTAGAAATAAATCCTGTGCCGCGGTGAACTTTACAAACTTTCAAGCGATATACAAAGCACACACAGACTCGAAAAAAATTGTGGATCACACAAATTGTTGGTCGTATGGGAATCGAATCCACAACAAGCCTTTCGAGGTATGCTTATATCAAAACACCTGATCGCTTTAATTTCTGTGTCCATAATAGTTAATAATGTAATATGAGAGCATTAAAGTTATTGTAACAATAGTGGCCATCTAGATAATTCCGTCTAGGTAATCAATCGAATCAGTTTCCTCAGTTTCCATCGGCCATAAACGTGATTGCAAAATGATTGGAGCGATCCAACGATATTGTTTGTACTAAGTTTACTGAATATGTACCACGAATAAACTACCACTCAAGAAATTGTACGTTTAAATTATCGTACCGTTTTAAATGTTACTTGTGGAAACCGTGGTAATGTTATTCTAGATATACTTACACTAGCAGGCGTTCATTTCATTTAATTCAGGAAATCCTTTAGGGCTCCAGGGAACATACATCCCAATTTTCAGCTACTTGCGACCAGCAGTTTTTTCTGTGAGTTGTCTGTCAGTCAGTCAGTAGTGCACGAATTTTATAAATACAGATTATTAATAAAATTTATAACTAGTCCGTGGTCCGCTTATTTTGGATTAAGTCCGTAACGAACTATAGAGGGTGTCACAAGACCCATCACCAAGCCTACTCGTTGTGGACATCATGCCAAGTCATACTAACCAAAAATAATACCTGGGAAACGAATTTCTTTTTTAAGTTTCACATTTTCTTAAACCGCAATTAAAAGCGCTCGCGTGCAATGCTCGAAATACCTACTTATCCATGGGGTCATAGGGCATTTAAAGAACATATTGGCGGGGTAAATGCATTGATTTTGTACCTAATTAGAATAAATTAATAGTTTAAAAAACACTAGAAAAACACGCTTTTATAAATGCGCATAAAAACAAAAAATAAATTATGGATCGTTCAAATTGTCTCTATTTCTGGGCTGAAGTGTAAACTATGTGCTTTTAATTATAATATTTGATTGTAAATGCGTGGAGCGCTGGAACAGGAAAAACGTTCTTGTTTAACGTGTTCAAGAATCAAGTGAACAGATGTTACGGGAAGCAGATTACACAGATTGGCGCTCTAACTGGAGTTGCAGCACGAGTAGCAAGGGTAGTAAGTGGCTCTACATTAAACAGTCTGTTCAAAGCACCAGTTTGTCGAACTCAGACAAAACATGCGCCATCCGCGAGGAAGACGACATTCACTGACATTTTTTACGCCTCTTCTTTCAGGAAATTAAGTACATAAGGGTAATGCGTCAACAGTGGCAAAATGTAGAGTTCTTGTTCGTGGACGAGATATCTTTGAATTCCTTTGGTAACCCGTTGGCGGCATAAATGTATGCTCTTGTGCGACCTCATGCAGCTTCCGCCAGGAAGGTAGTATTAGTATTTGTTAACCATAAAGTATTTCCTGTTCCAGCACCCCACGCTTTTACAATCAAATATTATAATTAAAAGCACATAGTTACACTTCAGCCCAGAAATAGAAACAATTTGAACGATCCATAATTGTTTTTTTTTTATGCGCTATTTATAAAAGCGTGTTTTCCTAGTGTTTTTTAAACTATTAATTTATTTTATACTTTTTGGTTTTTGATAACGAAATATTTTTAACATTTATATATTTATTTTAAGTAGGCGAATGAGCTCGCATCCTCTCCATCTCTGCCTGTGCGTCTGTATTACATGGTGTTTTATCTGTTAGCTTAAAACAATCTAGCTCTTCAATCAGGAGACCACTAAGTGATTTTACTCTACTCAGGGCCACATACGCCTGTCTAGCCGCAAAAGTACGTGACCCTAACTACGCCACTGCGTGGTCTACAATATATAATTGGTTTGTTATAACCTTGAAACCTGATCGTGTTCAAAGTCCATTACATGGCCTTTCTCACAAGTGCAAACACGACTATGATACGATATTTCATCATAGAATACCAGTGCCTATCTGCCGGCTTCATCATCAGACCTTGAAACCTAATCGTGGCCAAAGTTTATCACAAGACTTTTCTAAGAAATCCAAAACAGGTATGATACGATTTTCCATCATAAAGTTCCAGTTCATGTCTTCCAGCTCCATCATCAGATCAGTTTGACAGTACAATATTATTGTATTGTCATCAGAACTACATACAACTGCCAATTTTCATTACGCTACGACCCTTGGAAGATTGTTAAATTAGTTACCTTAGATTCCATTACATTGTTAGTTACATACATGTCGAGTTCCAGTTCATATCTGCCGGCTCCATCATCAGATCAGTTTGACAGTACCATATTATTGTATTGTCATCAGAACTACATACAGCTGTCAATTTTCATTACGCTACGACCCTTGGAAGATGGTAAAATTAGTTAGCTAAGACTCCATTACATAGTTAGTTACATACACAACGACCTAATAAAAGCGTGTTAAAAATACCATACTTACTTTGAGCCTCAATATCTCTTGAACCAGTAATTTCCCAGGTATGGTGCCGAAGTAAATAATGTTCGTAGTGATTGGTACCAAATGGGATTTCAGTTTTCGTTAAGGGCCTTTTTACACCCTGTATAAAAATGATATTGCACTAACTTTAGAAATTGTGACTTACATTAGCATCAGAGATTCAAGATCCAATAAAGTCAAGCATCAAGTTTTAGTGTGGCCATAATATATTATTTTCTTAATAAAATATATTCCGTTAGGCAATTTAAATATCTTAAGCTAATTTCAAATTGAATGTTCATGTCCGGCTGGTGATGGCTAACTTTTGTTGAGTGCCTAATCCTCGATTTCTGTAAGCCACATGAAACTTGACGAAACTTTTCGGCGTTCTTTTTTAACTTGTGTCTTATCGTATTTTATAATACTCACAGCTGTTACTATAGATTTATTTAAGTTAGTCTTATTTTCGAAATAAAACTTATATTGCTAATTTAATTTATTTTTTAATTTTAATTGATCAAGTTCAAAGCCTTATAATCTGCTGCAAACTGATACCACGAAATCAACGTAGCACTATACATATTACTTTATATTTTGCTTATTCGATTTTAAACTTTGGCGATTTGTATTCATCATACAAATGTAGACTCTCTCTCTCTCTCTCTCTTTGCAACCACGATTGGTGCAAGACGATCGAAACTTTGGAAATTAATCGGTTTTTATACCTCACATAAGTTAATTTTACGGAATTAAGACCTGTTAAATTATTTTGTATGATATATTTTGCTTTGTTCTACGCAGGCGGCACACCGCCTTCGTTAAAAGGATTCTAGTGTAATTATATTACTGTTAACTTTCTTTTACCTTACTTATTTGTGTTCTTTTCTATATATTTTTTCGGGGTTATGACCTACAAGTAACATGAATAAAATATCAAATATGTCTGTTCAAAATGTCCTTTTATAAAAATAGATCTCTTGGATATGGTATACCTACAACAAAACCTCAGTATTCATTACTACAACTACCTACTTCTCTACTCGTTGACAATATAATGATTATATCCTTTCGCCCTAATTGAGCTATTGAACCAGTTAGCTACGACAAATGACGCCACGTAGTGATTATGAATATTATAACCCATAACACCTGAATTCCTAGAAGTCTTACGACATAGCCCTAGTTCCTTTGTATTAGACTCATGTAGTAAGAATTAATTATGGCGAATGGGACACATCAGTACATGTACATGTGAGGTAAAGTGCGCTAGTAACACGAAAGTGGGACAATCTGTAACCAAGCCGTTCTGTGTAATGTCGCTACTTTGAAACCTCTGTCTTCTTGAGAGTGTTAGGTATTCTTACTTATGCTATAAATGTGAAAGTGTGTTTGTCTTTCTTTCACGTCACAACATTATTTTCTGTGGGGATAATGAGGAGGCTAGAAACTGCTATAGGCATTTTACAGCGATTTCACGAGGGCGGACCCAAGTACAAAGTCTAGTAAATTATATGTTTACATGTCATGAATTCGAGTTTAATATAGAATATAGCAATTATTATGACATGATCGTATGATTGTAATATGAGCGTCATTAATACGTTCAAGTTTAAGATATCTAAATGTGTCTCAGTTACGTAAAGGATCTAGATAGGATTGTGTAATATCGTATCGTATAAGTTCTGTCTGATATGTTTTGGTCCGATGTAAAATATAGCAATATAAATAGTCGTCTACGAAACACAAGATGGTGACTGCGGAATATCTTGGAGCGGCATAACCTAATTAGATATTTTGAATCGTAGGGGCTTATGACAGGCAACGTAAGCATAAAAGGCTCAGAATGTCAAAGAGGTGATCTGCAGCGCAAAGCTATAACAATAAATTCTACATATTCAAAAATCCGGTGAATGTTTTCTTGTCTTGATGTTTGAATTTTTACCTACGCCATATGTATGTAATCAATGTCGTTTTACTTTACACTTAAATAATTCGATTTTCCAAGAAATCGTATTACCATTCATTCAGGTTTTTTAAATCAGATTCTACGAAATATAAGAAAACTGTATTTCTTTTTTATGATACTTGGCCTTACATGTCTAACACAGCTACACCTTTTTGGGTAGATGTCTACTATGTAGCAGAAAGTATATAAAAGCAAAACGCTGAAAGTAATAATGTGCCTTTCACGCAATACATTTCAAAAAGAAATACAAAAATCAAATCGTAATAACGGGATTTTATTAACAAAATTGGATTACATCTATTTCGTTAGAGTGGTGACGTATTGACACCCTTACAAGTAATGATACATTGGAATCCACTTTCACACGGTGAAAACATCTTTTCTTGGAACGAAACAAGAATTCTCGGTACGTGAAAACACGCGAGTACTTCACTTATGTTAGATGATCCCTTTATATGAGAAAGTCAAAAGTGTTGTTGATTGAGAGACATATGTAGGGTGCCACGTGTTGACGCTCTTCCGTTTGCTGAAAACATATTTATTTAGTACGAAGGACGCGTTATGTTTGGTATCGGCAGGTGGCGACATACAATTTTTTGTTATGGTTGCCAATTTTCACACTTTGAGATATTTATTTGCCGTTCCAATTTCCTTGGCTCAGTGTTGGGTCGGCGGCGCGTGGCGTCACTGCCAACACGGTTTTATAATACCCATATAATTGGACTTCGATTTCTATTAAAGATAAATATTACTGAGCCGCTTTTCCATTCACCTGAATATGAAGTGTTTGTAAGTCACGGTCGCCTTAATCCGCAATTTTTCAACGGTAAATGGGCTTTTTAATCTCTATTTTCTTTGTTTACGGCGTCGAATCCACATAAAAAGAAAAATAATTCAAAATGTGCCTTTTTTTTGCTGGTACAAGTTTTCAGCTTGAAATTTAATCATGATGATGAGCCCGTCCTGTTCTATACTAGACTTTTCAGTTTCATACTTGCTTACATCAGATTTAAGTGCTGCTTTAAAAGAGTTTTTAAATAGTTTCAGTCTTCATTCATCATCATCTCCCTAGCGTTACCCCGTTTGCATCCAAGACTTACACGCCTTGAAGCCCGAGGTCCGCTTACTGGTCTAACCAGATATGACAGAATATCAACATTTCCACAGAGCGACTGCCGTCTGAGCTCAGCAATCCAAAGGGATAGCGATATTCCATAGTTTAGACCAGTATCAGTTTATTTGAGGGTACTGACTCTCCGTAACGAATGTCAAAGATCTTTATGACAGCCGGGACTGACGAATTAACGTGCTCTCCGAGGCACGGGACTAGCGATAATTAACAATTTAATACGCACTTAACTTCGAAAAGTCACTGGCGCGCGCCGCGGGTTCGAACCCGATAACCTCTGCATGGCAGTCCATTGGTATCTCCACTAGGCTATCGCTGCCTTACAAGTTTCAGTCTTCATTATACACCTTATTTAAGTAAAGAAATTGCTGTTACGTCATCAGCAGTTTCTTCACATAAGCGTGATTGAATATGACAGAGTTGAAATAATTAAAGAGTAAGTGGAGCTTAAATATTGACGAGATATAAACGTTTTATGATTCCGATATGATACGGAAGTGGTGACTCGCTCTGAATGTGCATCAATCAAAAGCCAACGTCGGTTATATTAAATGTGCCAAACATCGTATTGATGTTCATGGTGTTAGTGGGCTGTACTGTTACTAATCGCGTCCATTTTCTTTTATAACGTCGTAATTATATAATACGTACGTACCGGACGACGCAGCAGGTGTAGACCCCAAGGTCCCACAAGGTGGACCGACGATCTGGTTAAAATCGCGGGAAGCGGTTGGATGCGGGTGGCTCAAAATCAGTCTTTGTGGAGAACCTTGGGGGAGGCCTATGTCCAGCAGTTGACGTCTCTAGGCTGACATTATGAATTGTATAATATTTTAAAGGGATTTTTATAAGGCCTGGTTCTTTAAATTAAATTCAGTATAGAAAATCACACAAAAGAAAGAAGTAAAATGAAACTGCGTTATGTGGTGAGATATCGTATCGAGAGACGAGATTTGCTCGAATAATAAAAACAATATTGCTAATTTAAATTAAACTACCGTAAACGGACTTTATCGCGTTATTTTGTAACATTCGCGTAAACCTAAGAAGATATTAACAATATTGCTTTTTATATAACATCCGCGCATTCGTATAACAAGTCAAAAAAAGTTTTACAAATCTTAAAATCATCATCATCATCAGCCTTTAACAGTCCACTGCTGGACTAGGCCTCTCCTTTGAAAGGAGGAATTGGCCTACTATACCACGCTGGCCAAACGGGTTGGTATAGGGTTTGTATCAAGTTTTCCTTCTCTTACAGTGTTGTTCTCTGCATAATATGCTCCCTCTGTCGGCTCTTACGACACCCATGGGATGATATGGGGTGGTGACATACCGTATTCTTAATCCGTCACCACACGGACAGTGTAGTCCTATTTTACCTGCTATAATAGTTTAAGTTTTTGTAGTACCGCGGTCGCCCGCGCACCGGGGATGCGAGACCCGGCGCACTGTGACGGTATCGCGTGGAATAATAATCTTGATCCTTCTTGCCATACATGAACAGTATTCGTCTATGTAATACGTCGATTATGATATGATAGTATTATGTTAGAAGAGAGAGGTGTGAGTTAGAGGTGGTGTTCGTAGCAGGAAATTCCTGTCCAGACTACATGACTAGATCTTCAACCTGATAGAATTTTACATGATAGGCTATTTGCTACTTCAATCATCATCCTTCTAGCGTTATCCTAGTCAACCGGATTTGATTGAATAATAGCTTTTCCACACAGTAACTGCCTGTCTGCTCACTACAAGCTAAAGGGATAGGTTTAGACTAGTCTCAGCTTATTCAGAGGCCTGACACGAGGCAAGTTACAATTAACAATTCAATACGCACATAACTCCGAAAAGTCAGTGTTGCGCGCCATGGATTCGAACCCGATATTCCTGGATGGCAGCCTGTTGGTATATCTGCTAGGCTGTTATACAATTGTTACTTCAAATGGCATTGAAATAATCGGGACAATATTGCAAAACATATCTGCCTCGTGAAGAATGCGAAAAGTTATGAAGTACAAGCCAATGTAAAATTTAGTCTCGTGATTGTTCTCGGAGTTCTTAGAAAATATTCATTGTGACACGTATAATCGCTTCACCTTTCTAATACAGAATGAATTTTCTTGAACATCAAAATAATTCCTTCCATGAATTCGATAACTTAATAAAATGGAGCAATTTTGGGATCGAACATCTTTAATAATTAAAAACGTTGCCTTGGTAGTAATTATTACTATACACATTTTCACAGCCAATCTTGCAGATTCGTATAAGTTGATTTACCAGAAACAATAAATGTAATTTAATATTAATCCACATGAATGTAGAAACCTTATGGTGGGATTTCATATTTTTCACTTTTTCCAGAGCGCTAGAAGGCGCGTGCAAGTGCGGACCTTTATTGTGGTGTAAAAGGGTTGATGTGATTTCACGTTTTCACTTTGAGTCCATCCACGGCACGTCTCACCTTTACATTTCTTGACTCCATGTAGCTATTAATTATCATCTTTAATATAGTTTCATTATAATTTTACATAATCCAAACATTAGTCCTTTTAATTTTGACATCATAACAAAACCACAGAATTAAACCATGGGCCCACAAAGGAAAATATTTATCGAATTAAGCTGCTCATTGTTATCAAAAGCAATGATTCGCGTTTATTTAGCTAGGATTTAACTATCATCTGCATGTCAACACTACGCTTTGATTAGATCGGTACAAAGCATAAATCCTTGTATTTGGATTTCATAGACAAAATGACATCTTTAATCTCTATTAAATTATAAATGCGACAATAATTCTGTCTGGCCTGGCCATGGCTAAGTCACCAAAGCCGTCTCTTTAAAGGTCTTTCTTTTTTCATCGTTCGAGAGGATAAATCCAATTCTACGCGGCAGATACTGTGGGTACAGCTATTAAATGACAAAAACTGTGTAAATACGTATTTGTCGATGCAGTTGGCAATCGAAGCAGCTTGTAACGAAGTTGTAACTTTCAATTCGAGACTTTGGGGATTTGTCTTTCAAACTAAAGCTAGAAGTTGTGCTAACTTATTTATTTGAGCTGTGGCTTAGCTGTTGTGCAACACGGTCAAGTAAACACATGGTTTATGAACTTATGAGTTTATCCGTATCGTTATAAAGTCATTGCAGTGCTTAATGCAGTGGTTTAATAAACTGCTTCTGAAAGACGTATTATTAATTTGACTACTTTACTGTCTATTATTTTAAGATGTCTGAGTGATTAAAGTAATATCTGTTCCCATTTTAGTTGCAAAGTTTTTTGTTACAAAGTTTTGTAACAAACGTTGTTGTTGGTTGTATTTTTGTTTAATATTTTTTGTCAATCTATTTACCAAATTCATATATTTTACATTTTCATTGACTGTGATTAAGACCTTACTTTATGAAGTATAATGTCGAAGCATATTTTAAAATTTTCCTTACTCAAAGTTTTTTATACACAGACTCTACACAGTAGCAAAAAACATTGACGCCTGCTCATTGATGCATTACGAAGAAGTAGATAATAATAAAAAATTGAGTCCTGTCTTCCCCTACTGATCAAAATAATTTCATGACAGTCTGTAAAGTCATAATCAAGATATTTCGGAAATCCCCTAGTATTGGGATGATTAATTAAAAAGTTCTGCTAATTAAATTTTCCGAAACAAGGAAAGAGAGGAGTGTGAAGTACTTTCTTATATCTTACGATGTAACAGCGGGAAGGGACAATTGAATTGTGAATATTTTAGAAATTCTAGTTGTAGCGGATATTCATGTTGACTAATCAAACAACAACAAAGTGTCATAATTCAAAGTGATCTTTTGTATGGGGCTTTGAAAATATGAAGGAGAATCTTGTGGACGACGTTCGTTTGTGATGTGAATAGAAAAGAAAAGTGTCGCACTCCGACGATTCACCGCGCTGAGGTGTGTGGCGTGCCTCGGGCCATCAACGTTTTTAATTTAGAGCGATAATTTAAAAGATCTTGCCGCAGAGAATGTTTGTAATGATTTAAAACTTCTGTAACTTAAAATGGTGGCAATATTTTTATTTATCGATTAAAGAACGGACATGATGTTTTTATTAAACTTTTGTTTGAGTCAAATTTTACAATCGTTACAGCGGTGAAATAAAAATTAATAAATGGTTACTTGTCTGGAATGGAAAACCAACGTTTATAATACTAAACATAGGTAACATTACAGTATACAAATATTGAATTGTCGTTGAAAGGCTTTAGCTACTTTGGAAATATAGCGAAACACATTTTTATGACGGGTTTCTTCGACTTGTCGCTATGTGACACAAAAGTAATTATGTTGAATAGGTTCAAAATAACGTGAAGTCGTAGTATTTTTTCGAGCCGCGCTAAGAGTAGTTGAGAACACTTAAATAAATTAGCATTCTTCATTTTATCGCAGTGCCGTAAAGATGGAAATTTCGTTATATTCTCTGTTGTTTTATTACAAACGAAGTTTTGTTTTTAATTATGGTGAGAGATTGCAGTAGGGTTTTCGCGTACCCGACTTTTTTTGTACCCGGGTATCGGGTATTTTTTTTAAATACCCGTGTGTATCCGGGTACCCGGGTATTTCCATTTTCTTTTCAGAAAAAGAGTTTTTTTTTATAATCATGTTTTATTTTCTTCATAAAGTGAAGTTTACTATCAATAGTCACACAGTTAAACAATCTTCTTCTCGTTAATTAATTAAGAACGAAGAAGACTTATTTATACAGTAAATTCTGTTATACAATAACAAAAATATCACTAACAAAACTTTCTTCTGTGATACTGTTGAAAATTAAAAATAAGCAATCTTATTTTCATAAAGTGATTAAGAACCAAAATAATTTTCATCACAAAAACTTGTTTTGTTATAAAATAAAATTAAAAAACACTACTTAATCTTTCTTCTAGGAAAAAACAATTTTAAAATTAACCAACTTAACATAAACCACGTATTTCAAAGTAAACTTTTTATACTTTTGAGGTCCTTACCGTTTTCATCTTTATGGAAAAGGGTTTTCATAGTCACACTCACATAATTAAACAGTCTTGTTTTAATTAACAAATTAGGAACGAAAATGACTTATTAGAAGAGAATTTTGATGAATTACTTGATCAAATTAGATACCCGGGTCTGACAGTGAATAGTACCCGGGTACAAAAAAAATATATAACCGGGTATACCCGAATCCGGGTTCCCAGGTAGAAAACCCTAGATAGCAGTAAGCAAATATGGCTAAAAGCTTTTATTGCGTACAATGAAAGTTATTGCGTTTATTCGCTCGATTTATGCCACCAGTACATAAAGTTCAGCTGGCTTTGAGTTAAGAAATGGTGACCCAGATTTATCGTACTCTTTGTAATGTGTTGGTCGGTCGACAATTCCGTGTGGGTTTGAACCCTCAATTCGTCCCCACACATAAAAAGGTCACTTAATTAGAAAAGGTCTGTAGTTAAATCTTGTAAATCGCCGGCGTGGTGTCGCCTGTTCCGGTCGGTGGTGGTCCGAGAGAGTCCTTACCTGCGACTGTTGAATTGTTGTGGTTTTATCCAGAACGTGTGTAGCTGAATATCACTGCCACTTTGGTTTTATTTAAACCTCATCTTTTATAGGCTTGGAACGTTCTGAGATTAAATGTAAGATAATGGTTTGCTTATTCGAATCTGCTTTCTCTTGTAGAGGATATCTCATTACTTGTTACTTTTACATGACTTTAAGGACGAAATTTAATCAATCTATTAAATGATGTGTACAGTTAAAACATTTTAATAAGTATTCAAATATTCAGATAATTTTTCTCTTATAAATAGAGGTGACGACCACTAGCTCGATCGACAAGCTAGTAACAAATGTAATCCAATAGGTATTGATTTAGGTTTCGATGGTGAGTCGATAGGTTCACATTATCATGAAGTAACTTGCCCAGTATTATCGAGACCTAAAAATGACTTACACTTTCTTACAATACATATGTAGTGTAAGGATCAGAAACATATGTAATATTTCTTCAAATATCGTGCAATAAATTGAATGTTGGGTTCCTTTCAAATATTGTAGCGTTTGAACATACCTACTCTATTTCTATTGTGAGATGATTTCGCGTTTCACTTTAGACGTAAATATTTGAAAAGTTCTAGTAAAATGGAAAAAGGCGCTGTTGAATTTGCTAGTACTTAAATTGTGCGGTGGTGTATCTCGACCTGTACCTGTGCACTTAATAACGCTGGCATACATTCTCATTTCAGGAGTAGACGTTTTCATTTACCCAGTTACTTGTTATTTTATACGCATGAATGGACGAACGGTTATCGTAAAGAGACTGACGACGGCACTTTTCTTTATAAAATCTTTTCTAAACAGACTTCGATAATATTCGTTATTGTGTATATTTCTTGAAGAGCTCTTTGTTGGTTATTGAGTGTTCATTAATCAAACTTCACAGTGACACTTAGGTATTGTCCGCCAGATTTAGGGATGCTGCATTATTATTTACGGCGTGCACAACAAGCCTCGTCTAGAGATTAATGGTGTTATCGAAAGCACTTGTAAAGCGGCGAGATTGGAGACGCTCGCGCTGTGCGCCAAAGTAAACTTCACTGTGTTTATTATTGATTTTATGAAAGGTTTCA
This sequence comes from Euclidia mi, assembly GCA_944739405.2. NCBI lineage: Eukaryota > Metazoa > Arthropoda > Insecta > Lepidoptera > Erebidae > Euclidia > Euclidia mi. The sequence continues at coordinate 24,381,883 of OX123202.2, forward strand.
GAATCGATTGAAAGTTAACAGTATCTGTGCTAATCATTGTTTACGTTAATATTTTTTTAAATACGATAAGACATCTCTAATATAAATATAGGCACGTTTATCTATGTGTAAGTATATGATGCGGTCGTGAGATCCACATTGCCAAACCGGGTGTGTATTTGAGTTACTCAGTTATATGATTGTAGAACTGTAGCACAGCTTACAGTAAAGCTCATTATGATGTCCTTTGAAATTATTATTTGATATAGGTACTCCAACTTAAACTACATATTTAAACTTATGGATACAATAAGGGCCGCGAGTAAAACTGCGAGAAGCTGCTAGAGATGGAATAAATATTAAAGGACCGGGTATCACTCACCCTAAGCAAGCTTGTGCTTGTTTTTGATGTAAACGTTGTTGACTTAGGACTTTTACATCGTTCATAACGAACACCCAATCTCACTAAAGATTGTCGATGATGCGCGTTTCCTTAAAGTTTTACTAGCGTTGACACAGTGCGTACATCGTGTGCAAGTCGCTTGATAACTTTTAAATGCACGTATTGGTCAGCATGCGTGCTACGAAGGCATACTATGGAGGTGTGTTACGGAGGTGTGCTACGGAGGCATACTACGAAGGCGCGCTATGAATGTAGCAATTTGCAGCTTACCCCGTCGACGCGCCCCATGCCTTCTCCACCGTCTTGACGTGCGCTGCGGCCGTATGGTATTGACGATGGTCCAACTTCGTGGTCAAACGGACGCTGCGCACCCAGAAGCTGGCACTTATTTTACTCACGAAAGCGTACATATCGTGCAGCACCGCAGCATTAGCTGTGCTTGCGGGCGAGTTACCAGCCGATTTGGAAGATTGTCGTGCGGAACGAGTTGCGGAGGAGGGTTACCAACTGGCCGCGAAGGAACTGCACATACTGAAGTTCACAGTTTATAGGCGGGAGCTCACTGCTCCTTGGCAGGAACGATGGCATGCTTGTGAAGACGGACGTGAGTTAAACACCATCTTCCCGCATGTGATCGAACCGGATTACGAGGTCTCCTAAATACTCACCGGACACGGATGCTTCAGGAAGCGCCTACACAAATTTGGACTTTGCGACACTCCGGTCTGCCCGTGCGGTGAAGCTGAAGAAGATCGGAAATGCTAGATTCGCTCCGCTGCGCAGAGGCGGGCCCAGTATATCATGTGGAACTGGTACGCAGCATTGGTTTGGTGGGCAAAACTTTGGTGCGTTGCGCACACTTGGCACTCCATCAGAAGAACCTTGGACAGCTACAGGATTGAGTGACGCTGAACGCGAAATACCGATCTGTGTTGTTGCGACCTATTAAGATAGATACATATAAAGCCAGCCCCTTTGGGTAGAGTATGGCTCGGGGCATTAAAGATTTGTAGGGAATCAAGAAAGAGCGCGTGGGAAAGAGCTGACGCAAGTACCGTGTGCTTCTCCCGTGATCCGGTCCGTACGCCGCAAGGCAGGCAGGACCATGAGGTGGTGGGAATATGTCAATATAACAAAATTTCGAGCTTTGTAGCTTTCTTGCTCAGTTACCTCGCGTTGGCTCACCATTGACACACATTTTTTCGGAGAGCTACTTAGGTAGGCATCGGCTGTGGAAACGGTTACAGAGTTTCGTAGCCTGGCTTTCGCATAGCTGCGTAGCACATCTTTGGTGCAAAAGGAACTCGACGCGCCTGCTCGACAAACGTTGGTTTAATAGGCAGCTAAAACTACTTCTATACACTTAAATTTAAACCAAAATTACTTTGAATTATAGTTTGACCGTAACCGCTGTACCGCACCTTAGGTATGCGAGCGGCGAGACGGGAGGGGGAGGGGGACGAAACAGTTGCTCCATCTGGTCATTCTACCGTCATCGCTCACGGCGGCAACTAGTCTTATTTGTTGCGGACTGTCAGACGCACATGAGGTAAAATATCTAAAGATGAGTCGTGCGTTATCTCGAGTTATCAAGACTGTCATTTTCAAAGTGGCCGAATATTTAAAAAATAATAGTATAATATATACCTTATCATTTCTATCATGGTTCTGAACATTTGCGCGGATTGCCTGCATTGTTAGGTACTTAATGTAAGTGGATGCTCCTGTTTCACCATGTCAATTCTCAGGAGGCTAATTAAATGAACATCAAAATTTTACTACATTATGCTTGAGTATTAAGTAGAGTAAATATATACAAATGACATAGAAGGTGAAACAGTTGCAGCACCTTACAAAATTTTAATTTGTATGTATTATGCAAAACCTGGCGATGAAAAAGAGTGACCTTGAGTTTTACTGCCCGTTCTTTCTCATGGTTCTACCTATTGCTTTGCGAACGTGGCAGTAAATGTAAATGTAGAAGCTTTAAGTAATTATTTTTTTAAATTGACGTTCATAAGTGTCACTTTGTGATTTAAATGAATAAAGGATTTTGACTTTGACTTTGACTTTGACTTTAGGAAAGAAAGTTTTGAATATAAAAGTGATGCAAATATCGCAAAAATTGTTGCGGGATGCTGCGAAAAAACTGTAAGAAATGTAGTAACTGCAGGAAATTCATCAACTAATTTAGGCCGACTGAAATTTAATTCACCAAAAAAAATAAAAGTTATAAAGAAAAAATATGTTATTGACGATTTTGATTTGGGAGTCATCAGAAGAGAAATTCATCAGTTTTATGAGATCAAAAAAAGAGTGCCATGTATTCGTAAATTACTGTCAAGATTGAGACAGGATAGCATATTGAATTGTGGACGACAATATCAGAGAAATCTTTTACACACAATGGGTTACCGTTTCAAAAAATGTAGATCGAAGAGACATCTTCTCATAGAACAACCTAATATTACAGAGTGGCGGAGAAAATACTTGAGGAAAATCAGGCAATACAGAAGCGAAAACCGCAATATATATTTCCTAGATGAGACATATCTTAATGCCAGTCACAATGTGAGCAAATGTTGGCAATCAGTGTCAGAACCTGGAATTCACACTGACATCGGGAAAGGACGACGTGTGGTAATTCTTCACGCTGGGTGTCGAAATGGCTTGTTTCAAGGTGCATTATAACTATATTTAAATCAGACGCTAAGATCGGTGACTACTATGGAGAAATTCGGATAGACAGACTCAAAAGTGAAATGCAGAACTGGTTGAGGTGCCACAACGTTGAATTTTAACTGCAAATTCTTATCAATAACACACAAAAAGAGCCCGTTTACAAAATTGATGAACTCTTCAAAGCCCAAGGACACACAGTACTGCGTTTACTGCCATACCATCCAGACCTGAACCCCATCGAGTTGGTCTGGGCTGATGTCAAAAACAATATAGCACAAAACCATATTAATTCTTCTCTAGACGAAAAGATAAACGCACTGAATTTATTGTTTTCGGAGTACACGGCATAAAAATGGCAGAGATGTGATGACCATGTACAAAAAAATGAAAACGTTTACTGAGATCGCGACAATAAGTTCGATGATATTATTGAGCCAATAATAATAAATCTTCAGGATGGCTCTGATTCAAGCTCCGATAGCGAAATGGAATGTGAAGTTGAAACAGAATTTATGTCAGAATAGTCAGTGTAATTTATTTACCTAATAAATAGGTTTTAATTTTTAATTTGAATTGTCATTCACTTTTTCTTTTTCATGTACAATGTTATTTCCAAGGATTAAATATTCATTTAATTTATATTGGCTCTTTTATTGTACTTCGCTATATTGGACGAAACAGGGATTGGATAATATAATAATACTCGTAAATATTGTAAAAAAAATGTGCTTCGATATCGTAAGAGCTGTCTGACACTACGAATCGCATGTGCATTCATGCTCTTTCCTGCCCACACCCCACCCGCACATACATAAGGCGCGGTACAGCGGTTGCGGTCAAACTATAGCTTCAATCGGCACAATTATCAAGCTTGCCATTTTCTTGAAAAGTTCAAGTCTAACAAATTATATAAAAATTAGCAACATATGTCATATTCATTTGTTTGCCTCGGGCTTGATGGATACCATCCAAAATATATGTTTGTTTTGCAATACCAACAACGACAAATATTTACAGAGATTTTATTTACAAGAGAATACCGAAAATAAGCATACGTTTAACGAAACAATACCATGTAGTACAAAGAGTAAGGAAAACACTTTGGCGGAATTTAGCTGGCGGCATTCGTCATGTCGTGTCGTAGTAAGAGTGTAGTTTCTGGCGCAAGTGGCGCGTCCTCGAGGCGACGGAACGTTTCTAGGGCAACATCGCACTACCAACACATACTTACCTGCTTATGTTACAACTTTTACTTATATGCTTATTAGCCTCATTCCGCCATCGTTCTACGCGACAGCATTTCCATCCCCATCATTTAGATGGTTGGCAATCCACAACGGTGCGTTTCTCTAGAAACTTTCTGCCTCGCACATCTAAACTGTGGAATGATCTGTCGCCTGCGGTTTTTCCGAACCAATACGACCTACAAACCTTCAAGAAAAGAGCGAATTCCTTTTTAAAAGGCCGGCAACGCACTCGTGAGTCCTCTGGTGTTGCGGGTGTCCATGGGCGGCGGTAATCGCTTAACATCAGGCGATCTGTCTGCTCGTTTGCCCCCTATCTCATAAAAAAAATACTAACACTTACTGGCGGTATCGTCTTGTATCATAATTATGCCTGTTTTGTGAATACCAATACCAATCATAATTTTATTGATTATTGTTTAAAAAAACTGTGATGATTGGTATAATCCATTTCATTAATCATTCTGTGCTACAATTGTATGTCTAAACTATTTGTGTATAATTATATCTTTGTCGATTAAGCAGCGATAGCCGAGTGAAGAGACTGACGGACTGCTACGCAGAGGGTCTAAGGTTCGAATCCACGGCACGCACCAATAACTTTTCGAAGTTATATATATATTTATATTATAATTTGGTAATTATAGCTTGGTTAACGGTGAAGGAAAACATCGTGAAGAAACCTGCATGTCTGAGAGTTCTCCATAATGTTCTCGAAAGACATGTGGAGTCTGCCAACCCGCACTTGGCCAGCGTGGTGGCCTTACCCTTCTCATAGTGAGATGAGGCCCGTGCCCAGCAGTGGGACAGTATAAAGGGCTGATGATGATATCTTTGTCAAACTTCGATTCGGAACTAGTAGGTGGTGAACGTTTATTTTCATAATATGTGTATGTATGGTAGGGTGGTACGTAAGTATACGGTGGGTATTTGGAAAACTTAACCCCTTTTCTTTTTTTTTTTTACTAGTTGTAAAATCCCTTCGGATCTCCAGCTCCTGGGGAAAGGATAGCCGGAGTATGTGGTGTTTCCACTAAAAAGCACCTCGACTGCCGACACACAGGAACAAGACCGGGTACAGTAGCTGTCCAGTCTTCCTCCCATGGCACCACGTTTATCCAAACCCAATCCCAAGGAAGGCTACAAGCCCTCACCTGCCTTTACTGGCAGCTTCCAGCAAGCAACCTATTGCAAATCAGCCACCAGAGCTCCCCATGCTCTGGCGGCCCGCGGCCCCAATGGCGGCTCCCTGGGACGCCGCCCTTGTTTTCGGGCAGGATCGGCTGTCTCCTGATCCCGCTCAGCAACCTCCTTTTGGAGCATAACAGCTTCACAAAAGGAGGCCACTGCTTGCCAGCCTTCCTCGCTCGCCAGCATGGCAGATGGAAGCAACAACTGCTGGCGGGGACAGATCGCGTCCGATCTGGTCGACAAGGACTTCACGTTCGGACGCCCATGCCGGGCAATCCTCCAACGTATGCGCCCAGCTAGGAGTCGCCGGAGTCCAGATCACCCGCACAGTGGTGGCATTGTGCCGTCCGTTCGCATCTGATTCGCTTCAGATACTCACCGAAGCACCCATGCCCGGTAAGTATCTGAGTCAATCGGTAGGTGACGCGACCGTGTTTCCTTCCAACCCATGCCTCAAGGCTTGGCAGAATGGCACCGACAGCCCGTTGGCGCGCATTCTGTGGCAGTTAAGTCTGTCGGTAAGCATTGCGCCGAATTTCCAGCGCGGCCTGGACGTCTCCGTCCGCTTCCCGGTGAACTGCACGAGTTTGGTCATAGACCTTCGCGTCCATGTCCGCCAGGGTATCAAAAAGCGGGAAACGTGCCAAAACTGTCGCCGCTTCTGATGAGATTGTGCGGTATCCTCGTACGATCCGAATGGCCGCCACCCGCTGCACGCTATTGAGCTTGGCTCTACAGCGTGAGGAGGCCTCTAGGCGTGTGGCCCATATAGGCGCTCCGTAGAGTGCCATGGATCGTACGACCGCACAATAAAGACAGTGAACTTCTTCTCTGGGGCCACCGAGGTTCGGAAGCAGCCTTTGAAGGGCTCCTACGGATCTGCGAACTCGGGGGACCATCCGCTTGAAATGCTCCTTGAAGCTCCAGCGGCTGTCGAGGGTGAGGCCGAGCACACCACCCACTCTAATAAGCGAGCTAGATGGAACCACGGTCTGTGGTTTCCTGTAAAACCACAGCGCCTCGGTCTTATGAGGTGCACTTGTAGGCCCAACCCCCTAATCTGTTGGACGACACAATCCACTCCTAATTCGGCGAGCCGAATGACATCTGTGAAGCCAAGCCCTGTCGCTAACACCAGAGTGTCGCGCAGGTACTCCCTGATGATTTCACTTAGGTTGGGCGGCACGTTATGATATAACAGTGCCTCCTCAATGGCCTGCCATGGAAGCGAGTTGAAGGCATTGGCTATGTCAAGACTGACTGCCAACGCCACTCCCTTGAGACGGACAGCGTCTGCCGACAGGCACTGAACGCATTTTATCGCATCGAGTAAACCAACGCTGCGCCACTCTGCTTGTGGTTACAGCCAGTGAACGTCAAGCATTTAACATCAACTGCACTAGTAATAAATCCTGTGTCACGGAGAACTTTACTAACTTTCAATTGGCGGATACGTACGTATGGGAACCGAATCCACAACAAGCCTTTCGAGATATGTTAAAGCCAAAATCCTGACCGCTTAAATTTCCGTGTCCATAATAGTTAATCATTTTATACATACATACATAGTCTCACGCCTATAACCCCGAAGAAGTAGGCAGAGCTGTATTTCTTTTCTACACCCACTTTTCGCCAGATATACTTTAGTCCCACGTAATAAGGGGCGAGCCTATTGCCGTACCGGGCACATTTCCAGACTCCGTGCTGCTACTGAGAATTTCGTGACAGAAAAACCCAATAACACTGCCCGACCCAGGAATCGAACCCGGGACCTCCCGATCCTACGCGCACATTTATGCCGCGAGACCAACGAGGCAGTCGTATAGGGTTTGATGTCGAGTTTTCCGTCTGTACGCAAGGATGGTATTTGCATCGTGTTATTCCTTAGTCGCCTCTTACGACACCCACGGGAAGATAGGGGGTGGTGACACTTGTATTCTATGCCGTCAACCACACGGCTATTTTGATCATTTTATATGAAAGCATTAAAGATATTCTAGCAATAGTGGCTATCTAGATAATCCCGTACAGATAATCACATCAACTTAAATCGCCCATAAACATGATTGCAAAATAATTGGACAGATCCATCCTAAGTTTATTGAAAACGTAGTTCAAAGGTAGTTTCGTATAAACTAGAAAATCAATTTGTATTGACATTACACCAGAAATTCTAGATGTAAAATGTAGTTTAGTGAACTGTGGTAATGTTATTCTAGTTATATTTACACTAGCCGGCGGCCATTTTATTTAATTTAACGATTTCAGTCTGATCTCGTGAGAATTTCAGAAAATCCCTTCTTAGTGCACCACTACGTCAGTCAGTCAATAGTCAGTAGCGCACGAATTTTATATACCTATGCAGATAATGGTTAATAATTATAACTAGTCGATAGTCCGTTTATTTTGGTTTAAGTCCGCAACGAACTATATAAAAATGATATTGCACTAACTTTAGAACTTGTGCCTTACATAAGCATCAGAGATTCAAGATCAAATAAAGTCAAGCATCAAGTTTTAGTGCAGCCATAATATATTATTTTCTGAATAAAATATAGTCCGATAGGCGATTTGAATATCTTAAGCAAATTTTAAATTGAATGTTCATGTCTGGCTGGTGATGGCTAACTTTTGTTGAGTACCTAATCCTCGATTTCTGTAAGCCAGATGAAACTTGACGAAACTTTTCGGCGTACTTTTTTAACTTGTGTCTTATCAAATTTTATAATACTCACAGCTGCTACTATATATTAATTTAAGTTAGTTAAATTGCGGAGCTCAAAGCCTTATAATCTGCTGCAAACTGATGCCACGAAATTAACGTAGCATAGTCTATGCATATTAGTTTATATTTTGCTTATTCGATTTTAAACTTTGCGATTTGTATTCATCATACAAATGTGGTCGCGTAGAGACTATATTTATCTATCTCTCTCTGGCCACGATCGGTGCAAGACGGTCGAAACGTCGGAAATAAATCAGTTTTATACCCCACATAGGCCACATAAGTTAATTTTACGAGATTAAGACCTGTTAAATTATTTTGTATGATATATTTTGCTTCGTTCCACGCAGGCGGCACACCGCCTTTGTTAAAAGGATTCTAGTGTCCTTTTATTACTGTAACTTTCTTTGCCCTAACTGGTTATTAGTGCTGTTTGCTATATTATTATATTTTTTCGTGGTTATGACCTGTAAGTGAAATTAACCAAATATATCTGTTTAAAATGTCCTTTTATAAACAAAAACATTTTGAAAAGCATTCTCTGTTGGATATGGTATACCTAAAACAAAAATTCAGTAATGAAACCTACATCTTCTCTACATGTGGACAATATAATGATTCTATCCTTTCGCTCTAATTTGGCTGATGAACTAGTTTACTACGACAAATGACGACAATTGTAGTGATTATGAATATAACACCCATAACATCTGAATTCCTAGAAGTCTCACGACGTAACCCTAGCTCCTTTGTATTAGACGCATGTAGTAAGAATTAATTAAGGCGAATGGGACACGTCAGTACATGTCGTGAGGTAACGTGCGCTAGTTACACGAAAGTGGGACAATCTGTAACCAAGCCGTTCTGTGTAATGATGCTACTTTGAAACCTCTGTCTTCTTGAGAGTGTTATCCATACCAATATTATAAACTTAATGCGAAAGCATGTTTGTTTGTCCTTTTTTAATGTCGCATCGGAGCATTGTTATAGTATTTTTCGTGTGGGCATAGTCAGAAGGCTAGGAACTGACATAGGCATACCTGCTTTTAACGTCGATAACCGGACGACGCAGGTAGGCCTCCGGCAAGGTAAATATATAAATAAATAAAATAAAATAAGCCGAGATGATGATGATGAACCGACTTCCACGCGGGCGGTGCCGCGGGCGATGTCTAGTAAAATATATGTATGATCATTTTGATCATGCATTGGTATACAACATATAGCAATTGTTATGAATGGTCCGTCTGATTGTATTTTAGTCGTTACGAGTACGTTCAGGTTACTTATATTGAACGTACCTGTCTACATTTATCTCAATTACATAAAATATCTAATAAGGTTGTGCAATATAGAAATTCTGTCTGATATGTTTTAGTACAATGTAAAACTTTGCAAGCAGAAAGTCGCCTACGAGACACGAGATGACGACTGCTGAATATCTTGTAGCGGAATAACCTAAATATATATTTTGAATCGTAGGGGCTTATACACGCAACGTAAGCATAAAAGGCTCTGAATTTCGAAGAGGTGATCAGATATAAGCGCAAAGCTATAAAAAGAAACTCTACATATTAAAAAATCCGGTGAATATTTTCTTGTCTTGATGTTTGAATTTTTACCCAAGCCATATCTACCTAATCAATGTCGTTTTAAATTACACTTAAATAATTAGATTTTTCGAAAAATCGTCTTACTATTCATTCAGTTATTTTTAAATTAGGTAAATGTAAGAAAATTGTATTCCTTTTTTATGATACTTGATTTACATGTCTAACACAGCTACGCCTTTTTGGGTAGATGTCTACTATGTAGCAGAAAGTATTTAAAAGCAAAACGCTGAAAGTAATAATGTGCCTTTCACGCAATTTATTTCAAGAAGAAATACAAAAATAAAATCGTAATAACGTGATTTTATTAACAAAATTGGATAACATCTATTTCGTTAGACTGGTGACGTATTGACACCCTTACAAGTAATGATACATTGGAATCCACTTTCACACGGTGAAAACAACTTTTCTCGGAACGAAACAAGAATTCTCGGTACGTGAAAACATGCGAGTACTTCGCTTATGTTAGATGATCCCCTTATATGAGAAAGTCAAAAGTGTTGTTGATTGAGAGACATACTATGTAGGGTGTCACGTGTCGACGATCTTCTGTTTGCTGAAAACATATTTATTTAGTACGAAGGACGCGTTATGTTTGGTATCGGCGGGTGGCGACATACAATTTTTTGTTACGGTTGCCAATTTTCACACTTTGAGATATTTATTTGCCGTTCCAATTTAAGGAAATTGGAACGGCAAATAAATATCTCAAAGTGTGAGCCAAGGGGCTCAGTGTTGGGTCGGCGGCGCGCGGCGTCACTGCCAACACGGTTTTATAATACGCATATAATTGGACTTCGATTTTTATTAAAGATAAATAGAAATATTACTGAACCGCTTTTCTATTCACCTGAATTTGAAGTGTTTGTAAGTCACGGTCGCCTTAATCCGCATTTTTCAACGGTTAATGGGCTTTTTAATCTCTATTTTCTTTGTTTACGGCGTCGAATGCACATAAAAAGAAAAATAATTAAAAACGTGCCTTTTTTTGCTGGTACAAGTTTTCAAGCTTGAAATTTGATCATGATGATGAGCCCGTCTTGTTCTATAATAGACTTTTCAGTTTCATACTTGCTTCATCATTTCATACTTGCTTCATCAGTTAGTGCTGCTTTAATAGAGTTTTAAATAGTTTCAGTCTTCATTCATCATCATCTCCCTAGCGTTACCCCGTTTGCATCCAAGACTTACACGCCTTGAAGCCCGAGGTACGCTCACTGGTCTAACCAGATATGACAGAATATCAACATTTCCACAGAGCGACTGCCGTCTGACCGCCGCAATCCAAAGGAATAGCGATATTCCATAGTTTAGACCAGTATCAGTTTATTTGAGGGTACTGACTCTCCGTAACGAATGTCACAAATCTTCATGACAGCCGGGACCGACGAATTAACGTGCTCTCCGAGGCACGGGGCTAGCGATAATTAACAATTTAATACGCACTTAACTCCGAAAATTCACTGGTGCGCGCCGTAGATTCGAACCCGATAACCTCTGCATGGCAGTCCGCTGGTATCTCCACTAGGCTATCGCTGCCTTACAAGTTTCAGTCTTCATTATACACCTTATTTAAGTAAAGAAATTGCTGATACGTCATCAGCAGTTCCTTCACATAAGCGTGACTGAATATGACAGAGTTGAAATAATTAAAGAGTAAGTGGAGCTTAAACATTGACGAGATATAAACGTTTTATGTTTCCGATATGATGCGGAAGTGGTGGCTCGCTCTGAATGTGCATCAATCAAAAGCCAACGTCGGTTATATTAAATGTGACAAACATCGTATTGATGTTCATTGTGTTACTAATCGCGTCCATTTTCTTTTACAACGTCGTAATTATATAATACGTACGTACCGGACGACGCAGCAGGTGTAGACCTCCCACAAGGTGGACCGACGATCTGGTTAAAATCGCGGGAAGCGGTTGGATGTGGGCGGCTCAAAATCAGTCTTTGTGGAGAACCTTGGGGGAGGCCTATGTCCAGCAGTTGACGTCTCTAGGCTGACATTATGAATTATATAATATTTTAAAGGGATTTTTATAAGGCCTGGTTCTTTAAATTAAATTCAGTATAGAAAATTATACAAAAGAAAGAAGTAAAATGAAACTGCGTTATGTGGTGAGAAATCGTATCGAGAGACGAGATTTGCTCGAATAATAAAATCAATACCTATTGCTTATTGAAATTAAACTACCGTAAACGGATTTTATCGCGTTATATTGTAACATTCGCGTAAACCTAAGAAGATATTAACAATATTGCTTTTTATATAACAAACGCGCATTCGTATAACAAGTCAAAAATCATGATAATTATGTTCGTGTATATCGGGTTATAAGATTAAAATAATGGTTTTACAAATCTTAAAATACGACATCGAAGTAAACTGTAACAAATTACGCGTCATGCATAGAAAAATAATTTACGCGTTAACTTGAGAACCTCATCCGTTTTTCCGTCACTTAAAAACATATATTTGGGAAACAACGAGAATGGGACAGGAGGAAGGGCAAGACCTAGACGGACGTTCTCTGACCAGATTGGAGACATCCTAAAAAAGGACAGGTTCGAAGTACCCTTAACCGAAGAGCATGCATGAGAAATTTGATGGGAGTGAATGAAGCAAGAGAGATATGTCTGGATCGCTGCAAATGGCGTTCCTCAGTCTCTGCCGACCCCTCCGGGAAACAGGCGTGAGTCTATGTATGTATGTATTTATGTAAAAACTTAAACTATTATAGCAGGTAATATAGGACTACACTGTCCGTGTGGTGACGGATTAAGAATACGGATTGTTACCACCCCATGGGTGATCATCCCATGGGTGTCGTAAGAGCCGAGAGCATGTCATGCAGAGTACAGCACTGTAAGAGAAGGAAAACTTGATACAAACCCTATACCAACCCGTTTGGCCAGCGTGGTATAGTAGGCCAATTCCTCCTTTCAAAGGAGAGGCCTAGTCCAGCAGTGGACTGTTAAAGGCTGATGATGATGATGATATAGGACTAAACTTTGAGCATCCACAATAATATTGTAAATAGGAAAGTAACACTGCCGCAATTTGGTATAGAATAAGTTTCAACACAAGATGGTATACCCAAGGGACAAAAATGTCGAGAGTTCAGATATTTGATACTCACATACAGCGCCGGCCCAAGCTCAGATTTTAGGGCAACATAATTTTTCGGTGTTCCTTATGCCACCCACGAAAAGCCGTACTGCATTCGGTGTCCGGGCCTCATTATTCCCGGTGCCTGGTGCGGTTGCTCAGTTCGCCATATAGACGAGCCGCGTCTCTACTTTCTAGCAAGTGGCGGTGTGACTGTAACGTGTTCGCACACCGTTCATCACAGTAAAGACGCTACGTGAATCCAATTTACAACAACAATTAGTTCAATATTTAACCTAATTCCATCTCTAAGGATAAGGATAGATTCCTTAACTTGTCTGGCAGAGATAGCGATAAGGCCGCCAAATATATGCTTAATTTTAAATATTTTTGAGTATTTTGTATGGTGTACAATAAAGCCTTGTTTCTACTTTTTACAAAGACAATAACACGGACTCATCTGTATATATAAAATCCTTGCGTTACTGACTGACTGACAGACAAGCTACAGCCAAAACTATTGGGCGCAGGAAACTGAAATTTGGCATGTATGTTCCTTGCGGACCGTAGGGGTGCACTAAGAAGGGATTTTCCGAAATTCCCACGGGATCGGGCAGAAACAGTCAAATTTAAAAAAATGTGCGAGCGTAGCTGCGGGCGTCCTCTAGTACATTTATAAAGCGGTAGAACATAGTAACGCATACATCCGTTCGCACACATACACACGTACAGTACGTACTCACATAGTGCAGATGTGTGTGTTGGATAAGCTATACCTAGACTGTGAGGGACTTATCTATCGGCGTCGTATGATTGATTGTGGCCGCGGACAGAGGCCCTTGTTTCACGTATTAGCTGATACAAGATAGGAAAACGCCTATTTGTTACTATGTTTAAATGTATCTTGCTATATCATCGTGTTTTGATTCACTTTAGTGTATTGTTTTTGATGTAATTGATTTCTGTTGTACCTCCATGTTCTGGTAAAGTGTATATATTTTGGGTGTGCGTTCGTGGGTATTAAGGTGGTAAAATAAATGATGTAATGAAATTATATGACTGATTTTTTATAAAACTACTTAAATTAGAATGTTCGACTAGTTATTACAATTCTATTTTTGCAAAGCAATACCCATTGTCCTGTATATACAAAAGTATCTACCTTTTTCTTGCAATATAAATATGTATAAACCAAAAAATAGGTACGTTATATAAAAGCCATATGAAATACCTTGCTGCCTAGTTTAAATTATGTTAGAAAGTGGTGTTCGTACAAGGAACTTTCTGTCCAGACTACATGACTAGATCTTCAAACTAATAGAATTTTACATGATAGGCTAGTTACAAATATATTTGCTCCTTCAATCATCATCCTTCTAGCGTTATCCTAGTCAACCAGATTTGATTGAATAATAGATTTTCCACACAGCAAATGCCTGTCTGATTTCTACAACCCAAAGGGATAGGTTTAGACTAGTGTCAGTTTATTCAGAGGCCTGACACGAGGCAAGTTGCAATTAACAATTCAATACGCACATAACTCCGAAAAGTCAGTGTTACGCGCCATGGATTCGAACCCGATATTCCTGGATGGCAGCCTGTTGGTATCTCTACTAGGCTATTATACAATTGTTACCTACTTCAAATTGCATTGAAATAATCGGGACAATATTGCAAAATATATCTACCTCGTGAAGAATACGAAAAGTTATGAAATACAAGCCAAGGTAAAATTATGTCTCGTGATTGTTCTCGGAGTTCTTAGAACATATTCATTGTGACACGTATAATCGATTTACCTTTCCAACACAGAATGAATTTTCTTGAACATCAAAGTAATTCCTTCCGTGAATTCGATAACTTAATAAAACGGAGCAATTTTGGGATCGAACACCTTTAATAATTAAAAACGTTCCCTTGGTAGTAATTATTACTATACACATTTTCACAGGCAATCTTGCAGATTCGTATAAGTTGATTTACCAGAAACAATAAATGTAATTTAATATTAATCCACATGAATGTAGAAACCTTATGGTGGGATTTCATATTTTTCACTTTTTCCAGAGCGCTAGAAGGCGCGTGCAAGTGCGGACCTTTATTGTGGCGTAAAAAGGTTGAAGTGATTTCACGTTTTCACTTTGTGTCCATCCACGGCTCGTCTCACTTTTACATTTCTTGACTCCATGTAGCTATTATGTAGTTTCATTATAATTTTACATAATCCAAACATTAGTCCTTTTAATTTTGACATCATAACAAAACCACAGAATTAAACCATGGGCACACAAAGGAAAATATTTATCGAATTAAGCTGCTCATTGTTATCAAAAGCAATGATTCACGTTTATTTAGCTAGGATTTAACCATCACCTGAATGACAACACTACGCTTTGATTAAATCGGTATAAAGCATAAATCCTTTTATTTTCATTTCTTAGACAAAATTACCTACATCTATAATCCCTATTAAAATTATTATAAATGCGAGAATCATTCTGTCTGCACCATGTCTAAGCTACCGAAATCACCTTGATGAAAAATGGAGTAGGTAAGCTTGAACATCTACAAATGACTTTTTTTATTCATAGTTCTAGACGATAAATCCAATTCTACGCGGCAGATAACTGTGAAATACGTATTTGTCGATGCAGTTGACAATCGAATCAGCTTGTAACGAAGTTGTAACTTTCAATTCGAGACTTTGGGATTTGTCTTTTAAACTAAAGCTAGAAGTTGTGCCAACTTATTTATTTGAGCTGTGGTTTAGCTGTTGTGAAACACGGTCAAGTAAACACATGGTATGAGTTTATCCACATCGTTATAAAGTCACTGTAACGGAATGCAGTGCTTAATGCAGTTTGAATTTAATAAATTGCACCTTCTGAAAAAGGTATTCTTAATTTGGCTACTTAACTGAATATTATTTTCAAATGTCAAAATGTGATGTGAGATGTGATTTAAGTAATATCTGTTCCCATTTTAGTGGCAAGGTTATTTTATTACATAATAGTTTTGGCCAATATATTTACCAAGTTCTTATATTACATTTTCATTGTCTGTGATTAAGACCTTACTTTATAAAGTATGATGTCGAAGTTTGTTTTATAAAGACTGCACGGTACCAAAAGATATTGAAGCCTGCTCGTCGATGGATTACGGAGAAGTAATAATAAAGTATTGATTCCTTTCTTCCCCTACTGATCAAAATATTTCATGACATTCTGTAAAGTCATAATCAAGGTATTTCCGATCCCCTTGAATTGGGATGATTACTTAAAAAGTTCTGCTAATTAAATTTCATGGAACAAGGAAAAAGAGGAGTGTGAAGTACTTGCTTATATCTTACGAGGTAACAGCGGGAAGGGACAAAATTGAATTGCAGATGTTTTAGAAATTCCAGTTGTAGCGGATATTTATGTTGACGTGTCAAACAACAACAAAGTGTCATAATTCAAAGTTATCTGTAGGGGCTTTGAAAATATGAAAGATAGTCTTGTGGACGGCGTTCGTTTGTGATGAAGAAAAGTGTCGCCCGACGACGTTTTACCGCGCTGAGGTGTGTGGCGTGCCTTTGGCCATTAACCTTTTTAATTTAGAGCGACAATTTAAAAGTTCTTGGCGCACAGAATTCTGGAATGATTAAAACTTCTGACACTTAAAATGGTGGCAACATTTTTATCAATAATCGGTTCAAGAACTGACATGAAGTTCTACTTTTGTTTGAGTTAAATTTTATGGTCGTAATAACGTTGAAAACAATATTACGTCATTATTTGTCTGTAATGGAAAACCAAAGTTTATATTATTGGCGATGCAAAGATTATCCGCGCGCCTCTAGCAGCGAAATTTAGAAGTTGTTAATGTACGACACTTCACAGCTTTCAATAAAACTTTGCTTCGAGGTTAAGAACGGTACCTGTATTGATAGCTATCAAAAGTGTCAAAAGTAGTAGTGATCTGTAAAAGAGTCGTATATAGACAACTCCTATTTTCGCCGCTAGAGTCGCTAGTAAGAATCTTAGCATCGCCAACTAAAGATAGGTAACATTACCTAGTTATACAAATATTGAATTGTTGAAGGTAATATATATGTACATATATTCTATTCTACCACATTCACACAACACCATCTAGTCCCAAACTTAGCAGAGCTTGTACTGTGGGTACTAGATAATGGATAAACATACATATGTACTTTTTTTTTTTGTAAATACATACATATTATACATAGAAACACCCAGACAAAAAATAAATAAATAAATGAGTTTGTTGAGCTATTGGCTGGCTATCATTTTCTCCTCGTATAATTCCTCCTAACATAATGTTAGCGTAAACATCGGCTCCAAGCAACAAATCCACAGGGCGACTTTTATAGAACTCAGGGTCCGCTAGGTTTATGTTTTCTAAGTATGGCCACGATGGTTTCGGAAATGTTTTGTTAGGAAGATTTTTAATTAAATTATTCATAATATAAACTTCTGACTTGAAGGTAAAGTCACTGACCATTGACGCACAGTTAATTTCCAACATGCCCTTGCAATTGTTTTCCTTTTCCCCGACGCCATAAATGATTCCCTTGCATCCTTGTCTTTTAATGCCTAAAAGTTGAGCCGCTTTCTCCGTTATTAACGAGATCTGAGACCCTTGGTCGATAAGGGCTCTGATGGAATAGTAAGTTCCCTCCGCGTTCTCTACTTTTATTACGGCAGTAGCTAGCAAGATCTCCGAAGTCTCCTGCTGCGAAGCATGCGAAGTCCCTGCTACAGGTTCGAGTGACTTTTCGGTGTGTTTCGACCTCTGATACCCAGTGGAACTCGGCTTTGATTTCGTGAAAGCATCGTGTAAAATAGTATTATGTGATTCGGGACATTTATGACATGTTTTGGTTGAAGTACATTGACTTCCATTGTGACTAAATAAACAATTAGTACACAATTTTAATCGGTAAGCTGTTTTCAATTTTTGTTCGTCTGGCATTTCTAAATAAGTTTTGCAGTTATAAATGCCATGTTGTTTATTGCAAAGAGGACATGTATAATTCGACGCATGCATTGTTTTCGCAATAGGCTTGTTGCTATAGCTCTGATTTTGATGACCGCTGTAATTATTGGAGTTCGGTGGCTTGAAATTGTACTTTTTAGAATTCATAACTGCTTGATTATAATTATTCTTTTGTGGAATAATTTCTCTACGGCGCGATGTTACAGTCTCTAGGCTAGTAAATCTCCCTTCTAAAAATTCTAAGAATTTCTTGAGGACCGGTAGTTCCTTAGCGTTTTTCAATGATTCTATGTAATCTGTAAACGTGTCTGAATCCAGCTTTTGGCTAAGTATGTGCACAATCATGGGGTCCCAGGTTGATGTATCGACGCCCAAGTTTTTAATGGCATTCAGACACTCTAATGTTGTATCGTGGATTTTCTTAATTTGTTGAAGGGAAGGTTGTTGTATGCTGGGTAGTCCTAGTAATATATTCATATGGGATGAAAATATAAGTTTTTTGTTATTGTACCGATGGTTGAGAATCTCCCAACATACTTAATAGTTGTCTGTGCTTATTTGCAAATGTTGGATTAAACGTTCTGCCTCGCCACGGACTTTCGCTTTCAAAAACTGCATTTTCTGGCCATTAAAGAAAGAATTGTTGTTATGGATTGCTTCCGAAAATAAGTCCCTAAACGATACCCACTGATTGTAGTTACCGCTAAAAACTGGAATGTCTAATTTAGGTGTCGACTTCTCTCTATGTACCACCGAACACATCTTCGTACCTAAGGCTCGTTTTAGCAGGTTGAATTGTTTTTCGTATTTATTAAACAAGTTTTCATACTCTCGATTCGTACCATCCAACTCAATATCTATTTCCCAGTGTAGGGAATCTATATTAGACCATCTAGTTTGCAAGGATTTTAATGCGTCTTCGTATTCCCACTTGCTTTGTATCGAGTCTATCTCTATGTTAGCCGCTGTCCTTACAAAAGCCTTAAAGTTTGCGTATTGTTTGCGCATCAAGTCGTCAAGTTTGCTGTTCGTACCCTGGTTTGAAGTAACAGATCTGGAAGTATACTGTTCCTTCATCATGTCATGAGATGCGTCTTCAAAAGATTGTTCGTTTTCTCCTAGCTGCATGTTATGTCCACTAGTTGACGGACCTTTCAACTTGGACAAAAATTGTTGACTTTGTTGTTCAATCAACGCTTTGACGGACTCATATGCTTCAAATGTTTTGGCATGCTCTAACTCAGTAAAGTACGGATGCGTTTTCTCAGTATACTTATTAATGTTAGCATGATTAGTTTGAAAATCTGACCAGTATTGCTCCAGCGTTTCCAATCGCTTCTTAAAATACTCGGACGATTTCCTGTCAGAACTATCCTTCTTTATGTTGACACCGATCTTGACGATGTTCTCGTAGATCTTTGCTTGATTTTCTACCAAACCCTCCATGGCAATGTTAAGTAGAAAAGAAATAATAATAAGAAAAAAAGAAAAATGTTACTTGTTTTGCTATATGCTAGAAATATAGCAACTCTCCGGACTTGCTGTTTCTGCTAAATCCTTTGTTGTTTGTTGAATGTTAGCACTGCAAACCTGGCACTTCAATCCGGGCACTGCACTCCACACACTGCACTTTGTTAGCTAGTTCAAACCCTCACTCCACGGAATCGCGAGATACGAATACGCGGCGCGCGAAGGTCTCTCGAAGGACCAATGTGGCGGTGTTTAGCTTACAGTGAGATTGCGAAATGATAGATAGGATTGAGTGTAGATTAAATGTTTATTCCACTTCACAAATAATAGTAATTACACTATCTTAAATACTAGTTAAATTAATGTTGATGTTCTATGAAAGTGAAAAATGTTGATGAGTACAAAATAATGTTGAATACTAATTGTAAGCTTGACGCGAATGTTAAGTATGTACTGCCTTGCACTTATTTTGTAGGTCAATTTATAAAGAGTATTTTATTGATTACACACAAGCATGTATGAATGTAGGTGTGATGACGGTGTTCGGGTAATGACCCGAACAGTTATCGTACAAACCATGTGAAAATAATGTGATTGACATAGCGGTGGTTTGATGGACGGGTAACCATGGGATCAGCTTGCAGAGCCTATGTTATCGATATGAAGTATTTTGTAGATTTTTTTCGTGCAAACTCCGTTAAGGTAAAGCAATAGACATCAAGGTCATTTAATGGATGGGTGACCGGGCTATGAGATTACGGAGAACGTGTGTGGGATTTATAAAAGGGGGCCAAAAATATGGTTATTTTCGAGCTAGGATGCGCCGTTACCAAGATACATAATAATATGTGATAGGTAGGTACTTAACTAATACGAAGGTACTAGGTACTTATTGCATGAAATTAAAATCACACTTGAATGGAATATTGCCTTACAACGCATATTTTGTTACATGTGCAATGTTGTTTACGTACAATGATTACTAATTTATTCTATGATTTGGCCAGACATTAGATATTGTAAAAAGTTAGTAGATTAGTAGGAACGTGCACATTATTTTAAGTGGTTATAGTTGCATACGTTTCAAAATAATATAAATAATTATAATTAATGAAATTTTCTTTTTTGGTATAAGTAAATTGATGAACTCGCAGATTTTTTGAATCCTTATTTATTTATATCTTTAAACAATATAAATAATTTCAATATCTCACAGGACAAGTCGTATGCACCATCTTAATTAATATGCATAAGCAAATAAATAAGTAACGAACAAAAAACAAGCACGTGCCAGCCCCGAAAAATATGTACCTAGTTATGAACTAAGGCGATATACGTAACTAGGTACCGCTCTTCCCGCGTCTCACCTCTTGCCCCCCGCACGATTGACCCGTCTAGACGCGTTCGTTGAACGACTGTATGGATTATTTGACTGTGGTAGTACTAAGGGACAATAAGTTTAAAACAATAGGTGATGTGTTTTATGTTCCCCATTTGTCGGCTAACTTGTTAACAGTAAGTGCTATGATTGATAAGGGGTATGATATCGTATTTGGGTCTACTGGTTGTCAAATATCGGATGATGGTATAGTTGTTGCTACAGGCACACTACGTAATGGTATTTTTCAGCTAGATAAGTCTAAATGTTCCCCTATCGCGTGTAACATTGCAGAGAATGCAGATACCTCGAACTTTACAGGATCAGAGAGTGCAGTACAAGTCTCTACAGTGAGCGAGCCAAGTTCCAGTCACGGTGATTCGGCTTTAGCTGCCGAGAGCGTTGCTGTGCCGGATGCTGCCGCAGAGCAGAACGTTGCAGCGGCAACTGCATGTACGCAGGGAGTTTGGCACCGGAGACTTGCACATCTCAACCATAGAAGTATGGAGCTACTTAAGCGAGGTATGGTTGATGGCATTTCATACAATAGCAGTAGTATGACGCCGTGTATTCCTTGTGTTGAGGGAAAGCAAACTCGCACGTCATTTCCTAAAAAGTCATTCACCAGAGCTAAGGATATTTTGGAGTTAGTCCATAGCGATCTCTGTGGTCCTATGCCCTGCAAGTCGCTAGGCGGAACTAGGTATTTTATGACATTTTTAGATGATTTTACAAGGAAGACTTTTGTTTATTTTCTTAAAAGCAAGAGTGAAGTTTTTGAGAAGTTTAAAATCTGGAAAGCCTTAGTCGAGAAACAGACTAATAAAAAACTTAAGGCAATTCGTAGTGACAATGGTGGCGAATACATGTCTGCCAAGTTTCAGAGCTTCTTGAGTGACAACGGCATTCTACATCAGACGACGGTGCCGTACTCACCGCAGCAGAACGGAGTTGCTGAACGGCCGAATAGGAGTATCATGGAGAAGGCACGCTGTATGCTGTTTGAAGCTGGCCTGGACCAGGGTTACTGGGCAGAAGCTGTCAGTACAGCAGTGTATCTTAAGAACAGGTCGCCTACCGTCGCTGTGAAGGGTGGTACTCCAGAGCAGAAATGGACCAATAAAAAGGTATCGGTTTCACACCTACGCATATTTGGTTGTGTTGCTTATGCTCATAAGCACATAAAGACCAAGCTTGAGGCGAGGGCTAAGCAGTGCATATTCGTGGGGTACTGTGAAAATACCAAAGGGTATAGATTGGTCGATCCGAGCAATCCGAAGGACTATATTATTAAGGCTCGAGATGTAACGTTTTTGGAAGACAAATATTACAAGGATATTGTGTCACATGATGATAGTATGAGTAGTGTTGCAGTATTTACACCCCCTGTATGTGTAAACAATACTCAACCTCCTGCAGAATCATCTAGCCAGGATTCTGATGACACAGTTTCAGTGCAGAATAACCAGCAAGACAGCATGGATACGGCAGATGATTCTGAGAGCGAGGATGAGAGCCCTGAGTCAAATGATATTTCGGATGAAACATATATTCCAGAGGATTCACTGGAAGAGGATAGCACAGAGTATTCGGACTGTGGTGACGACTCCTTGCTGGCGAATCTTGCTCGCGAGATAGACAGCAGCGGAGACGAGCCGCAGACGGTGCAGGAAGCGCTGAGCAGCCCTGACGCGGACAACTGGCGGCTGGCGATGCAAGATGAGTATAAGACATTTCTAGTAAATAAGTGCTGGACTTTGACTGATAGAGTTGAGCAAAAACCTATCAAATGCAAGTGGGTTTTTAAGAAAAAACGTGGTGTAAACGGCGAGCTTTTAAAGTTTAAAGCGAGACTAGTCGCTAAGGGGTTTACACAACGACAAGGTGTGGATTACCTAGAAACCTTCTCGCCTGTAGTGCGATTCTCTAGCATTCGCGCGCTACTAGCTATTGCTGCCGAGTACAACATGGATATAGATCACCTGGACGTGAAAACTGCATTCCTTAATGGTGACCTCCAGGAAACCATTTACATGGAACAGCCGGATTGCTTTGTAATCAAGGGTAAGGAGGATAAGATTTATAAGCTTAATAAGGCTATCTACGGTTTAAAGCAGTCGGCCAAAGCGTGGTACGAGAAAATTTATCGTGTGTTATGTGAAAAATTAGGGTTCACTAAGTGTTTGTCTGAACCCTGCGTATTTTTTAGGTCGGGGGATACAGAATTAGTTATTATTGCGCTTTACGTAGATGACATTTTATTATTTTCATTTTTAAATTCGTCGGAAAAGGCTAAAATCAAGAAAAAACTAAATATCGAGTTTGAGATAACTGATTTAGGGCCAGCGAGCCACGTGTTAGGAATGAAAGTAACCCCCCCCCCCCCCGTGGGATCTCCACCTTGTCGTGGTGGGGGGGGCTCAGTAACCGTGGATTGGTCACCCGCGGTGAAGCTAAGAGGGATCCAGGAGGGGACGCTCCGCGTGGGCTTGACGGAGGCCTGCGCAGGATGCGTCCAAAGGGGCGGGGCGAGGGACAGCTCTTCTGTCCCTCGCAGTCGGATGCGGTCGCGGGAGGAGAGGCGTGTAGGTGTTGCGTTGCCGCGCGCCCTATCTCCCGCGACCAAATGGGGGCGCACCATCGTTGCGTCGCGGTGGGGCCGCAGAGGAAGAGGAGATGCGGTGTTGCGTTGCCGTCCTCCCTATCCTCTGCGGCCGCTGAGTGTTTTGGCGGCGGAGCCCAACACCTTCATCCGCCGCCAAGGGGGTTTTGTTCGTGGCCCGCCTGACCATCTGGCGGGCCAATACCTGTCGGGGGGTAGCGAGGAATGCTTCAGCGATACCCGACCCTCCGACACACGGGTACGAGAGGAACACGGGTTGGTTTTTAGTCAGTAAGAGTCTGACAGTCCCCTTCGTCCTTCCCCCAGGGCGGAGGGACTCCATGAGGATTTTCCAACCCAACACCAAAAAAAAAGAAAAAAAAAAGGAATGAAAGTAAGTAAGTTTAAGGACGAGGTAAAACTTGATCAATCTCATTTCATTGAAAGATTATTGTGCAAGTTTAAGATGGAGGATTGTAAACCATCTCCGACACCGATGGGTGGGAAGTTGGTGTGAAACTCACAAAAACTGAGAAATCGATTGACAGTCATAATTACGACTACAGAAGCCTAATTGGATCACTCATGTATATTGCAGTTGGTACACGACCGGACATTGCACATGCGGTGAGCTATCTGAGTCATTTTAATACGTGTTATGACGCTTCTCATTGGAAGGCAGCAAAGAGAGTTCTTCGCTATTTAAAAAGTACGCAACATTTATGTTTAACCTTTGCGAAAAGCGGTATGGTTATAAATGCATTAGCTGATGCTGACTGGGGACGTAATGAAACTGATCGTCGCTCTTACACTGGCTATGTGTTTAAAGTGGGCAAGTCAGTGGTCTCCTGGGAAAGCAGGAAACAGCGCACCGTGGCACTGTCAAGCACAGAGGCGGAGTACATGGCGCTTTCTGATACCTGTAAAGAGGCTCTTTTTCTGCAAAAGTTTTTGCGTGAGATTTTGGGTCGAACGTTTAAAACAACTATCTTTAATGACAACCAGTCAGCTTTAAAGTTTTGCTTTAATTCGATGTTTCATGCTAGAACAAAGTATATAGATATACGGCATCATTTCATTAGGGAAAATGTTAGCAATGGGGACATTGATGTGAAATATTTATGTACTTCTGATATGATAGCTGATGTCTTGACAAAACCTTTGTCTAGGGATATGCATAATAAGTTTAAAGCGCAGTTAATGTTAATGTAACATTGAATTTAAGTTTTATTGTTTTTATTTAACTTAAGCTGTTTGATTTAAACTTATTTTTGGTTCATTTGGATAAAGTAAATTAATGTGAAGGCACATTGTAATGGGTATAGTTTACAAAGTTTATGTTGAATACTTGAGAAGTTTTAGTTAGTTTTCAATACTTGTTTTTTGTTACAAGTGTGTATTATTTTGGTTTAAGGGCCAGTGTTAGAACTTCTTGTTTAGTTCATAGAGTAAACCATAATAATGTTAGCAGTCAAGTTACTGTCGTGTCACCCTTTTGTGTGGCTGTCATTCTGTATGTCAAGACGTCATTTTCTATTTCTGCTTTTACTATACAATATACCTATCTATTTACATCCTCAAGCATAGATTTATATGTACTAACGTACTAGATGCGCCCTTCTGTACAACAAAAATGTTCCACTGACTTATGGTTTGGGAACCATACATGTCTTAGTTCGTTCGACAACTCTCTAGTGGGCGCACGAAACCGCGCTCTGTCAAACTGCTTACGAAATTATTTATTTAATTGGAATTAGAAAGTTTTCAGTGATTATTCTGTACAATCTGTTTTATTGCTTGGTAACTAATATATTTTTTGGTATAAAACATCTTAGCAACGCAATTACTAGGCAATATTATCCATTTTCGTGCACCGGGCAAGTCCATTGAAGGCAAGTCCATTGTGGGCAAGTCCATGATGAATAAATGCGGGCGAGTCCATTATACTATCTGTCACTTTCACATATGCACGATATTACGTTTGCAGAAACAATACAGATATATACGCGGAGTTGTCGGCATTTTTCGTCATAGAATAAAATTACAGACTGGAAAAATTCCTTTGAGAATTTCGAGTACCGACTTAATATTTTTTTGCTCTACAATATTTGTTAAAGGTTGGTATGTAGTTCAAACTATATTATAAATAATATAGTTTTAAATTAATAGATTGTGTGTATTCTACGTTCGTACTCAGCGATGCCGTCATGTGTTCTACGTTCCTGTAAAAAAATGCGTCCAAACATACAAATAAAGCTACAGGAGTTAGTTTTATATGTTTATTATAAGTATATAAAATGCCAGATAACAAAAAATAAATGTTCGTTTGTCTTCTTCTTTACCGATATTGACAACTTTTCTTGTAATTTTGAAGTTACCTACATAGGTCTTATTACTTAGCCATCTACGGTCCACAAGCGGGTGCTGTTGTTGCGAACGAAAAAATATTCCTATAGCAAGGGAAATTTCGTGATCGCAGGTAGAATATCAATAAAATATCTACTACTTCATTTTTGCGTAATATCCTAAATCATCGTACGTATTTGTACGAGAAAATTATAGCTTTTTGGACATTGTTCCCTCATACTTTTGCCATATTTTTATGAAATGGATGAACTGATAAGGCCTCTTGTTGCTCATACATGGAATGGCATAGAGTGGTATTCTCTAAAATCTAAAAGAAAAAGAAAATTATCAACTAATGATATGACAATAGGTTTGTAATTTGAACTCCAAAAGAAATCCCGCGAGATGCCATGGCATTCCCGTTCGCTTGTTACTATTGATATTTGTCATTGAAATTAAAGTTTTACTTATATTTAAGTTATGTCTTCCTTTATCACAAAAAATATGGGATGCCGTAATGGACAGTACGGCACGGCATATTTTGTGCAATCCCTCCTATATACCCTATCGTTTATGAAGCCTCATATAATGTATCCTATTGTTTATAAGTTTAATTATTTTAGATTCTTGCGCGAAAACGTTGAGAAAAGGGAAAATTGGTTCAAATTCGTCTAAGCTGAGAGAAGAAAAGAAACGTGGTTGCCATCTGTACACTCGCATATCTGCTCAGCGCATTTCCGTCCTGATGATTTCACAATTTCCAAAACTGGAAGAAGGTATCTGAAGGTATAAGGTATTTGGTATAAGGCCAAATCCGGAATTAAAAAAGACGCAATTCCTTATGATCCTTGTTGGACTCCATATTTATGACACCTTTGAGATTGTAGAAACTCCTAAAAATGCATCGCCTTCTTCTCTCCATAATGTGCACGTATCTGAATCTGATTCGATATTTGATAGCCTAAGAAAAGTTAAACTAAAAGCAAGCTTACGTGAAGTACGAGTATCTGTAGAAAATAAATTACTTGCACAAAATATAAAAAAATATCTGATTATATTTTTCTGTGTCCACGAAATATCAAGTAGGTAAAATAAACAGTTTGTCCCATCTGCGTATATACATTCTTAATCTATGACGAAAACACCCACGCGCGCATGCGTAGTCAATCAGTCGGAATGACAATGAGTGACAGTAATTTTGTTTGAAATATCATCTCTATATTATATCTGTATGTCCTCAAGAGACTATTTTATTCCACTGCAGTATAAACAATTCTCATCGGAGTAGTAGAAGTTTCCATTTACTCAGTTACTTGCTATTTTATACGCATGAATGGACCAACGCTTATCGTAAAAAGACTGACGTCGGCAATTTTCTTTATAAAATCATTTCTAAACAGTCTTCGATAATATTCGTTATTGTGTTTATTTCTTGAAAAGCTCTTTGTTGGCTATTGAGTGTTCATTAATCAAACTTCACAGTGACACTTAGGTATTGTCCGCCGGATTTAGGGATGCTGCATTATTATTTACGGCGTGTACAACAAGCCTCGTCTCGAGATTAATGGTGTTATCGAAAGCACTTGTAAAGCGGCGAGATTGGAGACGCTCGCGCTGTGCGCCAAAGTAAACTTCACTGTGTTTACTATGCAGTTTATGAAAGGTTTCAGAAACGATTGAAAGTTAAGAGTATTTGTGCTTATCATTGTTTACGTAAGTTATGATTTTTTATATTACAAAACAATACTGACTCGATAGTACTGCACTATAGCTATAGCTAGACTGCTTTACATATAGGCAAAGGTACGTTTATCTATGTGTAAGAATATTGTGCGATCGTGAGATCCAAATTGGCAAACCGGGGTAAGTTGTGCAATTGAGCTATTCTGTGGCACAGCTTACTTAATTTTATTTTTCGAATTAGAGGCTTGAAAATTGTACCGATCGAAGCTAGTATATTTTTTATAGACTCACGCCTGTAATCCCCGAAGGGGTAGGCAGAGGTGTAATATTACACCCACATTTCGACATGAATTTTTAGGTCCCGGATAATACGTAATAGAGGGCGAGCCTATTGCCGTTATCGGGCACATCACCAGACTCCGTGCTGCTACTGAGAATTCGGAAAAACCCAGTAACACTTTTGCCTAACCCGGGAATCGAACCCGGGACCTCCGATCAGCAGTCACATACGCTACCCACTAGAGCACGGAGGCATTTAAACTTATAGTTACAATAAGGGCCGCGAGTGAAACTGGGAGGGACAGTTAGAGTCAGTGTAAATATTAAGGGACCGGGTATTGCTCATCCTCATCCTCTTTAAGCAAGTTTTTGCTAGTTTTTGATATAAACGTTATTGACTTAGGACTTTAACATCGTTCATAACGAAGACCCAGTCTCACTAAAGTTTGTCGATGATGCGCGTTTGTTTAACGTTTCACTAGCGTTGAAACACCATGTACATCGTGCGCGTTAGAAAACACGTAGGTATGACTGAGAAGACGCGTGTAAATGCGTGCTATGAATGAAGCAATTTGCAGGTAACTAACTCGACGCGCCCCATGACTTCCCTATGTCGATGCATCAAAAGTTTTAGCTGTGTATTTTTCTTGATCAGCTACTTCGCGTCGGACTATCTTCGTCGCATAGTAGGTAAGCATCAGTGGAAACGGTTTACAGAGTTTCGTAGCTTGGCTTTTGCGACCTCGTAGCACAGCTGCGTAGCACATCTCTGGTGCAAAAGGAACTTTACGCACCCACCTGGTGTGATTGGCATCTAAAACTACTTCTATTTATATTTGAACCGAAATTACTATGAATTTGCTTCGACCGGTTTGCCAATAAAGATTGACTTATTTTTTGCAAAGTTTATATGTAACTGAACTCATAGCAACATGTCTCATATTTATTTGTTTGCCTCGAGCTTGATATATACTATCCAAAAGATTTTTGTTTTGCAATCTCAACAACGACGAATATTTTCAGAGATTTTATTTACAAGAGAATACCAAAACTAAGCATACGTTTAACGAAACAATACCATGTAGTACAAAGAGTAAGGAAAACACTTCGGCGGAATTTAGCCGGCGGCATTCGTCGTGTCGTTTCATAGAAAATCCGGCACTGTCGCGTCTTCAAGGCAACGGAACGTTTCTAGGGCAACATCACACTACCAACACATACTTACCTGCTTATGTTACAACTATTGCTTATATATGCTTATGTATACAATCGTACATTAACTCTTACTGGCAGTATAGTCCTTTTGCATTTATGCCTGTTTTGTGACAATGATACATACATACATACATAGACTCACGCCTGTTTCCCGGAGGGGTAGGCAGAGACTATGACAATGATGATTGCTACAATTTATTTAATTAATCATTTCGTGCTCTACCTATTCGCAGCTGGTATGCGGTGAACGTTTATTTTCATAAAAAAAGAGTAGGTATGTATGTAAACCCTGGAGGAACGTGTCATACGGTGGGTATTGAAAAACCTACCAACAAGCGGTGATGAAGCATCGCTGCAGTACTCTGCACGTGATTAACGAAAGCGTCTTTTAAATATAATCTCCCGCACTAGAAATAAATTATGTATCGCGGTGAACTTTACAAACTTTCAAGCGATATACAAAGCACACACAGACTCGAAAAAAATTGTGGATCACACAAATTGTTGGTCGTATGGGAATCGAATCCACAACAAGCCTTTCGAGGTATGCTTATATCAAAACACCTGATCGCTTTAATTTCTATGTCCATAATAGTTAATAATGTAATATGAGAGTATTAAAGTTATTGTAACAATAGTCGCCATCTAGATAATTCCGTCTAGGTAATCAATCGAATCAGCTTCCATCGGCCATAAACGTGATTGCAAAATGATTGGACCGATCCAACGATATTGTCTGTACTAAGTTTACTGAATATGTAGGTATTTTCCATTTCTATCATTGGCAGGCATAATAGGTACCATGAATAAACTACCACTCAAGAAATTCTATGTTTAAATTATCGTACCGTTTTAAATGTTACTTTTGGAAACCGTGGTAATGTTATTCTAGATATACTTACACTAGCAGGTGTTCATTGCATTTAATTCAGGAAATCCTTTAGGGCTCCAGGGAACATACATCCCAATTTTCAGCTACTTGCGACCAGCAGTTTTTTCTGTGAGTTGTCTGTTAGTCAGTCAGTAGTGCACGAATTTTATAAATACAGATTATTAATAAAATTTATAACTAGTCCGTGGTCCGCTTATTATGGTTAAAGTCCGTAACGAACTATACAGGATGTCACAAGACCCATCACCAAGCCTATTCGTTGTGGACATCATGCCAAGTCATACTTACCAAAAATAATACCTGGGAAACGAATTTCTTTTTTAAGTTTCAAATTGTTTAAACCGCAATTAAAAGAGCGCGCGTGCAATGCTCGAAATACCTACTCATCCATGGGGTCATAGGGCATTTAAAGAACATATTGGCGGGGTAAATGCATCGATTTTGTACCTAATTAGAATAAATTAATAGTTTAAAAAACACTAGAAAAACACGCTTTTATAAATGCACATAAAAACAAAAAGAAATTATGGATCGTTCAAATTGTCTCTATTTCTGGGCTGAAGTGTAAACTATGTGCTTTTAATTATAATATTTGATTGTAAAAGCGTGGAGCGCTGGAACAGGAAAAACGTTCTTGTTTAACGTGTTCAAGAATCAAATGAACAGATGTTACGGGAAGCAGGTTACACAGATTGGCGCTCTAACTGGAGTTGCAGCACGAGTAGTAAGTGGCTCTACATTAAACAGTCTGTTCAAAGCACCAGTTTGTCGAACTCAGACAAAACATGCACCATCCGCGAGGAAGACGACATTCACCGACATTTTTAACGCCTCGTCTTTCAAGAAATTAAGTACATAAGGGTAATGCGTCAACAGTGGCACAATGTAGAGTTCTTGTTCGTGGGCGAGATATCTTTGGTTTCCTTTGGTAACCCTTTGGCGGCATAAATGTATGCTCTTGTGCGACCTCATGCAGCTGCCGCCAGGAAGGTAGTATTAGAATTTGTTAAACATAAAGTATTTCCTGTTCCAGCACCCCACGCTTTTACAATCAAATATTATAATTAAAAGCACATAGTTTACACTTCAGCCCAGAAATAGAAACAATTTGAACGATCCATAATTTGTTTTTTGTTTTTATGCGCTATTTATAAAAGCGTGTTTTTCTAGTGTTTTTTAAACTATTAATTTATTTTATACTTTTTGGTCTTTGATAACGAAATATTTTTAACATTTATACATTTATTTTAAGTAGGCGAATGAGCTCGCATCCTCTCCATCTCCGCCTGTGCGTCAGTATTACATGGTGTTTTATTTGTCAGCTTAAAACAATTTAGCTCTTCAATCAGGAGACCACTAAGTGATTTTACTCTACTCAGGGCCACATACGCCTGTCTAGCCGCAAAAGTACGGGACCCTAACTACACCACTGCGTGG
Organism: Euclidia mi; assembly: GCA_944739405.2. Lineage (NCBI taxonomy): Eukaryota > Metazoa > Arthropoda > Insecta > Lepidoptera > Erebidae > Euclidia > Euclidia mi. Next base: position 24,413,141 of record OX123202.2, read on the forward strand.
TCTACAATATATAATTGGTTTGTTATAACCTTGAAACCTGATCGTGTTCAAAGTCCATTACATGGCCTTTCTCACAAGAGCAAACACGACTATGATACGATATTTCATCATGGAATGCCAGTGCCTATCTGCCGGCTTCATCATCAGACCTTGAAACCTAATCGTGGCCAAAGTTCATTACAAGACTTTTCTTAGAAATCCAAAACAGCTATGATACGATTTTCCATCAGGAAGTTCCAGTTCATGTCTTCCAGCTCCATCATCAGATCAGTTTGACAGTACCAAATTATTGTATTGTCATCAGAACTACATACAACTGCCAATATTCATTACGCTACGAGCCTTGGAAGATTGTTAAATTAGTTACCTTAGATTCCATTACATTGTTAGTTACATACATGTCGCGTTCCAGTGCATATCTGCCGGCTCTATCATCAGATCAGTTTGACAGTACCATATTATTGTATTGTCATCAGAACTACATATAGCTGTCAATTTTCATTACGCTACGACCCTTGGAAGATGGTTAAATTAGTTAGCTTAGATTCCATTACATAGTTAGTTACATACACGACGACCTAATAAAAGCGTGTTAAAAATACCATACTAACTTTGAGCCTCAATATCTCCTGAACCAGTAATTTCCCAGATATGGTGCCCAAGTAAATAATGTTCGTAGTGATTGGTACCAAATGGGATTTCAGTTTTCGTTAAGGGCCTTTTTACACCCTGTATAAAAAATGATATTGCACTAACTTTAGAAATTGTGACTTACATAAGCATCAGAGATTCAAGATCAAATAAAGTCAAGCATCAAGTTTTAGTGTGGCCATAATATATTATTTTCTTAATAAAATATATTCCGTTAGGCAATTTAAATATCTTAAGCTAATTTCAAATTGAATGTTCATGTCTGGCTGGTGATGGCTAACTTTTGTTGAGTGCCTAATCCTCGATTTCTGTAAGCCACATGAAACTTGACGAAACTTTTCGGCGTTCTTTTTTAACTTGTGTCTTATCGTATTTTATAATACTCACAGCTGTTACTATAGATTTATTTAAGTTAGTCTTATTTTCGAAATAAAACTGAAATTGCGGATCAAGTTCAAAGCCTTATAATCTGCTGCAAACTGATACCACGAAATCAACGAAGCACTATACATATTACTTTATATTTTGCTTATTCGATTTTAAACTTATGCGATTTGTATTCATCATACAAATGTGGTCGCGTAGAGACTCTCACTCTCTCTCTCTCTCTCTTTGCAACCACGATTGGTGCAAGACGATCAAAACTTCAGAAATTAATCGGTTTTTATACCTCACATAAGTTAAGTTTACGGAATTAAGACCTGTTAAATTATTTTGTTTGATATATTTTGCTTTGTTCTACGCAGGCGGCACACCGCCTTCGTAAAAAGGATTCTGTGTTGTGGCGACATACAATTTTTTGTTACAGTTGCCAATTTTCACACTTTGTGATATTTATTTGCCGTTCCAATTTCCTTGGCTCAGTGTTGGGTCGGCGACGCGCGGCGTCACTGCCAACACGGTTTTTTAATACCCATATAATTGGACTTCGATTTTTATTAAAGACTAGTCGACGCCAGCGGCTTCGCACGCACATATTTTTGAATTTTCTGTTTTGCCCGATCCAGTGGGAATTTCGGGAAATCCCTCTATAGTGCACCCCTACGGTCCCCAAGAAACATACATGCCAAATTTCAGCTTCCTGCGCCCAATAGTTTCGGCTGTAGCGTGTCTGTCAGTCAGTCAGTAACGCAAGGATTTTATATATTAAGATAAATATTACTGAGACGCTTTTCCATTCACCTGAATTTGAAGTGTTTGTAAGTCACGGTCGCCTTAATCCGCATTTTTTAACGGTAAATGGGCTTTTTAATATCTATTTTCTTTGTTTACGGCGTCGAATGCACATAAAAAGAAAAATAATTAAAAACGTGCCTTTTTTGCTGGTACAAGTTTTCAGCTTGAAATTTGATCATGATGATGAGCCCGTCCTGTTCTATACTAGACTTTTCAGTTTCATACTTGCTTATATCAGATTTTAGTGCTCCTTTAAAAGAGTTTTAAATAGTTTCAGTCTTCATTCATCATCATCTCCCTAGCGTTACCGTTTGCATCCAAGACTTACACGCCTTGAAGCCCGAGGTCCGCTTACTGGTCTAACCAGATATGATAGAATATCAACATTTCCACAGAGCGACTGCCGTCTGACCTCAGCAATCCAAAGGGATAGCGATATTCCATAGTTTAGACTTTAGACCAGTATCAGTTTATTTGAGGGTACTGACTCTCCGTAACGAATGTCAAAGATCTTTATGACAGCCGGGACTGACGAATTAACTTGCTCTCTGAGGCACAGGGCTAGCGATAATTAACAATTTAATACTCACTTAACTTCGAAAAGTCACTGGCGCGCGCCGCGGATTCGAAACCGATAACCTCTGCATGGCAGTCCGTTGGTATCTCCACTAGGCTATCGCTGCCTTACAAGTTTCAGTCTTCATTATACGCCAATTGCTGATACGTCATCAGCAGTTTGAATGTGAATAAGCGTGACTGAATATGACAGTGTTGAAATAATTAAAGAGTAAGTGGAGCTTAAATATTGACGAGATATAAACGTTTTATGTTGCCGATATGATGCGGAAGTGGTGGCTCGCTCTGAATGTGCATCAATCAAAAGCCAACGTCGGTTATATTAAATGTGCCAAACATCGTATATTAGTATTGATGTTCATGGTGTTAGTGGGCTGTACTGTTACTAATCGTGTCCATTTTCTTTTATAACGTCGTAATTATATAATACGTACGTACTGGACGACGCAGCAGGTGTAGACCTCCCACAAGGTGGACCGACGATCTGGTTAAAATCGCGGGAAGCGGTTGGATGTGGGTGGCTCAAAATCAGTCTTTGTGGAGTACCTTGGGGGAGGCCTATGTCCAGCGGTTGACGTCTCTAGGCTGACATGATGAATTATATAATATCTTAAAGGGATTTTTATAAGGCCTGGTTCTTTAACTGAAATTCAGAATAGAAAATCACACAAAAGGAAGAAGCAAAATGAAACTGCGTTATGTGGTGAGAAATCGTATCGAGAGACGAGATTTGCTCGAATAATAAAAACAATACCTATTGCTTTCTTGCCAATCTTGGGGTGTCATTTGTGGTAGCAGTTATTCTTAAAAAGCATTTTCTGCATTTAAGGCGGGCGCGAGGCATCTTATGGTCATACAGGGCGTGTCGCAGGTCTGTTTCTTGCCTATGTTTCTTCCGTGTGCAGGCTATTTCTCGTCGCACATTCGGAATTTGCGACCGCCCTTCTCAGTAACGATTCAGTGCAACCACAATAATTAGTTCAATATCAAATCTAATTTAATCTCTTTCCAACTTAAAGTTGCTTGGCTGAAATCCCTCTTGGTATTATGGCCGCCAATTCTGCGTTTACTTTTAAATGTGTTTTATTATTAAGTATTTCCTATGGTGTACGAGTAAGGATAATTTAAAAGAAAGCATAATTTCTACTCATGTACAAAAATAGCAGTAGTAGGATATACAATCTTTTTGGAAACAAAGACAATAAATCGGACACATACATTTATAACACGGTAGAACAAAGTAACGCTGCCATCCGTGCGCACACACACACGTACAGTACGTACACACATAGTTCACATGTGTGTGTAGGATAAGCTATAGACTCTGAGGGACTTATCTATTGGCGTCGTATGATTGATTGTGGCCGCGGACAGAGGCCCTTGTTTCACGTATTAGCTGATACAAGATAGGAAAACACCTATTTGTTACAATGTTTAAATGTATCTAAGCATCTCACTACATCAGTATCGAATTTTGCTATAGACTCTGAATGACTTATCTATTGGCGTCGTATGATTGATTGTGGCCGCGGACAGAGGCCCTTGTTTCACGTATTAGCTGATACAAGATAGGAAAACACCTATTTGTTACAATGTTTAAATGTATCTTGCTATATCATCGTGTTTTGCTTCACTTTACTCTATTGTATAATCGTCTTTGTTGGATGTAATTGATTTCTGTTGTACATGTTCTGGTTAAAATGTGTGTTTTGGGTGAGCGTTCATTGGTTTTGGGTGTGCGTTCATTGGTATTAGGTGGTAAAGTTAATGATGTAACGAAATTATTTGTCTGATTTTTTATAAAACTACTTAAATTTGAATCTTCGAATAGTTATTACAATTCTATTTTTGCAAAGCAATACCTATAAATCTGTATAGACAAAAGTATCTACCTTTTTCTTGTAATATAAATATGTACAAACCAAAAAATACGTTATATAAAATCCATATGAAATAACTTGCTGCCTAGTTTAAATTATGTTAGAAAGTGGTGTTCGAAGCAGGAAATTTCTGTCCAGACTACGTGACTAGATCTCCAATCGGATAGAATTTTACATGATAGGCTAGTTACAAATATATTCGCTCCTTCAATCATCATCCTTCTAGCGCTATCCCAATTGCAACCCAGGAGTCGCTAACTAGTCAACTGGATTTGATTGAATAATAGCTTTTCCACACAGTAAGTGCCTGTCTGATCACTACAACCTAAAGGGATAGGTTTTGACTAGTGTCAGTTTATTCAGAGGCCTGACACGGGGCAAGTTGCAATTAACAATTCAATACGCACATAACTCCGAAAAGTCAGTGTTGCACGCCATGGATTCAAACCCGATATTCCTGGATGGCAGCCTGTTGGTATCTCTACTAGGCTATTATACAATTGTTACTTCAAATGGCATTGAAATAACCGGGACAATATTGCAAAACATGGAGATATGTTTCGTCTCGTGAAGAATGCGAAAAGTTATGAAATACAAGCCAAGGTAAAATTATGTCTCGTGATTGTTCTCGGAATTCTTAGAAAATATTCATTGTGACACGTATAATCGATTCACCTTTCCAACACAGAACGAATTTTCTTGAACATCAAAGTAATTCCTTACATGAATTCGATAACTTAATAAAACGGAGCAATTTTGGGATCGAACACCTTTAATAATCAAAAACGTTGCCTTGGTAGTAATTATTACTATACACACTTTCACAGGCAATCTTGCAGATTCGTATAAGTTGATTTACCAGAAATAATAAATGTTATTTTATATTAATCCACATGAATGTAGAAACCTTATGGTGGGATTTCATATTTTTCACTTTTCCAGAGCGCTAGAAGGCGCGTGCAAGTGCGGACCTTTATTGTGGTGTAAAAGGGTTGATGTGATTTCACGTTTTCACTTTGTGTCCATCCACGGCACGTCTCACCTTTACATTTCTTGACTCCGTGTAGCTATTACTTATCATCTATTATATAGTTTCATTATAATTTTACATAATCTAAACATTAGTCCTTTTAATTTTGACATCATAACAAAACCACAGAATTAAACCATGGGCACACAAAGGAAAATATTTATCGAATTAAGCTGCTCATTGTTATCAAAAGCAATGATTCGCGTTTATTTAGCTAAGATTTAACCATCACCTGAATGACAACACTACGCTTTGATTAAATCGGTATAAAGCATAAATCCTTTTATTTTCATTTCTTAGACAAAATTACCTACATCTATAACCCCTATTAAAATTATTATAAATGCGAGAATCATTCTGTCTGTGCCATGTTTAAGCTACCGAAATCACCTTGATGAAAAACGGAGTAGGTAAGCTTGAACATCTACAAATGACTTTTTTTATTCATTGTTCTAGACGATAAATCCAATTCTACGCGGCAGATAACTGTGTAAATACGTATTTGTCGATGCAGTTTGCAATCGAATCAGCTTGTAACGAAGTTGTGACTTTCAATTCGAGACTTTGGGATTTGTCTTTTAAACTAAAGCTAGAAGTTGTGCCAACTTATTTATTTGAGCTGTGGTTTAGCTATTGTGAAACACGGTCAAGTAAACACATGGTATGAGTTTATCCACATCGTTATAAAGTCACTGTAACGGACTGCAGTGCTTAATGCAGTTTGAATTTAATAAACTGCACCTTCTGAAAAATGTATTATTAATTTGGCTACTTAACTGACTATTATTCAAATGTCTGAGTAATTTAAGTAATATCTGTTCCCATTTTAGTGGCGAGGTTATTTTATTACATAATAGTTTTGGCCAATATATTAACCAAGTTCTTATATTTTACATTTTCTTTTTTTTTTTTTTTTTTTTTTCCATCTTTTTTTGTTATGGGGTTTTTGTCCATACGGACATGCCAACCCCATCGTATCTTATTCTAATATTACATACTAATTAAAACTAGAAGTCATTAAGAAACTATTTTAACCAAGTTACATAACTTAAACGCAATTTGTGATGTTGGCTCAGCTAAGATAGACTGAATAAGCCCAACATCCATAATATTCAGTTGGAACTCCCTAAGAAATAATTTTCTCTCATTTTGATTTCTAATACATTCCAATATTAAATGTTGCACATCCTCTAGCTTAGAACAAATAGTACAATTAGGCGAATCAGCTTTATTCATCAGGAATGCAAATTTTGCTGATGGGAAGTGACCACTGCGTATTCTCATAGCTAACTTGATGTAATGCCTACTAAGTTCTGTATTTTCAAACCAGGGTAAACGAGGAAGCTCACTCTGGATAGACCTGTACCAAATGCCCTTTTCCTTTGATTTATTATTAAAGTACTCTTTCCAGCAATGAAATACCTTTTGTTTGAACCTAGGAAAAACGTCATGAAGATCTGGTTGTAAATTATATTGGGAACCCTGAGTTGGTGCTAACTTAGATATAAGGTCAGCTTCCTCATTACCCTGCAATCCGATGTGCGCCGGAACCCATTGCAACCTCACAACCACACCTCTTAATTGCAATAATAATTGCTTCTAAAATGTCGTAGGCTATCGATGCACCTCTGATACCAGAGACGCAGCGAGCCACATGTTGCAAAGCACTTTTGCTATCAGAGAAGATAACTATTTTACTATAATTTTGACTTATTGAGTAGGATAAGGCTTGTGAGATTGCAACTAGCTCCAGTGTCATAACAGAAACATCAACATCAATTTTAAAACCTGCTCTATGGCCTTTACTTTGATCAAAAAATCCAGCACCTAATCCGTGAACGCCCTTTGACCCATCTGAATAAATTCTATGCCAGCCTTCATATTCAATATTTATTTCTCTAATTACATTATTTAACAAGATACAAGACTCATAACAAGTTTTAGCTAGCCTTAAACATTCTAAGTTATCCTTAATAATATTTTTAATGCCTATAGCTGATAACCACACATCAAAAGTATACATTCTAAGTATACTAAATGAAGATATAACATTTTTGGTATCATCATACATTTGTGTAAGTAAAGGCCTTTTTTTATTCTCCCAGTATCTCAGGTGACATAGGGCGTTCATTTCAGAGATTAATTGAACAGTACAATTATTAGACCAAGAATTTATCTTTAAAGAGTATTTATAGGCTAGATATTGTCTTCTAATAAATAAGGGCGCAATGTGTAGTTCGCTTTCCATGACGTGTATCGGTGAACTTCTTATAAAACCCCCTATAATTCTCATGGCTTGATTTTGGAGTTTGTCAAGCTTAGAAATATGGCTTTTAGCACTGCAATCGTATAGAAACGAAGCATAGTCGACGCGACTTCTAATTAAAGAAATATACAGTCTACGTAAATGTATCATGTGCACTCCCCAAGAACCCCCAGCTAATACCTTTAATATGTTTAAAAATTTTGAACATTTACTTACAATTTCATTAATGTGTCTTCGCCATGTTAGGCTTCTATCTAACCAGATGCCTAAATATTTTATGCAATTGGAATATGTCAAATGGCTATTTCCAACTTTTAAAACCGGTATGTTTCGCCTACAACCCCTGCTAAAGAAACAATATTGTGACTTGTTTGATGATAACGATAGTCCAAGTTCGTCCAACAATTTAACTATCAAGTCTAACGCAGTCTGGATATATTTCTCACTCTTTTTAATATCCCGGTTACTTACAAACACAACAAAATCGTCGGCATATTGTGATATGTTTACATTTTGCACTTCATGACATATTTTGTATGTAAATAAATTAAAAAGTAATGGTGAGAGTGGGTCGCCTTGTGCTAGACCTTGATTTGTATATCTACTTATGAAAACGTTGTTATCTAATTCAATAGTTAATTTCCGTTCACTCAAAAACTTCCATAAGTAATAACAGAACTTTGCGCCTACTTTATGTTTATCTAGAATATGTAATGCGGCACAAATCGAAACGTTGTTATATGCATTATCGATGTCTATAAAACAAGCCAGTGTAGGTATATTTTTTGAATATCCTATCTGGGTATGTGTCACTAAGCGTGTCAAGCAATCTAAACAAGATTGTGATTTTCGAAAGCCGACGGTGAATGTTGAAAGAATATTATGCTTCTCTGTATACCATTCTAACCTCTTTAAAATCATCAAATGAAACGTCTTACATACACAGGATATTAAAGATATCGGTCTCAATTTTACATTATTATTATTGCTATTGTGTTTAGGTATAGATACAACTCGAATATTTCTCCATTGCCAGGGAACCACACCATATTTAAATATGTTATTATATATCGAAAGTAAAAGGTTCTTAGCAACATCGGGCAGATAATAAAGCATAGTATATGATATACCGTCCTCACCTGGAGCTGAATCCTTTTTTTTTAAAACGCACTCTAGTTCATGTATTGAAAAATCACACTCTAAAACTTCGTTTTTTGATGTAAACACTGGTTCTGAGTTAACAACAAAGTCTGGCGTAAGCGAATATAACAATTCAGATACTTTTTCAGTGGGAGGGTATATCTTAGCCTGCCTAAAACCTTTTACCCACCTCATGCGTCGCCATATGTGAGTAACAGAGACAGCTTCATTCAATGAATCACAAAATTTATACCAACTATCAGATTTAGCTTTGCGTATTAATTTCTTTGATTCTTTTGTTATGTTTTTACATTTTCATTATCTGTGATCAAGACATTACTGTATGAAGTATGATGTCGAAGTATGTTTTAAAAAGACTGCACGTTACCAAAAAATATTGAAGCCTGCTCGTCGATGCATTACGGAGAAGTAATGATAAAGTATTGATTCCTTTCTTCCTTTACAGATCAAAATATTTCATGACAATCTGTAAAGTTATAATGAAGATAATTATTTCCGAAATCCCCTTGTATTGGGATGATTACTTAAAAAGTTCTACTAATTAAATTTCACGGAACAAGGAAAGAGAGGAGTGAGAAGTACTTCGTTACCTATATCTTACGAGGTAACAGCGGGAAGGGACTATTGAATTGTGAATGTTTTAGAAATTCCAGTTGTAGCGGATATTTATGTTGACGACTCAAACAACAACAAAGTGTCATAATTCAAAGTTATCTGTAGAGGCTTTGAAAATATGAAGGAAAGTCTTGTGGACGGCGTTCGCTTGTGAAGAGAATGGAAAAGAAAAGTGTCGCCCGACGACGTTTTACCGCGCTGAGGTCAGGGCCGAACCGTCCCTATGTGCAATGTGTGCGGCGCACACAGGCGCTAGGGTGACAGGGGCGCCGCGCGCCGAGATATGCGTTAATTATAACAGTTATTTACGAAAAAGTATGACAAAAAAGGCGGTTCACAGATTTCGCACACAGGCGCAATGGCGTAGGAAGGGGCGGCGGCGTTGGCGGTCCGCCCCGAGTGCCCAAATTGTTAATCGACTAAAAAAAAAAAGGTCATCCGCCAGCTTCCGGGTGCCACCCAACAGGCGCTTCATGGATTTCGCACACAAGCGCTGGATTGGGTCGGAACGGCCCTGGCTGAGGTGTATGGCGTGGCTCGGGCCATAAACCTTTTTAATTTAGAACGACAATCGGGAAGTTGCCTGCGAGTGAAATAAATTATGCAAGTATTTTTATTTAGTAAAATATGTCAAAATAATGGTAGTTTTATTCATCACTTAATGTTAAAACTTTATTTAACACTAGCTGCTGCCCGCGACGTCGTCTGCGTGAACGCTATACAGCACCTAACTATTAAATAAATACCTACGATTATACCATTTAAAAAATACGCGGCGGCGATAACCCAGTGGTGTATGTAACGGACTGCCGAGACGATAGTCTTGGGTTCGATCCCCAGTTACCCCGGGCACACACCTATGACTTTTCGTTATGTGTGTATAAAAAAATATTAATTAATTATCGCTCGCTTAACAATGTGCCCGGTAGATGGCAATAGGCTCGCCCTTTATTACATTGGGACCGAAACATATCTGGCGAAGTGTGGGTGTGTAATACACCTCTGCCTACCCCTTCGGGGATAAAAGGCTTGAAGATATGAGAAGACATACCTTTTAAAATAACATTCATTTACCCGTTTCCTCTTTATATTTCATACCTGCAGAAAGTGTAGTAACAGAGGGAGACTGTCTTTTGTATAATTGACCTTCAAAAAGTGCTGATTTTCAGCCTGCTGTGAATAAATGACTTTATGGTGATTCTGCTGAATTAAGTCATAAGTTGTGACTGAAGCAGAAGGTGAAAATAAGGAATACATAACAGGGTAAAATACATACTTATAGGACTTTTCGATATACGACATTAGTGGTTTGGCTCTCCGCAGCCAAAATGTAAAGAGAGTCAGGACTGGTGACGCGGGAGCAAGCGACATACAGGACACCCGCTGCCCGCAATGTCTGCCTCTGCAACTTATTGATGGTCATCGAAGCAAACACTCACGGGGAACTGTATGCGCTTGAATTATAAGGTATGAGAGGAATGCGTGGTATAAATACTGCCTCGCTGACGCCACAACGCGTAAGAATTTCCTAAATGGTGTGTCTGTGGAGCGAGATGACTTTCAGGCGGGTCACGTTACATAACTTCGGAGGAGATAGGTTCCGAAGAAGCATAATCGGGACACCGACCTTCAGCTTGATGCTATGCGCTGGAAGTTCACTTGCTGCTGGGAGTTCAGAAATTCCACGGGATAATGTGTGGCGTTTTCTTGCTCGACGACAGTGTTTATAGAGGTGTAGACCACTTCATTCCTCTCAATTTCCGAGAGAATGCATTCGTTAATTGCTACAGCCTGATCATTTTTGGGCGTCAAAATAGGCCATTCACACACTCACGAATTCTGCTATTACGGTATACAGCTGTATAATTCTAAGCTGGATACAACTCTACTGAGAGACTCTGGAAGCCCCACCCTGACCTCTCTCCTCTGGTAGAGTGTCTTCGCCAAGACTTAGAAAGACATCTTAGAGTTGTTGAGCACGTGCATTAACGCCAAGCTGAGCTCTCATATTAATGGTCAAGCGCAGCATGCGAACTCGTGACCACAACAAAGATAATTTCAACGAAGCACTCACCTTGTCCGTGTGGTGACGGATTAAGAGTACGGAATGTCACCACCCCATATCATCCCATGGGTGTCGTAAGAGCCGACAGAGGGAGCAAGAACAGCACTGTAAGAGAAGGAAAACTTGATGCAAACCCTATACCAACCCGTTTGGCCAGCGTGGTATAGTAGGCCAATTCCTCCTTTCAAAGGAGAGGCCTAATTCAGCAGTGGACTGTTAAAGGCTGATGATGATGATGATGATGACTCACCTCGTCAGCCCTCGATCCTCGCGTCACCACGGAAAGCGTTTGTCGGGAATCGTCACTGAACAGAACTGTGACCACCCATTAAATGCTCGTTCCTGCGGTGTCCTGCAGGGTTCTGTCCATGGCCTGAATTGCCTTCCTATTGGCCATCGTGCGCTCATCCCATACGATCAGAGAGCAATCCTTGAGCACGTGTCTCTTATCACTGTTACGTGACACACCACAAACGGGTGTTACGGCGCTCTCTAAATCAATGGGAAATTTAAACATGGTATGTGCTGTCTTGCCACCCGGAAGCAGTGTGGCAGCGATTGCCGGCGACGCTACAGCAATGACAATTTTGCCTTGCCTCCTGACCTCTGCAAGTATGCCAGTAGTAACAAATGTTTTTCCTGTTCCACCAGGAGCATCCAAGAAAAACATTTTAGCCTGGGTTTGCCCAACGCTTTCAAGGACGGTGTCGTAAAATTTGTAAGGTGGTCGTAGAAAATCTTCAGACAGATGATGGCGATTCTTCTCCCAGAAAGCTGCCGGGTTCGCGACTCCACAAAACACCAAGATGACGTCAAACAGATGACGCATGCGGCTGGGACTGTCACTGACGCTCGCCTCCGCGAGATTGTCATCCCAGTATTGGTCACCGTCGAGAAAGTGACGTACTACGCAGGCTGTGCGGTAAGTGGGATACTCCAAGCCATCAAATGTCCTCAGAAAGGCGAAAGACGTTGGGCCTCGGACCGTGTGAAGTAACAACCGTAGAAAATAGCATTCGACATTATTTGTGTGTACGGTAGATATAAACTCTACAAAATGCGGGGTCCATGAAACTTCCCGGAAAACCTTCCACAGCACCTCCTCGTCAACTTCGGTTAAATACACCCTTTTGCTTGTCGTACGTGTAATATGAAGGCATCTCGTGATACGTAAGGGACCTCCCAAACTGATCGATTTTACAGAGCCTGAAAAATGCCAAGAGAGTTGTTTGACGCGGATTTTCCAAGTGCTCAGCAACGCTGTCGGGATCAAAATATATGCGCTGGCCGTTCTCTAGGTGGTCGTGTAAATGCATTACGGTAGGATGCTTCTCATGTATAGAGAACACCAGTATCCGCCAAACCGGTTCAGACGTAACAATTAATAAATGGCTGTGTGTGAGTAAAAATAATCTAGCTAGTTCCACACCTCACTAATGTTTATATACAGTTAATCCAAACAAAGGTACGTGCTATATGTATATCCCGGAAGACAATTTAAAGCAAGTTTACATGCGACATGAAAATATAGTAATTAAGAAGCAATAATTACACCAATGTGACCAAAATGTTTATTTTGTACTAACTCTATTACTATTTGTTCTGACAGAAATGATGTAAGCAATCAAGTGTGGCGATGGTGTAGTTAATTAATTAAATAACTTCAACTAATAGTCTTGCTCATCTCTGAAACGAATTAAAAATACAATTTTTAAGAAGAAAATGTACAACTCCATCTATGACTTTTGAAAACAACTATTAACGTCACCAACATGTTCAAATTTAAATTATTTATATCCAAAAAAGGCTTACACATGTAATTCGACTAGATATTTTTGAACTCTCTTAGATGGCGCTGTATTAAAATTGTCTTGATTCTACTTATAATACTTATATTCAATTAATTATGTTTATCAGCCTAAGTTACTTATATTGCGTGATTTTTATAGTGTGAAGCTAGCTTATAGCATAGTTAACATAATAACAACATTCAAATACACGTTACATTACACGTTGTTACAGAATGCGTTGAAGAAATAAAGGTTCTCTGCTCGTTCCCTGTAGGTCATAGCGTGATAATATGTAGCCTATTTGGTGACCCGACTTTTTAATAATATTTGTGCCAAATTTGAAGTAAATCCATGCAGTACTTTTTTACTTTATCCCGGATATGAGGACAAACAGATAAACAGATAAACAGACAAACAGACAAACAGACAAAAAATCTAAAAACTATATTTTTGGCCTTGGTATCGATTGTAGATCACACCCCAAGTATTATTTTAAAAAGATATTCAATGTACAGTTTTGACTTCCCTACCATTTTATTATATGTATAGATTTTTATCGTCAATTTATTGATAATAAGTATTCTACTTGACAGCAAAACACTATGACGTCACTACGTCATATTTCATACAAAACCCTTGGCAGAGGTCGTTTTTGACATTTCATTAAAAGTGCTTGATTTGACTAGTTGGAAACAACCCTATTTAAAAGATCTTGGCGCACAGAATTTTGGAATGATTTAAAACTTCTGACACTTAAAATGGTGACAACATTTTTATTTATCGGAGCAAGAACGGACATGAAGTTCTTAAACTTTTGTTTGCGTCAAATTTCATGATCGTAACAACGTTGAAAAAAAATATTACGTCATTATTTGTCTGGAATGGAAAACCAACGTTTATATTATTGGCGATGCAAAGATTATCCACGCGCCTCTAGCGGCGAAATTTAGAAGTTGTCAATGTACGACATTTCACAGCTTTCAGTAAAACTTTGCTTCGCGTTTAAGGCGGTAACTGTATCGAGAGCTGTCAAAAGAGTCAAAAGTAGTAGTGATCTGTGAAGGCGTCGTACATAGACAACTTCTATTTTCGCCGCTAGAGTCGCTAGTTAGAATCTTAGCATCGCCAATTAAAGATAGGTAGCATTACCTAGTTATACAAATATTGAATTGTCGAAAGTAATAAAGGCTTGCTACGTTGTAAATACCGCGAAATTCATTTTTATGGCGGGTTTGTTCGATAAGTTACTGTGTGACACAAAAGTAATTATGTTGAGTAGGTTCAAAATAATATGAAGTAGTATATTTTTTTCAAACCGCGCTAAGAGTAGTTGAGAACACTTAAATAAACAAGCATTCTTCATTTTATCGCAGTGCCGTAAAAATGGAAATTTCGTTATATCCTCTGTTGTCCTATTACAGACGAAGTGTTGTTCTTAATTATGGCGAGAGATTGCAGTAAGCAAATATGATTAAAAGCTTTTATTGCGTACAATGAAAGTTATGGCGTTTATTCGCTCGATTTATGCCACCAGTACATAAAGTTCAGCTGGCTTTGAGTTAGGAAATGGTGACCCAGATTTGTCGTACTCTTTGTAATGTGTTGGTCGGTCGACAAATCCGAGTGGGTTTGAACCCTCAATGCGTCCCCACACATAAAAAGGTCACTTAATTAGAAAAGGTCTGTAGTTAAATCTTGTAACTCGCCGGCGTGGTGTCGCCTGTTCCGGTCGGTGGTGGTCCGAGAGAGTCCTTACCTGCGACTGTTAAATTGTTGTGGTTTTATCCAGAACATGTGTAGCTGAATATGGTTTTATTTAAACTTCATCTTTTATAAGCTTGGAACGTTCTGAGATTAAATGTAAGATAATGGTTTGCTTATTCGAATCTGCTTGCTCTTGTAGAGGATATCTCCTTACTTGTTACTTTTACATGATCTTAAGGACGAAATTGAATTAATCAAATAAATTATGTGTACAGTTAAGACATTTTAATAAGTAATCGGATATTCAGATAAGATTTTTCTCTTATAAATAGAGGTGACGACCACTTGCTCGATCGACAAGCTAGTGACAAATGTAATCCAATAGGTATTGATTTAGGTTTCGGTGGTGAGTCGGTATGTTCACACTATCATGAAGAAACTTGCCCAGTATTATCGAGACCTAAAAATGACTTACACTTTCTTACAATACATATGTAGTGTAAGGATCAGAAATATGTGTAATATTTCTTCAAATATCGGGCAATAAATTGAATGTTGGGTTCCTTTCAAATATTGTAGCGTTTGAACATATCTACTCTATTTCTATTGCGAGATGATTTCGCGTTTCACTTTAGACGTAAACATTTGGAAAGTTCTAGTAAAATGGAAAAAGGCGCTGTTGAATTTGGTAGTACATAAATTGTGCGGTGGTGTATCTCGATCTGTACCGGTGTACTTAATGACGCTGGCATACATTCTCATCGCAGGAGTAGACGTTTTCATTTACCCAGTTACTTGCTATTTAATACGTATGAATGGACCAATGCTTATCGTAAAAAGACTGACGACGGCAATTTTCTTTATAAAATCTTTTCTAAACAGTTTTCGATAATATTTGTTATTGTGTTTATTTCTCGAAGAGCTCTTTGGCTATTGAGTGTTCATTAATCAAACTTCACAGTGTCACTTGGGAATTGTCCGGCGGATTTAGGGATGCTGCATTATTATTTACGGCGTGAACAATCAGCCTCGTCTCGAGAATAATGGTGTTATCGAAAGCACTTGTAAAGCGGTGAGATTGGAGACGCTCGCGCTGTGCGCCAAAGTAAACTTCACTGTGTTTATTATACAGTTTATGGAAGTTTTCAGAAACAATTGAAAGTTAAGAGTATTTGTGCTTTTCATTGTTTACGTAAGTATTTTTTTTATATTACGAGACAATACTGACTCGATAGTGCAGTGACTGCTTTACAAATAGGCATAGGTACATTTATCTTATGTGTAAGAATATGGTGCGATCGTGAGATCGAAATTGGCAAACCGGGGTAAGTTGTGTAATTGAGCTATTCTGTAGCACAGCTTATTTAATTTTATTTTTCGAATTAGAGGCTTGAAAATTGTACCGATCGAAGCTAATTCAAGTTAATTAAGATGTCTTTTGAAATAATTATTTGATATATTTAAACTTGTAGTTACAATAAGGGCCGCGAGTGAAACTGGGAGGGACAGCTAGAGTTAGTATAAATATTAAGGGACCGGGTAGCATACATCCTCTATAAGCAAGCTTTTGCTAGTTTTTGATATAAACGTTGTTGACTTAGGACTTTAACATCGTTCATAACGAAGACCCAATCTCACTAGTTTGTCGATGATGCGCGTTTCTTTAACATTTCACTAGCGTTGACACAGCGCGTATGTCGCGTGAACGTCGCACGATTTTGAAGACTCGTGCTCTGGATGCGTGCCACGGAGGCATAAAGACATATTTATTTCTGCATTTTGTTTGTTTACAAAACTAATATCCCCAACACTAAAATAAGTCTAAACCCTATTCTAGATGATGTCGACTTCTAAGTGACTTCTTGAGAAGAAAGGCCGAAACAAACTCAGAGTCATAGCTTTTTGCATGCTACGATAGCGCGACGCGCGCCATGCCTTCTCCACTGTCTGAGCTGTGTATCTTTCTTGTTCAGCTACCTCGCCATATCTCATCATCAGAGCACATCATACTCGCCCCGCTACATAGGTGAGCATCAGTCAAGTGGTAACGGTCACATAGTTTCGTAGCTTAGCTATCGCACCTTCCTAGCATAGCTGCGTAGCACACCTCTCAGGGAACAGGACCTCACGCTGCATCTAAATAAATGATACGCTGTTGTAATTGGTATCTAAATTTATTTCAATTTGAACCAAAATTAGTTTGAATTTGTTTCGATCGGTACACTAGCTTATAAGGTTTATTATTAGTTATTTATGATACAGAATATACAGAATAGTTTCTGTATATTCTCTTCAAATAAATATGACACATGTTGTTAGTACAACATGTGTCATATTTATTTGTTTGCCTCGGGCTTGATATAAGTATACCTACTATCCTAAAGATTTTTGTTTTGCAATCTCAACAACGACGAATATTTCCAGAGTTTATATTTACAAGAGAATACCAAAACTAAGCATACGTTTAACGAAACAATACCATGTAAACCAAAGAATAAGGAAAACACTTTGGGGGAATGTAGCCGGTGGCATTCGTCATGTCGTGTCGTAGTAATTCCGGCACAACTGTCGCGTCCTCAACACAACGGAACGTTTCTAGGGCAACATCACACTACCAACACATACTTACCTGCTAATGTTTCAACTTTTACTTATATGCTTACTAGCTTTTGCCCGCGGCTTCGCACACGTTAAAATCGGGGTAACACAAAACTCCTTCATCGTTCGATAGTAATTTCCGTTTTAATTCTGTTCATAGGGACTTATAAGTACAAACATAACCGCAAGAAGTATTTAAAACATGTCTGTAAACAGTATTTTTTGAGTTCTGTAGTCAATTATGGCTAAACACGGAATCCTTATAGACGCGCTTTGTCTGTCAGTCTATCAGTATGTCATGTCTATTCAGTTTACACATTTGAAAATTGGTAGGTAGGATGTATTCTGTGAACCGCTTTACGACGTTATGGAAAATAAAAAATATTTAATATGAAGGTGAATTGAACATGGATACTCTTCATACATGGATTTAATGTAGAAAATGGGTCGTTAAAAATTACTTTGAGGTTCCTAAAACCATTGTTTCTCAAAGTCAATCGTTTGAAAGATATACGGTTCCAAAGTGGTAAAATGGGTGTGTGTGTCCATCTTACTTTTAAAGTAAGAGAGTGACAAATCTAAAATAATATATGTCTAGAATTACCGTAGCCAGGCAGGAAGGTGTATCAGAAGTGCGCAGTGGAAGATGTAATACATCTACCTGACCACGATAGACAATGATCCAGACACAATGCACTGCGTTGCACAGTGATGAATTGAAATCAATCAATATCAATATTATATTTCACTTACCCGATATCTATGCTGATGTCAGGCTTGAGCTAAATTAGACACATTCATACAAGTATATTGGCCAAAATGAATGAATGAAGTATCTTATACTTAGCTATTAAGCTGCAAACGCGACGTTTTCAGGACACGTTGGCACGTGGACGTCGATACCGGATTCACAATTTTCACAAATGTCAATCAATAGTTCACAATCAATTTACCGTTGCCAGCACTAGATCAGGCGGCAATCAAAACGGTTTACTCAATTTAATTCAATTCGCGTTAATTCAAAAGGCGATATTTTACGTACGAGACGACCAAGACCGGCGTGTTAATTTTTCAAGGCGGCAACGGAAGTGACAGTTCAGTGTGACCATTGTCAGAAATTTTCAATAGACTAAACAAAATGTTACTCAATCGATCTAATCGATTTGACTTATAATAAAAACTAATTCTATTTCAAACAATATATGCTGCACATCGCTATAAAAACTTCAAAAAATATTTTCCTAAATTTTATTCTACAGTTTTGTTGCAATATCTTATGTCTATATTCATGTCAAATACCAACTTTCTAGCACCAGGCGTCTTTGAGCTAGGCTGCGGACGGACAGACGGACGGACATGACGAAACTATAAGGGTTTCTTGTGGACTACGGAACCCTAAAAAGGAGGAGGTTCTCAATTCGGCCGGTATATTTTTTTTTTAGATGTATGTACACCGATTGCGCCGAGGTTTCTGAACCGATTTCGGAATTTTTTTCTTGTTTGATACGCAATAGTTTCGAATTGGTCCCATAAAAATTTGATTCATGTAGGCCCAGTAGTTTTTATATTTTGTAACGTAATACTACACGTATTGCGTTATAATATCTCGCAGGCGCTTAACGCCAGCTTAGCCGTTCGCAATATTACCAAATATGGTCATGTTCAATAGCCAAAGGCAGTTGTGAGTCATAGGTTTATGCCTATATAAGATGGGTGCGCGTTGTAGAATGGTCACTTTCCCTAGACATCGGAACGCTGCCGCTACACCTCGCGATTCTTCTACATTCTACTTCCTATCTACTGTCCGCTGGGGGTAAGCATATTCTAGTTGTCTGTGTGCCTATATGTTCTGTCTGTAGTATCTGTGTCTCCTAAGCATAACAGCCGATCTAGGGACAGCCTGTTCCTGACCGGTTGTTGTGTATTCTCTATGCTGTTTCCAGTTCTTCCTACGGGCTCACCGCACCTGACGTTCTTCCTACGGGCTACGTTCTTCCTACGGGCTCACTGCACCTGACGTTCTTCCTACGGGCTACGTTCTTCCTACGGGCTACGTTCTTCCTACGGGCTACGTTCTTCCTTCGGGCTACGTTCTTCCTACGGGCTACGTTCCTGCCTACGAGCTCCTACAGTCAGGCCACGGACGCCTGAGCCTGACCGCTCGGCCCACATCGGCTGCACCGCCTGAGACCCCGCTCAGCCTGAACCTCGACCACAGAGCTGCCTGCGCAGCTCACCTTGGCCAGCTCATCGGCGACCCTACGAGCAGCTACCATGCGAGCGTCGGAGAGCAGCAGGAGTCTACGCTCCAGCCAGCTCAGGCCAGTGCTTACCTAGTTCGGTCATACTGTATGTAAGCGGTAGTGAGACATAATAAAGAACCTGTTCAGCCTAGCAGTGTTTCTCTCGAACCCCGACATCCTACCTGAGATCCTCCGTCTCAATTTTATGAACATTTTTTTATTTACTTTCACTGACTTTCACCTATGCTTAAGGCTGAAATTCCTACACAGAGTACCTTTAATTCCTATGAATGATAATTGTGACGGCTGGTGTAATGTCAAATTGTCATCACTACGGTCACCAAGGACTACTGACGTCTACACGACAAACTGGCCGGTCGTCAATTACTAGTTCTTTACTTTTAAGTTTCGGCCATCTATGTTTCTTAGTAAACATTACTTATAATTTAACTATATGGTCCCCGCGGCATCGTTATATAATAGCAGTTAGAGATTAGCCTTACTTTTTTGTGTATAATGTTTATTTACTTTTTATGCACTGTACACAAAAATGTAAGTACGCCTGTATTTCAAATGTATTAATTGTCGACGGCTCACCAAGCTAGATATCGCAGGATGTGACAAATAAAAATACACCTTAATTTCATATCTTTATAATCATCTTCATGGCGAAAAGTGGGCGTTTAATATGCCTCTACCTACCCCTTCGGGGAAACAGGCGTGAGACTATGTATGTATGTATGTATAATCATCTTCAATATTCATGGTACAATGACAGTTCTATTTATTTATTTACGTTCACCAACAGACATTTAACATTTAATAAGCACATTAAGCCTATTACGTAGGTTATGTAGGTTATGAATGCACACCTTTAATAGGTTAACACAACACGCATTATAGTAACTTAATTACATAAACATAATTATTTTTTAACAAAAAACTAAACCACCTTCAAATTGGACAAAATTAAAATGATACCACTAAGGCACTAAGCTTTCAAATTAAAAAAATAATAATGAAAATCCGTTCAACCAGTCGAAAGTTCTGAGGTAAGAAACCCAAATAATCATCTCTCCTTTCTCTGGCAACAATCGATATCCATTCTGCACACGTAAACGGATTAAAACTAGGAAAGCTAAAATAAAAAATTAAAGCTATAATGAAATCAAATTAAAAGCCTCATGAGAATCCAAAGAAAAGTAAAGAATGAACCAATATAATTTTGAGTATTATAGCACTAAATACAATTTATAAATATTTGAAAACTTTTTAACTAGTAGTTAGTATTGTTTAGTCGACCAGTTGGCGCCGCGGGAATGTAAGCCACTGCTACGCCGCAGGTCGCGGGTTCGATTCTCGCTCAAGATAAATATTTGTGTGCTTGAACATGAATGTTTGTCTTGGTCTGGGTGTCTCTATGCATAATATGCAGGTATTTAAAAAAAGAAGTAGCTAATTATGTCTTTCCAATGTCTAGTATCCACAGTACCAGCTTATGCTTAGTTTGGGACTAGATGGTGTCGTAAGTGGTTAAAAAAAACAAATAATTCAAATAGTCTTAACCAATTTTAAACAACCAATTTCGATGTTCTGGTAACAAATTATTACAAAAAAAAAACGACCCCATGCATCTACTGTTCTGGTTGGTGTAGGTGTTATCTATCACTGTTATCTGTGGCTTGTCAAGATATTTTGACGTGCGTCAAAAAAATTTTATGGTGGATTAAATCATTAATTTCGTTCAAAATATGATATAATTTGGTAATTCTAAGCTTAAAATATAACTTATTTTTTATTTACTTACCGAAAGTAAAATACTCCATCCGTTAAATTTCATTTTCAGGCATTAATTTTGCAACTTTTTACTAAGCACTGCGGCATTGAGAAACGTATTGACGTTGGCTGTGTTTCAAACCAACTAAACACAATATACGTTCGCGCTGTCAAGCGAGCCGTTATTTGCCGAGACGGTTTTTTGGCGCGGACACGATATCTGGTAGAATTATATATCGATGAATTTAATACGCACTTAACTTCGAAAAGTCACTGGCGCGCGCCCTGGATTCGAACCCGATAACCTCTGCATGGCAGTCCGTTGGTATCTCCACTAGGCTATCACTGGACATCCTGCCTTTTTGCCGAATATTGTTTGGCCGATTATCACTTGCCAACCAACGTTTCGCCTATTTTTCACTTTGACGACTAACGATTGTCAAATTTTTGTATGACAACGTTTCATTTGGTAGAATTATTGTTAAGCTGATTATTGTCATGACAAAAAACGTTTGGGGCCATCTCAGTCGGGGATCTTTTGTCAAATTATTAGGCCAGACAACTTTTAGACGAATAACGTTTCGTCTGTTCAGGTGATGTTTCGGTAAGTTCAGGTGAAATCGAAAGAAATCGGTTAGGTTAGGTTATGTTAGTATGCTGATAAACAATGCACGTCAACTGAAACAATGGCTGGTTAGGTTAGCGGCCGGCGAAGTGCCAGAACCAAATCGCTTTTATTTCACTACACAGGGCATTTAAATATGCTACATCGGTTAGGTTAGAACTGCGACAATAAAAGGAAGACCAAACGTAAAGTTGGCAACTGTGAGGTTGGGAAATAAAAACAAAATTATATCACAAGTTGGCAAATGATTACTCTGCGAAATAAAATTCTGCGAAACGTTAGTTGGCAAGTGATAATCGGCTGAACAATTTTCGGCGAAAAGGCAGAGATCCCTATCACTGCCTTACAAGTTTCAGTGTTCATTATACATCTTATTTAAGTAAAGAAACTGCTGATACGGCATCAGCAGTTTCTTCACATAAGCGTGACTGAATATGACAGAGTTGAAATAATTAAAGAGTAAGTGGAGCTTAAATATTGACGAGAAATAAATGTTTTATGTTGCCGATATGATGCGGAAGTGGTGGCTCGCTCTGAATGTTTATCAATCAAAAGCCAACGTAGGTTATATTAAATGTGCCAAACATCATATATTAGTATTGATGTTCATGGTGTTAGTGGGCTGTACTGTTACTAATTTCGTCCATTTTCTTTTATAACGTCGTAATTATATAATACGTGAGTACCGGACGACGCAGCAGGTGTAGACCTCCCACAAGGTGGACCGACGATCTGGTTAAAATCGCGGGAAGCGGTTGGATGTGGGCGGCTCAAAATCAGTCTTTGTGGAGAACCTTGGGGGAGCCCTATGTCCAGCAGTTGACTTCTCTCTTCTTCTTCTTCATTATGAATTATATAATAATTTAAAGGGATTTTTATAAGGCCTGGTTCTTTAACTTAAATTCAGTATAGGAAATCACACAAAAGGAAGAAGCAAAATGAAACTGCGTTATGTGGTGAGAAATCGTATCGAGAGACGAGATTTGCTCGAATAATAAAAACAATATCTATTGCTTTCTTGCCAATCTTCGGGAGTCATTTGTGGTAGCAGTTATTCTTAAAAAGCATTTTCGACTTTTAAGGCACGAGGCATCTCATGGTCATACAGGGCGTGTCGCAGGTCTGTTTCTTGCCTATGTTTCTCCCGTGCGCAGGCTATTTCTCGTCGCACATTCGGAATTTGCGACCGCTCTTCTCAGTAACAATTCAGTACAACCACAATAATTAGTTCAATATCAAATCTAATTTAATCTCTGTCCAACTGAAAGTTGCTTGGCTGAGATCCCTCTTAGTATTATGGCCGCCAATACTGCGTTGACTTTTAAATGTGTTTTATTATTAAGTATTTCCTATGGTGTACGAGTAAGGATAATTGAAAAGAAAGCATTATTTCTACTCTTGTACAAAAATAGCAGTAGTGGGATATACAAATCTGGCTTCATCTAAACTTTTTGGAAACAAAGACAATAAATCGGACACATACATTTATAACACGATAGAACATAGTAACGCATACATCCGTTTGCACACACACGTACAGTACGTACACACATGGTTCACATGTGTGTGTAGGATAAGCTATAGACTCTGAGGGACTTATCTATTGGCGTCGTATGATTGATTGTGGCCGCGGACAGAGGCCCTTGTTTCACGTATTAGCTGATACAAGATAGGAAAACGTCTATTTGTTACAATGTTTAAATGTATCTTGCTATATCATCGTGTTTTGCTTCACTTTATTATATTGTTTAATCGTCTTTGTTTGATGTAATTGATTTCTGTTGTACATGTTCTGGTAAAGTGTGTGTTTTGGGTGTGCGTTCGATGGTATTAGGAGGTAAAATAAATGATGTAACGAAATTATATGACTGCTTTTGTATATAACTACTTAAATTTGAATCTACTACTAGTTATTATAATTCTATTTTTGCAAAGCAATACTTATAGTCCTGTATATATACAAATTACCTACCTTTTTCTTGCAATATAAATATGTACAAGCCAAAAAATACGTTATATAAAAGCCATATGAAATACCTTGCTGCCTAGTTTAAATTATGTTAGAAGATGATGTTCGTAGCAGGAAATTTCTGTCCAGACTACATGACTAGATCTTCAAACTGATAGAATTTTATATGATTCGTCCAGCTACAAATATATTTGCTCCTTCGATAATCATCCTCCTAGCGTTATCCCAGTTGCAACCCAGGATCCGCTTACTAGTCTACCGGATTTGTTTGAATAATAGCTTTTCCACGCAGCAACTGCCTGCTACTACAACCCAAAGGGACAAAGGGATAGCGATTTGCCAGGGTTTAGACTAGTGTCAGTTTATTCAGAGGCCAGATAGGGAGAAAGTGACATTTAACAATAAAATTCAATACGTAACTCCGAAAAGTCAGTGTTGCGTGCCATGGATTCGAACCTGATATTCCTGGATGGCAGCCTGTTGGTATCTCTACTAGGCTATTATACAATTGTTACTTCAAATGGCATTGAAATAATCGGGACAATATTGCAAAATATATCTACCTCGTGAAGAATACGAAAAGTTATGAAATACAAGCCAAGGTAAAATCATGTCTCGTGATTGTTCTCGGAGTTCTTAGAACATATTCATTGTGACACGTGTAATCGATTTACCTTTCCAACACAGAACGAATTTTCTTGAACATCAAAGTAATTCCTTCCATAAATTCGATAACTTAATAAAACGGAGCAATTTTGCGATCGAACACCTTTAATAATTAAAAACGTTGCCTTGGTAGTAATTATTACTATACACATTTTCAGAGGCAATCTTGCAGATTCGTATAAGTTGATTTACCAGAAACAATCAATGTAATTTAATATTAATGCACATGAACGTAGAAACCTTGGGATTTCATATTTTTAAACTTTTCCAGAGCGCTAGAAGGCGCGTGCAAGAGCGAACCTTTTTTGTGGTGTGAAAGGGTTGGCGTGGTTTCACGTTTTCACTTTGTGTCCATCAACGACCCGTCTCACCTTTACATTTCTTGACTCCATGTCGCTATTAATTATCATCTATCATAGTTTCATTATAATTTTACATAATCCAAACATTAGTCCTTTTAATTTTGACATCATAACAAAACCACAGAATTAAACCATGGGCCCACAAAGGAAAATATTTATCGAATTAAGCTGTTCATTGTTATCAAAAGCAATGATTCGCGTTTACTTAGCTAGGATTTAACCATCACCTGAAAGACAACACTACGGTTTGATTAAATCGGTATAAAGCATAAATCCTTGTATTTTAATTTCTTAGACAAAATTACCTACATCTATAATCCCTATTAAAATTATTATAAATGCGAGAATCATTCTGTCTGTGCCTGTCTAAGCTACCGAAATCACCTAGATGAAAAACGGAGTAGGTAAGCTTGAACATCTTCAAATGACTTTTTTTATTCATCGTTCTAAACCATAAATCCAATTCTACGCGGCAGATAACCGTGTAAATACGTATTTTTCGATGCAGTTGACAATCGAATCAGCTTGTGACGAAGTTGCGACTTTCAATTCGAGACTTTGGGATTTGTCTTTTAAACTAAAGCTAGAAGTTGTGCCAACTTATTTATTTGAGTTGTGGTTTATCTATTGTGAAACACGGTCAAGTAAACACATGGTATGAGTTTATCCACATCGTTATAAAGTCACTGTAACGGACTACAGTGCTTAATGCAGTTTGAATTTAATAAACTGCACCTTCTGAAAAATGTATTATTAATTTGGCTACTTAACTGACTATTATTTTCAAATGTCTGAGTGATTTAAGTAATATCTGTTCCCATTTCAGTGGCAAGGTTATTTTATTACATAATAGTTTTGGCCAATATATTTACCAAGTTCTTATATTTTACATTTTCATTGCCTGTGATTAAGACATTTCTTTATGAAGTATGATGTCGAAGTATGTTTTAAAAAGACTGCACGGTACCAAAATATATAGAAGCCTGCTCGTCGATGCATTACGGAGAAATAATGATAAAGTATTGATTCCTTTCTTACCTTACAGATCAAAATATTTCATGACAGTCTGTAAAGTCATAATGAAGATAATTATTTCCGAAATCCCCTTGTATTGGGATGATTACTTAAAAAGTTCTACTAATTAAATTTCCCGGAACAAGGAAAGAGAGGAGTGAGAAGTATTTCATTATATCTTACGAGGTAACAGCGGGAAGGGACAATTGAATTGTGAATGTTTTAGAAATTCCAGTTGTAGCGGATATTTATGTTGACGTCTCAAACAACAACAAAGTGTCATAATTCAAAGTTATCTGTAGGGGCTTTGAAATTATGAAGGAGAGTCTTATGGACGGCGTTCGTTTTTGATGAGAATGGAAAAGAAAAGTGTCGCTCAACGACGTTTCACCGCGCTGAGATGTGTGGCGTACCTTGGACCATCAACCTTTTTAATTTAGAGCGACAATTTAAAAGATCTTGGCGCACAGAATTCTGGAATGATTTGAAACTTCTGACACTTAAAATGGGGCAACATTTTTATTTATCGGTTCAAGAACGGACATAAAGTTCTTAAACTTTTGTTTGAGTCAAATTTCATGATCGTAAAAACGTTGAAAAAAAAATATTTCGTCATTATTTATCTGTAATGGAAAACCAACGTTTATACTCGAATTAGTGGCGATGCAAAGATTGTCAACGTTCGACACGGCTTTCAATAAAACTTTGCTTAGAGGCTATGGCGGTAACATTAAGAGCTGTCAAAAGTTTCAAAAGTAGTAGTGATTTGCGAAAGAGTCGTACATAGACAACTTCTATTTTCGCCGCTAGAGTCGCTAGTTAGAATCTAAGCATCGCCAACTAAAGATAGGTAACATTACATAGTTATACAAATATTGAATTGTTGAAGGAAATAAAGGCTTGCTACGTTGTAAATGTCGCGAAATTTATTTTTATGACGGGTTTCTTCGACAAGTTACTGTGTGACACAAAAGTAATTAATTATGTTGAGTAGGTTCAAAATAATATGAAGTAGTATTGGTTTTTTCGAGCCGCGCTAAGAGTAGTTGAGAGCACTTAAATAAATTAGCATTCTTCATTTTATCGCAGTGCCGTAAAAATGGCAATTTCGTTACATCTCATGTTGTTTTATGACAGACGAAGTTATGTTCTTAATTATGGCGAGAGATTGCAATAAGTCAATATAGTTAAAAGTTTTTATTGCCTACAATGAATGTTATTGCGTTTATTCGCTCGATTTATGCCACCAGTACATAAAGTTCAGCTGGCTTTGAGTTAAGAAATGGTGACCCAGATTTGTCGTACTCTTTGTAATGTGTTGGTCGGTGGACAATGCCGTGCGCTGCGGCCGTATGGTATCGACGATGGTTCAACTTCGTAGTCAAACGAACGCTTTTGCGCCCCCAGAGGCCGGCACTTATTTTACTCACGAAGGCGTACAGATCGTGCAGCACCGCAGCGTTACCTGTGCTTGCGGGTGAGTTATCAGCCGATTTGGAAGCTTGTCGTGCGGGACGAGTTGCAGACGAGGGTTACCATCTGGCCGCGAAGGAACTGCACATTCTGAAGTTCACAGTTTATAGGCGGGAGTTCGCTGCTCTTTAGCAAGAACGATGGCAGGCTAGTGAATACGGACGCGAGTTATAAAGCTTCTTCCCCAATGTAAGGATGAAATCAGGAAGGGTCGAACCGGATAACGAGGTCTCCCAAATACTCACCGGACCCGGATGCTTCAGCAAGCGCCTACAGAAGCTTGGGCTTTGCGACACTTTGGTCTGCCCGTGCGATGAAGCTGAAGAAGATCGCAGATGCTAGATTCGATCCACTATGTAGAGGCGGGCCCAGTGTATCACGTGGAACTGGTTCGCAGCATTGAAAATTTTGGTGCGTTGCGCACATTTGCGCAGACTTGGCACTCCATCAGAAGAACCTTGGACAGCTAAAGGATTGAGTGACGCTGAGCGCGAAGTACAATTCTGTGTTGTTTCGACCTATTAAGGAATAGTAGGTACATATCTTTGGGGAGAATATGGCTCGGGACATGAAAGATTTGTAGGGAGTCAAGAAAGAGCGCGTGGGAAAGAGCAGACGCATGTACCGTGCGCTTCTCCCGCGATTCGGTCCGTACGCCGCAAGGCAGGCAGGACCATGAGGAACCGTGAGGGTGGCAATATGTCGATACAACAAAAGTTCGAGCTTTGTAGCTTTCTTGCTCAGTTACCTCACGTTGGCTCATCATTGTCACATGTCACATTTGTTCGGGGAGCTACTTTGGTAGGCATCGGCTGTAGAACGGTTACAGAGTTTCGTAGCTTGACTTTCGCAACCTCGTAGCATAGATGCGTAGCACATCTCTGGTGCAAAAGGAACTTGACACGCCTGCTCGACAAACGCTGGTGTAATAGGCACCTAAAACTACTTCTATATAGTTACATTTAAACCAAAATTACTTTGAATTAGCTTCGATCAGTACAATTTTCAAGCTTGCCATTTTCTTGAAAAGTTCCAGTGTAACAAAATATAAAAAACTAGCAACATGTGTCATATTTATTTGTGTGCCTCGGGCTAGATGGATATTATCCAAAATATTTTTTTTTTTTTGAAATCTCAACAACGACGCATATTTCCAGAGTTTTTATTAACAAGAGAATACCAAAACTAAGCATACGTTTAACGAAACAATTCCATGTAGTACAAAGAGTAAGAAAAACACTTTGGCGGAATGTAGCCGGTGGCATTCGTCATGTCGTGTCGTAGTAATTCCGGCACAACTGTCGCGTCCTCTAGGCGACGGAACGTTTCTAGGGCAACATCACACTACCAATACGTACTTCCTGCTAATGTGGCAACTATTACTTATATGGTTGTATATACAATCGTACATTAACTCTTATTGTCAGTATAGCCCTGTTTTGTGAAAATGATGATTGCTACAATTTATTCAATTCATCATTCTGTGCTCTACCTATTCTGGAAAATTGTATGTCAACGAGCTACTAAATGGCTCGACCAATTCCAAAGACAATTTTGTGGGATAATATTTTTGGCAGTCTTCGATTGGCAACTGGTATGCGGCGAACGTTTATTTTCATAAAAAAGAGTAGGTATGTATTTAAACCCTAGAGGAACGTATCATACGGTGGGTATTGAAAAACCTACCAACAAGCGGTGATGAAGCATCGCTGCGGTACTCTGCATGTGATCAACAAAAGCGTCTTATAATATAATCTCCCGCACTAGAAATAAATCCTGTGTCGCGGTGAACTTTACAAACTATTAAGCAATAAACAAAGCACACACAGACTCGAAAAAAATGTGGATTACACAAATTGTTGGTCGTATGGGAATCGAATCCACAACAAGCCTTTCGAGGTATGCTTATATCAAAATACCTGATCGATTTAATGTCTGTGTTCATAATAGTTAATAATATAAGATGAAAGTATAAGTTAATTTAGCAATAGTGGCCATCTAGATAAGTCTAATTAATCAATCACATCAGCTTCCATCGGCCATAAACGTGATTGCAAAATGATTGGACCGATCCAACGATATTGTTTGTACTAAGTTTACTGAATATGTAGGTATTTTCAATTTCCATTATTGGCAAGGTACCACGAATAAACTACCACTCAAGAAATTCTACGTTTAAATGATCGTACCGTTTTAAATGTTACTTGTAGAAACCGTGGTAATGTTATTCTAGATATACTTACACCAGCAGGCGTTCATTTCATTTCATTCAGGAAATCATTTTGTGCTCCCTTACGGGGTCCAGGAAACATACATCCCAAATTTCAGCTACTTGCGACCAGCAGTTTTTTCTGTGAGTTGTCTGACAGTCAGTCAGTAGTGCAAGAATTTTATAAATACAGATTATTAATAATTACTATAACTATTCCGTGGTCCGCTTATTTTGGTTTAAGTCCGTAACGAACTATATAAAATGATATTGCACTAACTTTAGAACGCTTGATTCACATACGCAATAGAGAACCAAGATCAAATACAGTCAAGCATCAAGTTTTAGTGCGGCCATAATATATTATTTTCCTAAAAAAATGTATTCAAATAGGCGATTTGAATAATTATCTTCAGCAGTTTTAAATTGAATCTTCATGTCTGGCTGGTGATGGCTAACTTTTGTTGAGTAATCCTCGGATTATGTAAGCCAGCTGAAACTTGGCGAAACTTTTCGGCGTTCTTTATTAACTTAGATCTTATCACATTTTATAATTCTCACAGCAGTAAGTATAGATTTATTTATCTTAATCTTATTTTACGAAATAAAACTTAAATTGCGGATCAAGCTCGAAGCCTTATAATCTGCTGCAAACTTCATGTATATTAATTTATATTTTGCTTATACGATTTAAACCTTTCACGATTTGTATTCATCGTACAAATAATGTATACAAACCCGACCCGGTCGCGGAGACACTCTACAATCAAGACCAGTGCAAGACGATCGAAACGGAATGGAAACAAATAGGTATTTAGGTATATCTTAAATAGGTTAATTTTGCGCGATTAAGACCCGCCAAATTATTTTGTATGATATATTTTGCTTTGTTCTACACAGGCAGTACACCACGTTTATTAAAAGGATTCTAGTGTTATTTTATTACTATAACTTTATTTTGCCTTACTGGTTAGTTGTGTTCTTTTCTACATATTTTTCCGGGGTTATGACCTAAGTATAAGTGTTTAAAATAGAATTAGTTTTTATTATAAGTCAAATCGATTATATCGATTAAGTAACATTTTGTTTAGTCTATTGAACATTTCTGACAATAGTCACACTGAACTGTCAACTTCCTTCTTCCCTTGAAAAATTACCACGTTGTCGTCTCGTACGTAAAATGTCGCCTTTTGAATTAACGCGAATTGAATTAACTTGTAAATACTTATAATTGCCGCTTTGGACTTCCGGCAAGGTTTGTGATAAATTTGTGATATATTAAACATTGATTTTTGTAAAACGTGTGAATTTTGTGAACCACCAACGTGCATCCTGGTCTGAAGAAGGACGCCGAACTGGACACTGGTATTTATTCGATTCTCTTGTTATTTTGGCCAAAATTATGAGTTTATCCTATAGTTCCACTTCAAGAACATCACCAGGAGATATAAGGTAAAATTTTCATGTAACTACATTATAATTTGTCATCGCTGAGAATCTCAGCAATGTATGTCAGACATTTGATTGCTTTAGGACAACTGGATGAATATAAATTAGCTTCCACTGTGCCTACAACCAATTCCCAGTATGCCTACGGTAATTCTAGACAATAAGTAACATGAATAAAATATCAAATATGTCTGTTCAAAATGTCCTTTTATAAAAATATATCTGTTGGATACGGTATACTTACAAAAAACCTCAATAATGAAAACTACTTACTTCTCTACTCGTTGACAATATAATGATTCTATCCTTTCGCCCTAATTGAGCTATTGAACCAGTTAACTACGACAAATGACATCGCGTTGTGATTATGAATGTCCGTGTGGTGACGGATTAAGAATATGGATTGTCACCACCCTATATCATCCCATGGGTGTCGTAAGAGCTGACAGAGGGAGTATATTATGCAGAGAACAGCACTGTAAGAGAAGGAAAACTTGATACAAACCCTATAGCAATCCGTTTGGCCAGCGTGGTATAGTAGGCCAATTCCTCTTTTCAAAGGAGAGGCCTAGTCCAGCAGTGGACTGTTAAAGGCTGATGATGATGAAGTGATTATGAATATTACACCCATAACATCTGAATTCCTAGAAGTCTTACGACATAACCCTAGCTCCTTTGTATTAGACTCATGTAGTAAGAGTTTTAAGGCGAATGGGACACATCAGTACATGTTGTGAGGTAAAGTGCGCTAGTAACACGAAAGTGGGACAATGTGTAACCAAGCTGTTCTATGTAATGTCGCTACTTTGAAACCTCTGTCTTATTGAGAGGGTTAGGTATTCTTACTTATGCTATAAATGTGAAAGTGTGTTTGTTTGTTTGTTTGTCTTTCTTTCACGTCACAACATTATTTAGTGTGGGGATAATGAGGAGACTAGAAACTGCTGTAGGCATTTTACAGCGATTTCACGCGGGCGAACCTAACTGCAAAGTTTAGTAAATTATATGTTTAGATGTCATGAATTCGAGTACAATATAGAATATAGCAATTATTATGACATGCTCGTATGATTGTAATGTACAAGAGTGGGAGACACGCGACCCAGATTGATTTCCTACTTACCAGGAGACACCATATCAGCAAGGTAGCCAACTGCAAGGTCATACCCGGTGAGAGTCTCACGGCACAACACCGCCTCCTTGTCATGGACCTCCGCGTGAAACCCAACAAAGGCAAACACGCAGACCGCTGTCAACGTCAAATTCGGTGGTGGCTGCTCAAGGATACCAAATCCCTGGAGTTCGCCTCAGCTATCGGCGACAAGTGCGCTGCAACTGAAGGCGAACCAATTCAGAGCCAGTGGGATAGAATCCAGGCGGTCATCACTGGAGCGGCGATGGCAGTGCTGGGCATGTCTAAGGGCGGACGCAAGTGTGACAAGGAGACTTGGTGGTGGAACGACACAGTTCAGAGGGAGACAAGGGTGAAGAAAGCACTCTTTAAGGCGTGGCAAGCGTCCAAGTCTCCTGAAGACCGCGACGCATACAGGACTGCCAAACGTGCCACTAAGAGGGCTGTAGCCAGAGCCAGACGAGACCACTTGGAACCGCTTTATACCAAGCTGGAATCGTCTGAGGGGCAGAAGCTCATATATATACAAGTTGGCACGCTCCAGGGTCAAAGCGGCACAGGACATTACTAAGTGTCGCTGTATTAAAGACCCTGAGGGCAACCTATTATACGCGTCTCGCGCGGTGAAGGAGAGATGGCGCTCGTACTTCCACAAGCTGCTTAACAAGCAGCATAAAGAGGTGCAGCCACCGGAACTCCCTCCGAACCAAGGACTAGTGCCGCCGGTAACGCCTGAAGAAGTCCAGAGGGCCCTTCGCCACATGAAGAATCGGAAAGCTGTCGGAACTGATGGAGTCCCCATTGAGGCCTGGAAAGCAATGGGCCTGCAGGGTGTGGACACCCTTACTAATCTTTTTAACCGCATACTCCTTACCGGAAAAATCCCAAACCAATGGAGAATGAGTATCATCACTCCAGTCTTCAAAGGCAAGGGATCGGTACAGGAGTGCAGTAGCTACCGCGGTATTAAGGTGATGTCCCATACCCTAAAGCTCTTTGAACGAATAATCGACTCCCGGATCCGACACGAGACCACAGTCTCGGAATGTCAATATGGGTTTCGCCCTGGTCACGGAACCATGGATCCAATTTTCGCCCTCAGGATCGTCATGGAGCGGTACAGGTCGAAGAACACGCCTCTGCATCTTCTGTTTCTAGACATGCAGAAGGCCTTCGACTGTGTGCCGCGACAGATGATCTGGTGGGCTCTAAGATCCAAAGATGTACCAGAAGCATATATTGACATCATCCGAGACATGTACTCAAATTCCGATTCCGTAGTTCGGACTGCTGTTGGCGACACAAAATCCTTTCCCATCACCGTCGGGGTCCACCAGGGTTCCGTCCTCTGTCCATACCTATTCAGTGTGATATTAGACGTACTACACTAAAAAACAAAATTGCACTTGCAAACTGTCTTCTATTACCCATTATTGATTATGCAGATGTCAGCTATCCAGATCTCGCCGAAAACCAACTAGACAAACTTGAGCGCCTTCAAAATCTCTGTATACGATTCATATTTGGATTACGCAAATACGATCATGTCTCACAATTTCGAACACAACTCAAGTGGTTACCAATACGATTTCGCCGGAATACTCACATACTTTCTCTACTATACAACATATTGTTTAACTCTTGAACTCCCTCCTATCTTAAAGGAAGATTCGAATTCCTACATGATACGCATAACCGTTATTTAAGATCATCAGAAAATTTAAAGCTGAAGATGCCGGCTCATTGCACGGATTTTATTGATAAATCGTTTTGTGTCACTGCTGTTCGCCTATGGAATGCACTCCCATTACATATAAGACAGGCTCAGACGGTAACAAAGTTCAAATCCTTAGTCAAGGATCACTACTTATCACTATGATATTTCCCGTTCTAATATTATTTTAAGTATTATTTATTATTTATGTATGTGTATGTATCTATGTTGTATGTATGTATGTATGTATGCATGTATGTATTTATGTTTGTATGTATAAGTATTTATATATGTGTAGTACATTCTTATAATATTAAATAAATGTATATATTTAAAGTATTATTTATCATCTTATTACTGGTACACTTACAACTACCATTTCTTTCCTACCAATAATATCTCCATCCAAAGGTTGCCTGGTAGAAGTCGCTGTTAGCGATAAGGCCGCCCTTTGTACTCTACTTAATATAAAATTTCTATACATATGTTCTTAAAAGTGTACAATAAAGTATTAAATAAATAAATACTGTCAGACAGCATCAAAGACTCACATGAGCAGCCCCCGTGGCTGCTCATGTATGCTGATGATATCGCACTGGCGGATGCGGACAGGGGACGCTTGGTGCGGCGGCGTGTGAACGCGTGGAAGGAGACGCTTGAGAACGGCGGTCTGAAAATAAACGTGGCGAAGACCGAGTACTTGGCCTGCAACAGTACAGATCCCGCGTCAATTCGTATAGGCGGAGACATTGCCAAGCGAAAGGACCTGGTCAAGTACCTGGGATCAGTACTGCACGCGTCTGGTGACATCGATTGCGACGTCAAGGCACGTATTTCGGCAGCCGTGGCCAAATGGCGTGAGGTGAGCGGTGTCATTTGTGACCCCAAAATGCCGGTTAAGCTCAAAGGACAGGTCTATAAATCCATCATTAGACCTGTCCTGTTATATGGCAGTGAGACGTGGCCTGTGCTTGAGCGACACAAGCAGAGTCTGCGTGTCACGGAGATGAACATGCTGCGCTGGATGTGTGGAGTCCCGCGGAAGGACCGCATTAGGAACTCCCGCATCCGGGGTTGCTTTCATGTCCGTGACATTGCTGAAAAACTGCAAGAGTGTCGTCTACGCTGGTATGGCCACGTCTTACGTCAACCGGCATCTTACGTGGGTAACAAATGTCTTACCATGCTACCTCCGCCGGGCCCCGGTAAACGGGGAAGGCCCAAGAAATGCTGGCTTGACGTCGCAAGGGATGACATGCGTGCCAACCAACTAACCACCAGGGATGCTGAAGACCGTGCGAAATGGAGGAGACACAGCCGGAAAGCGGACCCCGGGCTACAAGGCGTGGGTTTTGGAGTGCAACCGGGACAGCGTTAGGATGATGATGATCGTATGATTGTAATATGATCGTCATTAATACGTTCAAGTTGAAGGTATCTACATGTGTCTCAATTACGTAAAGGATCTAGATAGGATTGTGTAATATTGTATCGTATAAGTTCTGTCTGATATGTTTTGGCCCGATGTAAAATATAGCAATATAAATAGTCGTCTACGAAACACAAGATGGTGACTGCGGCTTATACAGGCAACGTAAGCATAAAAGGCTCAGAATGTCAAAGAGGTGATCAAATATAAGCGCAAAGCTATAACAATAAACTCTACATATAAAAAATCCGGTGAATGTTTTCTTGTCTTGATATTTGAATTTTTACCTACGCCATATCTATGTAATCAAAGTCGTTTTATTTTACACTTACATAATTCGATTTTCCAAGAAATCGTACTACCATTCATTCAGGTCTTTTAAATCAGATTCTACGAAATATAAGAAAACTGTATTTGCTTTTTATGATACTTGCCTTACATGTGTAACACAGCTACACCTTTTTAGGTAGATGTCTACTATGTAGCAGAAAATATATAAAAGCAAAACGCTGAAAGTAACAATGTGCCTTTCACGCAATATATTTCAAAAAGAAATACAAAAATTAAATCGTAATAACGTGATTTTATTAACAAAATTGGATAACATCTATTTCGTTAGAGTGGTGACTTATTGACACCCTTACAAGTAATGATACATTGGAATCCACTTTCACACGGTGAAAACAACTTTTCTTAGAACGAAACAAGAATTCTCGGTACGTGAAAACACGCGAGTACTTCACTTATGTTAGATGATCCCTTTATATGAGAAAGTCAAAAGTGTTGTTGATTGAGAGACATATGTAGGGTGTCAGGTGTCGACGGTCTTCTGTTTGCTGAAAACATATTTATTTAGTACGAAGGACACGTTATGTTTGGTATCGGCGGGTGGCGACATACGTTTTTTTGTTACGGTTACCAATTTCCACACTTTGCGATATTTATTTGCCGTTCCAATTTCCTTGGCTCAGCGTTGGGTCGACGGCGCGCGGCGTCACTGCCAACACGGTTTTATAATACCCATATAATTGGACTTCGATTTTTATTAAAGATAAATATTACTGGGCCGCTTTTCCATTCACCTGAATTTGAAGTGTTTGTAAGTCACGGTCGCCTTTAAACATATTTTTCAACGGTAAATGGGCTTTTTAATCTCTATTTTGGCGTCAAATCCACATAAAAAGATAAATAAATAAAAACGTGCCTTATTTTTGGCTGGCACAAGTTTTCAGCTTGAAATTTGATCATGATTTAGCCCGTCCTGTTCTATATTAGACTTTTCAGTTTAATACCTACTTGCTTACATTAGATTTGAGTGCTGCTTTAATTGAGGTTTAAATAGTTTCAGTCTTCATTCATCATCTCCCTGGCATTACCCCATTTGCATCCAAGACTTACACGCCTTGAAGCCCGAGGTCCGCTAACTGGTCTAACCAGATATGACAGAATATCAACATTTCCACAGAGCGACTGCCGTCTGACCTCCGCAACCCAAAGGGAAAGCGATATTCCATGGTTTAGACCAGTATCAGTTTATTTGAGGGTACTGACTCTCCGTAACGAATATCAAAGATCTTTATGAGAGCCGGGACTGACGAATTAACGTGCTCTCCGAGGCACGGGGCTAGCGATAATTAACGGTTTACTAATGTTTGCCATAATTTAAAATGCCATAATTTCATATGCCATACTGGTATTTGCCATAATTTCATTAGAAATAACGCTTCAGTTGCCATAATCGTGAAATGACATAAAATTACTTTCACTAATTCCATTGGTCATAATCGATCAAGTGTCATAATAATTTAAATCCATAAATGTATTTGCTATAATTTTCGTTTTCAATAATGCCATTTTTCATAACTTTATTCACCATAATATAAATAAAGATAATTGATTCCACTAGTTTAATAAACTGAGGTTGACGGAGCCCTGCATCGCAGGGCTCCTGTTTTCGGTTTAAGGGTCAAAAGAGAACCTAACGCAACCTATTTAGTTACTTTCACATTTTTATATTTCAGGAGGTATTCGATGAAGGTGTGCCGCTAAATAGTGACGCTATAGTACAAGTATGGAAGAATACTGAAGCCGACGAGAATCAGCATTGCCATCCAGCGTGGCAATGCTGCCAGCCTTCTGGGCACGTTACCCGATGATATTGATGCGGAGGCATTCTACGACGCCTAAACACACCTGTACATATTTTCACTTTTTATTTTTAGATTCATGTACCTATATATATTTATATATATGTTTAGATATTATGATTATGTAATATAGCAATGTATATAGTTAAAATTAATAACCTGGTATAATGTTACTGTGAAAATTATTCAAATAAAAAATATTTAAATAATTATAAGTATAAAGTATAATTGACTCACTCGGATCATCTTTCACATAAAACCTAAAATTACGTTCCGTTTTGCATATTTGAATGAAGAATTTTTGGAAATTGTTTAAAAATATTTAGACGCAACTCCGGCAGCCAAAATTACTTTTATGTGATTAAAACTAACTCCCTTAAGCCCCCTACACCACCAATACCGTCAAATTCGGGCGACTCGTTTCGAAACCCAACCCCAGATTTTTTATTCACAATTAAAACTAAAACTCATATGGCGCCTACTAACTAAGTTCGACGGAGCCCCGCTTAGCGGGGCTCCTACTTCTGGGTGATTTAAAAAAAAACCATGAAGACTAAAGCCAGGATCAAACCAACGCGTTCAGCTTGCGTCCGCGGTGGCGTGCGCGGTGGTGATCAGATGTTGTGTACGAACTTATAGCGCGGTGTTCACATCTACGCGTCCTCGGATTGCACGCGGCGTCCGGTGTAGCGTCTGCACGCGGCGGTGGCGATCAGATAGCGCTTGTTGCGTTAGGACGCTGCACGCAGCTATTATTTGTTGAGGAAACTGTGTTTTTGTAGATTTTAAGTATGGTGGAAACGGAAGAAATTATAAATTAATTCCACAAATACCCATTGTTGTATGATACGTCTCATTCTGATAAGGCGTTATCGAATGATCGTAGGTATTTACTTCACTGGCACTGTATAATTATCATACCCACCTCAAGTTCACTTCTTGTTCCTCTTCGTCTTCAATAATAGCAGACAGAAGTAAAACTTCTTCAATTTCACTATCTGTATCAGACAGCATTTTAGTGACGCGACTACAGCCTGGTGAACGCCTGAACGAACGCGACAGTGTGCACAACTTTTGCACGCGCAATAATCGCCACCGCGCACGCCACCGCGGACGCGAGCTGAACGCGTTGGTTTGATCCTGGCTTAAGGCGGGAGCTCCGCTTTTTTAACCTAACCTATCCGAGTCGGATTGCACTGAGTCGGGGTGTTAACGATAATTAATTTCAACCTAACAATATTATTATATATTTTCATAAATATATCAAATTTTGATTATGTCAAGAGTCGATTATGATGTGTTACTTATGGAAACTAATTATTATGATATATGTTGTTATAGAAAGTCATTTTATGGCAAATAAAAGTTATCACTGTTGAGTTGTTAACGCAAACGTTATTAGTATCTTCTTAATATATAAAATCCTTGCGTTACTGACTGACTGACAGACAAGCTACAGCCAAAACTATTGGGCGCAGGAGGCTGAAATTTGGCATGTATGCTCCTTGGACACCGTAGGGGTGCACTAAGAAGGGATTTCCCGAAATTCCCACGGGATCTGCCAAAACGGGTAAATTAAAAAAAAATGCAGGCGTAGCTGCTGGCGTCCTCTAGTAAATGATAATATTGCAAGTAAATATTATGATCGGGGATGATTTTGGCAAACACTATTAGTGCAAATGAATTTATGGAAAACGAGAGAATACCATAATTAACAATTTAATACGCACTTAACCTCGAAAAGTCACGGGCGCGCGCCGCGGATTCGAAACCGATAACCTCTGCATGGCAGTCCGTTGGTATCTCCACTAGGCTATCGCTGCCTTACAAGTTTCAGTCTTCATTATACACCTTATTTAAGTAACGAAATTGCTGATATGTCATCAGCAGTTTCTTCACATAAGCGTGACTGAATATGACAGAGTTGAAATAATTAAAGAGTAAGTGGAGCTTAAATATTGACGAGATATAAACGTTTTATGTTTCCGATATGATGCGGAAGTGGTGGCTCGCATCTGAATGTGCATCAATCAAAAGCCAACGTCGGTTATATTAAATGTGCCAAACATCGTATTGATGTTCATGGTGTTAGTGGGCTGTACTGTTACTAATCGCGTCCATTTTCTTTTATAACGTCGTAATTATATAATACGTACGTTCCAGACGACGCAGCAGGTGTAGACCTCCCACAAGGTGGACCGACCATCTGCATCTTGTTAAAATCGCGGGAAGCGGTTGCATGCGGGCCGGCTCAAAATCAGTCTTTGTGGAGAACCTTGGGGGAGGCCTATGTCCAGCAGTTGACGTCTCTAGGCTGACATTATGAATTATATAATATTTTTAAGGGATTTTTATAAGGCCTGGTTCTTTAACTTAAATTCAGTATAGAAAATCACACAAAAGGAAGAAGTAAAATGAAACCGTTCTGTGGTGAGAAATCGTATCGAGAGACGAGATTTGCTCGAATAATAAAAACAATACCTATTGCTTTCTTGCCAATCTTGGGGTGTCATTTGTGGTAGCAGTTATTCTTAAAAAGCATTTTCGGCTTATAAGGCGGGCACGAGGCATCTTATGATCATACATGGCGTGTCACAGGTCTGTTTCTTGCCTATGTTTCTCCCGTGCGCAGGCTATTTCTCGTCGCACATTCGGAATTTGCGACCGCCCTTCTTAGTAACGATTCAGTGCAACCACAATAATTAGTTCAATATCAAATCAATTTTAATCTCTGTCCAACTTAAAGTTGCTTGGCTGAGATCCTTCTTGGTATTATGGCCGCCAATTCTGCGTTTACTTTTAAATGTGTTTTATTATTAAGTATTTCCTATGGTGTACGAGTAAGGATAATTCAGAAGGAAGCATAATTTCTACTCTTGTACAAAAATAGCAGTAGTAGGATATACAAATCTGGCTTCATCTAATCTTTTTGGAAACAAAGACAATAAATCGGACACATACATTTATAACACGATAGAACATAGTAACGCTTACATCCGTTCGCACACACACTCATACAGTACGTACACACATAGTTCACATGTGTGTGTAGGATAAGCTATAGACTCTGAGGGACTTATCTATTGGCGTCGTATGATTGATGGTGGCCGCGGACAGAGGCCCTTGTTTCACGTATTAGCTGATACAAGAAAGGAAAACGTCTATTTGTTACAAAGTTTAAATGTATCTTGCTATATCATCGTGTTTTGCTTCACTTTACTCTATTGTATAATCGTCTTTGTTGGATGTAATTGATTTCTGTTGTACATGTTCTGGTAAAATGTGTGTTTTGGGTGAGCGTTCATTGGTATTAGATGGTAAAGTTAATGATGTAACGAAATGATTTGACTGATTTTTTATAAAACTACTTAAATTTGAATTTTCGACTAGTTATTACAATTCTATTTTTGCAAAGCAATACCTATAGTTCTGTATAGACAATATTCTGTATAGCGGGATCTCATATTTTTAACCTTTTCCAGAGCGCTAGAAGGCGCGTGCAAGTGCGAACCTTTATTGTGGTGTAAAAGGGTTGGCGTGATTTCACGTTTGCACTTTGTGTCCATCAACGGCACGTCTCACCTTTACATTTCTTGACTCCCTGTAGCTATTAATTATCATCTATGATATAGTTTCATTATAATTTTACATAATCCAAACATTAGTCCTTTTAATTTTGACGTCATAACAAAACCACAGAATTAAACCATGGGCCCACAAAGGAAAATATTTATCGAATTAAGCTGCTAATTGTTATCAAAAGCAATAATTCGCGTTTATTTAGGTAGGATTTAACCATCACCTGAATGACAACACTACGCTTTGATTAAATCGGTATAAAGCATAAATCCTCGTATTTTCATTTCTTGGACATAATTACCTACATCTATAATCCCTATTAAAATTATTATAAATGCGAGAATCATTCTGTCTGTGCCATGTCTAAGCTACCGAAATCACCTTGATGAAAAACGGAGTAGGTAAGCTTGAACATCAACAAATGACTTTTTTATTCATCGTTCTAGACGATAAATCCTGTGAAGAGAATGGAAAAGAAGAGTGTCGCCCGACGACGTTTTACTGCGCTGAGGTGTATGGCGTGGCTCGGGCCATTAACCTTTTTAATTTAGAACGACAATAGGGAAGTTTCCTGCGAGTGAAGTAAATTATAGAAGTATTTTTATTTAGTAAAATATGTCAAAATAATAGTAGTTTTATTCATCACTTAATGTTAAAACTTTATTTAACATTTTTATCGTCAATTTATTGATTTTAAGTATTCTACTTGACAGCAAAACACTATGACGTCACTACGTCATATTTCATACAAAACCCTTGGCAGAGGTCGTTTTTGACATTTCATTAAAAGTGCTTGATTTGACTAGTTGGAAACAACCCTATTTAAAAGATCTTGGCGCACAGAATTCTGGTATGATTTAAAACTTCTGACACTTAAAATGGCGACAACATTTTTATTTATCGGAGCAAGAACGGACATGAAGTTCTTAAACTTTTGTTTGCGTCAAATTTCATGATCGTAACAACGTTGAAAAAAAATATTACGTCATTATTTGTCTGGAATGGAAAACCAACGTTTATATTATTGTCGATGCAAAGATTGTCAACGTACGACACGGCTTTCAATAAAACTTTGCTTAGAGGTTATGGCGGTAACTGTATTGAGAGCTGTCAAAAGTTTCAAAAGTAGTAGTGATCTGTGAAAGACTCGTACATAGATAACTTCTATTTTCGCCGCTAGAGTCGCTAGTTAGAATCTTAGCATCGCCAACTAAAGATAGGTATAGGTAAATTCACGAAAGTTGACCACAAATGGCGGCCGTCGCGCATATGTACATTCGTGCACCAATGGCGTTGCTCCATTCTTGACGCATTTAGGGAATGCGTCAAGAACGGAGCCACGCCATTGGCACTCCACCCGCGCCTCACCCCGCACCTCCACGGTGACCTAAAAAATGATTTCTGCGCAGTGGTCATCTTTCGTGAATTTACCTATAACATTAACTAGTTATACAAAATATATTGAATTGTTGAAGGTAATAAAGGCTTGCTACGTTGTAGGTAAATGCCGCGAAATTCATTTTTGTGACGGGTTTCTTCGACAAGTTACTGTGTGACACAAAAGTAATTAATTATGTTGAGTAGGTTCAAAATAATGTGAATTAGTATTTGTTTTTTGGAGCCGTGCTAAGAGTAGTTGAGAACACTTAAATAAATTAGCATTCTTCATTTTATCGCAGTGCCGTAAAAATGGAAATTTCGTTATATCCTCTGTTGTCTTACTACAGACGAAGGTTTGTTCTTAATTATGGCGAGAGATTGCAGTAAGTAAATATGCTTAAAAGCTTTTATTGCGTTCAATGAAAGTTATTGCGTTTATTTGCTCGATTTATGCCACCAGTACCTACATAAAGTTCAGCTGGCTTTGAGTTAAGAAATGGTGACCCAGATTTGTCGTACTCTCTGTAATGTGTTGGTCGGTCGACAATTCCAAATGGGTTTGAACCCTTTATTCGTCCCCACAAATTAAAAGGTCACTTAATTAGAAAAGGTCTGCAGTTTAATCTTGCAACTCGCCGGCGTGGAGTCGCCGCCTCTGGTTATCTCATTACTTGTTACTTTTACATGACTTTAAGGTCGAAATTGAATTAATCAAATAAATTATGTTTACAGTTAAAACATTTCAATAACTAATCAAATATTCAGATAAGATTTTTCTCTTATAAATAAAGGTGACGACCACTAGCTCGATCGACAAGCTAGTGACAAATGTAATCCAATAGGTATTGATTTAGGTTTCGATGGTGAGTCGATAGGTTCACATTATCATGAAGTAACTTGCCCAGTATTATCAAGACCTAAAATTGACTTACACTTTCTTACAATACATATGTAGTGTAAGGATCAGAAATATGTGTAATATTTCTTCAAATATCGTGCAATAAATTGAATGAACATACCTACTCTATTTATATTGCAAGATGATTTCTCGTTTCACTTTAGACGTAGAACATTTGGAAAGTTCTAGAAAATGGAAAAAGGCGCTGTTGAATTTGCTAGTACTTAAATTGTGCGGTGGTGTATCTCGATCTGTACCGGTGTACTTAATGAAGCTGGTATACATTCTCATAGCAGGAGTAGACGTTTTCATTTACCCAGTTACTTGCTACTTTATACACATGAATGGACCAACGCTTATCGTAAAAAGACTGACGGCGGCAATCTATACTAATATAATAAAGCGG
This sequence comes from Euclidia mi, assembly GCA_944739405.2. Lineage (NCBI taxonomy): Eukaryota > Metazoa > Arthropoda > Insecta > Lepidoptera > Erebidae > Euclidia > Euclidia mi. The sequence continues at coordinate 24,457,124 of OX123202.2, forward strand.
AAGAGTTTGTTTGTTTGTTTGTTTGTATGTTTGTTTGTTTGTTTGTTTGTATGTTTGTTTGTTTGAACGCGCTAATCTCAGCAACTACCGGTCGGATCTGAAAAATTTTTTTTGTATACGATAGCCCAGTTATTCCGGAAGGCTATAGGCTATATAACATAACGCTTCGACCCCTTGGGGCCGGGCAAAAGGCTAAAAAGGTTAAAAGATAATGTCGGCTAATCTCAGGAACTAGCAGTCGGATTTTAAAAATTGTTATTGCCTATGATAGCCCAATTATTCCGAAAGGCTATAGGCTATATAAAATTACGCCACAACTTTTAGGGGCCAGTCAAAAATAATAAAATGGCCAAACGAGAAGGGGAGGCTTGGGCCAAAGGCAAAAAAAAGCTAAACGAATAGGATACAATCTATATGGGTATCGTTTTCGAGATTTTCGGGACGCTGATTAATAAAATGAAATTTATTTAGTGATCCAAGATGGCGGACGGGATATCAAAGATGGCGGATAAGAACGTTTGTAAATCAATATGGGTATCGCCTTCGATATTTTAAGGGGTGGGGAATCGAAATACAACATCTATTTCGTGATCAAAGATGGCAGATGGGAAAATTAAAAAAAAACAATATTGTTATCGTCTGCGATGTTAAAAGGGAAGGGGAATCCAAATAGAACATCTGTTTCATGTTTCAAGATGGTGGATGGAAAATCAAAGATGGCGGATGGAAAAAAAATTAAAAATCAATATGGGTATCGTCTCTGATGATTAAAGGGATGGAGAATCCAAATACAACATCTACTTCGCGATCAAAGATGGCGGATAGGAAATCAAAGATGGCGGACGGGATTTTTTTCAAAGTTGATATGGGTATAGTCTCCATTATTTTAAGGAATGGGAAATTCACAAATACCTTCTATTTCGTGATCAAAGATGGCGGATGGGATTTTTTTTTTAAATCGATATGGGTATCGTCTCCGATGTTTAAAGGTATGGGGAATGCAAATACAACATCTATTTCGTGATTCAAGATGGCGGATGGAAAATCAAAGATGGCGGATGGGAAAAATTTAAAAATCAATATGGGTATCGTCTCTGATGATTAAAGGGATGGAGAATCCAAATACAACATCTACTTCGCGATTTTTTTCAAAGTTGATATGGGTATCGTCTCCAATATTTTAAGGAATGGGAAATTCAAAAATACCTTCTATTTCGTGATCAAAGATGGCAGATGGGATTTTTTTTTAAATAGATATGGGTATCGTCTCCGATGTTTAAAGGTATGGGGAATGCAAATACAATATCTATTTCTTGATGCAAGATGGCGGATGGGAAATCAAAGATGGCGGATGGGAAAATTTTAAAAATCAATATGATTATTGTCTCTGATGACTTAAGGGATGGTGAATCCAAATACAACATCTATTTCGTGATCAAAGATGGCGGATAGCAAATCAAAGATAGCGGACGAGATTTTTGACGTGACAACGTCTTATAAATTGGTTTGCCGGGTGACACTTCAAGAAACTGCGTTACGCTCCGCTCACGTTATGCGCTCACAATGAGAGCGAGTGAGAGGCACGCGTCCCGCCTAAGAGCGAGAGAGACAGACATAAAAAGTGAAAGGCACGCGTCTTTCATCCTTCTTCCTACTATACGAATGAATATTCACATTAAAATTATTTTACCACTCAAAGTCGTTGTCACGTAAAACTTTCGCCCGTATACCGACTTTACAGGCAACCAATTTTTTTTTTTAAAGTCGATATGGGTATCGTCTCCAATATTTTAAGGAATGAGGAATTCAAAAACACCATCTATTTGGTGATCAAAGATGGCGGATGGGATTTTTTTTTAAATAGATATGGGTATCTTCTCCGATGTTTAAAGGGATGGGGAATCCAAATCCAACATCTATTTCGTGATCAAAGATGGCGGATGGCAAATCAAAGATGGCGGATGGGAAAGTTTGAAAAAATCAATATGGTTATCGTCTCCGATGTTTTAAGGGATGGCGAATCCAAATACAACATCTATTTTGTGATCAAAGCTGGCGGATGGGAAATCAAAGATGGCGGATGAAAAAAATTTTAAGTCTATATGGGTATCCTCTCCGATGTTTTAAGCTATGAGGAATGCAAATACAACATCTATTTCGTGATCAAAGATGGCAAATGGGAAATCGAAGATGGCGGATGGAAAATCAAAGGTGGCGGATGGGAAAATTCTATTTAATGGGTGTCGGCTCCGCGGTTATAACGGATGTGACATTCGTATATAACATCTGTTTCGTGATCAAATATGGCAGATGGAAAATCAATATATTATTTTATTGAAATTATTATTATTAGGAATTTGATGTTCAATGCAGATAATGGCTATGTTCAGTGGATACGTCTACTACGGAACCCTTCATGGGCGGGTGAGTGTTTTAATTATTTAATAGCCAAATGAGTAATTTTATCATATCACTAGATCAGTTATCTGCCCCTATCACTCATATACCACGTCCGCATCTTCTTACAATAAGCTGATAAGTTAGTTTTTCTACCCTAGAAATAATTTATACAGCAAAACAACTTTTCCTGGCAATTAATAGATTAAACACTGATCTTCTTGGTAACTTTGTTCTGAATTCTGTGGAGAAGAGTTAAAAAATAAAATGAAAAAGAAAAATACTTAAAAAAAGCGATACGGAGTTCGCCGGGACAGCTAGTTTTCTTTATAAAATCTTTTCTAAACAGTCTTCGATAATATTCGTTATTGTGTTTATTTCTCGAAAAGCTCTTTGTTGGCTATTGAGTGTTCATTAATCAAACTTCACAGTGACACTTAGGTATTGTCCGCCGGATTTAGGGATGCTGCATTATTATTTACGGCGTGAACAACCAGCCTCGTCTCGAGATTAATGGTGTTATCGAAAGCACTTGTAAAGCGGTGAGATTGGAGATGTTTGCGCTGTGCGCCAAAGTAAACTTCACTGTGTTTATTATACAGTTTATGAAAGGTTTCAGAAACGATTGAAAGTTAAGAGTATTTGTGCTTTTCATTGTTTACGTAAGTAATTTTTTTTTATGTTACGAGACAATACTGACTCGATAGTGCAGTGACTGCTTTACATATAGGCATAGGTGCGTTTATCTTATGTGTAAGAATATGGTGCGATCGTGAGATCGAAATTGGCAAACCGGGGTAAGTTGTGTAATTGAGCTTTCCTGTAGCACAGCTTATTTAATATTATTTTCCGAATTAGAGGCTTGAAAATTGTACCGATCAAAGCTAATTCAAGTTAATTAAGATGTCTTTTGAAATAATTATTTGATATAGGTTCTCAAACTTAAACTACCTATTTAAACTTGTAGTTACAATAAGGGCCGCGAGTGAAACTGGGAGGGACAGCTAGAGTTAGTATAAATATTAAGGGACCGGGTAGCGTTCATCCTCTATAAGCAAGCTTTTGCTAGTTTTTTATATAAACGTTGTTGACTTAGGACTTTAACATCGTTCATAACGAAGACCCAATCTCACTAGTTTGTCGATGATGCGCGTTTCTTTAACATTTCACTAGCGTTGACACAGCGCGTATGTCGCGTGAACGTCGCACGATTTTGAAGACTCGTGCTCTGGATGCGTGCCACGGAGGCATAAAGACATATTTATTTCTGCATTTTGTTTGTTTACAAAACTAATATCCCCAACACTAATATAAGTCTAAACCTTATTCTAGATGATGTCGACTTCTAAGTGACTTCCTGAGAAGAAAGGCCAAAACAAACTCAGAGTCATAGCGTTTTTGCATGCTACGAGAGCGCGACACGCGCCTTCTCCACTTTCTGAGCTGTGTATCTTTCTTGTTCAGCTACCTCGCCGTAGCTCATCATCAGAGCACATCATACTCGCCCCGCTACATAGGTGAGCATCAGTCAAGTGGACGGTCACATAGTTTCGTAGCTTAGCTATCGCACCTTCCTAGCATAGCTGCGTAGCACACCTCTCGGGGAACAGGACCTCACGCTGCATCTAAATAAATGATACGCTGATATAATTGGTATCTAAATCTATTTTAATTTAAATCAAAATTAGTTTGAATTTGTTTCGATCGGTACACTAGCTTATAATGTTATTATAAGTTATTTATGATACAGAATGTACAGAAACTAACAACAACATGTGTCATATTTATTTGTTTGCTTCGGGCTTGATATAAGTATACTATCCAAAAGATTTGTTTTGCAATCTCAACAACGACGAATATTTCCAGAGTTTTTATTTACAAGAGAATACCAAAACTAAGCATACGTTTAACGAAACAATACCATGTAGTACAAAGAGTAAGGAAAACACTTTGGCGGAATGTAGCCGGCGGCATTCGTCATGTCGTGTCGTAGTAATTCTGGCACAACTGTCGCGTCCTCAACGCAACGGAACGTTTCTAGGGCAACATCACACTACCAACATATACTTACCTGCCTATGTTACAACTTTTACTTATATAGCTTAATATTTATTATTATTTATGCTTAGCTTTTGCCAGCGGCTTCGCTCACGTTAAATTCGGGGTAACACAAAACTCCTTCATCGTTCGATAGTAATTTTCGTTTTAATTCTGTTCATAGGGACTTATAAGTAATATAACTGCAAGAAATATTTAAAACATTTCTGTAAACAGTATTTTTGAGTTCTTAAGTCAATAATGGCTAAACACGGAATCCTTATAGACGCGCTTTGTCTGTCAGTCTATCAGTATGTCATGTCTATTCAGTTTACACATTTGAAAATTGCTGGGTAGGATGTATTCTGTGAACCGATTTACGACGTTATGGAAAATAAAAAAAATTGAATATGAAGGTACATGGATACTCTTCATTCATGGATTTAATGTAGAAAATGGGTCGCTAAAAATTACTTTAAGGTTCCTAAAACCATTGTTTCTCAAAGTCAATCGTTTGAAAGATATACGGTTCCAAAGTGGTAAAATGGGTGTGTGTGTCCATCTTACTTTTAAAGTAAGAAAGTGACAAATCTAAAATAATATATGCTGCACATCTCTATAAAAACTTCCAACGAAAATTGGTTTGAACGATATGCGTTTATACAAACACTATTAATAGTTAGTCGAAGATAATGGCTATGGTAAGTGGATACCTCCACTACGGAACCCTTCATGACCGAGTCTGACTCACAATAGCGAATAGCTTTTATAATATTTCGTCTTAGGTGTTACTTGTAGTCGTTTGCCATTACAAAGCTCTTAATGCACCAAAGGGTGCATTAAGATTCCGCATTAACAGGACTGGAACACCAACGTATCAGTCATAAGTTGCGTGAAGGTACTCCTGATAATTGTAAGGAGTTCAGAAACTCTATAGAGTACGAAGTAACTTGGTCAGTATTCATGACATTTTCTACCGAAAGGTGCTCAACAACATCACTTTGCATACAGTCAAATGTCAAAGCCATGGTCCGATATATCTCTATAGACACTTTCGCATTTATGAGTAGAGAATATTAGTCCAGGCGGTTTAGCGTGAAATTGATACATACATACATACACATTTTCGCATTTATACCTAATATTAGTAGGGATTAGCCAAGGCTGTTACAATAATTATTAGTTTATATAAGTAAGCGAACAAAGTAATGACAGTGCACGATATGACAATGTATAATGTGACAGTACTGACTACACATATCGCACATATAGCTAGCACATGCGCAGCACTCAATTATTACAGCGCATGCATTCTTACTATCAATAGGTTGGAGGTTTGTCCCTACAAACTTCGACCCTCTCTAAAATCCCTCCCAAATTATTTTTTGCATTTTATTCTATCCTATGTGTTTTTCCTGATTCTCAGCTACCTTTCCACTAATTTTCAGTCAAATCGGTTCAGCCGTTCTTGAATTATAAATAGTGTAACTAACACGACTTTATTTTATATATATAGATATACCTACACTAACACTTACTGGCGGTATTGTCTTGTTTCATATGCCTGTTAATACCAATACCAATCATAATTTTATTGATTATTGTTTAAAAAAACAGTGATGATTGGTATAATCCATTTCATTAATCATTCTGTGCTTTAATTGTATGTCTAAACTATTTGTGAATAATTATATCTTTATCAAACTTCGATTCGCAACTAGTAGGTGGTGAACGTTTATTTTCATAATAAAGTGTATGTATTGTAGGGTGGTACGTAAGTATACGGTGGGTATTTGGAAAAGTTACCCCAAAATTGGAGATGTACCATCGCTGCGCCACTCTGCTTGTGATTACAGCCAGTGAACGCCAAGCATTTTTTATATCAACTGCACTAGTAATAAATCCTATGTCGCGGAGAACTTTACTAACTTTCAATCGACGGATACATACCTACGTACGTATGGGAATCGAACCGAATTTGGGAATCTGAGCGCTTAAATTTCCTTGTCCATAATAGTTAATAATTTTATATGAAAGTATTAAAGATATTCTAGCAATAGTGGCTATCTAGTTAATCCCGTCAAGATAATCAATCAGATCAGCTTCAATTGCCCATAAACGTGATTGCAAAATAAATGGACAGATCCAACGAAATTGTATGTTCTAGGTTTACTCAACATGTAGGTATTTTCAATATCTAACATTGGCAGGTATGATAGGTACCACGAATAAACTAGAAAATATATTTGTATTGACATTACACCAGAAATTCTAGGTGTAACGGACTGCAGTGCTTAATGCAGTGGTTTAATAAACTGCTACTGAAAGACGTATTATTAATTTGACTACTTTACTGTCTATTATTTTAAGATGTTTGACTGATTAAAGTAATATCTGTTCCCATTCTAGTTGCAAAGTTTTTTGTTACAAGGTTTTGTAACAAACGTTGTTATTGGTTGTATTTTTGTTTAATATTTTTTGTCAATCTATTTACCAAGTTCTTATATTTAACATTTTCTTTGATAAAGTATTGATTCCTTTCTTCCCCTACTGATCAAAATAATTTCATGACAGTCGTCATAATCAAGATATTTCCGAAATCCCCTTGTATTGGGATGATTAATTAAAAAGTTCTGCTAATTAAATTTTCCGGAACAAGGAAAGAGAGGAGTGTGAAGTACTTTCTTATATCTTACGAAGTAACAGTGGGAAGGGACAATTGAATTGTGAATGTTTTAGTAATTCCAGTTGTAGCGTATATATATGTTGACTTGTCAAACAACAACAAAGTGTCATAATTCAAAGTGATCTTGTGTATGGGGCTTTGAAAATATGAAGGAGAGTCTTGTGGACGGGCGGCGTTCGTTTGTGATGAGAATGGAAAAGAAAAGTGTCGCCAGACGACGTTTCACCGCGCTGAGGTGTGTGGCGTGCCTCGGGCCATCAACGTTTTTAATTTAGAGCGACAATTTAAAAGATCTTGTCGCAGAGAATTTTTGGAATGATTATATTTTTATTTATCGATTAAAGAACGGACATGATGTTTTTATTAAACTTTTGTTTGAGTCAAATTTTACAATCATTACAGCGGTGAAATAAAATTAAAAATTAAAATTAATAAATGGTTACTTGTCTGGAATGGAAAACCAACGTTTATAATACTAAACATATGTAACATTACAGTATACAAATATTGAATTGTCGTTTAAAGGCTTAAGCTACTTTGTAAATGTTGCGAAACACATTTTTATGACAGGTTTCTTCGACAAGTTACTGTGTGACACAAAAGTAATTATGTTGAGTAAGTTCTAAATAACGTGAAGTCGTAGTATTTATTCGAGCCGCGCTAGCAGTAGTTGAGAACACTTAAATAAATTAGCATTCTTCATTTTATCGCAGTGCCGTAAAAATGGAAATTTCGTTATATCCTCTGTTGTCTTATTACAGACGAAGTTTTGTTCTTAATTATGGCGAGAGATTGCAGTAAATAAATATGGTTAAAAGCTTTTATTGCGTACAACGAAAGTTATTGCGTTTATTCGCTCGATTTATGCCACCAGTACATAAAGTTCAGCTGGCTTTGACTTAAGAAATGGTGACCCAGATCTGTCGTACTCTTTGTAATGTGTTGGTCGGTCGACAAATCCGAGTGGGTTTGAACCCTCAATTCGTCCCCACACATAAAAAGGTCACTTAATTAGAAAAGGTCTGTAGTTAAATCTTGTAACTTGCCGGCGTGGTGTCGCCTGTTCCGGTCGGTGGTGGTCCGAGAGACTCCTTACCTGCCACTGTTGAATTGTTGTGGTTTTATCCAGAACGTATGTAGCTGAATATCACTGCCACTTTAGTTTTATTTAAACCTCGTCTTTTATAAGCTTGGAACTTTCTGAGATTAAATGTAAGATAATGGTTTGCTTATTCGAATCTGCTTTCTCTTGTAGAGGATATCTCATTACTTTTAAATGACTTTAAGGACAAAATTGAATCAATCTAATAAATTATGTGTTGTTAAAACATTTTAATAAGTAATCAAATATTCGGATAATATTTTTCTCTCATATATAGAGGTGACGACCACTAGCTCGTTCGACAAGCTAGTGACAATTGTAATCCAATAGGTATTGATTTAGGTTTCGTTGGTGAGTCGGTAGGTTCACATTATCATGAAGTAACTTGCCCAGTATTATCGAGACCTAAAAATGACTTACACTTTCTTACAATACATATGTAGTGTAAGGATCAGAAATATGTGTAATATTTCTTCAAATATTGTGTAATAAATTGAATGTTGGGTTCCTTTCAAATATTGTAGCGTTTGAACATACCTACTCTATTTCTATTTCACTTTTGACATAAACATTTGGAAAGATCTAGTAAAATGGAAAAAGGCGCTGTTGAATTTGCTAGTACTTAAATTGTGCGGTGGTGTATCTCGATCTGTACCGGTGTACTTAATGACGCTGGCATACATTCTCATCGCAGGAGTAGACGTTTTCATTTACCCAGTTACTTGCTATTTTATACGCATGAATGGACCAACGCTTATCGTAAAAAGACTGACGACGGCAATTTTCTTTATAAAATCTTTTCTAAACAGTCTTCGATAATATTCGTTATTGTGTATATTTCTCGAAGAGCTCTTTGGCTATTGAGTGTTCATAAATCAAACTTCACAGTGACACTTAGGTATTGTCCGGCGGATTTAGGGATGCTGCATTATTATTTACGGCGTTTACAACAAGCCTCGTCTCGAGTTTAATGATGTTATCGAAAGCAATTGTAAAGTAGCGAGATTGGAGATGCTCGCGCTGTGCGCCAAAGTAAACTTTACTGTGTTTATTAAACTGTTTATGAAAGGTTTCAGAATCGATTAAAAGTTAACAGTATTTGTGCTAATCATTGATAGTATAAGAGACCTCTACTACAAATATAGATACGTTTATCTGTGTGTTAGAATATGATGCAAACGTGAGATCTAAATTGCCAAACCGGGTGTGTTTTTGAGCTACTCTGTTATATGATTGTAGAACTGTAGCACAGCTTAAAGTAAAGCTCATTTAGATGCTATTTGATTTTTTTTTGTTATTGGTACTCAAACTTAAACGACCTATTTATACTTATAGATACAATAAGGGCCTTGAGCGAAACTACGAGGAGCAGCTAGTGTTAGTATAAATATTAAAGGACCGGGTATCGCTCATCCTCTATAAGCAAGCTTTTGCTAGTTTTTGATATAAACGTCATTGACTAAGGACTTTTACATCGCTCATAACGAAGACCCAATCTCACTAAAGTTCGTCGATGATGCGCGTTTCTTAAACGTTTTACTAGCGTTGACACAGCGCGTACATAATCGCGTGCAAGTCACTCCATGACTTTTGAAAATACCCAGGAAACACTTAGAAGACGCTCCAAATGCGTGCTATGGAGGCTAGTTGCGTAGAACTGGTATTAATGTAGCAATTTGCAGCTTATCACCACGACACGCCCAACGCCTTCCCCAATGCCGATACCTTTCCCCAATGTCGTATCTATCTTGCTCAGCTAACTCGCGTCGGCCCATCTACGTCGCATTCTAGGTAAGCATCAGTGGCAAATTTACAGAGTTTCGTAGCTTAGATTTCGCGTCCTCGTAGCTGCGTAGCACATCTCTGGTGTAAAATGAACTTCACGCGCCCGCTCGATAAACGCTGCTGTAATTTGCATCTAGAACTACTTCTATTTAAAACTGAACAAAAATTATTTCGAATTTGCTACGATAGGCACAATTTCCAAGTCTGTAATTTGAAGAAAAAATAATTATGAAACAAAAAACACAGAAACTAGCAACTTATGTCATATTTATTTGATTGCCTCGGGCTTGACGGATACTATCCAAAAGATTTTTGTTTTGCAATCCCAACAACGACGAATATTTCCAGAGATAAATTTTATTTGAGATCATTTTTTTTGTTACGTTACCAAAACTAAGCATACGTTTAACGAAACATTACCATGTAGCACAAAGAGTAGGGAAAACACTTTGGCGGAATGTAGCCGGTGGCATTCGTCGTGTCGTAGTAATTCCGGCACAACTGTCGCGTTCTTAAGGCGACGGAACGTTTCTAGGCCAACATCACACTACCAACACATACTTACCTACTTATGTTACAACTTTTACTTATATGCTAATATATTGTATATGTCGCAGTCATCTGGTTGAAAAAAATGAAAAATGATATGAAAAATGTTTATTCATACATAAAATAACATACACATTATAATTTTTTCTTCTGCCAAACTGTATGACAGTTTATTGGCAGATGACACTCCCTTTACATTAGCCCGTGTAATTATTTATAATAATAATTTTCTACGTAGAAATATTGTCTTGTAAAGATTACTGATGTCAGGAGCTGCGCCCTACCGGCGCTAAATATGCTTTCTTAACAAGCCAAGAAACGCCCCTAATCGCCATCCGCATATGGAATTGCTAGGCAGCTGATTCTGCTAGGTGTTATATACATTTTCATGCTGCGGCACTTTTACACTAAGCTATTACGCAGTTAAGGCACATCCCCGGACATCCGTAGTACACATACAGTTTTTACATTTTTTATAACAGTTTACCCATTATACAAAGGCAGGCAAAAACATGAATAAAACAGAAATGCCGATTTCAAGCAACAGAGGCCCACCACATCACTCACCCCTACAACTCTAAACCCACACAGAAACAGTTTACACATTTTATGCAAATGCCACCCTTAGAAACATAAGTAAAAAACATAATCAAAATCAAAGTCGAAAGCGCCGATTTAAAGTTACAGAGGTGAACAACATCACTCACCCCTATAACTCTAAACCCACACAGACACAGTGTACACATTTTATGCAGTGGTGGAACCACACGTATCCGGCGCGACGCTACGCTACGCGCCGCACCCGACACGTACAATGCCACCCTTAGAAACATGAGTAAAAAACATAATCAAAATCAAAGTCGAAAGCGCCGATTTAAAGTTACAGAGGTGAACAACATCACTCACCCCTATAACTCTAAACCCACACAGACACGGTGTACACATTTTATGCAGTGGTGGAATCACACGTATCCGGCGCGACGCCACGCTACGCGCCGCACCGGACACGTACAATGCCACCCTTAGAAACATGAGTAAAAAACATAATCAAAATCAAAGTCAAAGTCGAAAGTGCCGATTTAAAGTTACAGAGGCGAACAACATCACTCACCCCTATAACTCCAAACCCACACAGACACAGTGTACACATTTTATGCAGAGGTGGAACCACACGTATCCGGCGCGACGGGACGCAACGCGCCGCGCCCGACACGTACAATGCCACCCTTAGAAACATGAGCAAAAAACATAATCGAAATCGACAACGCCGATTTAAAGCTATAGAGGCGAACAGCCCTATTCACCTCTATAACTTCAAACCCACGTTGTCAAGGAGATAAATTTTAGCCTTATTTTGAAACATTCGCTTTGTCACGGAATCATTCTTTATCGTTAATGGTAATGCATTAAATATCTTTGGGACCATATAACGTCTATCTCTTTCACCGTAATAATTGTTACAAGCAGGTACTTCTAATTTGTCAACATATTTTTTCCTGATAGGCCTAGCACTTGTCTTTTGGGTTTTAAAAATATTGTTACAATATTGTTCTACTGCCATTAACAATAATAATTTCTCACGAACTGGCAACAATTTGCATTCTTAAAACAGTTGTTCATAATCCGTACTTTTACATCGAAGTTTTGTATTTTTATCTACTAATAATTTCATGAATCTGATCTGCAACGATTTTAACTTATCAAGATAAGTTTTGAACGTACGAACGTAGCTAGTCAGTCCGTAAGAAAGTATTGAGTCAACTAGCGCGTAATAGACCGTGTACAATGTCGCCCTATCCAAAATAGTGCTCAGGTGGTGAAATTTCACAAGCACCGATCTTAATTTGTCACATAAATTCGTTATATGTGTCTTCCACGAGAAACCGGTGTCTATGAGCAAGCCTAGGTACTAATGCCCCACCACCTCGATGCAAGCGCAGGTACAAGTCGCGCCAGCGCTATGCATACATTCATAGGTATGGCCCACTATGCGCGGCGCTCGATCTACACTCTTAGTATGCGGTGAATGAATGTGTTATTTGATTGAATGACCAGCGCGTTAATGGAATGACAACATTTATTTAAATAACTAAAGGACTATCGTCAAGTCGTTGAATGTAACGTTCAACGTCTTGACTGAAAGTCATTTAGTGAAGTCGTTGAATGGGATATAATCAACATTGTAATATGTAAGTTGTTACTTATGTCTTGGGTACCTGGTGAAATGAGAAGAATCGACGCTTAATCACTCGCTGAATAAGCTAATTTGACAGAGCCCTGCTTCGCAGGGCTCCTATTTTTGGGTGCATGGTCACGAAAAAATGTAACATAACCTTAAAGATTTTCTAGCAATAGTGGCTATCTAGATAATCCCATACAGATAATAATAATAATATTCTAACTACATTCACACAACACCATCTAGTCCCAAACTAAGCAGAGCTTGTACTATGGGTACTAGATAATGGATAAGCATACAGATATACTTTACTTTATATAATCAATCACATCACATTCAATCGCCCATAAACGTGATTGCAAAATAATTGGACAGATCCATTGTCTGTAGGTACTAAGTTTACTGAATACGTAGGTATTTTCGTATAAAACTAGAAATTATATTTGTATTGACATTACACCAGAAATTCTAGGTGTAAAATGTCGTTTGTTTTCAAATGTCAATTGTAAAAATTGTGAACTGTGGTATTCTAGTTATATTTACACTAGCCGGCGGCCATTTTATTTAAATAAACAATTTCAGTCTGATCTCGTGAGAATTTTACTCACGTCACTACGGCACAATACGGACTCCAAGGCGCGTAGGTATACGTAGGTACATACCAAACTGCGCCCAGTAGTTTTGGCTGTGCTTTGTCTGTCAGTCAGTCAGTAGTCAGAAGCGCACGAATTTTATATACCTATGCAGATGATGGTTAATAGTTATAACTAGTCGATAGTCCGTTTATTTTGGTTTAAGTCCGCAACGAACTATATAAAAATGATATTGCACTAACTTTAGAACTTGTGACTTAGATAAGCATCAGAGATTCAAGATCAAATAAAGTCAAGCATCAAGTTTTAGTGTGGCCATAATATATTAATAATATATATAATAATAATAATATATATATTCAGGTAGGCGATCTAAATATCTAAAGCTAATTTTAAATTGAATGTTCATGTCTGGCTGGCGATGGCTAACTTTTGTTGAGTGCCTAATCCTCGATTTCTGTAAGCCAGATGAAACTTGACGAAACTTTTCGGCGTTCTTTTTTAACTTGTGTCTTATCGAATTTTATAATACTCACAGCTGTTACTATAGATTAATTTAAGTTAGTCTTATTTTTCGAAATGAAACTTAAATTGCGGATCAAGCTCAAAGCCCTATAATCTGCTGCAAACTGATACCACGAAATCAACGAAGCACTATGCATATTAGTTAATATTTTGCTTATTCGATTTTAAACTTTTGCGATTTGTATTCATCATACAAATGAGGTCGCGTAGAGACTATCTCTCTGCAACCACGATCGGTGCAAGACGATCGAACGATCGAAACGTCGGAAATAAATCTGTTTTTATACCTCACATAAGTTAATTTTACGTGATTAAGACCTGTTAAATTATTTTGTATGATATATTTTGCTTTGTTCTACGCAGGCGGCATACCGCCTTTGTTAAAAGGATTCTAGTGTCCTATTATTACTGTAACTTTCTTTTCCCTAACTGGTTATTTGTGCTGTTTGCTATATATTTTTTCGGGGTTATGACCTGTAAGTAAAATTAATCAAATATGTCTGTTTAAAACGTCCTTTTATAAACAAAAACATTTTGAAAAGCGTTCTCTGTTGGTTATGGTATACCTACAACAAAAACTCAGTAATGAAAACTTACATCTTCTCTACATGTGGAAAATATAATTATTCTATCCTTTCGGTCTAATTTGGCTGATGAAATAGTTTACTACGACAAATGACGACAATTGTAGTGATTATGAATATTACACCCATAACACTTGAATTCCTAGAAGTCTTACGACATAACCCTAGCTCCTTTGTATTAGACTTATGTAGTAAGAATTAATTAAGGCGAATGGGACACATCAGTACATGTCGTGAGTAGAGATGTAAGTGCGGTATTATACCATTTGTACTGAAATGTATAAAACGAAAAATACCGTATAATACGGTATTATACCATTTACTACGGTATTTTATGTATAAATCAATTTTTCTATATTTTTGAAGTAAATGATCATAGATATCATTAAAGAAACTGAATACGGTAGAATTGCACAGGAATAAAGCAAGAAATTATATTTTAAGTTTGTATTATTAATAATTACGGTTAAGGTTTCGAAATACGTCGCCGTTTTTAGGGGTTGTGAGTGATTGGAGGGGGAGGGGGGAGGTCTCGGAACCACCCCTCACCATTTTCAATTGCCGGAAATTCTTGGTTTCCTCTGGAAAAAAAAACTCCAGACATCGGTGTGTATGGCATTGCCAACTTCCACATTCTTCACACTATTTTAATAAACTAAGGCTGGAGGAGCCCTGCTTAGCAGGGCTCCTATTTTCGGATTAAGGGTCAAAAGAGAACCTAACATAACCTATTTAGTAACTTATTACAGTCGCACCTAACCCTAGGTACTCGAAAGCAATGAGGCACAAATTTGACATTAGCTGTCAATATAATTCATACAAGATGGCGGTTGCGTTTCGTTTCACGTTTTTCACATAAAACCTAAATATCGCTTTTATTGATTCCACTAGTTTAATAAACTGAGTTTGACGGAGCCCTGCTTCGCAGGGCTCCTATTTTCGGATTAAGGGTCAAAATAGACCCTAACACAACCTATTTAGTTACTTTCACATAAAACCTAAAATTACGTTCCATTTTTCATATTTGAATGAAGAGTTTTTGGAAATTGTTTAAAAATATTTAGACGCAACTCCGGCAGCCAAAATTACTTTTAGGGGATTAAAACTAACTACCTTAAGCCCCCTACACCACCAATACCCTCAAATTCGGGCGACGCGTTTCGAAACCCGACCCATAATTACTATTAGCTACAACAATATTACCATAAAAACAAGGTCAAAATATGATTTAAAGAAAAGCACGTAACATTTTAAGGTACGTTAGAGCAAAAGGGTCCTTAAAGCTATTTGAATCATCTCTCTATTTATTCTAAATTACATTATGTTCCTCTCTGCGTGGAGACACGTGAAGCCCGAACCTTAATACGAGATCCATAAGAAAAGCACAGACGTGGCCCACGCCTTTTGTCTTCCTAGTTCGAAAACCCGAGATTTAGAGGATCTTCTACCTCCATATCTAAATCCTCTTGTGTTGCTACGTTCTCGGTAGATGACGATGCAGTAATGCATTCTAGCAACATACTTTCAGCTAAATCATCTTCATCACCACTTTCTTTATCTTCGACTGTGCTGTCAGGAACACCAAGATTTGTGTAAATCGAGACCAATTTAGAAACACGTGATTTATCTACGTGTTTCGACGATACGAATTTCGGGCATTGCAATGAATTTTTCCAAAAGATAAAATTCCAAAATTATTAATTAGTAATTCTAAAACAAGGAATACAATCGAAACTTAACATATATTTAATGTTTTAAACTAGAACTCGTCGCAATATCGCAAGGTCTTATAAACTGAATCAGAATATAAAATACATAAAATACCAATAATACCGTAAGTTATAATAAAATACCGGTTTTATACATAGCCTTTTGGAATTATACGGTATTTTTACAACACTAGTCGTGAGGTAACGTGCGCTAGTACCTAATACGAAAGTGGGACAATCTGTAACCAAGCCGTTCTGTGTAATTTCGCTACTTTGAAACCTCTGTCTTCTTGAGAGTGTTATCCATACCAATATTATAAATGAGAAGGTGGGTTTGTTTGTTTGTCCCGAAACGGAGTGCTGTTATAGTCAGGAGGCTGGGAACTGACATAGGCATACTTACCTGCTTTTTACGGCGATAAGTGACTGTACGAGCCACGTGCAACGTAGCGTACATTGGCCTAATTATTCCTTTTGTAATGTCAGCAATTTACTTCTTTCATTATTATAGTTAATCATATTAGAAATTAGTTCGCGTTCACGTCTTAGCATCAACTGACGTACCGCGTCTCACCCATCATTTCGCGTTCGATAATCATTGTAATCGCGTATCAATATCATATCATCTTTTATCTTATTTTTCTATCAATATAGTCAGTTAAATTTATTTCTGAGTTTTACTGATTATACCTTACTACCCCGGGTGTGCGGACCGTACATCCTTTTTTTTAAATTTAATAGTTTAATACTCTGACTATATTGACCTCGCGAGTGGTTCAGTGAACTGTGTTTGTGACTCTATCGTATTTAGCAATCACGGCTCTGTGACATTTGTGAAAACTCATTAGCAAGTGGAACTATCATATTAGTGCGTGCAAGCAGTTCACCTATCAGCAAGGCATCAACAGATATCATAGAAGCTGCTCGAGATCGTCACTAAGTATCAAGATATCAAGTAAGATCTTTCCATATTAGCGCCTATACTTATACCATTAATCAACATGTCTAGCATGGAAGATTTACTATCGACTCAAGAGCAAATTTCTACTGCGATTGAACGATTATATTCGAATTTTAAGAAAGACGGTTCGGATAGGAAAACTCCAGACTATATCAAGCGTAGACTAGATACTCTAGACAGCTACTGGAGTGAATTTCAGTCTAATCAGAGGAATCTGAGCGTATATAGTACTAGTACTCATCCATACTTTACTAACAACCAATTTGAGTATACTAGAAATCGGTACAATACTATCAGGGCTGCTATACAAAATTACGAAGTATCTACCAAGCCAAGGGATGAAACGGTTCCTCCCTCTCCACTCGTTCGATCAGCTACTCCCATGGCAGTTTCAGACCCTCCTGTATCAGAATTTACCAGTCAAAGCCGCGGTAGCGACAGCAAAACCGACGAGATGCTACGGAAACAAAGTAGCAATTTCAAGGCGTTTGAGCATACGATTTCAAACATCAATTTAGATTCCATATCGGAAAAATGGGAATTTGATTACGTGTTACGCACTATCCAGACTCGTTGGACGACCATCGACTCTCTACATTGGGAGTTAGATAGCGAGTTAGGCCAGAGAAATCCCGAGTACGAATCTCATTTCTTTCTCGCGGAGAAACGGTTTAACGATATGATCAAATCCATAAATAAGAAATTATGGTCTGTTTCTCATATGGAGAAATCTACTCCAAAGATTGATATCCCTACTTTCTCTGGCAACTATCATCAATGGTCCAGCTTCAAAGATCTGTTCACTGAGACTATTCATGCGAATCCTACACTATCCAGCGCTCAGAAGATGCAATTTTTGAAAGCAAAAGTGAGAGGTGAAGCAGAAAGACTCATCCAACACTTGCCTATTTCTTCTGACAATTACTCTATTTGTTGGGATTTACTTAATAATAGGTACAATAACAAACGGCTTATTATGAGTTCCCACTTTGATCAAATGCTCAATGTTCCTACGATTCAGATTAGGTCAATATCACATATCAAGAGGCTTCACGATGTAACTCGCGAAAGTCTCAATGCTATCAAAAACCTCGGCGTAAGCGTGGAGTCCTGGGATCCACTTATCATTCATCTTCTTAGCCAAAAATTGGATTTTGAAACACTCAGTGAATACCTAAGCTCGCTAAAAGACCCTAAGGAGGTGCCTATCTTAGAGGACTTCTTATCATTTTTGGAGAAAACCTTTACGACCATGGAAACTTCAAAAAGAAAGCATGAGCCCAAATCAAACCAAAATCATAATTATCATAAAAGTAACAATTTCAACACCAAACCATCTTCGACCGGACGCAATGTTACGCAATTATCTAGCGACAAAAACGTATATGTAACGAAATTCTACAAATGCGCGCTCTGCAAAACTAATAATCACGCCATTTTCCAATGCACTAAGTTTCGTCAAATGAATTCATCGGCAAAACTTAGGACGACAGAGAAACTAAAGTTATGCGAAAACTGTCTTTATTGTCATAATGGCAATGAATGCATTTCAGAAAAACGCTGTCGTGAGTGCAACCTGCCTCATAATACTTTATTACACGATTCATTTACACAACTTAACAACGAGGCCGGGCCGGCCGGGTCAACGTCCAACAATAGTATCATCAGCAGTCCTAAACAGGGTCAAAGACCGGCAGCCCGGAGTTCGCACGTGTCAATGCAATCGGAAGTACCAGAGATCCTCTTAGCAACAGCGATAATCAGGGTTGAAACCTGGGATGGCTCCTACCTTAACTTACGCGCACTTATCGATCAAGGATCCCAGACTTCTCTTATCACCGAAAATGCGGCTCAACGGTTGGGGTTACCGCGTCATAGATGTCAGGGTGTTATTACAGGCGTAGGTGCGAAGCAAACGAACTGTAAAGGAGTTATCAATATCAAATGCGTATCGATGAACCGAAACTTTGAGTTTCAAACTGACGTCATTATCATGCAAAATCTTGTGAAAAATCTACCAAGCTATTCGTTCCCTAAACCGGATTGGTCTTACTTAGATAACGTATCTCTGGCTGATCCCGAGTTTAACATAAGTCGCCCAGTTGACATTCTATTTGGAGCCGATGTTTATTCTTTAATATTATTAGAAGGGATATGCAGGGGCGAACAAAATAATTCACCTATTGCCCAGAACACTCGGTTAGGATGGATTTTATGTGGGTGCGCAAAGACTTTGCAATGTAACGTCACCTTGAACAATATAGACGAAATTCAAAGATTTTGGGAGGTCGAGGATATCGCGGAGGAGTCTCAATTATCAGTCGAAGATCAGGAGTGCATACAGTTCTACAAGGACACCACTGTACGTCGGGCGGATGGTCGCTATGAGGTTCGGCTTCCTCTAAAACCAGAATTTGAGAACAATTTAGGTACATCTAAAAATAAGGCAGTTGCGCAATTTAAATCATTAGAAAGAAAGTTTTCGAAAAATCAACAGTTGGAAGAAAGTTATAAATCATTTATCAAAGAATATCAATCTATGGGACACATGAAGCCCGCTCCTAGCACAGGGATTATCAAACCATCATTCTATTTTACTCATCATGGGATAGAACGCGCTGAATCCACTACTACTAAGTTTAGGGTGGTATTTAATGGATCCGCAAAAACTTCGTCGGGATTCAGTTTAAACGACGTCATGAAATGTGGCCCAAATTTACAACAAGATTTACAGTCACTTATTATCAAATGGCGGCAGTATAAATTTGCATTCACTGCGGATATAGAGAAGATGTTCCGTCAGATATGGATTAATTATCATGACCAAAAACTCCAAAAAATCGTCTGGCGAGATTCTGAGCAAGATCCTATCAAAGATTGGGAGCTGACTACTGTGACCTACGGCACAAAAGCAGCACCTTTCTTAGCTATGATGACTTTACGGCAATTAGCATTAGATGAAAAAGCCAACTATCAGAGTAGCACAGCTACCGATGTCCTTGAAAACTCTTTCTTTGTCGACGATTTAGTCCATGGAACTCACCTTGCTAGTTCAGCGAAACAACTGCGGGACGATCTTATCAAACTATTAAAATCCGGTGGGTTTAATCTTAGAAAATGGAGATCTAACATTCCCGAGCTATCAGATACGAATCAAGACTTCAATTTCCAGCAATTTGAGTCCTGTAAAACACTAGGTCTTAGCTGGAATCACCGGCAAGATTTGTTTACCTTTATTTCAACCATAGAACCATCTACTGAGCAGGCAACAAAACGTTCGCTTTTATCTAATATTTCCAAGCTATTTGATCCCCTCGGTTGGCTTACACCAGTATCAACAAAGCTAAAAATCATTTTCCAAAAGGTGTGGCTATCCGGTATCCATTGGGATGACCCCCTACCGGACGATATTCTGTCTGAGTGGATTGTTATCCAAACCGATATCATAAATATAAACAAAATACAAGTGCCTAGGTGGATATCAACTTGCGAACGTGACGTATTAGAATTATGCGGATTTTGCGATTCGTCGACCAAGGCATACAGTTGCATTATATATTGTAAAGTGAAACGCAATAATCAAACTATTATCACACCGTTAATCGGAAAAGCGCGACTTGTACCGAAAAACAAAAATATCAGTCTTCCACGGTTGGAATTGTGTGCAGCTCTCCTTCTAGCAAAAACCATGCTCAAAGTACAGAAGTGCTTGAGTGAATATGATATCAAGGTTTATGGGTGGTCAGACTCAATGATCGTTCTAGGTTGGCTGAATGGCGACCCAACCAGATGGAAGGCATTTGTCTCAAATAGAGTTCGAGATATCACTAACATAATACCATCAACATGTTGGCGTTATGTTAAGTCAGAAGATAACCCAGCGGACTGCGCTAGTCGGGGGCTAACTGCTTCTCAATTAATCAATCATGATCTATGGTGGCAAGGACCGTTCTGGCTATCAAACTTTGACGAACAATGCAAACAGCAGAATTTTACTACTGATGTTGAATTGAAAATAGTTCACCAAGTTAATTTTGTCACCGAGCCTGACCTTGACAACAACATCGTTATGCAACTACTAAATAAATACAGCAGTATCAGCAAAACCATTCGAGTCATTGCATGGATGTTTAGATTCGTTAGAAAACAGGACAAACCACCAACTTATCTATCAATATCAGAGTTAGATAGAGCTGAGAACCTTATCGTCAAGCAAGTCCAGCAGATTGATTTTGTACAGGAAATCAAAAGTATTAAGGAGAAAGGTCACGTACCAAATAAGAGCAAAATATCACAACTGTCTCCTTACATAGATGAAAACGGAATCCTACGTGTTCAAGGTCGATTGAAAAACACAACCTTACCTTTTGATATGAAACATCCTATCATCATATTAGGCTCTTGTCGATTAGCACAATTACTAATAAATCAAGCGCATAATGCAACTTATCACGGCGGAGCCCGCCTCACTTCGGCATTTTTGAGAAAAAAGTATTGGCTCGTAGGAGGAAATAAGATCATAAAGAAATATCTTCGAGGATGTGTCACTTGTAGACGCCACGATCCTGTCAAGCATCAGCAAATCATGGGTGATTTACCAGCAGCTCGTACAGTTCCTACTAGACCGTTTTATCACGTCGGCGTTGATTACACAGGATACTACGAGGTCAAATCTAGTAAAGGTCGTGGCATAAAATCTTCGAAAGGTTACATAGCAGTGTTCGTATGTATGGTGACCAAAGCCGTGCATCTCGAATTAGTGTCCGACCTGAGTTCATCTGCACTCTTAGCCGCGTTGCGTCGAATGGCATCCCGGCGGGGGGCTCCCTGTCACATTTATAGTGACAATGGGACAAACTTCGTAGGCGCAAACAAAATTCTCAACAGGGAATATTTTGATCTCCGAGCCACTTTAGACGAAAACTTCTTTTCATCAATCACCGATATGAAGATCCTGTGGCACTTCAACGCCCCTGGATGGCCAAGTGCTGGTGGTCTTTGGGAGGCTGCGGTGAAAAGCCTTAAATACCACTTGAAAAGGGTCATCGGTGATCAGAAATTGACATTTGAAGAATACATCACACTACTGGCTCAGTTAGAAGCTTGCTTAAACTCGAGACCTCTGTGTCAACTAACTGAAGACCCGGATGACCTGGACTTTCTTACTCCAGCTCATTTCCTAGCTAGCGGTCCAACGAACACTATCATAGAAACGGAACGAGACCAACGAACACGTTGGCAGCTCACACAGAAGATCTTCGGAGATGTTTGGAAGAAATGGCAATCTGAATATCTAAGCCAACTATCAGCTCGCAGCAAATGGCGTTCTCCCAAGGAAAATTTAAGCATCGACGATATCGTCATTATTCATGATGCAAATCTACCTCCAGGGAAATGGGCCTTGGGTAGAATAATTACGTTACATCCAGGCAATGACGACTTCGTACGCGTTGTCAGCTTAAAAACGAAAAACGGTATCGTCAAAAGACCTATCACAAAAATATCCAAGCTACCCGTTCGAGAAAGTGATACTGTCAGTCAAGACACTAAGTTTCAACAGAAACAGGAAAATATCACCGCTTCGGCGACTGTCAGAAACTCAATGAGACCATGTTTATATCATTTTATATACACATTTTTATTGCTGTTTTGTGTCATATTAACACCCGTGTATGGCTCCTATCAAATATCAAGTTTTAAACATAGTCAAGGTTTCTACTTAGATCGCCTCACCAACGTGCGTCTTGAACGAGATCAGTGGAAATTAGTAATCTACTATGACATGTCTCCCTATTGGCAAAGTTCAGAACTTCTTGGAAAATATATAAATCACTTGGATAGTATGTGTCACAACAAAACAAATAATACTATAGCGCAGTGTGATGTCATCCTACTCCAATTACATCACGGACTTAATGAACTCGAGCATTACAACAATATTTTGATAGGTAAACAATACACTCGGCACGAGCGACACACGCGCGGCCTTATCAACGGTGTCGGGTTCGTTGCAAACAAATTGTTCGGCGTACTCGATCAAGAATTCGCAGAACAGTACGAACGAGACATCGAGACTATTAGAAATAATCAGAGACATCTTGCCCTACTATGGAGAAACCAGACCTCGGTGGTCGAGGGTGAGTTTAATTTGATAAAGAGAGTCGAAGCATCTATCAACAAACAAAGTAAATTGTTCAACCAACACTTGAACAACCTTGAAAAATCGCTGAACAGGCAAAAGGAGACTGTAGAAGCTACATCAACCACTTGCGATTTCACGTTATCATCGGTTATCGCCCAAGGTACTCTCGTAAACCTACAGAACATCCAAAATATGATCATTGACTCTTTAACTGATATTTACGCGGGTAAATTCAACTTCCATCTACTCACTCCTAAGCAGCTCCGAGACGAGATGAATATCATCACGAGTTTGTTATCAAGAGACGTGACATTACCGTTGAATAACATGGAGAGCATATCAGAGTTGTACCATCTTCTGACCGTGAAAGCAAGAGCTACAAATAAATTTATCATTTTCGAGATACTGATTCCTTTAGTGAGCAGGGACAACTTCGAGTTGTACAGACTTCTAGCAGTCCCACAACAAACGGAAAAGGCAATGACCAGCCTGGTACCAGTATCAGATTACGTAGCAATCAATATACAGCAGGATTCTTATATAGGGTTATCCGAGGAAGATGTACGAAATCGTATTTATATCAAAAACGATATACATTTGTGTCGTTTGAAACAGCCCATATACAAAATGAGTTCGCAAGAAACTTTATGTGTCAAAAATCATGATCATAATGGGTGCCAAACCACTACAGTAGCTTGTTTAGATTCCTGGAAGGAGTTAAATAGTAGAAACACCTACCTGTATTTCTGTTGCGGTCATTGCTCTATACGCATAATGTGCAGAAATCAAATTACCGTAGAGTTGTTACATAACTCTGGTATAATAACAATAAGCGAGGATTGCATTATCAAGAGCGATAATTATATTATTTACGCGCATCAAACTCCGTCAAATGTCGTACAAAAAGTGGCTGACGTAATGAAAATTGAGATTCCCCCTATCAATCATCTCCTGAATTTATCTGTACCAGCTTCTACTTTCGAGAATCAATCCATACCCTCTGATCATCAAAAATATTTTGAGAAAATCGACAAGCAGATAAAACAACTACAAGCCAGTACGGCGGATGGAGTGTTGACCGAACGGCTATCATACCACGACGTTCATCACTATGTCGTTATCTACGGGATGCTGCTGGCGGGAGCGGTCACGCTGGTGGTACTGGTGTGGTGCGGCAGGAGAGCGCGGGAAGGTGCCGCGCTCCCGCCGCGCCCGGAAGCGCACGCAGCAGCACAAACTACTACGGTGGTGTCGCGCCACCCTGGAGAACAGGATATCGAACTCCAAACTACGAACTGCGAGCTTTCTTCAGTCAGATGCGTTAGTGAAAGTGCGATAAACCAGTGTAGTGTTAGTAGTGAGATTGATGGTAAATCGCGAAGTGCAAGTGTGATCAATAAGTGTAGCTCGCCTATAATTGTGCATAAGAAATTCGATCGTACTACATAATGGACTAGCATCATCTATAATTTTAAGCTAAATATTGTTCCATCACCTTTTAACTCACATCAGTCACATATCATTGCATCAATCATGACAACCACATACCACTATCCCTCATTTTCTGGCCCGGGAGTATGTACGAGCCACGTGCAACGTAGCGTACATTGGCCTAATTATTCCTTTTGTAATGTCAGCAATTTACTTCTTTCATTATTATAGTTAATCATATTAGAAATTAGTTCGCGTTCACGTCTTAGCATCAACTGACGTACCGCGTCTCACCCATCATTTCGCGTTCGATAATCATTGTAATCGCGTATCAATATCATATCATCTTTTATCTTATTTTTCTATCAATATAGTCAGTTAAATTTATTTCTGAGTTTTACTGATTATACCTTACTACCCCGGGTGTGCGGACCGTACAGTGACTTATACGCGGGCAGAGCCATGGATGATGTATAGTAAATTATATGTATAATCATCTTTACCATGCACTGGAATACAATACACGCTGATTTTTTATTGGTTTTGGAGCGAAAGCCATATTACTTGTCGTTCATAGAACCTAACCAGCTAATAATATTTGAAATATAAGCTAAAAAAAATCTTGAGAAATTAATTAATTTAATAGTACGAGAACACGAAGTATCACTTTGCCGCACACTGCCGAAGTACGAGCGATCGTGTCACACACACACTGGCATTAGTCATTGAACTGTTAATTTTATTAAATTGAAATTGAAATTATAAATAGTTTTAATAGTTATTAGGGATTTTTATGTTAGGAGAGTTTTGACTTGATCGATGTTTATTTGTTCACTTGACCTAGGTGACACGTGCAGTGCGGTACGCGCGTAATAATAATTAAGTACTTACCTATATTTGGTTTTCGTGAAAGTTATAATATTAGGATTTAAAAAGTTTTATTGTTACGTTGTTAGGATTGTAAAGTGTAAATAAATAGAAACAATTCGTGTTGTGTCATTTTAGTTTGTTTGGCGACTGAGTTCTTTTACACTTAGTTTTAGGTAGTTAGTAGGTTTTCTTTTTCAATATGTCACGCAAACCAAGCGAAATATGGACGCATGACATGACAATACAATAAGAATTCGATTGGTTGTGTTTGTCTAAGCAACTAGTAACTACGCTCGTCGCTCGGACATCCGCTACAGAAATCGATTTCTAAAATCAGTTTTTGAAATCGATTTCAGTATCTGAAATCGAATTTGTATCGGTTTGCGGAAAAACCCGAAAACGCACATGCCTATTATGCATACGTTCAAGTTTACGGTTGTATGTGAGTACTTATACTGAATGAATCTATCTACGTGTGTCTTAATTACGTAAAGGATCTAAATAGGGTCGTGTAATATCAAAGTTCTTTCTGATATGTTTCAGTCCGATGTAAAATATAGCAAGCGGAGAATATCTACGAAACACAAGACGACGACTGTTGAATATATTGGAGCGGCATAACCTAATTAGATATTTTGAACCCTACTGACTTATATGTTCACACAACGCCAACATAAAAGGCTCTGAATTTCAAAGAGATGATCAAAAATAAGCGCAAAGCTGTATCAAGAAAGTCTACATATTTAAAAACCGGTGAAATATGTTCTTGTCTTGATGTTTGATTTTTTACCCACGCGGTATCTACCTAATCAATGTCGTTTTATTTTACACTTAAATAATAAGATTTAAAAAAAATTGTATTACCGTACCTATATTCAGTTATTTTTAAATCATATTCTGGGTCTCCCTTGTTTGACCGAAAGGAATTTGACAAATTTTCACTTTCCAAAAAATTTTTCGCATAATTTAATTTGCCAAATTATTACTTAGCAAAAAATCTATTCATAAAAATTGTAACGCAAACCTAATGTTTGGGAAATGAACGTTTAAACTATAACTTGTTCACCAACTAGTACTTTTAACATTTTTTATTTAGTCAAATATTTCAGTTCGAATAACATTTTTTACGCAAAATCAATATCCTAATCTAAATAGTTCAGTTCCGGGTAACCTACTAAAAACAATCTCATTTTTCTATTAATGCAAGTCGTTTCTGGCGTCATAGTTCTAACCTAACCAAACCATTTTTTTTATAATTAACCTACTCTATGTACTTCCATAAATAAACTAATATCACCAAACGTTTATTGTCTGAAGATTGCTGTAATAAATCATTTGATTAAAGACCAAATGCCTTAATGACATTATACTTGGTAATATTTTTCCAAGTAAAAATTTGACCAAATAAAAATATGCGTACTAAAATCATTCGAAATATTGCAATGGTATAAAAAAAAGGTTGCTAAGGGTAATGAAATTTTGTCAAAATCTTTTCGGCAAAACGGCTGGATCCCATCTAATTTCATTAGGCTGGTGTCGTATTGACACCCTTACAATTAATGATACATTGGAATCCACTATCACACGGTGAAAACAACTTTTCTCGGAACGAAACAAGAATTCTCGGTACGTGAAAACACGCGACTACTGAAAACATACTTATTTATTTAGTACGAGGGACGCGTTATGTTTGGTATCGGCAGGTGGCGACATAAAATTTTTTGTTACGTTTGCCAATTTCCACACTTTGCGATATTTATTTGCCGTTCCAATTTCCTTGGCTCAGCGTTGGGTCGGCGGCGCGCGGCGTCACTGCCAACATTTATAATACTCATATAATTGGACTTCGATTTTTATTAAAGATAAATTTTACTAGGCCGCTTTTTCATTCACCTAAATCTGAAGTGTTTGTAAGTCACGGTCGCCTTTATCCGCATTTTTCAACGGTAAATGGGCTTTTAATCTCTATTTTCTAAGTTTACGGCGTCGAACGTCGGCGTCCACATAAAAGAGAAAATAAATAAAAAACGTGCCTTATTTTTGGCTAGTACAAGTTTTCAACTTGAAATTTGATCATGATTTAGCCCGTCTTGTTCTATATTACACTTTTCAGTTTGATACTTACTTATATCAGATTTTAGTGCTGCTTTAATAGAGTTTTAAACAGTTTCAGTCTTCATTTTACATCTTACTTATACAAAGAAACCAAATGATGACGTTTCACTTTAAATATTTTTCGTGACTGAGGAAAGACAGGGTTAATAATAATAATCCTGAGGATGATTGGATGTGTCAAGTAGAGCGAGCATGTGAACCTATTGAGAGGATGGCAGATGTATAAATCGAAACTGTAGACATTGCCAATGCCATTCGTCCAGCATAGAACTGGAAGTCATCGGGACCGGACGGACTACATAACTTTTGGTTCAAATGGCTACGTAGTTCACATGCTTGCTTGGCTTCACAGTCTCAGTCATCCTTAGAGTCTGGATTGTTACCAAGTTTTATGACTAAAGGCATTACACACTTGCTCCACAAGTCGGGTAGCACCGCGGATCCCACCAATTATAGGCCAATCACGTGCCTACCAACAATATATAAATTACTTACGTCCAGAATAGACGTAAGTAATTTATTTATGTCAACAAATAAAATTAATTTACATATATTAGACAATAAGATTATGTCGGTATGTCAGAATGGATGTAAAAGTGGGGCCCGTGATACTAAGGAGCTACTCCTCATAGACATGGCCATTAGCCAGCAGGCTCGTCGTAACCGAAAGCGTCTGTCCACATGCTGGATAGACTACAAGAAGGCCTACGGTTATGTTCCTCATTCATGGCTTCTGAGGGTGCTGGACTTGTATAGAGTAGATGCAAATCTATGCGCCTCCCTGAGGTCATGTATGGGGCAGCGGGGAACGGTTCTTCACTATCCAGGGTGTCGACAGGGTCTCGGAAATGGCGACGCTATTAAAATAGAGCGGGGTATCTTTCAAGGTGACAGCCTGAGTCCCTTGTGGTTTTGCCTAGCCTTGAATCCCCTAAGCACATTGCTGGAAGATTCAAGTCAAGCTATATCCCACTTGGTATACATGGATTATTTGAAATTATTTGCCTGCAGTGATTCCCAACCTACATCGCTACTGAGGGTCACTGAAAACTTCAGTAGCTCTATCAGAATGGAATTTGGTGTAGATAAATGTGCAGTTATGCATGTAAAATAAGTTAGGGTAGTGGAATCTGATGGTGTTCATCTATCAGATTTCGCTCAGCTTAGAACGATCCTCGCAACTGATATCTATAAATACTTGGGTATGTCGCAAGCCCTGGGCATCAACGAGAGGACATGAAACAAGCGTTGCGGGAGCGCTTCTTTGGTCGCCTGAAAAAAGTTCTGAAGAGTCTTGTTTCAGGCGGCAACAAGGTGCGAGCCTCGGTTGAGTCCTGCGAGTCTTGATGTACTCCTTCGGCATACTCAAGTGGACTCAGACCGAACTGGACGAGATTGATAGGCGAGTCCGTTCACTGTTGACCACATATCGAATACATCACCCACGTTCGTCTGTAATGAGGTTGTACATCCCGCGGAAGTGCGGGGGCCGAGGGTTTCTAAACGCTAAGGCCCTACACAAGCGCGAGGTCTACAGCCTTAGGGAATATTTTCTTAAGGGCAGTGTGGATGTGCATCGGGATGTGGTTGCAGTTGACGGTGGCCTAACCCCGCTCTCATTGGCGAAAGAGAACTGGCGCAGGCCTGTAGCTTTAGGCTTCGACGACCGCAGGCTTGTATGGCAGAGCAAGGAGCTGCATGGTAGATTCTACCCGGCCTTTCACGGACGTGATGAAGATCTACTAGCTTCTGTGGCCTGGCTACGTTTTGGTAATCTATTCGGCGAAACCGAAGGTTTTGTCTGTACAATTGCAGATGAGGTTATCAAGACGAGAAATTACCGGAAATTACTGAGAAATAACTCTCTATGGGCCTCTGCACGTTGGACCTATGTCTCCGTGTAAGCCTCCCAAAGGGCTGGGTATTGTTTTAACGTAAAAGTTAGAATAACACCCGTGTTAAAGAGAAACATAATAATAATAACGACTACCCCTCTGGGGCAGTCGTTATCTCATCATGAGACTAACGAAATATCAGAGGGCAGAGTAACAGCTTTCAAACATCACCTTCATCTTGCGATATAAACAAAAAATGTATTACAGGATGGATAGAAATTAGAAAGCTTACAAACCGCAGGGCAGCTTTGTGGCGAGCTGAATGTGTGTGGCGACACTGCGGTCCCGAATGCTTCAGAGATTCGGTCAGGGCCTCGTCTCAGGCTTGCCTTTGTCGGCCGGCCAGAGGGAAGCCGCAAGAGCTGCTAGCTCGGGGGTGGAAGTGTCATTCTCAAGGGCGTAACTACGGGGAAACCCGCCCCGGTCCCTATATGTACCCTATCAATATATATTCCCTAAGGCTGTAGACCTCGCGGTTGTGTAGGGCCTTAGCGTTTAGAAAACCTCGGCCCCCGCACTTCCGCGGGATGTACAGCCTCATTACAGACGAACGTGGGTGATGTATTCGATATATGGTCAACAGTGAACGGACTCGCCTATCAATCTCGTCCAGTTCGGTCTGAGTCCACTTGAGTATGCCGAAGGAGTACATCAAGAGTGGCACGACTCAACCGTTACAGGCTCGCACCTTGTTGCCGCCTGAAAGAAGACTCTTCAGAACTTTTTTCAGGCGACCAAAGAAGCGCTCCCGCAACGCTTGTTTCATGTCCTCTCGTTGATGCCCAAGGCTTGCGACATACCCAAGTATTTATAGGTATCAGTTGCGAGGATCGATCTAAGCTGAGTGAAATCTGATAGATGTACACTATCAGATTCCACTACCCTACCTTGTTTAACATGCATAACTGCACATTTATCTACACCAAATTCCATTCTGATAGAGCTACTGAAGTTTTCAGTGACCCTCAGTAGCGATGTCAGTTGGGAATCACTGCAGGCAAATAATTTCAAATCATTCATTTATAGCAAGTGGGATATAGCTTGACCATTCCTGCGCAACTTGTAACCGAGCCTTGAATCTTCCAGCAATGTGCTTAGGGGATTCAAGGCTAGGCAAAACCACAAGGGACTCAGGCTGTCACCTTGAAAGATACCCCGCTCTATTTTAATAGGGTCGCCATTTCCGGGACCCTGTCGACACCCTGGATAGTGAAGAACCATTCTCCACTGCCCATACATGACCTCAGGAAGGCGCATAGATTTGCATCTACTCTATACAAGTCCAGCACCCTCAGAAGCCATGAATGAGGCACATAGCCGTAGGCCTTCTTGTAGTCTATCCAGCATGTGGACAGACACTTTCGGTTACGACGAGCCTGCTGGCTAATGGCCATGTCTATGAGGAGTAGCTCCTTAGTACCGCGGGCCCCACTTTTACATCCATTCTGACATACCGACGTAATCTTATTGTCTAATATATGTAAATTAATTTTATTTGTTGACATAAATAAATCACTTACGTCTATTCTGGACGTAAGTAATTTATATATTGTTGGTAGGCACGTGATTGGCCTATAATTGGTGGGATCCGCGGTGCTACCCGACTTGTGGAGCAAGTGTGTAATGCCTTTAGTCATAAAACTTGGTAACAATCCAGACTCTAAGGATGACTGAGACTGTGAAGCCAAGCAAGCATGTGAACTACGTAGCCATTTGAACCAAAAGTTATGTAGTCCGTCCGGTCCCGATGACTTCCAGTTCTATGCTGGACGGATGGCATTAGCTATGTCTACAGTTTCTATATATACATCTGCCATCCTCTCAATAGGTTCACATGCTCGCTCTACTTGACACATCCAATCATCCTCAGTATTATTATTATTAACTCTGTCTTTACTAAGTCACGAAAAATATTTAAAGTGAAACGTCACCATTTGGTTTCTTTGTATAAGTAAGATGTAAAATGAAGACTGAAACTGTTTAAAACTCTATTAAAGCAGCACTAAAATCTGATATAAGTAAGTATCAAACTGAAAAGTGTAATACAGAACAAGACGGGCTAAATCATGATCAAATTTCAAGTTGAAAACTTGTACTAGCCAAAAATAAGGCACGTTTTTTTATTTATTTTCCCTTTTATGTGGACGCCGACGTTCGACGCCGTAAGCTTAGAAAATAGAGATGAAAAGCCCATTTACCGTTGAAAAATGCGGATAAAGGCGACCGTGACTTACAAACACTTCAGATTTAGGTGAATGAAAAAGCGGCCCAGTAAAATTTATCTTTAATAAAAATCGAAACGTAGGCTAGTAATAAATTAAAAATGTAGTTTCTAGATCATTCGTTTCAAATGTAATAACTTAGTGAAACCAATACATCGCGATAAAATCCGTAAACTGTAATTTAATTTCAAGGATGGACAGAAACCATGCGAGTGTGTCTAGAGTTTTGCGAGGAAAGATATGCCAGGGTGTCCACTGTTCAATGTTAACTGAAGGTACATACATAGGTTAAGATATTATTATCGTACCATCCGTGTACTAATTTTTTGTTTTGTAATAATGTTTAACGTAAGTGATTTTTATGTCATGTACCTATTCATTTGTAAGCAATGTTTCCATGTTAATTGATGTAATTGGTTTTATTATCGTTTTAATGAACTATAAATAAAATAAATAAATCAAAAGCAAGCGTCAGTTATGTTAAATATGCCAAATCATTCGTATATTACTATTTATATTCATTGTATTAGTGGGTTGTCTTGAAACTAGTCTCATTCATTTTATTTTATAACGTCGTCGTAATTATATTATATCTGAAGAAATAATCTTTATAAGGCCTGGTTCTTTTAATTAAACTCAATATTGAAAACCAAGAATAAAATAAAACTGCAAAACGTTTCGAGAGACGAGGTTTGCTTGGATAATAGAAACCATAATTATTGTTTTTTAATGACGTACATCTGTGTTTATTAATTAAGTCAATATTGGCTAGCTAAATTCTTGTATAATACCACGTTCTTATGTTAAAAATAATTGTGTCACCATATCACATCTTATAAAACATATACGAGTATTGTAGTAGGTAATATAGGACTAAAGTTTGAGTATCCATAATAATATTATAAATAGGAAAGTAACTCTGCCGCAATTTGGTCAGGAATAAGCTCGAATCCAAGATAGTATACCCAAGGGACATAAATGTCGAGAGTTCAGATATTGGATACTTACAAACAGCGGCAGCACAAGCTCAGATTTCGAGGGGAAATCATTTTTCGTTGCTCCTTATGACACCCACAAAAAAACCTTGTAGAGTCTGGCGCTCGGCTTCCTGGCAGCATCATTACCGGTCCTTGGAGCGACTGCTCAGTTCACCATATTGATAGGCCAACTCAGCCTACATAGTAGCAAGTGTTATCTGTAACGTCACACACCACACATCTCAGTAATGATTCAGTGCAACCATAATAATTACTTCAATATCAAATTTTATTTAATCTCTGTCCAACTTAAAGTTGCTCGGCAATTTCCCCTCAATTTATTTATTTATACTTTCATTTGTTTTAGTGTTAAGTGTGGTATACGAGAAAGAATTGCATAGCATAAATTTTACTCTTCTACTCCATACTCCATACAAACAAGAAACTTTTGTAAACATTCAGCTTGGTTAGAACGTAGAGGGTCATCCAAATAGTGCTTCATCTAATCTTTTCGGAAAGAAAGACAATAAAACGGACACATACATTAATAACACGATAGAACATAGTAACGCATACTTCCGTTCATACACACAAACACACACATTTATTGTATAGATGTGTGTCTCTGTGTGTGTAGGATAAGCTATAGATTCTGAGGAATCATCTATCGAGTGTGTGGCGTCGTATGATTGATTGTGGCCGCAGACAGAGACCCTTGTTTCACGTATTAGCTGATACAAGATAGGAAAACGTCTATTTGTTACAATGTTTAAACGTGTCTTGCTTTATCATCGTGTTTTGTTTCATTTTTCTCTATTGTATAATCGTCTCTGTTTGATGTAATTGATTTCTGTTGTACATATTCTGGTAAAGTGTGTGTTTTGGGTGTGCGTTCGATGGTATTAGAAGGTAAAATAAATGATGTAACGAAATTATATGATTGCTTTTGTATATAACTACTTAAATTTGAATCTACTACTAGTTATTATAATTATATTTTTGCAAAGCAATACCTATAGTCCTGTATATATTCAAATTATCTACCTTTTTCTTGCAATATAAATATGTACCTACAAGCCAAAAAATACGTTATATAAAAGCCATATGAAATACCTTGCTGCCTAGTTTAAATTATGTTAGAAGGTGGTGTTCGTAGCTGGAAATATCTGTCCAGACTACATGACTAGATATTCAAACTGATAGAAGTTTATATGATTCGTCCACCTACAAATATATTTGCTCCTTCAATAATCATCCTCCTAGCGTTATCCCAGTTGCAACCCAGGAGCCGCTTACTAGTCTACCGGATTTGTTTGAATAATAGCTTTTCCACACAGCAACTGCCTGCCACTACAACCCAAAGGGATAGCGATATGCCAGGGTGTCAGTTTATTCAGAGGCCAGACAGGGAGAAAGGGACATTTAATAATAAAATTCAATACATAACTCCGAAAAGTCAGTGTTGCGCGCCATGGATTCGAACCTGATATTCCTGGGTGGCAGCCTGTTGGTATCTCTACTTGGCTATTATACAATTGTTACTTCAAATGGCATTGAAATAATCGGGACAATATTGCATAACATATGTTCCAAAGTGAAAAATGCGAAAAGTTATGAAGTACAAGTCAAGGTAAAATTATGTCTCGTGTTTGTTCTCGGAATTCTTTCTTTTTTATGTTAATAGGCGGCAAACGAGCAGACGGTTTGCCTGATGGTAAGCAATTACCCCATAGACACAAGCAACACCACAGGAGTCACAAGTGCGTTGCCACCCCTTGGGATTGGGAAAAAGGATAGGATGAGGAGTGGGATGAGGGAGGAGGAATAGGGGATAGGGCCTCCGGCACTCTCAGTCAGCGAACGAAACGCAGCTGTTTAGGTACTGTTACTTTACGTCAATTTTCTGTGAAAGGGTAGTACTTCCCCGGTCGAGCCGGCCCATTTATGCTGAAGTCAGCAAGGCTCTACTACCTTGAGAGTATTCTTAGATAATGTCATTATTAGACGTATAATCGATTCACCTTTCCAACATAGAACGACTTTTCTTGAACATCAAAATAATTCCTTCCATGAATTCGATAACTTAATAAAACGGAGCAATTTTCCGATCGAACACCTTTAATTATAATTAAAAACGTTGCCTTGGTAGTAATTATTAGATACTATACAAATTTTCACAGGCAATCTTGCAGATTCGTATAAGTTGTTTTACCAGAAACTATAAAAGTAATTTAATATTAATGCACATGAACGTAGAAACCTTATGGTGGGATCTCAGATTTTTAACTTTTCCAGAGCGTTAGAAGGCGCGTGCAAGTGCGAACCTTTATTGTGGTGTGAAAGGGTTGGCGTGATTTCACGTTTTCACTTTGTGTCCATCAACGACCCGTCTCACCTTTACATTTCTTGACTCCATGTAGCTATTAATTATCATCTATCATATAGTTTCATTATCTTAATATATAAAATCCTTGCGTTACTGACTGACTGACAGACACGCTGCAGCCGAAACCAGGAAGCTGAAATTTGGCATGTATGTTCCTTGGGGACCGTAGGGGTGCACTAAGAAGGGATTGCCCGAAATTCCCACGGGATCGGAAAAAACGGGTAAATTAAAAAAAAAAGGAGGCGTAGCTGCTGGCGTCCTCTAGTAATTTTACAAAATCCAAACATTAGTCCTTTTAATGTTGACATCATAACAAAACCACAGAATTAAACCATGGGCCCACAAAGGAAAATATTTATCGAATTAAGCTGCTCATTGTTATCAAAAGCTTGATTCTCGTTTATTTAGCTAGGATTTTACCTTGACCTGAATGTCAACACTACGCTTTGTTTACTCGGTATAAAGCATAAATCCTTGTTTTTGCATTTCTTAGACAAAATGACATCTTGAATCTCTATTAAATTATGAAAGCGACAATAATTCTGGCCTGGCCATCGCTAAGTCACCAAAGCCGTCTCTATAAAGGACTATTTTATTCATCGTTCACGAGGATAAATTCTACTGTGGGTTCAGCTATTAAATGAAATTAACTGTGTAGTAAATACGTATGTGTCGATGCAGTTGGCAATCGAAGCAGCTTGTAACGAAGTTGTAACTTTCAATTCGAGACTTTGGGGATTTGTCTTTTAAACTAAAGCTAGAAGTTGTGCTAACTTATTTATTTGAGCTATGGTTTAGCTGTTGTGAAACACGGTCAAGTAAACACATGGTTTATCCGCATCGTTATAAAGTCAGAGTAAAGGACTGCAGTGCTTAATGCCGTGGTTTAATAAACTGCACCTTCTGAAAAAAGTATTATAAATTTGGCTACTTAACTGACTATTACTTTCAAATGTCTGAGTGATTTAAGTAAAATCTGTTCCCATTTTAGTGGCAAGGTTATTTTATTACATAATAGTTTTGGCCAATATATTTACCGAGTTCTTATTAATTAAAATGTAGTTTCTAAATCATTCGGTTTAAATGTAATAACTTAGTAACCAGTGAAACCAATATAACGCGATAAAATCCGTAAACTGTAGTTTAATTTCAATGAGTTCTTATATTTTACATTTTCATTGTCTGTGATTAAGACCTTACTTTATGAAGTATGAGACTGCACGGTACCAAAAGATATTGAAGCCTGCTCGTCGATGCATTACGGAGAAGTAATAATAAAGTATTGATTCCTTTCTTCCTCTGCTGATCAAAATATTTCATGATAGTCTGTAAAGTCATAATCAAGATATTTCCGATCCCCTTGAATTGGGAAGATTACTTAAAAAGTTCTGCTAATTAACCCGGAACAAGGAAAGAGGGGAGTGTGAAGTACTTGCTTATATCTTACGAGGTAACAACGAGAAGGGACAATTGAATTGTGAATGTTTTAGAAATTCCCGTTATAGCGGATATTTATGTCGACGTGTCAAACAATAACAAAGTATCATAATTCAAAGTTATCTGTAGGGGCTTTGAAATATGAAGGAGAGTGTTGTGGACGGCGTTCGTTTGTGATGAGAATGGAAAAGAAAAGTGTCGCCCAACGACGTTTCACCGCGCTGAGGTGTGTGGCGTGGCTCGGGCCATCAACCTTTTAGAGCGACACTTTAAAAGATCTCGGCGCGCAGAATTCTGGAATGATTTCAAACTTCTGACACTTAATGACGCTAGTATACATTCTCATCGCAAGAGTAGACGTTTTCATTTACCAGTTACTTGCTATTTTATACGCATGAATGGACGAACGGTTATCGTAAAAAGACTGACGACGGTAATTTTCTTTATAAAATCTTTTCTAAACAGTCTTCGATAACATTCGTTATTTTGTATACCTATTTCTCGAAGAGCTCTTTTTCATTAATCAAACTTCAGTTCCAGAGGCCCTATCCCCTTTCCTTCTCCCTCATCCCACTCCTTATCCTATCCCTTTTCCCAACCCTAAGGGGCGGCAACGCATTTGTGACTCCTGTGGTGTTGCTTGTGTCCATAGCCGGCGGTAATTGCTTACCATCAGGTGATCCGTCTGCTCGTTTGTCGCCTATTACTATAAAAAAAAACACAGTTATTTTCCGCCGGATTTAGGGATGCTGCATTATTATTTACGGCGTGAACAACAAGCCTCGTCTCGAGATTAATGGTGTTATCGAAAGCACTTGTAAAGCGGCGAGATTGGAGACGCTCGCACTGTGCGCCAAAGTAAACTACACTGTGTTTATTATACAGTTTATGAAAGGAACGATTGGGAGTTACCAGTATTTGTGCTAATCATTGTTTTCGTATTTTTTTATTAATACTACTAGAGAAGACTGACTCGATAGTGCAGTAACTGCTTTACATATGTATATATATACCGTATAGGTACGATTATCTATGTGTAAGAATATGGTGCGTTCATGAGATCGATAGGCAAACCGGGATAAGTTATGTAATTGCATTTAAACTTATTGATACCGTAAGGGTCGGGAGTGAAACTGCGACGGACTGCTAGAGTTAGTAAAAATATTAAGGGACCGGGTATCGCTCATCGTCTATAAGCAAGCTTTTGCTAGTTTTTGATATAAACGTTGTTGACTTAGGACTTTAACATCGTGCATAATGAAGACCCAATCTTACTAATGGATGAAATCAGGAAGGGTCGAACCGGATAACGAGGTCTCCCAAATACTCACCAGACCCGGATGCTTCAGGAAGCGCCTACACAAGCTTGGGCTTTGCGACACTTTGGTCTGCCCGTGCGATGAAGCTGAAGAAGATCGCAGATGCTAGATTCGATCCACTACGCAGAGGCGGGCCCAGCGTATTACGTGGAACTGGTTCGCAGCATTGAAAATTTAGGTGCGTTGCGCAGACTTGGCACTCCATCACAAGAACCTTGGACAGCTAAAGGATTGAGTGACGCTGAGTGCGAAGTACAATTCTGTGTTGTTTCGACCTATTAAGGAATAGTAGGTAGGCCTTTGGGGAGAATATGGCTCGGGACATGAAAGATTTGTAGGGAGTCTAGAAAGAGCGCGCGGGAAAGAGCAGACGCAAGTACCGTGCGCTTCTCCCGCGATTCGGTCCGTACGCCGCAAGGCAGGCAGGACCATGAGGTGGTGGTGGGAATATGTCGATACAACAAAAGTTCGAGCTTTGTAGCTTTCTTGCTCAGTTACGTCACGTTGGCTCATCATTGTCACATGTTACATTTGTTCGGGGAGCTACTTTGGTAGGCATCGGCTGTAGAACGGTAACAGAGTTTCGTAGCTTGGCTTTCGCGACCTCGTAGCATAGATGCGTAGCACATCTCTCGTGCAAAAGGAACTTGACACGCCTGCTCGACAAACGCTGGTGTAATAGGCACCTAAAACTACTTCTATATAGTTACATTTAAACCAAAATTACTTTGAATTAACTTCGATCAGTACAATTTTGAAGCTTGCCATTTTCTTGAAAAGTTCAACCGTAACAAAATATATAAAAACTAGCAACATGTGTCATATTTATTTGTGTGCCTCGGGCTTGATGGATATTATCCAAAATATATTTTTGTTTTGAAATCTCAACAACGACGCATATTTCCAAAGTTTTTATTTACAAGAGAATACCAAAATTAAGCATACGTTTAACGAAACAATACCATGTAGTACAAAGAGTAAGGAAAACACTTTGGCGGAATGTAGCCGGCGGCATTCGTCATGTCGTGTCGTAGTAATTCCGGCACAACTGTCGCGTCCTCAAGGCGACGGAACACATCGGCGGGCAACATCACACTACCAACACGTACTTTCTGCTGATGTGGCAACCATTACTTATATGGTTGTATATACAATCGTACATTAACTCTTACTGTCAGAATAGCCCTGTTTTGTGATAATGATGATTGCTAGATTGCATAGATTCATTGTATTTTTATAGTGAATTACAATAAATTACCAATAAGTGATACTCATCTTCTTAATTGCATATTATTGTTTTATAAATATATCAAACTTATTATGTTCATTACTTTTCTATGAATAGAATATCAAATACCCCAATACTTAGTACCTATCTAAAATAAGCTGTTCCTAAATTTATTCAATTTTAGTCTCTTTTCTTTTTTATGATCTACCTACAATATTTCCTTCTCAACCTTCTATCCACCTATTTCATAGTTGCCCTCAGCTCACTTCACTCACTCTTCCTTATATTTCAGGTGCCTACGGGGTAGGTCTGTGGAATGATGACCCGCAGGATGGCAGTTCTGGAGGACAAACTACAGACCACGCTTAAGGAATTAGAATGCTCTAAAATCCTGTGTAACCAGCTGCTACAGGAAAGGGAGGACAGCGAAGAAGAAGTACAGAAAATAGTAAACAAAAATACTGAACTCAAGGCACAGTTGGCTGAAATGCACACACACCATCTCGAAATAC
This sequence comes from Euclidia mi, assembly GCA_944739405.2. Lineage (NCBI taxonomy): Eukaryota > Metazoa > Arthropoda > Insecta > Lepidoptera > Erebidae > Euclidia > Euclidia mi. The sequence goes on from OX123202.2 coordinate 24,496,765, forward strand.
TTGAGCAACATGAACAACTTCGATTGACAGTGTCCAACTTTCAACAGTGTATGGACACCCATGAAGAAGCTCTGAGGCGTGTTGCTGAACTAGAACGAGAATTGAGTGAAGCTCATAACACCATCTCTAACTTAGAAATTCTTAAACGCAGTGAACAGATAGCGAATACCTGCAGTCTATATCATGAGTTGGTTAGTAGTGAGCCTGATCATGTGTGTATTAGGGAGCCTGTTGTGACAATAGACCTGACCAGGGACGATACCATTATTATGACACCCAGCTTTTCAAGTCACAAAAAACTTAAACGCTATATTAAAGTTAATAAACTAATTAAAAATGTCATAAATCTATGAAGAAATATAAAGTGCATAGAGTTAATTTAAATCTCAGAAAGGAGCGCATTTATTTACTTGATCAACTGTCTAAGTACTCTAGAAGTCTAGAACATAGTAGGGTAGTGTATGATACTGACACTCATCGCTTGAGGGAAGAGCAAGTACTTAGGGAGAGCACCTTAAATGAAATATTTAACAAATATCAAGCTTCTCAACAAGAGCTGAGCAAGCGTATAGTAGAGGCAGGTGAGCTAGTAGACTTGGTGAGATGTAATGCAGAAATGTATGAGTCTCTTACCAATAAGCTCTCATGTCCGTGTGCTCACATTCACACTCCAACCCCAGCAGAGCCATTGAGTACCATACTACCTGAGAACTTTTCTGATAATTCACAAAAGCAATCCTCTTCACAATCAAATAGGATTAAATCTAGATTTTCAACATCAACTAACAAAACCCACATTTTTTCTGATAGGCTAGGTCATAATTTTGGTAGTCTTCTCAGTGAGAATACAAACCAGAGTGTTATAAATTACTGTAGGCCAGGGGATAGTTACAGTAGTTTAGTTAATCAGATTAAGTTGCACCCCTTAGATGAGAGTAGTACGGCCATATTGTTGTTTGGTAACAGTTTAACGGTAAAAAGACAGCATATCATAGAATGTGTTGAAATGTTATTAGACCTTAATTCCAAGTTTAGTTGTAAATTTATTTTATGTGCTTTGCCTTACTCAAATGACTTAACACATACACAAAACATGCACATACACACATTAAATATGTTATTATATAATATAACTTGTCGTCATAGTGACGCAATATTGTTTTTTGACGCTAATAAATTTATTAGTAAATTTACTTTAACAAGAGATACAATGTATCTGCCATTTTATATTAAGCGACAGATTGCTAAACTATTAGCATACAATTTACAACAAGGCAGAGAGCCTTGTGTTGACAATTTATTTGATAGGGTTAGTACTTGTACTAACAACGTTTTTATTGACACGTCTTGTGATTTAAACTCCAAGATAGGACAACAGTTAGGCTGCAGTATTTGAATATAGTACACCAAAACATGCAGGGCCTACCTGGCAAAGAATTAGAGTAAAGTTTATTTCTAGAAAAATATGATGTTAAGGTTTTGTACTTAACTGAACATTGGTTAAAGAACCATGAGCTTATTGTTATAAATCAATATTATACAGTGCAGAGTTCGTATATAAGAATGCAGGCTATTAGAGGCGGTTCTCTCATAATAACTTCAAATTTATTAAAATGTAAGGAACGTAAAGATATTGTTAATTTATCTATTGAGCGCACTATTGAGTTGTCCTGTGTGGAATTAGACCTATATATAGTAATTTGTGTATATCGACCTCCTTCTGGTGACTATAATCTATTTGAGACTGTTATGGAAGATGCTATAAATAAAATTAAATGTAGTAATAAGAATATTATAGTATGTGGCGATTTTAATATTAATATTTTAGAGAACTCTTCACAGTGTATTAGATTTCTGAATCTTTTCAAGTCATTTAATTTAAGTAACCTATTCTGTGAACCTACTAGAGTATCTGCAACATCTTCTACTTGTTTACCCAGTAGTAATTAGTTCTCTCCCTTCTGATCACCGTGGACAGATAGCTAGTTTTCCCTGTTCAACATATGATAAATCACGTACAGTAGAATGTAGGCCTCAGACTACCAATCGTCTAATACGTTTCAAAACCAATATTATTGCTAAACTCAATACCTCAATATTGAACTCACAAAATCCAAATACAATTTATAACTCACTTTTTGGACTAGTAAATAATGAGTTTCAAAATACCTTCAAGAGTAAAACAGTCACACTAAAGGGTACTATGGGATCTTTTAACCAGTGGGCCACTATAGGTATATACAAAAGTAGAGCCAAGTTGTTTGAATTATATGGTATGAAAAAACATAGATTTGACACACCTTTTCGAGATTATGTAAAAAAGTACTCAAACATTTTTAAACAAGTGTGTATTATGGCAAAATCTAAATTTATTAGTAGTAAAATTAAGCATTCAACAAATATAATTAAAGAAACTTGGAAAATTATAAATAATGAAACAGGAAGAGTACGACCACGGGAAAACCAATTTGAACTTAAAGAAAACAATTTATTAGTCACCAATAAAACTCAAGTAGCACATATGTACAATAGTTTCTTTGCGAGCATACCTTTAACAACTACTAGCTGTTTACAATCATCATCTTTAGACGCTGGAAATTTTTTGCTTAGCAGTGTACCTGAATGCAAGAGCGTGTTTAGATTCGAGCACGTTACCCCGCGAGATATATTGATCGCATATAATTCAATTAATATTAAAAATACCGGTGACTTTTGGGGCATTTCAATTAAAATTTTAGGTACTATAGTTGAGACTGTTGCGCCTTACCTATCTATAATTTTTAATCAATGCTTTGACCTAGGCGTATTTCCGGATTTGATGAAATTAAGTAAAATTATACCCTTATTCAAATCTGGCAGTAAAAATAAAATTAATAATTTTAGGCCCATATCTATCTTGCTGGCATTTAGTAAAATATTTGAAAAGATTCTTTTAAAGCAGCTACTAAACCACTTTAATTTAAATACTCTGCTTCACAAGGATCAATACGGATTTACTAAAGGTAGATCCACTACTGATGCGGGTGTTGCTCTCATAAAACACGTTTATAGTGCTTGGGAGTCATCAAAGAATGCTATTGGAGTGTTCTGTGACCTATCTAAAGCATTTGACTGCGTTCAGCACGACACGCTACTGCGTAAGCTCCGCCACTATGGCGTAGAGAAAACCGCACTTAGTGTTGTCGATTCGTACCTGTGGCAGAGATTTCAGTGTGTCGATGTAAATGGGACTACATCCTCTAAATTACCTATACAGCTAGGCGTTCCACAAGGCTCAATTTTAGGTCCTTTTCTATTTCTTGTATATATCCGTGAAAACAAAAAAAATCTGTGATGTTGTACTTTTTGCAGATGATACGTCACTTATTTTTAAAGTAGATAGGAATAGAAATCAATTTGATGATGTAAATAATGCACTATTACAAGTTACACAATGGTTTACAGCAAATAACCTAGTACTTAATTCTAGGAAAACTAAATGCGTTAAATTTGCTTTACCTAATGTAAGACAACTGGGACCTAATATTATGCTAGATAGGGAGGAACTTGACACAGTAGACTCTACAGTGTTCCTAGGTATTACACTAGATAATAAGTTACAATGGGGTGCACATATAGCATGTCTTGCAGGAAAGCTAAGCTCTGCTGCGTATGCCGTCAGAAAAGTTAGGCAACTTACTGACATCGACATGGCTCGTTTAGTTTATTTTAGCTATTTTCACAGTGTTATGTCCTACGGCATTTTGTTATGGGGCAAAGCTGCGGATATTCAGAATATCTTCGTTCTACAAAAACGAGCGGTAAGAGCAATATACATGTTAGGTGCAAAAGATACTCTTAGGGAACGCTTTAAGTCTATAGGAATTCTTACAGTAGCCTCGCAATTTTTATTTGCTAATATTTTGTACATTAGGCAAAATATAGGTTTATATACCACAAAAAGCGATATACATAACATAAATACTCGAAGCAGGCATAGGTTATATGCCCCTTATCATCGTTTACATAAAGTTAATAATTCTTTTGTAGGGCTAGGTATTCGTATATACAATAAAATACCAATTAGTCTTTTAGAATTACCATTTAGTACATTTACTCGTAAAACTAAAATAAAGGACTGCCTTATTAAGAAAGGTTATTATACTATTAATGATTATTTCAGTGATAAGGATAGCTGGTCACTTACGCTAGACAACTCATGATCTTTATACCTAATTAGAATTATATAGATACTTAGCATTTTCAGTTAATCTTTATATAATATTTCTAGTTCTTTTAAATTACTGTTCATGTATTATTAGGTCATTCAACTTAGGTACTACATTTACATTTGCATTGTTGTTCCACTAATTTTATTAAAGTTTTACTGCACTGTAAGATGAAGATAACTCGTGATTATGGGCTGTAAACTAATGTTTTAGTAATTTTGTGTATTCATATAGTCACTTCTGTAACATATATTTCCACCATATAGTTATGAACATGGTCGCGAGTTGCCTACATTATAAGACGTAAGTGGATGCTCCTGTTACACAATATTCACACTGGAAGGCTACTACAGCAGTTAAATTGGTAACTGCATTAATTATTTAAGTATTATGTATGTTCCTAATTACTATTTACAAGTAATTAATTACAATGTGAAACAGTTGCAGCTCCTTACAAAAACAAAATATGTAACATAACACTGGCGATTAAAAAGAGTGGCCACGAGTTTTATTGCCCGTTCTTTCTCGTGGTTCTACCTATTGCTTTGCGAATGGGCAGTAAATGTAAATGTAGAAGCATTAAGTAATGTACATTAAAATTTGACGTTCATAAGCGTCACTTTGTGACCTAGATGAATAAATGATTTTTGACTTTGACTTTGCTACAATTTATTTAATTCATCATTCTGTGCTCTACCTGTTCTGGCAAATTGTATGTCAACGAGCTCCTAAATGGCTCGACCAATTCCAAAGACAATTTTGTGGGATAATATTTTTGGCAGTCTTCGATTGGCAACTGTAGTATGTATGTACCCTGGAGGAACGTGTCATACGGTGGGTTTATTGTATAATTCACGGTAAACTCCACCACGAGGGGCATAGTTGCAAAAGGCTGCCCTCAGGGAGGTGTACTCTCACCCCTGTTATGGAACATTGTGGTGGACGATCTGTTACGGAACTTAAACGACAGACGATTCTACACGGTCGGCTATGCAGACGACATTACCATCCTGATCAAAGGTGACTCAGAAGACACGATCCGCAATCGGATGCAAGCAGCCATCAGGATCATGGAGGAATGGTGCAACCAACATAAACTGACGGTTAACCCCAACAAAACGGAGCTAGTACTTTTCACCAACAAAAGGAAAACCCATATGTGCAAAACACCAAAACTCTTTGGAACGGAGCTTACCCTATCGAATAAAGTCAAGTACTTGGGCGTAATACTTGACCATAAGCTAAACTGGGGTAAGCACATCAGCACTAAAACAACAAAAGCATGCACAATCTTTTGGCAATGTCGGAGAATCATAGGTAAGAAGTGGGGTCTCAAACCATCTATCACCCTGTGGATCTACACTGCCATTATACGCCCCAAGCTTACATATGGTGCAGTAGTGTGGTGGCCACGCACACAACTAAGCACAATCACAAAAAAGCTACAGAGCCTTCAACGCCTAGCCTGCTTGGCCACAACAGGCTGCATGAAGACCACCCCAACAGCCGCCTTGGAGATACTACTGGACCTAAGACCGCTGCACCTAATGATCCAGCAGGAAGCTGGTGCTGCAGCAATCCGTCTAGACAAGCTCGGGCTGTGGAGAAAGGATGATCGAATAACCCACGCACGCCTAAAAGGGACCTTAACCAAAGAGATCCCGATGCTAGAGGCCGCTTGCGATCTCATCCCTAAAACCTTTGTCTTTGAAAAAAAATATCGCATCCAATTACAGTAGGAACACAAAGACAGCTCTGGTATACACGAAGTCAGAGTATACACAGACGGCTCAAAAACGAAGCGTGGGACAGGTGCGGGCGTATTCTCCCATGACTTAAATATCAACATCTCAACATCCCTTGGCACTCTTAACACCATATTCCAAGCCGAGTGCGTTGGGATAACAAGAGCCGCAATAGCAATCGCGTCTAGGAACGTAAGTGACCTGTCTATACGCATTATCACGGACAGTGTCTCTGTACTACAAGCTCTCGGCAGCAACTGCTTTAACAGCGGCCTCATCATGGAATGCCACCTAGAGCTGCAAAAGATTGCAGAGAAGAATCGGGTTACGCTGCAATGGATTAAATGCCACAGAAACTCCGCAGGCAATGACGCCGCAGACCAACTGGCACGGCAAGGATCGGACACAATGATAATGGGACCCGAGCCGATTGTACCGATACCGGCAAGCCAACTCAAAATATGGCTACGCGAGAGAACCGCACATGAACATGAAAAACAGTGGGCAGACATAAAAGAATGCAGACAAACAAAAGATGCTATCCCCCGCTTGAACAAGCGGCTCTCGCACAAGCTGCTGCATTCTAACAGAAAAACTCTTAAGCATCTGACAGGCATAATAACCGGCCACTGTCCACTCAACAAGCACCTATTCAACATAGGCGTTACGGACAGCCCACTGTGCAGGGGCTGCATGGAAACCGAAGAAACACCCGCTCACGTCATTCTGCACTGCACAAGCGTGAGCGATCAACGGGCAAAGCTGCTGAACAACCCCAGAACCATGTGTGAGGCTTTGAACGACATCAGCCAACTAATGGCTTTCTGGAAGGAGCTAAGGTGGTATGAGTAGTCGGCGTCAATCAAGTCGCCACTTACGCACAATGGCCCAAATAAGTGGCTAAGTGCGGAAAACCCACGTCCAACTAAACTAAACTAAACGGTGGGTATTGAAAAACCTACCAACAAGCGGTGATGAAGCATCGCTGCGGTAATTGCATGTGATCAACGAAAGCGTCTTTTAAATATAATCTCCCGCACTAGAAATAAATCCTGTGTCGCGGTGAACTTTACAAACTTTCAAGCGATATACAAAGCACACACAGACTCGAAAAAAATTGTGGATCACACAAATTGTTGGTCGTATGGGAATCGAATCCACAACAAGCCTTTCGAGGTATGCTTATATCAAAACACCTGATCGCTTTAATTTCTGTGTCCATAATAGTTAATAATGTAATATGAGAGTATTAAAGTTATTGTAACAATAGTGGCCATCTCGATAATTCCGTCTAGGTAATCAATCGAATCAGATTCCATCGGCCATAAACGTGATTGCAAAATGATTGGACCGATCCAACGATATTGTTTGTACTAAGTTTATTGAATATGTAGGTATTTTCCATTTCTATCATTGGCAGGCATAATAGGTACCACAAATAAACTACCACTCAAGAAATTCTACGTTTAAATTATCGTACCGTTTTAAATGTTACTTGTGGAAATCGTGGTAATGTTATTCTAGATATACTTACACTAGCAGGCGTTCATTTCATTGAACATTTCTCAATCCTTTAGGGCTCCAGGGAACATACATCCCAATTTTCAGCTACTTGCGACCAGCAGTTTTTTCTGTGAGTTGTCTGTCAGTCAGTCAGTAGTGTACGAATTTTATAAATACAGATTATTAATAAAATTTATAACTAGTCCGTGGTCCGCTTATTTTGGTTTATGTCCGTAACGAACTATACAGGGTGTCACAAGACCCATCACCAAGCCTACTCGTTGTGGTCATCATGCCAAGTCATACTAACCAAAAATAATACCTGGGAAACGAATTCATTTTTTAAGTTTCACATTTTTTAAAACCGCAATTAAAAGCGCGCGCGTGCAATGCTCGAAATACCTACTTATCCATGGGGTCATAGGGCATTTAAAGAACATATTGGCGGGGTAAATGCATCGATTTTGTACCTAATTAGATTAAATTAATAGTTTAAAAAACCCAAGAAAAACACGCTTTTATAAATGCGCATAAAAACAAAAAATAAATTATGGATCGTTCAAATTTCTTGGCTGAAGTGTAAACTATGTGCTTTTAATTATAATATTTGATTGTAACAGCGTGGAGCGCTGGAACAGGAAATACTTTATGGTTAACAAATACTAATACTACCTTCCTGGCGGAAGCTGCATGAGGTCACACAAGAGCACCAAAGGGTTACCAAAGGAATTCAAAGATATCTCGTCCACGAACAAGAACTCTACATTTTGCCACTGGTCTACAATATCCTGTATATTATTTACATTGTTACATATCCCCCCGTCCGATCAATGAAGGGGTTGTAGAGTAGCGTAAAATGATGAGGTATTTGTCATTATTTCACGGAAATTCAACATAAAATTTTCCCATGTAAATTTAATTAATTTTAAATAATATCATATCAGATTACCCATGGCAACACTAAAGACTCATAAATCGTATTAGCTAGGTATCTACCTAAAGTTCATAAAAATTTGACGGGAAAAGCGGCGCCTTTGAGTGCATAGGCCAACCGACCGCCTCCTTTGACAAAAGCCGCCGCCGCGCGTCATCGTCCTTTACACGTGCCAAGTATTATTTTAGGTATAAACAGATTTTATGCACTTGATGCAACAGCTGATCTTTTGCTTCGACGGTTTAGGTAAAACTCCGTAAAACAAAGTACAGTATTAAGGTTTTCTGTTTGTTTCGTGCGAGTGCGTGGCCAACGCTGGTGTCACTGTTTTCAAACTGCTCGAATACCTACGACATGGCCTAACGATTCTTGGATGCGGCTTTACGGGCCGTCGGAAGCCCGGAAGCGCTTTCATGTAATGTCACACGCGGTCACCCATCTAAGAGAAAATTTTCGCGCTATGACTACGGTACTTACATTAATAACTACCTACTTTTTAATTGGTTTAATCTTACGTAACTAGGTACCTACCTTAATTGATAAAAATACCAACTTGCTGTAAGTTGCGACGGTCATTCTCCACATGTCCGCCACCCACGTCCAGACACGTACGGCACCTTTGCACCATATCCGAACGCACACTTCTTAACACTCCTGGGTTTAAACTTCGGAAAGCAGAAACGATACGCGCACGCATTTCTTCTTCAGTGTCACGCGGTTTTTGGTACACTATTTGTTTAACGTGTCCCCACAAGTAAAAGTCTAAAGGCGTTAGGTCCGGTGATCTTGGTGGCCACGAGATAGACCCGCTTCGTCCAATCCACTTGCCAGGGAACTGTGCGTCAAGATACTCACGCACAGCTCGTAAAAAATGAGGTGGGGCACCGTCGTGCTGGAACCACCAGCTGCGGTGGAAGCTTAACGGCAACGAATCTAACTCGTCACTTAGAACTTCCCTCAAAAATCTTAAATAATTGGTACCGTTCATGGTTTCATTTAAAAAATGCGGACCAATAATACGGTCGCCGAGGATTCCCGCCCACACATTGATGCGCCAACGATGTTGAAAATGGCTTTCTTTCATCGCGTGTGGATTTTCAACAGCCCAGACGTGTTCATTGTGACAGTTGAAAACACCCGTCCGCACGAATGAACATTCGTCAGTAAATAACACGCGCTCCAAGAACGTAGCATCCTCTTCTACTTTGCCAAGTAGCCAGTTGCAGTATTGTCTTCTGTGGGCATAGTACGACGGCATAAGTGAGTGAACACGTTGGTAGTGGAAAGGATGCTGTCCGTCTTCTTTTAATATCCTCCACACTCGCGCGTTACTGGTGCCCAGTTCACGTGCCGCACTCCTGGTACTCTGCGTGGGATCCTCAGCGAATAATTGTAAGACCTGTTCCACTACACCGTCGCTACTTTGTGGTCTGCCACCACGATTGCGATTCGAATCATCGCGAGCACTGCCCGTGTTGTACACCCGGTGGTGAAGCCGTTGAAACGCGCGCTCCGACGGCACGGGTAGACCCCGTGGTCTGGCATACCGCTCCTCGTACTCCCTACGAGCACCTGCATAATTGCATTCACTCCTACCTAAGCACATCAACATGTTAAAGTATTCAGGGTTTGAATATGACATACCTAACGAATCTACTATTTCACGCGGAAGTCTAAACAAAAGGAAAGCTAGCGAAAGACTGAGTGTTCAAGTAGGCAAATAGTTAATTCGTAAATCAAATAGGTAAATAATTAGAGATGTAACAAATGGTATTCACTGGAGTACTGTTTCTATCGATATTTTATGTTATTGTTTACCTGATAGAATATCGGTAGCTAAACCCCTAAAACGTCAACGCCTATGTCGTCATTTAAGGGTACTGACTCCGCGTGACGACAGTCAAAGATTTTCATGACTGTCGGTCCGACGGTTTAACGTGCTCTCCGAGACACAGGGATATTAACTATTTATTACGCACGTAACTTGGAAAAGTCTTAATATCTTATTATGTATGTATTATTATTGATGCGCACCGTGGATTCGAACCCGATACCCTCTGCACGGCAGTCCGTTGGTATCATCACTAGGCTATCACTGGCTTAGTAGCCTAGCAGGCTATCATTCTAGTTTTAACATGTCATGTTAAAATTAAATAAATCGATATTATCTGTTGATCGTAAACATCACTAGAGCGGTCCCTTTGTGTACGGCGGCGGCTCGCTTGACGGTAAAATTGCACTATTTTAAAAAGGCGGCATGCCCTTTGACACGATAGGCGGCGAAAGCCGACAATTTTTAATAAATTTAAAGGCCTATCCACACGACACAATTTTACGTCCAACTTGACTAAATCACTTGATTAAATCGTGACGTGTAGACACCAGTCATCCAACTCAAGTTCATCGGGTGGGCGGACCACCAGATTTTAACCAATTGGGTGGACGGAATGAAATTCAGTCATTTGATTGTGTCGTGTAGACGGGCAAAGCCAATTCCATTGAAAATTTGATCAGTGGTAAAATTGTGCCGTGTGGATGGGCCTTAAGAATCATAAAGGATTCCGCTATTGAGGGGAGTGTTGTTAGTTTACAGAATTTTCGCCAATTCCGGGGTAATGTTTCTCGTTAACACTGAGCTAAGGAAATTTATTCTGATGTTTTATGATGACCTAGATTTTTTTTATTATTTTTCCTGGTACGCCTGATAAGTCAGTAATATGTCCTTTCGAGATCGGACGGGGGTTTATGACACACACTGTATAATTGGTTTGTTATAACCTTGAAACCTGATCGTGTTCAAAGTCCATTACATGGCCTATCTCACAAGTGCAAACACGACTATTGTGCCGAAGTAAATAATGTTCGTAGTGATTGGTACCAAATGGGATTTCAGTTTTCGTTAAGGGCCTTTTTACACCCTGTATAAAAATGATATTGCACTAACTTTAGAACTTGTGACTTAGATAAGCATCAGAGATTCAAGATCAAATAAAGTCAAGCATCAAGTTTTAGTGTGGCCATAATATATTATTTTCTTAATAAAATATAGTCCGAAAGGCGATTAGAATATCTTAAGCTAATTTTAAATTGAATGTTCATGTCAGGCTGGTGATGGCTAACTTTTGTTGAGTGCCTAATCCTCGATTTCTGTAAGCCAGATGAAACTTGACGAAACTTTTCGGCGTTCTTTTTTAACTTGTGTCTTATCGCATTTTACAATACTCACAGCTGTTACTATAGATTTATTTAAGTTAGTCTTATTTTCGAAATAAAACTTAAATTGCGGATCAAGTTTAAAGCCTTATAATCTGCTGCAAACTGATACCACGAAATCAACGAAGCACTATACATATTACTTTATATTTTGCTTATTCGATTTTAAACTTTTGCGATTTGTATTCATCATACAAATGTGGTCGTGTAGAGACTCTCTCTGCGACCACGATCGGTAATAGAAAATTAATCGGTTTTTATACCTCACATAACCGCTGCGTGCTTCGATCGCGCAAGGTGTCAAAAGACGAGCTGACGCGGCCACTTGACACCGCCCGGCCGGGGTCGATAAATTAATTTTTTTGCGCTCCTTGTTCACGTCTGTGGCCTCAACTAACGTTTTTGTTCAACTTAATTAATTATTCCTTCATATGATCCCAAATACACTACGTTTTAAAATGAAGTGTTTACTTTATGCGAGAGGCCGAACCGGATGCTATGTAAACAATTATGACTTTTAACGACCGGAAACAATTGCTTATCGTGATAACAATACGAGTTGAACCTTGGTTCCTTTTGTTTTGTTATATACCTGGTGATATTATCTTAACAAATATAAAATTATAGCAATACTTGCTTGAAAAGTTATTTAGATATTAGCATGTGAAAAAAATATTATTTCGCTGACTTTGCATTTTGCGCACGGGGCGTAATTATGGATTAAAAACATCATTGTAAACAAATATTATAATTATATACGATACTTTTATGTTTTTATTGTGAATAAACTAATTAATTATGAAGTTACAGCAAAAAAGAATTATTGTGTATAACTTTAATTTAAGAGATTTTTACAAACAATTATCGTAAAAACGGCATTTCTTTTTTATTGAATGTAAATACATATGTATGTTGATAAGGTTACATTTATGCTCTGTGTTATTTTTTTATTATGAGTATATAAATAAACCTATCATATGATGTATAATACTCATATTATTCATGAGATATTGATTATCGAAAATTTTTGCGGATATTTAGGTCATTTTTGGCGGGAAAAAGTAAACAACTGTGCACATTCCAGTAAGAGTAATTATTATCGGATTCTTATCGGAAATGATTCTTTTGCTTGGAAATATAATTGGTAAGAAACTTATGTAGGTTTGAATCAGATATATAACATAAAAAGGTATTTAAAAAAATAAAATACGGAAATTGGCGGCAATTAACAATCAATTCTTTGTTTTATTTTTTTATGTTTAAAATGAAAATGTTTATTTTAATTATATTTATTTTCCTAAAAGTAAATTAAATAATATTTCTAACCGTGTATAATACTTATATACCTCCCTTAATAAAAAACGACGAGAAAAAGGAATATGTCAGAAATATAAAATCGCGCTCAAAAATGGCGGGAAAATATTTCTAATTTTCACTTTATACTGCCCTTGCGTGGACTACATGTATATTATTTGGTGGTATTTGATATCATTCGAAAGCTCATTTCGTTACGCGTCTATTAATATGTAATATAGCACAATCCGTACAGTTTTAATAAAAGGGACGTTAGTTACTTGTGCACAGTCTACGGCTTCAGAAAAAAGGGACTTTTGTCCCTTGGAGCAATCAACGGATTGGGAAAAAAGGGAGTTTTGTCCCTTGAAACAATCTACAAGATAAGTTAATTTTACGGAATTAAGACCTGTTAAATTATTTTGTATGATATATTTTGCTTTGTTCTACGCAGGCGGCACACCGCCTTTGTTAAAAGGATTCTAGTGTAATTATATCACTGTTAACTTTCTTTTACCTTACTTATTTGTGTTCTTTTCTATATAGTTTTTCGGGGTTATGACCTATAAGTAACATGAATAAAATATCAAATATGTCTCTTCAAAATGTCCTTTTATAAAAATATATCTGTTGGATGGATCGTGAAGGCACTGGGAAGTATGAAAGTAGGTAAGGCTAGAGGATGTGATAGGATTACAGTCGAAATGCTGAAGGCTGGACAGGGCATCATAGTTGGTCAGTTGCAGCGGTTATATAACTTGTGCTGGAGCACCGGCCGAGTACCTAATGACTGGGCCACAGCTGTAGTTGTGCCTCTTTATAAAGGAAAAGGCTCGCAACAAGATTGTAAAAACTATAGAGGCATTAGCCTTCTCAGCATTGTTGGCAAATTGTATGCAAAGGTACTTATTGAAAGAGTTATGGAAGTAACCGACAAGAAAATATGGGATGTACAAGCGGGATTCCGAAAGGGTATGAGATGCACGGATCAGGTATTTTCCTTGCGAAGCATAGCCGAAAAGTTTTTGGCCAAAGGTCAAAAGGTCTATTGCGCATTCGTGGATTTGGAAAAAGCTTACGATAAAGTGGTGAGGATTGAAATGTGGTCGGTGCTGTCAATGAATGGGGTGGACAGCAGCCTCATTCGAGCTCTGAAATCCCTTTATGAGGATTCTAGAGCTTGTGTGAGAATAAACGGGGCATACACTGACTGGTTTACCATCGAGAAAGGTGTTAGACAGGGATGTGTAGCGTCGCCGTGGCTGTTTAATCTCTTCATGGACAGTTGTTTGCAAGATTTAAAACATAGTGACTGCGGATTAAGGATGAATGGGTTACTCGTCAAATGCCTCCTTTATGATGATGATCAGGTAATACTTGCATCTTTAGCGGAGGAGTTGCAGGAGATGGTAGCAATCATGCATGGTGCGTTAGAGAGGAAAGGAATGAAAGTGAATGTAAGTAAAACGAAAGTTATGGTTTTTGAAAACGAGGAATGCGTTTTACGGCTTGTTATGTTTTGATCGATGGACAGCGAGTGGAACAAGTGAATGAGTTTTTTTACTTAGGTACGTTGTTTACAAGAGATGGTAAGAATGAAGAAGATATTGAAAGGAGAGTTAATGCAGGTAATAGTGTGAATGGAGCTCTGAAAGCGTTTATGAACAGTCAAAACGTGTCCAAAAAGGCACGTTTGAGAGAGGTGTGTTAGTGCCTACCCTTATGTATGGTAGTGAAAGTTGGGTATGGCAGAAGAGATTTGAAAGTAAAATAAATACTGTAGAAATGAGAGCACTGAGAAGTATGTGTGGTTTGTCTTTGACCGACAGAGTAAAGAATTGTGTGATACGAGAGTGTTGTGGGGTAAAATAAGATGTAGTGACAAGCATTGAGAAAGGCATGTTAAGATGGTTTGGACACATGGAGAGGATGGATGACGATAGACTGACAAAGCAGATATATAAGGCAAGTGTGAATGGAACAGGACAAAGGGGAAGACCTAGGCGGACGTTCTCTGACCAGATTGGAGACATCCTGAAAAAAGGACAAGTCAGAAGTACCCTTAACAGAAGAGCATGCATGAGAAACTTGATGGGAGTGAGTGAAGCAAGTGAGGTATATCAGGATCGTTGCAAATGGCGTTCCGTAGTCTCTGCCTACCCCTCCGGGAAACAGGCGTGAGTCTATGTATGTATGTATCTGTTGGATATGGTATACCTACAACAAAATCTCAGTATTCATTACTACAACTACTTACTTCTCTACTCGTTAACAATATAATGATTATATCCTTTCGCCCTAATTGAGCTATTGAACCAGTTAACTACGACAAATGACGCCACGTAGTGATTATGAATATTACATCCCATAACACCTGAATTCCTAGAAGTCTTACGACATAACTATAGCTCCTTTGTATTAGACTCATGTAGTAAGAATTAATTATGGCGAATGGGACACATCAGTACATGTTGCGAGGTAAAGTGCGCTAGTAACACGAAAGTGGGACAATGTGTAACCAAGCCGTTCTGTGTAATGTCGCTACTTTGAAACCTCTGTCATCTTGAGAGTGTTAGGTATTCTTACTTATGCTATAAATGTGAAAGTGTGTTTGTTTGTTTGTCTTTATTTCACGTCACAACATTATTTTGTGTGGGGATAATGAGGAGGCTAGAAACTGCTATAGGCATTTTACAGCGATTTCACGCGGGCGAACCCAAGTGCAAAGTCTAGTAAATTATATGTTTAGATGTCATGAATTCGAGTACAATATAGAATACCTATAGCAATTATTATGACATGATTCTATGATTGTAATATGAACGTCATTAATACGTTCAAGTTCAAGGTATCTACATGTGTCTCAATTACATAAAGGATCTAGATAGGATTGTGTAATATCGTATCGTATAAGTTCTGTCTGATATGTTTTGGCCCGATGTAAAATATAGCAATATAAATATTCGTCTACGAAACACAAGATGGTGACTGCGGAAATCTTGGAGCGGCATAACCTAATTAGATATTTTGAATCGTAGGGGCTTATACAGGCAACGTAAGCATAAAAAGCTCAGAATGTCAAAGAGGTGATCAAATATAAGCGCAAAGCTATAACAATAAACTCTACATATTAAAAAATCCGGTGAATGTTTTCTTGGCTTGATGTTTGAATTTTTACCTACCCCCCCCATATCTATGTAATCAATGTCGTTTTACTTTACACTTAAATAATTCGATTTTCCAAGAAATCGTATTACCATTCATTCAGGTTTTTTAAATCAGATTCTACGAAATATAAGAAAACTGTATTTCTTTTTTATGATACTTGCTTTACATGTCTAACACAGCTACACCTTTTTGGGTAGATGTCTACTATGTAGCAGTAAGTATATAAAAGCAAAACGCTGAAAGTAATAATGTGCCTTACACGCAATACATTTCAAAAAGAAATACAAAAATAAAATCGTAATAACGTGATTTTATTAACAAAATTGGATAACATCTATTTCGTTAGAGTGGTGACGTATTGACACCCTTACAAGTATTGATACATTGGAATCCACTTTCACACGGTGAAAACATCTTTTCTTGGAACGAAACAAGAATTCTCGGTACGTGAAAACACGCGAGTACTTCACTTATGTTAGATGATCCCTTTATATGAGAAAGTCAAAAGTGTTGTTGATTGAGAGACATATGTAGGGTGGCACGTGTCGACGGTCTTCTGTTTGCTGAAAACATATTTATTTAGTACGAAGGACGCGTTATGTTTGGTATCGGCAGGTGGTGACATACATTTTTTGTTACGGTTGCCAATTTTCACACTTTGCGATATTTATTTGCCGTTCCAATTTCCTTGGCTCAGCGTTGGGTCGACGGCGCGCGGCGTCACTGCCAACACGGTTTTATAATACCCATATAATTGGACTTCGATTTTTATTAACGATAAATATTACTGGGCCGCTTTTCCATTTACCTGAATTTGAAGTGTTTGTTAGTCACGGTCGCCTTTAAACATATTTTTCAACGGTAAATGGGCTTTTTAATCTCTATTTTGGCGTCAAATCCACATAAAAAGAAAAATAAATAAAAACGTGCCTTATTTTTGGCTGGTACAAGTTTTCAGCTTGAAATTTGATCATGATTTAGCCCGTCCTGTTCTAGATTAGACTTTTCAGTTGAATACTTGCTTACATTAGATTTTAGTGCTGCTTTAATTGAGGTTTAAATAGTTTCAGTCTTCGTTCATCATCATCTCCCTAGCGTTACCCCGTTTGCATCCAAGACTTACACGCTTTGAAGCCCGAGGTCCGCTTACTGGTCTAACCAGATATGACAGAATATCAACATTTCCACAGAGCGACTGCCGTCTGACCTCCGCAACTCAAAGGGATAGCGATATGCCATAGTTTAGACCAGTATCAGTTTATTTGAGGGTACTGACTCCCCGTAACGACTGTCAAAGTTCTTCATGACAGCCAGCATCGACGGTTTAACGGGCTCTCCGAGGCACGGGGCTAGTGATAATTAACAATTTAATACGCACTTAACTTCGAAAAGTCATTGGTGCGCGCCGTGGATTCGAACCCGATAACCTCTGCATGGCAGTCCGTTGGTATCTCCACTAGGCTATCGCTGCCTTACAAGTTTCAGTCTTCAATATACACCTTATTATACTGAATAATACAGAGTTGAATAATTAAAGAGTAAGTGGAGCTTAAATATTGACGAGATATAAACGTTTTATGTTTCCGATATGATGAGGAAGTGGTGGCTCGCTCTGAATGTGCATCAAACAAAAGCCAGCGTCGGTTATATTAAATGTGCCAAATCATCATATATTAGTATTGATGTTCATGGTGTTAGTGGGCTGTACTGTTACTAATCTTGTCCATTTTATTTTATAACGTCGTAATTATATAATACGTACGTACCGGACGACACAGCAGGAGTACACCTCCCGCAAGGTGGACCGACGATCTGGTTAAGATCGCGGGAAGCGGTTGGATGCGGGCGGCTCAAAATCAGTCTTTGTGGAGAACCTTGGGGGAGGCCTATGTCCAGCAGTGGACCTCTCTAGGCTGACATGATGAATTATATAATATTTTAAAGGGATTCTTAAGGCCTGGTTCTTTAACTTAAATTCAGTATAGAAAATCACACAAAAGGAAGAAGCAAAATGAAACTGCGTTATGTGGTGAGAAATCGTATCGAGAGACGAGATTTGCTCGAATAATAAAAACAATACTTATTGCTTTCTTGCCAATCTTGGGGTGTCATTTGTGGTAGCAGTTATTCTTAAAAAGCATTTTCGGCTTTTAAGGCGGGCGCGAGGCATCTTATGGTCATACAGGGCGTGTCGCAGATCTGTTTCTTGCCTATGTTTCTCCCGTGCGCAGGCTATTTCTCGTCGCACATTCGGAATTCGCTCCGCACCGCTCTTCTCAGTAACGATTAGTGCAACCACAATAATTAGTTCAATATCAAATCTAATTTAATCTCTGTCCAACTTAAAGTTGCTTGGCTGAGATCCCTTTTGGTATTATGGCCGCCAATTCTGCGTTTACTTTTAAATGTGTTTTATTATTAAGTATTTCCTATGGTGTACGAGTAAGGATAATTCAAAAGAAAGCATAATTTCTACTCTTGTACAAAAATAGCAGTAGTGGGATATACAAATCTGGCTTCGGCAACAAAGACAATAAACCGGACTCATACATTTATAACGCAATAGAACATAATAAGGCATACTTCCGTTCACACACACACACATATATTCTATACATGTGTGTCTATGGGTGTGTAGGATAAGCTATAGACTCTGAGGATTTATCTATCGAGTGTGTGGCGTCGTATGATTGATTGTGGCCGCGGACAGAGGTCCTTGTTTCACGTATTAGCTGATACAAGATAGGAAAACGTCTATTTGTTACAATGTTTAAATGTATCTTGCTGTATCATCGTGTTTTGCTTCATTTTTCTCTATTGTATAATCGTCTTTGTTTGATGTAATTGATTTCTGTTGTACATGCTATGGTAAAGTGTGTGTTTTGGGAGTGCGTTCATTGGTATTAGGTGGTAAAGTTCATGATGTAAAGAAATTCATCATCATCATCAGCCTTTAACAGTCCACTGCTGGACTAGGCCTGTCCTTTGAAAGGAGGAATTGGCCTACTATACCACGCTGGCCAAACGGCTTGGTATAGGGTTTGTATCAAGTTTTCCTTCTCTTACAGTGCTGTTCTCTGCATAATTTGCTCCCTCTGTCGGCTCTTACGACACCCATTCATGTAACGCAATAATTTGACAGATTTTTTACAAAACTACTTAAGTTTGAATCTTAGACTACTAATAACAATTCTATTTTTGCAAAACAATACCTATAGTCCTGTATAGACAAAATAATCTGCCTTTTTCTTTTAATAATGTGTACAAACAAAGAACTACATTATATAAAACCCGTATGGAATACTTTGCTGCCTAGTTAAGTTTATGTAAGAAGATGGTGTCCGTAGCAGGAAAGTTCTGTTCATACTACAGGACAAGATCTCCAAACTTACGAATTTTACATGATAGGCTTGTTACAAATAATTATCCTCCTAGCGTTATCGCAGTTGCAACCTAGGATCCGCTTACTAGTCAATCGGATATGATTGAATATTGGCTTTTCCACACAGCAACTGCCTGTTTGACCGCCGTAACCCAAAGGGATGAAGATATGTCAGGTTTTAGACTAATGTCAGTTTATTCAGAGGCTTGAGACGGGGCAAGTGACAATTAACAATTCAATACGCACATAACTCCGAAAATTCAGTGTTGCGCGCCGTGGATTCGAACCCTGCTTTGCAGGCTGTTGGTATCTTTACTAGGCTATTGCTGCCTCACTAGGGTATCGCTGTCTACTATACTTATTGTTCCTTCAAATGGCATTGAAATAACCTGGACAATATTGTAAAACATATCTACCTACCTCGTGAAGAATACGAAAAGTTATAAAGTACAAGCCATGGTAATATTATGTCTCGTAATTGTTCTCGGTGTCTTAGAAAATATTCATTGTTACATGAATAATCAATTCACCTTTCCAACACAGACCGACTTTTCTTTAACATCAAAGTAATTCCTTCCATGAATTCGACAACCTAATACAACAAAGCAACTTGCCAATCGAACACCTTTAATGATTAAAAACGTTGCCTTGGTAGTAATTATTAGATACAATACAAATTTTCACAGGCAAACTTGCAGATTCGTATAAGTTGATTTACCAGAAACTATAAAAGTAATTTAATATTAATGCACATGAACGTAGAAACCTTATGGTGGGATCTCATATTTTTAACTTTTTCCAGAGCGTTAGAAGGCGCGTGCAAGTGCGAAACCTTTATTGTGGTGTAAAAGGGTTGGCGTGATTTCACGTTTTCACTTTGTGTCCATCCACGTCCCGACTTACCTTTACATTTCTTGACTCCTTGTAGCCATTAATTATCATCTATCATATAGTTTCATTATAATTTTAGATAGTCCAAACATTAGTCCTTTTAATTTTGACATCAAAATAAAAATTATTTTTAAATAAAAAAGAAAACCGACTTCAAAAATCACTAAGGAACTAAAAAGCAAAAAATAATTGGTTTTGGAGCAAAACTTTTTGGAGTCGGTGCCAATCCAAGTATTTCTAATCTGACTATAAAACCTCTACCCTTTTTTATATAACTTTCGTTGTTGATTGAATAGGTACTTTGTAGTTTAGTTACTTTTTGCGTAAGGGCTTGGCACCGACTCCAAAAAGTTTTGCTCCAAAACCAATTATTTTTTGCTTTTTAGTTCCTTAGTGATTTTTGAAGTCGGTTTTCTTTTTTATTTAAAAATAATTTTTATTTTTTGCTTTTTAGTGGTATACTAATAAAATAATAGTAATAGGTGGTAAGTAGCTACATAGGATAGTGTAGGTGGTACATAATGTGGAGGCTTTCCTTATGTGCCTCAATTTTGAAATGTAGACCTGTACCTTTCTGGCAATTTCAAGTATTTTTTTGTTTTTAACTTACTAGCCTAAACACGTTCGTTTTAGTTCCATCATCAGATCCCGGCAATCATCCAGTACCAAAGTGTTTGCCAAGACGATACAAACGAACCTAAACTCGATGAGATTGCGTTATTGTATTACATAGATCCCGTGGCTACTTTCTTGCTCCATCATCAGAGTTTGGTAAATATTCAGCACTAAAGTCCATGCAAAGACGAATCAAACGAGCCCAAACTGAATGGGTTTGCATCTTTCTATTACAAAGATCCCATGGCCACCTTCCTGCTCCATCATCAGACTTTGGAAAACATTCAGCACTTAAGTCCATGTAAAGACGAATCAAACGAGACCAAACTCAATGGGATTGCGTGATTGTATTACAAATATCCCATGGGTACTTTCCTGCTCCATCATCAGAGTTTGGTAAATATTCAGCACTAAAGTCCATGTAAAGACGAGTCAAACGAGCCCAAGCTCAACGGGATTGCTTCTTTGTATTACAAAGATCCCATGGACACCTTCCTGCTCCATCATCAGACCCTGGAAAACATCCAGTACCAAAGTCCATATAAAGACGAATCAAACGACCCTAAACTTGATGAGATTGGTTTGTTGTATCACAAAGATTTCATGGTTACCTTCCAGCTCTATCATCAGACCATAGAAATCCTCCAGGATCAAAGTTTATGTAAAGACGACTCAAAAGAGCCCAAACTCGACGGCATTGGGTTGTTATCGTCAAATCGCTTTAAACGTGCTTATAATATTTGAAGAGTTCCTCCGATTTTTTCAGGATTCCATGATCAGATCCTGACCTGATGATCATGGAACCAACTAGGAGATATACTCTTTCCATCAAAACAAGAATTTTCGAAATCGGTCCAGGCGTCTTAGAGAAATCGGGGAACATACATAAAAAATAAAGATTCCGATGAATTGAGAACCTCCTCCTTTTTTGAAGTCGGTTAACAAAACCACAAAATCAAGCCCCATGGCTTAATTTTGCCACCACCACCGTGGGCCCATGCCCACAAAGGAAAATATTTATCGAATTAAGGCGAGGTTGCAGTACTTTTTAAGATTTTTGAACGTGTGAAAGTCCCATGAACTATGATATTTTTAATGAATAAAAATTTAAGTATAAAAGTTGAACATATCTTCTAGTAAATCGTAAAGATAGAAACACGATTTGGAATGATTGGTTCGATAAAAAAATTTGTCAAACATGGCACTAAATCACAATTTTAAACGTGTACTGCTTAGAGATTCCATAATGAATTTATATGAAAGTATTATCAATAGAAACAGCTCTTTATTTTAAAATAAATGGTAAAAACAGATTTCGTAATTTCGTTATCATTTTTCTCCAAGAAAAGAAATAGTCATAATGTTGGCATTATATCGCTCGCCGGCCGATCATCAGTGCCTGTCTAGGCGTGATTGAGGGCGGACGTACGTCGTTGCTCCGCAAAATCCCCCTCCACCCCCGCATGTACGTTTTCGCAAAAGTACAAAGTAATTCGTATTCCAAACTCAATCGTTCAAACCATAGACATACTAGTAAGAAACCGTAGACAGGTTACTGACAAGGTAACATGACGGAGCTTACGAGTGGCACGCATCGCGAAAAGCGTACGCACACTAATATAAATATGTCAAAACGACACACTAAGAATTAGATAAGAAGTGCAAGTGAGATAGCACATCTAATCGCAAGCGCGAAATAGAGATAAACATATACTCTCTGGACCGAAGCGCATTGTGACATCATGCTGACCGTTTCACAAACAATAATTTGACTCAGATGCGACATGATCACTTTGTCTGTCTTGAGTAAATTCAATTCGCCTCAAAGTAAATTTGATTAATTCATTTAAGGTAGGGAAATAAAAAGTCGATGTGATTTATTTATAACATTTATTAAAAAAGTACATTTCATTCAATGGAAACCTAAAACAGTACGTTAATATAAAAAACTGTGCGCTGCGGACCCACCGTAGCCCTGGCAATACCCCTGGGGGTATGGTGGGTCTTTTAAAGCTTAACCGTACTCCTGGCTGAAATGCTGGTAGTGTTATACCAACGTGCTACGTGGACATTAAACTGAACAGTGTTATCTCTCGTATGATAATGACTTACTACTTACGTTTTTGTATTTTTGACAAGCGAAGACAAGCGCTAGTACGATGATATAGTGCAACAAGGAGATAAATTAGAGAATAAAACGTTTAGGTATTACTGCTAATGGTTATAATGCTTTGTATATTATAGGTATAATCTGTGGTACTGTTGAAGACCCGTCATCATCATCATCCTTGCGCTGTCCAATCATTCCCACTAGTTCTATTGAACAGTTCTATGATAAAACTAGTGATACTTTTTTTCCCACTAATTCTATTAGCACAACTTGATGAGAAGAATAGAACTAATGGGAAACAGTTATAGGAAATTTACCACTAGTTCTATGTATGTTTTACAAGGGTAGTGTCACAACATCGCGCTCACAAATCCGAATAAATACGTATTTATAAAAATGTGTTAAACGAATGAACGTCTACAAAACAATTGAACGTCTACAAAACAAATGAACGCCTACAAAACAAATGAACGTCTACAAAACAAATAACTACCAGAAAGTGATCAGCTATCGATAGTGATTGCAAAAAACAGGTGCATGCGATTTTCGACCTTATTGACAGTTCATGATTAACGTTTTTTTTTGTTTTTTCTCGCTTTCTGGCAATATTAGGGTAATAAAATTATAAATTCTGATTAATGTCAATTAGGTTGAAAATCGCATGCACCTGTTTTCTGCAATCACTATCGATAGCTGATCACTTTCTGTAAGTCATTTGTTTTGTAGACGTTCATTTGTTTTGTAGGCGTTCATTTGTTTTGTAGACGTTCATTTGTTTTACACATTAAACAAATGAACGTTTACAAAACATAATTATTCGCATATATGAGCGCGATGTCGTGACACTACGGATGATTCCCAGTAGTTCTATTGAATACCCTTGTAAATACATACATATAACTAGACTGGGACATTTCCTATTACTTATCCCATTAGTTCTGTTCTTCTCATCAAGTTGTGCTAATAGAATTAGGTCAGTTCTATCATAGAATTGTTCAATACTACTACTATACTGGGAATGATCCCACAAAATAGTAGAACTTGAAATTAACGAACTGAAATTAATAAACTAATTACACAACAATATTATCTGGGAGTACGGTTAAGCTTTCAAAGACCCACCATACCCCCAGGGGTACTGCCAGCGGTACGGTGGGTCGGCAGCGAAAACTGTGCAGTACAATATACTTAGTTGTTTAATACTAAAAGGAGAAAAACAAGAACAAGTGAATGGACTTTGATCATCCGTCAATGTTTGTAACTTACGTATGATTTTGTATTTCTATAATAATAATAAATTGTATTGATTCAGCCTCAAATCACTTTTATTACTTGACAAAAACACACATCAGTATTTTATTATTACGAATGTGCCATCTGGATACTTTGTTTTTTAGTCTTTGAACACGCACAATACTGCTTCTCTTTTACACTCGCTAAATGCCAATTTTTTATTCACTCTATTATTTGTGATACTGAATTTATTATAAATTGAAAATAAAACGTAATATTGTAATACTCATGAATAAGAAGTGATTCCATAAGTTTTAGTCATTTTCCTACTATAGTTTAACTACTTTAGCAAAATCTCATTACACACGATGGCATTTTCAAATGTAACGTACACACACGCGAGTAAAAGAGCGAGCGCTTCCGACCACAGCGCGTACGCGACTAAAGCCAAATGAGACATTTAGAAAAAGAAAGTTTGTCATGAATTTCTCAGTTTTTAATGTGCCACTTTTGAAGTTCGCATAACTCATCTACGGTTTTATTACGCTGCTCTGTGGCACACGCACACACGAAACCCCCCCTCCCCTCCCCCCGCTCACTCGCTGACGCCACCGCCGTGTTTTTGTTTTTGCGGGGGGTGAGGTCGAGCTACGCACTGTACTGCAACCTCGCCTTAAGCTGCTCATTGTTATCAAAAGCAATGATTCGCGTTTATTTAGCTAGGATTTAACCATCATCTGAATGTCAACACTACGCTTTGATTAGTCGGTATTAAGCATAAATCATTGTATTTGGATTTCTTAGACAAAAAGCTCATCTTTAATCTCTATTAAATTATAAATGCCACAATAATTCTGTTTGGCCTGGCCATGGCTAAGTCACCAAAGCCGTCTCTTTAAAGGACTTTTTTTTCATCGTTCGAGAGGATAAATCCAATTCTACGCGGCAGATACCGCGGGTTCAGCTATTAAATGAAATAAACTGTGTAAATACGTATATGTCGATGCAGTTGGCAATCGAAGCAGCTTGTAACGAAGTTGTAACTTTCAATTCGAGACTTTGGGGATTTGTCTTTTAAACTAAAGCTAGAAGTTGTACTAACTTATTTATTTGAGCTGTGGTTTAGCTGTTGTGAAACACGGTCAAGTAAACACATGGTTTATCCGCATCGTTATAAAGTCACAGTAAAGGACTGCAGTGGTTTAATAAACTGCACCTTCTGAAAAAAGGATTATTAATTTGGCTACTTAACTGACTATTATTTTCAAATGTCTGAGTGATTTAATAGTGTATTAATTCATATTGTATGCACTAATTATAATTAATTATAACTAGTTTTAAGAGATTGTATGTATGGAAGTAGGTCCTGCGGGAAGATCAGTGTTGCAGTCTCACCTGATTCTGCAATTTATACTGACGCAGGTCATATTTGCGGTCATATTTGCGATCCAAAAACTGTTTATTATTTTTTCCTTTGTTCACTATATTGTTGTTACTACTGCATTGGAGTTGCAAATAAAAAACAATTTCATTTCATTTCATTTAAGTAATATCTGTTCCCATTTTAGTGGCAAGGTTATTTTATTACATAATAGTTTTGGGCTACATATTTACCAAGTTCTTATATTTTACATTGTCATTGTCTGTGATTAAGACCTTACTTTATGAAGTATGATGTCGAAATATGTTTTGTAAAGACTGCACGGTGCCAAAAGAAATTGAAGCCTGCTCGTCGATGCATTACGGAGAAGTAATATTAAAGTATTGATTCCTTTCTTCCCCTGCTGATCAAAATATTTCATGACAGTCTGTAACGTCATAATCAAGACATTTCCGATTCCCTTGAATTGGGATGATTACTTAAAAAGTTCTGCTAATTAAATTTCCCGGCACAAGGAAAGAGAGGAGTGTGAAGTACTTGCTTATACAACGTGTAACGAAAATAACGCACATCCTCAGACACCCCAATTAGAATACCTTGTTACAATCATAATGCATGCATTGAAATATTTTTTTTATTTACGTAAATATTGTTTTTTGAAGAAAGTATAAACTCGATTAAAAGTAAAAAGCGTGGTCACTATAAATTTGCGCACGCACACAAACACACGAAACGGTTGCTATGGTAAACAGACGACAGCGATCTGATAGGAACGAAATACGATACGATATAAACAAAATGTTTCAAATTCAGTTTTTATACCAAACTCTGATAGAGTGGGGTTTACAAAAATGATGTTTGAAAAATTTGTCAGCTACTGTTGATATTGCCAAAGATATGACAACTTCTTTCCATCACACTTTTCGGCTTTGGAGTGGACAGTCGACTTTGTATAAAATTATTCATTGTTTGTTAATAACATGCACGATCTATTGTTTCATAATATCGTAAATGACTATTGTGACTATCTTAACTTGATCATACTTAGTTACCTAGCATTATTGATAGATAAAGTAAAAGAATATCAATGAGAGAATAAAGCAAGAACGACGTGTTTAAAGTTGTAATGGTCGGGTTCAGTGGAGTTAAATCAAAGATGAGGCCTGTTTCTCACACGTATGTAATTGTGAAACACACATATATTCCGTTGCAACAATATATCCTTCATATGTCTCAGGGTCTACGGTTACACCAGGCGATTCAAAAAAGCAACTAATAATAACTAGACAGTAGGCTGCCGGTATGTAGTTTGGATACTCGAAAATTTCTCGAAGTCGTTCAAATTCAAGCGATGCACGATGGTCATGGCGTACTATGGCGAGTATGCGGCAAGTTTTCTTGGGCGTGCAATTACGTTACCCAGTTATCGATTCCCTGCTTATATACCGTAACGTAAGGGCGTTTCCGCAAGCTGAGAACAAACACAAATAAGAATCAGTGCTTGCGAAAACCGCTCTGATTATTATGATGGAAATTAGACGTAAGCACTTACCCCGTGACACGTTGCTTCAAACCACTTATTACTCTAACACTTGGCGTTACGATATGCACAAAGTGCTTACTTTAAATAGCAATCTCTTCACAACTGTAATCGACTTGACGGTGATTTATTAGCATCAACAATTACGGAGCACAAATCGAAAAATATTCTCAACTGTCTCGGTGTTCCTTGTTATATACATCTCCCTGTCATTTTTATTTTCCGACCACCCACATTTTCATAACATTCTCAAGCGATGAAACTAAATGCTAATTTGAAACCAAGCATTTTGATCTTTACAATATCACCTACTTTGTAGTCACAAATGCGACGCCTCATGTTATAATGTTTACTATTGGTCTCATGCGCTTGCTGAATTCTCTTACAAACATCATCATACACCTTGAATTTAGCCTTGTCAAAGGTAATTGGATTGTCCAGTTCGAAGCTGTAGGGTTTCATGCCATGGACTGCTGCTTCTCTTCCAAAGAACAAAAACGAAGGTGTTTTACCCGTTACTTCATGGGCCGACGTCCTGATGGCATGTCCTATGTGAGGTATATACTTGTCCCATTCTTTATGGTAAGATGCAATAGCCGAACCAATAACTTTGTTCACACGTTCAGTAGGATTGGCTTGCGGATGATAATAAGGCGTATACCAAAGCTTGACCCCGTAACTTGACACCATGTCCTTGAACTGATTAGAAACAAATTGCTTGCCATTATCACATACTATAATGTTAGGAGTACCAAACATCAAAAATATCTGTTCTTCCATTATTTGCGTAATAGTCGATGCCTTCCCATTTCTGAGTGGATACAGGAAACACAATTTACTGAACCAACAAGATATAACTAGTATCATTGTGTTGCCATGCTTCGATTTTGGAAACGGACCCATAAGGTCGACAGAGATAATTTGGAATGGCTGCGTCACTTCTCGCTGCTTGCCCATTAAGCCAGCTGGTTTCATTTGTGAGTGCTTATATTTCACACATACTTCACACTTCCGCACATGGTTCTTCATATCTTTGATCATTGTTGGCCAGTAATAGCGTTGTCTCACTCGATTCACAGATTTTTTCACTCCCATGTGGCCAGAGGTAGGGTCGTCATGGCATTCTTTTAAAACTTCAAGGTGAAGTTTTTCTGGTATGACGAGTTTCCAACCATCATTTTCATTAGGAAATTGCCTCAATTTAATGTATTTCCACAATTGTCCCTGACTAATCTCCCAATCTGGTTCATTTCTCCCAGCCAGTACCTTGTCTTCCTTTGCCTTATACCAATCATCTTTCTGTTCTGGTTTTATCTCGACGATGCTTACTTCATCACTAATGGCTCTTGATAAGGCATCAGGTACAGTATTATACTTTCCCTTGCGCTGAACCACTTCGTAGTCAAATTGTTGTAAACGCATGACCCATCTAGCCAAACGTCCGTGTGGGTCCTTATTACGGTGTAGCCGTTGCAGGGTGCTATGGTCAGTAATAACCTTGAAGTGACTTCCTTCAATGTAAGGGCGAAACTGTTCTACCGCATGGAGAACACTCAGCAGTTCTCGCTCTGACGCTGAATATTTGCATTCCCTTTCCGATAGCTTTTTGCTCGTGTACGCGATGGGCATTTCCATACCGTCCACATTCTGGATCAAAACACCGCCAGTACCTCTGTTAGACGCGTCACATTGAACGGAAAATGGTTTCGTGAAATCTGGCAATCTTAATACTGGCGTGGATGTCAAGGCAGTCTTTAAATTGATAAAAGATTCCTCCGCTTCTTTGTTCCATACAATGCGTTTTGCCTTTTTTCCACCCTTAGTCAGATCATGTAGTGGACCTGCCACAGTGGCAAAGTTCTTGATAAATCGTCTTTACCAGCTGGCTAACCCAATAAATCGCTTTAATTCAGTGTAAGTCGTTGGCCGAGGGTAATCTGATGGCTTTAACTTGATCGGGGTCAGTACGTAATCCTTCCTTGTCTACAACATAGCCCAGGTATTTCAAAGATGACCTCGCAAATGCACATTTATATATGTTGATTGTGAGACCCGCTCTTTGTAGTTGGTATTTTACGTGTGTTAGTGACAATATGTGGTCTTCAAAGCTTGGGTTACTGATCACGATGTCATCTAAATATGTGAATATTTTTCCTTCGAACTCTGGCGTAAACAAGCGGTCCATCCACCTTTGTTGTGTTTGGGATGCATTGCTTAAGCCAAAGGGCATAACTTTGAACGGAAAAAGTCCTTTTCCCGGGAGACCGAACGCAGTTTTCTCTTTACTCGTTTCCTCAAGCGGTATTTGACAAAATGCCGATCGTAAAACGATAGTGGACAGGAATCGGGCGTTTTTTAGACTGTCTAAGATAGTAGTGACTCTAGGCAATGGGTAGGAGTCCTTTACAGTTATCTTGTTTAACTGACGGCTATCAAGACACAGTCGATTCTTGCCTGAAGCTTTCTTTACCAGTAATACAGGAGAACGCCATGAACTAATCGAGGGCTCTATCACGTCATTATCGATCATGTCTTGAATTTCCTTTTCTAACTCCTTCATAATCGGTGGCGCAAAAGGATACTGTTGTTGTTTGATGGGTAATTGGTTGCCGGCGTCAATTTTATGTTCTATCATTGATGTTCTGCCTAAACCTTTACCTATGAACCCATTTCCTCCAATAACCTATTAAGCCGTTCTTTTTGCTCACTAGAAAGTTCATCACGAGAAATTACGGGGTGCGAGACAGTGATTTCCGCAATATCAGCTATAGGCTGCCCAACTCCTATCGTTAAATTAAATGGTGTGAAAAAATTCATGCCCAAAATAATGTCATGTTTTAAGCCATCCATAATATAAAAGTGAACAACTTTATAATTCTCAGTAAATTGGATAGGCAAATGAACAACCGAATCAATTACGTGCGTAGTACCATCAGCCGAATACACGCTTATCAACTTTATGCTCAGTGAACCCCAATTTACTGATTTTCTTGGCAAATTCTAGCGAAATTACTGAGGCAGTAGCCCCCGAATCAAGTAACCCGATAAATGACTGATTTAAAATTTTTATTTTTACATAATAACGATTATCTAAGGCATTTCTATTTACGTTACAAATATCGCCCGTTTTAAGGAATCTCGAGACGGTATGTAGCCATTGTTGCCAGTCATCTGCATTAAAATGACCTACTTGCTCAGAGATCGATCGGCTAGCATCGACTCTGACTGATCGTTTCCCTTACCCGTATTATTGTAGGTGCATTTCTGGGTAGTTTTGCCGAACTTCCCACACCTATAACAGAATAGTCTTTGCTTTAGCAGTTTACAATTTCTAAAACGGTGTCCTGGATTTCTACAATTCTAGCATTTTATTTCATTAGCATTAATAGCTGCCAGCTCAACCGTATTTTCATGTGTGTTTGAATTACCACCCTAATATGCTAAGTCACGCTCTATGAATACATCATTCCGATTCGGTTCCTTAAAATTGTCACATCTTAACTTAGTGCGTTCTATGATTCTTAAAACAGCCGTTAATTCAGTCATAGACTCAAAAGTGTCACGACAGATTGCCTTCTGATAGTAGGGTTGTAAATTCTTTCTAACGATCATCAATTTTTGTGTTTCCGGAATAGGATTCGGTAATCGATTAAACATATTCTGCATTACAGCAATATATATCAAAACGCTTTCTCTGTTGCTTTGGGTTCTTCTCTTTATCTCATCTAGTAGTTCTTCTTGATAATAAGGCAATTGAAATGCGTCCAGAAGTAGCTGCACTAATTCAGACCAATCTGTCGCCGTATCCTTATTGGCCCTAAACCATATCAAGGCGTCCTCTTCGAAAAGGTCTATCGCGTATCTAAATAAGTCTTCATCCGTAGCATTTCGCGCTTCTTTGAGTTCCTCTATTCTTTCCAAGAAGGCGTTTATGCTTAGGGTACCATTGCCGCTAAATTTGATACCCCAGTCCTTAATGGGAACTAGCTTCCTTTTGTGGAAACCATTATCAAAGGTCGAAGTCCTCTGCAGGCCAGGATAACGTAATGAAGGGCCAGGCCTATCTAAGGTTGTCGGTGACATGTGTTCTTTGGCCCGATTCCGTGCATTCTCATGGCCACTCTGTCGTATTAACGCTTTTTTGTCGGGTATCTGGCTTTTCACTAATTGTTCTATAATCTGTCCAGCCTCGTCACCCAAAGATTTCTGCAAAACATCCTTATCGTGTTCCGAAATCCCATCATCGTCCTCATCCTCCTGTTCTAGGTTCCTTAGCGACGATATAGTATTCTGAATATTTTTCAGTAGCTCTAAATGCTTATCAATGTACGTTGTTTTAGTGGGAATAATGAGTTTAGCGCATTTCGCCAAATGCGTCAAACGAGAGTGCATACGTCTAATAAAAGAGTGGTCTGGACAATGTGATACCTCTGTTATAAGTGAGACTATAACCGATAATTTAGTTTCACAAATTAGAACTTCGTTACTCGGATTATCCACGCACGGTTTAGGAACTTTGAAAGAAATTGTTGACTCACCTCTAGCCTCTCTAGATAAAATTTCTCTTAAAAATTTCCGCATAGTCGCCACAGTTTTACAATCTGATACGCCTCGGCAAGCCAATTCAAACTCAAGTTCATCTTTATATAATACATTTACATCCATGTCTAAAATATTTATCCTTAAAAAAATCAGATGACAAAAAAAGCACAATAACGTGTGTTCGTTACAAATAAAAACCGTTTGAAACCAGTGGTTAATTAAAGAAAAAACTCAGTAAATTATGTCTGTTGTAAACAAATATACCGTTTAGAAATGAGTACTTAAAATAAACACAATAACTTATGTTCGTTACAAATAAAAACCGTTTAAAAACCAGTAGCTAAAATTAAAAAACACACAAAGCCTATGTCCGTTACAAAAACAAGTAGGTACATAAAAATCATTTTCAATTTATAAAATAGCAGAAGCACAAGATATAAAATTTAACTATAAAAATAAAACACAGTTAAGCAGGTATACAAAAAAAACAATTCAAATTCTGATATATACCAAAAATAAGTTAGAGTTACATACGTTACCAAACAGCTATAAGTAGGTACGTTAAAACAAATTCAAATTTAAAAAAATACCAGTAGGCCAAAATTCAAAACGTTTCTCTGTGTGTTGCAAAAAAATACAACGATAAGTAGGTACAACAAAATAAACCAAAATTTAAATACATAATACAAGTAGGTCAGTATTTAAGACCTCATGAATAGCCTAACGCAGCCCCGGCTGGCCTCCGGCCTAAGCAGTGATGTTATCTGCAATTTCTGCTCCCTTAGTCGGTTCCTACGACACCCACGGGAAGAATGGGGGTGGTGACACCCTGTATTCTTACTCCGTCACCACACGGATAATTAAGTATTTATTTACTTGCACAAGGTAGATAACAAAGCACAGTTACTAGATACTATGTGAGTGTGATATCACAATTTCCTGTGATGTTATCTGCAATTTCTGCTCCCTTAGTCGGTTCCTACGACACCCACGGGAAGAATGGGGGTGGTGACACCCTGTATTCTTACTCCGTCACCACACGGATAATTAAGTATTTATTTACTTGCACAAGGTAGATAACAAAGCACAGTTACTAGATACTATGTGAGTGTGATATCACAATTTCCTTTACTTATATGCCCATCTTATATACAGTTTACCCGTTCGGCGCCAATGTAATGGTCGGGTTCAATTGAGTTAAATCAAAGATGAGGCCTGTTTCTCACACTTATGTAATTGTGAAACACACATATATTCCGTTACAACAATATCTCCTTCACATGTCTCAGGGTCTACGGTTACACTGTGCGATTCAAAAAAGCAACTAATAATAACTAGACAGTAGGCTGCCGGTATGTACCTTGGATACTCGAAAATTTCTCGAAGTCGTTCAAATTCAAGCGATGGTCATGGCGTACTATGGCGAGTATGCGGCAAGTTTTCTTGGGCGTGCAATTACGTTACCCAGTTATCGATTCCCTGCTTATATACCGTAACGTAAGGGCGTTTCCGCAAGCTGAGAACAAACACAAATAAGAATCAGTGCTTGCGAAAACCTCCCTGGTTATTATGATGGTAATTAGACGTAAGCACTTACCCCGTGACACGTTGCTTCAAACCACTTATTACTCTGACACTTGGCGTTACGATATGCACAAAGTGCTTACTTTAAATAGCAATCTCTTCACAACTGTAATCGACTTGACGGTGATTTATTAGCACCAACAATTACGGAGCACAAATCGAAAAATATTCTCAACTGTCTCGGTGTTCCGTGTTATATACATCTCCCTGTCATTTTTATTTTCCGACCACCCACATTTTCATAACATTCTCAAGCGATGAAACTAAATGCTAATTTGAAACCAAGCATTTTGATCATTACAAAGTTGTAAATTAATAACTACATTAATAAAATAATCAAATAACTTACAGGATAAAATCACATTCTGTTAGTCCACTTAACACTTCACTGTTTCTTCACACATCACATCTTTTCACTGTTTCAAAAGTAGCTAATATCTTAATTAACTCCTAGGCACTTGTTGTCTCCTCACAATAAACTAGTGATTTAATATTTCCCCACAGTGAAAAAGTCCGGGGGCGACAAGTTAACATCAAGATGATGCAGAACGTTCCACACCAGCACCGTCATGTTGATAATTACACATTTTTTCGCAATTAAAATATATTTTCGCAACTCTCGCCGACAGATTCCCGATGGATGACTAGAATAGATACTTGTCATAACTTGTTTAAGCGCATCGCCAGCGCTTGTCATTGGCCAGCGCGTGCGACACATTACGTCTCGATCTTGCCTGTTGATTATTACGTAAGCGAAAGATAGATGATAGATATTTTGGTGGTAAATTGTGTGTTATTGTATTTTGCCGCAATTGTGTTGTATTAATGTGTGCGTTCGTGTGACCCAACGTCGAACCATTAAACAAATGCATTTTAAAAGAAGGCGTTCTGCTTTGACTTAAGGTTTATTTTCGTATATTTCAACTTTTCAAACAAATGAGTGACTATAATTTACGTTATTTTTATTATATTAGAACAAAAAAAAGACAATATTAAAAATGACTGAAATGGATTCAGTAGCCGATTCTGAACAAACTACTTTCAGGAAGTGCATTTAAATATGTTACATGTTGTATCTTACGAGGTAACAGCGAGAAGGGACAATTGAATTGTGAATGTTTTAGAAATTCCCGTTATAGCGGATATTTATGTTGACGTGTCAAAAAACAACAAAGTGTCATAATTCAAAGTTATCTGTAGGGGCTTTGAAAATATCAAGACGAGTCTTGTGGACGGCGTTCGTTTGTGATGAGAAAGGAAAAGAAAAGTGTCGCCCGACGACGTTTCACCGCGTTGAGGTGTGTGGCGTGCCTCGGGCCATCAACCTTTGCGATAATTTAAAAGATCTTGGCGAGCAGAATTCTGGAATGATTTAAAACTTCTGTCACTTAAAATGGTGGCATCATTTTTATTTATCGGTTCAAGAACGCACATGAAGTTCTTAAACTTTTGTTTGAGTTAAATTTCATGATCGTAACAACGTTGAAAAAAAATTACGTCATTATTTATCTGTAATAGAAAACCAAAGTTTATATTATTGGCGATGCGAAGATTATCTGCGCGCCTCTATGGCGAAATTTTGAAGTTGTCAATGTATGATGCTTTCAATAAAACTTTGCTTCGAGGCTATGGCGGTAACTGTATTGAGAGCTATCAAAAGTATCAAAAGTAGTAGTGATTTGTGAAAGAGTCGTACATAAACAACTTCTATTTTCACCGCTAGAGTCGCTAGTTAGAATCTTAGCATCGCCAACTAAAGATAGGTAACATTACCTAGTTATACAAATATTGAATTGTTGAAGGTAATAAAGGCTTGCTACGTTGTAAATGCCACGAAATTTATTTTTATGACGGGTTTCTTCGGCAAGTTACTGTGTGACACAAAAGTAATTAATTATGTTGAGTAGGTTCAAAATAATGTGAAGTTGTATTTGTTATTTCGAGTCCCGCTAAGAGTAGTTGAGAGCACTTAAATAAATTAGCATTCTTCATTTTATCGCAGTGCCGTAAAAATGGATATTTCGTTATATCTTCTGTTGTTTTATTACAGACGAAGTTATGTTTTTAATTATGGCGAGAGATTGCAGTAAGTAAATATGGTTAAAAGCTTTTATTACGTGCAGTAAAAGTTATTGCGTTTATTCGCTCGATTTATGACATACCATTACATAAAGTGCAGCTGGCTTTGTGTTAAGAAATGGTGACCCAGATTTGTCGTACTCTTTGTAATGTGTCGGTCGGTGGACAATTCTGATTGATCCCTCAATTCGTCCCCACAAATTAAAAGGTCACTTAATTAGAAAAGGTCTGCAGTTAAATCTTGCTACTCGCCCGCGGAGTGGAGTTTCCGGTTCCGGACGGTAGTGCGAGAGAGTCCTTACCTGCGACTGTCGAATTGTTGAGGTTTTATACAGAACGTATGTAGCTGAATATCACTACCACTTTGGTTTTACTTAAACCTTAATATTATAGCCTCGGTACCTACGTTCTGATACTAAATGTGAGATTATGATTGTTCATTCGAATGCCAAATCTTGTAAGAGATATCACATTACTTGTTACTTTTAAATGGCTTTAACATGAAATTTAATTAAAACGTTTTAATAAGTATATCAGATATTTAGACAGGATTTTCTTTAATAAATAGAGGTGATGACCACTAGCTCGATCGACAAGCTAGTGACAAATGTAATCCAATAGGTATTGATTTAGGTTTCGGTGGTGAGTCGGTAGGTTCACATTATCATGAAGTAACTTGCCCAGTATTATCGAGACCTAAAAATGACTTACACTTTCTTAAAATACATATGTAGTGTAAGGATAAAAAATGTGTGTAATATTTCTTCAAATATCGTGCAATAAATTGAATGTTGGGTTCCTTTCAAATATTGTAGCGTTTGAACTTACCTACTCTATTTCTATTGCGAGATGATTTCGCGTTTCACTTTAGACGTAGAACATTTGGAATGTTCTTGTAAAATGGAAAAAGGCGCTGTTGAATTTGCAAGCACTTAAATTGTGCGGTGGTGTATCTCGACCTGTACCTGTGCACCTAATGACGCTGGCATACATTCTCATCGCAGGAGTAGACGTTTTCATTTACCCAGTTACTTGCTATTTTATACGCATGAATGGACGAACGGTTATCGTAAAAAGGCTGACGACGGTAATTTTCTTTATAAAATCTTTTCTAAACAGTCTTCGATAATATTCGTTATTGTGTATACCTATTTCTCGAAGAGCTCTTTATTGGCTATTGAGTGTTCATTAATCAAACTTCAGTGCCGGAGGCCCTATCCCCTTTCCTTCTCCCTCATCCCACTCCTTATCCTATCCCTTTTCCCAACCCCAAGGGGCGGCAACGCACTTGTGACTCCTGTGGTGTTGCTTGTGTCCATGACTGGCGGTAATTGCTTACCATCAGGTGATCCATCTGCTCGTTTGCCGCCTATTACTATAAAAAAAAACACTTAGGTATTTTCCGCCGGATTTAGGGATGCTGCATTATTATTTACGGCGTGAACAACAAGCCTCGTCTCGAGATTAATGGTGTTATCGAAAGCACTTGTAAAGCGGCGAGATTGGAGACGCTCGCGCTGTGCGCCAAAGTAAACTACACTGTGTTTATTATACAGTTTATTAAAGGAACGATTGGGAGTTACCAGTAGGTATTTGTGCTAATCATTGTTTTTGTATTTTTTTTAATACTACTAGATAAGACTGGCTCGATAGTGCAGTAACTGCTTTACATATGTATATATGTAAATATACCGTATAGGTACGATTATCTATGTGTAAGAATGTGGTGCGTTCATGAGATCGATAGGTAAACCGGGATAAGTTATGTAATTGCATTTAAACTTATTGATACCATAAGGGTCGGGAGTGAAACTGCGACGGACTGCTAGAGTTAGTTAAAATATTAGGGGACCGGGCATCGCTCATCCTCTATAAGCAAGCTTTTGCTAGTTTTTGATATAAACGTTGTTGACTTAAGATTTTAACATCGTGCATAATTAAGACCCAATCTCACTAGCTTGTCAATGATGCGCGTTGCTTTAAAGTTTCTCTAGCGTTGACACAGTGCGTACATTGTGTGCAAGTTGCTCGATAACTTTTGAATACACGTAGGTAAGACTTAGAAAACACAGTCATGCTCAATTGCTCAGCATGTGTGCTACGAAGGCGTGCTATGGAGGTGAGTTACGGAGGCGTGCTACGGAGGCATAGTACGAAGGCGTGCTATGAATGTAGCAATTTGCAGCTTACTACGTTGAAGCGCCCCATGCCTTCTCCACCGTCTTGCCGTGCGCTGCGGCCGTATGGTATCGACGATGGTTCAACTTCGTAGTCAAACGAACGCTTTTGCGCCCCCAGAGGCCGGCACTTATTTTACTCACGAAGGCGTACATATGCGACAGCGTTACCTGTGCTTGCGGGTGAGTTACCAGCTGATTTGGAAGCTCGTCGTGCGGGACGAGTTGCAGACGAGAGTTAGCATCTGGCCGCGAAGGAACTGCACATTCTGAAGTTCACAGTTTATAGGTGGGAGTTCGCTGCTCTTTAGCAAGAACGATGGCAGGCTAGTGAAGATGGACGCGAGTTATAAAGCTTCTTCCCCAATGTAAGGATGAAATCAGGAAGGGTCGAACCGGATAACGAGGTCTCCCAATTACTCACCGGACCCGGATGCTTCAGGAAGCGCCTACACAAGCTTGGGCTTTGCGACACTTCGGTCTGCCCGTGCGATGAAGCTGAAGAAGATCGCAGATGCTAGATTCGATCCGCTACGCAGAGGCGGGCCCAGTGTATCACGTGGAACTGGTTCGCAGCATTGAAAATTTTGGTGTGTTGCGCATATTTGCGCAGATTTGGCACTCCATCAGAAGAACCTTGGACAGCTAATGGATTGAGTGACGCTGAGCGCGAAGTACAATTCTGTGTTGTTTCGACCTATTAAGGAATAGTAGGTACATACCTTTGGGGAGAATATGGCTCGGGACATGAAAGATTTGTAGGGAGTCAAGAAAAAGCGCGCGGGAAAGAGCAGACGCAAGTACCGTGCGCATCTCCCGGGATTCTGTCCGTACGCCGCAAGGCAGACAGGACCATGAGGTGGTGGTGGCAGTATGTCGATACATCAAAAGTTCGAGCTTTGTTGCTTTCTTGCTCAGTTACCTCACGTTGGCTCATCATTGTCACATGTCACATTTGTTTGGGGAGCTACTTCGGTAAGCATCGGCTGTAGAACGGTTACAGAGTTTCGTAGCTTGGCTTTCGCGACCTCGTAGCATAGATGCGTAGCACATCTCTGGTGCAAAAGGAACTTGACACGCCTGCTCGACAAACGCTGGTGTAATAGGCACCTAAAACTACTTCTATATAGTTACATTTAAACCAAAATTACTTTGAATTAGCTCCGATCAGTACAATTTTCAAGCTTGCCATTTTCTTGAAAAGTTCAAGTGTAACAAATTATATAAAAACTAGCAACATGTGTCATATTTATTTGTGTGCCTCGGGCTTGATGGATATTATCCAAAATATATTTTTGTTTTTAAATCTCAACAACGACGCATATTTCCAAAGTTTTTATTTACAAGAGAATACCAAAACTAACCATACGTTTAACGAAACAATCCCATGTAGTACAAAGAGTAAGGAAAACACTTGGGCGGAATGTAGCCGGCGGCATTCGTCATGTCATGTCGTAGTAATTCCGGCACAACTGTCGCGTCCTCAAGGCGACGGAACGTTTTTAGGGCAACATCACACTACCAACACGTACTTTCTGCTAATGTGGCAACCATTACTTATATGGTTGTATATACAATCGTACATTAACTCTTACCGTCAGTACAGCCCTGTTTTGTGATAATGATGATTGCTACAATTTGTTTAATTCATCATTCTGTGCTCTACCTATTCTGGAAAATTGTATGTCAACGAGCTCCTAAATGGCTCGACCAATTCCAAAGACAATTTTGTGGGATAATATTTTTGGCAGTCTTCGATTGGCAACTGTAGTATGTATGTAAACCCTGGAGGAACGTGTCATACGGTGGGTTTATTGTATAATTCACGGTAAACTCTACCACGAGGGGCATAGTTGCAAAAGGCTGCCCTCAGGGAGGTGTACTCTCACCCCTGTTATGGAACATTGTGGTGGACGATCTTTTACGGAACTTAAACGACAGACGATTCTACACGGTCGGCTATGCAGACGAAATTGCCATCCTGATCAAAGGTGACTCAGAAGAAACGATCCGCAATCGGATGCAAGCAGCCTTCAGGATCATGGAGGAATGGTGCAACCAACATGAACTGACGGTTAACCCCAACAAAACGGAGCTAGTACTTTTCACCAACAAAAGGAAAACCCATATGTGCAAAACACCAAAACTCTTTCGAACGGAGCTTACCCTATCGAATGAAGTCAAGTACTTGGGCGTAATACTTGACCATAAGCTAAACTGGGGTAAGCGCATCAGCACTAAAACAACAAAAGCATGCACAATCTTTTGGCAATGTCGGAGAATCATAGGTAAGAAATGGGGTCTCAAACCATCTATCACCCTGTGGATCTACACTGCCATTATACGCCCCATGCTTACATATGGTGCAGTAGTGTGGTGGCCACGCACACAACTAAGCACAATCACAAAAAAGCTACAGAGCCTTCAACGCCTAGCCTGCTTGGCCACAACAGGCTGCATGAAGACCACCCCAACAGCCGCCTTGGAGATACTACTGGACCTAAGACCGCTGCACCTAATGATCCAGCAGGAAGCTGGTGCTGCAGCAATCCGTCTAGACAAGCTCGGGCTGTGGAGAAAGGATGATCGAATAACCCACGCACGCCTAAAAGGGACCTTAACCAAAGCGATCCCGATGTTAGAGGCCGCTTGCGATCTCATCCCTAAAACCTTTGTCTTTGACAAAAAATATCGCATCCAATTACAGGAGGAACACAAAGACAGCTCTGGTATACACGAAGTCAACGTATACACAGACGGCTCAAAAACGAAGCGTGGGACAGTTGCGGGCTTATTCTCCCATGACTTAAATATCAACATCTCAACATCCCTTGGCACTCTTAACACCATATTCCAAGCCGAGTGCGTTGGGATAACAAGAGCCGCACCAGCAATCGCGTCTAGGAACGTAAGTGACCTGTCTATACGCATTATCACGGACAGTGTCTTTGTACTACAAGCTCTCGGCAGCAACTGCTTTAACAGCGGCCTCATCATGGAATGCCACCTAGAGCTGCAAAAGATTGCAGAGAAGAATCGGGTTACGCTGCAATGGATTAAAGGCCACAGCAACTCCGCAGGCAATGACGCCGCAGACCAACTGGCACGACAAGGATCGGACACAATGATAATGGGACCCGAGCCGATTGTACCGATACCGGCAAGCCAACTCAAAACATGGCTACACGAGAGAACCGCACATGAACATGAAAAACAGTGGGCAGACATAAAAGAATGCAGACAAACAAAAGATGCTATCCCCCGCTTGAACAAGCGATTCTCGCACAAGCTGCTGCATTCTAACAGAAAAACTCTTAAGCATCTGACAGGCATAATAACCGGCCACTGTCCACTCAACATGCACCTATTCAACATAGGCGTTACGGACAGCCCACTGTGCAGGGGCTGCATGGAAACCGAAGAAACACCCGCTCACGTCATTCTGCACTGCACAAGCGTGAGCGATCAACGGGCAAAGCTGCTGAACAACCCCAGAACCATGTGTGAGGCTTTGAACGACATCAGCCAACTAATGGCTTTCTGGAAGGAGCTAAGGTGGTATGAGTAGTCGGCGTCAATCAAGTCGCCACTTTCGCACAATGGCCCAAATAAGTGGCTAAGTGCGGAAAACACACGTCCAACTAAACTAAACTAAACGGTGGGTATTGAAAAACCTACCAACAAGCGGTGATGAAGCATCGCTGCGGTAATTGCATGTGATCAACGAAAGCGTCTTTAAATATAATCGCCCGCACTAGAAATAAATCCTGTGTCGCGGTGAACTTTAGAAACTTTCAAGCGATATACAAAGCGCACACAGACTCGAAAAAAATTGTGGATCACACAAATTGTTGGTCGTATGGGAATCGAATCCACAACAAGCCTTTCGAGGTATGCTTATATCAAAACACCTGATCGCTTTAATTTCTGTGTCCATAATAGTTAATAATGTAATATGAGAGTATTAAAGTTATTGTAACAATAGTGGCCATCTCGATAATTCCGTCTAGGTAATCAATCGAATCAGATTCCATCGGCCATAAACGTGATTGCAAAATGATTGGACCGGATTTTTTAAATCTCAACAACGACGCATATTTCCAAAGTTTTTATTTACAAGAGAATACCAAAACTAACCATACGTTTAACGAAACAATCCCATGTAGTACAAAGAGTAAGGAAAACACTTGGGCGGAATGTAGCCGGCGGCATTCGTCATGTCATGTCGTAGTAATTCCGGCACAACTGTCGCGTCCTCAAGGCGACGGAACGTTTTTAGGGCAACATCACACTACCAACACGTACTTTCTGCTAATGTGGCAACCATTACTTATATGGTTGTATATACAATCGTACATTAACTCTTACCGTCAGTACAGCCCTGTTTTGTGATAATGATGATTGCTACAATTTATTTAATTCATCATTCTGTGCTCTACCTATTCTGGAAAATTGTATGTCAACGAGCTCCTAAATGGCTCGACCAATTCCAAAGACAATTTTGTGGGATAATATTTTTGGCAGTCTTCGATTGGCAACTGTAGTATGTATGTAAACCCTGGAGGAACGTGTCATACGGTGGGTTTATTGTATAATTCACGGTAAACTCTACCACGAGGGGCATAGTTGCAAAAGGCTGCCCTCAGGGAGGTGTACTCTCACCCCTGTTATGGAACATTGTGGTGGACGATCTGTTACGGAACTTAAACGACAGACGATTCTACACGGTCGGCTATGCAGACGAAATTGCCATCCTGATCAAAGGTGACTCAGAAGAAACGATCCGCAATCGGATGCAAGCAGCCTTCAGGATCATGGAGGAATGGTGCAACCAACATGAACTGACGGTTAACCCCAACAAAACGGAGCTAGTACTTTTCACCAACAAAAGGAAAACCCATATGTGCAAAACACCAAAACTCTTTCGAACGGAGCTTACCCTATCGAATGAAGTCAAGTACTTGGGCGTAATACTTGACCATAAGCTAAACTGGGGTAAGCGCATCAGCACTAAAACAACAAAAGCATGCACAATCTTTTGGCAATGTCGGAGAATCATAGGTAAGAAATGGGGTCTCAAACCATCTATCACCCTGTGGATCTACACTGCCATTATACGCCCCATGCTTACATATGGTGCAGTAGTGTGGTGGCCACGCACACAACTAAGCACAATCACAAAAAAGCTACAGAGCCTTCAACGCCTAGCCTGCTTGGCCACAACAGGCTGCATGAAGACCACCCCAACAGCCGCCTTGGAGATACTACTGGACCTAAGACCGCTGCACCTAATGATCCAGCAGGAAGCTGGTGCTGCAGCAATCCGTCTAGACAAGCTCGGGCTGTGGAGAAAGGATGATCGAATAACCCACGCACGCCTAAAAGGGACCTTAACCAAAGCGATCCCGATGTTAGAGGCCGCTTGCGATCTCATCCCTAAAACCTTTGTCTTTGACAAAAAATATCGCATCCAATTACAGGAGGAACACAAAGACAGCTCTGGTATACACGAAGTCAACGTATACACAGACGGCTCAAAAACGAAGCGTGGGACAGTTGCGGGCTTATTCTCCCATGACTTAAATATCAACATCTCAACATCCCTTGGCACTCTTAACACCATATTCCAAGCCGAGTGCGTTGGGATAACAAGAGCCGCACCAGCAATCGCGTCTAGGAACGTAAGTGACCTGTCTATACGCATTATCACGGACAGTGTCTTTGTACTACAAGCTCTCGGCAGCAACTGCTTTAACAGCGGCCTCATCATGGAATGCCACCTAGAGCTGCAAAAGATTGCAGAGAAGAATCGGGTTACGCTGCAATGGATTAAAGGCCACAGCAACTCCGCAGGCAATGACGCCGCAGACCAACTGGCACGACAAGGATCGGACACAATGATAATGGGACCCGAGCCGATTGTACCGATACCGGCAAGCCAACTCAAAACATGGCTACACGAGAGAACCGCACATGAACATGAAAAACAGTGGGCAGACATAAAAGAATGCAGACAAACAAAAGATGCTATCCCCCGCTTGAACAAGCGATTCTCGCACAAGCTGCTGCATTCTAACAGAAAAACTCTTAAGCATCTGACAGGCATAATAACCGGCCACTGTCCACTCAACATGCACCTATTCAACATAGGCGTTACGGACAGCCCACTGTGCAGGGGCTGCATGGAAACCGAAGAAACACCCGCTCACGTCATTCTGCACTGCACAAGCGTGAGCGATCAACGGGCAAAGCTGCTGAACAACCCCAGAACCATGTGTGAGGCTTTGAACGACATCAGCCAACTAATGGCTTTCTGGAAGGAGCTAAGGTGGTATGAGTAGTCGGCGTCAATCAAGTCGCCACTTACGCACAATGGCCCAAATAAGTGGCTAAGTGCGGAAAACACACGTCCAACTAAACTAAACTAAACTAAACGGTGGGTATTGAAAAACCTACCAACAAGCGGTGATGAAGCATCGCTGCGGTAATTGCATGTGATCAACGAAAGCGTCTTTAAATATAATCGCCCGCACTAGAAATAAATCCTGTGTCGCGGTGAACTTTAGAAACTTTCAAGCGATATACAAAGCGCACACAGACTCGAAAAAAATTGTGGATCACACAAATTGTTGGTCGTATGGGAATCGAATCCACAACAAGCCTTTCGAGGTATGCTTATATCAAAACACCTGATCGCTTTAATTTCTGTGTCCATAATAGTTAATAATGTAATATGAGAGTATTAAAGTTATTGTAACAATAGTGGCCATCTCGATAATTCCGTCTAGGTAATCAATCGAATCAGATTCCATCGGCCATAAACGTGATTGCAAAATGATTGGACCGATCCAACGATATTGTTTGTACTAAGTTTATTGAATATGTAGGTATTTTCCATTTCTATCATTGGCAGGCATAATAGGTACCACAAATAAACTACCACTCAAGAAATTCTACGTTTAAATTATCGTACCGTTTTAAATGTTACTTGTGGAAACCGTGGTAATGTTATTCTAGATATACTTACACTAGCAGGCGTTCATTTCATTGAACATTTCTCAATCCTTTAGGGCTCCAGGGAACATACATCCCAA
This sequence comes from Euclidia mi, assembly GCA_944739405.2. Taxonomy (NCBI): domain Eukaryota; kingdom Metazoa; phylum Arthropoda; class Insecta; order Lepidoptera; family Erebidae; genus Euclidia; species Euclidia mi. The sequence continues at coordinate 24,541,457 of OX123202.2, forward strand.
TTTTCAGCTACTTGCGACCAGCAGTTTTTTCTGTGAGTTGTCTGTCAGTCAGTCAGTAGTGTACGAATTTTATAAATACAGATTATTAATAAAATTTATAACTAGTCCGTGGTCCGCTTATTTTGGTTTATGTCCGTAACGAACTATACAGGGTGTCACAAGACCCATCACCAAGCCTACTCGTTGTGGTCATCATGCCAAGTCATACTAACCAAAAAGAATACCTGGGAAACGAATTCATTTTTTAAGTTTCACATTTTTTAAAACCGCAATTAAAAGCGCGCGCGTGCAATGTTCGAAATACCTACTTATCCATGGGGTCATAGGGCATTTAAAGAACATATTGGCAGGGTAAATGCATCGATTTTGTACCTAATTAGATTAAATTAATAGTTTAAAAAACCCAAGAAAAACACGCTTTTATAAATGCGCATAAAAACAAAAAATAAATTATGGATCGTTCAAATTTCTGGGCTGAAGTGTAAACTATGTGCTTTTAATTATAATATTTGATTGTAAAAGCGTGGAGCGCTGGAACAGGAAATACTTTATGGTTAACAAATACTAATACTACCTTCCTGGCGGAAGCTGCATGAGGTCGCACAAGAGCACCAAAGGGTTACCAAAGGAATTCAAAGATATCTCGTCCACGAACAAGAACTCTACATTTTGCCACTGGTCTACAATATATAATTGGTTTGTTATAACCTTGAAACCTGATCGTGTTCAAAGTCCATTACATGGCCTATCTCACAAGTGCAAACACGACTATTGTGCCGAAGTAAATAATGTTCGTAGTGATTGGTACCAAATGGGATTTCAGTTTTCGTTAAGGGCCTTTTTACACCCTGTATAAAAATGATATTGCACTAACTTTAGAACTTGTGACTTACATAAGCATCAGAGGTTCAAGATCAAATAAAGTCAAGCATCAAGTTTTAGTGTGGCCATAATATATTATTTTCTTAATAAAATATAGTCCGATAGGCGATTAGAATATCTTAAGCTAATTTTAAATTGAATATTCATGTCAGGCTGGTGATGGCTAACTTTTGTTGAGTGCCTAATCCTCGATTTCTGTAAGCCAGATGAAACTTGACGAAACTTTTCGGCGTTCTTTTTTAACTTGTGTCTTATCGCATTTTACAATACTCACAGCTGTTACTATAGATTTATTTAAGTTAGTCTTATTTTCGAAATAAAACTTAAATTGCGGATCAAGTTTAAAGCCTTATAATCTGCTGCAAACTGATACCACGAAATCAACGAAGCACTATACATATTACTTTATATTTTGCTTATTCGATTTTAAACTTTTGCGATTTGTATTCATCATACAAATGTGGTCGTGTAGAGACTCTCTGCGACCACGATCGGTAATAGAAAATTAATCGGTTTTTATACCTCACATAACCGCTGCGTGCTTCGACCGCGCAAGGTGTCAAAAGACGAGCTGACGCGGCCACTTGACACCGCCCGGGGTCGATAAATTAGTTTTTTTGCGCTCCTTGTTCACGTCTGTGGCCTCAACTAACGTTTTTGTTCAACTTAATTAATTATTCTTTCATATGATCCCAAATACACTACGTTTTAATGAAGTGTTTACTTTATGCGAGAGGCCGAACCGGATGCTATGTAAACAATTATGACTTTTAACGACCGGAAACAATTGCTTATCGTGATAACAATACGAGTTGAACCTTGGTTCCTTTTGTTTTGTTATATACCTGGTGATATTATCTTAACAAATATATAAAATTATTGCAATACTTGCTTGAAAAGTTATTTAGATATTAGCATGTGAAAAAAATTTTATTTCGCTGACTTTGCATTTTGCGCGCGGGGCGCAATTATGGATTAAAAACATAATTGTAAACAAATATTATAATTATATATGATACTTTTATGTTTTTATTGTGAATAAACTAATTAATTATGAAGTTACAGCAAAAAACAAAAAATATTGTACATAACTTTAATTTAAGAGATTTTTACAAACAATTATCGTAAAAACGGCATTTCTTTTTTATTGAATGTAAATACATATGTATGTTGATAAGGTTACATTTATGCTCTGTGTTATTTTTTTATTGTGAGTATATAAATAAACCTATCATATGATGTATAATACTCATATTATTCATGAGATATTGATTATCGAAAATTTTAATAATCGGATTCTTATCGGAAATGGTTCTTTTGCTTGGAAATCTAATTGATAAGAAACTTATGTAGGTTTGAATCAGATATATAACATAAAAAGGTATTTAAAAAAATAAAATACGGAAATTGGCGGCAATTAACAATCAATTCTTTGTTTTATTTTTTTATGTTTAAAATGAAAATGTTTCTTTTAATTATATTTATTTTCCTAAAAGTAAATTAAATAATATTTCTAACCGTGTATAATACTTATATACCTCCCTTAATAAAAAACGACGAGAAAAAGGAATATGTCAAAAATATAAAATCGCGCTCAAAAATGGCGGAAAAATATTTCTAATTTTCACTTTATACTGCCCTTGCGTGGACTACATGTACATTATTTGGTGGTATTTGGTATCATTCGAAAGCTCATTTCATTACGCGTCTATTCATATCTAATATAGCGCAATCCGTAAAGTTTTAGTAAAAGGGACATTAGTTACTTGTGCACAGTCTACGGCTTCAGAAAAAAGGGACTTTTGTCCCTTGGAGCAATCAACGGATTGGGAAAAAAGGGAGTTTTGTCCCTTGAAACAATCTACAAGATAAGTTAATTTTACGGAATTAAGACCCGTTAAATTATTTTGTATGATATATTTTGCTTTGTTCTACGCAGGCGGCACACCGCCTTTGTTAAAAGGATTCTAGTGTAATTATATCACTGTTAACTTTCTTTTACCTTACTTATTTGTGTTCTTTTCTATATAGTTTTTCGGGGTTATGACCTATAAGTAACATGAATAAAATATCAAATATGTCTCTTCAAAATGTCCTTTTATAAAAATATATCTGTTGGATGGATCGTGAAGGCACTGGGAAGTATGAAAGTAGGTAAGGCTGCAGGATATGATAGGATTACAGTCGAAATACTGAAGGCTGGACAGGGCATCATAGTTGGTCAGTTGCAGCGGTTATATAACTTGTGCTGGAGCACCGGCCGAGTACCTAATGACTGGGCCACAGCTGTAGTTGTGCCTCTTTATAAAGGAAAATGCTCGCAACAAGATTGTAAAAACTATAGAGGCATTAGCCTTCTCAGCATTGTTGGCAAATTGTATGCAAAGATACTTATTGAAAGAGTTATGGAAGTAACCGACAAGAAAATATGGGATGTACAAGCGGGATTCCGAAAGGGTATGGGATGCACGGATCAGGTTTTTTCCTTGCGAAGCATAGCCGAAAAGTTTTTGGCCAAAGGTCAAAAGGTCTATTGCGCATTCGTGGATTTGGAAAAGGCTTACGATAAAGTGGAGAGGAATGAAATGTGGTCGGTGCTGTCAATGGATGGGGTGGACAGCAGCCTCATTCGAGCTCTGAAATCCCTTTATGAGGATTCTAGAGCTTGTGTGAGGATAAACGGGGCATAAACTGACTGGTTTACCATCGATAAAGGTGTTAGTCAGGGATGTGTAGCGTCGCCGTGGCTGTTTAATCTCTTCATGGACAGTTGTTTGGAAGATTTAAAACATAGTGACTGCGGATTAAGGATGAATGGGTTACTCGTCAAATGCCTCCTTTATGATGATGATCAGGTAATATTTGCATCTTTAGCGGAGGAGTTGCAGGAGATGGTAGCAATCATGCATGGTGCGTTAGAGAGGAAAGGAATGAAAGTGAATGTAAGTAAAACGAAAGTTATGGTTTTTGAAAACGAGGAATGCGTTACGGCTTGTAATGTTTTGATCGATGGACAGCGAGTGGAACAAGTGAATGAGTTTGTTTACTTAGGTACGTTGTTTACAAGAGATGGTAAGAATGAAGAAGATATTGAAAGGAGAGTTAATGCAGGTAATAGTGTGAATGGAGCTCTGAAAGCGTTTATGAACAGTCAAAACGTGTCCAAAAAGGCACGTTTGAGAGAGGTGTGTTAGTGCCTACCCTTATGTATGGTAGTGAAAGTTGGGTATGGCAGAAGAGATTTGAAAGTAAAATAAATACTGTAGAAATGAGAGCACTGAGAAGTATGTGTGGTGTGTCTTTGACCGACAGAGTAAAGAATTGTGTGATACGAGAGTGTTGTGGGGTAAAAGAAGATGTAGTGACAAGCATTGAGAAAGGCATGTTAAGATGGTTTGGACACATGGAGAGGATGGATGACGATAGACTGACAAAGCAGATATATAAGGCAAGTGTGAATGGAACAGGACAAAGGGGACGTTCTCTGACCAGATTGGAGACATCCTGAAAAAAGGACAAGTCAGAAGTACCCTTAACAGAAGAGCATGCATGAGAAACTTGATGGGAGTGAGTGAAGCAAGTGAGGTATATCAGGATCGTTGCAAATGGCGTTCCGTAGTCTCTGCCTACCCCTCCGGGAAACAGGCGTGAGTCTATGTATGTATGTATCTGTTGGATATGGTATACCTACAACAAAACCTCAGTATTCATTACTACAACTACTTACTTCTCTACTCGTTAACAATATAATGATTATATCCTTTCGCCCTAATTGAGCTATTGAACCAGTTAACTACGACAAATGACGCCACGTAGTGATTATGAATATTACATCCCATAACACCTGAATTCCTAGAAGTCTTACGACATAACTATAGCTCCTTTGTATTAGACTCATGTAGTAAGAATTAATTATGGCGAATGGGACACATCAGTACATGTTGTGAGGTAAAGTGCGCTAGTAACACGAAAGTGGGACAATCTGTAACCAAGCCGTTCTGTGTAATGTCGCTACTTTGAAACCTCTGTCTTCTTGAGAGTGTTAGGTATTATTATTTATGCTATAAATGTGAAAGTGTTTTTGTCTTTCTTTCACGTCACAACATTATTTTCTGTGGTAATAATGAGGAGGCTAGAAACTGCTATAGGCATTTTACAGCGATTTCACGAGGGCGGACCCAAGTACAAAGTCTAGTAAATTATATGTTTCATCATCATCATATCAGCCAAACGACGTCCACTGCTGGACATAGGCCTCCCCCAAGGTTCTCCACACAGACCGGTCTTGAGCCGCCCGCATCCAACCGCCTCCCGCGATCTTGCCGAGGTCGTCGGTCCACCTTGCGGGGGGCCTACCTCTGCTGCGTCGTCCGGTACGTGGCCGCCACTCCAGAACCTTTCTGCCCCAACGGCCATCGGTTCTTCGAGCTATGTGCCCTGCCCACTGCCACTTCAGCTTGGCTATCCGGAGAGCTATGTCGGTGACTTTGGTTCTACTGCGGATCTCCTCATTTCTCATTCGATGTTTAAATGTCATGAATTCGAGTACAATATAGAATATAGCAATTATTATGACATGATCGTATGATTGTAATATGATCTTCATTAATACGTTCAAGTTCAAGGTATCTACATGTGTCTCAATTACATAAAGGATCTAGATAGGATTGTGTAATATCGTATCGTATAAGTTCTGTCTGATATGTTTTGGCCCGATGTAAAATATAGCAATATAAATATTCGTCTACGAAACACAAGATGGTGACTGCGGAAATCTTGGAGCGGCATAACCTAATTAGATATTTTGAATCGTAGGGGCTTATACAGGCAACGTAAGCATAAAAAGCTCAGAATGTCAAAGAGGTGATCAAATATAAGCGCAAAGCTATAACAATAAACTCTACATATTAAAAAATCCGGTGAATGTTTTCTTGGCTTGATGTTTGAATTTTTACCTACGCCATATCTATGTCGTTTTATTTTACACTTAAATAATTCGATTTTCCAAGAAATCGTATAACCATTCATTCAGTTTTTTTTTTAATCAGATTCTACGAAATATAAGAAAACTGTATTTCATTTTTATGATACTTGCCTTACATGTCTAACACAGCTACACCTTTTTGGTAGATGTTTACTATGTAGCAGATAATATATAAAAGCAAAACGCTGAAAGTAATAATGTGCCTTTCACGCAATATATTTCAAAAAGAAATACAAAAATAAAATCGTAATAACGTGATTTTATTAACAAAATTGGATAACATCTATTTCGTTAGAGTGGTGACGTATTGACACCCTTACAAGTAATGATACATTGAAATCCACTTTCACACGGTGAAAACAACTTTTCTCGGAACGAAACAAGAATTACTCTGTCGGTCAAAGACACACCACACATACTTCTCAGTGCTCTCATTTCTACAGCATTTATTCTACTTTCAAATCTCTTCTGCCATACCCAACTTTCACTACCATACATAAGAGTAGGCACTAACACACCTCTATGTACAGCCAAACGTGCCTTTTTGGACACGTTTTGACTGTTCATAAACGCCTTCAGAGCTCCATTCACACAATTACCTGCATTAACTCTCCTTTCAATGTCTGCTTCATTCTTACCATCTCTTGTAAACAACGTACCTAAGTAAACAAACTCATTCACTTGTTCCACTCGCTGTCCATCGATCAAAACATTACAAGCCGTAACGCATTCCTCCTTTTCAAAAACCATAACTTTCGTTTTACTTACATTCACTTTCATTCTTTTCCTTTCTAACGCACGATGCATGATTGTTACCATCTTCTGCAACTCCTCCGTTGAAAATGCAAGTATAACCAAGAATTGTGTGATACGAGAGTGGTGTGGGGTAAAAGAAGATGTAGTGACAAGCATTGAGAAAGGCATGTTAAGATGGTTTGGGCACATGGAGAGGATGGATGACGATAGACTGACAAAGAAGATATATCAGGCTAGTGTGAATGGGACAGGACAAAGGGGAAGACCAAGGAGAACGTTCTCTGACCAGATTGGAGACATCCTGAAAAAAGGACAAGTCAGAAGTACCCTTAACAGAAGAGCATGCATGAGAAACTTGATGGGAGTGAGTGAAGCAAGTGAGGTATGTCAGGATCGTTGCAAATGGCGTTCCGTAGTCTCTGCCTACTCCTCCGGGAAACAGGCGTGAGTCTATGTATGTATGTATGAAACAAGAATTCTCGGTACGTGAAAACATGCGAGTACTTCGCTTATGTTAGATGATCCCCTTATATGAGAAAGTCAAAAGTGTTGTTGATTGAGAGACATATTATGTAGGGTGTCACGTGTCGACGGTCTTCTGTTTGCTGAAAACATATTTATTTAGTACGAAGGACGCGTAATGTTTGGTATCGGCAGGTGGCGACATACAATTTTTTGTTACGGTTGCCAATTTTCACACTTTGAGATATTTATTTGCCGTTCCAATTTAAGGAAATTGGAACGGCAAATAAATATCTCAAAGTGTGAGCCAAGGGGCTCAGCGTTGGGTCGGCGGCGCGCGGCGTCACTGCCAACACGGTTTTATAATACCCATATAATTGGACTTCGATTTTTATTAAAGATAAATAGAAATATTACTAAGCCGCTTTTCCATTTACCTGAATTTGAAGTGTTTGTAAGTCACGGTCGCCTTAATCCGCATTTTTCAACGGTAAATGGGCTGTTTAACCTCTATTTTCTTTGCTCTTGCTCTTGGCTCTGGCAAACAAAATATCCCGATAAGCGGCAATAGGCTCGCCACCTATTACGTGGGATCAAAACACTGGCGAAAAGTGGGCGTTTAACATGCCTCTGCCTACCCCTTCGGGGAAACAGGCGTGAGTCTATGTATGTATGTATGAATGTATTTTCTTTGTTTACGGCGTCGAATGCACATAAAAAGCGAAATAATTAAAAACGTGCCTTTTTTTGCTGGTACAAGTTTTCAAGCTTGAAATTTGATCATGATGATGAGCCCGTCCTGTTCTATAATAGACTTTTCAGTTTCATACTTGCTTACATCAGATTTTAGTGCTGCTTTAATAGAGTTTAAAATAGTTTCAGTCTTAATTCATCATCATCTCCCTAGCGTTACCCCGTTTGTATCCAAGACTTACACGCCTTGAAGCCCGAGGTCCGCTCACTGGTCTAACCAGATGTGACAGAATATCAACATTTCGCTTTGGGTTGCGGAGGTCAGACGGCAGTCGCGTCTGACCTCCGCAACCCCCAAAGCGATAGTGATATTCCATGGTTTAGACCAGTATCAGTTTAATTGAGGGTACTGACTCCCCGTAACGACTGTCAAAGATCTTCATGACAGCCAGGATCGACGGTTTAACGTGCTCTCCGAGGCACGGGGCTAGTGATAATTAACAATTTAATACGCACTTAGCTTCGAAAAGTCATTGGTGCCCGCCGTGGATTCGAACCCGATAACCTCTGCATGGCAGTCCGTGGGTAACTCCACTAGGCTATCGCTGCCTTACTAGTTTTAGTCTTCATTATACACCTTATTTAAGTAAAGAAACTGCTGATACGTCATCAGCAGTTTCTTTACATAAGCGTGACTGAATATGACAGAATTGAAATAATTAAAGAGTAAGTGGAGCTTTAACATTGACGAGATATAAACGTTTTATGTTGCCGATATGATGCGGAAGTGGTGGCTCGCTCTGAATGTGCATCAATCAAAAGCCAACGTCGGTTATATTAAATGTGCCAAACATCATATATTTGTATTGATGTTCATGGTGTTAGTGGGCTGTACTGAAACTAATCGCGTCCATTTTCTTTTATAACGTCGTAATTATATAATACGTACGTTCCAGACGACGCAGCAGGTGTAGACCTCCCACAAGGTGGACCGACGATCTTGTTAAAATCGCGGGAAGCGGTTGCATGCGGGCGGCTCAAAATCAGTCTTTGTGGAGAACCTTGGGGGAGGCCTATGTCCAGCAGTTGACGTCTCTAGGCTGACATTATGAATTATATAATATTTTTAAGGGATTTTTATAAGGCCTGGTTCTTTAACTTAAATTCAGTATAGAAAATCACACAAAAGGAAGAAGTAAAATGAAACCGTTCTGTGGTGAGAAATCGTATCGAGAGACGAGATTTGCTCGAATAATAAAAACAATACCTATTGCTTTCTTGCCAATCTTGGGGTGTCATTTGTGGTAGCAGTTATTCTTAAAAAGCATTTTCGGCGGGCTTTTAAGGCGGGCACGAGGCATCTTATGATCATACAGGGCGTGTCACAGGTCTGTTTCTTGCCTATGTTTCTCCCGTGCGCAGGCTATTTCTCGTCGCACATTCGGAATTTGCGACCGCCCTTCTTAGTAACGATTCAGTGCAACCACAATAATTAGTTCAATATCAAATCAATTTTAATCTCTGTCCAACTTAAAGTTGCTTGGCTGAGATCCTTCTTGGTATTATGGCCGCCAATTCTGCGTTTACTTTTAAATGTGTTTTATTATTAAGTATTTCCTATGGTGTACGAGTAAGGATAATTCAGAAGGAAGCATAATTTCTACTCTTGTACAAAAATAGCAGTAGTAGGATATACAAATCTGGCTTCATGTAATCTTTTTGGAAACAAAGACAATAAATCGGACACATACATTTATAACACGATAGAACATAGTAACGCTTACATCCGTTCGCACACACACTCATACAGTACGTACACACATAGTTCACATGTGTGTGTAGGATAAGCTATAGACTCTGAGGGACTTATCTATTGGCGTCGTATGATTGATGGTGGCCGCGGACAGAGGCCCTTGTTTCACGTATTAGCTGATACAAGAAAGGAAAACGTCTATTTGTTACAAAGTTTAAATGTATCTTGCTATATCATCGTGTTTTGCTTCACTTTACTCTATTGTATAATCGTCTTTGTTGGATGTAATTGATTTCTGTTGTACATGTTCTGGTAAAATGTGTGTTTTGGGTGAGCGTTCATTGGTATTAGATGGTAAAGTTAATGATGTAACGAAATGATTTGACTGATTTTTTATAAAACTACTTAAATTTGAATTTTCGACTAGTTATTACAATTCTATTTTTGCAAAGCAATACCTATAGTTCTGTATAGACAATATTCTGTATAGCGGGATCTCATATTTTTAACCTTTTCCAGAGCGCTAGAAGGCGCGTGCAAGTGCGAACCTTTATTGTGGTGTAAAAGGGTTGGCGTGATTTCACGTTTGCACTTTGTGTCCATCAACGGCACGTCTCACCTTTACATTTCTTGACTCCCTGTAGCTATTAATTATCATCTATGATATAGTTTCATTATAATTTTACATAATCCAAACATTAGTCCTTTTAATTTTGACGTCATAACAAAACCACAGAATTAAACCATGGGCCCACAAAGGAAAATATTTATCGAATTAAGCTGCTAATTGTTATCAAAAGCAATAATTCGCGTTTATTTAGGTAGGATTTAACCATCACCTGAATGACAACACTACGCTTTGATTAAATCGGTATAAAGCATAAATCCTCGTATTTTCATTTCTTAGACATAATTACCTACATCTATAATCCCTATTAAAATTATTATAAATGCGAGAATCATTCTGTCTGTGCCATGTCTAAGCTACCGAAATCACCTTGATGAAAAACGGAGTAGGTAAGCTTGAACATCAACAAATGACTTTTTTATTCATCGTTCTAGACGATAAATCCTGTGAAGAGAATGGAAAAGAAGAGTGTCGCCCGACGACGTTTTACTGCGCTGAGGTGTATGGCGTGGCTCGGGCCATTAACCTTTTTAATTTAGAACGACAATAGGGAAGTTTCCTGCGAGTGAAATAAATTATACAAGTATTTTTATTTAGTAAAATATGTCAAAATAATAGTAGTTTTATTCATCACTTAATGTTAAAACTTTATTTAACATTTTTATCGTCAATTTATTGATTTTAAGTATTCTACTTGACAGCAAAACACTATGACGTCACTACGTCATATTTCATACAAAACCCTTGGCAGAGGTCGTTTTTGACATTTCATTAAAAGTGCTTGATTTGACTAGTTGGAAACAACCCTATTTAAAAGATCTTGGCGCACAGAATTCTGGTATGATTTAAAACTTCTGACACTTAAAATGGCGACAACATTTTTATTTATCGGAGCAAGAACGGACATGAAGTTCTTAAACTTTTGTTTGCGTCAAATTTCATGATCGTAACAACGTTGAAAAAAAATATTACGTCATTATTTGTCTGGAATGGAAAACCAACGTTTATATTATTGTCGATGCAAAGATTGTCAACGTACGACACGGCTTTCAATAAAACTTTGCTTAGAGGTTATGGCGGTAACTGTATTGAGAGCTGTCAAAAGTTTCAAAAGTAGTAGTGATCTGTGAAAGAGTCGTACATAGATAACTTCTATTTTCGCCGCTAGAGTCGCTAGTTAGAATCTTAGCATCGCCAACTAAAGATAGGTATAGGTAAATTCACGAAAGTTGACCACAAATGGCGGCCGTCGCGCATATGTACATTCGTGCACCAATGGCGTTGCTCCATTCTTGACGCATTTAGGGAATGCGTCAAGAACGGAGCCACGCCATTGGCACTCCACCCGCGCCTCACCCCGCACCTCCACGGTGACCTAAAAAATGATTTCTGCGCAGTGGTCATCTTTCGTGAATTTACCTATAACATTAACTAGTTATACAAAATATATTGAATTGTTGAAGGTAATAAAGGCTTGCTACGTTGTAGGTAAATGCCGCGAAATTCATTTTTGTGACGGGTTTCTTCGACAAGTTACTGTGTGACACAAAAGTAATTAATTATGTTGAGTAGGTTCAAAATAATGTGAATTAGTATTTGTTTTTTGGAGCCGTGCTAAGAGTAGTTGAGAACACTTAAATAAATTAGCATTCTTCATTTTATCGCAGTGCCGTAAAAATGGAAATTTCGTTATATCCTCTGTTGTCTTACTACAGACGAAGGTTTGTTCTTAATTATGGCGAGAGATTGCAGTAAGTAAATATGCTTAAAAGCTTTTATTGCGTTCAATGAAAGTTATTGCGTTTATTCGCTCGATTTATGCCACCAGTACCTACATAAAGTTCAGCTGGCTTTGAGTTAAGAAATGGTGACCCAGATTTGTCGTACTCTCTGTAATGTGTTGGTCGGTCGACAATTCCAAATGGGTTTGAACCCTTTATTCGTCCCCACAAATTAAAAGGTCACTTAATTAGAAAAGGTCTGCAGTTTAATCTTGCAACTCGCCGGCGTGGAGTCGCCGCCTCTGGTTATCTCATTACTTGTTACTTTTACATGACTTTAAGGTCGAAATTGAATTAATCAAATAAATTATGTGTACAGTTAAAACATTTCAATAACTAATCAAATATTCAGATAAGATTTTTCTCTTATAAATAAAGGTGACGACCACTAGCTCGATCGACAAGCTAGTGACAAATGTAATCCAATAGGTATTGATTTAGGTTTCGATGGTGAGTCGATAGGTTCACATTATCATGAAGTAACTTGCCCAGTATTATCAAGACCTAAAATTGACTTACACTTTCTTACAATACATATGTAGTGTAAGGATCAGAAATATGTGTAATATTTCTTCAAATATCGTGCAATAAATTGAATGTTGGGTTCCTTTCAAATATTGTAGCGTTTGAACATACCTACTCTATTTATATTGCAAGATGATTTCTCGTTTCACTTTAGACGTAGAACATTTGGAAAGTTCTAGAAAATGGAAAAAGGCGCTGTTGAATTTGCTAGTACTTAAATTGTGCGGTGGTGTATCTCGATCTGTACCGGTGTACTTAATGAAGCTGGTATACATTCTCATAGCAGGAGTAGACGTTTTCATTTACCCAGTTACTTGCTATTTTATACACATGAATGGACCAACGCTTATCGTAAAAAGACTGACGGCGGCAATCTATACTAATATAATAAAGCGGAAGAGTTTGTTTGTTTGTTTGTTTGTATGTTTGTTTGTTTGAACGCGCTAATCTCAGCAACTACCGGTCGGATCTGAAAAATTATTTTTGTATACGATAGCCCAGTTATTCCGGAAGGCTATAGGCTATATAACATAACGCTTCGACCCCTTGGGGCCGGGCAAAAGGCTAAAAAGGTTAAAAGATAATGTCGGCTAATCTCAGGAACTAGCAGTCGGATTTTAAAAATTGTTATTGCCTATGATAGCCCAATTATTCCGAAAGGCTATAGGCTATATAAAATTACGCCACAACTTTTAGGGGCCAGTCAAAAATAATAAAATGGCCAAACGAGAAGGGGAGGCTTGGGCCAAAGGCAAAAAAAAGCTAAACGAATAGGATACAATCTATATGGGTATCGTTTTCGAGATTTTCGGGACGCTGATTAATAAAATGAAATTTATTTAGTGATCCAAGATGGCGGACGGGAAATCAAAGATGGCGGATAAGAACGATTGTAAATCAATATGGGTATCGCCTTCGATATTTTAAGGGGTGGGGAATCGAAATACAACATCTATTTCGTGATCAAAGATGGCAGATGGGAAAATTAAAAAAAAACAATATTGTTATCGTCTGCGATGTTAAAAGGGAAGGGGAATCCAAATAGAACATCTGTTTCGTGATTCAAGATTGTGGATGGAAAATCAAAGATGGCGGATGGAAAAAAAATTAAAAATCAATATGGGTATCGTCTCTGATGATTAAAGGGATGGAGAATCCAAATACAACATCTACTTCGCGATCAAAGATGGCGGATAGGAAATCAAAGATGGCGGACGGGATTTTTTTCAAAGTTGATATGGGTATAGTCTCCATTATTTTAAGGAATGGGAAATTCACAAATACCTTCTATTTCGTGATCAAAGATGGCGGATGGGATTTTTTTTAAAAATCGATATGGGTATCGTCTCCGATGTTTAAAGGTATGGGGAATGCAAATACAACATCTATTTCGTGATTCAAGATGGCGGATGGAAAATCAAAGATGGCGGATGGGAAAAATTTAAAAATCAATATGGGTATCGTCTCTGATGATTAAAGGAATGGAGAATCCAAATACAACATCTACTTCGCGATTTTTTTCAAAGTTGATATGGGTATCGTCTCCAATATTTTAAGGAATGGGAAATTCAAAAATACCTTCTATTTCGTGATCAAAGATGGCAGATGGGATTTTTTTTTAAATAGATATGTGTATCGTCTCCGATGTTTAAAGGTATGGGGAATGCAAATACAATATCTATTTCTTGATGCAAGATGGCGGATGGGAAATCAAAGATGGCGGATGGGAAAATTTTAAAAATCAATATGATTATTGTCTCTGATGACTTAAGGGATGGTGAATCCAAATACAACATCTATTTCGTGATCAAAGATGGCGGATAGCAAATCAAAGATAGCGGACGAGATTTTTTTTTTAAAGTCGATATGGGTATCGTCTCCAATATTTTAAGGAATGAGGAATTCAAAAACACCATCTATTTGGTGATCAAAGATGGCGGATGGGATTTTTTTTTAAATAGATATGGGTATCGTCTCCGATGTTTAAAGGGATGGGGAATCCAAATCCGACATCTATTTCGTGATCAAAGATGGCGGATGGCAAATCAAAGATGGCGGATGGGAAAGTTTGAAAAAATCAATATGGTTATCGTCTCCGATGTTTTAAGGGATGGCGAATCCAAATACAACATCTATTTTGTGATCAAAGCTGGCGGATGGGAAATCAAAGATGGCGGATGAAAAATTTTTTAAGTCTATATGGGTATCCTCTCCGATGTTTTAAGCTATGAGGAATGCAAATACAACATCTATTTCGTGATCAAAGATGGCAAATGGGAAATCGAAGATGGCGGATGGAAAATCAAAGGTGGCGGATGGGAAAATTCTATTTAATGGGTGTCGGCTCCGCGGTTATAACGGATGTGACATTCGTATATAACATCTGTTTCGTGATCAAATATGGCAGATGGAAAATCAATATATTATTTTATTGAAATTATTATTATTAGGAATTTGATGTTCAATGCAGATAATGGCTATGTTCAGTGGATACGTCTACTACGGAACCCTTCATGGGCGGGTGAGTGTTTTAATTATTTAATAGCCAAATGAGTAATTTTAACATATCACTAGATCAGTTATCTGCCCCTATCACTCATATACCACGTCCGCATCTTCTTACAATAAGCTGATAAGTTAGTTTTTCTACCCTAGAAATAATTTATACAGCAAAACAACTTTTCCTGGCAATTAATAGATTAAACACTGATCTTCTTGGTAACTTTGTTCTGAATTCTGTGGAGAAGAGTTAAAAAATAAAATGAAAAAGAAAAATACTTAAAAAAAGCGATACGGAGTTCGCCGGGACAGCTAGTTTTCTTTATAAAATCTTTTCTAAACAGTCTTCGATAATATTCGTTATTGTGTTTATTTCTCGAAAAGCTCTTTGTTGGCTATTGAGTGTTCATTAATCAAACTTCACAGTGACACTTAGGTATTGTCCGCCGGATTTAGGGATGCTGCATTATTATTTACGGCGTGGACAACCAGCCTCGTCTCGAGATTAATGGTGTTATCGAAAGCACTTGTAAAGCGGTGAGATTGGAGATGTTTGCGCCGTGCGCCAAAGTAAACTTCATTGTGTTTATTATACAGTTTATGAAAGGTTTCAGAAACGATTGAAAGTTAAGAGTATTTGTGCTTTTCATTGTTTACGTAAGTAATTTTTTTTTATATTACGAGACAATACTGACTCGATAGTGCAGTGACTGCTTTACATATAGGCATAGGTGCTTTATTTATCTTATGTGTAAGAATATGGTGCGATCGTGAGATCGAAATTGGCAAACCGGGGTAAGTTGTGTAATTGAGCTTTCCTGTAGCACAGCTTATTTAATATTATTTTCCGAATTAGAGGCTTGAAAATTGTACCGATCAAAGCTAATTCAAGTTAATTAAGATGTCTTTTGAAATAATTATTTGATATAGGTTCTCAAACTTAAACTACCTATTTAAACTTGTAGTTACAATAAGGGCCGCGAGTGAAACTGGGAGGGACAGCTAGAGTTAGTATAAATATTAAGGGACCGGGTAGCGTTCATCCTCTATAAGCAAGCTTTTGCTAGTTTTTTATATAAACGTTGTTGACTTAGGACTTTAACATCGTGCATAATGAAGACCCAATCTCACTAAATTGTCGATGATGCGCGTTTCTTTAACGTTTCACTAGCGTTGACACAGCGCGTATGTCGCGTGAACGTCGCACGATTTTGAAGACTGCTCTGGATGCGTGCCACGGAGGCATGAAGACATATTTATTTCTGATTTTGTTTGTTTACAAAACTAATATCCCCAACACTAATATAAGTCTAAACCCTATTCTAGATGATGCCGACTTCTCCTAGCTAAGTGAATTCTTGAGAAGAAAGGCCGAAACAAACTCAGAGTCATAGCTTTTTTGCATGCTACGATAGCTTGCTATGAATGTAGCAACTTGCAGCTTGCAGTCGCCGCGCGCCATGCCTTCTCCACTGTCTGAGCTGTGTATCTTTCTTGTTCAGCTACCTCGCCGTAGCTCATCATCAAAGCACATCATACTCGCCCCGCTACATAGGTGAGCATCAGTCAAGTGGTAACGGTCAGTTTACACTGTACAGATATTATAATATTTCCTAAGAGCCACCGTCCGTTCATTATCGTCGCCCGGAATAGAATGCCCGCTCTCGCCAACCGCCATTTTGAATTATTTCGATAGTGATGTGACTCGGACGAGTCAATCGACTACAAATTATTAAATTCCAATCGATATTAATTTTAATAAAAATGGGGACCTTACACTCGTCCATCCTGACCTCGTGTATGTCCCCATACACGCAATCAAGCGAACTTAACATAAACCTTACACTCGGCGAGAGGGGGCACTTACAATCACATTAAAGAATCCTGT
The DNA here is from genome assembly GCA_944739405.2 of Euclidia mi. Classification (NCBI taxonomy): domain Eukaryota; kingdom Metazoa; phylum Arthropoda; class Insecta; order Lepidoptera; family Erebidae; genus Euclidia; species Euclidia mi. Next base: position 24,558,308 of record OX123202.2, read on the forward strand.
AAACCCATCCAATTCTCACCAATACATTTTATAAACCGCTTATAAAAGCTTACAATCCTAGTCAACCCATCTAATTCTGACCAATACATTTTATAAATCGCTTATAAAAGCTTACAATCCTAATCAACCCATCAATTCTGACCAATACATTTTATAAATCGCTTATAAAAGCTTACAATCCTGGTCAACCCATCAATTCTGACCAATACATTTTATAAATAGCTTATAAAAGCTTACAATCCTGGTCAACCCATTAATTCTGACCAATACATTTTATAAATCGCTTATAAAAGCTTACAATCCTGGTCAACCCATCCAATTCTGACCAATACATTTTATAAATCGCTTGTAAAAGCTTACAATCCTGGTCAACCCTTCCAATTCTGACCAATACATTTTATAAATCGCTTATAAAAGCTTAGACATGTTATAAATGCAATGCTTGCTAACCCATCCAATTCTAGCAAGATTGACATTTACCAACAATACCTACGTGTTATAAATGCAATGCTTGCTAAGCCATCCAATTCTAGCAAGATTGACATTTACCAACAATACCTACGTGTTATAAATGCAATGCTTGCTAACCCATCCAATTCTAGCAAGATTGACATTTACCAACAATACCTACGTGTTATAAATGCCATTTACCAACAATACCATGTTATAAATGACATCTACCAACAATACCTACGTGTTATAAATGCAATGCTTGCTAACCCATCCAATTCTAGCAAGATTGACATTTACCAATAATACCTACGTGTTATAAATGCCATCTACCAACAATACCATGTTATAAATGACATTTACCAACAATACCTACGTGTTATAAATGCAATGCTTGCTAACCCATCCAATTCCAGCAAGATTGACATTTACCAACAATACCTACATGTTATAAATGCCATTTACCAACAATACCATGTTATAAATGACATCTACCAACAATACCTACGTGTTATAAATGCAATGCTTGCTAACCCATCCAATTCTAGCAAGATTGACATTTACCAACAATACCTACGTGTTATAAATGCCATCTACCAACAATACCATGTTATAAGTGACATTTACCAACAATACCTACGTGTTATAAATGCAATGCTTGCTAACCCATCCAATTCTAGCAAGATTGACATTTACCAACAATACCTACGTGTTATAAATGCCATTTACCAACAATACCATGTTATAAATGACATTTACCAACAATGCCTACGTGTTATAAATGCAATGCTTGCTAACCCATCCAATTCTAGCAAGATTGACATTTACCAACAATACCTACATGTTATAAATGCAATGCTTGCTAACCCATCCAATTCTAGCAAGATTGACATTTACCAACAATACCTACGTGTTATAAATGCAATGCTTGCTAACCCATCCAATTCTAGCAAGATTGACATTTACCAACAATACCTACATGTTATAAATGCAATGATTGCTAACCCACCCAAGTCTAGCAACACTGACATTTACCAACAATACCAACATGCAGTTCCTGCTAACCCATCCAATTCTAGCAGGAACTGCTACACTGCTTATAATAGCTTATAATTCTGGTCAACCCATCCAATTCTGACCAGAATTTTCACATAACAAAATAGACCTTAATAGAATCATGGCTATATTAACAATTGTATCGTAATTTAGTTAATACGGTTTTACAACCAACAGTGCAATATATCAGCTCATACAATAGTTAGCGCAACATGTGTAAAACACCACTATTACTAACCATTTAATTTTTAGCACAAGTTAACAACATATTATTATCATAGCGACATAATATACACAAGGAATTAATATAAATTAGAATGATAGGCTGTTTTATCACTGCTACAAAAATAAGCCTGTAACAATACAGCTCTGGACTGTACCATTAATACCTAGGTACATTAATATTATTTTAAATTAATAATTTTTGGGAGGGGGGTGAAGTTACTCGCGTCAGTAGGAACTACCATCCTTTCCTAGACCCACCCTACACGTGCCCCCAAAAAAAATCACTGTTATCCGGTCAAATGGGCTATCGGCTATTCACCCCAAAGGACAATAAAAGCTACCGCTTAGTCATTAAAAACCTCCACCATAGACAACAACCACCAAAGATTGTGAACTACAACAGAGATCCCATGCAGGTGTGGTAGCCACCGACACCGTAACGCAGTCAAAATCTACACCAGCTTCTGATAACACCACTGATATTACTGACAATCAACGAAATCTGACTCTTGAAAGCCTACTCATAAAACAAAGTGAGACGATCGATCTCCTAATTCAACAAATGTGCTCCATGTTGGACCGTATCACAACTCTCATTATAGAACAACAAATTACTTCTCTAAACCTTGCAACGTGGAACATTAATGGCCTTGCACCTAACTCTCATGAACTTGAAGCATTCCTCCACTCCAACAAACTTGATGCGTGCCTTATATCCAAAGCACATACAACAATCGAATCTAAGCCGAATTTGCATCACCGGATATAGCGTGTATTTTACCTGCCACCCGAATGGCGGAGCTCATGCTGGTTCTGCGATTGTTATTAAAAATAGCATAGAACACTGCCTACCGCAGCCGTACGCAACTAATCACCTACAAGCTACCACAGTGCGCATAGAAGACGGCTATAGTCATATGAACCTCTCGGCCATATATTGCCCACCGCGACATTGCATAAAAGAAGTCATGTTCACAGAATATTTCCAGTCTCTGGGGAATCGCTTCATAGCTGGTGGGGTCTGGAATGCTAAGCACACCTCCTGGGGATCACGAGTAACCGTTACAAGAGGTCGAGAACTAAAAAGGAGCGTCGATTCCAATCGACTTATACTATTATCTACTGGTGAACCGACATACTGGCCCACAGACGGCAACAAGATACCAGATTTGTTGGACTTTTATATTTCCAAAAATATTCAACCCCTTTACGTTCACATAGTATCAAGCCTCGACGTCTCCTCGGACCATAGTCTAGTGATGCTGATGGTAAGCACAACAATCATTTACTGTGAACTCTATAATGAGAACCTGTAAAATGCAAAAACAGATTAGGGTAATTTTCGTGAATTTCTGAAATCCAATATAATTCTTAAACTTCCACTGAAAAATCCCAAAAACATTGACCACGCGTGCCTATACATCACCAACCTGATACAAGTAGCGGCTTGGAAAAATACTCCCACTCTAGAAACACCCAATCGTAGAAAACTATTTCCAGTTGATATCCGCAGCAAGATATCTGAAAAGCGCAGACTTCGCAGAGTGTGGCAACATTCACGCAATAGAGAAGACAAAACACGACTCAACCGGGTGATCACTGAACTAAGGACTGCTCTCGCACAGGTTGCAAATGCATAGAGTCTACCAAAAGATAAGACAGTCTCGAAAATAAGGAGTACTGCTCAGCAGCATTTCTCGATGTACAACATGCTTTCGATCGGGTTTGGAACAAAAGCCTATTGTGCAAAATAAAGAGGACCCTGCCCCACACGTTTTACCTTCTTTTGGCATCATATTTAAAGGATAGAACCCTCCAAGTCAAGCAACGCGGCTCCAGATCCCCTCCGCACACTTGCGATTCAGGAGCGCCTCAAGGCTCGGTCCTTGGCCCAGATATGTATAACATATTTACTCACGACCTACCGCAAGCCCCCAAACGTAATTATTGCGACCCCTGCGGATGACGCTGCATTTCTGACATCTAGTGGTGACCCAGATGAAGCCAGGGGGCCCTTACAAATCCAACCAGACCAAACCTATAGCTGGTTGCAAAAATGGCGAATTAGAGCGAGTGCCCCCATTTCGCACCACATCACTTTCATGCCGCTAAAGAAACTATGCCCAACAGCAAATCCCGGTCAAGTACCGCTACCTCAATCTACATGTGTGAAGCCCCCGGGCCTCCACTTGGATCAACGTATGACCTGGAAGGAGCACGTAAAACGTAAACGGAACGAAGTCAACTTTCGTTTTAAAAAAAACCTATTGTGGTTACTCGTTAAACAATCCGCTCCGTCCCTGAGTAACAAACCCAGAGTCTACAGCTCAGTTATAAAACCCATATAGACTTATGGATTCCAACTGTGGTCCTCAGCCTGCAAATCAAAACATCCAATGCCTCCAGAGCCCAAAATAACATCCTCAGGACCACAAGTGGCGCCGCCCGGCCCACTCGCAACTCTGAGATCCATGAGTACTTGGAGACGAAAACTTCTGGAGGGGTCATGAGGTAGCTCTTTGTCGTCCCGTTCAAGACGGCATCGCTGCTCACCTCGGCTGTCCTTTCGAAAAGACCGCATCTCATCCTGTCTCATATTTGCGACCATCAGTAGAACCAGTATTGTATACACACAACCATTCAAGCTTTCATAATTTATCAAACCGTCAATGTAAACCTATTGAAAAAGTAAACTGTTTTAAATACTTAGGCATGAAAATAGATGAACATTTTTCATGGTCCCATCATTTAGATTACCTTTGTGACAAACAGAGTATTCATCATACAATTTAAAACACATGTAAAACAAAGTATTACTTGGAAAATTCTATCATTTAAGCTTTAAAGTACCTAAAGGAACATTGAAATCCTTATATAAGTCATTCTAGGAGTCTATTCTCGGTATGCTTTAGATTGCCATGGTCTTACATTCAAAACATATATAAATAAATTAGAATCAATCCAAACAAAGTTTCTTAAACTTCTTGTCAATAATAAAACTAGAAATCAGCATAAAAATGTCTACACAAAATTATTTAAAATTTGTAAAATACTACCAATTTCCCTAAAACATAAATACTTATTGGCTGTAAACAACTATGGCAGTCTTGGGCATAACTTGGAACCAGTTACAAATAATCATAACACCCGATCGATGGCCTCTGGCAAATATACTGTACCAAGAGTGTTTAATTATTACGGTGGTAGAACTTTAAAAACGTTTGCCATATCCGCCAAACAATGTCCCAGAGGACATAAGGAACGAAAATGATGAAACTATATTTAAAAGGAGACTTAAGCAATATTACTTAGATAAGTGTTCTAATTTACTAATTTACTGTACGGAGACTGGATCCCACAGTCAAACCGATGACACGGTTTTGTGGGACACTGCACTATTTCTGCATGAACGTGTGAATGACAAATAATTAAATAAATAACAAATATGCGACGCATTACGGTCGCCGCGACGAGAGCCATGCCGTCGGGAACCCGGTCGAAGACGACTACGTTGCAAGCCGATTTCCTCTTCCAAGCGCCCGACTCCGTCTCGTTACTCTCGTTCTCTCTCCGACCGCCGCGATGAGCAGGGCCACGGCTCCGATAGCGAGTGCGACCTCCACAGTCCACCTCGCTGCGCAGTCGACTCCCGCCCAGCTCCTTCGCCATCGCGTCCCGATCCACCGGGCTCCGGCGTCTCCAGGCGTCAGCTTGGTCCATTCATACCCCTTTATAAAACCCCGGAGCATATTTCTTAGAACCCTTTTCTGACCTTAACATGACCTTGACCCTGGTACTCCGAACCACTACCTAATGATACACTTTATTTAATAATTAAAATAGACGGTCTTGGAGCTTTCTCCTCAAGACCATGGTTGCACCTTAATGTGACCTTGACCATACGTTCACGGCACAAGCTAACCATAATCAAGTAGTATTCTTTTCGTAATTATCCGTTACATACATACACAGTCTCCCTTCTATATCCTCGAAGAGCTAGGCAGAGCTAGATATTGCTATACTCTCTTTTGACCAGACCAAAGAAATCCCAACAATACATTGCCCGATCCGGGCATCGAACCCGGGATATGTCCCACGAGAAAAATGCCGCGAGACCAACGAGACAGTAATAATCCGTTAGACAATTATTACACTATGAAGTGGGTAATTTTAAATTTGTTAGCGTTGTTACATTGTACGCTGGTAACTAGTTTTCTATTTCAATATATATCTAACAAAAGTTCAAAACTAGGACGAATACAAAATACCCCCATACGCGCACACGTAAAATCATAATTTGAACTAAAAGGAATATAAATTAATGTGAGCATGTACTTACCACTTCTGATTTGTAGTAAAACTCCAGTTGTATTCCAATACAATTTATATTTCGGACACACCTTTACACTGTACAGATATTATAATATTTCCTAAGAGCCACCGTCCGTTCAGTACCGTCGCCCGGAACATAGACTAATATATTATACCTGCCCGGAATAGAATGCATAGATTAATATGTATTATACGGGATAGAATGCCCGCTCATAGATTATACACTAATAACTAGAGATAGATACGCCACTCTTGAAACAGTTTTAAAAAACGATGTACTGTGTCCGCTAGATGGCTCTGACGCCTTTTTAAGCGTGGCGCCGCTAGATGGCTCTTTTTAATTTACAAAGGTATTTTTAATAAAGTACAAACAGTGATTGTACTCATTATTATGAACAACTTTTATTCCGGGACACAGCCGAAATCGCGAAAAATATCTGATGTTTCATACATTTTGTGGCAAGGTTCAATTTTGTATGGGACAGCAGTTTTTCCCGCGTCTTTTGCAAAGTCCCAAAACAAAAGTTGTTCATAATAATGAGTACAATCACCCCCTAAGAGGTTTGCACTATACTAAATAAAAGTCAAAACAGAATTCAGATGCAATTATTTATTACTTTTTCCTTCTATGGCTATGGGTCTTACAATATTTAATAGCTTGCATTTTTATAGGGTTATCTGTTATTTCACTGGATAATTTTCCCATAAGCAGTCTATTGACGTAAGTGCACCAACTGTGAATCACTAAATTAGCCATTGTGCTTATTAAATACACATAAAGATTATTTTTATGATTTTCGCAAGACAGAAACGAAAAATTGCAGAATATATTTACTTTTTCGGTTATAATGTGTTTTATGTTTTTTGTATGTGGTCCCTCATTTAATTGAGTTTGAATTATAAGACAAACATCGTCTAAAAATGAGCACAATGCCTCCGAAGGGTATTTACAAGATTTGCCTGTGTAATCTCTTTCATATATGTATTCTTTATTTGTCGGAGGTACTGTGCTTAACAATTCCATTTTACAAATACTGGCAACTTTTACATATTTTCTGGATACATTTATGCACTAAGAACCCAGCAACATAACGTTTCGCTTCTCGATTTGTTATGTTGTTAGGTTCTATTTCTGGATTTCGAAAAAATAAATTAATTAAGGAATCCACATTTACAATTACATTTTGTTGCCCCTGTCTTGCGTTCGTTTTTGTATTTATTAAACATTTTAATGGTTTTAAAATTTTGTTATTATCTTTTTCACAGTTTGCACCAACAGAATGAGGAGAAGTTAAATTATTGACCAATAAGGTTTTGTATGCTCCTACAAACTGACAGCATGTGGGTGAAACATTACGGATACCATTGCTTCTTATGTTGCAAAAAAGTTCTCTAATGGGTCTTGGTTGAGGTTTCTGGTTAACAGACTGCTTACATTGTACTTAACATTTATATGTGAAAACATTTCTTTTAATGTACGAATATTATGTATCCAGTTTAAAATGGACGGAACCTGTATAAATTTTTTGGTACCGTCTTTTTCGGTCACAAATCTCATGGATTTTAAAATGGGTAACATTTCATCCCAAAACTTGAAATGCACTGAGTTTTTTTTAAGTGCTGATTTATATATTTTGGCACTGTCTTGGTAGCTGTGGCCGTTGAAAGAATCAAATAGTTTGTCCATTAAAAGTAATAGGCCAGCTGTAGCGAGACACTCTTTAGGCAAAATATTATGATCTGGAACAAAAAAAAAACAAATTTTGGATTAGGCAATATATATTAACCTGTAAAAATCTGATAGGTAATAATAATAAGCTCCTCCATTTCATTCAATCATTATGGAGTGCACCACTTTGATAGCTAACAGAACACCCTCTCTTCTCTCACTTTTGTAGTTATTAGGGAATTCTTTTCTTCACAGACATAGAAGTAATTTTACTCAGTAACTTATTGTAGTATCCCATGATTCCAACAGGATAACTCATGATCTGTAGGGAACTAAGCTAGTCATTAGACTAACAATGCAGTTGTCTTAGTTCAAATAATAAAATAGATATAAGATTAGGTACCAACTTGCTAGAAATCGCATCGCTGCAGACACCCTTTGGCTAAACACTTGAGCCGCATGTTTCACCTTCATCTTAGGTATTTTGTCAGCATTTACGTGTGAATCTGTCAAATTGTTTACGAGTCGAATGTCATTATCTCCAACATCAACATCCAACAGCATTTTTAGGTGATTCCACTGTGCTATTTTTTCATCTCCATTTTGAACAAATCTAAGTTTGTGTTTTAATAAATTGTTCCTTATTCCTTTAAGGAGATGCGGTGGATCATATAGTGGGAAGATCTTATCACCTTTGATCTCTATTGCTAGGCTCTTATGTTCTGTGCCATCTCTTAAATATTTTTCTTTTGTTTCTTTTAATAAAGAATTTACTGCGCTCTTGTTTGATGCAGACTGATCACAGATTGTTGTACAATTTTTAAGCCGGTGCTGTGTACCTGTTCAATTACAGTTTTAATTAATTATTTTAAGTCAGAGCTTCTTGTTGCGCTCTGGCAAAATGTGAAGCAAATTGGTTGTTTATACTTTCCTTTGAGGCCTTTAAGCATGAATACTAAAGCATGGTCTGCAATTTTGCTTGTTCCTTGTCCTCCAAAATCTTCAAAGCCAATGATTTCATTAAGTGCCTTTTGGTAATATAATCCTGGAGTCAGTGCCACTTCATGAAACAGTTAAATACACAGTTTTTTTTCTTCGGGTAACTTTTGAACTGACTTCTTCAAATGTTCAATAATTATATCATCTATACCCGGCGCTAAAGAGATACTGCTTAACAATTTCTGCATAGTTCTTTTTGAAGGCAAAGTAAACAGCCTTTGTAACAAACTATAGGCCTTCTGGCTTTGTTTGAATATTGTGAGGCATAAAATTTTTTCCTTCATAGTGTACCGCCTTCCTCGAGGCATCTTAGATGTCTTTTGTAATTGCATATTTGTAAATATGGCAGCTGGTTCAGGAAGATTATCAACTGCTTTTAGAAATGCCCGACCCTGTGACAGCTTTCTTGCCTGGCGAATTTGTTGCCGTAATGTTTTGCATTTAGTCCTTAGCTTCATAACTCGAAAATGTAACTGTTCCAACTGTCTTGAACACTTGTGAACCGGAGTTCTACCTAAAATAAATCAAAATGTCAATAAAAATGATATACGTTGAACAATTAAGATCTTGAATGTTTTTTTTAAATTTATTCTTCATATAGGTACACATTACAAACTGTATAAAGGACTTAATGCCTAAGGCATACCTTAACTTGGGGTGATGTAGAAATAAAAACAAAGTAGGTGTAAAATGAAGACAATAAAAAGATAGATATAATTTCATGAGGATAGATAGAGTAGTGAGAGCACGCATTCCTCGGCGCTGTCGAAGCCATTGATTCTTTGAGTCTGTATAAAGTACTGTAACTGTTGCCCGTGGCTCCGCTCGCACGTAAGTATAAATAAAGCTTGAAAGTGGTTGTATGGAAGACTGGGATTTTCTAAATAAGGCGCATAAAATTTTAAATGTTAATCTCAAGGGAAAGTATATAGTGGATGAATTTCGCAAACTCCTTTCTTAAACGACGCCTACAGTATAACATTAAGAGCCCAAGGGAATGAAAATGTTCACCAAACCCTCAAACCGGATTCCTGGTCACAGCCTTGATCTAACATTCTTACTTATATATTGCTGTCTAACAATATAAATATTTACCTTTAGGAAATATTTTCTTTTGCTGGAAATTTCTTGAAGGAACAATTTTCTGAACCATTTCACCCTGTAATCTTGTCTCAATGGCAGGTGAAGAAAGTATTGCTTGAGATGTTGATGCTGTAATATAAATAAAATTCCAAGCTTAATACAATATTAAATTTATAATTTAAAAGTAATTATAAAGAAATCATAACATATTATTGTAACGCCCTCTAGTATCGAATAGAGGAAGCTCATACGCCTGATATGTAGTAAGCGGCGTACGGGTATCGTAGCGCCATCTAGTACCAAGTAGAAGAAGCCTAGCTACTGGAATTTTCCCGAAGTGTGTAGAAAATTCTATAGACTTGTTTCCAGAACATTCTGGATCGATGTTCCTCTGCATATATAAGGGCGCTCGGTCCGCGTTCGAGTCGGTTTACGTACAGTAAGCGGACAAGTGAAATCGGAAGTGAAACGGAAGCGAACCAGCAGGAAAGCGACTCGAAAGTGATCTAAAGGCGCAGTTATTGTAATTGTGAAGTTACATAGGCGAATAAAGTACGGCTTAGTGGAAAAAGTGCATAACTTAACCCCCCACGTGATTACAGCACGCACGGTCGTGCTCTAATTTTGGTGGTCCGAAGTGTTTGAGGCACGCACGGTCATGCTCAATTAAAAATCGTTCTATTGGTCGCGGTTTTTTCACCTTTTTTTTTACTTAAACCAAGAAACGAAAGTAGTAACTATTAGAATAGTTCATATTCTATGCAACTAAATCGTTTTAGAAGGGTGAGGGAAACGAAACACGCCAATAAATATTGAAATATAATTATCTGTGTCTCAGTTGCGAAAGCGTCCGCCATTGTTGTGTTTTGTTTCGTGATCTTTATAATAAAAGTTGTCTTGTGGAAGAAACCGGTGAATATTTTATAAAGATACTTATATAGATTTACTCAGAAAGAAATAAATATTAATTGTGAAGTGACATTATTCGTGACAAAGATAAGAAATACAGTGATAAAAGGCAAAAACTTTTTAGAAGGGCTATTTCTACTCTTGAAACTCGCTATTTTCGTAAGTGTTTTATGATAAATATTCTTTTAATAGTTATGAAAGACATAAAAGTACCCAGATTATTTATCTGAAAACATATTTTAGCAACTAAATACTAGCATTGTTGTACATTTTCACTGTTATCGTGTTTCAAATGGTAAATAATTCACAGCCACAGTGTTCGTAACAGTAACATGGCTGCCTGGCACGGCGAACTTTTTGTTACGCGTTCGGATTATATTTTTTTTAGTGGCGTTAGATTCGTTTGTTACAAATAAATAATGTATTGTGTGAAAACCTAAAGGTATATGTGATAATGTTTTTGTGTTTATGAACCAAACACGTAATGAAATTCATTAATATGTGATGAAATGTTTGTGTGAACAAGTGAAAAAAAACAAACCTCTAAGTTTGTAAGCTTGTTTTGCCAGAAAAGTGAGTATTTAGTAGTAATTCATGTTATTATTATGATAGTTGATTTTATAACCAACACAATGATATGCAATTTATGTGATATAATTATATTTAGGTGTCATAATTAATTTTTTTTCCGGTAACCTATGCCAATGAAAATTTGCAGCAACGTGACCTTTCGCACTTGTGGCACTTTGCCTTTAGTTTGATCGCACCTCAAGGGTTAATTATTCCTGAACCCCAGCTGGAAACAATATTTTAAAATCAAACATGCACTGTTCCAATAGGGTTTAATGAAAATATAAACAAACTTTGTTTGAACCAAATTCTGACATAATCAGTCACTAAACAGGCTATCCGCCGACCACTTTTCGAACAATATTTTTCTAATAAATGTTAAGCGTCTGTTACCAATTTCAGGCAAATTTTAAGAATTTCTTAACAGAAAGGTGCAATAACACTTTGCCTGGGCCAGGAATCAAATCTGGGACCTCTTGATCAGAAGTCAAAAACGTAGTATTTTTGACTTCTGATCAAGAGGTCCCAGATTTGATTTTTGACTAACATAATTGGCAACTCCAATAATATGTTAGAACAAAAAAACAAATGTTCACTGCAAAATATTTCAGTACCTTTTGGGGCTACATCAATATTATACTCTTCAGCCGGAATTGGTGTAACAGATGATGGTAGCACAGCTTGTGATACTTGAGATTGTGGCCCTGTAATTAAAACATAAAATATTTAATATTATTTTATTAATCACGATATGAATACACACACAGTAAATACTGTGAAGTAAATGTAACCATTCCATGCACATTTTAAGAATTTCTTTACAGAATAGTACAACAACACTTTGCCTGACCCAGGAATCAAATCTGGGACCTCTTGATCAGAATTCAAAACCACTATTTTTGAAACAAATGAATTGGCAAGTCCAATAATGTGTTAAAAAAAAATTACAGATGGTTACTGCAAAATATTTCAGTACCTTTTGGGGCTAAATCGATATAATTAGCCTGAATCGGTGTAACAGCTTGTGATATTTGAGATTGTGGGCCTGTAATTAAAACATAAAATATTATTTTAATAAGCACAAGACAGAATTAATATACACACAGTAGTTACTGTGAAGTGTGCTATTTTTTAGCATATAACCACTACTAAAAATATTTGGCATTGCTTCTGTCATGATGCTAAGTAAACACAGCCATGTGTATGAGACACGGATACCACTTACCATTAGGTGGGCCGCTGGCTTGTCTGATGAAAGCAATAACAAAAACAAAAATGTATTTAGTAATCAATTGAAGGCACTCACGTATGTTTAATGTTGGTATAGCATTTCTTGTAAGGCGTTTACTAGCAGAACGATAGAACTCTTCAAAATGAAGATCACACAGTCGTATATTGTTATAGATATAATAATCGCCTTTAACTTGCTCATTTTCTCCTAAAATCATTTTCCACTGATCAAACTTGTCCATATTAGGGTACCCTGGTTTCGGAAACTGATGAAATGGACCTGAAATTAAATTCTTGTTATGTAAAAACATGTTATCATGTCAGAATTAAAAAAAATATGAACCCAGTTATAAGTAGTTCATTGCAATTTGAATTTTCTTATAGTTATTTCAATAGACATATTGAAATAACTATAAGAAAATACAAATTGGGTAATATTTTCTTATGGTTATAACCCAATTGTTCACTGCATTTTATATTTTCTTATAATTACTTCAATATATTTACTCAAATTACTTATAGTTACTCAAATAAATAAAATATTAATTTAATAAATAGCAAGGTAAACATTATATTTAACATAACATATGGTTTTTTGTTTTATAAAGACAACTCTTGCACTAGAATTAACTCCTGTGTTGCGAGGGACTTTACAAACATTCAAACAACAGACACCAAGAATATCCAGACTCAAAACAACAATTAGTGGATCACACAAATTCTTACACCATGTGGGGATCGAACCCACAACATGCGGCGCAGTAACGAGCAGCGCAGCGACCACTTAATCCACTGCACCATCCGTGCAGTCCAATTAGAAAACTGGGTGGAGTCAGTATGTTTGTCAAAAAACTAAGCTTTGCAGTATTTTATTTGTATAAAACATCAACATACCTTCAGTCACACATCCAAAATAACATTTGATTGCTGATTTTCTCGGCATTTTGAGCACGTTCAATAATACAAAATCGTGCGCAAGCGAAGTCCAGTAAGAGAATAGCAGAGTCGGTCGTATATAGCGGGAAACACAGGTCCAAGAGATAATCAGGGTCAAACGTTGAAAGAAGATACCACAGAAACAAATACAATCCAGAAATTCGTCGTAAATTAAACCAAAACGCATATCACTGTTAATTTTACTGGTTACCGGGAGGCGAGAAACGGCAAAATCACCCATGACAGTTTAAACGTCAATTGGGCTGAAGGTTACAAATACCCACACATATTTATAATTATGTAAATATGGCATATAAGGTGCCATCTAGTAGATCAAGTAGATAACACCGCTTGAGTTTATGTGCAGTGTTCGATAGATGGAAGCAATTTCGACGCATATTTTTTGTTTGATCTGAATATATGACAGTTGCATACCCCTGTGCCCGCTCTCGCCAACCGCTATTTTGAATTATTTCGATAGTGATGTGACTCGGACGAGTCAATCGACTACAAATTATTAAATTCCAATCGATATTAATTTTAATAAAAATGGGGACCTTACAATACCTACGCACGTTTGGGTATCTGACCGCTTAAATTTCCTTGTCCATAATAGTTAATAATTTTATATGAAAGTATTAAAGATATTCTAGCAATAGTGGCTATCTAGATAATCCCGCCAAGATAATCAATAAGATCAGCTTCAATTGCCCATAAACGTGATTGCAAAATAATTGGACAGATCCAACGATATTGTATGTTCTAGATTTACTCAACATGTAGGTATTTTCAATATCTAACATTGGCAGGTATGATAGGTACCACGAATAAAGTAGAAAATATATTTGTATTGACATTACAACAGAAATTCTAGGTGTAAAATGTCGTTTCTGTTCAAATGTCAGTAGTAAAAACTGTGAACTGTGGCACTAATGTTATTCTAGTTATATTTACACTAGCTGGCGGCCATTTTATTTAATTTAACGGTTTCAGACTGGTCTTGTGAGAATTTCAGAAAATCCGTTTTTAGTGCACCACTACGGCACAATACGGACTCCAAGGCGCGTAGGTATACGTAGGTACTCGTACGTACCAAATTGCCCTCAGTAGTTTTGGCTGTGCCTTAGCTGACAGTCAGTCAGTAGCGCACGAATTTTATATACCTGTACAGATGATGAGACCAGCGATAGCCGAGTGGTGAGACCGACAGACTGCTACGCAGAGGGTCTCGGGTTCGAATCCAAGGCACGCACCAATGACTTTTCAAAGTTAAGTGCGTATTAAATTGTTAATTATCGCTTGCTTATCGGTGAAGAAAAACATCGTCAGGAAACCTGCATGTCTGAGAGTTCTCCAAAATGTTCTCGAAAGACATGTGAAGTCTGCCAACCCGCACTTGATAATTATAAAAATGATATTGCACTAACTTTAGAACTTGTGAATTACATAAGCATCAGAGATTCAAGATCAAATAAAGTCAAGCATGAAGTTTTAGTGCAGCCATAATATACTTACTTATTATTTTCTTAAAAATATATATATTCAGATCTTAGGCGATTTGAATATCTTAAGCTAATTTTAAATTGAATCTTCATGTCTGGCTGGTGATGGCTAACTTTTATTGAGTATCTAATCCCCGATTTCTGTAAGCCAGATGAAACTTGACGAAACTTTTCGGCGTTCTTCTTTAACTTGTGTCTTATCGAATTTTATAATACTCACAGCTGTTACTATAGAGTTATTTAAGTTAGTCTTATTTTTCGAAATAAATCTTAATTTGCGGATCAAGCTCAAAGCCTTATAATCTACTGGAAACTGATGCTACGAAATCAACGAAGCACAATGCATATTAATTTATATTTTGTTTATTCGATTTTAAACTTTTGCGATTTGTATTCATCATACAAATGTGGTCGCGTAGAGACTCTCTCTGCGACTACGATCGGTGCAAGACGATCAAAACAAATAGTAGGAAATAAATAGTTTTTTTTTTACGTCACATAAGTTAATTTTACGTGAATAAGACCTGTCAAATTATTTTGTATGATATATTTTGCTTTGTTCTGCGCAGGCGGCCGCCTTTGTTAAAAGGATTCTAGTGTCCTTTTATTACTGTGACTTTCTTTTCCCTAACTGATTATTTGTGCTGTTTTCTATATATTTTTTCGGGGTTTTACCTATAAATAAAATATCAAATATGTCTGTTTAAAACGACCTTTTATAAACAAAAAGATTTTGAAAAGCATTCTCTGTTGGATATAGTATACCTACAACAAAAACTCAGCAATTAAAACCTACATCTTCTCTACATGTGGACAATATAAAGATTCTATCATTTCGCTCTAATTTGGCTGATGAACTAGTTTACTACGACAAATGACGACAATTGTAGTGATTAATTATGAATATTACACCCATAACACCTGAATTCCTAGAAGTCTTACGACATAACCCTAGCTCCTTTGTATTACACAGACTCATGTAGTAAGAATTAAGTAAGGCGAAGAATTTTTAGATTCCTTCTTAAAGGAAAAGGTACAAAATTTCTGTGCAGTTTCAGATCGCCCATTCAAAATTAATATTCACTCGGTTTATACTATCATTCGATATTGTCTTTTCGTCCCAAAATTCACACATGCCTTAAGATCTTCCCAACTTTGGAAAAAATATGCACTTTTAGAACAAGTCGACAAAATTATCCAAATGACTTTAAAGAGAATATTAAATGTGGACTTGGACGACCGAGCCTGGTAGTAGAGGTAGTAGAGCCTTGCTGATTTCAGCATGAATGGGCCGGCTCGACCGGGGAAGTACTATCCTCTCACAGAAAATCGACATAAAGTAACAGTACCTAAACTGTTGTGTTCCGTTCAGTGAGTGAGAGTGCCGGAGGCCCTATCCCCTATTCCTTCTTCTTCATCCCACTCCTCATCCTATCCTTTTTCCCAACCCCAAGGGGCGGCAACGCACTTGTGACTCCTGTGGTGTTGCTTGTGTCCATGGGCGGCGGTAATTACTTACCATCAGGCGATCCGTCGGCTCGTTTGCCGCCTATTACTATAAAAAAAAGCGTCATTGCCTATAATACGTCTGGGTGGGCTCGGTGTACGCAAAATTTCTAGTGTCAGTTTACCGGCGTTTCTGTCTTCGGTTTACAGCACGGAAGAGTTAACTAGGAAAATTTTATCAGCTACACTAGTTAACTCAGAAGTGCTGTGCAAAACCGAAGCTGTAAACGCCTGGCAAATGGCTTATCCAAGCACTGATTTGCCTATCAACCTATTCTCCCAAAGACAGTGGGACGCGCCGCTTAGTGACATTATAAGGAAAAGTCTTTTATACATATTTTAATGTTGCAGAGTGTGCTCGGTTGCTCGCTATGGGAGAATGGGAATCGGGTCTGTGGCTTCAGGTACTACCATCGTCCAACACTGGCACCGTGTTGGACGATGAGACGTTCCGTATCGCCACTTGTCTTCGTTTAGGTGCTCCGATGACATTGTGGAGAAGACGTCGATAGCCTCGGACACCATGGGCTATCTTGCAGCAGAAGCGCTGGTAGAATTCCCCGTCACGCCCATCTGAATGACATAATTCGTCGTGCTCTTGTCGCGTCTGGCGTACCAGCTGTACTTGCATCAAAATGTTTGGTACGCGACGACGGTATGAGACCCGATGGTATGTCATTGTTGCCTTGGAAAATGGGTAGGCCTTTGGTGTGGGACGCAACCTGCGTAGACAACCTCGCGCCATCACATGTTCCAAGCACGCATCCACACACGGGAGGCCATGCTGGCGCTGCTGCTGCAACTGCGGAAACCCTCAAACGGCGCAAATACAGTAATTTAGTGAGTAATTACGTGTTTGAGCCGTTTGGGGTAGAAACGCTAGGCTCATGGGGTCCGAGCGCTCGTTCACTATTCCGGGAAATTTCTAAACGTTTAATCGACGTCTCACGTGACCAGAAGGCTGGTTTATTCTTTGCTCAGAGAACTAGCATTGCCATCTAGCGTGGCAATGCTGCCAGCCTTCTTGGCCCGTTACCCGATGACATTGATGCGGAGGCATTTTACGACGCCTAAACCTTGTAAATATTTTCAATTTCTAATTTCTTTTTACGGTTTTAGGTACATATACTACTTAGACATTAAGATAAGATTAAGCTACATATAGATTTTAAAATGATGTTGATTTAATGTATAATTATAAATAAATTACAGTAACAAACAAGAAATATAAAGCAAATTAAGGCAAATGGGACACATCAGTATATGTCGTGAGGTAAAGTGCGCTAGTTACACGAAAGTGGGACAATCAGTAACCAAGCCGTTCTGTGTAATGTCGCTACTTTGAAACCTCTGTCTTCTTGAGAGTGTTAGGTATTCTTACTTATGCTATAAATGTGAAAGTGTGTTTGTTTGTTTGTCTTTATATCACGTCACAACATTATTTTGTGTGGGGATAATGAGGAGGCTAGAAACTGCTATAGGCATTTTACAGCGATTTCACGCGGGCGGACCCAAGTGCAAAGTCTAGTAAATTATATGTTTATATCTCATGAATTTGAATACAATATAGAATATAGCAATTATTATGACATGATCGTATGATTGTCAAAGTTATCTTGTCTTGATGTTTGAACCACGAACCCACGCCGTATGTACTTAATCAATATTGTTTTATTTTACATTTCAATAATTAGATTTTCCAAAAAATCATATTACCGTAGCTTATATTATAGCGAAAATTGTATTCCGTGTAGTCATGTGCCTTTCACGCAATATATTTAAAAAAGAAATACAAAAATAAAATCGTAATAACGTGGTTTTATTAACAAAATTGGATAACATCTATTTCGTTAGAGTGGTGACGTATTGACACCTTTACAAGTAATGATACATTGGAATCCACTTTCACACGGTGAAAATAACTTTTCTCGGAACGAAACAAGAATTCGGTACGTGAAAACACGCGAGTTCATTTATTTTAGATGATCCCTTTATATGAGAAAGTCAAAAGTGTTCTTGATTGAGAGAATTAGGTAGGGTGTCACGTGTCGCCGGTCTTCTGTTTGCTGAAAACGTATTTACCTATTCAGTACGAGGGACGCGTTATGTTTAGTATCGGCGGGTGGCGACATACATTTTTTTGTTACGGTTGCCAATTTCCACACTTTGCGATATTTATTTGCCGTTCCAATTTCCTTGGCTCAGCGTTGGGTCGACGGCGCGCGGCGTCACTGCCAACACGGTTTTATAATACCCATATAATTGGACTTCGATTTTTATTAACGATAAATATTACTGGGCCGCTTTTCCATTCTTCTGAATTTGAAGTGTTTGTAAGTCACAGTCGCCTTAATTCGAATTTTTATGGTAAATGGGCTTTATAATCTCTATTTTCGATGTTTACGGCGTCGAATCTACATAAAAAGTAAAATAAGTTAAAAGCATGCCTTATTTTTGGCTGGTACAAGTTTTCAACTTGAAATTTGATCATGACTTGGCCCGTCCTGTTTTATATTAGAATTTTAAGTTTATTACTTACTTACATCAGATTTTAGTCCTGTTTTAATAGAATTTTAAACATTTTCGATCTTCATTATACACTTTACTTGTTAAGACTTATGCAAAGAAACTGCTGGTGGCATTTTCTCTTAAATATTTTTCGTGACTGAATAAAGACAGAGTTAAAATAATTAAAGAGTTTAACATTGACGAGATATAAACGTTTTATGTTTCCGATAGGATGCGGAAGTGGTGGCTCGCTCTGAATGTGCATCAATCAAAAGCGGCGTCGATAATGTAAAATTTGCCTCATTATTCGTATATTACTATTGATACTCATTGTATTAGTGGGCTGTACTGTTTTATAACATCAGAGTAATCATATAGTATTTAAAGAAGGGACCTTTATCAAGCAAGAATAAAAAACCTACATAATGTGGTGAGAAATCCTTTGAGAGACGAGGTTTGCTCGGATAATAGAAATCATATTGCTTTTTCAATAATGGTCGTCGGTGCATTAGTACCTTTTTTTTTTTTTTTTTTTTTTTTTTTTTTTTTTTTTTTTTTTTTTTTTTTTTTTTGGTGTCGGGTTGGAAAATCCTCATGGAGTCCCTTCGCCCTGGGGGGGAAGGACGAAGGGGACTGTCAGACTCCTACTGACTAAAAACCAACCCGTGCTCCTCATGTACCCATGTGTCGGAGGGTAGGGTTTCACCTAAGCATTCCTCGCTACCCCCCCGACGGGTATTGGCCCGCCAGATGGTCAGGCGGGCCCCGAACGAAACCCCCTTGGCGGCGGATGAAGGTGTTGGGCTCCGCCGCCAAAACACCCTGCGGCCGCAGAGGATAGGGAGGACGGCAACGCAACACCGCATCTCCTCTTCCTCTGCGGCCCCACCGCGACGCAACGATGGTGCGCCCCCATTTGGTCGCGGGAGATAGGGCGCGCGGCAACGCAACACCGACACACCTCTCCTCCCGCGACCGCACCCGACTGCGAGGGACAGACAGAACTGTCCCCCGCACCCGCACCTATGGACGCATCCTACGCAGGCCTCACGCAAGCCCACGTGGAGCGTCCCCTCCCGGGATCCCGCTTAGCTTCACCGTGGGAGAAAATCAAATCCACGGTTACTAAGCCCCCCCACCACGACAAGGTGGAGATCCCACGAGGGGGGGTGCATTAGTACCTATTGCAAGTAAAAATTCAATAATTAAGTCGGTATTGGCTAGCTTAAGTCTTGTAAACCTATAATGATGTAAGATTAGAAAACATTGTGTCACTATCTATAAAGTACATCTTATAAAGCATTTAATATAGGACTGAAGTTTCAGATTTCCAGTAAAATAGCAGATTTCCAGGCGAAAACATTTTTCGTTGCTCCCTATGACACCTACAAAAAAACCTTGCTGAACTCGGCGCTCGGTTTCCGGGCTCCCTCGTTCCCGGTGCCTGGTGCGGATCCTCAGTTCGCCATATAGAAGGCCAACTCAGGCCTACATAGTAGCAAGTGGTAACTGTAACGTGTTCGCACACCACACTTCAATACGAGTATCAAATCTAATTTTATCTCTGTCCAACTTAAAGTTGCTTGGCAGAGATACCTCTTAGCAGCTTTACTTTTAAATGTGTTTTATTATTAAGTACTAGCCGTTTCCCGCGGTTTCACCCGCGTCATGAGGGAACTACTTCGCGTACCCGAAAAACCCAAATATAAGATATTTGGACCCCTATTTTTCTAAAATAAAATATAGTCTATGTTACTCGCAGATAATGTAGCTTTCTAATGGTGAAAGAATTTTTAAAATCGGTCCAGTAGTTTTTGAGTTTATTAATTACAAACAAAAATACAAATTTTTCCTCTTTATAATATTAGTGTAGAAGTATTTCCTATGGTGTACGAGTAAGGATAATTTAAAAGAAAGCATAATTTCTACTCTTGTACAAAAATAGCAGTAGTGGGATTTACAAATCTGGCTTCGGCAATAAAGACAATAAACCGGAATCCTACATTTATAACACGATAGAACATAGTAAGGCATACTTCCGTTCACACACACACACACATATATTGTATAGATGTGTGTCTATGTGTGTGTAGGATAAGCTATAGACTCTGAGGGATTTATCTATCGAGTGTGTGGCGTCGAATGATTGATTGTGGCCGCAGACAGAGGCCCTTGTTTCACGTATTAGCTGATACAAGATAGGAAAACGTCTATTTGTTACAATGTTTAAATGTATCTTGCTTTATCATCGTGTTTTGCTTTATTTTTCTTTATTGTATAATCGTCTTTGTTTGATGTAATTGATTTCTGTTGTACATGCTCTGGTAAAGCGTGTTTTGTGTGTGCGTTCATTGGTATTAGGTGGTAAAGTTCATGATGTAACGAAATTCATCATCATCCTTTAACAATCCACTGCTGGACTAGGCCTCTCCTTTGCAAGGAGGTATTGGCCTACTATACCAAGCTGGCCAAACGGGTTCGTATAGGGTTTGTATCAAGTTTTCCTTCTCTTATAGTGCTGTTCTCTGCATAATATGCTCCCTCTGTCGGCTCTTACGACACCCATTCATGTAACGAAATAATTTGACAGATTTTTTATAAAACTACTAAAATTTGAATCTTCGACTACTAATTACAATTCTATTATTGTAAAGCAATACCTATAGTCCTGTATAGACAAAAGTATCTACCTTTTTCTTGTACTATAAATATGTACAAACTGAAAAAAACATTTTATAAAAGCCGTTTGAAATACCTTGCTGCCTAGTTAAGTTTATGTAAGAAGCTGGTGTTCGAAGTAGGAAAGTTCTGTCCACACTACATGACCAGATCTCCAAACTTACGAATTCTACATGATAGGTTAGTTACAAGTATATTTGCTCCTTCAATCATCATCCTCCTAGCGTTATCCCAGTTGCAACCCGGGATCCGCTAACTAGTCAATCGGATTTGTTTGAATAATTTACGTGAACATGAAAATTGTGAGGGGTCACTGACTTCTGTAACACAGGTTTAAACCTAGCTCAGGAGTCAGAGCTTCAACGAACAGCTGTCAACCTTATTATTATGCCAATAAAGTTATTATTATTATTATTAGCTTTTCCACACAGCAACTGCCTGTTTGACCGCCGTAACCCAAAGGGATGAAGATATGCCAGGTTTTAGACTAATGTACGTTTATTCAAAGGCTTGAGACGGGGCATGTGACAATTAACAATTCAATACGCACATAACTCCGAAAATTCAGTGTTGCGCGCCATGGATTCGAACCCTGCTTTGCAGGCTGTTGGTACCTTTACTAGGCTATTGCTGCCTCACTAGGCTATCGCTGACTACTATTCTTATTGTTCCTTCAAATTGCATTAAAATAATCTGGACATAGCTCGTGAACAATGCGAAAAGTTATAAAGTACCTACAAGCCAAGGTAAAATTATGTCTCGTAATTGTTCTCGGCATTCTTAGAAAATATTTATTGTTACATGAATAATCGATTTACCTTTCCAACATAGACCGACTTTTCTCTAACATCAAAGTAATTCCTTCCATGAATTCGACAACTTAATACAACGTAGCAACTTGCCGATCGAACACCTTTAATGATTAAAAACGTTGCCTTGGTAGTAATTATTAGATACTATACATATTTTCACAGGCAATCTTGCAGATTCGTTTAAGTTGATTTACCAGAAACTATAAAAGTTATTTAATATTAATGCACATGAACGTAGAAACCTCATGGTGCGATCTCAGATTTTTAACTTTTTCCAGAGCGTTAGTGTAGAGTCATTGTTACTTGAATAGGTAATAATCGATTCACCTTTCCAACACAGACCGACTTTTCTTTAACATCAAAGTAATTCCTTCCATGAATTCGACAACCTAATACAACAAAGCAACTTGCCAATCGAACACCTTTAATGATTAAAAACGTTGCCTTGGTAGTAATTATTAGATACTATAAAAATTTTCACAGGCAATCTGGCAGAATCGTATAAGTTGATTTACCAGAAACTATAAAAGTAATTTAATATTAATGCAAAAAAAAGCGGCGATAGCCCAGTGGTGTACGTAACGGAATGCCGAGACGATGGTCTCGGATTCGATCCCTAGGTACCCCGGGAACACACCTCTGACTTTTCGAAGTTATGTGTGTATTAAAAACGTTAATTATCGCTCGCTTAATAATGTGCCCGGTAGATGGCAATAGGCTCGCCCCCTATTACATTGGGACCTAAACATAACTGGCGAAAAGTGGGTGTAATACACCTCTGCCTACCCCTTCGGGGATAAAAGGCGTGAAGTTATGCTATGTAATATGTAATATTAATGCACATGAACGTAGAAACCTTATGATGGGATCTCAGATTTTTAACTTTTTCCAGAGCGTTAGACGGCGCGTGCAAGTGTGAAACCTTAATTGTGGTGTAAAAGGGTTAGCGTGAATTCACGTTTTCACTTTGTGTTCATCTACGTCCCGACTTACCTTTACATTTCTTGACTCCTTGTAGCCATTAATTATCATCTATTATATTATAGTTTCATTATAATTTTAGATAATCCAAACATTAGTCCTTTTAATTTTGACATCATAACAAAACCACAAAATTAAGCCCCATGGCTTAATTTTGCCACCACCACCGTGGGCCCATGCCCACAAAGGAAAATATTTATCGAATTAAGCTGCTCATTGTTATCAAAAGCTTGATTCTTGTTTATTTAGCTTGGATTTTACCATGAGCTGAATGTCAACACTACGCTTTGATTAGTCGGTATTAAGCATAAATCATTGTATTTGGATTTCTTAGACAATAATTCTGTTTGGCCTGGCCATGGCTAAGTTACCAAAGTCGTCTCTTTAAAGGACTTTTTTTTCATCGTTCGAGAGGATAAATCCAATTCTACGTGGCAGATACCGCGGGTTCAGCTACTAAATGAAATAAACTGTGTTAATACGTATTTGTCGATGCAGTTGGCAATCGAAGCAGCTTGTAACGATGTTGTAACTTTCAATTCGAGACTTTGGGGATTTGTCTTTTAAACTAAAGCTAGAAGTTGTGCTAACTTATTTATTTGAGCTGTGGTTTAGCTGTTGTGAAACACGGTCAAGTAAACACATGGTTTATCCACATCGTTATAAAGTCACTGTAACGGACTGCAGTGCTTAATGCAGTTTGAATTTAATAAACTGCATCTTCTGAAAAAGGTATTATTAATTTTACTACTTAACTGACTATTATTTTCAAATGTCTGAGTGATTTAAGTACTATCTGTTACCATTTTAGTGGCAAGGTTATTTTATTACATAATAGTTTTGGCCAATATATTTACCAAGTTCTTATATTTTACATTTTCATTGTCTGTGATTAAGACATTACTTTATGAAGTATGATGTCGAAGTATGTTTTAAAAAGACTGCACGGTACCAAAAGATATTGAAGCCTGCTCGTCGATGGACTACGGAGAAGTAATGATAAAGTATTGATTCCTTTCTTCCCTTACAGATCAAAATATTTCATGACAGTCTGTAAAGTCATAATGAAGATAATTATTTCCGAAATCCCCTCGTATTGGGATGATTACTTAAAAAGTTCTACTAATTAAATTTCCCGGAACAAGAAAAGAGAGGAGTGAGAAGTACTTCGTTATATCTTACGAGGTAACAGCGGGAAGGGACAATTGAATTGTGAATGTTTTAGAAATTCCAGTTGTAGCGGATGTTTATGTTGACGTGTGAAACAACAACAAAGTGTCATAATTCAAAGTTATCTGTAGGGGCTTTGAAATTATGAAGGAGAGTCTTATGGACGCGAAAAGAAAAGTGTCGCTCAACGACGTTTCACCGCGCTGAGGTGTGTGGCGTGCCTTGGACCATCAACCTTTTTAATTTAGAGCGACAATTTAAGGGCCTATGCAAACCACGTTTTTTAAACGCGCCGTCGACGCGTGTTTGTAGCGATACAGACGCGATACGCATGCAAGTCAGACGCAGCCTGTAGACCTTTGCACACCTGTATAAATTCGAACGCGCGTGTGTAGCGATACAAACGCGATGCACACGCGCGTGTGTAGCGATACAGACGCTCTCAGATTATATAACTAGAATCAGATGGAGCACGCGGAACAGTTGCGTGAGGCCACTAAAGCAAATACAAATTAAAAAGCGAATACAAATCCGGCTCAGTGCGAAACGAAGCATCGTACAGTTCACGCGCCCCGATCAACTTAACTTTTAAATTCATAAAATGCCGTCATGCGTTTTTAAACATTGTAAAAGTTGTTTCTAGAAGCAAAAACAGAAAGATAGAATATCTTTTCACAGTTATCTATGGATTATTTGACTGTTTCATAATTTAATTTCGATAAAATTCGTATTTCTGCAAAAAAATGTGTAAGTGTTGCTAGTTTACGTCGACGCCGTTTTCCCTGTATTATGGAAAATGCACTTGTCAATTGATTTATGTAATATGTAATAAGAATTGTCATGTTAATGAAAAATATATTAACATATTAAGAAAGTATATTTTAGATATATCTTTATTAGCAAATAATGTTATAGGCTTTCGAATATGTATACATTGTTTTGGGTTCGATCCCTATACGATCTACATATTCGTGTACTTAATGTGTAGAAACAGAAATAATTGATTGCAGGCATTCATTTTTTTTAATAGCTTACGTTATCCCACTCTGGGGCAAAGGCTACCCCAAATCTATCCAGGTATGCTTGTCGCACGTAATCTCAAGCCAGCTCTTGTGGTAGGCGTCTAAGTCTTTTCGCCACCTGTTTCGTGGCCGGCCTCGGCGACGTCGTCTATCCTCTGGTACCCACAGCGTTTATACTCTTGCCCAACGAGCCTCGTACATACGGCTGACGCTGCTCGCCCAGTTCCATTTGAGACTGGCAGCCTTTCTTCCCATGTCTTTGATGCCTGTTCTAGAACGCAGCTCAATGTTCTGTATCCTGTCTTTAAGTTTAAGATCCAGGATGCAGCGCTCTATGGCTCTTTGACAGACCCCTAGGCGTGACCTGTGAAGCTGGATAGGTGACCAGGTTTGATAACCGTACGTTGGAATGGTCAGAAAAAACAATCATATCCATGAGTTTGCGCTTCTAATATTTAAATTTTTAATAATAAAATTAGTGTTGTCTACAAATAATAATATTTATACTTTATTGTGTACTTGACAAAATTTCGCCGGTTTATGAATACCTTTACAAGGGTAAGAGAATTGATCTATATTCACCTGTATATTGTACGTCGCTTTCATTAATGTTAACTGTCTCCGGTGTATGAATATTATACGTAATGAAATCTATTACAGTTATACAGTAAATTATTCAAGACCGAAAACTAATGTCAGTATATAACTTCCATAAAAATATTACAAAACTATGTGCAAAATAGTGGGAGATTGGGGGAAGGATTAAGAATACGGAATGTCACCATCCCATATCATCCCATGGGTGTCGTAAGAGCCGACGGAGGGAGCATATTATGCAGAGAACAGCACTATAAGAGAAGGAAAACTTGATACAAACCCTACACCAACCCTTTTGGCCAGCGTGGTATAGTAGGCCAATTCCTCCTTTCAAAGAAGAGTCTTAGTCCAGCCGTGGGCTATTAAAGGCTGATGATGATGACTGTTCATAATCTGGCAACTTTACACGCACATAGACGCTCGTGTATACACATAGATCTTCGTACAGTGCAGTCGCAAAATGTCACGCACACATAACTGTCAACGTGCCTCACTTTGATGAATGCGCTCCATCTGCCTTTTGTTCTAATAATCTGAGCAAACGCTATACTAACGCGCGACGCGCGTGTGTATCGATACAGACGCGCCGGTGCGGCGCGTTTATATCGATACAAACGACAACAAACTGCTCTGTAGGGTAAAAGCGCGCCGTCGACACGCGTCGACGGCGCGTTTAAAAAACGTGGTTTGCACAGGCCCTAAAAGATCTTGGCGCACAGAATTCTGGAATGATTTGAAACTTCTGACACTTAAAATGGGGCAACATTTTTATTTATCGGTTCAAGAACGGACATGAAGATCTTAAACTTTTGTTTGAGTCAAATTTCATGATCGTAACAACGTTGAAAAAAATATTTCGTCATTATTTATCTGTAATGGAAAACCAACGTTTATATTATTGGCGATGCAAAGATTGTCAACGTTCGACACGGCTTTTAATAAAACTTTGCTTAGAGGTGATGGCGGTAACATTAAGAGCAGTCAAAAGTTTCAAAAGTAGTAGTGATCTGTGAAAGAGTCGTACATAGACAACTTCTATTTCCGCCGCTAGAGTCGCTAGTTAGAATCTAAGCATCGCCAACTAAAGATAGGTAACATTACCTAGTTATACAAATATTGAATTGTTGAAGGAAATAAAGGCTTGCTACGTTGTAAATGCCGCAAAATTTATTTTTATGACGGGTTTCTTCGACAAGTTACTGTGTGACACAAAAGTAATTAATTATGTTGAGTAGGTTCAAAATAATATGAAGTAGTATTTGTTTTTTCGAGCCGCGCTAAGAGTAGTTGAGAGCACTTAAATAAATTAGCATTCTTCATTTTATCGCAGTGCCGTAAAAATGGCAATTTCGTTACATCTCATGTTGTTTTATTACAGACGAAGTTATGTTCTTAATTATGGCGAGAGATTGAAGTAAGTCAATATAGTTAAAAGTTTTTATTGCGTACTGGTTCGGCGATACACCGAAACCGTAGGTAGGTTCTAGGCGACTTGGGAGGGAAATGGACTGTATACAGAGGATAGCGGTTCTTCGCCGCCTAGGAGATGGTTACGGGGAGAGGTGATTGAGTGGGTATAGGATATTTCAAGGATGGAGGGCACTTACCTTATACAACCTTCTTCGTTTCCGAAGGGCAGTCTCCTGGTGGTTTCGTGATGCAGCTGCTTGTTTTCACTTCACTTCACCGTTACTCACACTTGCGAGCGGTTTATATATGCGGTAATAATCACATACAGCGATGCGGCGCGATACGAACGAGACGGCGTTCTCAGCGAGCGGAATGTTCTGGACTGTCACTCGCGTCGACGATCGCGGCGACGAATCAGGCGAAAGGCAGTGCCTCTTCCAGGGAGTGGGATAGAGCGGGACGGAAATATGGTATCGCTCGCACTAGACGTGGCACGATTGATCTTGATGCGATTAGTTATAGATAGGAAGGTAGATGGCGCTACCATATGCCCCCGGCCCTAAAGGGTTGCCTTTAAAAAAAATAGAATTGAACTTAGCTATGTTGGGTGTACTACCGCATAACCCATCAATAGGCTAAGACAGCGATATGACAATAAATTAATCTAAATTAACTTTAGCGAAAACTACAAACGCAATAATAGCGAAAACTACTAACTAAATACTTAAACTAAGAGGTAGGTCCAACTTCAGGCTAGATCTCACTGAGTTGGAAGCGGACGCGAGTTGATCAGTGCCTCGACTTGTGCAAGGACAGTTAAAGGCTCTTCGTAAGAGAGGATCTGTTGACCTATAACTTTGAAGAGATGCGTTTTAATTACTTTGACCATGCTTGCCCAACATCCACCGAAATGTGGTGATGCTGGTGGAATAAACTTCCAGTCAATATGATCTATGGAGAGTTCTTCCTGAAGACGGGTACGATAACCCGCGACGTGATTGAAACAAGTA
This sequence comes from Euclidia mi, assembly GCA_944739405.2. NCBI lineage: Eukaryota > Metazoa > Arthropoda > Insecta > Lepidoptera > Erebidae > Euclidia > Euclidia mi. Next base: position 24,586,964 of record OX123202.2, read on the forward strand.
GCGGGAACAAGTTCAATCAATTTACTAACGCGGTTGGCGACAAAGTCTGCCAGCGATGAGGAGAAGAATGAATCCAAGCGAGCACTACTTTGGAGTCGGAAAATGCGTATATTTATTAATAGAGTAGTGGGGCAAAACTGTGTCTTGAACCTTGTGGAGCAACTAAGACAGCAGAAGGGCCGCGCACAATTCCAGTCTCGCAACCGAAATGGTCTTAACAGGCGAGACCTTAGACTTGGCACAAACTAACTGCACCGAGTAGTTAGAACCAATGCGGACTTGCAGATATACGACTCCGCCGTAAGCACGCTCGCTGGCGTCAGCGAAACCTATTAAGTTGATGGTACATCCATCTACCAACCCAAGATGTCGCGGAATAGTAATTTGATTGAGCGCGGTAAGCTCAATACAAACTGGCCCCAAGCGGCGACAATATGCTCAGGGGGTGTTTCATCCCAATCACACTTTGATAGCCAAAGCTCTTTGATCAAGAGCTTGGCGTACAAAATTGTGGGAGCCACAAAACCCATTATGTCCCATAGTCGAGCCACTGTGGACAGCATAGTGCGTTTGGTGCACTTATCATCTGGTGGTGAGACGTCAAACCGAAAACTATCACAGGATTTGTCCCAGCGTAAACCGAGAACCTTATGCGGTACAGACTTCTCAAACTCAATGTCTGGAGAAGCTTTATGAGAATCTGGTATGCGTGCGAGAACCTCCTTAGAGTTGCTTGTCCATTTGACAAGATCAAACTGGCCTCGCTTGAAAAGCTGAATAAGCTCTTCACAAAGCGAAATTGCTAGCGGAGCGGGTATGACATTACAGGCAATGTCATCTATATACAAAGCGGATGTGTAGTATAGTATAGTGTAGCGTAGCGTAGCTTAGCATAGCATAGCGTAGCATAGCATAGCATAGCATAGCGTAGCATAGCGTAGCATAGCGTAGCATAACGTAGCATAGCGTAGCATAGCATGGCGTAGCATGGCGTAGCATAGCATAGCATAGCTAATTAGTGCTTTATCTTACACACAGTTTTAGCACCCACCTTGATCTCTTGAAGAGCAGAACAACAACAAGACGTAATACAATGAGAAGTATGTAACGTAGGTACGGTACCCATAATCACATACCCAAGTACCGTCTCAATAGCGGGCGGTAAATCATATCGCTCACTACGTACTATTTTAGTTAGTAGCAAGTGCGGAAATATTGAAGCTCCGATCAAAAGATCAATGCCTGCCGGATTCGCAAACTTCGCGTCGGCTAGCGGCAATGACTCGAGATGAGTGAGTGATGCTACGTCTACATTAGCGTTCGGCAATGCGTCCGTGATACGCTCCACGATAAGCGAAGAAATGTTAAAATTAATATTCCTATCAAAACGCGAATGTATTTTAATATCTACGGAACCCTTGCAATGCTTTTCTGATCCACCTATCCCTTTGACGGTTGAGCTAGTATTTTTAAAGTTATTCCATAATCCGAGGCGTTTGAAGCATTCCGATGTTATTAGATTGGTCTGAGATGCGCTATCTAGCAGACAACGTACCATGTGCGGCGACCCATTAACATCATATACGATAACTTGCGCTGTCGCTAACAGTACCGTCTTAGACGCCGTACACTGCGTTTTGGCCATTATAGATGCGCGAGTGCCGTCCTCGCGTGCGCGTCGCCCGCGCAATGGATGTCATACACAACGATACTTCGCCCTCAGACGCGGAAGGCGCAGCTACCGTGGTCTGCACCTGCGGCGCAAGCGTGTCAAGGTTAGCGGCTTGGCTTGACAACGGGTTATCTTTATCGAAATGTAACAGTGTATGATGTTTTTGATTACATGATCGACACTTTGTCTTACTAGAACAATTACTTGTTTTATGTTTTATGCTTAAGCAGTTAATGCAAGCTTTGTTATCTTTTACGCATTTAAAACGAGCGGTTGCATGCAAATTATCGAAGGCGGGACACTTGTATAAGTGGTCGTGCACTATATTACTGCACAGACACTTCTGTGAATTATTACTATTAGATTCCGAACATGTTACGTAAGATTGTGGATTAGGGACCGAGTTATTAGTACTATTTCGCGATTTATTCAACCTTTGTTTGTTGCTGTTAGTGTTAGACGGGCCAGGTGAACCAGACTGCGTATTATGAAATATTCGACACTGATCTTTTATGAACGAAATAAAACTATCTAGTGTAGGTATTTTATTATTGCGGTCCGTTATCTCGAATGCGCGAATTGTATCAGTGTCAAACTTTTTTAAAGCGAGTTGAAGCAACATAAAGTCGGAAAGATCTTCTAATTTTAAATTCCTAAGAGAATTAACCGCGGTTACGAAGTTATCAATAAACAGCTGGAAATTCGAGACAGACGCGTTGCCGGACAGTTTGAGATTTAAAGCTTGGTCAAAGTATGTAGACGCTAGGACGCGCGTGTCCTGATATCTGTCAAGTAGTGACTGAAATATGACCTGATAATTCTCAGCACTGGGTGTGACACCTGCAAATACGGACTGGGCTTTCGGTGACAGTTTACCTATTAAATAGTACAACCTGTCAGCATCTGTCGGAGAACCATTATCGTGCACTGTAGACTTAAAACTCGCATAGAATAACGGCCAATTTCGTATATCTCCGTCAAACGACATAATCTCGATTGGCGGTAATCTCGGTTTGCGGGCAACGGGCTCTGCCGAATATTTACCCTCCAATTGCGATTGTATACGCTTAATAATACAATAAAGATCTTCGAATGAGGTATACGCCTGATAGTTCGGTTTTTCATCAGGATTGATAGAAAGTAATCTTGCGTTATAATCGTCTAACAACTTATGAAAATCTGTTCGAATACCATCTACTGTTATACAATAACTGAGAAATGCTTCGCTATTACTGTCAGACATAGATGCGGTTTTTGATCGTTCATAGATGTTTTGAATGCGCTCAAATAAAATATTGCGTTTTGCTTCTAAGATTGTCATCTCTTTGTCTTCCGACACGCGTGACTTCTTTTGTTGTGACATGCTTACGTAAGTATAAGCAATGAGAACGAAACAAAATAAGAATATCTAATGTATCTATTATTTTACTTAAGTAGGCTAAGTAGGCAACACTTTAGAGCTGAGGAACTAAAAGTTGCTTGAAATATGAGATTTATAAGACAACTATGATAGTTCCAGAATTAATAATTTAATAAGTAGGTAGCTACATAAAAGTTTACCTACTGATGCGGGCGGAAATAACCATGTGACGGTTATGTGAATATATTAGGAGTATAGCTAGGTGCTATAACTGCCTAGGTATAGCGATATAACGTATAAAAACGTAAATGAATCCGACTCGTATGGATCAAAAAAATGGTTCGGCGATACACCGAAACCGTAGGTAGGTTCTAGGCGACTTGGGAGGGAAATGGACTGTATACAGAGGATAGCGGTTCTTCGCCGCCTAGGAGATGGTTACGGGGAGAGGTGATTGAGTGGGTATAGGATATTTCAAGGATGGAGGGCATTTACCTTATACAACCTTCTTCGTTTCCGAAGGGCAGTCTCCTGGTGGTTTCGTGATGCAGCTGTTTGTTTTCACTTCACTTCACCGTTACTCCCACTTGCGAGCGGTTTATATATGCGGTAATAATCACATACAGTGATGCGGCGCGATACGAACGAGACGGCGTTCTCAGCGAGCGGAATGTTCTGGACTGTCACTCGCGTCGACGATCGCGGCGACGAATCAGGCGAAAGGCAGTGCCTCTTCCAGGGAGTGGGATAGAGCGGGACGGAAATATGGTATCGCTCGCACTAGACGTGGCACGATTGATCTTGATGCGATTAGTTATAGATAGGAAGGTAGATGGCGCTACCACGTACAATGAAAGTTATTGCGTTTATTCGCTCGATTTATGCCACCAGTACATAAAGTTCAGCTGGCTTTGAGTTAAGAAATGGTGACCCAGATCTGTCGTACTCTTTGTAATGTGTTGGTCACTTAATTAGAAAAGGTCTGTAGTTAAATCTTGTAACTCGCCGGCGTGGTGTCGCCTGTTCCGGTCGGTGGTGGTTCGAGAGAGTCCTTACCGTGTAACGTGTGAAGCTGAACATCACTGCCACTTTGGTTTTATTTAAACCTCATCTTTTATAAGCTTGGAACGTTCTGAGATTAAATGTAAGATAATGGTTTGCTTATTCGAATCAGCTTTCTCTTGTAGAGGATATCTCATTACTTGTTACTTTTACATGACTTTAAGGACGAAATTGAATCAATCTAATAAATTATGTGTGCAGTTAAAACATTTAAATAAGTAATCAAATATTCAGATAAGATTTTTCTCTTATAAATAAAGGTGACGACCACTAGCTCGATCGACAAGTTAGTGACAAATGTAATCCAATAGGTATTGATTTAGGTTTCGGTGGTGAGTCGGTAGGTTCACATTATCATGAAGTAACTTGCCCAGTATTATCGAGACCTAAAAGTGACTTACACTTTCTTACAATACATATGTAGTGTAAGGATCAGAAATATGTGTAATATTTCTTGAAATATCGTGCAATAAATTGAATGTTGGGTTCCTTTCAAATATTGTAGCGTTTGAACTTACCTACTCTATTTCTATTGCGAGATGATTTCGCGTTTCACTTTAGACGTAGAACATTTGGAATGTTCTTGTAAAATGGAAAAAGGCGCTGTTGAATTTGCACCACTTAAATTGTGCGGTGGTGTATCTCGACCTGTTCCTGTGCACATAATGACGCTGGTATACATTCTCATCGCAGGAGTAGACGTTTTCATTTACCCAGTTACTTGCTATTTTATACGCATGAATGGACGAACGGTTATCGTAAAAAGACTGACAACGGTAATTTCCTTTATAAAATCTTTTCTAAACAGTCTTCGATAATATTCGTTATTGTGTACATTTCTCGATGAGCTCTTTATTGGCTATCGAGTGTTCATTAATCAAACTTCAGTGCCAGAGGCCCTATACCCTTTCCTTCTCCCTCATCCCACTCCTTATCCTATCCCTTTTCCCAACCCCAAGGGGCGGCAACGCACTTGTGACTTCTGTGGTGTTGCTTGTGTCCATGGCTGGCGGTAATTGCTTACCATCAGGTGATCCATCTGCTCGTTTGCCGCCTATTACTATAAAAAAAACACTTAGGTATTTTCCGCCGGATTTAGGGATGCTGCATTATTATTTACGGCGTGAACAACAAGCCTCGTCTCGAGATTAATGGTGTTATCGAAAGCACTTGTAAAGCGGCGAGATTGGAGACGCTCGCGCTGTGCGCCAAAGTAAACTACACTGTGTTTATTGTACAGTTTATTAAAGGAACGATTGGGAGTTACCAGTAGGTATTTGTGCTAATCATTGTTTTTGTATTTTTTTTAATACTACTAGATAAGACTGGCTCGATAGTGCAGTAACTGCTTTACATATGTATATATGTATATATATATATATATACCGTATAGGTACGATTATCTATGTGTAAGAATGTGGTGCGTTCATGAGATCGATAGGCAAACCGGGATAAGTTATGTAATTGCATTTAAACTTATTGATACCATAAGGGTCGGGAGTGAAACTGCAATGGACTGCTAAAGTTAGTTAAAATATTAGGGGACCGGGTATCGCTCATCCTCTATAAGCAAGCTTTTGCTAGTTTTTGATATAAACGTTGTTGACTTAGGATTTTAACATCATGCATAATTAAGACCCAATCTCACTAGCTTGTCAATGATGCGCGTTGCTTTAAAGTTTCTCTAGCGTTGACACAGTGTGCAAGTTGCTCGATAACTTTTGAATACACGTAGGTAAGACTTAGAAAACACAGTCATGCTCAATTGCTCAGCATGTGTGCTACGAAGGCGTGCTATGGAGGTGAGTTACGGAGGCGTGCTACGGAGGCATACTACGAAAGCGTGCTATGAATGTAGCAATTTGCAGCTTACTACGTTGAAGCGCCCCATGCCTTTTCCACCGTCTTGCCGTGCGCTGCGGCCGTATGGTATCGATGATGGTTTAACTTTGTAGTCAAACGAACGCTTTTGCGCCCCCAGAGGCCGGCACTTATTTTACTCACGAAGGCGTACAGATCGTGCAGCACTGCAGCGTTACCTGTGCTTGCGGGTGAGTTACCAGCCGATTTGGAAGCTTGTCGTGCGGGACGAGTTGCAGAGGTGGGTTACCAACTGGCTGCGAAGGAACTGCACACTCTGAAGTTCATAGTTTATAGGCAGGAGCTCGCTGCTCTTTAGCAAGAACGATGGCAGGCTAGTGAAGACGGACGCGAGTTATAAAGCTTCTTCCCCAATGTAAGGATGAAATCAGGAAGGGTTGAACCGGATAACGAGGTCTCCCAAATACTCACCGGACCCGGATGCTTCAGGAAGCGCCTACACAAGCTTGGGCTTTGCGACACTTCGGTCTGCCCGTGCGATGAAGCTGAAGAAGATCGCAGATGCTATATTCGATCCGCTACGCAGAGGCGGGCCCAGTGTATCACGTGGAACTGGTTCACCGCATTGAAAATTTTGGTGCGTTGCGCACATTTGCGCAGACTTGGCACTCCATCAGAAGAACCTTGGACAGCTAAAGGATTGAGTGACGCTGAGCGCGAAGTACAATTCTGTGTTGTTTCGACCTATTAAGGAATAGTAGGTACATATCTTTGGGGAGAATATGGCTCGGGACATGAAAGATTTGTAGGGAGTCAAGAAAGAGCGCGTGGGAAAGAGCAGACGCATGTACCGTGCGCTTCTCCCGCGATTCGGTCCGTACGCCGCAAGGCAGGCAGGACCATGAGGTGGAGGTGGGAATATGTCGATACAACAAAAGTTCGAGCTTTGTAGCTTTCTTGCTCAGTTACCTCACGTTGGCTCATCATTGTCACATTTCACATTTGTTCGGGGAGCTACTTTGGTAGGCATCGGCTGTAGAACGGTTACAGAGTTTCGTAGCTTGGCTTTCGCGACCTCGTAGCATAGATGCGTAGCACATCTCTGGTGCAAAAGGGACTTGGCACGCCTGCTCGACAAACGCTGGTGTAATAGGCACCTAAAACTACTTCTATATAGTTACATTTAAACCAAAATTACTTTGAATTAGCTTCGATCAGTACAATTTTCAAGCTTGCCATTTTCTTGAAAAGTTCCAGTGTAACAAAATATAAAAAAACTAGCAATGGATATTATCCAAAATATTATTTTTTTGTTTTGAAATCTCAACAACGACGCATATTTCCAGAGTTTTTATTTACAAGAGAATACCAAAACTAAGCATACGTTTAACGAAACAATTCCATGTAGTACAAAGAGTAAGAAAAACACTTTGGCGGAATGTAGCCGGTGGCATTCGTCATGACGTGTCGTAGTAATTCCGGCACAACTGTCGCGTCCTCTAGGCGACGGAACGTTTCTAGGGCAACATCACACTACCAATACGTACTTCCTGCTAATGTGGCAACTATTACTTATATGGTTGTATATACAATCGTACATTAACTCTTATTGTCAGTATAGCCCTGTTTTGTAATAATGATGATTGCTACAATTTATTCAATTCATCATTCTGTGCTCTACCTATTCTGGAAAATTGTATGTCAACGGGCTACTAAATGGCTCGACCAATTCCAAAGACAATTTTGTGGGATAATATTTTTGGCAGTCTTCGATTGGCAACTGGTATGCGGCGAACGTTTATTTTCATAAAAAAGAGTAGGTATGTATTTAAACCCTAGAGGAACGTATCATACGGTGGGTATTGAAAAACCTACCAACAAGCGGTGATGAAGCATCGCTGCGGTACTCTGCATGTGATCAACGAAAGCGTCTTTTAAATATAATCTCCCGCACTAGAAATAAATCCTGTGTCGCGGTGAACTTTACAAACTATTAAGCATTAAACAAAGCACACACAGACTCGAAAAAAATGTGGATTACACAAATTGTTGGTCGTATGGTAATCGAATCCAAAACAAGCCTTTCGAGGTATGCTTATATCAAAATACCTGATCGCTTTAATTTCTGTGTTCATAATAGTTAATAATAATATATAAGTTATTTTAGCAATAGTGGCCATCTAGATAAGTCTAATTAATCAATCACATCAGCTTCCATCGGCCATAAACGTGATTGCAAAATGATTGGACCGCGATGCAACGATATTGTTTGTACTAAGTTTACTGAATATGTAGGTATTTTCCATTTCCATCATTGGCAAGGTACCACGAATAAACTACCACTCAAGAAATTTTACGTTTAAATGATCGTACCGTTTTAAATGTTACTTGTAGAAACCGTGGATTTAATAAAAAAGAAAGGATTTTATATATTAAGATAACATTTATCTTAATATATAAAATCCTTGCGTTACTGACTGACTGACAGACACGCTACAGCCGAAACTATTGGGCGCAGGAAGCTGAAATTTGGCATGTATGTTCCTTGAGGACCGTAGGGGTGCACTAAGAAGGGATTTCCCGAAATTCCCACGGGATCGGCCAAAACGGGTAAATTTAAAAAAAATGCAGGCGTAGCTGCTGGCGTCCTCTAGTTCTAGATATACTTACACCAGCAGGCGTTCATTTCATTTCATTCAGGAAATCATTTTGTGCTCCCTTACGGGGTCCAGGGAACATACATCCCAAATTTCAGCTACTTGCGACCAGCAGTTTTTTCTGTGAGTTGTCTGTCAGTCAGTCAGTAGTGCAAGAATTTTATAAATACAGATTATTAATAATTATTATAACTAGTCCGTTGTCCGCTTATTTTGGTTTAAGTCCGTAACGAACTATATAAAAATGATATTGCACTAACTTTAGAACGGGTGATTCACATACGCAATAGAGAACCAAGATCAAATACAGTCAAGCATCAAGTTTTAGTGCGGCCATAATATATTATTTTCCTAAAAAAATATATTCAAATAGGCGATTTGAATAATTATCTTCAGCAGTTTTAAATTGAATCTTCATGTCTGGCTGGTGATGGCTAACTTTTGCTGAGTAATCCTCGGATTCTGTAAGCCAGCTGAAACCTGGCGAAACTTTTCGGCGTTCTTTAATATTTTAGATCTTATCACATTTTATAATTCTCACAGCAGTAAGTATAGATTTATTTATCTTAATCTTATTTTACGAAATAAAACTTAAATTGCGGATCAAGCTCGAAGCCTTATAATCTGCTGCAAACTTCATGTATATTAATTTATATTTTGCTTATTCGATTTTAACCTTTCACGATTTGTATTCATCGTACAAATGATGTATACAAACCCGACCCGGTCGCGGAGACACTCTCTCTACAACCATGACCAGTGCAAGACGATCGAAACGGAATGGAAACAAATAGGTATTTATATCTAAAATAGATTAATTTTGCGCGATTAAGACCCGCTAAATTATTTTGTATGATATATTTTGCTTTGTTCTACACAGGCAGTACACCACGTTTGTTAAAAGGATTCTAGTGTTATTTTATTACTGTAACTTTCTTTTGCCTTACTGGTTATTTGTGTTCTTTTCTATATATTTTGCCGGGGTTATGACCTAAGTATAAGTAACATGAATAAAATATGAAATATGTCTGTTCAAAATGTCCTTTAATAAAAATATATCTGTTGGATATGGTATACTTACAAAAAAACCTCAATAATTAAAACTACTTACTTCTCTACTCGTTGACAATATTGTTACGAGCTGGGGTTCAACGATAAATTAAACCTCACTATGCCACTAAACTGTACTTTATTTACTAACACAAACACTATTCACACTTATTTCTCAACACTAATAAAAACACACTTATTTCGAACTACTAGAAACACCACTTCACTAAACACTTCCGAATTACTTCCCTTCGCTTCTTGTTTATCGCTCCGATATTCAATTGTAACTATATCCGGTCCGCTCGTCGGCGCGCTATTTATACTGGCCGGATAACAAACTAGATCATTCTTGCATATTCCCGAACATTCTCGCTACAGACGAAAGATTCTAGCGTCGTAGCAATGTTCTAGTAATAAGAGCAACGCCATCTAGTAGCTAGTAGACGAAACCGCTTTAACCCACCGATACATCTAATCTCTTCTAGTTCTTTGATTCACCGATAGATGGCGTTATTTTCAATTATCGCCATTCGTTACACTTCCGGCTCTTAGACGTTTTCGTCTCGAACATCGTTGGACCCATAGTAACGAGCCAACCGGTCCACATGAACTATCTTCGGTGCACCTCGCGACCCTTTCTGGATTCGATAGGTGACGTCGTTCATCCTGGTAATTATGCGATATGGCCCGTCCCATCTGGCTTGTGACTTAGGCGATTTACCTTTGCTTCGTACTGGGTTATGAAGCCACACCAATGATCCCTTATCGAAGCCTTTGTTGTTTGCCTTCCGGTCGTAGCAGACATCTGTTGTCCAGATTCCCTGATGTGCTCGTACACGTCGTTCATCTTGTTGCGTAGCTCGGTCGCGTAATCCGTTATATTACGTGGAGATTCTGGCGGAATACCGGTGATTAAGTCTGCTGGTAAACGTAATTCCCTGCCGAAATTGGCAAAAGCTGGTGTTACTCCTGTAGTTTCGTGGACCGCACTGCGATATGACAGAAGGAATGGCTGGATGTGCTTGTCCCAATCTCTTTGTTTGCTCTCCAAGACCTTCGCCAGGTACCTTTCCAGTGATTGGTTAAATCGTTCAACCATGCCATCTGATTGCGGGTGATAAGCCGTGGTCCTGGTTTTATGTGCACCCATCACGCGACAAGTCTCCTTGAACACCTCAGATTCGAAGTTCCGGCCTTCATCGCTGTGGATTTCCAAGGGCACCCCGAACTGACAAAAGACTTCATGCATCAGCTTATCGGCCACTGTGGTAGCTTCTTGATTTGGGATTGCAAACACTTCAGTTAATCCATCACAACCAAGAACTATTTGTTTCCGTCCTGGCTCTCCGGAAATGGTCCAGCGACATCCAATGCTATGCGCTCCCATGGGGCTCCATTCGTTACAATATAATGATTCTATCCTTTCGCCCTAATTGAGCTATTGAACCAGTTAACTACGACAAATGACATCGCGTTGTGATTTTGAATGTCCGTGTGGTGACGGATTAAGAACATAGATTGTCACCACCCCATATCATCCCATGGGTGTCGTAAGAGCTGACAGAGGGAGTATATAAAGCAAAGAACAGCACTGTAAGAGAAGGAAAACTTGATACAAACCCTATAGCAACCCGTTTGGCCAGCGTGGTATAGTAGGCCTAGTCCAGCATTGGACGAGTATCAAATCTAATTTCATCTCTGTCCAACTTAAAGTTGCTTGGCAGAGATACCTCTTAGCATTATGGCCGTCAATTTTGCGTTTACTTTTAAATGTGTTTTATTATTAAGTATTTCCTATGGTGTACGAGTAAGGATAATTTAAAAGAAAGCATAATTTCTACTCTTGTACAAAAATAGCAGTAGTGGGATATACAAATCTGGCTTCGGCAATAAAGACAATAAACCGGAATCATACATTTATAACACGATAGAAAATAGTAAGCCATACTTCCATTCACACACACACACACACAAATTCAAATTCAAATTCAAAATCCTTTATTCATTTGGGTCACAATGTGACGCTTATGAATGTCAAAATAATATATTATTATTAATATATAAATTATTATTATTAATATATAAATAACAACCACACGGCAAAATTTTTAATATAAAAATTTTGCCGTGTGGTTGACGGCATAGAATACAAGTGTCACCACCCCCTATCTTCCCGTGGGTGTCGTAAGAGGCGACTAAGGGATAACACGATGCAAATACCATCTTTGCGTAGAGACGGAAAACTCGACATCAAACCCTATACGACTGCCTCGTTGGTCTCGCGGCATAAATGTGCGCGTGGGATCGGGAGGTCCCGGGTTCGATTCCTGGGTCGGGCAGTGTTATTGGGTTTTTCTGTCACGAAATTCTCAGTAGCAGCACGGAGTCTGGAAATGTGCCCGGTACGGCAATAGGCTCGCCCCTTATTACGTGGGACTAAAGTATATCTGGCGAAAAGTGGGTGTAGAAATACACCTCTGCCTACCCCTTCGGGGATAAAAGGCGTGACGATATGTATGTGTATGTATGTAATATATAAATTATTACTGCATGCTTCTACATTTACATTTACTGCCACGTTCGCAAAGCAATAGGTAGAACCATGACAAAGAACGGGCAATAAAACTCACGGTCACTCTTTTTCATCGCCAGGTTTTGCATAATACACAATTTACATTTTGTAAGGTGCTGCAACTGTTACACCTTCTATATCACTTGTATATATTTACTGTACATAATAATACTCAAGCATAATACTTTTGGTTAGCCTCCTCAGAATAGACATGGTGAAACAGGAGCATCCACTTACATTATATTTACCTAATAAATAATAATGCAGGCAATCCGCGAAAGTGATCAGAACCATGATGGAAATGATGCAGTTAAATATTAAAATCTAATACCAGCCCGCAAGACCGTCATCGACCAGTCATCGCAAATAGCACCCGTTCACGACTATGACGCATGTGCCAGCCATCATCCCTCTCGCCATATTAGAGGGACAGGGATGACCCGACACACGACGCCACCACAAGAAATGACATTTTAGTGAGCATGACGACAACGGTATACGAACCAGCAGTAAGAAACAATCTATTGGTATACTGACCATGACCGCCAATTACCTCCATTTTCCAGATCGTTTTTATGGAATGCAAATGTAGAAAGAATTTTGTCAAGGTGACAAGTGAACAATGATATGATCAGGGATAAATAATGTTAAACTACATTCAACAAATCATAAAAATATCCAAATCCTGCAAAAATCATGTGTTCACGAGGCACCTCCACTTAACATGTAAATAAAATAATCGTGAGTTAAACAAGCCTAAGCCTTTCCCCACGGTGTCTTATCATTTAAAAAATCCTTAATAGTGTAATAACCCCTTTGTAAGAGAAAGTTCCTAATTGTCCGTTTGTATTTGTGCATGGGTAAATTCATTATTTCAAGAGGCAATTTGTTGAAAATCGTATACAAATCCCCGCAAATGAGTTCTGAACTTTATGTAGACGGTAGTTAGTTCCCACCAGTTTATGCTTATTCCTTGTGTTCACTTTGTGCAAATCACTATTTTTGCGGTATAGAATTAAGTTTTTCTTAATGTACATTAAGTTAGCATATATATATTGCGATGCAACTGTCAATATATCTACTTCTTTAAATTTATCACGTAAAGAATCTCTAGCACCTAACTTATAAATTGCACGTATGGGCCTCTTTACATAACATAACATAACATATCTTCACGCCTTTTATCCCCGAAGGGGTAGGCAGAGGTGTATTACACACCCACACTTCGCCAGATATGTTTCGGTCCCAATGTAATAGGGGGCGAGCCTATTGCCATCTACCGGGCACATTATTAAGCGAGCGATAATTAACATTCTCTCTTGAATGACAAAAAATGACAAAAATGGGCCTCTTTTGAATGACAAAAATAGTCTGTATATCAGCAGCTGTACTGTACCCCATAACATTATTCCGTAAGACATTACGCTGTGAAAATAACTAAAGTAAACTAGTCTAGCAGTATCTATATCTGTGAATTCCCTAACTTTTCTAACTGCAAACGCTGCACAACTAAGTTTTACTGCGAGACAGGATATTTGGGCGCCCAACTGAAGCTTACAATCTAAAGTTACACCTAAGAATACGGTTGATTCGACTAGTTGAATTGTTTCCTTATTTAAAATTATATTAGTAGGAACACTTTTGACATTAGGCAAAGAGAATTTAACACATTTGGTTTTGCTTGCGTTGAGTACCAAATTATTTGTCGAAAACCAATCTAATACTTGTGAAAGAGTGTTATTGACGGCATCAAAGTTACTTAAATTACGATCAACTTTAAAAATTAGTGACGTATCGTCGGCAAACAAAACAATATCACCTAAATTTTGTACAAAGAACGGCAAATCATTAATATGTATTAAAAAAAGAAATTGACTGAGAATAGAGCCCTGTGGAACGCCCATTTCTACTGGCAAACCTAGAGACCTACTCCCATTAACATCTACATACTGAATTCTATCACTAAGGTAGCTGGCAATAAGATTGAGTGCGGTATCTCTAATACCATAAAGTTTTAATTTAAGTAAAAGTGTATTATGTTCCACACAGTCAAAGGCCTTAGATAGGTCACAAAATACACCAATGGCATCCTTCGAGTTTCCCCAAGCATTAAAAATATGCTTTAATAAAGGTACACCGGCATCAACGGTGGAGCGACCCGTAGTAAAGCCATACTGTTCACTGTGAAATAAATTATTTGTGTGAAAGTGGCTCTCTAGTTGATGCAAAATAATCTTTTCAAAAATTTTAGTAATAGCAGGCAAGATAGAAATTGGAAGAAAATTACTAGGGTCGCTCTTTGATCCCTTTTTGAATAATGGTATTACTTTACTGTGTTTCATAAGATCAGGAAATACTTCTGTATCTACGCATCTGTTGAATATTGCAGCTAAATATGTTGAATATTGGAGCTAAGCTAGAAATAATTTGTCGCACAAGTTTAACAGAAATGCCCCATAAGTCAACAGATTTTTTATTATTGAGCGTCTTGAATACCTTCAGTATGTCATTGGTGTCAATATATTTAAAATTAAAAAGCACATCACACTCATTCACATTGCCCCTAACCAACATTTCTGCTTTGCTTGGACATGAATCTAGACAGCTGGTTGTGTTCACTGGTATGTTTATGAAGAAATTGTTAAATGTCTGAGCAACATCAGTTTTCCTAGTAATAATTTCACCATTAAATTTTAATTCATAATTGTTATCTACCAATTTAGCTCGACCAGTCTCATTGTTAATAATGCTCCAAGTAGTTTTAATTTTGTTCTTGGATTCTTTGATTTTATTGCTTAAATATAAGGATTTGGCTAAAGCACATGTCCTCTTAAAAACCTTTGAATAATTTCTAACATATTGAATAAATTCAGGATTAAAATTGTATTTCTTCATACCATATAGATCATACAACCTAGCTCTACTTTTGTATATACCTACTGTTGCCCAATCACAAAAATTTACTTTAATGCTCCTTGCAAGCGTGTTCAGTTTAAAAATTTTATTGAACTCATCATTAACAATTTTAAATAAGCATTTATATAATTCATCAGGATCATCAACGGTTAAGTCAATACTGGCGATCTTGGCAGCAACATCATTACTAAAGTGTTTGAGGCGAGCAGAGGTCATTGGCCTACATGTAATTTCTTGTACTTTAGGGGTTGTATTAGTTGGAATTACAACCTTTTGCGCGCAGTGATCCGATGTCAAGTCAATTGCAAAAAACATTATCTAAGCATGTAGACGAATGTGAGGTTATTCTGGTTGGTTCAGAGAACAAAACATTTAAATTAAATGACCTAAATAAGCTAACTAACCTAGTACAAATTGGTGATTTTTCTAACAAATTGACATTAAAATCGCC
Source organism: Euclidia mi (assembly GCA_944739405.2). Lineage (NCBI taxonomy): Eukaryota > Metazoa > Arthropoda > Insecta > Lepidoptera > Erebidae > Euclidia > Euclidia mi. The sequence continues at coordinate 24,602,525 of OX123202.2, forward strand.
ACATACGTTTATAGACTTCCTACTAGAAATTATGTGTTTTAAGACACCTCTATAATGCTTTCAAACTGAGTAAAGTCGCTTTGTGGTGGTCGATACACACACACTATAATATGTTGTTCAAGCTCAACACAAGAAATCTCAGCAGTGCGCTCAATAGAAAGTTTAGCTATATCCTTACGTTCTTTACATTTCAAACTATTACATACATATATTAGAGAGCCACCACGAATAGCCTTCTTTCTTACGAATGCACTTATAACTGAGTAATGTTGATTGTTAAATATTAATTGGTCACCTCGCAACCAATGTTCCGTAATACATAAGATATCAATCTTATGTTTATTTAAAAATAAATCTATTCCTAATTCTTTGCCAGATAGGCCTTGTATGTTTTGATGAACTAAGTTTAAAACACATGAATGCCTATCTGTTGTCTAATCTAATAGTTTAAACTAATATATGTGTCAATACTACTATTGGTATAACTATTATCGACCAAATCCCTAAGTACTCTAGTAGTACTCCTGTCAGTATATAAATTATATGCTAATAATTTAGCAAGTTGTCGCCTATGTACATAAGAAAGATACATAGTATCTTTTGTTAAAAGAAATTACTAATAAAAATATTAGTGTCAAAAAATAAAATACTGTCACTATGACATGTCCTATTGTACAATAATAAATTTAATTTGCCTATCTGCCTGTTTTGGTCATCTATGAGAGCATATGAATAAGGCAATGCACAAATAATAAAGCTACATCCTATTTTTGTGCTAACATCTATCATTAAGTCTGTTAATTCTATGAGACTGTTTTTGGAGACTAATGAGCTGTGACCATACAATATGATGACAGTAGTTTGTGCATTCAAGTCGGCATTCTTAATCTTATCAACTAGGGTACAAGACTGAGCTCCAGGTGAACAAAAGTTCTGTACTGGTCGCTCAGTGTAATGATCAATTAAACTCCCTAAACCCACTCCCAGTTGGTCTGAAAAAAATATTACATTCTTACTGTCAGTCTTTACTGGATGCAGTTTGTTTTGTGTATTATACTGACATCCATGTGCATTCAATTCTATTGATTCAGCAGGTGTAGTCGCACACTTAGTTGTACAACTAGAACAGTAATTATTAGAGTTGGATAATGAGATAAGTTGTTTTAAATTTTCTCGACCAACTCTTGAAATTTCTTCATACATATTTTAAGATGTATTCATGAGTCTCATTCTGGTGTTCCATTATAGTTCTAGTGAGTTGAGCTTGTAGATTTGATATTTGTGCTTGCTACTCACTTGTGTGTTGTTCATATAACAACCTACTGCCAGAAACTAATTCTTCATTTGTTTCCTCAAGCTTTAATAAAAGAGACTCACACTCTTTATTTAATTTCCAGTTATCTTGTGCATACTGACTCAATTTGGTAGACCACTTAGGACCAGATCTAAGTTTCTTAATTAATTTATTTAACTTAAACAATTTTCTAAATTTATTCTTACTAAGACATTTTTTGAAACAGTTACATTTAAGAGCTTTTAGCACATTAATTTTGTCACCCAGGAGCTCAGAGAATAAGTTGTGAGTAGCAGTACTGTTAAAGGCCGCAATTGTGTCTTCTAGAGTTGAAATTCTGCCATGAGCCTCATTGAGACTTGCTTCTAACTCCGCATTGCGGCTAAGTTGTTTGGAGTAAATTTCGTCGCAGCTGCTGAAACACCTAACTTCTTCTCGTAGTCTGTCCCGTTGATCCAAGACATCCATATGCTCTATATGCAGCTCCGTGAGCTGTGTCTTCAGCTCAGATATACGGTCATTCACAATTTTAATCTCTTCTTCACAGTCAACGCGTTCCCTTAATAGTTGACTGTTGTCATCCTTGTACTTCTTTAACTCGAGCAGAGTTATTCTTAATTTATTTTCCGCCTCCTTGGCAGTTGCCTTCCAAGTCATCATATGGGTAGACATTGCCAAGGATTACAAATTACCTAAAAAATAAGAAAACAGCTGAGCAAAGTCAAAGAAGAGAAGAGATGTGATGGGGCTTGAGTATTATTGTATAGACAGAATAAATAAGAAAAGTTACAAAAGAAAACCCGTATATGAATAAAAAATATATTAAATTAATTAATTGTAGAAACTAAGAAATTGAGAACAATTTAGGTAATTTGAATACTTTAGAGTAATTATCTAATACTTTTACAAGGTTTATATTGAAATATCTCAGCTGATGAACTTAATCAACTTATTAATAAAATGTAAGTAGGTATACAAGTTACAGGTTTAAACCAATAATAGCTAATACAGAAAAGTACACAAATATATGAAGTACAGACAAGAATAAACAGTGTAGTAATTGTGAAGTGTATCTGTAGATTGTGTTTGGGGCTGTTGTTTAGTCCTCGATTTTGCTTCCACATATAGTCAAGCAAAAGGAGACAGAACTGAGCCAGATGTGTGTTGGACGTAGCTCACACGGGGGTGAGCCGAGTAATTCGGTGTTGTGGAGTGTTGGATAAGTTTTCATAAGTATTATACTCCCCGGGTTTAAGTCGTAGCAGATGTAAATTCAAATCCGTCCGTTGACACCAAGTCTCCGTTCTGTTCGCTCGAACTTTGGCCATGTAGTTATTATACTTTTTACAAACACAATTTTAACAATAACTTCTTGTCACTATTTTATCAATATATACTAACTTATATGTTAAATAATCAATTAAAATTATATTAAAACATTTTTAATTACGGAGCTAAAATTATTGACGTCTGGCGGTTACAGTTGCCAGAGCAAAAAAAATAAAAAAACACACGTATATTGTATAGATGTGTGTCTATGTGTGTGTAGGATAAGCTATAGACTCTGAGGGATTTATCTATCGAGTGTGTGGCGTCGAATGATTGATTGTGGCCGCAGACAGAGGCCCTTGTTTCACGTATTAGCTGATACAAGATAGGAAAACGTCTATTTGTTACAATGTTTAAATGTATCTTGCTTTATCATCGTGTTTTGCTTCATTTTTCTCTATTGTATAATAGTCTTTGATTGATGTAATTGATTTCTGTTGTACATGCTCTGGTAAAGTGTGTTTTGTGTGTGCGTAAATTGGTATTAGGTGGTAAAGTTCATGATGTAACGAAATTCATCATCATCATCAGCCTTTAACAATCCACTGCTGGACTAAGCCTCTCCTTTGAAAGGAGGAATTGGCCTACTATACCAAGCTGGCCAAACGGGTTGATATAGGGTTTGTATCAAGTTTTCCTTCTCTTACAGTGCTGTTCTCTGCATAATATGCTCCTTCTGTTATCTCTTACGACACCCATTCATGTAACAAAATAAGTTGACAGATTTTTTATAAAATTACTTAAATTTGAATCTTCGACTACTAATTACAATTCTATTTATGCAAAGCAATACCTATAGTCCTGTATAGACAAAAGTATCTACCTTTTTCTTGTAATATAAATATGTACAAACTGAAAAATACATTTTATAAAAGCCATATGAAATACCTTGCTGCCTAGTTAAGTTTATGTAAGAAGCTGGTGTTCGAAGCAAGAAAGTTCTGTCCACACTACATGACTAGATCTCCAAACTTACAAATTCTACATGATAGGCTAGTTACAAGTATATTTGCTCCTTCAATCATCATCCTCCTAGCGTTATTCCAGTTGCAACCCGGGATCCGCTAACTAGTCAATCGGATTTGTTTGAATATTAGCTTTTCCACACAGCAACTGCCTGTTTGACCGCCGTAACCCAAAGGGATGAAGATATGCCAGGTTTTAGACTAATGTACGTTTATTCAGAGGCTTGAAACGGGGCATGTGACAATTAACAATTCAATACGCACATAACTCCGAAAATTCAGTGTTGCGCGCCATGGATTCGAACCCTGCTTTGCAGGCTGTTGGTACCTTTACTAGGCTATTGCTGCCTCACTAGGCTATCGCTGACTACTATTCTTATTGTTCCTTCAAATGGCATTGAAATAATCTGGACAATATTGTATAACATATCTACCTCGTCAACAATGCGAAAAGTTATGAAGTACCTACAAGCCAAGGTAAAATTATGTCTCGTAATTGTTCTCGGCATTCTTAGAAAATATTTATTGTTACATGAATAATCGATTTACCTTTCCAACACAGACCGACTTTTCTCTAACATCAAAGTAATTCCTTCCATGAATTCGACAACTTAATACAACGTAGCAACTTGCCGATCGAACACCTTTAATGATTAAAAACGTTGCCTTGGTAGTAATTATTAGATACTATACAAATTTTCACAGGCAATCTTGCAGATTCGTTTAAGTTGATTTACCAGAAACTATAAAAGTTATTTAATATTAATGCACATGAACGTAGAGACCTCATGGTGCGATCTCAGATTTTTAACTTTTTCCAGAGCGTTAGTGTAGAGTCATTGTTACTTGAATAGGTAATAATCGATTCACCTTTCCAACACAGACCGACTTTTCTTTAACATCAAAGTAATTCCTTACATGAATTCGACAACCTAATACAACAAAGCAACTTGCCAATCGAACACCTTTAATGATTAAAAACGTTGCCTTGGTAGTAATTATTAGATACTATAAAAATTTTCACAGGCAGTCTTGCAGATTCGTATAAGTTGATTTATCAGAAACTATAAAAGTAATTTAATATTAATGCACATGAACGTAGAAACCTTATGATGGGATCTCAGATTTTTAACTTTTTCCAGAGCGTTAGAAGGCGCGTGCAAGTGTAAAACCTTTATTGTGGTGTAAAAGGGTTAGCGTGAATTCACGTTTTCACTTTGTGTTCATCTACGTCCCGACTTACCTTTACATTTCTTGACTCCTTGTAGGCATTAATTATCATCTATCATATAGTTTCATTATAATTGTAATCGTAGCGCTCGTGGCGAGACTTGGCTTGCCGTTCGTAACAGATAGGCAAAGTTAAGCAACGCTTGCACAGGTCACCACTTGGATGGGTGACCGTGTGTGGCATTTACATCTGAGCGCTACCGTGCTTCGGAGTGCACGTAAAGCTGTCAGTCCCGGTTCTTGTCTAAGGATAAGGATCGTTAGGCCATGTCGGAGGCCTTAGGGCGGCCTGAAAATTCCGACACCAGAGTTGGCCACACGCTCACACGAAAAACAAAAACAAATTATAATTGTAGATAATCCAAACATTAGTCCTTTTAATTTTGACATCATAACAAAACCACAAAATTAAGCCCCATGGCTTAATTTTGCCACCACCACCGTGGGTCCATGTCCACAAAGGAAAATATTTATCGAATCAAGCTGCTCATTGTTATCAAAAGCTTGATTCTTGTTTATTTAGCTTGGATTTTACCATGATCTGAATGTCTACACTACGCCTACGCTTTGATTAGTCGGTACTAAGCATAAATCATTGTATTTGAATTTGTTAGACAAAAAGCTCATCTTTAATCTCCATTCAATTATAAATGCCACAATAATTCTGTTTGGCCTGGCCATGGCTAAGTCACCAAAGCCGTCTCTTTAAAGGACTTTTTTTTCATCGTTCGAGAGGATAAATCCAATTCTACGCAGCAGATACCGCGGGTTCAGCTATTAAATGAAATAAACTGTGTAAATACGTATTTGTCGATGCAGTTGGCAATCGAAGCAGCTTGTAACGAAGTTGTGACTTTCAATTCGAGACTTTGGGGATTTGCCTTTTAACCCTTGAGGTGCGATCAAACTAAAGGCAAAGTGCCACAAGTGCGAAAGGTCACGTTGCTGCAAATTTTCATTGGCATAGGTTACCGGAAAAAATTATCATGACACCTTAATATAATTATATCACATAAATTGCATATCATTGTGTTGGTTATAAAATCAGCTATCATAATAATAACATGAATTACTACTAAATACTCACCTTTCCGGCAAAACAAGCTTACAAACTTAGAAGTTTGTTTTTTTTCACTCGTTCACATAAACATTGCATCACATATTGAAATGAGATGAATTTGATTACTTGTTTGGTTCATTGACACAAAAACATTATCACATATATCTTTAGGTTTTCACACAATAAATTGTTTATTTGTAACAAACGAATCTAACGCCACTAAAAAAAATATAATCCGAACGCGTAACAAAAAGTTCGCCGTGCCAGGCCGCCATGTTACTGTAAAGGTACGATTCCACCAAAATAGTGTGCAGCACATTTGCTTACAAACATTTTGTGCAAAACTCCAGCAGTGCAGGTACTAAGCTGGTATCGTATTTGGCTTCCATCTCCACTGGTAAGGCTGTGCGTAACTTTTGTAAGCGCACAGTTCAGCACATTTGTGCGCGAACATGTTCACTGAGCAGAGTTTCTGCCGAAGACAGTTCAGTAGTTAATATGGACGGGCAGGAAAACGTAGTGCTTTGTGCTGCAGCATGTGTTTTACTGTGTAGTCTGCTTAAAAAGAAACGAAGAAAGAAACCGCGATGTTGGGTGAGGCCTTTACTACAGCGACGGAATGAAGAAACGAATAGATTTCTAGAAGAAATAAAAATAGATCCATTGAGTGGATTTAAAAATTTCACACGCATATCTTGCGAAGATTTTGAGTTGCTGGTCAATGCAACTAGTCCTTTTATTGCTAAGCAAGATACCAACTACAGAAAATGTGTCCCTGTTTCAATAAGGCTTGCAATCACCTTAAGATATCTTGCTACTGGAGATTCTTTTGCAAGTTTAATGTACTTATTTAAAGTTTCAAAAGAGCTTATTGCTCGGATTGTACCTGAGACTTGTAAGGCGTTGATAAGCGTGTTGAAAGAAAATATTAAGGTAAGAAAATAAAAATAATATACCATTTTATTTTAGTCACTGTTATTGCATTACATATCATGCCAAGATATTATTTCGCCATCCTTCTGACGTAAAAGATCTGAATAATCATTATCGCGGACCTGAAAACTTGAAGCCACTCCTTGACTCTGAGAATTTGACGAATCTGAATACGGTGAAGGCATTGGAGTTGTAACATATTTTCCAGTACCAATAATAGCGTCATACAACAAATTGTCAATATCCCTTTGTACTAAAATCTTCGTTCGCTCATCTCTAATTTTCCTTAATTTCGTTGCGACAGCTGCAGCAAAAATGTCGTCGTCATCAGATTTTTTTGCTTCCATCTGCTTGTTCACGTTATTCATAATGGACAAAGCTTGGGCGATTCTCGGGTCTTCATCTACAATACGGCGTTTAAGCGAGTTCTTCGGAGCTTTAAACTTTTCGACTGTCCTTTCATGAAGAGATTCTTGATCTTTATTTTCATTCTGGATATCTTGTGATACCTGAAATAGTAATAAGATTTCCTTTTTCAGATGCCTAACACTTTAGAAGAATGGATGATCGTAGAGCGCCAATTTGACCATCTTTGGAACTTCCCTCATTGCATTGGGGCTATGGATGGCAAACACGTTGTTATTCAAGCTCCAAGTAATACTGGAAGCGACTTTTTCAATTACAAAGGTGATTTCAGCATTGTACTTTTAGCACTGGTTGATGCAAATTATAAGTTTACGTACATAGATGTCGGTTGTAAAGGAAGAATATCGGATGGTGGTGTCTTCAAAAATACTGGTTTCTATGCTAATCTTCAGCAAGGAAAATTAAATTTGCCTGAACCTTACCCGTTACCCGGAAGGCACAAACCAATTCCACATGTCATTGTGGCAGATGATGCTTTTGCATTAGATATAAATTTAATGAAACCATATCCCGGTCAGCATGACAAAAGATTAAAAGAGAGAATATTTAATTATCGGTTGAGCAGAGCGAGACGTATTGTGGAAAATGTATTCGGCATTATGTCCGGTGTATTTCGCGTACTCAGGAAACCTATTCTGTTAGCTCCAGAAAAGGCACAATTGATAACACTGACATGCTGTTACTTGCATAATTTTTTGATGACACAAAAATCGTCTTCACCACTTTATACTTCTCTTGGCTGTTTTGATACTGAGAACCAAATTACTCATTGCACTATCGATGGAAGTTGGCGGCGCGATGCAGCCATGGCAAACTTACTACCTTTAAGACATGTTGGAAGAAGACCCCCTGGCGATGCGAAAGACATAAGAGAAGAATTTGCACATTATTTCCAAACTGACATCGGAATGGTGCCATGGCAAGAAACACTAGCGTAATTTTTTTTTTATATTCTGCCACATACACACAACACCATCTAACCCAAACTAAGCAGAGCTTGTACTATGGGTACTAGACAATGGATAAACATACATATTATATACTTTTTTTTAAATACATATGTACATATTATACATAGAAACACCCAGACCAAGACAAACATCCATGTTCATGCACACAAATGTTTGACTTGTGCCGGAATCGACCCCCAACCTCAGGCGTGGCAGTCGGTTTCACTAACCACTACGCCACCGAGGCCAACAAATAGCATATATGTATCTAAGTAATAATATAAGAGGTAAGAAAATAAACATTTAAAATGTACCTACCTGTTCATTTATTTCGTCGTGTGAGTTCAAGCTGGCGTTCGGCTCATCCCTTCCATGAAAGAAGTTCAAATATGCATAAGCAAACCATTTTGGCTTATATATATCTAAAATCCCAGAACCTGAAGATTTTGAGTCCACGATTTTCTTCTTTTCTCTTTGGTATTGAGCCAAAATAATCTTCCATTTTCTCATTACCTCAGTCGAGTCACAATTGAAACTTTGCGCCAACTCTTGGGTGGCGTCATGTTTTTTGTTTTTATTTTTATAATCACTGTGACTAGAATCCCACAGTACAGGATAAGTTTCAATAGCTTGAATAAATTTAATAATTTTATCATTCGTCCAATCCATATTTAACTTAGATAATTAACAATGTACGCGCACAAATAAATGTTTTCACTCCGGTAGCGGAAGCAAGACTGAGTTCGCGAACAACAGGTTTGTACGCGTCGACGCGAGTCCACTGCCTGCATGTGTGCGCGCACAAAAGTATACAGATGTGCGCGAACATTCCTAGAATGTTCGCGCACAATTTGTTATTGTTAGCTTTAGTGAGTCGACCAGAATAAACATTTGTGTCGCACAATGTGCATTGCAGTGCCGCACAGTTCAGCACACTGGTGGAATCGCATCTTAACGAACACTGTGGCTGTGAGTTATTTACCATTAGAAACACGATAACAGTGAAAATGTTCAACAATGCTAGTATATAGTTGCTAAAATATGTTTTCAGATAAATAATCTGGGTACTTTTATGTCTTTCATAACTATTAAAAGAATATTTCTCATAAAACATTTACGAAAATAGCGAGTTTCAAGAGTAGAAATAGCCCTTCTAAAAAGTTTTTGCCTTTTATCAATGTATCTCTTGTCTTTGTCATGAATAATATCACTTCACAATTAATATTTATTTATTTCTGAGTAAATCTATATAAGTATCTTTATAAAATATTCACCGGTTTCTTCCACAAGACAACTTTTATTATAAAGATCGCGGAACAAAACACAACAATGGCGGACGCTTTCGCAACTGAGACACAGATAATTATATTTCAATATTTTTTGGCTCGTTTCGTTGCATAGAATATTAACTGTTCTAATAGTTACTACTTTCCTTTCTTGGTTTAAGTAAAACAAAACGTGAAAAAACCGCAACCAATAGAACGATTTTTAATTAGAGCACGACCGTGCGTGCTGTAATCACGTGGGGGAAACTAAAGCTAGAAGTTGTGCTAACTTATTTATTTGAGCTGTGGTTTAGCTGTTGCGAAACACGGTCAAGTAAACACATGGTTTATCCGCATCGTTATAAAGTCACAGTAAAGGACTGCAGTGCTTAATGCAGTGGTTTAATAAACTGCACCTTCTGAAAAAAGTATTATTAATTTGGCTACTTAACTGACTATTATTTTCAAATGTCTGAGTGATTTAATTGTGTATCAATTCATATTGTATTTACTAATAATAATTAATTATAACTAGTTTTAAGACATTGTATGTATGGAAGTAGGTCCTGTGGGAAGATTAGTGTTGCAGTCTCACCTGATTCTGCAATTTATACTGACGCAGGTGCGGATTATAATTATTGAATTATGTTGAATTTTGTCACGTTGACATTCGTCTAGTTGGCTTGGTCGACTAGTATATTATTGGCGATGCGAAGATTATCCGCGCGCCTCTATTGGCGAAATTTTGAAGTTGTTAATGTATGACGCTTTCAATAAAACTTTGCTTCGAGGCTATGGCGGTAACTGTATTGAGAACTGTCAAAAGTATCAAAAGTAGTAGTGATTTCTGAAAGAGTCGTACATAAACAAGTTCTATTTTCGCCGCTAGAGTCGCTAGTTAAAATCTTAGCATCGCCAACTAAAGATAGGTAACATTACCTAGTTATACAAATATTGAATTGTCGAATAGGCTCGCCCCTTATTACGTGGGACTAAAGTATATCTGGCGAAAAGTGGGTGTAGAAATACACCTCTGTCTACCCCTTCGGGGATAAAAGGCGTGACGATGTGTATGTATGAATTGTCGAAGGTAATAAAGGCTGTAAATAAATACAAATATTGAATTGTCGGATAGGCTCGCCTCTTATCACGTGGGACTAAAGTATATCTGGCGAAAAGTGAGTGTAGAAATACACCTCTGCCTACCCCTTCGGGGATAAAAGGCGTGACGATATGTATGTATGTATGTATGAATTGTCGAAGGTAATAAAGGCTGGCTACGTTGTAAATGCTGTGAAATTCTTTTTCATGACGGGTTTCTTCGACAAGTTACTGTGTGCCAAAAAAGTTATTATGTTGAGTAGGTTCAAAATAATGTTAAGTAGTATTTGTTTTTTCGAGCCGCGCTAAGACTAGTTGAGAATACTTAAATAAATTAGCATTCTTCATTTTATCGCAGTGCATAAAAATGGAAATTTCGTTATATCTTCTGTTGTTTTATTACAGACGAAGTTTTGCTCTTAATTATGGCGAGAGATTGCAGTAAGTAAATCATAATTTACTGGTACACTGACAACTACCATTTCTTTCCTACCAATAATATCCATCCAAAGGTTGCCTGGTAGAAATCGCTGTTAGCGATAAGGCCGCCCATTGTACTATGTTTGTAAAATGATCAATTTTTAATGTCCAACTTAGTGTACAATAAAGTGTTAAGTAAATAAATAAATAAATAAGTAAATATGGTTAAAAGCTTTTATTGCGTGCAATAAAAGTTATTGCGTTTATTCGCTCGATTTATGCCACCAGTACATAAAGTGCAGCTGGCTTTGAGTTAAGAAATGGTGACCCAGAATTGTTGTACTCTTTGTAATGTGTCGGTCGGTGGACAATTCTGATTGATCCCTCAATTCGTCCCCACACATTAAAAGGTCACTAAATTAGAAAATGTCTGCAGTTAAATCTTGCTACTCACCGGCGGAGTGGAGTTGCCGGTTCCGGACGGTAGTGCGAGAGAGTCCTTACCTGCGACTGTTCAATTGTTGAGGTTTTATACAGAACGTGTGTAGCTGAATATCACTACCACTTTGGTTTTACTTAAACCTCATTATTATAGCCTCGGTACCTACATTCTGATCCTAAATGTGAGATTATGATTGTTCATTCGAATGCCAAATATTGTAAGAGATATCACATTACTTGTTACTTTTAAGTGGCTTTAACATAAAATTTAATTAAAACGTTTTAATAAGTATATCAGATATTTAGACAGAATTTTCTTTAATAAATAGAGGTGATGACCATTAGCTCGATCGACAAGCTAGTGACAAATGTAATCCAATAGGTATTGTTTTAGGTTTCGATGGTGAACAAACAAATAAATGTGTAATGACAGTGTTAATGGTAGGTTCACATTATCATGAAGTAACTTGCCCAGTATTATCGAGACCTAAAAATGACTTACACTTTCTTACAATACAATACATAGTGTAAGGCTCAGAAATATGTGTAATATTTCTTCAAATACCGTGCAATATATTTAATGTTGGGTTCCTTTCAAATATTGTAGCGTTTGAACATACCTAGCCTATTTCTATTGCGAGATAATTTCGCGTTTCACTTTAGACGTAGAACATTTGGAATGTTCTTGTAAAATAGAAAAAGGCGCTGTTGAATTTGCAAGCACTTAAATTGTGCGGTGGTGTATCTCGACCTGTACCTGTGCACTTAATGACGCTGGTATACATTCTCATCGCAGGAGTAGACGTTTTCATTTACCTACCCAGTTACTTGTTATTTTATACGCATAAATGGACCGGTTATCGTAAAAAGACTGACGACGGCAATTTTCTTTATAAAATCTTTTCTAAACAGTCTTTGATAATATTCGTTATTGTGTATACCTATTTCTCGAAGAGCTCTTTATTGGCTATTGAGTGTTAATTAATCAAACTTCAGTGCCAGACGCCCTATCCCCTTTCCTTCTCCCTCATCCCACTCCTTATCCTATCCCTTTTCCCAACCCTACAAAATTACTTTGAATTAGCTTCGATCAGTACAATTTTCAAGCTTGCCATTTTCTTGAAAAGTTCAAGTGTAACAAAATATATAAAAACTAGCAACATGTCTCATATTTATTTGTGTGCCTCGGGCTTGATGGATATTATCCAAAATATATTTTTGTTTTGAAATCTCAACAACTACGCATATTTCCAGAGTTTTTATTTACAAGAGAATACCAAAACTAAGCATACGTTTAACGAAACAATTCCATGTAGTACAAAGAGTAAGGAAAAACACTTTGGCGGAATGTAGCCGGCGGCATTCGTCATGTCGTGTCGTAGTAATTCCGGCACAACTGTCGCGTCCTCAAGGCGACGCGTCGGAACGTTTCTAAGGCAACATCACACTACCAACACGTACTTCCTGCTAATGTGGCAACTATTACTTATATGGTTGTATATACAATCGTACATTAACTCTTATTGTCAGTATAGCCCTGTTTTGTGATAATGATGATTGCTACAATTTATTTAATTCATCATTCTGTGCTCTACCTATTCTGCAAATTGTATGTCAACGAGCTCCTAAATGGCTCGACCAATTCCAAAGACAATTTTGTGGGATAATATTTTTGGCAGTCTTCGATTGGCAACTGGTATGCGGCGAACGTTTATTTTCTTAAAAATGAGTAGGTATGTATTTAAACCCTAGAGGAACGTATCATACGGTGGGTATTGAAAAACCTACCAACAAGCGGTGATGAAGCATCGCTGCGGTACTCTGCATGTGATCAACGAAAGCATTTTTTTAATATAATCTCCCGCACTAGAAATAAATCCTGTGTCGCGGTGAACTTTACAAACTTTCAAGCGATATACAAAGCACACACAGACTCGAAAAAAATTGTGGATCACACGAATTGTTGGTCGTATGGGAATCGAATCCACAACAAGCCTTTCGAGGTATGCTTATATCAAAACACCTGATCGCTTTAATTTCTGTGTCCATAATAGTTAATCATGTAATATGAGAGTATTAAAGTTATTGTCACAATAGTGGCCATCTAGATAATTCCGTCTAGGTAATCAATCGAATCAGCTTCCATCGGCCATAAACATGATTGCAAAATGATTGGACAGATCCAACGATATTGTTTGTACTAAGTTTACTGAATATGTAGGTATTATCCATTTCTATCATTGGCAAGCATAATAGGTACCACGAATAAACTACCACTCAAGAAATTCTACGTTTAAATTATCGTACCGTTTTAAATGTTACTTGTGGAAACCGTGGTAATATTATTCTAGATATACACACTAGCAGGCGTTCATTTCATTTAATTCGGGAAATCCTTTAGGGCTCCAGGGAACATACATCCCAATTTTCAGCTACTTGCGACCACCGGTTTTTCTGTGAGTTGTCTGTCAGTCAGTCAGTAGTGCACGAATTTTATAAATACAGATTATTAATAAAATTTATAACTAGTCCGTGGTCCGCTATTTTGGTTTAAGTCCGTAACGAACTATACAGGGTGTCACAAGACTCATCACCAAGCCGAAGTCTACTCGTTGTGGACATTATGCCAAGTCATACTAACCAAAAATAATACCTGGGAAACGAATTTCTTTTTTAAGTTTCACATTTTTTAAAACCACAATTAAAAGCGCGCGCGTGCATTGCTCGAAGTACCTACTTATCCATGGGGTCATAAGGCATTTAAAGAACATATTACCGGGATAAATGCATCGATTTTGTACCTAATTAGAATAAATTAATAGTTTAAAAAACACTAGAAAAGCACGCTTTTATAAATGCGCATAAAAACAAAAAATAAATTATGGATCGTTCAAATTGTCTCTATTTCTGGGCTGAAGTGTAAACTATGTGCTATATAATTATAATATTTGATTGTAAAAGCGTAGAGCGCTGGAACAGGAAAAACGTTCTTGTTTAACGTGTTCAAGAATCAAGTGAACAGATGTTACGGGAAGCAGGTTACACAGATTGGCGCTCTAACTGGAGTTGCAGCATGAGTAGTAAGTGGCTCTACTTGTCGCTCATCACGCACAATGGCCCAATTCAGTGGCGAAGTGCGGGAAAACCCTTCTAACTAACTAACTAACTAAGTGGCTCTACATTAAACAGTCTGTTCAAAGCACCAGTTTGTCGAACTCAGACAAAACATGCGCCATCCGCGAAGAAGACGACATTCACCGACATTTTTTACGCCTCTTCTTTCAGGAAATTAAGTACATAAGGGTAATGCGTCAACAGTGGCAGAATGTAGAGTTCTTGTTCGTGGACGAGATATCTTTGGTTGCCTTTGGTAATCCTTTGGTGGCATAAATGTATGGTCTTGTGCGACCTCATGCAGCTTCCGCCAGGAAGGTAGTATTAGTATTTGTTAACCATAAAGTATTTCCTGTTCCAGCGCCCCACGCTTTTACAATCAAATATAGTAATTAAAAGCACATAGTTACACTTCAGCCCAGAAATAGAAATAATTTGAACGATCCATAATTTGTTTTATGTTTTTATGCGCATTTATAAAAGCATGTTTTTCTAGTGTTTTTTAAACTATTAATTTATTTTATACTTTTTGGTCTTTGATAAAGAAATATTTTTAACACTTATACATTTATTTTAAGTAGGCAAATGAGCTCGCATCCACTCCATCTCCGCCTGTGCGTCTGTATTACATGGTGTTTTATCTGTCAGCTTAAAACAAGCTAACTCTTTTATCAGGAGACCACTAAGTGATTTTACTTTACTCAGGGCCACATACACCTGTCTAGCCGCAAAAGTACGGGACCCTAACTACGCCACTGCGTGGTCTACAATATATAATTGGTTTGTTATAACCTTGAAACCTGATCGTGTTCAAAGTCCATTACATGGCCTTTCTAACAAGAGCAAACACGACTATGATACGATATTTCATCATGGAATGTCAGTGCCTATCTGCCGGCTTCATCATCAGACCTTGAAACCTAATCGTGGCCAAAGTTCATTACAAGACTTTTCTAAGAAATCCAAAACAGCTATGATACGATTTTCCATCATGAAGTTCCAGTTCATGTCTTCCAGCTCCATCATCAGATCAGTTTGACAGTACCATATTATTGTATTGTCATCAGAACTACATACAACTACCAATTTTCATTACGCTACGACCCTTAAAAGATTGTTAAATTAGTTACCTTAGATTTCATTACATTGTTAGTTACATACATGTCGAGTTCCAGTTCATATCTGCCGGCTCCATCATCAGATCAGTTTGACTGTACCATATTATTGTATTGTCATCAGAACTACATACAGCTGTCAATTTTCACTACGCTACGATCCTTGGAAGATGGTTAAATTAGTTAGCATAGATTCCATTACATAGTTAGATACACGACGACCTAATAAAAGCGTGTTAAAAATACCATACTAACTTTGAGCCTCAATATCTCTTGAACCAGTAATTTCCCAGGTATGGTGCCGAAGTAAATAATGTTCGTAGTGATTGGTACCAAATGGGATTTCAGATTTCGTTAAGAGCCTTTTTACACCCTGTATAAAAATGATATTGCATTAACTTTAGAATTTGTGACTTACATAAGCATCAGAGATTCAAGATCAAATAAAGTCAAGCATCAAGTTTTAGTGCAGCCATAATATATTATTTTCTTAATAAAATATATTCCGATAGGCGATCTAAATATCTTAAGCTAATTTTAAATTGAATCTTCATGTCTGGCTGGTGATGGCTAACTTTTGTTGAGTGCCTAATCCTCGATTTCTGTAAGCCACATGAAACTTGAAGAAACTTTTCGGCGTTCTTATTTAACTTGTGTCTTATCGCATTTTATAATACTCACAGCTGTTACAATAGATTTATTTAAGTTAGTCTTATTTTCGAAATAAAACTTAAATTGCGGATCAAGTTTAAAGCCTTATAATCTGCTGCAAACTGATACCACGAAATCAATGAAGCACTACACATATTATTTTACATTTTGCTTATTCGATTTTAAAGTTTTGCGATTTGTATTCATCATACAATTGTGGTCGCGTAGATACTCTCTCTCTCTCTCTCTTTGCAACCACGATTGGTGCAAGACGATCGAAACGTCGGAAATTAATCGGTTTTTATACCTCACATAAGTTAATTTTACGGAATTAAGACCTGTTAAATTATTTTGTATGATAAATTTTGCTTTGTTCTACGCAAGCGGCACACCGCCTTTGTTAAAAGGATTCTAGTGTAATTATATTACTGTTAACTTTCTTTTACTTTTTTTGTGTTCTTTTCCATACCTATATTTTTTCGGGGTTATGACCTATAAGTAACATGAATAAAATATCAAATATGTCAGTTCAAAATGTCCTTTTATCAAAATATATCTGTTGGATATGGTATACCTACAACCAAACCTCAGTATTCATTACTACAACTACTTACTTCTCTACTCGTTGACAATATAATGATTATATCCTTTCGTCCTAATTGAGCTATAGAACCAGTTAACTTCGACAAATGACGCCACGTAGTGATTATGAATCTTACAACCCATAACACCTGAATTCCTAGAAGTCTTACGACATAGCCCTAGCTCCTTTGTATTAGACTCATGTAGTAAGAATTAATTATGGCGAATGGGACACATCAGAACATATTGTGAGGTAAAGTGCGCTAGTAACACGAAAGTGGGACAATCTGTAACCAAGCCGTTCTGTGTAATGTCGCTACTTTGAAACCTCTGTCTTCTTGAGAGTGTTAGGTATTCTTACTTATGCTATAAATGTGAAAGTGTGTTTGTTTGTTTGTCTTTCTTTCACGTCACAACATTATTTTGTGTGGGGATAATGAGGATGCTAGAAACTGCTATAGGCATTTTACAGCGATTTCACGCGGGCGGACCCAAGTGCAAAGTCTAATAAATTATATGTTTATAGATGTATATAGATGTCATGAATTCGAGTACAATATAGAATATAGCAATTATTATGACATGCTCGTATGATTGTAATATGATCGTCATTAATACGTTCAAGTTTAAGTTATCTACATGTGTCTCAATTATGTAAAGGATCTAGATAGGATTGTGTAATATTGTATCGTATAAGTTCTGTCTGATATGTTTTGGTTCGATGTAAAATATAGCAATATAAATAGTCGTCTACGAAACACAAGATGGTGACTGCGGAATATCTTAGAGCGGCATAACCTAATTAGATATTTTGAATCGTAGAGGCCTATACAGGCAACGTAAGCATAAAAGGCTCAGAATGTCAAAGAGGTGATCAAATATAAGCGCAAAGCTATAACAATAAACTCTACATATTAAAAAATCAGGTGAATGTTTTCTTGTCTTGATGTTTGAATTTTTACCTACGCCATATCTATGTAATCAATGTCGTTTTACTTTACACTTAAATATTTCGATATTCCAAGAAATCGTATTACCATTCATTCAGGTTTTTTAAATCAGATCCGAAATGGAACGATGTCTTTAAATATCTTGCCAAGCTGTTTACACACGGTCAGCAAGCGACAAGTGCTTAGTAAATCGTGTTGGGGGTATCGGTTTGTCGCTTAGTAAATAGGATCGTTTTCTATTCACTTGCACTACACACAAACACCAATACTAAGCACTAATCGGCTTGTTTACACGTGAGGACTTAGTATTAGTGACTAGTACTAAGCGCTTAGCTACTAAGTTCGTGTAAACAGGGCCTTACATGTCTAACACAGCTACACCTTTTTGGGTAGATGTCTACTATGTAGCAGAAAATATATAAAAACAGAACGCTGAAAGTAATAATGTACCTTTCACGCAATATATTTCAAAAAGAAATACAAAATTATAATCGTAATAACGTGATTTTATTAACAAAATTGGATAACATCTATTTCGTTAGAGTGGTGACGTATTGACACCCTTACAAGTAATGATACATTGGAATCCACTTTCACACGGTGAAAAAAAAAACTTTCCTGGGAACGAAACAAGAATTCTCGGTACGTGAAAACACGCGAGTACTTCACTTATGTTAGATGATCCCTTTATATGAGAAAGTCAAAAGTGTTGTTGATTGAGAGTGAGAGACATATTTAGGGTGTCACGTGTCGACGGTCTTCTGTTTGCTGAAAACATATTTATTTAGTACGAAGGACGCATTATTGTAACGTATGTCCGGTACCTACCGAGTGTGCGTCATAATACCGTCCATACGCTCGGCCAATCAGAGAAGGCCATCGCCCGGCTAGCTCAGTCGGTAGAGCATGAGGCTCTTAATCTCAGGGTCGTGGGTTCGGGCCCCACGTTGGGTGCCACTGTAACGGGTTCTAGAATTGAAACGCAGCAGAGGTTCTATGCGTTTAATTGCCGAGTATTGTCTCATTTCCCTTGCACGAGTATGACCGACCAACAACACGACACTGAGTAGGTCACTACATGCACAGGAACAAAACTATAGTATGACAGAACGGGAGACATTAGCAGTTCTAACAGCCCTCGAATATTGGCGCTGCTATTTAGATAACGGCTTAAAGTTTATTGTGTATACTGACCATTCCGCACTGAAATGCTTCCTAAACTTGAGCAACCCGACTGGTAGATTAGCTCGGTGGTCGGTTCGTCTGTCAGCCTTTAACTTCGAAATAAAGCATCGGCGCGGCGCAGATACTATTATAGCAGATGCGTTATCACGATCCCTACCTGTAAATATAATTAACGCGAATAATAATAATATTAACGTGAACAACCCTAATGTTGACACTGATCAATGGTATTCAGCCACCTACAATGGTTGTTTATCTTTATCTTCGCCTAATGACTATCCAGACTATTAAAAATAATAAATTGTATCGTTTAATAAAATTTTGGTGTATGCTACGTAAGGATTTCGAATGGAAAGAAGTGCTACCTTCTTCTGATCGAAATCAGTGTTGCCAGATGATAATCTAGCATTCTCCCCAAATCTCACCCGAAATCCCCCCAAAATGTTAGTGTTTTGAGAAAAAAAACCCCAGTAATTGGAAAAACATTTATTTATTTAAATACAATCAAATTAAATGTATAATAATTCAGCAATTGCTTCCGTGACTGTATCAGGATCTCCACTTGCGTCGTCTGCAGTTCCATACATTTTCTCCGAGTTAAATATCTTGAGAATCTTTGAAGTTCGTTTAAAATTAACACATCCTTCCGGCATTGATCTTATTCTCAAAATGGATTCGGCCATGTTGATGACTAATCTGTTTCTCAGTTTGTCTTTTATAATCGCAACTTGCGAGAAGGCTCTTTCCACAACCGCGTTAGAAAAAGGCAACGACAAAATTGCTAATGCCAATTTGCTTACATGTCCGTAACTTCTACCACCTACTGCATTTTTGAAGCCATACACTTAAACCCAGAATTCTTCGGTGTTTTGTGTGGATTTCCAGGCTGTACGATGTAAAGCATTCCACTCTTCTACCACTGAGTCAACATCATTGCAGACGGTCTTCTAGTGCGCCGCAGCATTGTTGTGCTAGTGTGTGTTTGTGTGCGTTTCTATGGTGCATTCTAATTATGTAGTGAGTGGTTTGTTCACGTATAAAACTTTTTCAAAAAAATCCTCCAATTACCTCCAAGTCAATTTTTTTCCCCCGCAGAACCCCCCAAAGGATTTGTCCCCCAAAAAATCCCCCCAAATTTGGGGGAATCCTCCCCATCTGGCAACAGTGATCGAAATAATGCCATATTAGAGAACCATGCCGAACCCACTTCGGGGCATTTCGGTATATTTAAAACTTACAAGCGCTTAGCACATCGTTACTATTGGCCCAAAATGCACGCTGACGTGGTAAAGTTCATAAATTCTTGCGACACTTGCATCGCGCACAAACATCAGAACCATGCACCATTGGGAACCATGGGACGACCCAAAGTGTGTTCACGACCCTTTCAAACCATTAGTGTAGATTTGGTGGGGCCATTACCCGTCACAAGAAAACAAAACGCCTACATCTTTGTAGTAACTTGTTGTTTTAGTAAATACTGTCTTCTTTTTCCTATCAGGTGCGCAACTGCTGAAATAATAGCTAATATTTTGGAAGAAAAAATATTTTTAGTGCATGGTATATCATCCACAATTATATTGGACAATGGTAAACAGTTTGTAAGTGCTACTTTAAAAGCTATGTTGCACAAGTACAAAATTCCTAATCTTCACTATACTCCAAAATATTCTCCTCATGTGAATACGGTCGAACGCTATAATAAAACCATTGGTTCTACCTTAGCGGCGTTTGTAGGAAATTATCAGAGATTATGGGACACTCTCCTACCTAAGGTGCAGTTTGCATTAAATACCGCAGTTAATGAAGTCACGGGCTACACACCTAGATTTTTAGTCTATGGACGTGAATTAGTTCCATGCGGCTCACATTATGTCGACACGGACGCTGATGATATAGTATAAATACCTAGGGACGATTACGCAGAAAATATAGGTCACTTATCAGGCATATTTGACAAAGTTAAGGCACTCCTCATTCAAGCTCATGCTAGGAATTCCCAAACTTATAATTTACGCCGTAAACCAGCTGAGTTTAATGTGGGAGACACTGTGTGGAAAACGACTTTTTATCAGAGCGACAAGGATAAGTCCTTCTGTAAGAAACTAAAACCTAAATTCGTGAAGTGCACAGTGATTACTAAAAAGTCGCCTCCCGTTTACGAGTTGTCGGACGCGTCTGGAAATTCTATTGGGTTGTGGCACATAAAAGACTTAAAACTTATACACTATGGCGCCTAACTAATTGTTACAAACCGTTTAAGACTTTCCCTTCTTTTTCTTCTTTCTTTCTATATGCCGTCTTAGCTTGGACAGTAGCGGACTCATAGACCTATCGCAGCTAGTCGGATTTTTCTTGTTAGCCACGTAAAATCCTCTCCTAAGGCGGGCGGTATTGTAACGTATGTCCGGTACCTACCGAGTGTGCGTCATAATACCGCCCATACGCTCGACCAATCAGAGAAGGCCATCGTCCGCGCTCGCGAAGTCTGGCCATATATGGTAATTTACCGACACCAACTCTGATGGAGGGCCCGGCATATAAAGAGGCCGACAGAGAGGCCGGCACCGCTACTCTATTCACCTACGATTGCTCCTACTACCTACCTACGATAATTACGTACTGACCCTACGTCGTACGTGTATCCTGGTCGCGTACTGCCCATCTCTCTACCTGCTAGCCGAGGCCGCCTGCCTGACTCTATTGGTTGTGGCTCTCCTAATGCTGCTTTCCTTCAGGTTCCAGGTCCACCTTGAAGCTCCGGGATACACTACTCTATTCACCTCTACACTTCCCTGCACCGTCTTCGTACGACACCTCTGCCGACGAGTCTGGCCCTGCCCTGCTCATCGCACACACACCGCCGGCGCCTGTCAGCTGAAGCCAACGTCTGCGAGGATCTGCACCGCTACGCGCAGCCTTCGAGCAGCCTGCCCTGCACACTACCCGAGGGAACAGCGTGGGAGACTACAGCCCTTAGTGTTCAGGCCAGTGTCGCGTTGTTGGTCGGTCATACTCGTGCAAGGGAAGTGAGACAATACTCGGCAATTAAACGCATAGAACCTCTGCTGCGTTTCAATTCTAGAACCCGTTACATTATGTTTGGTACTGGCGGGTGGCGGCATAAATTTTTTTGTTACGGTTGCCAATTTTCACACTTTGCGATATTTATTTGCCGTTCCAATTTCCTTGGCTCAGCATTGGGTCGACAGCGCGCGGCGTCACTGCCAACACGGTTTTGTAATACCCATATAATTGGACTTCAATTTTTATTAACGATAAATATTACTGGGCCGCTTTTCCATTCACCTGAATTTGAAGTGTTTGTAAGTCACGGTCGCCTTTAAACATATTTTTCAACGGTAAATGGGCTTTTAAGTTATTGCATAGCTTTTATCGCAGGCTTGAGCGCGGCGACCGAATCCAGAAATTCCGTAACGAAAAAACCTGACACCCTTCACATATTAATCAACTTGGCGTAAGCGCCAAGTTGATAATATGTATTATGAACTTTACTGCTTACTAATTAAGGCTTAGTTTAGAAAAAAATGTTTTACTTGTACAAAGGTATTTTTTTATGTGGAACATATTACAGCGGTTCATAGTAGGTACTATTGTCATTAATTAATATAATAATAATAATAATATTCTACCACATTCACACAACATCATCTAGTCCCAAACTAAGCAGAGCTTGTACTATGGGTACTAGATTATGGATAAACATACTTATATACTTTTGTTTTTGTAAATACATACATATTATACATAGAAACACCCAGACCAAGACAAACATCCATGTTCATGCACACAAATGTTTGACTTGTGCGGGAATCGAACCCGCGACCGTCGGCTTAGCAGTCGCTTACACTCCCGCTGCGCCAACCGGTCGTCAATTATATTACAAGTGGTTGTTATGGTAGAAATTGTAGCTTTGGTAAGAATAGTAGTTTTGAGAGAAATAGTTCTTTTGACAGCACCGGCGGTTTTGGTAGAAATTGTAATTTTGAAAAAAGTGGTAGATATTATAGTGTTAGTACGAATAGAAGTTTTGAAACATATAGTAATTTTGATAGGAATTGTATTTTCGGTAGGAATAGTAGTTTTGGTAGAAATTGAATTTTTGGCATATATGGTAGTTTTGTTTATGTGGAACATATTACAGCGGTTCATAGTAGGTACTATTGTCATTAATTATATTACAAGTGGTAGTTATGGTAGAAATTGTAGCTTTGGTAAGAAAAGTAGTTTTGAGAGAAATGGTTCTTTTGACAGCACCGGCGTTTTTGGTAGAAATGGTAGTTTCGAAAAAGTGGTAGATATGATAGTGTTAGTACGAAAAGTAGTTTTGGTACATATAGTAATTTTGAAAGGAATAGTATTTTCGGCAGGAATTGTAGTTTTGGTAGAAATTGTATTGTTGGCATATATGGTAGTTTTGTTTATGTGGAACATATTAGAGCGGTTCATAGTAGGTACTATTGTCATTAATTATATTACAAGTAGTAGTTATGGTAGAAATTGTAGCTTTGGTAAGAATAGTAGTTTTGAGAGAAATGGTTCTTTTGACAGCACCGGCGGTTTTGGTAGAAATGGTAGTTTTGAAAAAGTGGTAGATATGATAATGTTAGTACGAATAGTAGTTTTGGTACATATAGTAATTTTGATAGGAATTGTATTTTCGGCGGGAATAGTAGTTTTGGTAGAAATTGTATTGTTGGCATATATGGTAGTTTTTAATGTGGAACATTACAGCGGTTCATAGTAGGTCCTATTGTCATTAATTATATTACAAGTGGTAGTTATAGTAGAAATTGTAGCTTTGGTAAGAAAAGTAGTTTTGAAAGAAATGGTTCTTTTGACAGCACCGGCGTTTTTGGTAGAAATGGTAGTTTTGAAAAAAGTGGTAGATATTATAGTGTGAGTATGAATAGTAGTTTTGGTACATATAGTAATTTTGAAAGGAATAGTATTTTCGGCAGGAATAGTAGTTTTGGTAGAAATTGTATTGTTGGCATATATGGTAGTTTTGTTTATGTGGAACATATTAGAGCGGTTCACAGTAGGTACTATTGTCATTAATTATATTACAAGTAGTAGTTATGGTAGAAATTGTAGCGTTGGTAAGAATAGTAGTTTTGAGAGAAATGGTTCTTTTGACAGCACCGGCGGTTTTGGTAGAAATGGTAGTTTTGAAAAATGTGGTAGATATGATAATGTTAGTACGAATAGTAGTTTTGGTACATATAGTAATTTTGATAGGAATTGTATTTTCGGCGGGAATAGTAGTTTTGGTAGAAATTGTATTGTTGGCATATATGGTAGTTTTTTTATGTGGAACATTACAGCGGTTCATAGTAGGTCCTATTGTCATTAATTATATTACAAGTGGTAGTTATGGTAGAAATTGTAGCTTTGGTAAGAAAAGTAGTTTTGAGAGAAATGGTTCTTTTGACAGCACCGGCGTTTTTTGGTAGAAATGGTAGTTTCGAAAAAGTGGTAGATATGATAGTGTTAGTACGAATAGTAGTTTTGGTACATATAGTTATTTTGAAAGCAATAGTATTTTCGGCAGGAATAGTAGTTTTGGTGGAAATTGTATTGTTGGCATATATGGTAGTTTTGTTTATGTGGAACATATTAGAGCGGTTCATAGTAGGTACTATTGTCATTAATTATATTACAAATAGTAGTTATGGTAGAAATTGTAGCTTTGGTAAGAATAGTAGTTTTGAGAGAAATGGTTCTTTTGACAGCACCGGCGGTTTTGGTAGAAATGGTAGTTTTGAAAATGTGGTAGATATGATAATGTTAGTACGAATAGTAGTTTTGGTACATATAGTAATTTTGATAGGAATTGTATTTTCGGCGGGAATAGTAGTTTTGGTAGAAATTGTATTGTTGGCATATATGGTAGTTTTTTATGGGGAACATTACAGCGGTTCATAGTAGGTCCTATTGTCATTAATTATATTACAAGTGGTAGTTATGGTAGAAATTGTAGCTTTGGTAAGAAAAGTAGTTTTGGTACATATAGTAATTTTGAAAGGAATAGTATTTTCGGCAGGAATTGTAGTTTTGGTAGAAATTGTATTGTTGGCATATATGGTAGTTTTATTTATGTGGAACATATTACAGCGGTTCATAGTAGGTACTATTGTCATTAATTATATTACAAGTAGTAGTTATGGTAGAAATTGTAGCTTTGGTAAGAATAGTAGTTTTGAGAGAAATGGTTCTTTTGACAGCACCGGCGGTATTGGTAGAAATGGAAGTTTTGAAAAAAGTGGTAGATATGATAATGTTAGTACGAATAGTAGTTTTGGTACATATAGTAATTTTGATAGGAATTGTATTTTCGGCAGGAATAGTAGTTTTGGTAGAAATTGTATTGTTGGCATATATGGTAATTTTTTTATATGGAACATTACAGCGGTTCATAGTAGGTAGGTACTATTGTCATTAATTATATTACAAGTGGTAGTTATGGTAGAAATTGTAGCTTAGGTAAGAATAGTAGCTTTGAGAGAAATTGTTCTTTTGACAGCACCGGCGGTTTTAGTAGAAATGGTAGTTTTGAAAAAAGTGATAGATATGATAGTGTTAGTACGAATAGTAGTTTTGGTACATATAGTAATTTTGATAGGAATTGTATTTTCGGTAGGAATAGTAGTTTTGGTAGAAATTGTATTATTGACATATATGGTAGTTTTGGTTGCATGTTACTTACGATTGCTACCAAAACTACCATCTTTATCAAAAGTACAATTTCTACCAAAGTTACCATTCCAACCAAAATTAAACCAAAGTTTACCAAAATTAAATAAAAAACTTAATATCAAAGAAAAAATAATACTGCATAAATAAAATAAATATATAATTATAATTGCATAAGTTGATAAAAAATGCTATGCAATAGCTTTACCGCGGCAGTCTCCGAGTGCCGCACGTCTTTTTTAATCTTTATTTTGGCGTCAAATCCACATAAAAAGAAAAATAAATAAAAACGTGCCTTATTTTTGGCTGGTACAAGTTTGAAATTTGATCATGATTTAGCCCGTCCTGTTCTATATTATACTTTTCAGTTTAATACTTGCTTACATTAGATTTTAGTTCTTCTTTAATTTATTGAGGTTTAAATAGTTTCAGTCTTCATTCATCATCATCTCCCTAGCGTTACCCCGTTTGCATCCAAGACTTACACGCCTTGAAGCCCGAGGTCCGCTTACTGGTCTAACCAGATATGACAGAATATCAACATTTCCACAGAGCGACTGCCGTCTGACCTCCGCAACCCAAAGGGATAGCGATATTCCATGGTTTAGACCAGTATCAGTTTATTTGAGGGTACTGACTCCCCGTAACGACTCAAAGTTCTTCATGACAGCCAGGATCGACGGTTTAACGTGCTCTCCGAGGCACGGGGCTAGTGATAATTAACAATTTAATACGCACTTAACTTCGAAAAGTCATTGGTGCGCGCCGTGGATTTGAACCTGATAACCTCTGCATGGCAGTCCGTTGGTATCTCCACTAGGCTATAGCTGCCTTACAAGTTTCAGTCTTCAATGTACACCTTATTATACTGAATAATACAGAGTTGAATAATTAAGAGTAAGTGGAGCTTAAACATTGACGAGATATAAACGTTTTATGTTTCCGAAATAATGCGGAAGTGGGGGCTGTGCATTGGTGAATATGCATCAATCAAAAGCCAGCGTCGGTTATATTAAATGTGCCAAATCATCATATATTAGTATTGATGTTCATTGTGTTAGTGGGCTGTACTGTTACTAATCTCGTCCATTTTCTTTTATAACGTCGTAATTATATAATACGTACGTACTGGACGACGCAGCAGGTGTAGACCTCCCACAAGGTGGACCGACGATCTGGTTAAAATCGCGGGAAGCGGTTGGATGTGGGCGGCTCAAAATCAGTCTTTGTGGAGAACCTTGGGGGAGGCCTATGTCCAGCAGTTGACGTCTCTAGGCTGACATTATGAATTATATAATATTTTAAAGGGATTTTTATAAGGCCTGGTTCTTTAACTTAAATTCAGTATAGAAAATCACACAAAAGGAAGAAGCAAAATGAAACAGCGTTATATGGTGAGAAATCGTATCGAGAGACGAGATTTGCTCGAATAATAAAAACAATACCTATTGCTTTCTTGCCAATCTTGGGGTGTCATTTGTGGTAGCAGTTATTCTTAAAAAGCATTTTCGGCTTTTAAGGCGGGCGCGAGGCATCTTATGGTCATACAGGGCGTGTCGCAGGTCTGTTTCTTGCCTATGTTTCTCCCGTGCGTAGGCTATTTCTCGTCGCACATTCGGAATTTGCGACCGCTCTTCTCAGTAACGATTCAGTGCAACCACAATAATTAGTTCAATATCAAATCTAATTTAATCTCTGTCCAACTTTAAGTTGCTTGGCTGAGATCCCTCTTGGTATTATGGCCGCCAATTCTGCGTTTACTTTTAAATGTGTTTTATTATTAAGTATTTCCTATGGTGTACTAATAAGGATAATTCAATAGAAAGCATAATTTCTACTCTTGTACAAAAATAGTAGTAGTAGGATATACAAATCTGGCTTCATCTAATCTTTTTGGAAACAAAGACAATAAATCGGACACATACATTTATAACACGATAGAACATAGTAACGCATACATCCGTTCGCACACACACACGTACAGTACGTACACACATGGTTCACATGTGTGTGTAGGATAAGCTATAGACTCTGAGGGACTTATCTATTGGCGTCGTATAATTGATTGTGGCCGCGGATAGAGGTCCTTGTTTCACGTATTAGCTGATACAAGATAGGAAAACGTCTATTTGTTACAATGTTTAAATGTATCTTGCTATATCAGCGTGTTTTGCTTAACTTTACTCTATTGTATAATCGTCTTTGTTGGATGTAATTGATTTCTGTTGTACATGTTCTGGTAAAATGTGTGTTTTGGGTGTGCGTTCATTAGGGCGGAGGCCCGTGCAGTTCAACTCGTCTCTAACTGCACTGAACTGCACTGACCTCTACTCCCTGCACCTGAGTCCGGTGCAGGGAGTGGCGAATGGTCTCAGGGGTAGCGCAGGTCGTGAAGATCCCTAAGGCAAGGCTGGTGGACTATCCTTCTCCAGGTCGACAGCAGGTAAGACCTACGCACAGGCCTCCAAGGCGTCCCTGGGCGTTGCAGTAACATGCAAACGCACAGGGAACTTGCCGAAGGAGTTGGTGGACCAGGTACTCCGGGAACTCCAGAGGATCTTCCTGGTTGATGCCTGGTCGACCAAAACTCCCAAACGCCCCGCTCCAGCGTTCACCGGGAAACCCATGTACGCGGACGGGGTCCTCAAACTCTGGTGCGCCGACGAGGCAACCCGCACCTGTTTGACGGAGGCGATCTCTCTTCTGGTCCCACCACCAGGCTTCGAACTGGAGGTCAGGGGCCAGGAAGAGGCCCCAAAGAGAGTGCGGTGCGACATTGTCGTACCCGATGAACAGGGGGTCTTGGGCGACGTGCGCGACGTGGGTCGCGCTCTGGAGTTCCAGAACCCCTGTTTGGAGTTCGACAAATGGTCGACGCTGCACTCCGAGAGGCAGACAGGTGGGTGGTTCCTAGTGGTCGGCGTCCCGGAGGAACAAGTCCCGACCCTGATGAAGAACGAGCGCCGCCTCGCGTTGGGGGTAGGTGCCGTCTACGTCAGATTCCAGGACCCCACAGGCAAGTATGTCGACCATCGTCCGGGATGCGATGGCAACTCCACACAGGTCAAGCATGACTTCAACAGCCAGTCAGGGTGCAACGCAGAATCTGGCCCGTCAGAGCCGGCCGCGTCTGGCTCGGGGGCTGGCCCATCAGCCGAGGGTAACTCGGAAGATGAGAGCCTGCTCCTGAGCCCGGTGCGGCGGGACGACGGGGTGGAAGCTGGCGACATCCTGGCCGGCCTAACGCAGCTGACGGTCGGGGAGGAGGGGACATCATCCAAAGATGAACCCTCTGCCTAGTGACGTCAGCTGCCTTCAAATCAACCTCCATCACAGCCAAACGGCCACCGCGCAACTGCGCAAATGGATGGAGGTCCAACAATCAGCCATCGTGCTCATCCAGGAACCTTGGATAAGGGGGGCCTCATCAGAGGCCTCTCCAGCCTGGGAGGTAAGATTTATTCTTCAACTGACCACACACATCCGAGAACCTGCATACTGACAACTAAAAACATCAGAGCCCAAGCTTTAACGGAGTTCTGTTCCAGAGACATCGCAGCAGCCAAGGAGTATAGCGGTTGTTTTCGCATCGGTCTATATGCCCGAGGCCGAAGACCCGCCTCCGTTCGACCTCACGCGTCTGGTTAACCAGTGTGAGAGAATCAATACAGAGGTCGTAATAGGAACGGACTCCAATGCCCACCACCAAATGTGGGGCATGAACTGCAATAACAACAGAGGTAAATCACTGGTTGAATTCCTATTCACCACTAATCTTACCCTATTAAACACAGGTACGAAGCCCACCTTCGTCACAAAACGTAGTCAGACAATTATCGACTTAACTCTCGCAACAGAAGGAGCCGCTGAACGCATCAAGGGATGGCACGTATCAAAAGAGGCATCGTGCTTAGACCACAGATGGATCAGCTTCTCTATGGAAGTCGTTATACAACCCACATAGCCACGTAGGAAACCACACAACACTGACAAAACAAAGTATGTCCAATTACTTAAAGAGAAACTTACCCTTACTGCTACGCCGACGGTACTGGGTGACAATGAACAGATCGACGAGCAGGTATGTACACTGACGCAGTCGATGCTAGACAGCTACCACGCAGCCTGCCCAGAAACCACGCTACCCTCAACTCCAGGTAAACAACCCTGGTGGGGCGCTGAGCTCGAACGCAAGCGCAAGAAGGTAAGAAGGGCTCTAAACAGGGCGACGAACACAAGCGCGGACGAAGATTGGGACGCTTATAAAGCGGCCAAATCAAGCTACAAGAAATGCCTCAAATTCAGACGCACCATGGGATGGAGGAAATTCTGTGGGAGCATTGAATCTTGGCAACAAGCAAACCGGGTAAGGAAACTACTAACTCAGCAACCAATGGTTGCACCAGGTACTCTCCGTAAACCGGATAACACATACACCACATCGGAGGAGGAGACGAGACGCGTCCTACTCGAAACACACTTCCCAGGCTGCGTCCTCACCCCGGTAATAACGTGGCACGATACACCAACAGTGGCGACCGAACACGAGTGGAGACACGCAAACACCGTGGTCACAGAAGAAAACTCCGATGGGCCATCGATAGCTTCCATCCCTTCAAAGCAGCCGGACTGGACGGCATCTTCCCAGGGTTATTACAATGGCGAGGTGAACCTGTCCGTAAAAGACTTCTGGCAATCATTAGGGCTAGCCTGGCCCTTAGATATGTACCGAAGAGTTGGAGGGAAGTCAAACTAATTTTCATACCAAAACCAGGCAAAACAGACGACACTAATGCAAAGTCCTTCAGACCAATAAGCCTGACCTCCTTCATGCTTAAAGCCTTGGAAAGGCTCTGCGAGAGGGAACTAAGAAGTGGGGCACTTAAGCACCTACCCCTACATGCCAACCAACATGCATACAGCTCAGGGAAATCGACGGAATCGGCCTTACATCAGGTCGTGAACCAGATAGAAGCTGCTATACAACAAAAAAGCATCTGTCTGGGCACCTTCATTGGTATAGAAGGAGCCTTCGACAAGACAAACTTTTGCAGCATAAGCAACGCCCTAGCCAGACATGGTGTGGATCAGATGCTCATACAGTGGATCCAAAACATGCTCAGCAAAAGGGTAGTGCGCCTGCACGGCGACACTCAGACAGCCATGATAACTAAAGGATGCCCGCAGGGAGGTGTACTCTCCCCGACAAACTAGACAAACTCAACGCGAGATACTTCTACACAATAGGTTATGCAGATGATCTAACCATACTCACCTCAGGTAAGGTACCAGTACACTGTACGACCTAACCCAACAAGCCCTACGCTTAGTAGAGTGGTGGTGTAATGAGTACGAATTATCTGTAAACCCAACCAAGACCGAACTAGTTATGTTCACACACAAACGCGCGCTGGGTACTTACCGACTGCCCAGGTTATTCGATACAGAGCTTAAGCTGTCTACCGAGGTCAAGTACCTGGGTGTCACTCTCGACAGCAAATTGACATGGAACAACCACATGGAAAATAAGCTCAATAAAGCCAGCATCGTCTTCTGGCAGTGCAAGAAGATGATAGGTAAACGCTGGGGCCTATCCCCCGAAATTGTCTTATGGCTCTATAAGACAATAATACGTCCGATGATAAGCTACGGCGCAGTAGTGTGGTGGCCTCGGACCAACCTAACAACGGCCGCCAACAAGCTTCAAAAGCTTCAAAGACTTGCATGCCTAGCGGCCACGGGCTGCATGAAAACTACACCTACAGCGGCACTCGAAGTGTTGCTGGACCTGCCTCCTCTGCACCTGTTCATAAAACAGGAAGCAACGATGTCGGCGGTCCGGCTAAGAGCTCTGAAGCTCTGGAAAGACACTAACACCTTGCATACTAACAACTTAAATACACTTTTTAAAGAAGTTCCTCTCACACAAGCCATTGGCGACCGAATACCGAAACAATTTGTGTTCGACAAGAAATACAAAATCCAACTGTACGAGGATCTGCACGAAGGAGCTGTTAATCACAACGAGATCATGATCTTCACAGATGGGTCTAAGACTGATACAGGTACGGGTTCAGGAGTATTCTCCGAGGACCTAAACATCAACATCGCAGCACCGCTGGGAGCCTACAACACGGTCTACCAGGCCGAATGTTTTGGCATAATCCTAGCTGCCACAGCAATCATGGCACGTGAGGTAAGGGAACGATCCATTAGGATCCATCCTCTCAGATAGTAAGGCTGTCCTTTCAGCCCTCAAAAGCCATACTATCACCTCGGCACTCACGCTTGAATGCCACCAGAAACTAACAGAGGTAGGTAAACATAACAAAATAACACTGCAATGGATCAAGGTTCACAGTGGCTCAAGAGGGAATGACGCAGCCGACGTACTTGCCAGAAGAGGGGCCACTTTAAAGGTGGTGGGACCCGAGCCCATTATTCCCCTCCCTTCTGGTTTTTATCGCAACCTGGTAAGAAATAGGACCAGGACCCAACACAACTAGTCCTGGATTGGTATTGAAACATGTAGGCAGGCCAAGGTGGCTCTTCCCGCAGTAGACGGTAAGATAGCCAAACAAATCCTGCGGCTGTCCAAACAACAACTGCGGACAGTCACGGCCGCCTACACAGGACACGGATTCTTTAAAAACACCTATTTACTATAGGTATCACCGACAGCCCGCTGTGCAGGGCCTGTATGGCGGCAGACGAGACGGCAGCCTACTTGCTCCTCGACTGCCCTGAGGTCGCACAGTACAGGCAGCAGTACCTGACGAGATACAACACCTTGAGGGAAGCCGTGGGCCACATAAAGAGTCTGCTGGCCTTCCTCGAAGAGCTGGGGTGGCTTGAATGACGACACCATTCCCACCCGCACGCAAAATACACGCCAAGACGTGGAGTTGCGGAAACAGCCCGTGCCATCAAGTATCAAGTAGTGCGTTCATTGGTATTAGGTGATAAGTTAATGACGTAACGAAATTATTTGACTGATTTTGTATAAAACTACTTAAATTTGAATCTTCGACTAGTTATTACAATTCTATTTTTGCAAAGCAATACCTATAGTTCTGTATAGACAAAAGTATCTACCTTTTTCTTGTAATATAAATATGTACAAACGAAAGGTTTTCGAAGCAGGAAATTTATGTCCACACTACATGACTACATCTCCAAACGGATAGTATTTTACATGATACGGTTAGCTACAAATATATTTGCTCCTTCAATCATCATCCTTCTAGCGTTATCCTACTCGTAGTTGCAACCCAACCTAGCCGCTAACTAGTCAGCCGGATTTGATTGAATAATAGCTTTTCCACACAGCAACTGTCTGTCTGATCACTACAACCCAAAGGGATAGGTTTAGACTAGTGTCAGTTTATTTAGAGGCCTGACACGGGGCAAGTTACAATTAACATTTCATTAGGTACAAAACTTTATTTTTCTCTCTTTTTCTTTTTAAAAGACAACTCCCGCACTAGGACTAAATCCTGTGTCGCGGGGGACTTTACAAACATAAAACTAACGGACACAATGAACACCCTGACTCGAGACAACAATTTATGAATCACACAAAGTGTTGTCTCGTGTGGGGATCGAACCCACAACACTCGGCGCAGTGTCAAGAGGCGAGGCGGCCGCTTTAACCACTACGCCAACCGTGCAGTCTAACTCCGACAAGTCAGTGTTGCGCGCCATGGATTCGAACCCGATATTCCTGGATGACAGCCTGTTGGTATCTCTACTAGGCTATTAAGCAATTGTTACTTCAAATGGCATCGAATTAATCGGGACAATATTGCAAAACATATCTACCTCGTGAAGAATGCGAAAAGTTATGAAGTACAAGCCAAGGTAAAATAATGTCTCGTGATTGTTCTCGGAATTCTTAGAAAATATTCATTGTTACACGTGTACAATGTTAATCGATTCACTTTTCCAACACAGAACGACTTTTCTTGAACATCAAAGTAATCTAATCGATCGAACAGCTTTAATAATTAAAATCGTTGCCTTGGTTGTAATTATTAGATACTGAACCAATTTTCACGGGCTATCTTGCTGATTCGAATAAGTTTATTTTACCAGAAACTATCAAAGTAATTTAATATTAATGCACATGAACGTAGAAACCCTGGTGGGATCTCATATTTTTAACCTTTTCCAGAGCGCTAGAAGGCGCGTGCAAGTGCGAACCTTTATTGTGGTGTGAAAGGGTTGGCGTGATTTCACGTTTTCACTTTGTGTTCCTCCACGGCCCGTCTCACCTTTACATTTCTTGACTCCATGTAGCTATTAATTATCATCTATCATAGTTTCATTATAATTTTACATAATCCAAACAGTAGTCCTTTTAATTTTGACATCATAAGAAAACCACAGAATTAAACCATGGGCCCACGAAGGAAAATATTTATCGAATTAAGCTGCTCATTGTTATTAAAAGCAATGATTCGCGTTTATTAAGCTAGGATTTAACCATCACCTGAATGACAACACTACGCTTTGATTAAATCGGTATAAAGCATAAATCCTTTTATTTTAATTTCTTAGACAAAATTACCTACATCTATAATCCCTATTAAAATTATTATAAATGCGAGAATCATTCTGTCTGTGCCATGTCTAAGCTACCGAAATCACTTTGATGAAAAACGAAGTAGGTAAGCTTGAACATCTACAAATGACTTTTTTATTCATCGTTCTAGATGATTAATCACTATTTGTCGATGCAGTTGATAATCGAATCAGCTTGTAACGAAGTCGTAACTTTCAATTCGAAACTTTGGGGATTTGTCTTTTAAACTAAAGCTAGAAGTTGTGCTAACTTATTTATTTGAGCTCTGGTTTAGCTGTTGTGAAACACGGTCAAGTAAACATATGGTATGAGTTTATCCGCATCGATATAAAGTCAGTGTAACGGCCTGCAGTGCTTAATGCAGTGTGAATTTAATAAACTGCACCTTCTGAAAGAGGTATTATTAATTTGACTACTTAACTGACTATTATTTTCAAATGTCTGAGTAATTTAAGTAATATATGTTCCCATTTTAGTGGCAAGGTTATTTTATTACATAATAGTTTTGGCCAATATATTTACCGAGTTCTTATATTTTACATTTTCATTGTGATTAAGACTTTACTTTATGAAATATGATGTCGAAGTATGTTTTATAAAGACTGCACGGTACCAAAAGATATTGAAGCCTGCTCGTCGATGCATTACGGATAAGTAATAATAAAGTATTGATTCCTTTCTTCACCTGCTGATCAAAATATTTTATGACAGTCTGTAAAGTCCTAATCAAGATATTTCCGATCCCCTTGAATTGGGATGATTACTTAAAAAGTTTTGCTAATTAAATTTCCGGAACAAGGAAAAAGAGGAGTGTGAAGTACTTGCCTATATCTTACGAGGTAACAGCGAGAGGGGACAATTGAATTGTGAATGTTTTAGAAATTCCAGTTGTAGCGGATATTTATATTGACGTGTCAAACAACAACAAAGTGTCATAATTCAAAGTTATCTGTAGGGGCTTTGAAAATATGAAGGAGAGTCTTGTAGATGGCGTTCGTTTGTGATGAGAATGGAAAAGAAAAGTGTCGCCCGACGACGTTTCACCGCGCTGAGGTGTGTGGCGTGCCTCGGGACAATTTAAAAGATCTTGGCGCGAATTCTGGAATGATTTAAAACTTCTGACACTTAAAATGGTGGCAACATTTTTATTTATCCGTTCAAGAACGCACATGAAGTTCTTAAACTTTCGTTTGAGTTAAATTTCATGATCGTAACAACGTTGAAAAAAGAAATTACGTCATTATTTATCTGTAATAGAAAACCAAAGTTTATATTATTGACAATGCGAAGATTATCCGCGCGCCTCTATTGGCGAAATTTAGAAGTTATCAATGTATGACACTTTCAATAAAACTTTGCTTCGAGGCTATGGCGGTAACTGTATTGAGAGCCGTCAAAAGTGTCAAAAGTAGTAGTGATTTGTGAATAAGTAGTACATAAACAACTTCTATTTTCGCCGCTAGAGTTGCTAGTTAGAATCTTAGCATCGCCAAATAAAGATAGGTAACATTACCTAGTTATACACATATTGAATTGTTGAACGTAATAAAGACTTGCTACTTTGTAAATGTTGCGAAACTCATTTTTATGACGGGTTTCTTCGATAAGTTACTGTGTGACACAAAAGTAATTATGTTGAGTAGGTTCAAAATAATGTGAAGTAGTATTTGTTTTTTCGAGCCGCGCTAAGAGTTGTTGAGAACACTTAAATAAATTAGCATTCTTCATTTTATCGCAGTGCCGTAAAAATTGAAAGTTACATCTTCTGTTGTTTTATTACAGACGAAGTTATGTATGTTCTTAATTATGGCGAGAGATTGCAGTAAGTAAATATGGTTAAAAGCTTTTATTGCGTGCAATAAAACGTATTGCTTTTTTTCGCTCGATATATGCCATACCAATACATAAAGTGCAGCTGGCTTTGTGTTAAGAAACGGTGACCCAGATTTGTCGTACTCTTTGTAATGGGTTGGTCGGTGGACAACTCCGAGTGGGTTTTAACTCTCAATTTATCCCCAAACATTAATCGGTCTCTCAATTAGAAAAGGTCTGCAGTTAAATCTTGCTACCCGCCCGCGTGGAGTTGCCGGTTCCGGTTGGTGGTGCGAGAGAGTCCTTACCTGCGACTGTTGAATTGTTGAGGTTTTATCCAGAACGTGTGTAGCTAAATATCACTGCCACTTTGGTTTTATTTAAACCTCATCTTTTATAAGCTTGAAACGTTCTGAGATTAAATGTAAGATAATGGTTTGCTTATTTGAATCTGCTTTGTTTTGTAGAGGATATCTCATTACTTGTTACTTTTACATGACTTTAAGGACGAAATTGAATCAATCTAATAAATTATGTGTTGTTAAAACATTTTAATAAGTAATCAAATATTCGGATAATATTTGTCTCTCATAAATAGAGGTGACGACCACTAGCTCGATCGACAAGCTAGTGACAATTGTAATCCAATAGTATTGATTTAGGTTTCGGTGGTGAGTCGGTAGGTTCAGATTATCTTGAAGTAACTTGCCCAGTATTATCGAGACCTAAAAATGACTTATACTTTCTTACGATACATATGTAGTGTAAGGATCAGAAATATGTGTAATATTTCTTCAAATATCGTGCAATAAATTGAATGTTGGGTTCCTTTCAAATATTGTAGCGTTTGAACATACCTACTCTATTTCTATTTCACTTTTGACGTAAACATTTGGAAAGTTCTAGTAAAATGGAAAAAGGCGCTGTTGAATTTGCTAGTACTTAAATTGTGCGGTGGTGTATTTCGATCTGTACCGGTGTACTTAATGACGCTGGTATACATTCTGATCGCAGTAATAGACGTTTTCATTTACCCAGTTACTTGCTATTTCATACGCATGAATGGACCAACGCTTATCGTAAAAAGACTGACGACGGAAATTTTCTTTATAAAATCTTTTTTAAACAGTCTTCGATAATATTTGTTATTGTGTTTATTTCTCGAAAAGCTCTTGGGCTATTGAGTGTTCATTAATCAAACTTCACAGTGACACTTAGGTATTGTCCGCCGGATTTAGGGATGCTGCATTATTATTTACGGCGTGTACAACAAGCCTCGTCTCGAGATTAATGGTGTTATAGAAAGCACTTGTAAAGCGGCGAGATTGGAGACGCTCGCGCTGTGCGCCAAAGTAAACTTCACTGTGTTTATTATACAGTTTATGAAAGGTTTCAGAATCGATTAAAAGTTAACAGTATTTGTGCTAATCATTATTTGCGTAAATAATTTTTTTGATAGTATAAGAGACCTCTACTACAAATTTAATATAGATACGTTTATCTGTGTGTTAGTATATGATGCGATCGTGAGATCCAAATTGCCATATCAGGTGTGTATTTGAGCTACTCTGTTATTCATTCATTTAAATGCTTTTTGAATTTTTGTTGTTATTGGTACTCAAACTTAAACGACCTATTTATTTATACTTATAGATACAATAAGGGCCGTGAGTGAAACTACGAGGGGCAGCTAGAGTTAGTATAAATATTAAAGGACCGGGTATCACTCATTCTCTGTAAGCAAGCTTTTGCTAGTTTTTGATATAACGTCATTGACTTAGGACTTTTACATCGCTCATAACGAAGACCCAATCTCACTAAAGTTTGTCGATGATGCGCGTTTCTTTAACGTTTTACTAGCGAGCGTTGACACAGCGCGTACATCGCGTGCAAGTCACTCCACTACTTTTGAAAATACCCAGGAAACACTTAGAAGACGCTCCAAATGCGTGCTATGGAGCTCATTTTTTTTGTTACTTTACCAAAACTAAGCATAGATACGTTTAACGAAACAATACCATGTACAAAGAGTAAGGAAAACACTTTGGCGGAATGTCGTGTCGTAGTAATTCCGGCACAACTGTCGCGTCTTCAAAGCGACGGAACGTTTCTAGGCCAACATCACACTACCAACACATACTTACCTACTTATGTTACAACTTTTACTTATATGCTTATATATTGTATATGTCGCAGTCATCTGGTTGAATCTGCTATTTGATTGAATGACCAGCGCGTTAATGGAATGACGACATTTAATTGAATAACTAAAGGACTATCGTCAAGTCGTTGAATGTAACGTTCAACGTCTTGACTGAAAGTCATTTAGTGAAGTCGTTGAATGGGATATAGTCAACATTGTAATGTAAGTTGTTACTTATATCT
This sequence comes from Euclidia mi, assembly GCA_944739405.2. Taxonomy (NCBI): domain Eukaryota; kingdom Metazoa; phylum Arthropoda; class Insecta; order Lepidoptera; family Erebidae; genus Euclidia; species Euclidia mi. Next base: position 24,641,034 of record OX123202.2, read on the forward strand.
TGGTCACCTGGTGAAATGAGGAGAATCGACGTTTAATCACTTGCTGAAAAAGCTAATTTGACAGAGCCCTGATTCGCAGGGCTCCTATTTTTGGGTGCATGGTCGCGAAAAAATTTAACATAACCTTAAAGATTTTCTAGCAATAGTGGCTATCTAGATAATCCCATACAGATAATAATAATAATATTCTAACTACATTCACACAACACCATCTAGTCCCAAACTAAGCAGAGCTTGTACTATGGGTATTAGATAATGGATAAACATTTTGTTTTTATAGTATTAGGCGGCAAACGAGCAGACGCATCGCCTGATGGTAAGCGATTACCGCCGCCCATGGACACAAGTAACACCACAGGGGTCACAAGTGCGTTGCCGCCCTTTGGGGTTGGGAAAAGGGATGGGATAAGGAGTGGGATGAGGGAGAAGGAATAGGGGATAGGGCCTCCGGCACTCTCACTCACCGAACGAAACGCAACAGTTTAGGTACTGTTACTTTAAGTCGATTTTCTGTGAGAGGGTAGTACTTCCCCGGTCGAGCCGGCCCATTTATGCTGAAATCAGCAAGGCTCTACTACCAAAAAAATATACTTATATTATATACATACAGATATACTTTACTTTATATAATCAATCACATCACATTCAATCGCCCATAAACGTGATTGCAAAATAATTGGATAGATCCAGTGTCTGTAGGTACTAAGTTTACTGAATACGTAGGTATTTTCGTATAAACTAGAAAATATATTTGTATTGACATCAGGTACACCAGAAATTCTAGGTGTAAAATGTCGTTTCTTTTCAAATGTCAATTGTAAAAACTGTGAACTGTGGTAATGTTATTCTAGTTATATTTACACTAGCCGGCGGCCATTTTATTTAATTTAACGGTTTCAATCTGGTCTCGTGAGAATTTCAGAAAATCTCTTCTTAGTGCTCCACTACGGCACAATACGGACTCCAACGCGCGTAGGTATACGTAGGTACATACCAAACTGCGCCCAGTAGTTTTGGCTGTGCGTTGTCTGTCAGTCAGTCAGTAGTCAGTAGCGCACGAATTTTATATACCTATGCAGATGATGGTTAATAATTATAACTAGTCGATAGGTCGTTTATATACCTATGCAGATGGTGGTTAATAAATATAACTAGTCGATAGTTCGTTTATATACCTATGCAGATGGTGGTTAATAATTATAACTAGTCGATAGTCCGTTTATATACCTATACAGATGGCGGTTAATAATTATAACTAGTCGATAGTCCGTTTATTTTGGTTTAAGTCCGCAACGAACTATATAACAATTTATATTGCACTAACTTTAGACCTTGTGACTTACATAAGCATCAGAGATTCAAGATCAAATAAAGTCAAGCATCAAGTTTTAGTGTGGCCATAATATATTATTTTCTAAATAAAATATATTCCGGTAGGCGATTTGAATATCTTAAGCAAATTTTAAATTGAATGTTCATGTCTGGCTGGTGATGGCTAACTTTTGTTGAGTGCCTAATCCTCGATTTCTGTAAGCCAGATGAAACTTGACGAAACTTTTCGGCGTACTTTTTTAACTTGTGTCTTATCGAATTTTATAATACTCACCGCTGCTACTATATATTAAGTTAGTTAAATTGCGGAACAATCTCAAAGCCTTATAATCTGCTGCAAACTGATGCCACGAAATCAACGAAGCACAGTCTATGCATATTAGTTTATATTTGGCTTATTCGATTTTAAACTTTGCGATTTGTATTCATCATACAAATGTGGTCGCGTAGAGACTATATTTCTTTCTCTCTCTCTCTCTCTCTCTCTCTCTCTCTCTCTCTCTCTCTGGCCACGATCGGTGCAAGACGGTCGAAACGTCGGAAATAAATCAGTTTTATACCCCACATAAGTTAATTTTACGTGATTAAGACCTGTTAAATTATTTTGTATGATATATTTTGCTTCGTTCCGCGCAGGCGGCACACCGCCTTTGTTAAAATTATTCTAGTGTCCTAAAAGGACTTACTATAACTTTCTTTTCGCTAACTGGTTATTAGTGCTGTTTGCTATATTATTATATTTTTTCGTGGTTATGACCTGTAAGTAAAATTAACCAAATATATCTGTTTAAAATGACCTTTTATAAACAAAAACATTTTGAAAAGCATTCTCTGTTGGATATAGTAAACCTACAACAAAAACTCAGTAACGAAAACTTACATCTTCTCTACATGTGGACAATATAATTATTCTATCCTTTCGCTCTTTTGGCTGATGAACTAGTATAATACGACAAATGACGACAATTGTAGTGATTATGAATATTACACCCATAACACCTGAATTCCTAGAAGTCTTACGACATAACCCAAGCTCCTTTGTATTAGACGCATGTAGTAAGAATTAATTAAGGCGAATGGGACACATCAGTACATGTTGTGAGGTAACGTGCGCTAGTAACACGAATGTGGGACAATCTGTAACCAAGCCGTTCTGTGTAATGATGCTACTTTGAAACCTCAGTCTTCTTGAGAGTGTTATCCATACTGGACCAATATATGACGGCCGGTTGGCGTAGCGGGAGTGTAAGCGACTGCTACGTCTATGGTCGCGGGTTCGATTCCCGCTCAAGTCAAACATTTGTGTGCATGAACATGGATGTTTGTCTTGGTCTGGGTGTTTCTATGTATAATATGTATGTATTTACAAAAAAAAAGTATATATGTATATTTATCCATTATCTAGTACTCATAGTACAAGCTCTGCTTAGTTTGGGACTAGATGGTGTTGTGTGAATGTGGTAGAATATTATTATTATTTTATTATTATCATCTTTATTTCCTATTTTTCAAATTAAAATTACATTTTTAAATATATCATTCACTAAAAAAAACACATTTAAAAATATAAAATTAACCGTGGGGTCCCACCAGCATCGGGCACAGGGTCCAAGCTGCCAGTGGTTAGGGCTCCAGAGACAGGAACTTCCTCACAATACGTGCCGTGTCGAGAAGAACTGCCTTTTGCATCAGACCCTTGACCCAAGCACCCAACGCGAGCCTCTTAAGGTGACGATCGAGGCTCTTGGCTATTAGACCATTAACCGTCACAACTATCGGCACAATAATTGCCGAGTCCACATCCCACATGTCGACAATCTCGTGAGCCAAGTCCAGATATTTAATCTGTTTGTCTTTCTCGGCTTTCACGAGATTCTCGTCATGGGGAATGGTGACATCAACAATTATTGCGAGGCGCTCTGATCGATCTATCACCACAATATCAGGTTTGTTGGCTACAATAGTCCTGTCTGTGACGATAGATCGATCCCAGTACAATGTGGCATGGCCATTTTCGAGAACTGGCTCTGCCACATACCTGTAGTACGGTACCTCGATGTCTACAAGTTTGTATTTCAGAGCAAGTTGCTGGTGAATGATTCTGGCTACTTGGTTATGTCTGTGCAAGTACTCGCCGTTAGCAAGACGTGAACAACCGGAAACAATATGCCTGAGGGATTCACCAGGCTGGTGACACGCACGGCAAATATCGGTAGTGCCATCCCTCAGGATATATTTCCGGTAGTTATTCGTCTTGATAACTTCGTCAGCAATTGCACAAACAAACCCTTCGGTTTCCCCAAAGAGGTCACCGAAGCGTAGCCAGTTCACCGAGGCTAATAAGTCTACATCGGGTCCATACACAGCCCGATGGAACCTGCCATGAAGCTCCTTGCTCTGCCACACACGCTTGCGATCATCAGTACTGAGTACTACAGGTATGCGCCAGTTCTCCTTAGCCAACTTGAGCGGGGTGAGTCCATTGTCCACTGCGACAACATCTCGATGCATGTCCACGTTCGCCCGGAGAAAATATTCTCTGAGATTGCACACCTCGCGGCTGTGTAGGGTCTTGACATTCAGAAAGCCACGACCCCCACACTTCCGCGGGATGTACAACCTCATCACGGATGAACGTGGATGATGCATACGATATGCCGTCAACAATGTGCGGACTCTTCTGTCCAGGGCGTCCAATTCAGACTGAGTCCACTTGAGTATGCCAAAGGAGTATACAAGAAGTGACATGACCCAACCGTTGCAAGCACGAACCTTGTTGCCACCTGATAAAAGACTTTTCAGTACTTTATTCAGGTGGCCAAAGAAACGCTCTTGCAACGATTGCTTCATGACGGCTTCATTGATACTTAAAGCCTGTGACATACCCAAGTACTTATAGGTATCAGTCAAGAGAAGCGTTCTTAGGTTAATGGAATCTGAGAGTTGGATCCCTTCAGATTCCACCATCCTTCCCTGCTTCACATGAATGACAGCACATTTATCCACACCGAACTCCATATTGATTGACTTACTAAAGTTTTGGGTTACTTTTAGTAAATCTATCAATTGGGCATTAGAGTGGGCAAATAACTTCAGGTCATCCATGAAAAACAGGTGAGATATGACCTGACCACTTCTCTTTAACCTGTAGCCTAACCTTGAACCCTCCAGTAAAGTACTGAGAGGGTTCATGGCTAGGCAAAACCAAAGGGGACTCAGACTGTCGCCCTGAAAAATTCCCCGCTCAATTTTAATACGTTCGCCGTCCTCCTGGATCCTTCGGCATCCTGGATAGCAAAGAGTCGTATTCCATTGCCCCATACATGACTTTAAGAAGGTGCGTAGAGTTGTATTTACTTTATACAACTCCAACACCCTCAAAAGCCATGTATGCGGCACGGAGTCATACGCTTTCTTATAATCTATCCAACATGCCGCCAGATCCTTTCGGTTACGGCGAACTTGTTGGCTAATGGCCATGTCAATGAGGAGGAGCTCCTTAGTACCACGAGCCCCCCTCCTACATCCATTCTGAGAGGCTGACATAATTAAGTTGTCTTCGACATGTTTAGCTATTTTAGCTCTCAGAATAGATGTAAGAAGTTTATAGACCGATGGTAAACACGTAATCGGTCTATAATTGCCGGGCTCGCTAGTACTGCCAGTCTTATGGAGCAGGTGGGTAATTCCAGTCGTCATAAAGGTTGGCAACGATCCAGATTCCAAGGCTGATTGGAATTGAGATGCCAAACGTTCATGCGAACTACGTAGCCATTTCAGCCAGAAATTGTGCAGTCCGTCCAATCCTGGAGATTTCCAATTAGATAATGGACGGACTGCTTGTGAAACGTCCTGGCTAGAAATGGCCACGCATTCCATTTCGGGAATATGTTCGCATGCACGTTCGATGTCTCGCATCCAATCACCTTCGTTATGACCAATGGGCATCGACCAGATGCTACGCCAGAACATGCCTGTGGCGTCCGCATCTGGCCGCTGCACATTAGTCACACATTGATCTGGTCGTTCCCAACTTCTATATACCCACCTTTGGTCCCTCTGGAATGCACTATTAATGATGTACCGGTCCACACGTTTCTTAAACCTACGAATTCGGTTTGCCCATTCATAGACTTTCTGTTTTAGGTAGTCAATGCGCTCCGTGACCCGGGCTATATAATCTTGAGGATTAATGTTAGTCCCCGAAAAAGCCCGTTTCACAAAGGGCATTACCCTAGGGCGTGTATTCCCCTCCCTAAAACAGATCAGCTTGCCAATAAGTGCCCTTGCCTCGGCAATACGCCGCTCAATCCTGCACTGCCACGCCGGTACAGCAGACCTTTGTCGTACAACGGTATCAGTTTCAGGAAACTTAACACCAGCTATACGACAAGCCGCCACGGCGGTACAGTACAAGATTGAATGCGTATCACCGAGATCCTCGCTATTATCTAAATAATTTGATAATAACGAGTCAAGAGCACTTATCAGCGCTATATTTCGCCTATGCATAGGCAACCTCGGTAGACGAGGCCTGATACCTAGTGGAGTGTACCGGTAGTCCCTAATAGCACATTCCAAAGCGTCCTTTACCTCCTCATTGCACTGGGTACTTACATTATCAACCATGTCATCCTCCTCCCTGACGGCACTACCGCCTATTGGCGGTGCGGTCAGTGCTGATGTCTGTGTAGGCTGGACGGAGGTGGCATGGCTCGAAGGTAAGTACTCTGAGCGAATCCTATCAAGCACGGCATTATCCAACTTGCCACTGCGCTGGATAACCCGTACCTGATCCGATAGTCGTTGAGCCGTGACGTTGATGCTTGGTTCCAAGGCCTGAAACAAAGACAGCATGCGACTACGGTACGCAGTGAGGTTAGTGCCCCCCTCTGTCGCCCCAAAATATGCGCGCATGACATGTTCGTTTATTAATGTCGTCCACTTCATGCGCTGCACATTACCACCGGCAGCGAGGACCCTGTTTGGGGCCGGTGGGCTTCGAGGTCCCAAGCACGCTGGTGGCCGGCCTCTCCCACGCCGCCGCGCAGGTGACGGTGTCGACGGCGGAGAGAAACACTCGTCGCTGGAGCTCGACGCAATTATTATTATTATTATTATTATAAATGCGAAAGCATGTTTGTTTGTCCTTTTTTCATGTCACAACGGAGCATTGTTTTAGTATATTTTCGTGTGGGCATAGTCAGAAGGCTGGGAACTGACATAGGCAAACCTGCTTTTTACGTCGATAACCGGACGACGCAGGTAGGCCTCCTGCAAGGTAAATATATAAATAAATAAAATAAATAAGCTGAGATGATGATGATGAACCGACTTCCACGCGGGCGGAGCCGCGGGCGATGTCTAGTAAAATATATGTATGATAATTTTTATCATGCATTGGAATACAATATACAGCAATTATTATGAATTGTCCGTCTGATTGTATTTTGGTCGTTACGAGTACGTTCAGGTTACTTATATTGAACGTACCTGTCTACATTTATCTCAATTACATAAAATATCCAATAAGGTTGTGCAATATAGAAATTCTGTCTGATATGTTTTAGTTCAATGTAAAACTTTGCAAGCAGAAAGTCGCCTACGAGACCCGAGATGACGACTGCTGAATATCTTGTAGCGGAATAACCTAAATAGATATTTTGAATCGTAGGGGCTTATACACCCAACGTAAGCATAAAAGGCTCTGAATGTCAAAGAGGTGATCAAATATAAGCGCAAAGCTATAACAATAAACTCTACATATAAAAAAATCCGGTGAATATTTTCTTGTCTTGATGTTTGAATTTTTACCTACGCCATATCTACCTAATCAATGTCGTTTTATATTACACTTAAATAATTAGATTTTTCGAAAAATCGTCTTACTATTCATTCAGTTATTTTTAAATTCGATTCTACGAAATGTAAGAAAATTGTATTCCTTTTTTATGATACTTGATTTACATGTCTAACACAGCTACGCCTTTTTGGGTAGATATCTACTATGTAGCAGAAAGTATTTAAAAGCAAAACGTTGAAAGTAATAATGTGCCTTTCACGCAATTTATTTCAAGAAGAAACACAAAAATTTTATTAACAAAATTGGATAACATCTATTTCGTTAGACTGGTGACGTATTGACACCCTTACAAGTAATGATACATTGGAATCCACTTTCACACGGTGAAAACAACTTTTCTCAGAACGAAACAAGAATTCTCGGTACGTGAAAACATGCGAGTACTTCGCTTATGTTAGATGATCCCTTTATATGAGAAAGTCAAAAGTGTTGTTGATTGAGAGACATATGTAGGGTGTCACGTGTCGACGCTCTTCTGTTTGCTGAAAACATATTTATTTAGTACGAAGGACGCGTTTTGTTTGGTATCGGCAGGTGGCGATATACAATTTTTTGTTACGGTTGCCAATTTTCACACTTTGTGATATTTATTTGCCGTTCCAATTTCCTTGGCTCAGTGTTGGGTCGGCGGCGCGTGGCGTCACTGCCAACACGGTTTTATAATACCCAGATAATTGGACTTCGATTTATATTAAAGATAAATATTACTGGGCCGCTTTTCCATTCACCTGAATTTGAAGTGTTTGTAAGTCACGGTCGCCTTTATCCGCATTTTTCAACGGTAAATGGGCTTTTTAATCTCTATTTTGGCGTCAAATTCACATAAAAAGAAAAATAATTCAAAACGTGCCTTTTTTTGCTGGTACAAGTTTTCAGCTTGAAATTTAATCATGATGATGAGCCCGTCCTGTTCTATACTACACTTTTCAGTATCATACTTGCTTACATCAGATTTTAGTGCTGCTTTAATAGAGTTTTAAATAGTTTCAGTCTTCATTCATCATAATCTCCCTAGCGTTACCCCGTTTGCATCCAAGACTTACACGCCTTGAAGCCCGAGGTCCGCTTACTGGTCTAATCAGATATGATAGAATATCAACATTTCCACAGAGTGACTGCCGTCTGACCTCCGCAATCCAAAGGGATAGCGATATTCCATAGTTTAGACCAGTATCAGTTTATTTGAGGGTACTGACTCTCCGTAACGAATGTCAAAGATCTTCATGACCGCCGGGACCGACGCATTAACGTGCTCTCCGAGGCACGGGGCTAGCGATAATTAACAATTTAATACGCACTTAACTTCGAAAAGTCACTGGCGCGCGCCGCGGATTCGAACCTGATAACCTCTGCATGGCAGTCCGTTGGTATCTCCACTAGGCTATCGCTGCCTTACAAGTTTCAGTCTTCATTATACACCTTATTTAAGTAAAGAAATTGCTGATACGTCATCAGCAGTTTCTTCACATAAGCGTGATTGAATATGACAGAGTTGAAATAATTAAAGAGTAAGTGGAGCTTAAATATTGACGAGAAATAAACGTTTCATGTTGCCGATATGATGCGGAAGTGGTGGCTCGCTCTGAATGTTTATCAATCAAAAGCTAACGTCGGTTATATTAAATGTGCCAAACATCATATATTAGTATTGATGTTCATGATGTTAGTGGGCTGTTCTGTTACTAATCTCGTCCATTTTCTTTTATAACGTCGTAATTATATAATACGTACGTACCGGACGACGCAGCAGGTGTAGACCTCCCACAAGGTGGACCGACGATCAGGGCCTCAAGTCTGTTATTACAATAGTGCCAAAATGGCCAATCACTGACTTCATAATTGTTGATTTTGACAAGTTTGGTAGTCTACTGTTACAATGGTGCCATTATGATTTTCCGATGGTCAACCACTGACACTCCATTGAAAGACATGGCATAGATTGGTAGTCTCGTACATAATGACAAATCGATGACTGACGTATGCGGTAGTCTGGTAATATTTTGACAGTTCTTTTGATCAGTGACCTACCATCGTAATGCCATCGTGCAATCATTGCTTTTGTCTAGTGTTTGCTTGTTAAACATAGTGATAGACAATCAAAAAGTTTAATGTACTACAAAAAAGAGATAATGTATTAACTGCGAACTAATATTCTCGAGCTAACTAATAAGCCAGTCGCTTATCGAGGATGACTACAAACCCTTTTACGGATATTCCCGAGGCGAAATTTGTAAAAACGTTTCATCTTAGAGAGGAAAGGATTCAGTAAGGGAGTTATTTCAAAAACTCATTCCCCTTAAGGCCAGACCGCGTCAAAACGATAGCGTATCGGCAGAAATAAAGGTGAGAAAACTGAAGTTAATATTGATTTATTATTCTATTCCTATAAAGAAGAAATTTATTAATTAATGTTATATTTTTATTGCTGATTCTGGTAGCACTCATTTTACGCATCAGGATCTTACCAGACCTTGATTGGACAGGGTGCCCTCCATGACATTTCGCCAATTACTGTGTCGCAGCCCACTAAAGAAGTTACAGAGGCATTATATAAAATATACCATCAATGTATTAAATGGGAAGGAATATCATAGTTCGCCTAGTTCCGTTTGTGGTTTTCCAAATTTGATGTTCAAGTGTCTACTTGAACATCAAATTATTTAATTTATATTTAACATTCTGCCTTCCGAAATATACAAGAACATCAAAGCTAAATACTCATATTCCAAACATAAGAAACAGGAAATTAAATAATATTTTCAAACGTTGTAGCTATGCTTTTAACCCAACTATGGCAGAGCTCAGATGAACTTAGTTCATCTGAGTGACGGAGCTAAAAAGAAAGAGTAATGTTTTTACACATTGGGAATGGAAGTGTTAGTAGTAGATAATGATATGACTATAGATAGTGACCAGCAGTGGTTTGGTACTTAAATAAATGATAATGACATACCTATGTGATAGTTTGAAGTATTAGTACAATAAGATCTTCCTGATCTCTTTTTAATATTGCCATACCTAAATGACAGGAACAGTTATGTTAATGATGCTTTATATAATGTTCCTAATTTATCAATATATTCTACCTACATTTTATGGAGTCCTGTAAAGAATTTAAGTACCTACATAATTCAATTAAATAATGTCTGAATTATGATGAAAAGTGTTTTTAATTAATTGCATAGTATAGAAGATCTTAGTATAAAAGAATATGATGTAATGAGTGGTGTGTTTATAAATATTTACTTATCTCTCTTACAGATACAAAATTCAAGCAAACGGGCAACTTCTTTATGAGTTTTGTGACTGCTCATATCCATCTGTTTGAGACATACCTACATATGTGTGAGGATTCTGCAAAGCCAGTATGAAGAAAGTTGCTTTTCTAGTAGATGCAAAAGTGAAGATTTGTGATAGTTAGTATATGAGAATAGTTTTCAATATTTGTGTCTATAATTGGAACCAATAATTCTTAATAAATTCATGTACAGAAATTATTTATCTTTAATAAAACAACATTGTTAATAATAACACATAATTATGAGTTTTATTTTCCTTCTTGATACAGTTACAACACATGAAACACAAACAATATTTTAATTGTAATAGGAATGTATCTATGATCTAACTCAATCTTCAATATTTTATGTTTTGGTTATGCCAATTCTTCTTCAAATATAAACACCTTTAGTAGTTAACTCGCTATCTTTAATTATAGTATTTACTCCTGTCGATATAATCACTTTTCTTTGAGGTGTGAACTGCATAACCTTGCTGTATCATTTCCTTTGGAATTTGTTATCCATAGAGCATTTTCCATTGATATCTTCGTTTTGGCTCTAAGAGAAACATACGAGCTACTCGGTATTTAACAATTCAACGCAGTGCATTGAGATTACCTATTAAGAATTATAACAAACTAGGACTTTGTTTACAAAAAGGTATGAGTTTTGAACTTTTGACAGTTCTTACTTCAAAACATGATTTGACTTTGACAGCTAAACAGAACAAATATTATTGAGTTGAATGGTTAAATTCATTGTTTTTTTGCTATTTACGAACTTTAATACAACTTTAGAGTGCTTATAACACTAGTAATGAATATTTAAAATATATATAAATGAAGTCTGGCATGAAAAATAATCAAATTTCATGGTAGTTTTTCAAAAATCATTTCTTCTAATGGTTTTTTTTATCTATGGCAATACAACAATGCCATTCTGCCACCATTCAATTACGAGACCACTGATCGATCATTGAACTATCATAATGAATTACCAGACTACGAACTTTTGTCAAAATTACAATGGGATCGTGTTGGAATGACGAATGTGTTTAAAATAGCAGACTTGAGGCCCTGGTTAAAATCGCGGGAAGCGGTTGGATGTGGGCGGCTCAAAATCAGTCTTTGTGGAGAACCTTGGGGGAGGCCTATGTCCAGCACTTGACGTCTCTAGGCTGACATTATGAATTATATAATATTTTAAAGGGATTTTTATAAGGTCTGGTTCTTTAACATAAATTCAGTACAGAAAATCACACAAAAGGAAGAAGCAAAATGAAACTGCGTTCTGTGGTGAGAAATCGTATCGAGAGACGAGATTTGCTCGAATAATAAAAACAATACCTATTGCTTTCTTGCCAATCTTGGGGTGTCATTTGTGGTAGCAGTTATTCTTAAAAAGCATTTTCGACTTTTAAGGCGGGCACGAGGCATCTCAGGGTCATACAGGGCGTGTCGCAGGTCTGTTTCTTGCCTATGTATCTCCCGTGCGCAGGCTATTTCTCGTCGCACATTCGGAATTTGCGACCACTCTTCTCAGGAACGATTCAGTGCAACCACAATAATTAGTTCAATATCAAATCTAATTTAATCTCTGTCCAACTGAAAGTTGCTTGGCTGAGATCCCTCTTAGTATTATGGCCGCCAATTCTGCGTTTACTTTTAAATGTGTTTTATTACTAAGTATTTCCTATGGTGTACGAGTAAGGATAATTCAAAAGAAAGCATAATTTCTACTCTTGTACAAAAATAGCAGTAGTAGGATATACAAATCTGGCTTCATCTAATCTTTTTGGAAACAAAGACAATAAATCGGACACATACATTTATAACACGATAGAACATAGTAACGCATACATCCGTTCGCACACACACGTACAATACGTACACACATGGTTCACATGTGTGTGTATGATAAGCTATAGACTCTGAGGGACTTATCTATTGGCGTCGTATGATTGATTGTGGCCGCGGACAGAGGCCCTTGTTTTACGTATTAGCTGATACAAGATAGGAAAACGTCTATTTGTTACAATGTTTAAATGTATCAAGATACATTAAAACATTGTAACAAATAGACGTTGTAAAGTGAAGCAAAACACGATGATATAGCAAGCTATATCATCGTGTTTTGCCTCACTTTACTCTATTGTGTAATCGTCTTTGTTGGATGTAATTGATTTCTGTTGTACATGTTCTGGTAAAATGTGTGTTTTGGGTGTGCGTTCATTGGTATTGGGTGGTAAAGTTAATGATGTAACGAAATTATTTGACAGATTTTTTATAAAACTACTTAAATTTGAATCTTCGACTAGTTATTACAATTCTATTTTTGCAAAGCAATTCCTATAGTTCTGTATAGACAGAAGTATCTACCTTTTTCTTGTAATATAAATATGTACAAACGAAAGGTGTTCGAAGCAGGAAATTTCTGACCATAATACATGACTACATCTCCAAACTGATAGTATTTTACATGATACGGTTAGCTACAAATATATTTACTCCTTCAATCATCATTCTTCTAGCGTTATCCTAGTCAACCGGATTTGATTGAATAATAGCTTTTCCACACAGCAACTGTCTGTCTGATCACATCAACCCAAAGGGATAGGTTTAGACTAGTGTCAGTTTATTTAGAGGCCTGACACGGGGCAAGTTACAATTAACATTTCAATACGCACAAAGCTTTCTTTTTTCTCTCTTTTTCTTTTTAATAGACAACTCCCGCTGTTTGAAATAGAATTAGTTTTTATTATAAGTCAAATCGATTAGATCGATTGAGTAACATTTTGTTTAGTCTATTGAAAATTTCTGACAATGGTCACACTGAACTGTCACTTCCGTTGCCGCCTTGAAAATTTAAGACCCCGTTTGCTGTCTTGCGTGGTTTGTAATTGAATTGAAATAATTGATCGCCATTTGAAAAGCACATCCTTGTAGCTACGCGAATAGTTTGTGAAATCTTATAGATTGCCGCTTTTGACTTCCGGCAAGGTTTGTGACATATTGAACATTTGTGAAAAGTTATTATGAGCACACCTTTTTTCGTGTGAATTGTTTAATTGAACTAAATTGAGTAAACTCTCGTAAAACTGCCGCTTTTGATTTGTCCGGCACTGATCAGTCCGCAGTGTTGATCAATTTGTGATATTATATATATGGAACACTGGCATTTGAGAAATTGTGAATTCTACTACCATTTGCATCGTGCATTGAAGACGCTGCATTGGAGTCTGGTAAAGTAAAGATAATTCACTTGCTAATGTTGGCCAATTTTAGTCTTGTGTGTATCTAGCTTGCCTCCAGGACTCCACTCAAGAACATCACCACCATGTAACACATATTCTGTGCTTACTTACTACTGTATATCCATATTAGTTAGAAATGGTCATCAATTTACTGAATTAAAACAAATCACAAAACTTTCATTGACAGGTGTTTTTGAGTGTTGCGGCATAGAGCTAACTCAATATAGAATTGCTATTGTATGTGTTTACAGAGTTCCTAAACAGAATAATTTTAATACATTTATGGAGAAAATAGAAATACTATTGCAGATACTTAGTAAGAGTAAATACAAACATACTATAATAGCAGGTGACTATAATGTGGACGTGCTGAAACGATCCACACAGACTTTGGATTTTGAATGCATATTTTTGAATCACAATCTAAAATTATCAGTTAATCAGCCCACTCGCATAAAAAGTCAAACATGTATTGATAACATTGCTCATAACTTTAATAGGAAAGGTGACGTTCAAGTCCGTGAACTGGGTTTATCTGACCACACAGCACAAATACTTAAATTTCCTGTTCAAACTATTTTTAACAATAAATATTGGCGCAAAACGAAGAGAGACTATTGTGATGAAAATATATTAAAATTCAAAGAATGTCTTAATAGCTTATCCTTTGCAGAAATGTATGAAACTACTGATCCTAACAAAGCTTATAATACTTTTCTTGACATATTTTACCTGTATTATAAATTGTGCTTCCCTGAAAAAACTATTACTATCAATGTCATTAAAAAACCTAGATGGATATCACGTGGAATCAAAGTGTGTAGCAAAAGAAAACGTAATTTATTGTGGCAATATCGTCATAAACCTGATGAAATTAATAAATTGGCCTTTACTAGTTACTCAAAACGACTAAAAAATATCATTAAACTCACACAGAGAGCACAAAACAATTACTCCATAAAAACAGCCATTAATAAATCTAAAACAACTTGGAACGTAATTAATAGTTCAAAATGCAATATACCGAGACACATAATTAGAAAAATAAGACTTAACAATAACATCATCACTAAACCCGTAGAAATTGCAAATGCATTCAATGGATATTTTATCGATAAAATCGTGCCTATAGAAAATACTGGTAAAAACGTTACATCACTCATTGACACTAGATTGAATTCTTTCTTCTTAGCCCCATGTCTTCCAATAGAAATACTAAAAATAATAAATAGTCTCAAAAACACAAATAGTGTGGGCTATGACGGTATAACCACAAAAGTGATTAAATCAGTAGCCACAGAAATCTGTATACACCTAAGCTATATTATCAATCTAAGTATTGACACCGGCACCTTTCCCGAGGCATTAAAGATATCTGTTGTGAAACCGTTGTATAAACGGGAAAGTCATGAGATTATGCAAAATTACCGACCAATTTCTCTTATAAGTATTATGGCTAAAATATTTGAAAAGCATATATATAAGCAACTTAACACCTACTTAGAAAAAAACAACTTATTCACTGACGAACAGAAGGGATTCCGAAATAATAAAACTATAGATATGGCTATATATGACTTCATGTATAAGGTGCATACAAATGTTGACAAAAATATCCCTGTCAGCACTATATTTTGCGACATGACTCAGGCCTTCGACTATGTCAGGCATGACATCTTGATGCAAAAATTAGAAGCATACGGAATACGCGGCAAAGTACAAAGCTTGATAAAATCCTATATTAGTAATAGAAAGCAATACACAGAAATAACTACATTAAACACACACACCAAACATGAAGAAACATACAGATCATCAGAACGTGTTGTCAAATATGGTGTCGGATAAGGTAGCGTCTTAGGACCTCTCTTATTTACCATCTACATTAACGATCTCCCCAAAAGCATCAATCAATATGTAACATTATTCGCTGACGACAGCACGATAACGATACCATGTATAAATAAAAAGAGCTATAACTCTGACATTAACAACTCTTTAATAGCAATGGTTGAATGGCTAAAAAACAATAATTTAAAAATTAACTTAGAAAAAACAAATATTATTCATTTTACTCAAAGAGGAACTACTATGTCTGACTTGTTAACACACTACAATAATATCGATATCAATGAAGTTGACAATGCGAAGTTTCTTGGTATTTTAATAGATAGAAAACTCAATTGGAAATTACACACTGAAGCCTTAATAAAAAAGATTCATAATTCATGTTATGCAATATATAAACTGGTTCCAACATTAAACATTGATGGCCTTCTCGCAGCTTACCACGGATTAGTTTCTTCAAAACTAAAATATGGCGTTATCTTTTGGGGAAATTCAACAAATAAGGAACAAGTATTTAAAGCTCAAAAACGCTGTTTAAGGACCATGTTTAAATTAAAAATCACTGATAGTTGTAAGCCATATTTTATAAGACATAAGATCTTAACACTGCCGTCCCAATATATATTAGCAAGTGCAACATTCGTTAAAAGCAATAGACATTTATTTCCCCAAAGGTCTGCTGTAGTAATCCGTAACAGACGTGATAATCATAAACTATGCTTACACGCATCAAGAACCACATTGATGCATAAAAGTATCTTTTGCATGGCCCCCAAAATTTATAATAAGATTCCTAAAGAGTGGAGAGAACAAAGTAACAACCAATTTAAAAAAACACTTAAAAAATTCTTAGTAAACAAAGCATATTATGATATCGAGGAATTTCTGAATGACAAAGTTGACGGCTGATATACTGATAATGCTTGAATTCTAAATAACTTAATTTGACAATTTCAATGATGTACTATCACCGAGCTATTATTTAATTCTTGTAACCTAATATTTTATTCATAATAATGAGCAGGTCATAATAACACATAAAAACAAATGTAATTTTGAATATATTAAGTGTTTTGATCTTGTTTTGTATAAATATAATTCATAAATTTAGTTCCACTGGATGCTATAATGTATTTTCATCTTTATACGATTTGTACGCTGCAATGGCTAAACATGACTGACTGTATACTTTTATTTAACATCTTGCATACTTATGTGTGTATACTCATGTTTATACAAATAAAATATCTTTATCTTTATATCTCAAATAACACAGCCAGTCTGTCTGTTGCAAATAATTAATTACTTAATTTGAAGTTCAACTTTTAATTTGTTATAAGTTACAACCTTGATAACTTTTATGTTAGTTTCAATATATTGAAACTATTAATTTTGTTGGACAGTAGATACCTGTCACTTGCCTGCACTTGCAGTAAACAGGCTAATACTTTGTTGGTTTCAAAGAATTGAGAAAAATTAAGTTTTGATTGTTAATATTATTTAACGCTTATCCGGGCTCTTTTGAATTTTGATTATGTCAGCTATCAAGGACTTGCGTGCGGCTGCTGGTGCTATTGCATCAGATTTGCTCTGGTTTGCCTCGGCCAGTGCTTTAGTGAACCGGCCTGATCGCCAGCAGGCCTTACTTCAAAGGTACGAGCGGATCGATGATCGCCTGGCAAGTGTGGAACAGCAGTTCCGCACTTTCAGCGCTTGCTGTCTCGAAGTGTCAGTCACTGATTTCACTGCTGACCAGCGAAATAAGGTCAGCGAAGACTATGCCCAGGTCTTAGACCTGTATGATGCTGTCTCCAATACTGCGAGACAACTAGTTGCCAATAGGGAAGGGCAACCCGGCCTGAAGCAGGAGCTTCCTAGGTCAGCACCGGGGCTGGTGAGTAGGCTCCCTACTTTGGACCTCCCCCTTTGATGGCTGCCTAGGAAGCTACCTGGGCTTCATTAATTTGTTCGACAGCCTGGTCAATGACAGGGCTGACCTTCGGCCAGCACAAAAATTGGCATATTTAATGTCGGTTCTGGATGGGGAGGCTAAGGGCCTCATCCAGCATCTGCCCGTGTCTGACGAGGCGTACCAGACGGCTCGGGACCTAATCACCCGTAGGTACCATAATAAGCGTGGCCTCGCCGACACGCACATCGAGCAGATTTTGGGTTTGCCGACGCTCACCCGGGTCTCTGGGTTGCGCACCCAACTTTTGAACCCGCTTTTGGTGGCCATCAACGCACTTAAGTGCCTTGACCTGCCCGTGGACCAATGGTCCTATCTATTGGTGCACATCGTGCGTAAAAAGCTGCCTGCCGACCTGAGGTCACGTTTTGAACAGCGCTTTGGTGGGGATAGCGCGACCCATCTGCCCCCCTTTGCTGACCTGGAGAGGTTTCTGGAGGATGAGTGCCGGGTCTTGGACAACTCCGGTGGTGACACGCCGGCTAAGACGCAGCCGCCCAAGGTCAAGGAGCAGGCTTGCGGTCACACCCGAGCCAATGTTGACCAGCGCCCTCCTCGCTTTGCGGTCACGCAGAGCCCAGTGGAGTGCTTCTACTGCAAGGTCACGGGGCACAGAACGGCCAGTTGTAGGGCATTCTTGGACCTGCATGTCGCCTCTCGTAGGCGCATCGCGAATGCCCGCCGCCTTTGCTTCTCTTGTTTGGGGTCCTACTACCAGCGAGACTGCCCAAATTCTCGCCCCTGTCCTCACTGTGGAGGACAGCATTTGGACATTCTCTGTATGAATGCCAGAGAGGTTGGCCGCTTGTCCAACCAGCCGACGCCGCGCACGGGCGGGTGCTTTGAAGGCGGCAGCCGAGGCTCACCGGCGCGTAGCCGAGAGTCGCCTCGCTCAATTGATCGCCACTCGCCCCGCTTGGAGAACCGTAGCGTGCGCACGCCTCCTCTCTCTCGCGCACCTGAATGTGCGACCGCGCAACGTCACCAGCACCATGACTGCTGCCCCAGATATTCCCCTCCTTTGGCGGAGCGTCCCCGCCTTGACTCGCGCCCACCTCGTTTTGGGCGGGTGCGTCATTATGACCCCCCACAGATGGCGCGCGGATTGAGTCATCGCGCTTTTGAGGACTTCAAGCCGCACCCTCGTTTTGACTTGCCTGGTCCTGGCCAACGGTCGCCGCCCAGGCAACAATAGGTCTTTGACTCCTACCCTATAACGCCAACCTCCCCCATTGAGACCGTTATCCTACCAACGGTTGCTGTTAGGGTCTGGGGACCCACGGGGACCTCTGTTGTTGTCCGTGCTATATTGGACACAGGTTCACAAGGTTGCATTGTTTCCACTTATTTGGTAGGGCAGGTTAAATTAAATTTGGGCTCTTTTCCAAATTGTATACGGGGCATAGGGGACGTAGCCTCTAATGTTGAAGGGCAAGTTAAGGTTTTGTTTGGCCCTGTTGAATCTTCACACCCGAGGATTAAAACCTCGGCTATTGTGCTGAAGAATATTTTGGGCATGCACCCACAGAAGCAGCTATCTGCTGCTGTGGTGAATTTGACATCGGGATTGGAACTGGCAGACCCCAAATTTGACACACCGGGACAAATCGACTTGTTGATTGACTCTGATGTCCTCGGTGGAATTTTGATTGGTGGGAAACGGCTCTTGGTGCCAAATGGTTTGACTGCCATCCCGACCATACTTGGATTTGCTTTGATGGGACCTGTACCTAGGGACCCCCCTCCACCTGAACTTGATGATTTGATGGCTGTAGGCTCTGCTCTCTCTGATGCGGTTCAGAGGTTTTAGGAAGTAGAGGAGCCCCCTCAAGCTGCCCGTTTGAATCCAGAACATGAGGAGTGCGAGCTGTTCTTCCAGAACAACACGGGTCGACTCCGTTCTGGTCGGATCATTACGAGGCTACCATTTCTGTCTGTTCGGCCTCCGCTTGGTGAGTCACGACCTTTAGCCGAAAAGAGATTGTTGGCTATGGAGCGTCGCATGGGTCGTGATCCGGAGCTCAGACAGAAGTACATTGAGTTCATGAGAGAATATGAACAATTGGGACACATGTCTGTGTCAAATTTGGATTGGCGTTCGGTGGAGCATTACTTTCTCCCGCATCATGCGGTATTGAAGCCATCGACTGGCAAGCTGCGCACAGTGTTTGATGTTTCTGCGCAGACTTCAACAGGCGTATCCTTGAACCAGTGCTTGCATTCTGGTCCCAAGTTGGTCAAGGACCTTTGTGACGTCATCACCAGTTTCCGACGACATCAGGTTGTCTTTGTGGCCGACATAAAAATGATGTTCAGGCAGACGATTATCCACCCTGATGACCGTCGCTTCCAGCTGATCCTTTGGAGAGAGTCTCCTCGTGATCCCATGGTCGTCTACGAGCTCAATACTAATACGTACGGGTTAAGGTCAAGCCCCTACTTGGCAATACGTTCTCTTTGGGAGCTCGCAGACCGCGAAGGCCTACGTTTCCCACGAGCCTCTGCCATCTTGAAAGACGATATTTACGTCGATGACATTTGCTCGGGCGCCTCCACAGCGGACGAGGCGATCCTCCTGCGGGACGAATTGATAGGTATTTTGGCCTCCGCTGGTTATGAGTTGCGCAAATGGATTTCCAACTCACCAGCGCTTTTGGAAGGCTTGCCAGAGGATCATCAGCAGGATCCACATTTGTTTGAGATTGTTGACAACCCCGCCATGATGGCTGTTCTCGGCGTTCAGTACAGACCAGTCCAAGACATCTTTACATATAACGTAGACTTGAAATTGTCGTGTTCTTGGACTAAACGTCTCGTATTGTCTACTGTCGCCAGAACCTTTGATCCGAACGGTTGGATCTGTCCAATTATATTTTCGGCAAAATGCTTCTTGCAGAAGCTTTGGACAGCAGGATTGACCTGGGACGAACCTCTACACGGCGCTCTTGTTGAGGAATGGACCTCTTTTGTATCCTCACTTCCTGTCGTCAACGAGATCTCCTTGCCTCGTCCCATCCTTCCTCCCGGGAAGTACAAGGCCACCCTTCACGGGTTTTGTGATGCCTCGGAACGTGGTCACGCGGCCGTGGTGTACTTGCGCACAGTTAGTGCATCAGGTCAGGTGAGGGTTTCCCTGATCATGGCGAAGAGCAAGGTTGCACCCCTTCGGACATCTCTGACCATTCCGAATTTGGAGCTCTCGGGAGCAGCCCTGTACGTTTATTGAACCACGTGTCTAACACTTTGGGTAAAAGCATTTGTATTAATGGGACTTACGCCTGGACAGACAGCCAAATTGTTCTTTGTTGGTTGAAGGCTTCTGTCCACACCTTGGAGGTATTTGTCGCTAATCGCGTTTCCCAAACCCAGAAATCCGAAGTCAAACTTGTTTGGAGACACGTGCCAGGTGAGCTCAACCCCGCTGATTGTGCCTCGCGCGGATGCTTGACGCCTAGTTTGATAGGTCATTCGCTGTGGTGGGGTCCGGAATGGTTGAGTCGACCAGAAATTGATTGGCCTCGAACGCCAGTTTTGAATACTTCTAATTTGCCGGGTAACACTCGCTCTTGAGAAGGTGGAATGCGCCTTCGAATCCGATTTTTTGTTGAATCGTTACAGCTCCCTCGACAAGTTGTTAGGTGTTACTGCTTGGATAAAGCGTTTTGTTTTTAACTTTAGGCACCCACAACAGAAACGACTGACACCGTTTCTCTCACCACAGGAACGACAGGAGTCCCTCACCTTTTGGGTTCGTTCTGTGCAATTGGCGCATTTTGAGAAGGAGATTGCTATCCTTAAGTCAGGGAAATCGAAATTGTCGGGAGCTGTATCTAAATTGAACCCCTTTTTGGACGATACGGGTCTCTTGCGTGTTGGAGGGCGTCTCAAGAACGCCAACCTCCCTTACGGGGCACGTCACCCCCTTTTGTTACCCAAGGACGGTCATTTGGTACGCTTCTTGGTAACTGACCGTCACCTTAAAAATTCGCATGCTGCTTGTAATGCCTTGTTGGCCATTTTGCACCGCGAATTTTGGATCTTGTCTGCCCGAAGAATTATTCGGAGTGTAGTCCTTCGCTGCATCCCTTGCTATAAGCTCAAGGCTTCTACCTTGCAGCCCTTGATGGGAGACTTACCGGCAGATCGCGTTACTGAGAGCAGGACGTTTGACGGTGTTGGCACGGACTTCGCTGGTCCCTTTTTGGTGAAAACGTCGACACTTCGAAACAGCAAGACTGTCAAGGCCTACTTGTGTGTTTTTGTTTGTCTCTCCACAAAAGCCGTACACTTAGAACTGGTCTCCTCGCTTACGACCGAGGCGTTTGTAGCCACATTTGACAGATTTGTATCCCGCAGAGGGCTGCCTTCCTTGATCCGTTCTGACTGCGGCCCTAACTTCAAGGGCACGTATAATTATTTGAATGATGTTGTTAATTTTCTTGAAACCAACAAGGCTGATATAGGTGATAGGCTTGCCCGACGTGGGATAAATTGGTTGTTTTCCCCACCAAATTGTCCACACTGGGATGGTATATTTGAGGCCGCCGTAAAATCGGCCAAAACACACTTGCGCAGGACAATCGGTGAGTCTGTCCTTACATTTGAGGAACTCGCAACTGTGTTTTGTAAGATTGAGGCCGTTTTGAACTCTCGGCCATTGTGCCCGATCTCCTCAGATCCGAATGATTTGGAGGCCCTTACGCCGGGCCATTTTTTGATTGGTCGCCCACTTGTCGCCTTGCCTGAGTACCCCTATATTGATACGAGACCTGGTCGTCTCTCGCGTTTTGAATTGGTACGCTAGATTACTCAGAGCTTTTGGAAACGCTGGAATTTGGAATATTTGCACATACTCCAGCAACGCGTTAAGTGGACCGACAAGACCGATCCACCCAAGATTGGAGACCTCGTTTTGATCAAGGAGGCTAATCTTCCGCCACTCAGATGGCGCAGGGGGCGCATCCTTCATTTGGTAACTGGGGCTGATGGAGTTCCCCGATTTGCTGAGGTCTTGGTGGACGGTTCGATTCTGAGCAGAGCGGTTGCAACATTGTCACGTCTACCAACCGATTACCGGACCGGTAGGCCGGTCTGGGGCGGGTGGATGTTTGAAATAGAATTAGTTTTTATTATAAGTCAAATCGATTAGATCGATTGAGTAACATTTTGCTTAGTCTATTGAAAATTTCTGACAATGGTCACACTGAACTGTCACTTCCGTTGCCGCCTTGAAAATTTAAGACGCCGTTTGCTGTTTCGCGTGGTTTGTAATTGAATTGAAATAATTGATCGCCATTTGAAAAGCACATCCTTGTAGCTACGCGAATAGTTTGTGAAATCTTATAGATTGCCGCTTTTGACTTCCGGCAAGGTTTGTGACATATTGAACATTGGTGAAAAGTTATTGTGAGCACACCTTTTTGCATTTCGTGTGAATTGTTTAATTGAACTAAATTGAGTAAACTCTCGTAAAACTGCCGCTTTTGATTTGTCCGGCACTGATCAGTCTGCAGTGTTGATCAATTTGTGATATTATATATATGGAACACTGGCATTTTGAGAAATTGTGAATTCTACTACCATTTGCATCGTGCATTGAAGACGCTGCATTGGAGTCTGGTAAAGTAAAGATAATTCACTTGCTAATGTTGGCCAATTTTAGTCTTGTGTGTATCTAGCTTGCCTCCAGGACTCCACTCAAGAACATCACCAGGAGATATAAGGTAAAATTTTCATGTACCTGACAGCCTGCTTAATGACATTCTATCTCAAAACGTAAAATTGCACCAAGCTCAGTTTGGTTTTAGGACGGGGCTTTCTACTGAAAGTGCGATTTTATGTCTTAAGCAGGCTGTCAGGTACTACACTGATAGGCGGACACCGGTGTACGCGTGTTTCCTAGATTTGTCGAAAGCTTTTGACACAGTCCTTTATGACAAGCTTTGGGTTAAGCTGGGAAATGCGGGTGTGCCGGCTGAGGTCGTATCTCTGTTGAAAGATTGGTATCGAGGTCAGCGAAACCAGGTGAGATGGGCGGGAGCCTTGTCAGACCCGTATCGCATGAAATGTGGGGTTAGACAGGGTGGACTGACCTCTCCTCTGCTGTTTAACCTTTATATAAATGACCTTATTGGTGAGCTCAGCAGCACTCATACCGGTTGTCATATTGATAATGTGTGTGTTAATAACATCAGCTACGCGGACGATATGGTGCTGCTGGGACCATCAGGGGGTTCTATTCGCACGCTATTGACCATCTGTGAGTCATATGCGGTGGAGCATGGACTGACATATAATACAAAAAAGAGCAAGGTACTTATTTTCAAAGGAAAATTACATGTGTCCGCTCGGGTTCCACCAACTATGTTGTGCGGTGAAGAGTTGCAGAGAGTAATCAGTTTTAGATATCTGGGGCATATTGTAACGGAAGACTTGTCCGATGATGCCGATCTGGAGCGCGAGCGCAGGGCATTGGCGGTGCGAGGGAATATGGTTGCCCGCAGGTTCGCTCGTTGCTCGTCAGGTGTGAAAATTTGTCTGTTTAAGGCTTACTGCCAGTCTTTCTACTCGAGCAGCCTGTGGGTAAATCATACCCGTCGGTCCGCCAGTGCCCTGCGTGTACAATATAACAATATCTTCAGGATGCTGATGCGGCTGCCTCCCTACTGCAGCGCGACACTAATGTTTGCCGAAGCTCATACGGATGGCTATCAAGCCATTATACGTAAAAGAGTAGCTTCATTACTAAGGCGATTGAGAGACAGTAGCAATGGCATCCTGAAGATGATTGCATCGCGCTTTGACTGTCCTATACAAAACAAGTGGATGAGTATAATGACCGGACGAGATTGATATTATTGTTATTGTAATAATTGACTACTAATGACTATTATTATTTCCTTATATTTATTTTTATTGACATGGATCTATTGACATATGATTTTTTTTTCTCATCGACATTATAATTGTAAAGTATATTATTATGATGTATTAATTTATCATTTATGTACCATTTGCTGTAATATCTTAATGTATTCTTTGTTTCCTGTTTCTGTGCTGACTGTATACAAATTAACTTTTACTTTGTTTTATATATGGATTGATGTATTTAATCTGAAATAAAAGTATTATATACATACATACATTAATACTTGTATTCGCTGTGCAACGCAGTACATTTGTGTCTGAGATTTCTTGTGGCTGACAAGGGCTGATGAATAGAGTCACGCTTCCACAAATCTGCTGCGATTAATCCCAGCTCCTTCTAGCCAAATTCGAGACACCCGCACTAGGACTAAATCCTGTGTCGCGGCGGACTTTACAAACATACAACTAACGGACACAATGAACACCCTGACTCGAGACAACAATTTATGAATCACACAAAGTGTTGTCTCGTGTGGGGATCGAACCCACAACACTCGGCGCAGTGTCAAGTGGCGAGGCGGCCGCTTTAACCACTACGCCAACCGTGCAGTCTAACTCCGAAAAGTCAGTGTTGCGCGCCATGGATTCGAACCCGATATTCCTGGATGACAACCTGTTGGTATCTCTACTAGGCTATTAAGCAATTGTTACTTCAAATGGCATTGAAATAATCGGGACAATATTGCAAAACATATCTACCTCGTGAAGAATGCGAAAAGTTATGAAGTACAAGCAAATGTACAATTGTCTCGTGATTGTTCTCAGAGTTCTTAGAAAATACGAGTATTCATTGTTACACGTATAATCGATTCACTTTTCCAACACAGAACGACTTTTCTTGAACATCAAAGTAATCTAATCGATCGAACACCTTTCATAATTATAATCGTTGCCTTGGTTGTAATTATTAGATACTGTACCAATTTTCACAGGCAATCTTGCTGATTCGAATAAGTTGATTTACCAGTAACTATCAAAGTTATTTAATATTAATGCACATGAACGTAGAAACCTTATGGTGGGATCTCAGATTTTTAACCTTTTCCAGAGCGCTAGAAGGCGCGTGCAAGTGCGAACCTTTATTGTGGTGTGAAAGGGTTGGCGTGATTTCACGTTTTCACTTTGTGTCCAGCCACGGCCCGTCTCACCTTTACATTTCTTGACTCCATGTAGCTATAAATTATCATCTATCATATAGTTTCATTATAATTTTACATAATCCAAACATTAGTCCTTTTAATTTTGACATCATAACAAAACCACAAAATTAAACCATGGGCCCACAAAGGAAAATATTTATCGAATTAAGCTGCTCATTGTTATCAAAAGCAATGATTCGCGTTTATTTAGCTAGGATTTAACTATAACCTGAATGACAACACTACGCTTTGATTAAATCGGATACCTTTTATTTACATTTCTTAGACAAAATTACCTACATCTATAATCCCTATTAAAATTATTATAAATGCGAGAATCATTCTGTCTGTGCCAGGTCTAAGCTACCGAAATCATCTTGATGAAAAACGGAGTAGGTAAGCTTGAACATCTACAAATGATTTTTTTGATTCATCGTTCTAGACGATAAATCCAATTCTACGCGGCAGATAACTGTGTAAATACGTATTTGTCGATGCAGTTGGCAATCGAAGCAGCTTGTAACGAAATTGTGACTTTCAATTCGAGACTTTGGGGATTTGTCTTTTAAACTAAAGCTAGAAGTTGTGCCAACTTATTTATTTGAGCTGTGGTTTAGTTGTTGTGAAACACGGTCAAGTAAACACATGGTATGAGTTTATCCGCATCGTTATAAAGTCACTGTAACGGACTGCAGTGCTTAATGCAGTGTAAATGTAATAAACTGCACCTTCTGAAATAGTTATTTGTGCAACAAGAGAGCAAAGTTGTTTTTTGTTTCGAGTGCTGATTTTGAGTCCCGAGCAAGCGAAGGATTCTATGATTGATTCACGAGCGTAGCGAGTGAATCAAAGTTAGAATCCTGAGCGTGGTGAGGGACTCAACACCACGAGATACAAAAAACTTTGCTCTCGTGTAGCACACATAACTTTTCACCACAGCAGTGAGAACACATATTACTTAGGAGACATAGAAATGAACAGGAATAGATTGAATTCTGCATAATCACTTGTTGATTTAACTTTTCTGGTGTTAAAGTACAGTCATCATCGCTAGTTTCACTCATCTTTTTAGATTATTTTATATATTAATATAAATTTAACACGTTACGCTATACCTACTGTATCAGCATCAGCGAAATTTTTATTCCCGCTACTTTTTTAAATCGCGTTTTAATACCGCGTCCCTGACGTTTATTTTTCAAATGTATCATTGTTGTAATTCTAAATAAAAATGTATTGGTTAAATACTAATTTTATACTATTAATAAGACTTATTTTTATTAAAATCCAATAATAAATTAAACATGTAACAATAACATATAAAAAAAAGTAATCTCTTTATTCTTTTTTTTTTTGCGTTGCCGTAGGTGTTTTCTTTGAGGTCGAATTCCAAAATCGAATTTCGAATTCGAAGGGGTTTGTTTTTTCACTCACTTATTATATGCATGTGAAAGAGACAGAGCACAGTAAAATTCGAATGTTTGAAATTTGTGGCAGAACAATGTCAATTCGTGGCACTGAAGATTGAAAAATTAAAAAGCTACTTTGCCTCACGCTCGAATCAAAATCGCGTTTTGTTCACTGTTGTCACGCAGCAAAAGCGGCATGTTTGAGCTGCTGTGGTGAAAAAGGTATTATTAATTTGGCTACTTAACTGACTATTATTTTCAAATGTCTGAGTAATTTAAGTAATATATGTTCCCATTTTAGTGGCAAGGTTATTTTATTACATAATAGTTTTGGCCAATATATTTACCGAGTTCTTATATTTTACATTTTCATTGTCTGTGATTAAGACTTTACTTTATGAAATATGATGTCGAAGTATGTTTTATAAAGACTGCACGGTACCAAAATATATTGAAGCCTGCTCGTCGATGCATTACGGATAAGTAATAATAAAATATTGATTCCTTTCTTCACCTGCTGATCAAAATATTTTGACAGTTTGTAAAGTCCTAGTCAAGATATTTCCGATCCCCTTGAATTGAGATGATTACTTAAAAAGTTTTGCTAATTAAATTTCCGGAACAAAGAAAGAGAGGAGTGTGAAGTACTTGCCTATATCTTACGAGGTAACAGCGAGAAGGGACAATTGAATTGTGAATGTTTTAGAAATTCCCGTTGTAGCGGATATTTATATTGACGTGTCAAACAACAACAAAGTATCATAATTCAAAGTTATCTATAGGGGCTTTGAAAATATGAAGGAGAGTCTTGTAAAAGGCGTTCGTTTGTGATGTGAATGGAAAAGAAAAGTGTCGCCCGACGACGTTTCACCGCGCTGAGGTGTGTAGCGTGCCTCGGGCCATCAACCTTTTTAATTTAGAGCGACAATTTAAAAGATCTTGGCGCGAATTCTGGAATGATTTAAAACTTCTGACACTTAAAATGGTGGCAACATTTTTATTTATCGGTTCAAGAATGCACATGAAGTTCTTAAACTTTTGTTTGAGTTAAATTCATGATCGTAACAACGTTGAAAAAAGAAATTACGTCATTATTCATCTGTAATAGAAAACCAAAGTTTGTATTATTGGCGATGCGAAGATTATCCGCGCGCCTCTATTGGCAAAATTTTGAAGTTGTCAATGTATGACGCTTTCAATAAAACTTTGCTTAGAGGTTATGGCGGTAACTGTATTGAGAGCTGTCAAAAGTTTCAAAAGTAGTAGTGATCTGTGAAATAGTCGAACATAGACAACTTCTATTTTGGCCGCTAGAGTCGCTAGTTAGAATCTTAGCCATAGACTAATACTTAGCATCGCCAACTAAAGATAGGTAACATTACCTAGTTATACAAATATTGAATTGTCGAAAGTAATAAAGGCTTGCTACGTTGTAAATGCCGCGAAATTAATTTTTATTACGGGTTTCTTCGACAAGTTACTGTGTGACACAAAAGTAATTAATTATGTTGAGTAGGTTCAAAATAATGTGAAGTAGAGTATTTGTTTTTTCGAGCCGCGCTAAGAGTAGTTGAGAGCACTTAAATAAATTAGCATTCTTCATTTTATCGCAGTGCCGTAAAAATGGAAATTTAGTTTTAACTTCTGTTGTTTTATTACAGACGAAGTTATGTTCTTAATTATGGCGAGAGATTGCAGTAAGTAAATATGGTTAGAAGCTTTTATTGCGTGCAGTAAAAGTTATTGCGTTTATTCGCTCGATTTATGCCACCAGTACATAAAGTGCAGCTGGCTTTGTGTTAAGAAATGGTGACCCAGATTTGTCGTACTATTTGTAATGTGTTGGTCGGTGGACAATTCTGATTGATCCCTCAATTCGTCCCCACACATTAAAAGGTCACTTAATTAGAAAAGGTCTGCAGTTAAATCTTGCTACTCGCCGGCGGAGTGGAGTTGCCGGTTCCGGACGGTAGTGCGAGAGAGTCCTTACCTGCGACTGTTGAATTGTTGAGGTTT
Source organism: Euclidia mi (assembly GCA_944739405.2). Classification (NCBI taxonomy): domain Eukaryota; kingdom Metazoa; phylum Arthropoda; class Insecta; order Lepidoptera; family Erebidae; genus Euclidia; species Euclidia mi. The sequence continues at coordinate 24,670,071 of OX123202.2, forward strand.
TATACAGAACGTGTGTAGCTGAATATCACTACCACTTTGGTTTTACTTAAACCTTATTATTATAACCTCGGTACGTACGTTCTGATACTAAATGTGAGATTATGATTGTTCATTCGAATGCCAAATCTTACATTACTTGTTACTTTTAAATGGCTTTAACATGAAATTTAATTAAAACGTTTTAATAAGTATATTAGATATTTAGAAAAGATTTTCTTTAATAAATAGAGATAATGACCACTAGCTCGATCGACAAGCTAGTGACAAATGTAATCCAATAGGTATTTTTTTAGGTTTCGATGGTGAACAAACAAGTAAATGTGTAATGACAGTGTTAATGGTAGGTTCACATTATCATGAAGTAACTTGCCCAGTATTATCGAGACCTAAAAATTACTTACACTTTCTTACAATACATAGTGTAAGGCTCAGAAATACGTGTAATATTTCTTCCTTTCAAATATTGTAGCGTTTGAACATACCTACTCTATTTCTATTGCGAGATAATTTCGCGTTTCACTTTAGACGTAGAACATTTGGAATGTTCTTGTAAAATGGAAAAAGGCACTGTTGAATTTGCTAGTATTTAAATTGTGCGGTGGTGTATCTCGACCTGTACCTGTGCACTTAATGACACTGGCATACATTCTCATCGCAGGAGTAGACGTTTTCATTTACCCAGTTACTTGCTATTTTATACGCATGAATGAACGAACGGTTATCGTAAAAAGACTGACGACGATAATTTTCTTTATAAAATCTTTTCTAAACAGTCTTCGATAATATTCGTTATTGTGTATACCTATTTCTCGAAGAGCTCTTTATTGGCTATTGAGTGTTCATTTATCAAATTTCACAGTGACACTTAGGTATTTTCTGCCGGATTTAGGGATGCTGCATTATTATTTACGGCGTGAACAACAAGCCTCGTCTCGAGATTATGTAATTGCAATTAAACTTATTGATACCATAAGGGTCGGGAGTGAAACTGCGACGGACTGCTAGAGTTAGTAAAAATATTAAGGGACCGGGTATCGCTCATCCCCTATAAGCAAGCTTTTGCTAGTTTTTGATATAAACGTTGTTGACTTAGGACTTTAACATCGTGCATAATGAAGACTCTCTCACTAGCTTGTCAATGATGCGCGTTGCTTTAACGTTTCTCTAGCGTTGACACAGTGCGTACATCGTGTGCAAGTTGCTCGATAACTTTTGAATACACGTAGGTAAGACTTAGAAGACACAGTCATGCTCAATTGCTCAGCATGCGTGCTACGAAGGCGTGCTATGGAGGTGAGTTACGGAGGCGTGCTACGGAGGCATACTACGAAGGCGTGCTATGAATGTAGCAATTTGCAGCTTACTACGTCGAAGCGCTCCATACCTTCTCCACCATCTTGACGTGCGCTGCGGCCGTATGGTATCGACGATGGTTTAACTTCGTAGTCAAACGAATGCTTTTGCGCCCCCAGAGGCCGGCACTTATTTTACTCACGAAGGCGTACAGATTGTGCAGCACTGCAGCGTTATCTGTGCTTGCGGGTGAGTTACCAGCCGATTTGAAAGCTTGTCGTGCGGGACGAGTTGCGGAGGAGGGTTACCAACTGGCCGCGAAGGAACTGCACACTCTGAAGTTCACAGTTTATAGGCGGGAGCTCGCTGCTCTTTAGCAAGAACGATGGCAGGCTAGTGAAGACGAACGCGAGTTATAAAGCTTCTTCCCCAATGTAAGGATGAAATCAGGAAGGGTCGAACCGGAGAACGAGGTCTCCCAAATACTCACCGGACCCGGATACTTCAGGAAGCGCCTACACAAGCTTGGGCTTTGCGACACTTCGGTCTTTCGGGCGATGAAGCTGAAGTAGATCGCAGATGCTAGATTCGATCCGCTACACAGAGCCGGGCCCAGTGTATCACGTGGAACTGGTTCGCAGCATTGAAAATGTTGGTGTGTTGCGCATATTTGCGCAGACTTGGCACTCCATCAGAAGAACCTTGGACAGCTAAAGGATTGAGTGACGCTGAGCGCGAAGTACAATTCTGTGTTGTTTCGACCTATTAAGGAATAGTAGGTACATACCTTTGGGGAGAATATGGCTCGGGACATGAAGGATTTGTAGGGAGTCAAGAAAGAGCGCGCGGGAAAGAGCAGACGCAAGTACCATGCGCATCTCCCGGGATTCTGTCCGTACGCCGCAAGGCAGGCAGGACCATGAGGTGGTGGTGGCAGTATGTCGATACATCAAAAGTTCGTGCTTTGTTGCTTTCTTGCTCAGTTACCTCACGTTGGCTCATCATTGTCACATGTCACATTTGTTCGGGGAGCTACTTTGGTAGGCATCGGCTGTAGAACGGTTACAGAGTTTCGTAGCTTGGCTTTCGCGACCTCGTAGCATAGATGCGTAGCACATCTCTGGTGCAAAAGGAACTTGACACGCCTGCTCGACAAACGCTGGTGTAATAAGCACCTAAAACTACTTCTATATAGTTACATTTAAACCAAAATTACTTTGAATTAGCTCCGATCAGTACAATTATCAAGCTTGCCATTTTCTTGAAAAGTTCAAGTGTAACAAAATATACAAAAACTAGCAACATGTGTCATATTTATTTGTGTGCCTCGGGCTTGATGGATATTATCCAAAATATATTTTTGTTTAGAAATCTCAACAACGACGCATATTTCCAGAGATTTTATTTACAAGAGAATACCAAAACTAAGCATACGTTTAACGAAACTATACCATGTAGTACAAAGAGTAAGGAAAACACTTTGGCGGAATGGAACCGGTGGCATTCGTCATGTCGTGTCGTAGTAATTCCGGCACAACTGTCGCGTCCTCAAGGCGTCGGAACGTTTCTAGTGCAACATCACACTACCAACACGTACTTTCTGCTTATGTGGCAACTATTGGTTTAAGTCCGTAACGAACTATACAGGGTGTCACAAGACCCATCACCAAGCCTACTCGTTGTGGACATCATGCCAAGTCATACTAACCAAAAATATTACCTGGGAAACGAATTTCTTTTTTAAGTTTCACATTTTTTTAACCGCAATTAAAAGCGCGCGCGTGCAATGCTCGAAATACCTACTTATCCATGGGGTCATAGGGCATTTAAAGAACATATTGGCGGGGTAAATGCATCGATTTTGTACTTAATTAGAATAAATTAATAGTTTAAAAAACACTAGAAAAACACGCTTTTATAAATGCGCATAAAAACAAAAAATTAATTATGGATCGTTCAAATTGTCTCTATTTCTGGGCTGAAGTGTAAACTATGTTTTTTTTTTTTTTTTTTTTTTATTTAAGTACTAAAAATGATTACAAGCCATATTTTCTTATATCTAAGCTCGCCAAACTTTTACGTTTGATGGCGAGAGGCGCTCATTTACATATAAATTTACAAAAATAAAAAGCAAACCAAACAATACCTATTACAATGGCACAATAAAAAAATATTCTAGTTATGTCTTCTTCCATATTTTAACACTTATTTTTATGATCTTAGCCAACTAATATATATAAACCAAATAGGTATACTTAAATACACCTTTTATTTTAACTTCCTCCACTATAATATTAAATAAACATATATAGATCTACATTTTTTTTTGAATTTTTTTGTTGTTTATTTCTTAAACTCAGCAGTTAAGTATAATATTCTTTAACTTTGTTTTAAGTGACCCTTTACTAAGTTTAGCTTCTTCTCTTAACAAATCTATTTTATTAAACACTTTAGGCACTAAATACTTAGATGTTCTTTTACCATAATAGTTAGTTATCTCTGGTTGGACTAGTTTGTTCTCTCTTACCCTACGTGTATTGTACTTATTTTTAACATTTATTTTATATTCATTATTGTAATAATATTCCAATCCTATTAAATATTCTAGTTTTTTATCTACGGGCATAATTTTACAGATAGGGAATAACTTATCATACTCTTTATTGCACTTATCTTTTATGTTTTTACTAACTAAGAGTTTAATCAGTCTTAATTGTAAGTCTTTGATATTATTTAAATATGTTATAAAGGTTCTCCCGTATACTAGGAGCCCATAACTAATTAACGAGTCGGCAAGAGCGAAATAAACTACACTAAGAGTCTTTTTGTTCAATACCTGTTTGAGTTGGTAAAACTTACATAATACTGATCTTAGCCTATTACAAATATCCTCTACATGTAATCTCCAATTAAAGGTTTTGTCTATTGTTAGACCTAAATATTTAAACTTATCTACATACTCTAATTTACTACAATAACAATTATATTTATTCCTATGCAGACATTCGTACGTGTGTCCTATCACTGCGAGATTATCACTGTTTACAAATCTAACGTTGCGATTGTGTGGTGAATGAATGTGCATACACTTAGTTTTCGCCAGATTCAATATGATGCCGTTGTCATGTGCCCATTTGGTTATATTTTCGAAATCGCTCTGAATACACCTCTGTACCTCGGCTATGTCTTTGGATGCATAAACAAGACACATGTCATCGGCGTACATAAATACCTTACATTTTTTAATGACATTTGACACACTGTTAACGTGCATTATATAACCGACAGGACCGTATACTGAACCGGTCGGCACACCTAACTCAATGTCTGCGTCTTTACCAGCAACACCTGTGATAATTGTGCTCATTTTGCGACGAGTAAATAATTTTTAAACCATTTATTTATGGGCCCTCTTATTCCGCATTCATCCATTGCCTGTAGTAATATTTCGTGGTCTAAAGTGTCGAATGCCTTTTTGTAGTCGATGAATAGTGCTATAATTTGTTTTCCTAAGTCTAGGCAGTCGTTTATATAATCTGAGAATCTCGTCAAGGCAGATACAGTGTTGCGCCCTCTACGAAAACCGTGCTGAACGTCACTTAATATTTCGTGTCGTTCTAAGAATGCGCTAATCTGGCCAACTATAATTTTTTCAGTAATTTTGTCTACAACAGATAATATCGCAATTGGCCTATAATTAGCATACTCTAAATGACTACCTGATTTGTATATGGGACGTATAATTGCATGTTTTAACTGGTCAGGATAGTAACCCTCATATAATGACATATTTATAAATGCAGCTAACACAGGACTTATTTTTTTGCGTAAATAAATAATATCTTGCACCCGTATTCCATCCATCCCGGGGGCTTTCTCACAAGACAATATTTTAATTACCTTTTCTACGTCTGTCGAAGTCACTTTACAGAATCTAAAGCTTACTACACTTGGTTTGATATACGTCTTTCTATCTAGAAACTTATAGTTACAAACATGTTTAATGTCTTTTATTTCTTCCGTAAACGTTTTAGAAAAGTTTGAACTAATTTCTTTAATGCTGTCAGTTTTCCCTAAATACTTTAAAATAACATCGTCTATGCTAGTTTTGTTTCGTCCCAACCATAAGTTAATATTTGCCCATATTTTCCTATAATCACCCTTACATTTTAAAATTTGTTCCTGCCTATAATTATTTTTGGCCCTAATTATTAATTTATTAACTCTATTTCTAAATTTTGTAAAGTCTAAACGCTTAATCATATTCTTTGGATCTGCCTTCCATACTCTAAATAAATAATCTCTACGTAGTAACATTGAATATAAATACTTATCTATCCATGGCTGTCTTACAGTTTTCTTATTATTTAACGTAATTTTCTTTGTACTTTCGTTATAAATCCCACGGAATACACTACACATAGTCTCATATAATAATACAGGGCATGTGATCGTAAGCAACTGAGCCCAGTCATAATCATCCAGCTTTTGTCTTACCATTTGTTCACTGATCACTTCGCGCACACTACGATTTTCGCTATTGGCACTCACACATTCATTGTCACGCACACATAAGTCTAACATGTGCTTTTAATTATAATATTTGATTGTAAAAGCGTGGAGCGCTGGAACAGGAAAAACGTTCTTGTTTAACGTGTTCAAGAACCAAGTGAACAGATGTTACGGGAAGCAGGTTACACAGATTGGCGCTCTAACTGGAGTTGCAGCACGAGTAGTAAGTGGCTCTACATTAAACAGTCAGTTCAGAGCACCAGTTTGTCGAACTCAGACAAAACATGCGCCATCCGCGAGGAAGACGACATTCACCGACATATTTTACGCCTCTTCTTTCAGAGAAAATGTAGAGTTCTTGTTCGTGGACGAGATATCTTTGAATTCCTTTGGTAACCCTTTGGCGGCATAAATGTATGCTCTTGTGCGACCTCATGCAGCTTCCGCCAGGAAGGTAGTATTAGTATTTGTTAACCATAAAGTATTTCCTGTTCCAGCGCCCCACGCTTTTACAATCAAATATAGTAATTAAAAGCACATAGTTACACTTCAGCCCAGAAATAGAAACAATTTGAACGATCCATAATTGTTTTTTCGTTTTTATGCGCTATTTATAAAAGCGTGTTTTTCTAGTGTTTTTTAAACTATTAATTTATTTTATACTTTTTGGTCTTTGATAACGAAATATTTTTAACATTTATACATTTATTTTAAGTAGGCGAATGAGCTCGCATCGTCTCCATCTTCACCTGTGCGTCTGTATTACATGGTGTTTTATCTGTTAGCTTAAAACAATCTAGCTCTTCAATCAGGAGACCACTAAGTGATTTTACTCTACTCAGGGCCACATACGCCTGTCTAGCCGCAAAAGTACGGGACCCTAACTACGCCACTGCGTGGTCTACATAATTGGTTTGTTATAACCTTGAAACCTGATCGTGTTCAAAGTCCATTACATGGCCTTTCTCACAAGTGCAAACACGATTATGATACGATATTTTATCATAGAATACCAGTGCCTATCTGCCGGCTTCATCATCAGACCTTGAAACCTAATCGTGGCCAAAGTTCATTACAAGACTTTTCTAAGAAATCCAAAACAGGTATGATACGATTTTCCGTCATAAAGTTCCAGTTCATGTCTTCCAGCTCCATCATCAGATCAGTTTGACAGTACAATATTATTGTATTGTCATCAGAACTACATACAACTGCCAATTTTCATTACGCTACGACCCTTGGAAGATTGAAATTTTTTTCTTTGTTTCAGAGAGCCAGGGGGATCTGTGACAAGAAACACCTGGACGCCGAGCTTCAACATGTCAAGCAAGTTCTGCAAGACAACAAGCTCCGACCGCCGCGCCAACGTCACAGATCCCCGAAGAACAAGCCAGCCACAGTAGAGAGACAACCTGCTGTCCTCCCATACATCAAGGGCGTGACCGACAAGATTGGCTACATCTTGAAGCGAGCTTCAATCAAAACTTTCTACAAGCCGCCAACGAAGATAAGCCAATTATTACCATCTGTCAAGAGTCAGTTACCCTTACAAGAGGCCGGGGTTTACAAGATAGACTGTGAGTGTAGATTCTCATACATTGGACAAACCAAGAGAAGCATAGGCATTCGACTAAAGGAACATATAGCTGACATTAAACACAAACGCTCGACGAAGTCTGCTGCGTGTGAACATGTAGAACAAGGAACCAACCATTACCTGCGATTTGATAAACCACAGATACTCGCAAAAGAACACCGCTTTATTCCAAGAATGATACGAGAAGCTATTGAAATTAAAAAACATCCTAACTTCAATAGGGAAGATGGTTGGAATGTTCCTCCAGCTTGGGACCCTGTTATCAGGCTAATGAAACCCAAGAAGGACAAAGTCACCAGAAGACATCAAGACACAGTGAGCACATTCTGCGTAGATAGTAACACCAATAGTTGAAAAATGTTCGGGTACTTTGAGATAACTTTTAAATTCAAGACAAAGACAAATACCACCTCAGTCTGCCGTGAACATGAATCCTGAAAAGAATTCGAAACGTTGGCTAGTAATAAAAATGTAGTTTCTAGATCATTCGGTTTAAATGTAAAAACAAGTGAAACCAATATAACGCGATAAAATCCGTAAACTGTAGTTTAATTTCAATGTGTAACATTCGCGTAAACCCAAGAAAATATTACCTTGGAAGATTGTTAAATTAGTTAGCTTAGATTCCATTACATAGTTAGTTACATACACGACGACCTAATAAAAGCGTGTTAAAAATACGATACTAACTTTGAGCCTCAATATCTCCTGAACCAGTAATTTCCCAGGTATGGTGCCGAAGTAAAAATGTTCATAGTGATTGGTACCAAATGGGATTTCAGTTTTCGTTAAGGGCCTTTTTACACCCTGTATAAAAATGATATTGCACTAACTTTAGAACTTGTGACTTACATAAGCATCAGATATTCAAGATCAAATAAAGTCAAGCATCAAGTTTTAGTGCAGCCATAATATATTATTTTCTTAATAAAATATATTCCGATAGGCGATTTGAACATCTTAAGCTAATTTTAAACTGAATGTTCATGTCTGGCTGATGATGGCTAACCTTTGTTGAGTGCCTAATCTTCGATTTCTGTAAGCCACATGAAACTTGACGAAACTTTTCGGCGTTCTTTTTTAACTTGTGTCTTATCGCATTTCATAATACTCACAGCTGTTACTATAGATTTATTTAAGTTAGTCTTATTTTCGAAATAAAACTTAAATTGCGGATCAAGTTCAAAGCCTTATAACCTGCTGCAAACTGATACCACGAAATCAACGTAGCACTATACATATTACTTTATATTTTGCTTATTCGATCATCGAGCATCATACAAATGTGGTCGCGTAGAGACTTTCACTCTCTCTCTCTCTCTTTGCAACCACGATTGGTGCAAGACGATCGATACTTCAGAAATTGATCGGTTTTTATACCTCACATAAGTTAATTTTACGGAATTAAGACCTGTTAAATTATTTTGTATGATATTGTAGCTATCCTATACTTAGCAGTGCCTACAGTGACTTTTGTGATATATTATGTAAATAGAAACATGGATACACACAGCCCTGAAAAGGACTTCAAGTCCTTTTCAGGGCTGTGTGTATCCATGTTTCTATTTATCCGACGGACATATTTTTGGAAGTTGTATACTTTTGGAAGTTGTATATATGCCGCGTCGCTCGCGAAAGTTGATATCGCGGTTCAGGATTTTTGAATTTTTCCCGCGTTGTTAGGTGGCGAGTGTCGAGGTAGTTCTTTCGTCATTGGCTAGATGGCGTTGTGCGGGTGTTATGTAGCTGGCCGCTACATCACTCCCCCCCAAGACCGGAGAACGTCCTTGAAGCTGATGGGGTCAGTTGTCGAGTGCCAGTGGAGTTTGTAGTCGCTTGCCGCAGTGTGCTTCGCAAGTCCCACGGTGAGTCGGGGAGAGGTTGCGAAGGTGATGTGCAGTCGGTGATGAGTAGTAGGCGATGAGCAGTGAGCGTTGAGCAGTGAGTGTCCCACAGTGAGTCGGGGAGTTGCTGCGTAGTGGCTGCGTCGTGGCTGCGTCGTGGCTGCGTAGTGGCTGCGTAGTTGTTGCGAAGCGGTTGCGTAGTGGCACTGCTGCGTGTACGGGAGCGATGTGCGCTGCTTACGAGGACCGTGTGTGCAGTGAGGTGTGCCGTGGCGCTGGAGAGGCTGGCTGGGGCGACTTGCTTGCTGACCATCAGGTGAAGTGTGGAGTGAGGCGAGGTGGAGATGACGATGCTGTTGGATCAGACCGGTGAAGGCTTCTTCAGATCACGTCGGGAGCTGCTGGTAATCTGACCGGTGAAGGTTGCTTCAGATCACGTCGGAAGCTGCTGGTAATCTGACCGGTGAGGGTTGCTTCAGATCACGTCGGGAGAAGATGTCGTGCGTTCGCGCGTCAGCTGGCACGGTGGGCGTCGACGTAATAATTTTTGCAGAGCGAAGATTTCTTGAAGTCGTCAGCGTGTGTATCTTCGAGTCCGCAAGAGAACTCTTCTTGTTTCTATTTAAGCACTTAAGTCCTTTTCAGGGCTGTGTGTATCCATGTTTCTATTTACATATCACAAAAGTCACTGTAGGCACTGCTAAGTATAGGATAGCTACAGTATTCATTCCCGCGAACGTGTCCCGGTTTGAAGAACGCAGGACAAACGTTTCAACGTTACATTCACGAAGTACTGCGAGGACTAGATTTTGTATATCCATTCATAGATGATATACTAATCGCTTCGGAACACGAGACCCAGCATCAAGAACACCTCCACACCGTCCTCAAGAGATTAGAAGAACATGGTATCACCATCAACCCCGCTAAATGCAACCTAGGCAAGTCCGAAGTTCAGTTCCTCGGTTATCATGTATCAAAAGATGGTATCAAGCCTCCCGAACAGAAGATCAAAGCTATCACTGATTACACCAAACCCAAGACAATAGAAGAACTACGGAGATTCCTAGGAATGTTAAATTTCTACCGCGATCACATTCCCAACGCCGCCTCACGACAAGCATCATTGAATTCATACCTACATAACGTAAAGAAACGAGATAAAACTGCAATCACATTGTCCGACGAAGCAACGCAAGCCTTTGAACAATGTAAAGCAAGCATCATTATCGCAGCTTTACTTGCTCATCCATCTCACCACGCAACACTCGCGCTATTCTGTGACGCATCGGACACATCAGCCGGTGCCGTAATTCAACAACACGCAAACGAAACATGGCAGCCGCTCGGATACTTCTCTAAGAAATTCAACGACGCGCAACTGAAGTATTCTACATACGATCGAGAATTACTAGCTATTTACATGGCCGTCAAACATTTCCGAAAAATTTTCGAAGGACGTCATCTCATTATATTCACCGATCATAAGCCGCTAACATTCGCAATAAGCAAGATCAACTCCACCACCGAGACCCCGAAGCGAACGAGGCAATTATTATTCATTTCCGCTTTCTCCACCGATATAACGCACGTAAGCGGTAAACAAAATATCGTCGCAGACGCCCTCAGTCGCATAGCAACCATAACTTGCCCGTCCGCTATCAACTACAACGACATAGCAACAGCGCAAGAAAGAGACAGCACTATACAACAACTACTACGCGACGATCACCCCGCGCTCAAGAAAATAACAATACCTAATACTGACATCGAACTATATTGCGAAACATCTACGTCACATATTCGCCCATACATCCCCGAGCCATACAGAAAAGAAGTTTTCAACAATGTTCACAACATAAGTCATCCTGGTACCCGTACAACTCGCAAGCTCACAACACAGAAATACTTCTGGCCTTCAATGAATGCAGATATCAGCCGCTGGACGCGAACCTGTATTCAATGTCAGAAAAGCAAGATACATCGTCACACCCATTCAAGCATCGCATCTTTCCCGCCAACCGATCGTTTTCAACACGTACACATAGACATCGTTGGACCGCTACCTACAACTGTTCAAGGTCATCTATATCTCGTAACTATGATTGACCGTTTTACGAGATGGCCTGAGGCCGTACCTACAGAGGAAATAACAGCTGATCGAATAGCGAACATCGTCTATCAACATTGGATATCTCGCTTCGGATGCCCGGCTACACTAACATCAGATCAAGGTCGACAGTTCGAGAGCCAACTATTTCAAAACCTCATGAAACTAATGGGTATCAAGAAAAATCGAACTACTCCTTACCACCCGCAAAGCAACGGAATCATCGAACGTTGGCATCGCTCACTCAAAAATGCATTACGCGCAAAGCTCACCGACACGCGCTCGTGGATCGACGAAATACCTACAATATTATTGGGATTACGCGCCGCCCTGCGCACTGACACCGGCGTGAGTCCCGCTGAATTAACTTACGGATGCATTTTACGCCTACCAGGAGACTTTTTCACATCAAGCGCATACACACCTACAGCTATGGATTATACCTACGTCGAGAAGCTACGTGAAATCATTCATACCAACAAACCTCAAGCATTCACCGAGCATCATAATAATAATAGAAATATTTTCGTGCATAAAGACCTACTCAATTGCAGTTACGTGTTCGTTCGAGTAGATTCAGTTCGTAAGCCACTACAGACACCCTACGAAGGACCCTACAAGGTTATAAACCGAACAGACAAAGTGTATTGAGTACAATTACCGGACCGACAAGCAAACATTTCAATCGATCGACTGAAACCTGCTTACGTCGTATTAGAAGATAGTGATAATTTACCAGTAACCATACCAACACATTACCTTCAAGCAACATTACCATTACCCAGAAAACCAATAACCTTACCGTTACCAAGGATACCGAAGTTACCTTACCGCATTATAACCGTACCAAACAACAAGTACCTGCGCCGGCGAACTCTAAGACGCCGACGCCGACGCCTCCGCAAACGGACATCAAAACCACACGTTCCGGTCGCACCATCAAGCTGCCGGTACGCTTCGCTTGAAGGGGAGTACTGTAGCTATCCTATACTTAGCAGTGCCTACAGTGACTTTTGTGATATGTAAATAGAAACATGGATACACACAGCCCTGAAAAGGACTTAAGTGCTTAAATAGAAACAAGAAGAGTTCTCTGGCCTGCAGGCCGACGGACATACTTTTGGAAGTTGTATATATGCCGCGTCGCTCGCGAAAGTTGATATCGCGGTTCAGGATTTTTGAATTTTTCCCGCGTTGTTAGGTGGCGAGTGTCGAGGTAGTTCTTTCGTCATTGGCTAGATGGCGCTGTGCGGGTGTTATGTAGCTGGCCGCTACAATATATTTTGCTTTGTTCTACGCAGGCGGCACTCCGCCTTTGTTAAAAGGATTCTAGTGTAATTATATCACTGTTAACTTTCTTTTACCTTACTTATTTGTGTTCTTTTCTATATATTTTTTCGGGGTTATGACCTATAGGTAACATGAATAAAATATCAAATATGTCTGTTCAAAATGACCTTTTATAAAAATAGATCTGTTGGATATGCTATACCTACAACAAAACCTCAGTATTCATTACTACAACTACTTACTTCTCTACTCATTGACAATATAATGGTTATATCCTTTCGCCCTAATTGAGCTATTGAACCAGTTAACTACGACAAATGACGCCGCGTAGTGATTAAGAATATTACCTGAGTTCCTAGAAGTCTTACGACATAGCCCTAGCTCCTTTGTATTAGACTCATGTAGTAAGAATTAATTACGGCGAATGGGACACATCAGTACATATTGTGAGGTAAAGTGCGCTAGTAACACGAAAGTGGGACAATGTGTAACCAAGCCGTTCTGTGTAATGTCGCTACTTTGAAACCTCTGTCTTCTTGAGAGTGTTAGGTATTCTTACTTATGCTATAAATGTGAAAGTGTGTTTGTTTGTTTGTCTTTCTTTCACGTCACAACATTATTTTATGTGGGGATAATGAGGAGGCTAGAAACTGCTATAGGCATTTTACAACGATTTCACGCGGGCGAACCTTAGATGTCATGAATTCGAGTACAATATAGAATATAGCAATTATTATGACATGATCGTATGATTGTAATATGATCGTCATTAATACGTTCAAGTTTAAGGTATCTACATGTGTCTCAATTACGTAAAGGATCTAGATAGGATTATGTACCTAATATCGTATCGTATAAGTTCTGTCTGATATGTTTTGGCCCGATGTAAAATATAGCAATATAAATAGTCGTCTACGAAACACAAGATGGCGACTGCGGAATATCTTGGAGCGGCATAACCTAATTAGATATTTTGAATCGTAGGGGCTTATACAGGCAACGTAAGCATAAAAGGCTCAGAATGTCAAAGAGGTGATCAAATATAAGCGCAAAGCTATAACAATAAACTCAACATATTAAAAAATCCGGTGAATGTTTTCTTGTCTTGATGTTAACATTTTTACCTACGCCATATCTATGTAATCAATGTCGTTTTATTTTACACTTAAATAATTAGATTTTCCAAGAAATCGTATTACCATTCATTCAGGTTTTTTAAATCAGATTCTACGAAATATAAGAAAACTGTATTTCTTTTTTATGATACTTGACTTACATGTCTAACACAGCTACACCTTTTTGGGTAGATATCTACTATGTAGCAGAAAATATATAAAAGCAAAACGCTGAAAGTAATAATGTGCCTTTCACGCAATGTATTTAAAAAAGAAATACAAAAATAAAATCGTAATAACGCGATTTTATTAACAAAATTGGATAACATCTATTTCGTTAGATTGGTGACGTATTGACACCCTTACACGTAATGATACATTGGAATCCACTTTCACACGGTGAAAACAACTTTTCTTGGCACGAAACAAGAATTCTCGGTACGTGAAAACACGCGAGTACTTCACTTAAGTTAGATGATCCCTTTATATGAGAAAGTCAAAAGTGTTGTTGATTGAGAGACATATGTAGGGTGTCCCGTGTCAGGTGTCGACGGTCTTCTGTTTACTGAAAACATATTTATTTAGTACGAGGGACGTGTTATATTTGGTATCGGTGGGTGGCAACATACAATTTTTTGTTACGGTTGCCAATTTTCACACTTTGTGATATTTATTTGCCGTTCGAATTTCCTTGGCTCAGTGTTGGGTCGACGGCGCGCGGCGTCACTGCCAACACGGTTTTATAATACCCATATAATTGGACTTCGATTTTTAGTAAAGATAAATATTAATATTACTGAGCCGCTTCTCCATTCACCTGAATTTGAAGTGTTTGTAAGTCACGGTCGCCTTAATCCGCATTTTTCAACGGTAAATGGGCTTTTTAATCTCTATTTTCTTTGTTTACGGCGTCGAATCCACATAAAAAGAAAAATAATTAAAAACGTGCCTTTTTTTTGCTGGTACAAGTTTTCAAGCTTGAAATTTGATCATGATGATGAGCCCGTCCTGTTCTATACTAGACTTTTCAGTTTCATACTTGCTTATATCAGATTTTAGTGCTGCTTTAATATAGTTTTAAATAGTTTCAGTCTTCATTCATCATCATCTCCCTAGCGTTACCCCGTTTGCATCCAAGACTTACACGCCTTGAAGCCCGAGGTCCGCTTACTGGTCTAACCAGATATGACAGAATATCAACATTTCCACAGAGCGACTGCCGTCTGACCTCCGCAATCCAAAGGGATAGCGATACTCCATAGTTTAGACCAGTATCAGTTTATTTGAGGGTACTGACTCTCCGTACCGAATGTTAAAGATCTTTATGACAGCCGGGACTGACGAATTAACGTGCTCTCCGAGGCACGGGGCTAGCGATAATTAACAATTTAATACGCACTTAACTTCGAAAAGTCACTGGCGCGCGCCGCGAATTCGAACCCGATAACCTCTACATGGCAGACCGTTGGTATCTCCACTAGGCTATCGCTGCCTTACAAGTTTCAGTGTTCATTATGCACCTTATTTAAGTAAAGAAACTGCTGATACGTCATCAGCAGTTTCTTCACATAAGCGTGACTGAATATGACATAGTTGAAATAATTAAAGAGTAAGTGGAGCTTAAATATTGACGAGAAATATACGTTTTATGTTGCCGATATGATGCGGAAGTGGTGGCTCGCTCTGAATGTGCATCAATCAAAAGCCAAAGTCGGTTATATTAAATGTGCCAAACATCGTATTGATGTTCATGGTGTTAGTGGGCTGTACTGTTACTAATCTCGTTCTTTTATAACGTCGTAATTATATAATACGTACGTACAGGACGACGCAGCAGGTATAGACCTCCCACAAGGTGGAACGATGATCTGGTTAAAATCGCGGGAAGCGATTGGATGTGGGCGGCTCAAAATCAGTCTTTGTGGAGAACCTTGGGGGAGGCCTATGTTCAGCAGTTGACGTCTCTAGGCTGACATTACGAATTATATAATATTTTATAGGAATTTTTATAAGGCCTGGTTCTTTAAATTAAATTCAGTATAGAAAATCACACAAAAGAAAGAAGTAAAATGAAACTGCGTTATGTGGTGAGAAATCGTATCGAGAGACGAGATTTGCTCGAATAATAAAAACAATATTGCTAATGTAAATTAAACTACCGTAAACGGACTTTATCGCGTTATTTTGTAACATTCGCGTAAACCTAAGAAGATATTAACAATATTGCTTTTTATATAACATCCGCGCATTCGTATAACAAGTCAAAAAAAGTTTTACAAATCTTAAAATCATCATCATCATCAGCCTTTAACAGTCCACTGCTGGACTAGGCCTCTCCTTTGAAAGGAGGAATTGGCCTACTATACCACGCTGGCCAAACGGGTTGGTATAGGGTTTGTATCAAGTTTTCCTTCTCTTACAGTGTTGTTCTCTGCACAATATGCTCCCTCTGTCGGCTCTTACGACACCCATGGGATGATATGGGGTGGTGACATACCGTATTCTTAATCCGTCACCACACGGACAATCTTAAAATAAGACATCGAAATAAACTGTAACAAATTACGCGTCATGCATAGAAAAATAATTTACGCGTTGACTTGAGAACCTCATCCGTTTTTCCGTCACCTAAAAACATATATTTGGGAAACAACAAGAATGGGACAGGAGGAAGGGGAAGATCTAGACGGACGTTCTCTGACCAGATTGGAGACATCCTAAAAAAGGACAGGTTAGAAGTACCCTTAACCGAAGAGCATGCATGAGAAATTTGATGGGAGTGAATGAAGCAAGAGAGATATGTCTGGATCGCCGCAAATGGCGTTCCGTAGTCTCTGCCGACCCCTCCGGGAAACAGGCGTGAGTCTATGTATGTATTTATGTAAAAACTTAAACTATTATAGCAGGTAATATAGGACTACACTGTCCGTGTGGTGACGGATTAAGAATACGGATTGTTACCACCCCATATCATGCCAAGGGTGTCGTAAGAGCCGACAGAGGGAGCATGTCATGCAGAGAACAGCACTGTAAGAAAAGGAAAACTTGATACAAACCCTATACCAACCCGTTTGGCCAGCGTGGTATAGTAGGCTACTTCCTCCTTTCAAAGGAGAGGCCTAGTCCAGCAGTGGACTGTTAAAGACTGACAGGATGATGATGATATGGGACTAAACTTTGAGCATCCACAATAATACTGTAAATAGGAAAGTAACTCTGCCGCAATTTGGTATAGAATAAGTTTCAACCCAAGATGGTATACCCAAGGGACAAAAATGTCGAGAGTTCAGATATTTGATACTTACATACAGCGCCGGCCCAAGCTCAGATTTTAGGGCAACATCATTTTTCGGTGTTCCTTATGCCAGCCACAAAAAGCCGAACTGCATTCGGCATCCGGGCCTCATCATTCCCGGTGCCTGGTGCGGTTGCTCAGTTCGCCATATAGACGAGCCGCGTCTCTACTTTCTAGCAAGTGGCGGTGTGACTGTAACGTGTTCGCACACCGTTCATCACAGTAAAGACGCTACGTGAATCCAATTTACAACAACAATTAGTTCAATATTTAACCTAATTCCATCTCTATCTATCCTTAACTTGTCTGGCAGAGATAGTGATAAGGCCGCCAAATATATGCTTCATTTTAAATATTTTTGAGTATTTTGTATGGTGTACAATAAAGCCTTGTTTCTACTTTTTACAAAGACAATAACACGGACTCATACATTTATAAAGCGGTAGAACATAGTAACGCATACATCCGTTCGCACACATACACACGTACAGTACGTACTCACATAGTGCAGATGTGTGTGTTGGATAAGCTATACCTAGACTGTGAGGAATTTATCTATCGGCGTCGTATGATTGATTGTGGCCGCGGACAGAGGCCCTTGTTTCACGTATTATCTGATACAAGATAGGAAAACGCCTATTTGTTACTATGTTTAAATGTATCTTGCTATATCATCGTGTTTTGATTCACTTTAGTGTATTGTTTTTGATGTAATTGATTTCTGTTGTACCTCCATGTTCTGGTAAAGTGTATATATTTTGGGTGTGCGTTCGTGGGTATTAAGGTGGTAAAATAAATAATGTAACGAAATTATATGACTGATTTTTTATAAAACTACTAAAATTTGAATCTTCGACTAGTTATTACAATTCTATTTTTGCAAAGCAATACCCATTGTCCTGTATATACAAAAGTATCTACCTTTTTCTTGCAATATAAATATGTATAAACCAAAAAATACGTTATATAAAAGCCATATGAAATACCTTGCTGCCTAGTTTAAATTATGTTAGAAGGTGGTGTTCGTAGCAGGAAATTTCTGTCCAGACTACATGACTAGATCTTCAAACTGATAGAATTTTACATAATAGGCTAGTTACAAATATATTTGCTCCTTCAATCATCATCCTTCTAGCGTTATCCTAGTCAACCGGATTTGATTGAATAATAGCTTTTCCACACAGCAACTGTCTGTCTGATCACCTCAACCCAAAGGGATAGGCTTAGACTAGTGTCAGTTTATTCAGAGGCCTGACACGAGGCAAGTTGCAATTTACAATTCAATACGCACATAACTCCGAAAAGTCAGTGTTGCGCGCCATGGATTCGAACCCGATATTCCTGGATGGCAGCCTGTTGGTATCTCTGCTAGGCTGTTATACAATTGTTTCTTCAAATGGCATTTAAATAATCGGGACAATATTGCAAAATATATCTACCTCGTGAAGAATGCGAAAAGTTATGAAGTACAAGCCAATGTAAAATTATGTCTCGTGATTGTTCTCGGAATTCTTAGAAAATATTCATTGTGACACGTAACTATGATCGATTCACCTTTCCAACACAGAATGAATTTTCTTGAACATCTAAGTAATTCCTTCCGTGAATTCGATAACTTAATAAACGGAGCAATTTTGGGATCGAACACCTTTAATAATTAAAAACGTTGCCTTGGTAGTAATTATTACTATATACATTTTCACAGGCAATCTTGCAGATTCGTACAAGTTGATTTACCAGAAACAATAAATGTAATTTAATATTAATCCACATGAATGTAGAAACCTTATGGTGGGATTTCATATTTTTCACTTTTTCCAGAGCGCTAGAAGGCGCGTGCAAGTGCGGACCTTTATTGTGGTGTAAAAAGGTTGATGTGATTTCACGTTTTCACTTTGTGTCCATCCACAGCTCGTCTCACCTATACATTTCTTGACTCCATGTAGCTATTATATAGTTTCATTATAATTTTACATAATCCAAACATTAGTCCTTTTAATTTTGACATCATAACAAAACCACAGAATTTAACCATGGGCACACAAAGGAAAATATTTATCGAATTAAGCTGCTCATTGTTATCAAAAGCAATGATTCGCGTTTATTTAGCTAGGATTTAACCATCATCTGAATGACAACACTACGCTTTGATTAAATCGGTATAAAGCATAAATCCTTCTATTTTCATTTCTTAGACAAAATTACCTACATCTATAATCCCTATTAAAATTATTATAAATGCGAGAATCATTCTGTCTGTACCATGTCTAAGCTACCGAAATCACCTTGATGAAAAACGGAGTAGGTAAGCTTGAACATCTACAATTACTTTTTTTATTCATCGTTCTAGACGATAAATCCAATTCTACGCGGCAGATAACTGTGAAATACGTATTTGTCGATGCAGTTGACAATCGAATCAGCTTGTAACGAAGTTGTAACTTTCAATTCGAGACTTTGGGATTTGTCTTTTAAACTAAAGCTAGAAGTTGTGCCAACTTATTTATTTGAGCTGTGGTTTAGCTGTTGTGAAACACGGTCAAGTAAACACATGGTATGAGTTTATCCACATCGTTATAAAGTCACTGTAACGGACTGCAGTGCTTAATGCAGTTTGAATTTAATAAATAGCACCGACTGAAAAAGGTATTATTAATTTGGCTACTTAACTGAATATTATTTTCAAATGTCCAAATGTGATGTGAGATGTGATTTAAGTAATATCTGTTCCCATTTTAGTGGCAAGGTTATTTTATTACATAATAGTTTTGGCCAATATATTTACCAAGTTCTTATATTACATTTTCATTGTCTGTGAAGGGGCGGAACATATCTGACGGAAGATCCGTCGAACGTATCTTCGGTCGCGTATATTCCGTCAACTGAGTCGGTACACATCTGACGGAAAATGCGTCGAGCGTATCTGCACACATTTGCTAAAAGCGTGGCTATTATGCACACATATAAGTTTGTTCGTGCAGGGCCGTACTCAGGGCAGCTCAATATTTTACTATCATATTCTTTTACCTAATCATTTTTCGTGTTCCCTGATGTTATGTAGTCACTGAAGTCCGATAGTTATTTATATTGTAATTCGAGTTTGAATATTAAAAATATGTCGGACTTAAGAGATTTTTATAGTAGCCAACAAGCGTTTTTTGAATATATTTCCTATATAGGTATGGAGGTTCAAAATTAAAAGACGATGATACGATTTGGTTACGGTTTTTAATAAAATTTATACAAATGATAAAGAAGGGGTTACAGTTGCAGCGCATGACACAAAATGTTTTCTATGTAGGTATTTTAATATATAAAGTTTGGAAATTAAAAGGCGTAGCCGTGAGATTTATTGCCTGTTCTTTCTCATGGTTCTAACTTCTACGCCTCTGCGTCGCATTAACTGTAAATGTAGAATCTTTGGTAAAAGTGTATTTTGGTTACAAATCGTGTTCTTCATGTTTTATATTCTATTTTTTTGTTTAATAAGACAACTCCCGCACTAGGAATAAATCCTGTGTCGCGGGGGACTTTACGAACATACAACTAACGGCCACAATAAACACTCAGACTCGAAACAACAATTTATGGATCTCACAAAGTGCTGTCTCGTGTGGGGATCGAACCCACAACACTCGGCGCAATGTCAAGAGGCGAGGAGGCCGATTAAGCCTTAAACTACTATGCCAACCGTGCAGTCCATATTCTATAGCTATACCATAAGTTTTTCAGAAGGTTCTTCATCTTTTGGCTATCTGAAATGTATATAAAATCATTTACTTACATTATATTGCGATTATTTTTAATTATGCTAATTATATAGAAAGGCAAATAAGGGTGCCTAGGCCAAATTATATTTAGTAGAAATAATTAACCAATAATTAATTAAATATTGACCCGAGTCTGTTCAAACGACCAAAAAACGTACAGTGAATAATGATCATATAAAAACGACTCATGAAAAACATACTAATATCATCAAAACTTTATCAGCTACGAAACTCAAAGAATTTGTTCAAAAACGGTAGGTGAAAAATTCAGAGAAAATTTGGGTGTACATAATTATTATGTTTGTTGTTTGTTTGTTTGTGCTTAGTGTTACTAACTTTTCTTAATTTTCAGTGCTGGTTGTTAGGTATTTTTTAGAAAATATTATTAAAATCATAAATAATTCTGCCAGACTCATTACGACGGCAGTAATTCCTGTAGACCTTTAGAACCTCATACCTAAAAATTGGCCCACGATCCAGGCTAGCAAGTATGCGTACACACATAGCACATACTAACACTACATTAGTCTACACATTTCGTTTCTGAAAAAATAAGTAAGGTCTTGCGGCCCTGGAATCTTACTCTACTACGCGTCACTCAAAATCACCGATCTGGGAATGACATGGATATGGCATGTCCAATACCTACGAATTTAGCGTGCATACCTACGAAATCAGCGTGCATACCTACGAAATGTTGGGCAATTTAAAATGGCTGCCATTTGGGTTGTACTCCAGAATATAATCGATATCGATATGGAGCCGGTCAGAGGAAAATAATACATTTTTGTAGTAAGTTACTTTAGTTAGTTTAAATCTTTTGCCAGATTAGTTTATTTCATAATGCAAATGTGGGCGAACATGGCAAAGCGAAGGATGACCCTTGTATCAAACATGTAACAAAATATTCTCTGACAGCCAATATCGATACTGTGTCGCTCGAAAAAGTACCGGACATGAATGGCACCATACATACGGTAATGAAACACACAACCTAAAGCACTGATTCATCTGGTTTTTAGACATATTTATGCACAAAAACAAAATTATTATGTTCGATATACAACAATTTTACAGCAGATGTACCACAAACAATATGGCGACGGTGGCACGAATGACATTTCTACTAAAATATCGTCATGATTAACTTATTCAGTAAACTAGGGCTATCTGTTTTTTCTGACAGAGATATCCCTAAGACAAAAAGAGACAACACTATGTTTGGTGGCTTTATGTCGATTTCGTATAAATGTGTATAAAAAAAATCATGGTGAAATGTGGGTGTAATATTACACCTCTGCCTACTCCTCCGGGGATACAGGCATGAGTCTATAAAAAAAATATATAATAATATATGTGTATAATGTAATTTTTCTATATGTACTATTTGCCCTCTCCATGTATATTCCTTACTCAATGGTCAAAATTCACGTGGTGCGTGGTGCGCGCGACGTCGACGGATAATCCGTCAGTACGCTCGACGTACTAACGGATCTTCGGTCAGGTGTGAAAGGTTGAACGTTTTTCTATACATTTGTATGTATTGGCGTTACGCGACGGATAAAACGCGACGGATCTTCCGTCAGATATGTTCCGCCCCCACCTTACTTTATGAAGTATGATGTCGAAGTATGTTTTATAAAGACTGCACGGTAAGTACCAAAAGATATTGAAGCCTGCTCGTCGATGCATTACGGAGAAGTAATAATAAAGTATTGATTCCTTTCTTCCCCTACTGATCAAAATATTTCATGACATTCTGTGAAGTCATAATCAAGGTATTTCCGATCCCCTTGAATTGGGATGATTACTTAAAAAGTTCCGCTAATTAAATTTCACGGAACAAGGAAAAAGAGGAGTGTGAAGTACTTGCTTATATCTTACGAGTTAACAGCGGGAAGGGACAAAATTGAATTGCGAATGTTTTAGAAATTCCAGTTGTAGCGGATATTTATGTTGACGTGTCAAACAACAACAAAGTGTCATAATTCAAAGTTATCTGTAGGGGCTTTGAAAATATGAAGGAGAGTCTTGTAAAAGGCGTTCGTTTGTGATGAGAATGGAAAAGAAAAGTGTCGCCCGACGACGTTTTACCGCGCTGAGGTGTGTGGCGTGCCTCTGGCCATTAACCTTTTTAATTTAGAGCGACAATTTAAAAGGTCTTGGCGCACAGAATTCTGGAATGATCTAAAACTTCTGACACTTAAAATGGTGGCAACATTTTTATCAATAATCGGTTCAAGAACTGACATGAAGTTCTTAAACTTTTGTTTGAGTTAAATTTTATGATCGTAATAACGTTGAAAAAAATATTACGTCATTATTTGTCTGTAATGGAAAACCAACGTTTATATTATTGGCGATGCAAAGATTGTCAACATACGACTCGGCTTTCAATAAAACTTTGCTTAGAGGTTATGGCGGTAGCTGTATTGAGAGCTGTCAAATGTTTCAAAAGTAGTAGTGATCTGTAAAAGAGTCGTACATAGACAACTTCTATTTTCGCCGCTAGAGTCGCTCGTTAGAATCTTAGCATCGCCAACTAAAGATAGGTAACATTACCTAGTTATACAAATATTGAATTGTTGAAGGTAATAAAGGCTGGCTACGTTGTAAATGCCGCGAAATTCATTTTTATGACGGGTTTCTTCGACAAGTTACTGTGTGACACAAAACTAATTATGTTGAGTAGGTTCAAAATAATGTGAAGTAGTATTTGTTTTTTCGAGCCGCGCTAAGAGTAGTTGAGAGCACTTAAATAAATTAGCATTCTTCATTTTATCGCAGTGCCGTAAAAATGGCAATTTCGTTATATCTTCTGTGGTTTTATTACAGACGAAGTTATGTTCTTAATTATGGCGAGAGATTGCAGTAAGTAAATATGGTTAAAAGCTTTTTTTGCGTGCAGTAAAAGTTATTGCGTTTATTCGCTCGATTTATGCCATACCAGTACATAAAGTGCAGCTGGCTTTGTGTTAAGAAATGGTGACCAAGATTTGTCGTACTCTTTGTAATGTGTCAGTCGGTGGACAATTCTGATTGATCCCTCAATTCGTCCCCACACATTAAAAGGTCACTTAATAAGAAAAGGTCGGCGGAGTGGAGTTGCCGGTTCCGGACGGTAGTGCGAGAGACTCCTTACCTGCGACTGTTGAATTTTTGAGGTTTTATACAGAACGTGTGTAGCTGAATATCACTACCACTTTGGTTTTACTTAGACCTCATTATTATAGCCTCGGTACCTACGTTCTGATACTAAATGTGAGATTTTGATTGTTCATTCGAATGCCAAATCTTACATTACTTGTTACTTTTAACTGGCTTTAACATAAAATTTAATTAAAACGTTTTAATAAGTATATCAGATATTCAGACAGGATTTTCTTTAATAAATAGAGGTAATGACCACTAGCTCGATCGACAAGCTAGTGACAAATGTAATTCAATAGGTTTTGTTTTAGGTTTCGATGGTGAACAAACAAATAAATGTGTAATGACAGTGTTAATGGTAGGTTCACATTATCATGAAGTAACTTGCCCAGTATTATCGAGACTTAAAAATGACTTACACTTTCTTACAATACATAGTGTAAGGATCAGAAATATGTGTAATATCTCTTCCTTTCAAATATTCTAGCGTTTGAACATACCTGCTCTATTTCTATTGCGAGATAATTTCGCGTTTCACTTTAGATGTAGAACATTTGGAATGTTCTTGTAAAATGGAAAAAAACACTGTTGAATTTGCAAGCACTTAAATTGTGCGGTGGTGTATCTCGACCTGTACCTGTACACTTAATGACGCTGGTATACATTCTCATCGCAGGAGTAGACGTTTTCATTTACCCAGTTACTTGCTATTTTATTCGCATGAATGGACGAACGGTTATCGTAAAAAGACTGACGACGGTAATTTTCGTCATAAAATCTTTTCTAAACAGTCTTCGATACTATTCTTTATTGTGTATAGCTATTTCTCGAAGAGCTCTTTATTGGCTATTGAGTGTTCATTAATCAAACTTCAGTGCCAGAGGCCCTATCCCCTTTCCTTCTCCCTCATCCCACTCCGTATCCTATCCCTTTTCCCAACCCCAAGGGGCGGCAACGCACTTGTGACGCCTGTGGTGTTGCTTGTGTCCATGGCCGGCGGTAATTGCTTACCATCAGGTGATCCGTCTGCTCGTTTGCCGCCTATTACTATAAAAAAAACACTTAGGTATTATCCGCCGGATTTAGGGATGCTGCATTATTATTTTCGGCGTGAACAACAAGCCTTGTCTCGAGATTAATGGTGTTATCGAAAGCACTTGTAAAGCGGCGAGATTGGAGACGCTCGCACTGTGCGCCAAAGTAAACTATACTGTGTTTGGTTCGGCGATACACCGAAACCGTAGGTTCTAGGCGACTTGGGAAGGATTAATGGAATGGACTGTATTCAAAGGATAGCGGGTTTTAGTCGCCTAGGATTGAATACGGGAAGAGGATGTAGGATTGGAATGGGAGAGATGATTGTGAGTGGGTATAGGATATTCCAAGGATGGAGGGCACTTACCTTATACGGCAATCTTCTTCGTTTCCGAAGGGCAGTCTCCTGGTGGTTTCGTGATGCAGCTGCTTGTTTTCACTTGACTACACAGTCACTTCCACTTGCGAGCGGTTTTATAAGCGGTAATAACTATAGCGGGAGCGGCGCGGTGATGCGGTATAGCGGACGCGTATAGCGAATCGAATGTCCTCGAAAGTTCTGGTCTGTCTCTCGCGTCGACGTTTCGCGGCGACCAATCCGCGAAAGGCAGTGCCTCTTCCAGGGAGTGGGATAGAGAGGGACGGAAATATAGTATCGCTCGCACTAGACAAGCGTGGAACGATTGACGTTGATGCGATTAGTTATAGATAGGAAGGTAGATGGCGCTACCATATCCCCCCGGCCCTAAAGGGTTGCCTTAAAAAAAAAATAGAATTGAACTTAGCTATGTTGGGTGTACTACCGCATAACTAATCAATAGGCTAAGACAGCGATATGACAATAAAATTAATCTAAATTAACTTTAGGGAAAACTACAAACGCAATTATAGCGAAAACTACTAACTAAATACTTAAACTAAGAGGTAGGTCCAACTTCAGGCTAGATCTCACTGAGTTGGAAGCGGACAGAGACGTACAACAGGGCGCACGTAACTCCCTTTAGCGGTTTTCACGGTAACAACGCGGGTTGATCAGTGCTTCGACTTGTGCAAGGACAGTTAAAAGCTCTTCGTAAGAGAGGATCTGTTGACCTATAACTTTGAAGAGATGCGTTTTAATTACTTTGACCATGCTTTCCCAACATCCACCGAAATGTGGTGATGCTGGTGGAATAAACTTCCAGTCAATATGATCTATGGAAAGTTCTTCCTGAAGACGAGTACGATAACCCGCGACGTGATTGAAACAAGTAGCGGGAACAAGTTCAATCAATTTACTAACTCGGTTGGCGACAAAAGTCTGCCAGCGGTGAGGAGAAGAATGAATCCAAGCGAGCACTACTTTGGAGTCGGAAAATGCGTATATTTTATTAATAGGGTAGTGGGGCAAAACTGTGTCTTGAACCTTGCGGAGCAACTGAGGCAGCAGAATGGCCGCGCACAACTCCAGTCTCGCAACCGAAATGGTTTTAACAGGCGAGACCTTAGACTTGGCACAAACTAACTGCACCGAGTAGTTAGAACCAATGCAGACTTGCAGATATACGACTCCGCCGTAAACACGCTTGATGGCGTCAGCGAAACCTATTAAGTTGACGGTACATCCATCTACCAACCCAAGATGACGCGGAATAGTAATTTGAATGAGCGCGGTAAGCTCAATACAAAACTGGCCCCAAGCGGCGACAATATGGCCAGGGGGTGTTTCATCCCACTCACACTTTGATAGCCAAAGTTCCTTGATCAAGAGCTTGGCGTTCAAAATTTTGGGAGCCACAAAACCCATTATGTCCCATAGTCGAGCCACTGTGTACAAAGCGGATGTGTAGTATAGTATAGTGTAGCGTAGTATAGCTTAGCATAGCATAGCATAGCATAGCGTAGCATAGCATAGCATAGCTTAGCATAGCGTAGCATAGCGTAGCATAGCGTAGCATAGCGTAGCATAGCGTAGCATAGCGTAGCATAGCGTAGCATAGCGTAGCATAGCGTAGCATAGCGTAGCATAGCGTAGCATAGCGTAGCATAGCGTAGCATAGCGTAGCATAGCGTAGCATAGCGTAGCATAGCGTAGCATAGCGTAGCATAGCGTAGCATAGCGTAGCATAGCGTAGCATAGCGTAGCATAGCGTAGCATAGCGTAGCATAGCGTAGCATAGCGTAGCATAGCGTAGCATAGCGTAGCATAGCGTAGCATAGCGTAGCATAGCGTAGCATAGCGTAGCATAGCGTAGCATAGCGTAGCATAGCGTAGCATAGCGTAGCATAGCGTAGCATAGCGTAGCATAGCGTAGCATAGCGTAGCATAGCGTAGCATAGCGTAGCATAGCGTAGCATAGCGTAGCATAGCGTAGCATAGCGTAGCATAGCGTAGCATAGCGTAGCATAGCGTAGCATAGCGTAGCATAGCGTAGCAGAGCGTAGCATAGCGTAGCATAGCGTAGCATAGCGTAGCATAGCGTAGCATAGCGTAGCATAGCGTAGCATAGCGTAGCATAGCGTAGCATAGCGTAGCATAGCGTAGCATAGCGTAGCATAGCGTAGCATAGCGTAGCATAGCGTAGCATAGCGTAGCATAGCGTAGCATAGCGTAGCATAGCGTAGCATAGCGTAGCATAGCGTGGCATAGCGTAGCATAGCATAGCATAGCGTAGCATAGCATGGCGTAGCATAGCATAGCACAGTACAGCATAGCGTAGCGTAGCATAGCGTGGCCTAGCATAGCATGGCATAGCATAGCATAGCATAGCATAGCATAGCATAGCATAGCATAGCATAGCATAGCATAGCATAGCATAGCTAATTAGTGCTTTATCTTACACACAGTTTTAGCACCCACCTTGATCTCTTGAAGAGCAGAACAACAACAAGACGTAATACAATGAGAAGTATGTAACGTAGGTACGGTACCCATAATCACATAGGTACCCAAGTACCGTCTCAATAGCGGGCGGTAAATCATATCGCTCACTACGTACTATTTTAGTTAGTAGCAAGTGCGGAAATATTGAAGCTCCAATCAAAAGATCAATGCCTGCCGGATTCGCAAACTCCGCGTCTGCTAGCGGCAATGACTTGAGGTGAGTGAGTGATGCTACGTCTACATTAGCGTTCGGCAATGCGTCCGTGATACGCTCCACGATAAGCGAAGCAATGTAAAATTAATGTTCCTATCAAAACGCGAATGTAATTTAATATCTACGGAACCCTTGCAATGTTTTTCTGATCCGCCTATTCCTTTGACGGTTGAGTTAGTATTTTTAAAGTTATTCCATAATCCGAGGCGTTTGAATAACTCAAACGTTATTAAATTGGTCTGAGATGCGCTATCTAGCAGACAACGTACACTGTGCGGCGACCCATTAACATAATATACGATAACTTGCGCTGTCGCTAACAGAACAGTCTTAGACGTCATACACTGCGTTTTGGCCCTGCGCGGATCATTATAGATGCGCGAGTGCCGTCCTCGCGTGCGCGTCGCCCGCGCAATGGACGTCGTACACAACGATACCTCGCCCTGAGGCGTGCAGGGGGAAGGCACCGTGGCCTGCATCTGCGATGTAAGTGTGTCAAGGTCAGCGGCTTGGCTTGACAACGGGTTATCTTTATCGAAATGAAGCAATGAATTATGTTTTTTATTGCAGAAGCGGCACTTTGTCTTACTAGAACAATTACTTGTTTTATGTTTTATGCTTAAGCAATTAATGCAAGCTTTGTTATCTTTTACGCATTTAAAACGAGCGGTTGCATGCAAATTATCGAAGGCGGGACACTTGTACAAGTGGTCGTGCACTATATTACTGCACCGACACTTCTGTGTATTATTACTATTAGATTCCGAGCATGTTACGTAAGATTGTGGATTAGGGACCGAGTTATTATTACTATTTCGCGATTTATTCAACCTTTGTTTGTTGCTGTTAGTGTTAGACGGGCCAGGTGAACCAGACTGCGTATTATGAAATATTCGACACTGATTTTTTATGAACGAAATAAAACTATCTAGTGTAGGTATTTTATTATTGCGTTCCGTCATCTCGAATGCGCGAATTGTATCAGTGTCAAACTTTTTTAAAGCGAGTTGAAGCAACATGAAGTCGGAAAGATCTTCCAATTCTAAGTTCCTAAGAGAATTAACCGCGGTTACGAAGTTATCAATAAACAACTGGAAATTCGCGACAGACGCGTTGCCGGACAGTTTGAGATTTAAAGCTTGGTCAAAGTAAGTAGACGCTAGGACGCGCGTGTCTTGATATCTGTCAAGTAGTGACTGAAATATGACCTGATAATTCTCAGCACTGGGTGTGACACCTGCAAATACGGACTGGGCTTTCGGTGACAGTTTACCTATTAAATAGTACAACCTGTCAGCATCTGTCAGAGAACCATTATCGTGCACTGTAGACTTAAAACTCGCATAGAATAACGGCCAATTTCGTATATCTCCGTCAAACGACATAATCTCGATTGGCGGTAATCTCGGTTTGCGGGCAACGGGCTCTGCTGAACATTTACCCTCCAATTGCGATTGTATACGCTTAATAATACAATAAAGATCTTCGAATGAGGTGTACGCCTGATAGTTCGGTTTTTCATCAGGATTGATAGAAAGTAATCTTGCGTTATAATCGTCTAACAAGTTATGAAAATCTGTTCGAATACTATCTACTGTCATACAATAACTGAGAAATGCTTCGCTATTACTGTCAGACATAGATGCGGTTTTTGAGCGTTCAAAGATGTTTTGAATGCGCTCAAATAAAATATTGCGTTTTGCTTCTAAGATTGTCATCTCTTTGTCTTCCGACACGCGTGACTTCTTTTGTTGTGACATGCTTACGTAAGTATAAGCTAATGAGAACGAAACAAAATAAGAATATCTAATGTACCTATTATTTTACCTAAGTAGGCTAAGTAGGCAACACTTTAGAGCTGTGGAATTAAAAGTTGCTTGAAATATGAGATTTATAAGACAACTATGATAGTTCCAGAATTAATAATTTTGTAAGTAGGTAGCTACATAAAAGTTTACCTACTGATGCGGGCGGAAACAACCATGTGACGGTTATGTGAATATATTAGGAGTATAGCTAGGTGCTATAACTGCCTAGGTATAGCGATATAACGTATGAAAACGTAAATGAATCCGACTCGTATGGATAAAAAAAAATGGTTCGGCGATACACCGAAACCGTAGGTTCTAGGCGACTTGGGAAGGATTAATGGAATGGACTGTATTCAAAGGATAGCGGGTTTTAGTCGCCTAGGATTGGATACGGGAAGAGGATGTAGGATTGGAATGGGAGAGATGATTGTGAGTGGGTATAGGATATTCCAAGGATGGAGGGCACTTACCTTATACGGCAATCTTCTTCGTTTCCGAAGGGCAGTCTCCTGGTGGTTTCGTGATGCAGCTGCTTGTTTTCACTTGACTACACAGTCACTTCCACTTGCGAGCGGTTTTATAAGCGGTAATAACTATAGCGGGAGCGGCGCGGTGATGCGGTATAGCGGACGCGTATAGCGAATCGAATGTCCTCGAAAGTTCTGGTCTGTCTCTCGCGTCGACGTTTCGCGGCGACCAATCCGCGAAAGGCAGTGCCTCTTCCAGGGAGTGGGATAGAGAGGGACGGAAATATGGTATCGCTCGCACTAGACAAGCGTGAAACGATTGACGTTGATGCGATTAGTTATATATAGGAAGGTAGGTGGCGCTACCAGTGTTTATTATGCAGTTAATAAAGGAACGATTGGGAGTTACCAGTATTTGTGCTAATCATTGTTTTCGTTTTTTTTTAATACTACTAGATAAGACTGACTCTATAGTGCAGTAACTGCTTTACATATGTATATATATATATATATATCTATATATATATCGTATAGGTATGATTATTTATGTGTAAGAATATGGTGCGTTCATGAGATCGATAGGCAAACCGGGATAAGTTATGTAATTGCATTTAAACTTATTGATACCATAAGGGTCGGGAGTGAAACTGCGACGGACTGCTAGAGTTAGTAAAAATATTAAGGGACCGGGTATCGCTCATCCTCTATAAGCAAGCTTTTGCTAGTTTTTGATATAAACATTGTTGACTTAGGACTTGAACATCGTGCATAATGAAGACCCAATCTCACTAGCTTGTCAATGATGCGCGTTGCTTTAACGTTTCTCTAGCGTTGACAGAGTGCGTACATCGTGTGTAAGTTGCTCGATAACTTTTGAATACACGTAGGTAAGACTTAGAAGACACAGTCATGCTCAATTGCTCAGCATGCGTGCTACGAAGGCTTGCTATAGAGGTGATTTACGGAGGCGTGCTACGGAGGCATACTACGAAGGCGTGCTATGAATGTAGCCCCATGCCTTCTTCACCGTCTTGCCATGCGCTGCGGCTGTATGGTATCGACGATGGTTCAACTTCGTAGTCAAACGAACGCTTTTGCGCCCCAGAGACCGGCACTTATTTAACTCACGAAGGCGTACAGATCGTGCAGCACCGTAGCGTTACCTGTGCTTGCGGGTGAGTTACCAGCCGATTTGGAAGCTTGTCGTGCGGGACCAGTTGCGGAGGAGGGTTAGCAACTGGCCGCGAAGGAACTGCACACTCTGAAGTTCACAGTTTATAAGCGGGAGCTCGCTGCTCTTTAGCAAGAACGATGGCAGGCTAGTGAAGACGGACGCGAGTTATAAAGCTTTTTCTCCAATGTAAGGATGAAATCAGGAAGGGTCGAACGGCATAACGAGGTCTCCCAAATACTCACCGGACCCGGATGCTTCAGGAAGCGCCTACACAAGCTTGGGCTTTGCGACAGAAGTATCTGCCCGTGCGATGAAGCTGAAAAAGATCGCAGATGCTAGATTCGATCCACTACGCAGAGGTGGGCCCAGTGTATCACGTGGAACTGGTTCGCAGCATTGAAAATTTAGGTGCGCTGCGCACATTTGCGCAGACTTGGCACTCCATCAGAAGAACCTTGGACAGCTAAAGGATTGAGTGACGCTGAGCGCGAAGTACAATTCTGTGTTATTTCGACCTATTAAGGAACAGTAGGTACATACCTTTGGGGAGAATATGGCTCGGGACATGAAAGATTTGTAGGGAGTCGAGAAAGAGCGCGCGGGAAAGAGCAGACGCAAGTACCGTGCGCTTCTCCCGCGATTCGGTCCGTACGCCGCAAGGCAGGCAGGACCATGAGGTGGTGGTGGGAATATGTCGATACAACAAAAGTTCGAGCTTTGTAGCTTTCTTGCTCAGTTACCTCACATTGGCTCATCATTGTCACATGTCACATTTGTTCGGGAAGCTACTTTGGTAGGCATTGGCTGTAGAAGGGTTACAGAGTTTCGTAGCTTGGCTTTCGCGACCTCGTAGCATAGATGCGTAGCACATCTCTGGTGCAAAAGGAACTTGACACGCCTGCTCGACAAACGCTGGTGTAATAGGCACCTAAAACTACTTCTATATTGTTACATTCAAACCAAAATTACTTTGAATCAGCTTCGATCAGTACAATTTTCAAGCTTGCCATTTTCTTGAAAAGTTCAAGTGTAACAAAATATATAAAAACTAGCAACATGTGTCATATTTATTTGTGCGCCTCGGGCTTGATGCATATTATCCAAAATATATTTTTATTTTGAAATCTCAACAACGACGCATATTTCCAAAGTTTTTATTTACAAGAGAATACCAAAACTAACCATACGTTTAACGAAACAATCCCATGTAGTACAAAGAGTAAGGAAAACACTTTGGCGGAATGTAGCCGGCGGCATTCATCATGTCATGTCGTAGTAATTCCGGCACAACTGTCGCGTCCTCAAGGCGACGGAACGTTTTTAGGGCAACATCACACTACGAACACGTACTTTCTGCTAATATGGCAACCATTACTTATATGGTTGTATATACAATCGTACATTAACTCTTAAGCCAGGATCAAACCAATGCGTTCAGCTCGCGTCCGCGGTGGCGTGCGCGGTGGCGATTATTGCGCGTGCAAAAGTTTTTCACACTGTCGCGTTCGTTCAGGCGTTCACCAGGCTGTAGTCGCGTCACTAAAATGCTGTCTGATACAGATAATGAAATTGAAGAAGTTTTACTTCTGTCTGCTATTTTTGAAGACGAAGGGGAACAAGAAGTGAACTTGAGGTGGGTATGATAATTATACAGTGCCAGTGAAGTAAATACCTACCATCATTCGATAACGCCTTATCAAAATGAGACGTATCATACAACAATGGGTATTTGTGGAATTAATTTATAATTTCTTCCGTTTCCACCATACTTAAAATCTACAAAAACACAGTTTCCTCAACAAATAATAGCTGCGTGCAGCGTCCTAACGCAACAAGCGCGATCTGATCGCCACCGCCGCGTGCAGACGCTGCACCGGACGCCGCGTGCAATCCGAGGACGCGTAGATGTGAACACCGCGCTATAAGTTCGTACACAACATCTGGTCGCCACCGCGCATGCCACCGCGGACGCAAGCTGAACGCGTTGGTTTGATCCTGGCTTTACTGTCAGTATAGCCCTGTTTTGTGATAATGATGATTGCTACAATTTATTTAATTCATCATTCTGTGCTCTACCTATTCTGGAAAATTGTATGTCAACGAGCTCCTAAATGGCTCGACCAATTCCAAAGACAATTTTGTGGGATAATATTTTTGGCAGTCTTCGATTAGCAACTGTAGTATGTATGTAAACCCTGGAGGAACGTGTCATACGGTGGGTTTATTGTATAATTCACGGTAAACTCTACCACGAGGGGCATAGTTGCAAAAGGCTGCCCTCAGGGAGGTGTACTCTCACCCCTGTTATGGAACATTGTGGTGGACGATCTGTTACGGAACTTAAACGACAGACGATTCTACACGGTCGGCTATGCAGACGACATTACCATCTTGATCAAAGGTGACTCAGAAGAAACGATCCGCAATCGGATGCAAGCAGCCTTCAGGATCATGGAGGAATGGTGCAACCAACATGAACTGACGGTTAACGCCAACAAAACGGAGCTAGTACTTTTCACCAACAAAAGGAAAACCCATATGTGCAAAACACCAAAACTCTTTGGAACGGAGCTTACCCTATCGAATGAAGTCAAGTACTTGGGCGTAATACTTGACCATAAGCTAAACTGGGGTAAGCACATCAGCACTAAAACAACAAAAGCATGCACAATCTTTTGGCAATGTCGGAGAATCATAGGTAAGAAATGGGGTCTCCAACCATCTATCACCCTGTGGATCTACACTGCCTTTATACGCCCCATGCTTACATATGGTGCAGTAGTGTGGTGGCCACGCACACAACTAAGCACAATCACAAAAAAGCTACAGAGCCTTCAACGCCTAGCCTGCTTGGCCACAACAGGCTGCATGAAGACCACCCCAACAGCCGCCTTGGAGATACTACTGGACCTAAGACCGCTGCACCTAATGATCCAGCAGGAAGCTGGTGCTGCAGCAATCCGTCTAGACAAGCTCGGGCTGTGGAGAAAGGATGATCGAATAACCCACGCACGCCTAAAAGGGACCTTAACCAAAGCGATCCCGATGTTAGAGGCCGCTTGCGATCTCATCCCTAAAACCTTTGTCTTTGAAAAAAAATATCGCATCCAATTACAGTAGGAACACAAAGACAGCTCTGGTATACACGAAGTCAGAGTATACACAGACGGCTCAAAAACGAAGCGTGGGACAGGTGCGGGCGTATTCTCCCATGACTTAAATATCAACATCTCAACATCCCTTGGCACTCTTAACACCATATTCAAAGCCGAGTGCGTTGGGATAACAAAAGCCGCAACAGCAATCGCGTCTAGGAAGGTAAGTGACCTGTCTATACGCATTATCACGGACAGTGTCTCTGTACTACAAGCTCTCGGCAGCAACTGCTTTAACAGCGGCCTCATCATGGAATGCCACCTAGAGCTGCAAAAGATTGCAGAGAAGAATCGGGTTACGCTGCAATGGATTAAAGGCCACAGCAACTCCGCAGGCAATGACGCCGCAGACCAACTGGCACGACAAGGATCGGACACACTGATAATGGGACCCGAGCCGATTGTACCGATACCGGCAAGCCAACTCAAAACATGGCTACACGAGAGAACCGCACATGAACATAAAAAACAGTGGGCAGACATAAAAGAGTGCAGACAAACAAAAGATGCTATCCCCTGCTTGACCAAGCGACTCTCGCACAAGCTGCTGCATTCTAACAGAAAAACTCTTAAGCATCTGACAGGCATAATAACCGGCCACTGTCCACTCAACAAGCACCTATTCAACATAGGCGTTACGGACAGCCCACTGTGCAGGGGCTGCATGGAAACCGAAGAAACACCCGCTCACGTCATTCTGCACTGCACAAGCGTGAGCGATCAACGGGCAAAGCTGCTGAACAACCCCAGAACCATGTGTGAGGCTTTGAACGACATCAGCCAACTAATGGCTTTCTGGAAGGAGCTAAGGTGGTATGAGTAGTCGGCGTCAATCAAGTCGCCACTTACGCACAATGGCCCAAATAAGTGGCTAAGTGCGGAAAACCCACGTCCAACTAAACTAAACTAAACGGTGGGTATTGAAAAACCTACCAACAAGCGGTGATGAAGCATCGCTGCGGTAATTGCACGTGATCAACGAAAGCGTCTTTTAAATATAATCGCCCGCACTAGAAATAAATCCTGTGTCGCGGTGAACTTTACAAACTTTCAAGCGATATACAAAGCACACACAGACTCGAAAAAAAATGTGGATCACACAAATTGTTGGTCGTATGGGAATCGAATCCACAACAAGCCTTTCGAGGTATGCTTATATCAAAACACCTGATCGCTTTAATTTCGGTGTCCATAATAGTTAATAATGTAATATGAGAGTATTAAAGTTATTGTAACAATAGTGGCCATCTCGATAATTCCGTCTAGGTAATCAATCGAATCAGATTCCATCGGCCATAAACGTGATTGCAAAATGATTGGACCGATCCAACGATATTGTTTGTACTAAGTTTATTGAATATGTAGGTATTTTCCATTTCTATCATTGGCAGGCATAATAGGTACCACAAATAAACTACCACTCAAGAATTTCTACGTTTAAATTATCGTACCGTTTTAAATGTTACTTGTGGAAACCGTGGTAATGTTATTCTAGATATACTTACACTAGCAGGCGTTCATTTCATTGAACATTTTTCAATCCTTTAGGGCTCCAGGGAACATACATCCCAATTTTCAGCTACTTGCGACCAGCAGTTTTTTCTGTGAGTTGTCTGTCAGTCAGTCAGTAGTGTACAAATTTTATAAATACAGATTATTAATAAAATTTATAACTAGTCCGTGGTCCGCTTATTTTGGTTTATGCCCGTAACGAACTATACAGGTTGTCACAAGACCCATCACCAAGCCTACTCGTTGTGGTCATCATGCCAAGTCATACTAACCAAAAAGAATACCTGGGAAACGATTTTTTTTTTTTTAAGTTTCACATTTTTTAAAACCGCAATTAAAAGCGCGCGCGTGCAATGCTCGAAATACCTACTTATCCATGGGGTCATCGGGCATTTAAAGAACATATTGGCGGGAGAAATGCATCGATTTTGTACCTAATTAGATTAAATTAATAGTTTAAAAAACCCAAGAAAAACACGCTTTTATAAATGCGCATAAAAACAAAAAATAAATTATGGATCGTTCAAATTTCTGGGCTGAAGTGTAAATTATGTGCTTTTAATTATAATATTTGATTGTAAAAGCGTGGAGCGCTGGAACAGGAAATACTTTATGGTTAACAAATACTAATACTACCTTCCTGGCGGAAGCTGCATGAGGTCGCACAAGAGCACCAAAGGGTTACCAAAGGAATTCAAAGATATCTCGTCCACGAACAAGAACTCTACATTTTGCCACTGGTCTACAATACATATATAATTGGTTTGTTATAACCTTGAAACCTGATCGTGTTCAAAGTCCATTACATGGCCTATCTCACAAGTGCAAACACGACTATTGTGCCGAAGTAAATAATGTTCGTAGTGATTGGTACCAAATGGGATTTCAGTTTTCGTTAAGGGCCTTTTACACCCTGTATAAAAATGATATTGCACTAACTTTAGAACTTGTGACTTACATAAGCATCAGAGATTCAAGATCAAATAAAGTCAAGCATCAAGTTTTAGTGTGGCCATAATATATTATTTTCTTAATAAAATATAGTCCGATAGGCGATTAGAATATCTTAAGCTAATTTTAAATTGAATGTTCATGTCAGGCTGGTGATGGCTAACTTTTGTTGAGTGCCTAATCCTCGATTTCTGTAAGCCAGATGAAACTTGACGAAACTTTTCGGCGTTCTTTTTTAACTTGTGTCTTATCGCATTTTACAATACTCACAGCTGTTACTATAGATTTATTTAAGTTAGTCTTATTTTCGAAATAAAACTTAAATTGCGGATCAAGTTCAAAGCCTAAGGCTTTACCTTATAATCTGCTGCAAACTGATACCACGAAATCAACGAAGCACTATACATATTACTTTATATTTTGCTTATTCGATTTTAAACTTTTGCGATTTGTATTCATCATACAAATGTGGTCGTGTAGAGACTCTCTCTGCGACCACGATCGGTAATAGAAAATTAATCGGTTTTTATACCTCACATAACCGCTGCGTGCTTCGACCGCGCAAGGTGTCAAAAGACGAGCTGACGCGGCCACTTGACACCGCCCGGGGTCGATAAATTAGTTTTTT
This sequence comes from Euclidia mi, assembly GCA_944739405.2. NCBI lineage: Eukaryota > Metazoa > Arthropoda > Insecta > Lepidoptera > Erebidae > Euclidia > Euclidia mi. Next base: position 24,707,857 of record OX123202.2, read on the forward strand.
TGCGCTCCTTGTTCACGTCTGTGGCCTCAACTAACGTTTTTGTTCAACTTAATTAATTATTCTTTCATATGATCTCAAATACACTACGTTTTAATGAAGTGTTTACTTTATGCGAGAGGCCGAACCGGATGCTATGTAAACAATTATGACTTTAACGACCGGAAACAATTGCTTATCGTGATAACAATACGAGTTGAACCTTGGTTCCTTTTGTTTTGTGATATACCTGGTGATATTATCTTAACAAATATATAAAATTATTGCAATACTTGCTTGAAAAGTTATTTAGATATTAGCATGAGAAAAAAAATATTATTTCGCTGACTTTGCATTTTGCGCGCGGGGCGTAATTATGGATTAAAAACATCATTGTAAACAAATATTAAAATTATATATGATACTTTTATGTTTTTATTGTGAATAAACTAATTAATTATGAAGTTACAGCAAAAAAAAATATTGTGTATAACTTTAATTTAAGAGATTTTTACAAACAATTATCGTAAAAACGGCATTTCTTTTTTTATTGAATGTAAATACATATGTATGTTGATAAGGTTACATTTATGTTCTGTGTTATTTTTTTATTATGAGTATATAAATAAACCTATCATATGATGTATAATACTCATATTATTCATGAGATATTGATTATCGAAACTTTTTGCGGATATTTAGGTTATTTTTGGCGGGAAAGAGTAAACAACTGTGCACATTCCAGTAAGAGTAATTATTATCGGATTCTTATCGGAAATGGTTCTTTAGCTTGGAAATCTAATTGATAAGAAACTTATGTAGGTTTGAATCAGATATATAACATAAAAAGGTATTTAAAAAAATAAAATACGGAAATTGGCGGCAATTAACAATAAATTCTTTGTTTTATTTTTTTATGTTTAAAATGAAAATGTTTCTTTTAATTATATTTATTTTCCTAAAAGTAAATTAAATAATATTTCTAACCGTGTATAATACTTATATACCTCCCTTAATAAAAAACGACGAGAAAAAGGAATATGTCAGAAATATAAAATCGCGCTCAAAAATGGTGGAAAAATATTTCTAATTTTCACTTTATACTGCCCTTGCGTGGACTACATGTATATTATTTGGTGGTATTTGGTATCATTCAAAAGCTCATTTCATTACGCGTCTATTAATATGTAATATAGCGCAATCCGTAAAGTTTTAGTAAAAGGGACATTAGTTACTTGTGCACAGTCTACGGCTTCAGAAAAAAGGGACTTTTGTCCCTTGGAGCAATCAACGGATTGGGAAAAAAGGGAGTTTTGTCCTTTGAAACAATCTACAGGATAAGTTAATTTTACGGAATTAAGACCCGTTTATTATTTTGTATGATATATTTTGCTTTGTTCTACGCAGGCGGCACACCGCCTTTGTTAAAAGGATTCTAGTGTAATTATATCACTGTTAACTTTCTTTTACCTTACTTATTTGTGTTTTTTTCTATATAGTTTTTCGGGGTTATGACCTATAAGTAACATGAATAAAATATCAAATATGTCTCTTCAAAATGTCCTTTTATAAAAATATATCTGTTGGATGGATCGTGAAGGCACTGGGAAGTATGAAAGTAGGTAAGGCTGCAGGATATGATAGGATTACAGTCGAAATGCTGAAGGCTGGACAGGGCATCATAGTTGGTCAGTTGCAGCGGTTATATAACTTGTGCTGGAGCACCGGCCGAGTACCTAATGACTGGGCCACAGCTGTAGTTGTGCCTCTTTATAAAGGAAAAGGCTCGCAACAAGATTGTAAAAACTATAGAGGCATTAGCCTTCTCAGCATTGTTGGCAAATTGGATGCAAAGATACTTATTGAAAGAGTTATGGAAGTAACCGACAAGAAAATATGGGATGTACAAGCGGGATTCCGAAAGGGTATGGGATGCACGGATCAGGTTTTTTCCTTGCGAAGCATAGCCGAAAAGTTTTTGGCCAAAGGTCAAAAGGTCTATTGCGCATTCGTGGATTTGGAAAAGGCTTACGATAAAGTGGTGAGGAATGAAATGTGGTCGGTGCTGTCAATGAATGGGGTGGACAGCAGCCTCATTCGAGCTCTGAAATCCCTTTATGAGGATTCTAGAGCTTGTGTGAGGATAAACGGGGCATACACTGACTGGTTTACCATCGATAAAGGTGTTAGACAGGGATGTGTAGCGTCGCCGTGGCTGTTTAATCTCTTTATGGACAGTTGTTTGCAAGATTTAAAACATAGTGACTGCGGATTAAGGATGAATGGGTTACTCTCAAATGCCTCCTTTATGATGATGATCAGGTAATACTTGCATCTTTAGCGGAGGAGTTGCAGGAGATGGTAGCAATCATGCATGGTGCGTTAGAGAGGAAAGGAATGAAAATGAATGTAAGTAAAACGAAAGTTATGGTTTTTGAAAACGAGGAATGCGTTACGGCTTGTAATGTTTTGATCGATGGACAGCGAGTGGAACAAGTGAATGAGTTTGTTTACTTAGGTACGTTGTTTACAACAGATGGTAAGAATGAAGAAGATATTGAAAGGAGAGTTAATGCAGGTAATAGTGTGAATGGAGCTCTGAAAGCGTTTATGAACAGTCAAAACGTGTCCAAAAAGGCACGTTTGGCTGTACATAGAGGTGTGTTAGTGCCTACCCTTATGTATGGTAGTGAAAGTTGGGTATGGCAGAAGAGATTTGGAAGTAAAATAAATGCTGTAGAAATGAGAGCACTGAGAAGTATGTGTGGTGTGTCTTTGACCGACAGAGTAAAGAATTGTGTGATACGAGAGTGTTGTGGGGCAAAAGAAGATGTAGTGACAAGCATTGAGAAAGGCATGTTAAGATGGTTTGGGCACATGGAGAGGATGGATGACGATAGACTGACAAAGCAGATATATAAGGCAAGTGTGAATGGAACAGGACAAAGGGGAAGACCTAGGCGGACGTTCTCTGACCAGATTGGAGACATCCTGAAAAAAGGACAAGTCAGAAGTACCCTTAACAGAAGAGCATGCATGAGGAACTTGATGGGAGTGAGTGAAGCAAGTGAGGTATGTCAGGATCGTTGCAAATGGCGTTCCGTAGTCTCTGCCTACCCCTCCGGGAAACAGGCGTGAGTCTATGTATGTATGTATGTATCTGTTGGATATGGTATACCTACAACAAAACCTCAGTATTCATAACTACAACTACTTACTTCTCTACTAGTTAACAATATAATGATTATATCCTTTCGCCCTAATTGAGCTATTGAACCAGTTAACTACGACAAATGACGCCACGTAGTGATTATGACTATTACATCCCATAACACCTAAATTCCTAGAAGTCTTACGACATAGCCCTAGCTCCTTTGTATTAGACTCATGTAGTAAAAATTAATTATGGCGAATGGGACACATCAGTACATGTTGTGAGGCAAAGTGCGCTAGTAACACGAAAGTGGGACAATGTGTAACCAAGCCGTTCTGTGTAATGTCGCTACTTTGAAACCTCTGTCTTCTTGAGAGTGTTAGGTATTCTTACTTATGCTATAAATGTGAAAGTGTGTTTGTTTGTTTGTCTTTCTTTCACGTCACAACATTATTTTGTGTGGGGATAATGAGGAGGCTAGAAACTGCTATAGGCATTTTACAGCGATTTCACGCGGGCGCACCCAAGTGCAAAGTCTAGTAAATTAAATGTTTAGATGTCATGAATTCGAGTACAATATAGAATATAGCAATTATTATGACATGATTCTATGATTGTAATATGAACGTCATTAATACGTTCAAGTTTAAGGTATCTACATGTGTCTCAATTACGTAAAGGATCTAGATAGGATTGTGTAATATCGTATCGTATAAGTTCTGTCTGATATGTTTTGGTCCGATGTAAAATATAGCAATATAAATAGTCGTCTACGAAACACAAGATGGTGACTGCGGAATATCTTGGAGCGGCATAACCTAATTAGATATTTTGAATCGTAGGGGCTTATACAGGCAACGTAAGCATAAAAGGCTCAGAATGTCAAAGAGGTGATCTGCAGCGCAAAGCTATAACAATAAACTCTACATATTCAAAAATCCGGTGAATTTTTCTTGTCTTGATGTTTGAATTTTTACCTACGCCATATCTATGTAATCAATATCGTTTTACTTTACACTTAAATAATTCGATTTTCCAAGAAATCGTATTACCATTCATTCAGGTTTTTTAAATCAGATTCTACGAAATATAAGAAAACTGTATTTCTTTTTTATGATACTTGCCTTACATGTCTAACACAGCTACACCTTTTTGGGTAGATATCTACTATGTAGCAGAAAATATATAAAAGCAAAACGCTGAAAGTAATAATGTGCCTTTCACGCAATACATTTCAAAAAGAAATACAAAAATAAAATCGTAATAACGCGATTTTATTAACAAAATTGGATAACATCTATTTCGTTAGATTGGTGACGTATTGACACCCTTACACGTAATGATACATTGGAATCCACTTTCACACGGTGAAAACATCTTTTCTTGGAACGAAACAAGAATTCTCGGTACGTGAAAACACGCGAGTACTTCACTTATGTTAGATGATCCCTTTATATGAGAAAGTCAAAAGTGTTGTTGATTGAGAGACATATGTAGGGTGTCACGTGTCGCCGGTCTTCTGTTTGCTGAAAACATATTTATTTAGTACGAAGGACGCGTTATGTATCGGCAGGTGGCGACATACAATTTTTTGTTAAATGTATGTCGCCACCATGTTGCCAATTTTCACACTTTGCGATATTTATTTGCCGTTCCAATTTCCTTGGCTCAGCGTTGGGTCGACGGCGCGCGGCGTCACTGCCAACACGGTTTTATAATACCCAGATAATTGGACTTCGATTTTTATTAACGATAAATATTACTGGGCCGCTTTTCCATTTACCTGAATTTGAAGTGTTTGTAAGTCACGGTCGCCTTTAAACATATTTTTCAACGGTAAATGGGCTTTTTAATCTCTATTTTGGCGTCAAATCCACTTAAAAAGAAAAATAAATAAAAACGTGCCTTATTTTTGGCTGGTACAAGTTTTCAGCTTGAAATTTGATCATGATTTAGCCCGTCCTGTTCTAGATTAGACTTTTCTGTTTAATACTTGCTTACATTAGATTTTAGTGCTGCTTTAATTGAGGTTTAAATAGTTTCAGTCTTCGTTCATCATCTTCTCTCTAGCGTTACCCCGTTTGCATCCAAGACTTACACGCTTTGAAGCCCGAGGTCCGCTTACTTGTCTAACCAGATATGACAGAATATCAACATTTCCACAGAGCGACTGCCGTCTGACCTCCGCAATCCAAAGGGATAGCGATATTCCATAGTTTAAATCAGTATATGTTTATTTGAGGGTACTGACTCTCCGTAACGGATGTCAAAGATCTTCATGACAGCCGGGACCGACGAATTAACGTGCTCTCCGAGGCACGGGGCTAGCGATAATTAACAATTTAACACGCACTTAACTAGTCACTCGAAACGGGTTTAAACGACGGAAACGGGTTTTAACGGGTTCGAATCCGCCGCGCGCACCGCGCCGCGGATTCGAACCCGATAACCTCTGCATGTAGTCCGTCGTTGGTATCTCCACTAGGCTATCGCTGCCTTTCAAGTTTCAGTCTTCAATATACACCTTATTATACTGAATAATACAGAGTTGAATAATTAAAGAGTAAGTGGAGCTTAAACATTGACGAGATATAAACGTTTTATGTTTCCGATATGATGCGGAAGTGGTGGCTCGCTCTGAATGTGCATCAATCAAAAGCCAGCGTCGGTTATATTAAATGTGCCAAATCATCATATATTACTATTGATGTTCATTGTGTTAGTGGGCTGTACTGTTACTAATCTCGTCCACTTTATTTTATAACGTCGTATTTATATATAATATAAAGGGATTTTTATAAGGCCTGGTTCTTTAAATTAAATTCAGTATAGAAAATATCACACATGAAAGAAGTGAAATGAAATTGCGTTTATGTGGTGAGAAATCGTATCGAGAGACGAAATTTGCTCGAATAATAAAAACAATATTGCTTATTGAAATTAAATTACAGTAAATGGATTTTATTGCGTTATATTGTAACATTCGCGTAAACCCAAGAAGATATTAACAATATTGCTTATTATATAACATCCGCGAATTCGTATAACAAGTCAAAAATCCATGATTAAGTTCTTGTATATCGGGTTCTAAGATTAAAATAATTGTTTTACAAATCTTAAAATAAGACATCGAAATAAACTGTAACAAATTACGCGTCATGCATAGAAAAATAATTTACGCGTTGACTTGAGAACCTCATCCGTTTTTCCGTCACTTAGAAACATATACTATTATAGTAGGTAATATAGAACTAAACTTTGAGCATCCACAAATATATTATAAATAGGAAAGTAACTCTGCCGCAATTTGGTATAGAATAAGTTTCAACCCAAGGGACTAAAATGTCGAGAATTCAGATATTTGATACTTACATACAGCGCCGGCCCAAGCTCAGATTTTAGCGCAAAATCATTTTTTGGTGTTCCTTATGCCACCCACGAAAAGCCGTACTGCATTCGGCGCTCGGCTTCCGGGCCTCATCATTCCCGGTGCCTGGTGCGGTTGCTCAGTTCGCCAACTTCGCCATATAGACGAGCCGCGTCTCTACCTACCTTGTAGCAAATGGCGGTGTGACTATAGCGTGTTCGGACACCATTCATCACAGTAAAGACGCTACGTGAGTCCAATTTACAACATCAATTAGATCAATATTTAACCTAATTTCATCTCTATCCATCCTTAACTTGTCTGGCAGAGATCTCTCTTAGCGATAAGGCCGCCAAATATATGCTTCATTTTAAATCTTTTTTAGTATTTTGTATGGTGTACAATAAAGCCTTATTTCTACTCTTTTCCTTTAACCTAAACAAAAAACCCCTGAAAATCATTCAGCTTGGTTAGAACGTTTGACAATAATAGTATTAAGTAGTGGGTTATCCAAATAGGGCTTCATCAAATTTTTTTGGCAACAAAGATAATAAACCGGACACATACATTTATAACGCATACATCCGTTCGCACACATACACACGTACAGTACGTACACACATAGTGCAGATGTGTGTGTAGGATAAGCTATAGACTCTGAGGGATTTATCTATTGAGTGTGTGGCGTCGTATGATTGATTGTGGCCGCGGACAGAGGCCCTTGTGTCACGTATTAGCTGATACAAGACAGGAAAACGCCTATTTGTCACAATGTTTAAATGTATCTTGCTATATCATCGTGTTTTGCTTCACTTTACTGTATTGTTTAATCGTCTTTGTTCCATGTAGTTGATTTCTGTTGTACATGTTCTGGTAAAGTGCGTGTTTTGGATGTGCGTTCATTGGTATTAGGTGGTAAAGTTCATGATGTAACGAAATTCATCATCATCATCAGCCTTAAACAGTCCACTGCTGGACTAGGCCTCTACTTTGAAAGGAGGCATTGGCCTACTATACCACGCTGGCCAAACGGGGTGGTATAGGGTTTGTATCAAGTTTTCCTTCTCTTACAGTGCTGTTCTCTGCATAATATGCTCCCTCTGTCGGCTTTTACGACACCCATTCATGTAACGAAATTATTTGACAGATTTTTTATAAAACTACTTGAATTTGAATCTTCGACTACTAATTACAATTCTATTTTGGCAAAGCAATACCTATAGTCCTGTATAGACAAAATTATCTACCTTTTTCTTGTAATATAAATATGTACAAACCAAAAACTACGTTATATAAAAGCCGTATGAAATACTTTGCTGCCTAGTTAAGTTTATTTTTTGTTTTAAGTAGCTGGTGTTCGTAGCAGGAAAGTTCTGTTCATACTACATGACAAGATCTCCAAACTTACGAATTTTACATGATAGGCTAGTTACAAATATATTTGCTCCTTCAATCATCATCCTCCTAGCGTTATCCCAGTTGCAAGCCGGGATCCGCTAACTAGTCAATCGGATTTGATTGAATATTAGCTTTTCACACATACATAGCAACTGCCTGTTCGACCGCCGTAACCCAAAGGGATGAAGATATGCCAGGTTTTAGACTAATGTCAGTTTATTCAGAGGCTTGAAACGGGGCAAGTGACAATTAACAATTTAACACGCACATAACTCCGAAAATTCAGTGTTGCGCGCCATGGGTTCGAAGCCTGCATTGCAGACTGTTGGTACCTTTACTAGGCTATTGCTGCCTCACTAGGCTATCGCTGACTTTATACTTATTGTTCCTTCAAATGGCATTGAAATAATCTGGACAATATTGTAAAATATATCTACCTCGTGAAGAATACGAAAAGTTATAAAGTACAAGCCAAGGTAAAATTATGTCTCGTAATTGTTCTCGGTGTCTTAGAAAATATTCATTGTTACATGAATAATCGATTCACCTTTCCAACACAGAACGACCTTTCTTAAACATCAAAGTAATTCCTTCCATGAATTCGACAACTTAATACAACGAAGCAACTTTCCGATCGAACACCTTTTTATAATTAAAACGTTGCCTTGGCAGTCATTATGACTATACAAATTTTTACAGCCAATCTTGCAGATTCGTACTAGTTGATTTACCAGAAACTATAAAAGTAATTTAATATGAATGCAAATGACCGTAGAAACCTTATGGTGGGATCTCATACTTTTAACTTTCTCCACGGTTTGGCGAAATAAAAAGTTTAAATATATCAAGTAATGAAATATGAAATTATTTTATAGTTTTACACTACATAGTAAGCAATTTTCGTCATATATTTCAACCACTGTAAGTTTAGTTTTCCCAGCAAACGTGTCAAAACGAAACACCACTATCATAAATTCTTTCAAACTCTACTACGGACATAACATAATAGGTGTCACAATAGCATTGTGACGCTGGCCAGACCTGTTAGTAGGCAGGCATAGGGTTTAATGTTGAGTTTTCCATCACTTCCCAAATATACTACTTGCTTCATATTATTTTCCTTCTTACGACAAACACTGACGAAAACGAAATAGAAAAAAAGTTACATACGAAATATATTCAATTTACGTAAAATAACCGTGCCTCAGGCATCCCCACTATTTATAAATGAAAAACCTAATAAACAGGAGTTCAGTAGTTTTTTAATTTATCGCGTTCATGTAAACAAACGCGATCAAGATTTCATTTTATAATATGTATAAAAAATCAAAAATTTCACACTTTTGAATATATAACATCAATAGGGATTGACACAGCGGAGTTATTACGCTTCGGCGGTTTTTATATTTTATCAATTTAATGAATAGTTAGTGTGCGTTTTCACCTCGATATTAATCTCATACATATTGAATGGACATCCAAATAGGTATGATTAATGTGATTCGGAATATTATTTTCGCCGCTTGTTTTAAATTTAGAAGTAAACCATAAACAGGGTTTAGGTTTAAATTATAATAACGGCAACGATAGTGGAGATACCAACAGACTGCCATGCAGAGGCTATCGGTTTGGAATCCATGGCCGGCATTACTGACTATTCGGAGTTATGTGTATATTGAATTGTTAATTATCGCTTGCCCCGTGGCTCGGAGAGTACGTTAAGCCCTCGGTCCCGGCTGTCATGAATATTATTGACAGTCGTTATAGGGTCGAAATAAACTGACACTAGTCTTAATCATGAAATATCGGTATCCCTTTGGGTTGCAGAGGTCCGACAGGCAGTCGCTAGTCGCTCTGTGGAAAATATAAAAAATTATATTCAGTCAAATCCGGTTAGACTAGTAGGTGGACCCCGGGTTACAATTGGGTTTTACAAATAAAGTTATGAGTATGACACGCTTTGTGTATCTATATGTAATACGTTCCCCAATCAAATTCTATTCACTACGGTAAATTGATAATGTGTTTTTTGTTGGGTGGTTAATTCTAATCAGTTCTCATACTGAATTATATTATACCAATTCATGGTTATCCACTTATTATAGGCGTTTTTTTTCGCCTTTGATGCCCGTAGAGTTAGCAGCCTGGTGGTAAATGGAAGTCTTTGTTCATGCTCATGATTAGCATTTGTACCAAAATCCTTGGGTTTCAAGGCAAATGCCATCAAGCAGCATCAAGGGATAACGCTAGAAAGATAATGATGATTAATGGCCAGCGTTATGTTAGCTAGGTACTGATAACGTATCAAACTGAAGCTAAAAGGAATGGAAATTATACCTTTCAATAATTTAGATCTCAGCTTTAGCCAGCAGTATGCGCAAGATGGATACCTATCTATAGTTCGAAAAGAGGCACAAAATAAATCAAGGTGCACATCACCCAAAATTCCTGGCTGGGAATCGAAGGCTTAGTAGTTAAGGTACCAAACTATTAGATCAATGGTCAATTTAGTGTATCGTTAAGTCACATAGCAGTATTGTCTACCGAATAAAGTACAAAAAGTAAAGTCCTTCATCAGAACCTTGTTGTGAAAATGTGTTTTAAAAAGTACTTAATAGTAAGGCATTTTAAAAGTTTAAATCACCAATTGATAATGTATTTTGGTTGCCTTGTTACATCAAAGTCTTTTTGTTACGTACCTGTAGTAATTAATTAATGTAGATGGTGTCAGGGTAACAGTCCGTTACAGAATTATTTATAGTATCGACCAAGTAACAAGTAGGTACTAAATAATCAATTCATTTCAATGTTGAAAGATATTTCAAGCACGATATCCATCGCTTTTATATTTATCTAAAAATATTATTATTCGTAGTTCATTTCTATTTGACAGATTCTGATAATTGAGTTTGAAAAATATGTAGACGTAAGTTTTTAGGTATACTTATTTGACTGTTTCCTGGCTGCAGATCGACTGGTAAGGATTATTCCTTTTAGCCATGAATGCCTACTACGTATCTACAGTATTTTGAGCATAATATTAAAAAGTTGTGTCAAAATAGATACATATATGTATTAATATTAATCAAAGGTGTAGGTAAACACGGTATGGCGGTTATCACTGAAATTGTTGTCAGCATTATTTAAAATGAGGCTTAGATAAAAATTGAGCTTAATGCAGACAAGCCAGAATATAAAGCAATGTAAGCTGGATTTGCCACTGGTTACCGCATGAATATAGCTATTGACAAGATTAAACGATTCCGTGACCTCCGGGTTCATATGTGTCACTAATCACAAATCCGTGCCTCGGAGATCACGTAAAGCCGCCGCCCTGTCGCAGCTGTCATGAAGATCTATGGCAGTCTTTGCGAAAACTATGCCTTTTAATGTAATGAAACTCGTTTGAACGACAAAATACGATTTTTCGAAGGTTGAGTTGAATTCTTTTATTAAATCTAGATAGACTTAAAAGTCGAACCCTAACACCTATAGCTTCTAGCACAACATTAAAATGATAATAATATTCTGATTAAAAGCAACTGAGTGAAAGATAATCGATAATATTATGTAGATCGGTTACAACTTACTCTTATGGGAAATCCCTTTTGTGGATTGTTCTGCGGTCGCCCTCTGGTTGATAACAAATTGATTCCCAAGTGCGTCGTCTGCTAATTCTCGACGATGTGGGCTTTGCCGACAGTGTACTAATGACGTTATATATAAATTTAAATAATGAGATATAGTCGTGATTAAATACTCTATTTAACGTTTCCATCAGATCGAATTATTTTAGATTGATCGATTAATATTAGTGATCCTATATTTATCTGTTCTACAAATTGACTAAGACAAAAGTAGCCAATTATACCTATAGGATTTTGATTACATCTTCTCATTTGTGTTTTGAACACTTTGCCAATTGCAACGCCAACAGAACACAGAAGAGGGCATTGTCAGTTTAAATATCGGTATTCTCTTCCTAATACATTTTGCTACTGATACAATATCAATGCCCCAGATATGGATATTGCTTCGGTTGTTGTATTCGTATGTACCTACACCACAATCTCAACCAGAAAATCAACTTTGAAAGTTCCAGTGAATCAAAATCCCGCTTACTTGGAGTCCTGCTACGAGTAAGGAGATTTTTCGGGTCGCAACAGCTGAGTTTGATAGTCAAAATTCGGGTCTGCCAATGTGTGGAACACTCCTTACATTGCGAACGGCTGGTAGCGCCATCTACCTTTCCATCGAAACTAATCCCATCAACGTCCATGGTTGGTCGCTGCTTGGCCAATGCGAGCGATGCCTTTTGTTTCTATCCCTCTCTATCCCATTCCCAAGGTGGGCCACGCCTTTCGCGGATTGGTCGCGGCGATCGTCGACGCGAGAGACAGTCCAGAACTTTCGAGAACATTCGATTCGCTATATACGTGTCGGCCATACCGTACTACACCGCGCCGCGCCCGCTATAATTATTACCGCTTATATAAACCGCTCGCAAGTGGAAGTGATTTGTGTAGTGAAGTGAATCAAGCAGCTTCATCCCGAAACACCAGGAGACTGCCCTTCTGAGACGAAGAAGATCGCCGTACGAGGTAAGTGCCCCCGTCCTTGGAATATCCTATACCCACTCACAATCATCTCTCCCATTCCAATCCTACATCCTCTTCCCTTATCTTTTCTAGGCGAGCAGAACTCGCCTTAATACAGTCCATTTTCCTTCCCCAAGTCGCCTAGAACCTTACGGTTTCGGTGTATCGCCGAACCATTTTTTTGGTCCATACGAGTCGGATTCATTTACGTTTTTATACGTTATATCGCTATACCTAGGCAGTTATAGCACCTAGCTATACTCCTAATATATTCACATAACCGTCACATGGTTGTTTCCGCCCGCATCAGTAGGTAAACTTTTATGTAGCTACCTACTTACTCAATTATTATTTCTGGAACTATCATAGTTGTCTTGTAAATCTCATATTTCGAGCAACTTTTAATTCCACAGCTCTAAAGTGTTGCTTACTTAGCCTACTTAGGTAAAATAATAGCTACATTAGATATTCTTATTTTGTTTCGTTCTCATTAGCTTATACTTACGTAAGCATGTCACAACAAAAGAAGTCACGCGTGTCGGAAGACAAAGAGATGACAATCTTAGAAGCAAAACGCAATATTTTATTTGAGCGTATTCAAAACATCTATGAACGCTCAAAAACCGCATCTATTTCCGACAGTAATAGCGAAGCATTTCTCAGTTATTGTATGACAGTAGATAGTATTCGAACAGATTTTCATAAGTTGTTAGACGATTATAACGCAAGATTACTTTCTATCAATCCTGATGAAAAACCGAACTATCATGCGTACACCTCATTCGAAGATCTTTATTGTATTATTAAGCGTATACAATCGCAATTGGAGGGTAAATGTTCAGCAGAGCCCGTCGCCGCGGCCCGCAAGCCGAAATTACCGCCAATCGAGATTATGTCGTTTGACGGAGATATGTATACGAAATTGGCCGTTATTCTATGCGAGCTTTAAGTCTACAGTGCACGATAATGGTTCCCTGACAGATGCTGACAGGTTGTACTATTTAATAAGTAAACTGTCACCGAAGGCCCAGTCCGTATTTGCAGATGTCACACCCAGTGCTGAGAATTATCAGGTCATATTTCAGTCACTACTTGATAGATATCAGGACACGCGCGTCCTAGCGGCTACTTACTTTGACCAAGCTTTAAATCTCAAACTGTCCGGTGCCGCATCTGTCTCGAATTTCCAGCTGTTTATTGATAACTTCGTAACCGCGGTTAATTCTCTTAGGAACTTAAAATTAGAAGATCTTTCCGACTTTATGTTGCTTCAACTCGCGTTAAAAAAGTTTGACACTGATATAATTCGCGCATTCGAGATGACGGAACGCAATAATAAAATACCTACACTAGATAGTTTTATTTCGTTCATCAAAGATCAGTGTCGAATATTTCATAATACGCAGTCTGGTTCACCTGGCCCGTCTAACACTAACAGCAACAAACAAAGGTTGAATAAATCGCGAAATAGTAATAATAACTCGGTCCCTGATCCGCAATCTTACGTAACATGCTCGGAATCTAATAGTAATAATTCACAGAAGTGTCTGTGCAGTAATGTGGTGCACGACCATTTATATAAGTGTCCCACCTTTAATAATTCAAATCCAACCGCTCGTTTTAAATGCGTAAAAGATAACAAAGCTTGCATTAATTGCTTAAGCATAAAACATAAAACAAGTAATTGTTCTAGTAAGACAAAGTGTCGCTTATGCAATAAAAACATCATTATTATACGTCGCAGGTGCAGGCCACGGTGCCTTCCCCCTGCACGCCTCAGGGCGAAGTATCGTTGTGTACGACGTCCATTACGCGGGCGACGCGCACGTGAGGACGGCACTCGCGCATCTATAATGATCCGCGCAGGGCCAAAACACAGTGTATGACGCGTAAGACTGTTCTGTTAGCGACAGCGCAAGTTATCGTATATGATGTTAATGGGTCGCCGCACATGGTACGTTGTCTGCTAGATAGCGCATCTCAGACCAATTTAATAACGTTTGAGTTATTCAAACGCCTCGGATTATGGAATAACTTTAAAAATACTAACTCAACCGTCAAAGGGATAGGCGGATCAGAAAAACATTGCAAGGGTTCCGTAGATATTAAAATACATTTGCGTTTTGATAGGAATATTAATTTTAACATTTCTTCGCTTAACGTGGAGCGTATTACGGACGCATTGCCGAACGCTAATGTAGACGTAGCATCACTCACTCACCTCGAGTCATTGCCGCTGGCAGACGCGGAGTTTGCGAATCCGGCAGGCATTGATCCTTTGATCGGAGCTTCAATATTTCCGCACTTGCTACTTAATAAAATAGTACGTAGTGAGCGATATGATTTACCGCCCGCTATTGAGACGGTGCTTGGGTATGTGATTATGGGTACCGTACCTACGTTACATACTTCTCATTGTATTACGTCTTGTTGTTGTTCTGCTCTTCAAGAGATCAAGGTGGGTGCTAAAACTGTGTGTAAGATAAAGCACTAATTAGCTATGCTATGCTATGCTATCCTATGCTATGCTATGCTATGCTATGCTATGCTACGCTATGCTACGCTATGCTATGCTGTGCTATGCTATGCTGTGCTATGCTATGCTACGCCATGCTATGCCATGCTATGCCATGCTATGCTATGCATGCTATGCTACGCTATGCTACGCTATGCTGCGCTATGCTGCGCTATGCTGCGCTATGCTGCGCTATGCTGCGCTATGCTGCGCTATGCTGCGCTATGCTGCGCTATGCTGCGCTATGCTGCGCTATGCTGCGCTATGCTGCGCTATGCTGCGCTATGCTGCGCTATGCTGCGCTATGCTGCGCTATGCTGCGCTATGCTGCGCTATGCTGCGCTATGCTGCGCTATGCTGCGCTATGCTGCGCTATGCTGCGCTATGCTGCGCTATGCTGCGCTATGCTACGCTATGCCATGCTACGCTATGCTACGCCATGCTTTGCCATGCTACGCTATGCTACGCTATGCTACGCCATGCTACGCTATGCTACGCCATGCTTTGCCATGCTACGCTATGCTACGCTATGCTACGCCATGCTACGCTATGCTACGTCATGCTACGCTAAGCTACGCTATGCTACGCTATGCTACGCCATGCTACGCTATGCTACGCTATGCTACGCTATGCTATGCTAAGCTACGCCACGCTACACTACACTATACTACACTTCCGCTTTGTATATGGATGACCTTGCCTGTAGTGTCATACCCGCTCCGCTAGCAATTTCGCTTTGTGAAGAGCTCATACAGCTTTTCAAGCGAGGCCAGTTTGATCCTGTCAAATGGACAAGCAACTCTAAGGAGGTTCTCGCACGCATACCAGATTCTCATAAGGCTTCTCCAGACATTGAGTTTGAGAAGTCTGTACCGCATAAGGTTCTCGGTTTACGCTGGGACAAATCCTGCGATAGCTTTCGGTTTGACGTCTCACCACCAGATGATAAGTGCACCAAACGCACTATGCTGTCCACAGTGGCTCGACTACGGGACATAATGGGTTTTGTGGCTCCCACAATATCAAAGAACTTTGGCTATCAAAGTGTGAGTGGAATGAAACACCCCCTGACCATATTGTCGCCGCTTGGGGCCAGTTTTTTATTGAGCTTACCACGCTCAATCAAATTACTATTCCGCGTCATCTTGGGTTGTTAGATGGATGTACCATCAACTTAATAGGTTTCGCTGACGCCAGCGAGCGTGCTTACGGCGGAGTCATATATCTGCAAGTCCGCATTCGTTCTAACTACTCGGTGCAGTTAGTTTGTGCCAAGTCTAAGGTCTCGCCTGTTAAACCCATTTCGGTTGCGAGACTGGAGTTGTGCGCGGCCCTTCTGCTGTCTCAGTTGCTCCGCAAGGTTCAAGACACAGTTTTGCCCCACTACCCTATTAATAAAATATACGCATTTTTTTACTCCAAAGTAGTGCTCGCTTGGATTCATTCTTCTCCTCATCGCTGGCAGACTTTTGTCGCCAACCGCGTTAGCAAATTGATTGAACTTGTTCCCGCTACTTGTTTCAATCACGTCGCGGGTTATCGTACTCGTCTTCAGGAAGAACTTTCCATAGATCATATTGACTGGAAGTTTATTCCACCAGCATCACCATATTTTGGTGGATGTTGGGAAAGCATGGTCAAAGTAATTAAAACGCATCTCTTCAAGGTTATAGGTCACTTCCGGCTCTCATGGCCGTTAGCCATCGTAGAGAAATTGCATACTTCCAAGGACGGTACAACCCGCGTTGTTACCGTGAAAACCGCTAAAGGGAGTTACGTGCGCCCTATTGTACGTCTCTGTCCGCTTCCAACTCAGTGAGATCTAGCCTGAACTTGGACCTACCTCTTAGTTTAAGTATTTAGTTAGTAGTTTTCGCTATTATTGCGTTTGTAGTTTTCGCTAAAGTTAATTTAGATTAATTTTATTGTCATATCGCTCTCTTAGCCTATTGATGGGTTGTGCGGTAGTACACCCAACATAGCTAAGTTCAATTCTATTTCTTTTAAAGGCAGCCCTTTAGGACCGGGGGGATATGGTAGCGCCATCTAGCTTTCCATCGAAACTAATCCCATCAACGTCCATGGTTGGTCGCTGCTTGGCCAATGCGAGCGATGCCTTTTGTTTGTATCCCTCTCTATCCCATTCCCAAGGAGGGGCACGCCTTTCGCGGATTGGTCGCGGCGATCGTCGACGCGAGAGACAGTCCAGAACTTTCGAGAACATTCGATTCGCTATATACGTGTCGGCCATACCGTACCGCACCGCGCCGCGCCCGCTATAATTATTACCGCTTATATAAACCGCTCGCAAGTGGAAGTGATTTGTGTAGTGAAGTGAATCAAGCAGCTTCATCCCGAAACACCAGGAGACTGCCCTTCTGAGACGAAGAAGATCGCCGTACGAGGTAAGTGCCCCCCGTCCTTGGAATATCCTATACCCACTCACAATCATCTCTCCCATTCCAATCCTACATCCTCTTCCCTTATCTTTTCTAGGCGAGCAGAACTCGCCCTAATACAGTCCATTTTCCTTCCCCAAGTCGCCTAGAACCTTACGGTTTCGGTGTATCGCCGAACCAACGGCTTTGTTTCAAAGTTTTTTTTTTTTTTAAAGACTACTCCCGCACTAGGAATAAATCCTGTGTCGCGGGGGACTTTACAAACATACAACTAACGGACAAAATGGACACCCAGAATCAAAACAACACTTTATGGATCACACAAAGTGTTGTCTCGTGTGGGAATCGAACCCACGACACTCGGCGCAGTGTCAAGCGGTGAGGCGACCGCTTAAACCACTACGACAACCGTGCAGTTATGAACAGTTTTTCACAGTACAGCACAGTACTTATTCGATATCCTCGATAGTTTTCAGTTTCACGCAACGGGACAGGGACGTGGAGTTGGGAAATCAGCCCGTGCTATACTATAGTTTGTGACGTTGTTCTTAACACTCTGAGGTCTCTGCAACTACTTCTACTATTTCTTCAATTCATTTACCGACTATTCAGAATCTACAATACAATAAATCTATATAATCTAAACACAATGCTAAAACTGTTAATAGTAAAACTGTTTTTAAATTATTTCCACAATTTTATGTTCAAAACGCTTTATTCACATTCTTAAACAGTGAACATTCGAGAATTATGCCTGTTTTCCGGTAACGAGCGATTAAGCTGATGTATGGCTCACATTTAGGGTTGCCAGATAAGATTCATTAGACATGGACTTGGATTCTAAAATCGTTCATGTGACATGATTTCACATCAACTTCAGGAAATTCCAAGATGCTTTTTTTATCAGTACTTCAAAATACTTTTTTCGCTATTCATCTCGAGAAGACTTTTCAATATCAATTTTATTGCTTATTTACACATTTGCAGATTTACGTGCAATGGCATTATAACGGAGTAGGATCGATACCAAATTATTTAGTAGTTTTGAGACATGTCGAAGAAAATCTTGTCGTAGAATAATAGAGAGGATAGTACTTCCTCGGTGTTGCTGAAATCAGCAAGACTCCAGATACTAACAAAATTTCCCAATTATTTGGACATCTAACCCACATTTTACGAGTGTTGTTTACGCAGTTCATAGTGCATTTTATACACGTTTTAAAGTAGATATATTTTTAACAATTGAACGCTTTTGTACCGATCTACGCGATTGTCGGTAAACTTGCGACGTTTACCGGCAATCGCGTAGATCGGTTTGTTGAGTAAACCCCGCATTGTGTACAATAACGCTATTCTGACCTTTTTCCGCCTTGCATCTGTATTCGATCCGATAGTTTTAGATTTGCATGTAAAACGTATAAATGGATCTCATCTGTATGTATTCTCGTGGAGTGCTCTTAACATAGGGCTGGCCGCTCTCTCATATTTAATTTAAAACTACACTGTGCCCCCGGTTCACAGTAACTTGCTTAGGTTATGTACCTTTGTACATAACCTAAGCAAGTTACTGTGAATAAGTTATCTCTTTAGATAAGCTGCAACAAAGTTACATAGCATGTGCACACAGTGCAACACAACATTTGTTTTAGCTGTGTAGCCAGTGACTTTGTACCGTAATCTGAATCTTTGCAACGCGTTTCGTAATGGCGCTCATTTTTTAATTCAAACCGTTTATGAATCATAAAAATAAATGCCGTACACAATAATCACTTCGATCCCTTAACATGTATTCCTTAAAATTCGTTGTAAGATTTTTGCTCTGTAAAACATGCTTACGAAAATTCATTATAAAACGCGTGAGAGCTTATTTAGCCATTCTTAAATAATTCAGCATAATATGACTTAAGGAAAACAGAAGTGACATTCTATGGAGCGGGTATTAATTGTTTATTTTAGAATATATAAGGAATTTTTATTTCAAGTAAATAAACAATGTTCCCTTCCATTATTGTAAACAGCAACGTAATAGGCTTACGGACGGACGCGAGCCATGGACAAACAAAGGCTTTTTATACGTTTTTTCTCTACTTAATTTGACGTGGTAAACAAAGCGGACTAACGAGAAGTGGATCTACTCTTTTATTCATAATTATTATAAGAGCAGAGGCATTCTATATGACTATCTATACAAAGCTGCGCGGCGCCCGTTGGAAAGTAAATGCAAACACATGAATACGAACCTTCGTACTTTCGACTACGGTATTTAATAAAGGGGAAAATGGGTTTTATTTTAATTAAACATGCATATTTTTTATTTTTATTATAAATTTATTATATTCCTCTTATTCATTAATAAGTTTACATAAACCAAAATGGCAAATTTATTAAAAATTACAGCCTTATAAATGAGATCGTAGGTTTTATGCTAAATTAACAATGGTAACATTTTTAAAGATATTTTATAAGTAGATATTCTTAAAAGTAAATGTGAAAAGTAATTTTCAAATATTATAAATAACGAATGAAATAAAGTAATGAAGCAAAAATTTTGGTAAAAATCTATCAAGTTAAGGCCGCTGCATACGTAACGGGTTTTTTCACGGACGGGACGGAACGGGACGGCACGGGATATTTTAGAAATATCGTTTCGTACGAAATGTATATGGAAGCGCATATGTCACGGAGACACGGACGGGCCGGGTACGTGGCACTGACGGGGCGGGAAAAATATCGTCACCAACGATGTTTAGCACGTCCCGCCCCGCGCGTGCCCCGTCCCGTCCGTGTTTCCGCTACGTATGCACAGTCACTCCGTTCGTTCCGGAGAGAAAAGTAGTGTTGGACGTTAGCATCAGCGTCGAAAATGGACGACGAAAAACTAATCGAGTGTGTACGTCACATCCAGCATTATATAATTTAGCTACCTCAAAGTATTTAGACCATAGAGATATTAGAATAGAGTGGCAGAACAGTACCTAACTCAATACTGTGTCGTGTCCGTCGGTGCGAGAGAGAACGCAACATTAAAGGCCCCTGCATCTCTCTCTAACAATACATGCACAACATCAACATTACGCAGTGGCGTGCTACCTGTAACTATTATTTATATCAGTTTATCAGTAATCAACATTTTAAAAATATATAAACTTTTTTGTCACTTCAAACTATCTTCGTGTATCAATAAAAACAACTTTTTAACTATTAATGTGATGATGAACAGTGGCGTAGGAAGGGGGGGGGGGGCGGCGGGGGCGGTCCGCCCCGGGTGCCACCCTTTTCCCTTTTAGGGGTGCCACCCATCCAAAAAAAGGGGTGACACCCACAACTCAACTAAGAACAATGTACAAAAACATAGGCACTAGCTCAGCACTACGAGAGTTAGCACGGAATTGTTAGGCGTGTCGACTAAAAAAAAAAAAAAGGTCATCCGCCAACTAGTAAAATTGCAGTCGAATTATCACTCATTGGAGACGGTAATCATTTATTGCATTCATAACTTTACAACAGATAGAGCTTGGACATAACTTGAAGATGTCGGCGCGTAGTGTTGCTGCGCATGCGCGGCGCGCGCTGTTGGCGTGCGCGGCGCAACGAACGTGGCGTTGATCGATACCTACTTGTCGAACGATCTGATGATTTATTTTCCAGTAAAGCAAAACATACTTTTGACATACGAAAATACTGATAAACTTGAGTCTCATCATCCAGAAGTTCTTTGTAGAGAGTGTGGTATTCTCCTTCCTGTTTTCTAATCTGCCATGTAGGATGTACTTACAGAGAATCTCCTTTTCTTGTTCACGGTCGTAATTGCTTTGTCATCTAGAGCAATAGCAATTAAAGTCAATTATTGAAATGAAAAATCCATATTTCCTTCTTCACAACACTAGCACGTTAGATCCGATTCACTGTTACGGTACGTATGCATTAAGAACACGCGTTCCCGTCATGAACGAGGCAGTCACGTCCCGTTCCCGTTCACGCCCCGTCCGAGGAATGATCTCGTTACGTATGCAGCGGCCTTTATACATTTGTGACAAACGTCAAGTTTCTGCTCCCCGCACAACGTTTCATTGCTCTGGGTGCAACTACTTTTAGTCCTCCTTTGCTTAGCGGAGGGACACAAGGCTCATATTGCCATGCCCTTTTTTTTTGTACAGGAGGCACATCAGTCGCATTATTTTCGCCAGTCTCAATTTGTAGAATTCAAAGTACTACTTCCTGGCATATTTAATATCTGTTTAATTGAGCCCCGCAGACCAGTTTGAAGAGTTGTATTGTCAATATTTTGGCATGTGCGATTGGATTAGCTTGCGATGCAGAGCTTTTAGGTATTCACGCCTTGATGGTTTTTTGTTAGCCTCTATATCAGTAGTTATATATAAATAACGTAACTATTTATAAATGCAATGTTCAGCATTCCATAAGAAAGGCACA
Organism: Euclidia mi; assembly: GCA_944739405.2. Taxonomy (NCBI): domain Eukaryota; kingdom Metazoa; phylum Arthropoda; class Insecta; order Lepidoptera; family Erebidae; genus Euclidia; species Euclidia mi. The sequence continues at coordinate 24,729,698 of OX123202.2, forward strand.
ATGCCCAGCGCAGTGTTTTTCTACTGCAAGAAGAAGAAGAAGAAGCAAGGGAACAAACACATCTGGTCCAAAGTGCCTACTCCTCCTTTTGTTTGGTGGTAAAATTCAACCATTGTGGGCTTTTTAGTGTTTACTTTTAGTATTTCCTTCTTCACATGATACAGTAAATAGTTATTTGTGCAACAAGAGAGCAAAGTTGTTTTTTGTTTCGAGTGCTGATTTTGAGTCCCGAGTAAGCGAAGGATTCTATGATTGATTCACGAGCGTAGCGAGTGAATCAAAGTTAGAATCCTGAGCGCGGTGAGGGACTCAACAGCACGAGATACAAAAAACTTTGCTCTCGTGTAGCACACATAACTTTTCACCACAGCAGTGAGAACACATATTACTTAGGAGACATAGAAATGAACAGGAATAGATTGAATTCTGCATAATCACTTGTTGATTTAACTCTTCTTGTGTTAAAATACAGTCATCATCGCTAGTTTCACTCATGTTTTTAGATTATTTAATATATTAATATAATTTTACACGTTACGCTATACCTACTGTATCAGCGAAATTTTTATTCCCGCTACTTTTTTAAATCGCGTTTTTTCAAATGTATCATTGTTGTAATTCTAAATAAAAATTTATTGGTTAAATACTAATTTTATACTACTAATTAGACTTACCTATTTTTATTTTAATCCAATAATAAATTAAACATGTAAACAATAACATATAAAAAAGTAATATATTTTGGTATATCTGTATAATCTTTATTACAAATATCTTTTTTTTTGCGTTGCCGTAGGTGTATTCTTTGAGTTCGAATTGCAAAATCGAATTTCGAATTCGAAGGAGTTTGTTTTTTCACTCACTTTTTATATGCATGTGAAAGAGACAGAGCACAGTAAAATTCGAATGTTTGAAATTTATGGCTGAATAATGTCAATTCGTGGCAGAATGAATGATGAATTTTCTACATCGCTGTCGTCTTCTAATAATAACTGACGAAGTATATCTAAACAACGCATAATAAATCATTAAAGGTAAATAAAATAAATAAACAAAACAAAAAAATAACGCAAGACTTCACCAATTAAATAAGACAAAATGTGACGTTAATACTAACCTTCGTTGATGCGACGAGCCATGGTTGCTGGAACGGCGCTCACGGTGCCCCCCCCCACTCAAAACACTACCCTCAGTTGGGGGAGCAACGGGTCGACTGAGATTAGCTAAAGTGTAGAAGCAGTGCGATCGTGCGCGCAAAAGTTAGCACGATTTAAACAAACCCGCGTAGTCGAATCGACGAAGGTTCGTAATCTAGGGATAAAGTCGCTGAGCTACTTTATACGTACCTACCTGATACACATAAAATGAAAGAAATCATTGTTGATAAAAACCCGGTCTACTGCATGTCGAGTCACTCCATACAATTTCGAGTTGTTTAGTTGAAATAAGTTTATGTTAGTCTACTATTTCTTGTTAACGTGTAACGTAAAAATTCACGGTGGATACACCGAGAAAATTACTGGTTGATCGAAGGCTATAGAGCCTGAGCCGTCACTTACGGCAATATTGCCAGCGGCTGGTATGTGACGAGGTACACTAAATAACAGCGGTGCACGTGTGAGGGACAAACAGTTTTGTATAAAATTGTGTGGCAAAAACTTATTTACTCTATATAATAAATTAATTGGGTTGAACTTAGTGTTTTATGCAATTCACTACACCTAATGATATCTTAACAGAGATTACGCACTTGGACCCCATGGCACCGAACGCTTCGACTTCAAACCGCTAAAATACATAAGCCTCTACTAGATATAAGTTTCAGGGTCTCCGCCGAAGCAGCAGCACCCGCACACCCAACTGCGTTAAAAAGATAAGATGCTGCAATGCAATGGTGTCGACCTTGTCAGATTTTCTCTGTCAATCGTTTTGTGAAACAGGCGAATGTGCGATGGTTTGTGCGAATGCAGATGCTGTTGTAGCGACATCTATCTCTGAATAGGCTACTACTATTGATCGTTTTGAACTTATTGTCAATTCTAGAAATGACATTAGTTTTGCCGGATATTACGATTGGAAGAAGTAGGTTATTTCACATTGTTACAGTTTCTCGAAGCAAGATGACACATTCTATTAATTTTATTACTAATCGAATGCAATAAGTGTCAAGTGGGGTAGCGTAACTTAGGATCTAATTAATCTAATGGCGTCGATAGCACTCGTGCCTGATGTCAGCTATAGATAATATTGTCATTGGAATTAGATTATTAACTGTCACCATTAGTAAATTACATAAAGTCAGTCAAGCCTGTCACTCGAACGACATTTGGAAACAATTCTGGCTGTCGACATGACGCCTCCAACCATTCTAGTGAACACATTCGTGAAAGTCGAAAGTAAACCTTACATCGATAATGTATCAAAAATATTCATAATATGCGAAATACCTTTCGGTATCATCCGATTGCCCCTTCTTGGGGTCAGTCCCATATTCACTTTAATATTACTTCTCTACCCTTTGGCATTGAGTGTTTATTTGATAAACTTCTTTAACATTATTGACGATCTTTATCTCTTAGACTTCGCTATTGGAGCGTCCGTGTTCCAGGGTTTATTTTTCATGGTATTCAATTTATTAACCATTAAAAGAATGCAGCGCTATTATAACGAATTGAACGTGTTTGATAAAGAGGTTGGCTGCATACCCAAGATGGGAAAGGGGACAATCCGTAACATAATACAAACAGTATTGATGCTTCTGTATACCGCTTCTGTATTCATCGCTCCTTATATCATCACTTCGTTAAACCCACAGTATCTGGAATTAATACCAGTCATAGCTTGTCATGTTTTTGAAGTTCATTTTATTGGCCACTTGCTTAGCCTATTGATACCAAGGTTGCGTCTAATCAACTATTTCATGGAGTTGTCTCTGAGTAATACAAAAATCACTAAAACTACTAACGTGGAAGAATTTGGTTTTATGAGTACCAATGGCAATAAAGCTATGTGTAAAATGCAAAAGCTGATGAATCTCTACCATACAGTCATTAAAGCCTACAATTTTTTAATTGAAGCGATTAAATGGCAGGTAAAGCTTCCTTATCTCACAGATGTATTCGGTCGTGAGTTCAAATTGTCAATTAAATTTCTTTAAAGCTCTGAAAGCTTGTTTTTCAAAGTGTTGTAAACAAAGCAAATCCAGGTAAAAAGCCAAATCTGTTTGACGGGAAAAGGCGCTTAATAAGCCAGGAGAATTCTAACATCTTATTTGAAAAATTGTGTCACGAAATGGGAATACACACGAATATTTCTGGAGTTACCAAAATTTCATGTATTTTGTGACTTGAGCAAGTCTCAGTTTTCAAGTACCGAAATTGTTTTTTTGCAGTTGCTTGTTACAATAGTAGCGGCTTTTATCAGCATTTTGTGTTACTGTTATCACGTTTCTTACTCTTTGATAAAAGATGAGGTAAGTGGTTTAATGGTTAAAATATTTGTTTTTTGTCTCTTTGATTAGGATTTTAAAAATAATTGTTACTTTCTTTGTTAATATAGCAGCGCTATAATTTTATTCTATCAGTGTCTGGGGATTCCTTAAAGTAAAACTAGATTCTAAATAACATTCTAAATAGAAAATCTTAAAACATATGAGTATATTTGATTCTTGTATAGGTATACTAGAATAAAATATACTACTACGAACCATGTGGTTCGTAGTCCGTTCAAATGTAGTTTATTCGAAAATATCCTTTTATACTATAGAGTCATAAAATGAACATAAATATACTCAAATAAATTCTATCGATTTTACAAATAAGGAAAATGTCGAACCGTAGAGCGCAACTGGAACCCTGTCCTTCGGAGTTAAATATCGCCCTACTTCTTTGTAAGGGAAAATTTTAACAAATTATCGGAATAATTAATTGTAATTTTTTACGTTTGTTGTATATAATATAAATTTTAAGATAGTTGAGTAGCATATTGTTGCAAAAATATGTCGAATTTATAGTAGTAATTTATAGAGCTCCTAGACTTCGCCTGCGGCTCCGCCCGCGTGAATTATACAACTAAATCTTTCAGGTATCACACTATACATATATTGGTGAAAATCGTTCAAAAATGCGTTCAGTAGTTTTTGAGTTCATCGCGTTCATCTCGTTACTAACAGAGTGGACGGCTAGAGGACTTCATTTCATAATATACTATATAAAATTAATTACATTAAAAAGGTATAAGAGTGAAACTGTCGACAGCAGAATAACTTGTGTAATTTGTTTTAGGGTCCGATATCAGCCACGGCATCTTCGCTGGGACTCTCAGTGGGGATAATGTTACCGCTGTTCGCGCCGTGCACTCTTGGCGACCAAGTTCATAACGAAGTGGGACGACTGCGCGAATTGCTCGCCTCACGACTTTATGAGAACCAACTAGGTACGTACTTGAGAACTCGTTTACCGTGAGCTTGTTTTTCGCGATTGCATTTTATTTGATTAAAAAAAATCATTGCACAATAGATAGGTACTTATTTTACAGTTTTATAAATGAATAAAAGCTTGACGTAGTTTATTTTGATAGTAGCCAATACAGAAGTAAATCTGCCTAGAAGTAACTTTTTATAACGCAAGCGTCTACTATACGCTATACTAAAACATCATCATCATCCTCCTTGCGTTATCCCAGCCTCAATCGGGTTTAGAACAGTGTCAGTTTATTTAGAAGCTACAGACGCCCTATAACGACTGCTAAGTTTTTCATGACAGCCGTGTCGAACGGCTTATCGCTCTCCAATCCTGGCTAATCCAATACGCAATTACTCCGAAAATTCAGTGGTGCGCGCCGTGGATTCGAACCGGACACCCTTTGCATGGCGGTCTGTTGGTATCTCTATTTACTAAATATTAATACTATCGTAAATATAAGTTATTTAAAACGTAAAGTTCTGGCTTGCTAGGTTTTTGAAATAGTGTTTTCGTTACATCTAACTACCGTACGGTAATATCTACATAAAATATGTTCCATATTCCAGGAGTACGTACTCTACGATTTACCAAAGTTACAAATTACGTAAAATTTTACTCTGTAAAGCGTAGGCAATATTAATAGTGTGGTCCTAATATACGCTATGTGTGCTTACTGTTTCGCATAAGACGAGGCACGACGCTGTAATAATAAAGAATTTCATTACATCTCGGACATAAAACTATTTATTGGTCGTGTGGAGAATATTAACTCAATAGATTGTTTATGAGTAGAGTTTTATTATGTAATGCTTGCATGTACCGCGGATTACGAGGCTTTACTTGTACTTGTGACAATAGGCGTTTATTGTCAATGGAGACTTAATTAATGTCCTGCGTCGTCACTATAGCTGGTAATAATGTTCTGAATTACTGAATTAGCTTGTATACACGATTAATTGACGTTAAGTTTTTTTCGAATATTGAAATTTATTATTCATATTTTATTAAATTTAATATTTTATTCGAATACTGCGATAGCCGAGTGGATATACCAACAGACTGCCATGCAGAGGGTATCAGGTTCGAATCCACGGCGCGCACCAATGACTTTTCGGAGTTATGTGCGTATTGAATTATAAATTATCGCTTGTCCCGTGCCTCGGAGAGCACGTTAAGCCGTCGGTCCCGGTTGTCATGAAGATCTTTGACAGTCGTTACAGGGCGTCAGTACCTTCTAAATAAACTGACACTAGTCTAAACCATGGAATATCGCTATCCCTTCGGGTTGCGGAGGTCAGACAGGCAGTCGCTCCGTGGAAAAGCTAATATTCAGCCAAATCCGGTTAGACTAGAAAGCGGACCCCAGACTGAAACTGGGATAGCGCTAAGAGAAAGAAGAGAAAGAAGAAGATTTTATTCGAATACTGAAGCGGTTTATCATTAGGCTGTGACATGTCATTTTCTTTAAACAATATGAATAGAATAAAATGTGCGTCATACTTATATTTAGTACCTATACACATACCTATCTATTACTACTTCATGACTATGATAAATAAAATGTTGATTTTTCCATCTATTTAATGTATTACTTTTGTAAAACATACGTATCATATTTATACATGTAGATGTACCTAGAAGTGAAACCTTTACTACAAAAGTAATATTACAAATGGGAAAGTAACTTTGTCTTTCCGTTACGTCTTAACTTGACAAACCAGACAAGGGAAGAGGCAAAGGAAATTCTAGTCGTACAGCGGCTTAATGAGCGGCTACATTGTAATCTTAAGACCAACCTGTACAAGATTGCTACGACTGAGAGGAAAGTAGCAAAAATAATGATAAATCCATATCCAACAGAGGACCAAGTCAGGCTGGCTGGAGACAAAAATGCTTTATTTAATTCCCTTCGCGAATAGCACTCTGAATGAACACCGCAATGATGCGAGCGATGTCACGGCATTAGTTAATTAAAATATATGGAAAATTCTAACTGTCACTGGAAAATACTTACTATTCAGCCGCACTAAAAAAATATGGACAAAAGACAATGCATTCAATGATCCTGTCTATTGTTTGAGATTGTCATTGTGTGTTCAGACACATTCTACGTGAAGTCGGTTAATTCAATGGCGGCAGAAGAAAAATACCCCGCATCGTACATAAACAATTCATTCAACTCATCGATTAGTTTCGATTCTTCGTACCTACATCTGTTGAATACAAACAGAGAGAATATCGAGGGAATTTAACGCGGATAATTCGAAAGAAATTCAGTATCAAATTTGTATGTACATGTTCACTTTAATATAAAAGAAGCTCGCAATTAGTTGGTTCTCGTCTCTACCGTGTGCCGAGATTGGGTGGAGCTAGAGCGTATTATTACTAACTTTAGTAAGTAGTTCGCTACCAACGTTGAGCTTGTACCTGTAAAACTTGCTTAATATAGATTATTCCTTATCACACGAAAGTGTAACACTTCAAATCTCAGCACAAGTTATTTAAGGATGCAGTCGTGTCATCATCATCATCATCAGCCCTATATATAAACTGTCCCACTGCTGGGCACGGGCCTCTTCTCACTATGGGAAGGGTAAGGCCATAGTCCACCACGCTGGCCTAGTGCGGGTTGGCAGACTTCACATGTCTTTCGAGAACATTAGGGAAAACTATCAGACATGCAGGTTTCCTCACGATGTTTTCCTTCACCGTTTAGCAAGCGATAATGAATAATTTAATACGCACATAACTCCGAAAAGTTATTGGTGCGTGCCGTGGATTCGAGCCCGGACCCTCTGCGTAGCGTCTGTCGGTCTCTCCACTAGGCTATCGCTGCTTTTTTAACACTGGTGTAGGAGCATGTTATTTACATAATTAAATTTTATTTTTAAAATATTACTCTAGCACTACGATGAAAGCCTGTGTCAGGGGATATTTTACAAACATTCGATCAACTTACAAAAAGAACAGCCAGACTCAAATCAACTATACACAAAGGGTTGTACTGCGTTTAAATCGATGTAGTAAAAAATAGGATCAAGGGAATCGGCGCAGTGCTAAACGGTGAGGCGATCACTAAAACCATTACGCCATGCGTGCTGTTAAATATAACAATATGTTGTATAGAAATCTTTACACAATTTTCTCCTCTACGTGATACTCTAAAATCTGTACCTTTAAAGGCAGTTCCGTATAAGGAATATAATATAATATACAACGACCTCGATTAAGTCATGCTATGCTCGATGGATGTCATCGATGTACACTGTTTATAAGTAAAATGAAACTATATGCCTATAATAAACATGTAATTATGAAGCTTGAAACAGAATACGGTATAAATTTAATGTGTTGGCTAGACCGCGTAGCCTGCCATTATAGGGTGGTCGAAGATTTCCGTGGTTTTCAGTGGAGTTTTAGGAATCCCTACCTCCAAGGATCAACTTTTGAATATTGGCAACTAGGGGTTTTCACAACCACACCAGAAAAAGGGCGTCAGTAGCTTGATACAGTTGAGACATCCTCTTTTAAAATAGTTCGTTGACTAGATACCTACAGAAATAACACAGCTAATAAATACAATTGATTTTTATTCACTGCATGGATGACTTACTACGGAATTCATATTCGATCTATAGATAGATCTGTAGATTTTAGATTCGTTTTTGACACAAGCTCCATACAAAATTTGTCAAACATGAATCTCGAATCTCAAAATCCATACTTGGATCGAATATTGAAAATGGCCGTTAGTCAATTAAGTGACTGCTTCATGTTGTTCGTTCAACCCTACAGGGGAAAGTACTACATATGTGTCATACACAAATTGTTACTACGGGTCTAGCAGGGCAGTATGTCCGTTTAAAATGCTGCGCGAAACAGGTTTTCTTACATTTAATAGAACATATTTGGTATATTTTCTTAGCAATCAAAACTCGAAGCGTACAGTCACGAGCACAAATATATTACTATGGGCAGATTAGCAAAAATATCTGTCTCAAGAATGAGTTCAATAATATCTGTCTGCATGTACGCAGCAAAAATATCTGATATTATCAGGCAGCATAATGAAGTGGCATCAAAATTATGTGATGACAATGTCGAAGCATATATATCTGATGTGACAGGTGGCAAAATGTTATGATCCCTTGTGGAGAGCACATATATGTAACGTTTTATATTTCTGTAATTTGCATTGATTCCGCCCTAAAAGCATAAATATGTGACATCAACTAGGTGGCAATATTATCTGACATTATTTTATCTTCAATTTAATTTAAAATTTATATGAAATAGTTAAAAAAAACTAATGTTATTTTACAAATAATATAGGCTGTCGTTTAATACTATACACGTTGTAAAAAGACCCTAAACGAAAACTGAAATCCCATGTTGTACCAATCACTACGAAAATTGTTTTCTTCGGCCCCATACCTGGGAAATTACTGGTTCAGGAGATATTGAGGCTCAAAATTACTATGAAATTTTTGTAATTAGGAACAAAATCGATGCATTTACCCCGCCAACCTGTTCTATAAACGTCCTATGCACCCATGGATAAGTAGGGTTTTCGGAATTGCACGCGCGCACTTTTAATTGTGGATTAAAAATGTGTCTCCTTAAAAAAAAACAAAGTTTCCCAGGTTTTATTTTTGCTTTGTATGACTTGGCATGATGTCCATAACAAGTAGACTTCGGCTTGGTGATGGATCTTGTGGCACCCTGTATTTATGTCTAGACATATCCAATACTACGACCGAATTAAATTATTTACTTACATTATCTTATCATTCTATTTTATCTACGGCTGCCGAGTAATAGTTTAGGAATACCCTATTCCTAAACTCGGACTATCGCAGCTGCAAAAAAACGACATATTAATAAGTCGGCGATAGCTGAGCATTTGTTGGAGTCTGGACCAAACCACTGGATAGAACTGCATCAACCACAAGTCTTATCCACCGATCGTTACTATTACTCTAGGATAGTACTCGAAGCGATAGAAATCAAGAAATATAACAATTTAAACCGGGAGGATGGATATAGATTATCCGCTACTTGGAATCCAGTCATCAACAAATGTAAACACCGCCGCAGTGATAAATCTCAACAATGAGTAGACGTCAGTAGTATCACTACACTACTGTCGGAGTACCGATATGGTGAACTTAAATAAAGACTAAGTGAGGGTAGGTGCCGAAAGCCGCACTTCCACAAGACAGCGCTGAGTTCTCATCAGTCTCTCTGCGACCAAGCTCGGTGCAAGACGAGCGAAACGTCGGAAACAAATAGGTATTTATACCGTAAATAAGTTAAGTTAACGCGATTAAGAGCCGCTAAATTATTTTGTATCATTTACTAGGAAATTCTAAATGGGAGATAAATTGTATTTTTTACGCCAATATTTTCGCAAATTTATCAATTTGCGACGTCTCATGGTAAATTTATAAACTACCGGATTCGTAAGATTCTATATGGTTCAACCAATCACAGAAGTTTCACATTAATTTTAAATATAACATACTGCTCTCTGATTGGTCGGTCGGTGATAATGAAGGTTGGCATCAATTCAACTTAATAGATGATGTTAGGTTTTCTTGTGACCCTGAACAGAAAAAATAGGAGCCTTGCGAAGCAGGGTTCCGTTAACTTAGGCTCATAAACATCGCTATAGTTCCAGTTTATTCGTTAAAGTGGCGAAAAATGGCAGTGGAGAGGAAGGAAAAAAACACGTGACTTATTCAACCAATCAGAGCGCACATGGCGTTTGGTAATTGTTTACTTATTATTTTACGCATCAATTCGTAAGTTAAGCCATTTGCGAAAAGATGGGCGTAAAAAAATACAATTTATCTCTCGTTTAAAATCCTACGAAAGTTTATACATTTCTTAGGAAATTTATAAATTTGCGGTTCTTGTCATTCTCCGGTGACATAAATACTCGCTTAAAATCGATATTTTATTAAGATGATTAGGCAAATAAAAATAAAAAAAATATTTATAACGTGTTTTTGTTCATATTCTTTGCCCGGCAAAATACATAACAATAAAACATTTTGGTCCTTTTTACCTGCGCTATACATATTATCAAATATTTTATTGTTTATAAATTGTATGTCAAATATTATTGCCACCTAGTTGGTGTCACATATTTATGCTTTTAGGGCGGAATCAATACAAATTACAGAAATATAAAACGTTACATATATTTGCTCTCCACAAAGGATCATAACATTTTGCCACCTGTCACATCAGATATTTATGCTTCGACATTGTCATCACATAATTTTGATGCCACTTCATTATGCTGCCTGATAATATCAGATATTTTTGCTACGTACGTGCCGACAAATATTATTGAACTCATTTTTGGGACAGATATTTTTGCTAATCTGCCCATAGTAATATATTTATGCTCGTGACTGTACCTATGGATATAATAACTACTTTATTTTATTAAATACCTGTATATTCCAAAACTATACAGAAATTTAGCAGACCAAGGAGCAAATAAATGTATTACTTAAAGTATGGTAAAAGTACGATGCTTCCCTTGAATATTTGCAAATGATCAGTCGAGTTTGGACAATGTACGGGGCGGTCTAATGGGTATATGCAAAACGTGCGCCGCAGCTTTACGACCGCATATTAAACTACTCGTTGTGGACATTTGACCCGTGTACGGCAAGTGTACACATTTAGTTTGATATTTCTTTATATGAAAAAATCTGGTAGTAGAATTAAATTTTTATTTAGCGGCGGCATTTTAAATGGATATTAAAGAAGTTTTTTGTAAAACTGTCGAGAATATTTTAATGTGTATTGGTATAATAATAAATCTATTGGCAATCGGCTTAGGTGTAGTCGTGGTTCAGATTTCAGACACCTGATGTACCTAATGATAAGAACAAAACAAAAGTTTTTTGATTTAAAAACCATTAGTAAATTTCTAATTTAATATCTAAATGATTGGCAGACTAAAAATTCATATATTTCATCCTCACGAATCTTAGTAAGAATTTTAACCAGCTAAAGCGATTGAAAAGATGAATTCTTGGCATTCTTCCACGAAAAACGCTGCAGTGATGACAAAGATTTATGGCTATTAATTACTCTATTCAATTTTGCAGATAAATCTAGCCGAGGCATGGCGAGAGCGCTGCTTGCTTGGACAGAGACGAGGGACTTGTCATTCTCACTTCTGCGGATGCTGAATATTGACATATCTCTACCGTTCAAATTCGTCGGTCTACTAGTCACGTACCTGATTATATTACTGCAGTTCCAGAAAGTTATCAACCCTTAGTTGTGTAATTGTATTTTATTGAATTCAAGTTTTGGGCTGCTTATGAATTTTAATGGTTTAACGTGCACCATAGGTAGATATGTTTGATTTTATTGTCACGTTGTGTACTTTTGGAGTTTCTGTAAATACGTTACAATAATATCATAATGAAAATGTAAAATTAAAACAGTTTTTTATTAAAGTTTTTGTTTTAATAACCAAACAATGAAAGCTGAAATACACTCGCGATTGAATATTCGCCTTTTTAATAGTCCCGCGATAGAAATCGTTTACAGTTCGTTTTATTTACATTGTATGATTCGATTTGGGGCTTGAGGTAGGTATGTGTGGCTTTATATAACAACCGAGGAATACATATATAACCTTTTGATGGGTCTATAATACGACTCATCTCTCGGTTCGCCAGCGGTGCAAATGTACACTAACCCCGTCAAAATCTTGTATCACGATCAATCTTAAAGGTATTAGGAGAAAGTAGGGCTCAAAAAGAGTTCTCCAAGAGAGATAAGGTTCTGTAGGAACAAGGAAGCAGTGCCCAGAAGGACACTCCTAATTAGTGCTTTTCTTGTAGGCACTAGTGAAAGCCTCATCTGCGGGACGTTCACGTCAGGCATGGAATATAATTATATCAATGCCCTTTAAGACAATTGTAAACTGTGTGGCTTGAGACCGTTACGATCCTCAATCCTCTGCCAATCCAAAATTTCAAACTAACTTTAGCTGCAGCATACTTCCGTAGTCAAGAACAAGTAACAGTTTCGTTCAAATTAAATGGCCTATAAATCTCAGCTTAAGAGTTGCAGACTTGGTTTTTAAGTTTCACTTTGTAAATTATTAAAGTCGGACAGCGCAACAATTGTAATAAAAGTTTTGGAGCTCGTCCATTAATTTAACAATAAAGTCTTGAGGGCGTAACGGAGCGTGAAACATAGAATAATACTTAACTGACTTTAACAGACGGGATTCAGTTTGATATGATCATTAAAATAATATGATATTTGAAACCAGATATTTTCTCTGAAAAGCAAACTTGCGTCGTTGTTCTATACTGTCCCATTTGCGAGTAATAACCTCACATGGCTAAACTATGCATGTGTAATATAACTATTTATTGAGTGTTTATTGTTTGTAAATAAATCTTTTTATAAACACGGCATAAACATTAATGGCGAGTACATATCCCACCTTCGGTTTGCCGACGATATCGTCATCGTGGCAGAGAGCCTGGAAGAGCTGAGCGAGATGCTGCACAGCCTAAATGGAGCCTCTCGACGGGTCGGTCTCGGCATGAACATGGATAAAACCAAGATTATGTTCAACGAACACATTGTGCCGGGACCGGTTTATGTCGACGGATCGATGCTCGAAGTTGTTCAAGAGTATGTCTACCTTGGGCAAGTAGTCCAGCTTGGTAGAAACAACTTCGAGAAAGAAATCGACCGCAGGATCCAGTTGGGTTGGGCAGCGTTTGGCAAGCTACGTCGAGTTTTCTCTTCGCCCCTACCGCAATGCCTGAAGACCAAAGTCTTCAACCAATGCGTCCTACCTGTTATGACGTACGGTGGCGAGACGTGGACACTCACAGTGGAACTAGTCCACAAACTAAAATTCACGCAGCGAGCTATGGAACGGGCTATGCTTGACTTCTCTTTGAAGGATAAAATCCGAAACGAAGTTATCCCACAAAGAACCAAAGTTACCGACATAGCTCACAGAATCAGTAGACTCAAGTGGCAGTGGGCTGGCCATATCTGTAGAAGGACTGATGGCCGATGGAGTAAGCGTATCCTAGAGTGGAGACCACGTCTCGGCAAGCGTAAGGTAGGGCGGCCCTAGCTAGGTGGACCGACTACCTGGTGGCTGGGACAGACTGGATGCGGAAGGCCGAGGACCGTGTACTGTGGCGCGTGTTGGGAGAGGCCTATGTCCAGCAGTGGACTGCGATAGGCTGATTGATTGATTGAAATAAATCTTTGGGTGAAATTCCAGTTTTGAAGCCTTAACTAATGTTAAAAAATGGTACCTACAGTTTTTGAGTTTGTATGTCTGAACTTACATACATTTCACTGTAAAATATAGATAGGTATTCCATATTACAAAGATGTTATAATTATCCGTATTCTTTAAATGTTTGGCCTTTGTCAAAAAATGAAAAATAACAAGCAAGTCAGAAAGTTCTAAGTACTTCGGACATACGGCTATTAAAGTTTAGTCTGATATTGTAGGGAGCATAGGACGTTATCGGTCTAGTGCAACATATTGAACCACAAGTTCGTACACTGCAGTAGTAATTGTTTACCTATCGAAAGCCTATTGCCAAATATTGTACATGAGAAGCCTATGTGTAAAGTATACGTAGAGGGCCAGCAAACTACGATGCCCCGTGTGGGTAACTTGATGGATGGGTGAAGAGATGCGTGTGAATCTCTGCTGTTGGTTGATTGATGTTTTCTATCTGCTGTGGCCGAATAAGTATTGTGCACGTGTTGATTGTTCTTTCTTGGGAGCTTGTACATACTCATTTCGAATTGTCCTTTAAGTTAGATGAAACAGGTAAGACTATTATTATAGCATCTTTAGGTAAAGTTAAATGCGACTAAGGTGGATTCGTACTTTAAAAAGCCATGTTTTGCTTTTGAACAATTCAAGTCTTCAGTTCCAATTAATCTAAGGATCTAATTATAGCCGAACTACATGTTAAGCGGTAAGTACCTTGTGTTTAATTCTAATTGAAACTTTGACTTAGAACAATGTTAGGTGCTTGTACAAGCTTGTTGCGAACTTGCTATAATAAATTGTATATCATGTTCTACGAATCGGGTGGTTTACTCCGTCCAATTAGTTTTCAACAAATTGTTCTGAAGGCTCCGCTTCCTTTACACGGAAAGGTATTCTACAGAAGGTGAAACTGTTTTCGTCTACCAGATATATTGTCTGACTTCAAGATACAGAATATTTCTCTTGAAATTACAAGGAAAGTATAACGTTAGTAGATTAATGTGACTGAACTAATTGAACAGTCTTAGGAAGACTATAATAATTATTGAATGCAATCTGTAAGTAAAATTAGTGCCATTGATATCATGTTACAAGTGCTATTATATATAAAAATATAGTAATATTTTTATATAAATTGTTCATTGTCGCTAGCCTTGTGCTTCTGTGAGTTCGTTTGTTACGCCGTTGGTCCCGTAAGTCAGGAAAATCTCTGACAGTCTTTCTGGTCAGTCGCCCTAAATATATTCAAGGGTCTGACTCCACATGTAGTGGCACTGGTCTATGCCATGGCATGTTGCTACCCTTTGGGTTGCGATGGTCAGACGACAGTCGCATTGAAGAAAAGATAATCAGCGTAGGTAAAAGTGAGTTCTTCCTACATGCGAATGAGTTCTACAGTTCCTGATACTTTACCGTATTAGAAATACTACAATCCGTTCAATTATATACGTCGATGTTGTTGCTCTTAAACCTGTCGCACTAAAATGTAGCTAGGCGGGACATATCCGTGCGTTACATGTAAGATAACAAATGGGATAAATTAATTGATAACTATTGAAAGTTTTAATTGTGGACTTGACAGGTTCTGGCCTTGACAGGTTGCGGCCTTGATAGGTTGTGGCCTTGGCAGGTTATAGCCTTGACAGGTTGGCTTTGACAAAGATTAGTGGATCCGACTGGTTGTGGCCTTGACGGAGATAAGTGGATCCGACAGGTTGTGGCCTTGACATATTGTGATTTTTAGACCTTGTGACATGCTCTGCTGGCACTTTAGAGTGAGTTATCGCGTAGAATCGAGTTCTAAATTACAGCTCTAATACAGATCTGTTAAGAATAAAGAGTTCTAGCTCCTGAGATAGTTATGTCAGAAATTTTAAATTGAGGAAAATGTATTTTTTTGATTTTTAGACCTTGTGACATGCTCTGATGGTACTTGATTGTGAGTACTCACCTTGAATCAGGTTTTATCTTGCAGTTCTGATACGGATCTGTTAAAAACAAAAGAGTTCTAGCTTCTCAGACTTGTTTGAAATTTTAAATAGACTAATATGTAATTTTGACAAAGACTAATTTTGACTTTGTGACATGCTCTGCTTGTACTTACTTTATTGTGAGTTCTCGTCTAGAATCGAATTCTAGATTTTCAGTTAGTTACAGTTCTAATAGGGATCTGTTAAGAACTAAAGAGTTCTAGCTCCTGAGATTTGTATGAAATTGAAGAAAATGTGATTTTCTATGTTGATACCTTATGACATGCTCTGCTGTGAATTTATTGTGAGTTCTCGACTAGAATTGAGTTCTAGATTACAGTTCTGATACGGATCTCTTATGTACTTAAGAGTTTTGATACGGATCTGTCAAAAACCCAAGAGATGCCAAAGTTTTTTTTTTTTACTTTTTCGTATGTTATGCTGATACTCAAACATAGGTTCAGAACGATTGCTGAAAAGTATCAAGAACTGTAGCACTCATTCGCATGTAAGAAGAACTCCATTTTATATTTGGTCTGCTGCTAATGCTCTGCTACGTGAAGTTAGCAGCTCATTTAGTGATTTTTTTTTGGTAAAATCGGCAGTACTATTTCTTAAAAGTATCAGGAACTATAGAACTCGGCTGCATGCGATAAGAACTCGGATTTATTTTTGATCTGCTGGACAACGATCTGCTAAGTTTACGTATATAGATAATCATTTGTCAAATCTGGTTAGAGTAACAAGTGGTCGCGGGCTCCAAGGCGTCAGTCTGCATGGAACTGGGATAATACTAGGACGATAATGATGATGATAATTCTATGAGTTGTAATCTCTTGTAAAGCATGTTTAACATAGGGCAAAGGAAGCGTGCATGATAGCCGTTTTCGTGACTTACAAAAATATTTGCGTTTCAGTAAAATACTCGTATACATTGAAAATATATTATTATGTAAACGTTGAAGATTGACGTAGGTATTGTCGAAGTTGGCAACAAGCTTGTACCTGGGACAAATTATTCATTTCGGCAAGTCCAAGTTTCACGAAGTGACCAGTTGTAAGATGCAATATTAACTTTTGAAGTTTCACGTACCTTGATAAGCAGAAATAAGACGGAAGATTTCATAAGATTTCGAAATTAACTTAAACGATGTGCTGTAAAGTAGTGGCTATTAAAAAAATATTTTTAAATAAAAAGAAACCGACTTCAAAAAACACTAAGGAACTAAAAAACAAAAAATAATTGGTTTTGGAGGAACAATTTTTGGAGTCGGTGCCAAGCCAAGTATTTCTGATCTGACTATAAAACCTCTACATATTTTTATACAACTTTTGTTGTTGATAGAATAAGTAGTTTGTAATTTAGTAACTTTTTGCGTAAGTGCTTGGCACCGACTCCAAAATTTGTTCCTCCAAAACCAATTATTTTTTGTTTTTTAGTTCCTTACTGTTTTTTGAAGTCGGTTTCTTTTTATTTAAAAAGAATTTTTATTTTTTTGCTTTTTAGTGGTATACTAATAAAAAATAGTAATAGGTGGTAATTAGAAACATAGGATAGTGTAAAAGGTAGATGATGGGGAGGCCTTTTTTACGTGCCTCAATTCTGAAATGTAGACCTGTACCTTTCTGGCAATTTGAAGTATATTTTTTGTTATCAACTAACTAGCCTAAACACGTTCGTTTCAGTTCCATCATCAGATCCCGGATCATCCATCCAATACCTAAGTGTTTGCCTAGATAAAACAAACAAGACTAAACACGATGAGATTGCGTTATTGTATTACAAAGATCCCATGGCCACCTTCCTGCTCTATCATCAGAGTTTAGTAAACATTCAGCACTAAAGTCCATGTAAAGACGAATCAAACGAGCTCAAACTCAATGGGTTTGCGTCATTGTATTACAAAGATCCCATGGCCACCTTCCTGCTCCATCATCAGACTCTGCAAAATATACAGTACCAAAGTCCATGTAAAGACGAATCAAACAACCCTAAATTCGATGAGATTGGGTTATTGTATCACAAACATCTCATGGTTACCTTCCAACTCTATCATCAGACCATGGAAATCATCCAGCATCAAAGTCTATGTAAGGACGACTCAAACGACACTAAAGTCCATGTAAAGACGAATTAAACGAGCTCAAACTCAATGGGATTGCGTCATTGTATTACAAAGATCCCATGGCCACCTTCCTGCTCCATCA
This sequence comes from Euclidia mi, assembly GCA_944739405.2. Classification (NCBI taxonomy): domain Eukaryota; kingdom Metazoa; phylum Arthropoda; class Insecta; order Lepidoptera; family Erebidae; genus Euclidia; species Euclidia mi. The sequence goes on from OX123202.2 coordinate 24,747,643, forward strand.
TCAGACCCTGCAAAACATCCAGTACCAAAGTCCATGTAAAGACAAATCAAACAACCTTAAACTCGATGAGATTGAGTTATTGTATCACAAAGATCTCATGGGTACCTTCCAACTCTATCATCAGACCATGAAAATCATCCAGCATCAAAGTCTATGTAAAGACGACTCAAACGAGCCCAAACTCGACGGCATTGGATTATTATCGTCAAATCGCTTCAAGTGTGCTTATAAAATTTGAAGAGTTCCTTCGATTTTTCAGGACTCCATAATCATATTCTGACCTGATGATCATGGGACCAACTAGAAGGTATACTCTTTCAATCAACACAAGAATTTTCGAAATCGGTCCAGGCGTCTTAGAGAAATCGGGGAACATTCATAAAAAAAAGATTCCGACGAATTTTTAACCTCCTCCTTTTTTTGAAGTCGGTTAAAAAGATGAACCATTCCTAGGTACCGTTTATCTTGTCATCTAACATGCATGTTACGCTACGGTGTAGCAGGCGGCCGACGTAATTTGCACTTGTTGTTTTACGTTTATCATAGCATATCAACGCGTGTTCTGCTATTTTTAACTGCACAATTGTAAAATTTAAAACAATTATTTTCAAATTTTACAACTGCAAATTTTACATGGCGAAATATTCGACCTGTTTGTTTCTGTGAATTACTTGGCGCAACTGTAATAACTGACAACATCTTAAATATGCCAAGTTATTCATATCAGTCTATACTACTAGTTACACAAGCGTGTTCAGTTGTAAATACATTTAGGCAGATCCTTTTGATACGAGAGCATGCACACAATCAAACTCATTGTGTTTGAGAAACAAACACACAATGAGTTAACGTCATTAAGTCTCGGAGGTGCTTTGTTTGTATTTTCAAGTTTGTATTCCTTCTCTGTTTGTAAAAAAACAGAAAAACGAATTTAAGAGAAAAGTTCTAATGTAAAAGAAAATACAGGTCAATAGGTATTCGTAAATTACTGTAGGTATTTTTCATGAGTTATATTCATTTTAGATACAGCAAGAATGGGCGCTCTCATACAAGATTTTCGACGTTAAATATCAGTAATTCTATTGTTATCATTCAGTGAGTCAGAGTTTCGAAACGAACCCCCCTTTCCAGCTTATTATTATACACTCTAATGGAAGTCGGAGAGAATGAAAAGATGGCGACATGGATGAAGATTCTAGGCTTCTCCCTCTTCTACTTTTCAATATGCTTGCCAATATGTGGACTTTAGCTCGATAGCTTATCAAAGAACATACACCACAATACTGAACAATTACATTCAATAGATATTTTTACATGTAATAAGCTAAAATGTCTATGTAGATGGCGTAATCGTAACTGCGATGTCCATCGTAAGGTAAAGAGGCTGCATCAAACATCATTTTTTTTATTCAAATGCCACTAATTTAATTTGCAATTAACGAATCTCATAGCGAGCAGACAACATACATACATACATACATAGACTCACGCCTGTTTCCCGGAGGGCTAGGCAGAGACTACGGAACGCCATTTGCAACGATCCTAACATACGTCACTTGCTTCACTCACTCCCATCAAGTTTCTCATGCATGCTCTTCTGTTAAGGGTACTTTTGACTTGTCCTTTTTTCAGGATGTCTCCAATCTGGTCAGAGAACGTCCGCGTAGGTCTTCCCCTTTGTCCTGTTCCATTCACACTTGCCTTATATATCTTCTTTGTCAGTCTATCGTCATTCATCCTCTCCATGTGCCCAAACCATCTTAACATGCCTTTCTCAATACTTGTAACTAGATCTTCTTTTACCCCACACCACTCTCGTATCACACAATTCTTTACTCTGTCGGTCAAAGACACACCACACATACTTCTCAGTGCTCTCATTTCTACAGCATTTATTTTACTTTCAAATCTCTTCTACCATACCCAACTTTCACTACCATACATAAGGGTAGGCACTAATACACCTCTATGTACAGCCAAACGTGCCTTTTTGGACACGTTTTGACTGTTCATAAACGCTTTCAGAGCTCCATTCACACTATTACCTGCATTAACTCTCCTTTCAATATCTTCTTCATTCTTACCATCTCTTGTAAACAACGTACCTAAGTAAACAAACTCATTCACTTGTTCCACTCGCTGTCCATCGATCAAAACATTACAAGCCGTAACGCATTCCTACTTTTCAAAAACCATAACTTTCGTTTTTCTTACATTCACTTTCATTCCTTTCCTCTCTAACGCACCATGCATGATTGCTACCATCTCCTGCAACTCCTCCGCTGAAGATGCAAGTATTACCTGATCATCAGCATAAAGGAGGCATTTGACGAGTAACCCATTCATCCTTAATCCGCAGTCACTATGTTTTAAATCTTGCAAACAACTGTCCTTGAAGAGGTTAAACAGCCACGGCGACGCCACACATCCCTGTCTAACACCTTTCTCGATGGTAAACCAGTCAGTGTATGCCCCGTTTATCCTCACACAAGCTCTAGAATCCTCATAAAGGGATTTCAGAGCTCGAATGAGGCTGCTGTCCACCCCATTCATTGACAGCACCGACCACATTTCATTCCTCACCACTTTATCGTAAGCCTTTTCCAAATCCACGAATGCGCAATAGACCTTTTGACCTTTGGCCAAAAACTTTTCGGCTATGCTTCGCAAGGAAAAAACCTGATCCGTGCATCCCATACCCTTTCGGAATCCCGCTTGTATATCCCATATTTTCTTGTCGGTTACTTCCATAACTCTTTCAATAAGTACCTTTGCATACAATTTGCCAACAATGCTGAGAAGGCTAATGCCTCTATAGTTTTTGCAATCTTGTTGCGAGCCTTTTCCTTTAGCAGACAACAGCTTTCTGTAATAAAATCTTTGAGAATGGTCGCCGTGCAACCACAGTGGCTTTCCCGTAATCAGATACGGGCTATTTACATCCAAGCACAGTTATGGTGTAGTTTCGGAGGCATCCGTAGGGAATAGAATTTGAAAAGTTTTAGTTGGTAAACAAAACGTTTATAGTTAAACGGTTTGTACTCAGGCAGTGTCAACTCAACTCGGAGGACTCAATTCAGTTTGATGATACTTGAGATTCAGTTGCATGTTCTAAAAGCCAAAACTAGTAAAACTTAAAAAATTTAAATAAGTTTCATCATGCGGTATCCAGTCATCCCATGACCACTTTTGTAGAGTAACCAAATAAAAGCGAACAAAAAATAGCTACATCAACAAGCTACATCAACAAGCTACATCAACTTTACGTTCAAACATGATTGAGACATGTTACATCGACTGATATTATATGTAGCAGGTTAAAGGACAGCTTAGTTTGGGACTAGATGATGTTGTGTTAGTGTACATACATACACACATACATAGTCTCACGCCTATATCCCCAAAGAGATAGGCAGAGGCGATCTGGCGAAAAGTGGGTGTAGCAATCATACATATAGTAATTAATAGGAGATATGGCCTGTAGACGAAAATGTATCGGAAACCTGTGTCGCCAGTTTGCCCCTACCACGCGGCTACTACTACACATGCAGATCAGTAAAAGCTATATGAAAACGTTTTCGCGCACACACTCGCATTTTTAAATCAAAACTTGCAAAAAAATCAATTACAAACCTTATCCTATCGAACATATCGTGTATTTACCAAGTAACGTTCAACTTACACAAAACATCGGCCACTATCGTTGTGCTATGCAAAAGAACTGTACACGAACAAAGAACTGTTGCTAGATGCAGCGGCCGTACTACGCGATGCATTCCCTTAATAAAGTATCTTTCGGTCATGATTACATTGCTTGTCTAGTCACTTCACGACATATTTAGGTAGTAGTTAAAGAGCAATGTATTTATTGAAAAATAATATAGTCGTTGTGAGATTTGAAAACAATAATAACATAATAACAGCAAGGAATATTTTAGGATTTGTGGTTTTTCCTGTTTTTAAAGACAAATATAGTAAAATACTTGTAGTTTCATATAGTAAGTGAATCCATTCTTCACAAAATTTTGGTTTAAGCTTCGGTTTTTATAGAAAACCACTGATCAAGACGGCATTCTTATAAATTGTCGCGATTGTGTGGCTCTGTGTGGACAAACACATAAAGTGTTTTAGAGTCATAGCTGGAACGTTAGTGGTCAGAAAATGTCGTCATTGATTTTAATGGTATTTTTCTTTGTGTTCATTTAGGAAATATAGTTGCATAATTTTTCTGAACGGTTATGTACGGTATAGTACCGTATCAAAGCGTGTAAAATCTTCTATTTTATGAGCCTTGTAGGAGACCTTGGCCGCATACTCATTAAACTTTTGAAGAAATGAGATATGCAGTCACAACTTGAGGGCAAAAGTTAAAAATGAGAGTATCAACCAAGGCCCTTTGATAAATAGGACAGCATTTTCCATTTATAAAGCTAACATGATCCTTACGTTTGACTTAATTTCAGTGCAGACACTTCTTGATAACTATTTTTGTGAAAAACCTTAATAGTATTATAAAAAGCGACCAACAAATATCATCATAAAAAGCATGGGCAATTTCATATTTACCTGATGTTGCAAATTATTGATAACATATTAGATAGATATTGATAACTAGTAAAGTATAGTTATAGATTATTATGTACATAGTTGCAGATTATTATGTACCTATATAAGTACATATTCATCTGCATACCATTCGGATTTATTGTACTTATAGGCGGAATTCAATACTATATTTATAATTTTCAAAACATTTGGAATCCGGATTTACTTTAAAAATGTAGGTACTGTTACGAGTTCATAACCCCAATGGGGCTTATTAACTAAAATTTAATTCAGTTGCCAGAATAGAAAATTTAATTTTCTCCTGAGCCCAAAAGTTGTTGGAAATAATACACGTACTTAATCCCTGTACTGGGAATAACTGTGTTTGTAATTATCAAATTGTCCGTGTATGACGAAATAAATAAGTGTACAACTAATATTGTTTTGTGAATATAATTTTGAAATAAATTATTTCAACATTTGTGAATGTTATTTTAGAACCTGATTAATATTTATGCGTTATCTCAGTTTCAACCTGGGGTCCGCTTCTAGTCTAACCGGATTTGGCTGAATATTAGCTTTTACACAGAGCGACTGCCTGTTTGACCTCCGCAACCCGCAGGGATAGCGATATTCCATGGTTTAAACTAGTGTCAGTTTATTTAGAAGGTACTGACGACTGTTAAAGATCTTCATGACAACCGGGACCGACAGCTTACCGTACTCTCCGAGGCACGGGGCAAGCGACAATTAACAATTCGATCCGCACATAACTCCGAAAAGTCATCGGCGCGCCGTGGATTCGAACCCGATACGCTCTGCATGGCAGTCCGTTGTTATCTCCACTAGGCTATCGCTGCCCTTTAATAATATATGACCTAAATAGATAATAATAATAAGATAAATTTAACCTATCACATTCACACAACACCATCTAGTCCCAAACTAAGCAGAGCTTGTACTATGTCAATGGATAAACATACATATATACTTTTTTCTTGTAAATACATACATATTATACATAGAAACACCCAGACCAAGACAAGCATCCATGTTCACGCACACAAATGTTTGATTTGAGCGGGAATCGAACCCGCGATCTTCGGCGTGGCAGTTGACTACACTACCGCTACACCAACTGGTCGTCACGAGATAACTTAATATCTACGATTTCATTCCGATACTCTTGTTTTAAACTGTAGAGTGTTGGTAGGCGAACACAATGAGTGACCTCATTTATGAGAATTTACTAAAATATACTGGTTATAGAGTTTAATTTACATTTTATATACCTCCAGAGTTAAATGCTGAGAGGTGCGTCTGAATATGCCTTATTGGTAGACAAAAATATAATATACTAACTATTGCCCGCGCCTTCGCGCGCGTTAAATTCGGGTTAACACAAATCTACTTTCAGTCCCAAGTTGTGAGAAGACACTCCCGATTATTCTAAAGACTTTAGAAACTCTATAGGGTACAAAGTAGCTCGGTCAGTATTCATGACACTACCATTATATCTACCGAAAGGTACATAATAACATCGCCTTGCATACATAAACACTTTCGCATTTATAATATTAGTAGAGAAAATCGTTCCAGCCGTTTACGCGTAGTATATAATTATTAGTTTATATATGCGAACAATATAATCACCGTGCACCAAGGTGCACAATATGACATTATGTATGATGTGCCAGTACTGACAGCTATACGCACATGCGCACTTAATTATTATAGCGCATGCTTTCTTACTTCCTAGAGGTAAAGGAGAATGACCAAATTTGTATGGAAGATGGGCTAAGTTTGCTTCTCGATGATTTGACCAGTAAAATATAGTAAATATACTCCTAATTATATTAGGAAAAAATGAATACGATATTCGGCGGCAGTTCTTAGCAATCGGACATTAAAGATTTCAAATACTTTGAGGTTAATAGTAGTAAATTAGTTAATTATCGCCCGTGCTTCGAAGAGTACTTACGTTAAGCCGTCGGTCCCAGTTGTCATGAAGATCTTTCACCATCGCACGTCGTTACAGAGAGTATCATTATAATATAATGATATATTATATCAGTACCCTCCATTAAACCGATACTTACTGGTCTAAACCATACCGCTATCCCTTTGGGTTATGGCGGTCAGACTATGGAAAATCTGTCATATCTGGTTAGACTAGTAAGCGGACCCAGGGCTCCTAGGCGTTGAAGTCTTGGATGCAACCGACATAACGCTAGGACGATGATGATATGATTGAATCATATTACCGGCTTTTATTAGACGCCTCTATGTATTTTATACAATATAGAAAATAGTTGTAAAAAGAAGTGGAGCTACGTACCAAACGTTTGTACCATATTTTAGTTTGCGGTTTTTTCAGTCTGATATATTTTTTACAGAGAATTCTCAATACCATGTGGTACAATTAATGTGAATTTCAGTGAGGCTAGTTCACAAAAGATAAGCTCATTCCATATTACAAAGTTGGCATTAAAACTACACTGTTTTATGCTTAAAAGGTAAATGAAACACAATTTTTATGTTATTCTTTATTTTATTTGTTATTATAAATTTTCTTCAAATAAATCACATCTAAATGAAGCAGGAGCTTGTATATCGTATACTATAATGTGGTGCAGGTATGACCTCAGAAGTTGCAACAGCTTCAATTAATGTGTAGCATTCTAAACATCGGTTCAATGCCTGAAACAAACAATTAAAGTCGTTTGAATATTCGGTGAGGAGAGCACGGGAGAATTGTAGGGATTGAGAAGAGAAGTAGGTAAACAACACTTACATAGACTAGCGCTATCCATGATGTCAAATTATTGAGCGCCGAATCAGATAGCATGTCCAAAGAACGGACGTGTTGCTGCCGAGGTACCACAAAGGAAGAGTTAACATAACCGCAATCTTCACCACGGCTAGTTGTTCTACGTCCAGACGACATACTAATGTTACCAATAAAGACTGTCTCATACTTTCAACCCACGAGTCTTGAATCTTGATAACACGAAATAAGCTTGTTTGGTCCACAAAGGATTGTTCAAGTCAATATAAACGACGGTAAATTACTTTTTTTCCAATAAAGAGATATTAACATAGGTGAAAAGCAATTTGACTGTTTTCATGTCAAAAAACTGACCGCTAGTACAATATTAGTCTGTGAAACTGACGAACGACATTATAGATGCCAGCAAAGAGTATACAAATACTACGTGATGCCAGTATAATATAAATGTGTTCCCATATTTTCGATAAGTACAAAACATTATTTCTTAGGTAAAATGTTGCAAAAAGGATAAACATATTATTTATTGAAAATATTTCACCACAATACATTTTTCAAAATATCATAAAGTTTTGGTGTTATTTTGCTTATTAGAACTTTTATTGTCCCCCTGTTTTCACTATGAATTTCTTTTTTCCCTATTAAAAGGAGTTTACAAGAAACTGTAGACATTTGCCGAAATATGCAAAACTAGAGGACGCCAGCAGCTACGCCTGCATTTTTTTTTAATTTACCCGTTTTGGCCGATCCCGTGGGAATTTCGAGAAATCCCTTCTTAGTGCACCCCTACGGTCCCCAAGGAACATACATGCCAAATTTCAGCTTCCTACGCCCAATAGTTTCGGCTGTAGCGTGTCTGTCAGTCAGTCAGTAACGCAAGGATTTTATATATTAAGATGAGTTTTGAATATGAAATGGCGATGTCACGGCCGGAACTATGCAGAAACATTTATTTTACAACTAAAAATCCCCATTACGCTTTAACATATAAAATTATTTTTAAATAACAAAGAACCGACTTCAAAAACACTAAAGAACTAAAAAGCAAAAAATAATTGGTTATGGTGCAAAACTTTTTGGAGTCGGTGCCAAGCCAAGTATTTCTGATCTGACTGTAAAACCTCTAGGTACACTTTTTTATATAACTTACGTTGTTGATTGTTAGTGTTTTTGAAGTCGGTTCTTTTTTATTTAAAAATAATTTTATTTTTTGCTTTTTAGTGGTATACTAATAAAAAATAGTAATAGGTGGTAAGTAGGTACATAGGATAGTGTAGGTGGTACATGATGGGGAGGCCTTCCTTACGTGCCTCAATTATGAAATGTAGACCTGTAACTTTCTGGCAATTCCAAGTATTTTTTTTTGTTTTCAACTAGCCTAAACACGTTCGTTTCAGTTCCATCATCAGATCCCGAAAATCATCAAGTACCAAAGTGTTTGCCAAGACCAAACAAACGAAACTAAACTCGATGAGATTGCGTTATTGTATTACAAAGATCCCATGGCCACCTTCCTGCTCTATCATCAGACGATGATAGAGCAGGAAGGTGGCCATATAAGAAATCATCCAGCATCAAAGTCTATGTAAAGACGACTCAAACGAGGCCAAACTCGACGGCATTGAGTTGTTATCGTCAAATAGCTTCAAGTGTGCTTATAAAATTTGAAGAGTTCCTTCAATTTTTTCAGGATTCCATGAACAGATCGTAACCTGATGATCATGGGACCAACTGGGAGGTATACTCTTTCAATCAAAACAAGAATTTTTGAAATCGGTCCAGGCGTCTAAGAGAAATCGGGGAACATACATAAAAAAGTAAAGATTCCGACGAATTGAGAACCACCTCCTTTTTTTGAAGTCGGTTAAAAATTAATATATATAAAATTATAAAATAAAATAATTTTTTCCATATATAAATGGTTCAGAAGCAATCCTGCCACAAAAAAGCCCAGTTTTGGTCATTCTCCTTTGTGCCGAACAAACTTCTAGCCTCCCTACAATCCCTCCCAGTTTAATTTTTGCATCTTATGGTAGTAAGGAGGAATGCGTTACGGCTCGTAATGTTATGATCGATGGACAACGAGGGGAGCAAGTGAATGAGTTTGTATATTTAGGTACGCTGTTTACAAGAGATGGTAAGAACGTAGAAGATATTGAAAGAAGAGTTAATGGAGGTAATAGAGTGAATGGAGCTCTGGAGGCGTTTATGAATAGCCAAAACGTGTCCAAAAGGCACGTTTGGCTGTGCATAGAGGGTTGTTAGTACCTACTCTAATGTATGGTAGTGATAGTTGGGTATGGCAGAAGAGTCATGAAAGTAGAATAAATGCTATAGAAATGAGAGCACTGAGAAGTATGTGTGGTGTTTCTTTGACTGATAGAGTAAAGAATTGTGTGATAAGAGAGTGTTGTAGGGTAAAAGAAGATGTAGTGACAAGCATCGAGAAAGGTATGCTAAGATGGTTCGGGCACGTGGTGAGGATGGATGACGAAAGATTGACCAAGCAGATACACAAGGGAAGTGTGAATGGGACAGGACGAAGGGGAAGACCTAGGCGGACGTTCTCTGACCAGATTGGAGACATCCTAAAAACAGGACAGGTTAAAAGTACCCTGAACAGAAGAGCATGTGTGAGGAAACTGATGGGAGTGTATGAAGCAAGAGAGATATGTCAGGATCTTTGCAAATGGCGTTCCGTGGTCTCTGCCTACCCCTCCGGGAAACAGGCATGAGTCTATGTATGTATGTATGGTAGCCTATGTCCGTCGCCATGGTCCAGTATATCTCTATATAAAATTTCAAAAATATCGGTTCAGCCGTTTTAGCATGAAAACGGAACATACATATCTACATACATAGATACACACTTTCAAATTTATAATATTAGTAGGGATAGGGATGTAACAGAAATGTCACCAACTATATAGGTGCCGTGAACTCAGTTACTTCCTTTTTAACATTAATTATACCGTAAACGCTAAATAAAGCAAAACAAACTTAAACAGAATTGAAGGGTAAATTGTAAAACTTAAATCAGAAATATTGAAAATTTAGTAATGTACTTGAAAACTAAAATCAAAACAAATTTGAAAAACAGATAAGAGGTAAACTTTGAACAGTATTTAATTTTCACTAAAAAATGTCCTACACTGTCGGGTGGTTAACGACAAAGGATATTTTCAGGGAAGTTAAGAACGATATCTATTGTTACCGAAGAAACTCGCAGGTTTCAGTTTTTATATTTTGTGGAAAACATTTTAAAAGAAATCCTTTTTTGTTTTCGTTTTAACCGCACTTTTACAATGACGGACGCGAGCATTCCGCAAGAAATTTATTGCTACACAAAGGACAATGGCAGATCTCCATAAGTACATCAAATTGTCTGCAATTAAATTGAAGCGTACAGTAATTAAATATATCAAAAAAATCGGCATAAGTAACAGAGTCTACAAATGATTTTATTTTCACTCGGGAAAGCCGGAAAAAGAAGATATCGGTGTTTTAATTTTTATTTAAGAATGAACAAACTTTTGAATTATCAAATGACATATGTCGGACTGACATTAAAACGCAGAAGTATTTTGTAGCATCTAACTGTCACAGCCAAAGACAAAAGCAGAGCTGCACATTTCAAATCGATTTTATGTGAAATCGATACAACATTAAAACGATGCTGTGACGTTTAGTTCCATTTTTATTTGATTCAAAAGTTGTTTTGCTTCAAAAATATTAGCTTATAATGTTGATTATAGATAACATAATTGCATTTTAATAATTATATTTTAAACCAAACCAACCCTATAAAGGTCGATCGTATCGATAACTTAGCACTATATAGCCCTCACGTCTATTCCTGTCACACCATTGTCTATGGCAACAATCAAAATAATAAAGTAGGTACCTAGTTCGTAATCATTTGGAATGCTTTTTATCATCATAAAATACTCCGGCTTAAACGAGACAAAGTGAAAATATTAAAAATCGTAGATAAAAAACAATTTGTTGTGATCATATGAAGTTTAAGGTCGCCACAACAAACCCAGACCAATTCCCGCCATTGTTCTTTGGAGAGGTAGTCCAGGCAAAATAGACATTTCACTTAGACATAATTAACATAGAGCTGAAAATTGGCAGAGACGTACATACGTACGATACATCATTATAAATAAAATGTCAAAAATCCCCATCGATCCTACTTCTGCATTTTGTTTATCCAAGGTCAAACATACAAAATTAAGGTTTTTTTAATTATTCTTGAAAACGGTAAATTTGATCGTGAAAATAGGTGAAGCAAAGTTGTAGATCATACAATTTTGTACAACAATGGTCTAGACACTTTTCCTCGTACGACTCACCATTCGTGAAATATCGCGGTTTCAACAAATACAAAATTCATATTTGACATATTATTCATGATTATACGAAGAGCAGTTTTTAGAGAAGTTGAAGACCTGAATTATCTTGAACGAGATTTTCTAGCTCGAGTAAGGAGCACTAAGAACAGGCTATGCAAATTGGATTTGCTTATACATATATACATAGACTCACGCCTGTTTCCCCAAAGGGGTAGGCAGAGGCATATTAAACGCCCACTTTTCGCCAGTGTTTTGATCCCACGTAATAGGTGGCGAGCCTATTGCCGCTTATTGGGACATTTTGTTTGCCAGAGCCTCGTCCGTTGATCGGCAGGTGCACCACTTGCAGGTGAGGTTGGCTTGGGACCCTAAGTTCTTGGTGGGAACCCTATGCACCCAATTTGCTTATATAATGGTAAATCTGCCGCCAACAGTCAACGGGCTTAATATAAAAACAACAGAGCTAAGTAGGTATGTAGTTTCGTTCACCTCTTGCTCTGTGCATGGTCGTTAAAAATACGCGGAGTGCATTAACTAGAATGAAGTGAGTTTTAATAAGAATTTCAGTCATCATCGTCCTAGCGTTATCCCAGTTGTATCTAATGGCGTGGCATACGCGCATACACCTGAGCATTATCTTATAACAGAACAACGAGCATTTGCCGTTTTTTGTTTTGTCGAACTGACCAAGGAATAGAGCCGAACATTGCTACGAACATTTTCACGATCTTTCTAGCTTTCAATGAGGAAAATCTTTGAAGCAAATTTACTGCCGATCGCTAAAATGCTGGCTAAAACACACTCGTTTGTTGTTTTGTTTTGAGCATTCGCAAGAATGCTCTTTACAGGTGAACACTCAAGTGTATAAGCATCATAAGATTTTCGTAATAAGGAGTCGTAAATGTTATGAGGAAAACGCACATAATAAACTTGCCGATATTTACGGGATTGAACCTTTTAGTTTCTGAGTTCATTTCATTGCCATAGTGAAGCTTGCTTGTACAACGGTGTATAAAATAAATGAATGTCAACAATACCATCTAACATTATTAATAAAAATAACTACGTTAAAAAAACGACATCAAAAACTTAAAAGTAAAAATAATAAATATTTAATATTAATTAAATACTACCTATTATTTATATGTGCTATTTACTAATAGGTTTACAGTCGGTGCCAAGCCAATTTAATACTTACGAAGTAATGTATTAATTTGCTCATATTCATTTAAGTGATTAAAATATTATTTTTTGTTAAAGACTTGGCACAATTGGCACCAACTTCAAACCTATTAGTAAATAGCACATATAAATAATATGTAGTATTTAATAAATATTAAATCTTTATTACTTTTAACTCTTTAGTTCTTGATGTCGGTTTTTTTTAACGTAGTTATTTTTATTGAATACTTTTTGTGTATTGTTGTATTGCCAACTAGTTATAGGTAGACCTACAAAAGGTGCTGCGCCCCTTAAAAAATATAATTATCAAGAAACGTCCTTACCGCATGATTTACGTCCTTGAAGTCATTATTATCATTGTACAAGCCAAATTGGTTTTTATAATTACTGAGTTCGTATGGCTACTTCATCGGACCCTAGAGGATCCTAGTTACCGTCCACACCAAAGTGGTCGTTAGGCCGACCTCATATTGGGCGTCAGCGTTCCTCGAGCGTACGCCCAGCGTGCGCTCGGCGTTCAAGGCGGGTTTTCCTGTCACGCTGATCGCACGCCGACGCGCGACGGTCCGCACTGATGGGTCAATATGTATGAAGTACTTCTAGCGTTTTTGAGTCGCGCTAGCCGCTCAACGCTGTCGGCCGTCAGCGCTGAGTTATTACTTCATACATATTGACATTATTGATCTATCAGCGCGGACTGTCGGCGTGCGATCAGCGTGACAGGAAAACCCGCCTAGTACAAAGTGAACGCCGGGCGCACGCCGAACGGACGCTGAGCGTACGCTTGAGGCACGCTCATGACCAATGTGAGGGAGGCCTTAAGACGTATGTAATGAGCCCAAACTCGATAGTTTTGTCATTTATTTACTGAGCTCCTATGGCCACCTTTCGATTCCATCATCGAACCAGCTTTATTTATTTATTTAATAATTACCAACTTACAGTAACAATAACACCACATGTATAAGTTATTGGTAAGTACATAATAGTTAAAAGAGCAAAGTAAATAAATTTAAGACAGATAGGTACAACACACTTACATAAAAATTATAATTAAAGGATACAACATAAGAATCTATACTCAGCTTTATGTCATAATCATTTTTCATTGTCATCCATTTTACATACAATACAGAATTTCAGCTGAATCAGTAACCGGGAAGTGTATCAAATTTACTTGCGAGATTTTATTTCAAACATCGGGATCATCATCATCAGCCTTCAACAGTCCACTGCTTTACTAGGCCTCTCCTTTGAAAAGAGGAAGGAATTGGCCTACTATACCCCGCTGGCCAAACGGGTTGGTCTAGGGTTTGCATCAAGATTTCCTTCTCTTACAGTGCTGTTCTTTGCATAATATGCTCCCTCTGTCGGCTCTTACGACACCCATGGGATAATATGGGGTGGTGACATTCCGTATTCTTAATCCGTCACCACACGGACCAAACATCGGGATAGGTCAAGATAAATAAAAAAATGCTAATAAAATAAAAGCTACTGGGCCTACCTGAATCATTTTTTATGGGACCGATTCGAAACTATCCCGCATCAAACAAAAAAGAATCACGTAAATCGATTCAGAAACCTCGGAGAAATCGTTGTACATAAATCGAAAAAAAATTATATACCGGCCGAATTGAAGACCTCCTCCTTTTTTTGAAGTCGGTTAAAAAGAGTTAATTACTGCTTATTAGTTTCATGTGTATTACGGCGGAGACATTGGCGTTTCACTTTTAACTATTAAGATGTAAGTTTATTATAGACGTACCACTTCACGGTACGTACCATTTCTTTCTACGTTGGAGTCACTGAAACCCGAACCTCGTCTCATTCTTATCCATTGAATATGAAACGTCTACTGACACATTAAATTATGCAAAACACCACACTGCACCGTATTTCAAAATAATGAAATAACAAACAAAATAAGTTCAAACATAATTATTTAATATCCAGTTCTAAGTGCTTCCAAACATAATAAAAATTACGCGAAACGGTAAAGAATTAATGGAAATTATTTACCTGGCGTACTGTTAAATGTCGTACGAAGAGGGAACAAATAACTTAATTATAATGCCTAGTCAACGTATAGACATAAGAGATATGGAGCTATGCATATTTATGAGGCTTTCATGCGTGTTTCACGTTACACATGATCTATGTACAATCTAGCTAAGCAATGCTCTATTTAGACCGTCTGGATACCAATCTAGATGAGTGACCGGAATTTGCGTAGAAGTGCCTATTTGTGTCTCGTCATCTTAAGCTCCGACTGGTGTAATATTCTATGATAGAGTACTAAGTTGATGGAATGCTGAGCACCGTTGTGTTAAATATAAAGTATGTTGATCCTCAAATTAACTAACCAACTCTACCAGTATGTAACTGATAAGTCAAACAATACTTTTTTGTTGAATCTGTTCTGAATATCCCGCTTCCTTTGCACTGAAAGATATTCTACAGAATGTGAAACTGTTTTCGTCTAGCTACAGAAGCTACAGAATATATTTATTGAAACTGCAAGAGCCGAGTGAAGAGACCGAAAGACTGCTACGCTGAGGGTATCGGGTTCGCATCTACGGCACGCACTAATGACTTTTCGAAGTTAAGTGCGTATTAAATTGTTAATGATCGCTTGCTTATTGGTGAAGGAAAACATCGTTAGGAAACCTGCATGTCTGAGAGTTCTTCGTAATGTTCTCGAAAGACGTGTGAAGTCTGCCAACCCGCACTTAGCCAGCATGGTGGACTATGGCCTTACACTTCTCATAGTGTGAAGAGGCCCGTGCCTTTCAGAAGATCGACGTAAAGTAACAATACCTAAACTGTCGCGTATCGTTCGGTGAGTGAGAGTGCCAGAGGCCCTATCCCCTACTCCTTCTCCCTCATCCCACTCCTTATCCTATCCCTTTTCACTTGTGACTCCTGTGGCGTTGCTTGTGTCCATGGGTGGTGGTAATTGCTTACCATCAGGCGATCCGTCTGCTCGTTTCCCACCTATTATCATAAAAAAGTGGGACTGTATATACCCTTTGGATTACTAAAGTTAACGGCAGTCGCTCAGAAGAAAAGAAAATCATTTGTCAAATCTGGTTAGACTACCAAGCTGACGCCGGGCTCCAAGGTGGAAGTCTCCACAGAACTGGGATAGTGATTGGTATCGACCAAGCATTATCCCAGTTCTGTGGAGACTGGATGATGATGAGAATTCTATGAGTTGTAAACTCCTTCAAGCATGTTTAACATGGGGGAAAAATAAGGGAAGGCGTCGTTAAGTGCCGTTTACGTAACTTACAAATTTATTCTCGTTTCAGTAAATATTACTCTTATACATTGAAAATATATGTAAACTTTGAAGATTGACGTCGGTATTGTCGAAGTTGGAAACAAATTCGTACCTGGGACAAATTATTAATTTCGGCAAGTCCAAGTTTCACGAAGTGACCAGATATAAGATTTCAATATTAACTTTTGAAGTTTCACGTACCTTGATAAGCAGAAACAAGAGGCAAGATTTCATGAGATATACAAATTAACATAAACGATGTGGGCTTTTAAAAGATTTTAAGCGGTCCCTGGAAAATATGTAAGCCACTTGTGGTCTATCTTTACCATAGTCTATGAACGTGTGTTCTGCTATTTCAAACTTTGAAATGATAAATTTTTAAATATTTTTTTTATTTGAAAAATGTATAATGTAATATGTAGTACCTATTTGTATTGTATCTGGTGTACAATAAAGAATTTTCTATCTATCTATACAACATACATAGACTCACGGCTGTTTCCCCGAAGGGGTAGGCAGACGCCCACTTTTCGCCAGTGTTTTGATCCCACGTAATAGGTGGCGAGCCTATTGCCGCTTATTGGGATATTTTGTTTGCCAGAGCCTCCTCCGTTTATCGGTAGGTGCACCACTTGCAGGTGAGGTTGGCTTGGGACCCTAAGTTTTTGGTGGGAACCCTGTCTATACAAGTGTGGGGTAAATAGATAAAGCGGTCAGGCTCGCTACAGAAGATAATTATTTCGGCTAAATAAAATAAATAAATAAAACAAGAGTCAGACCTCCAAACTGAGACTCCGCGGCTTCCAAGACCACTATAAGGTCCAATTTTTACTCATTACAACTACCATACAGGTGTTGGCAAAATATGGACAAAACTCTGAAACTCACTCCAGGCACTCTGTGGGATTCTGAAGTTGATGTTCCGCCCATGCAAAGGAAACTGCAATGATCTGCAGCTCTTCAATGTTCCGGGGAGAGATGCAGCAAAATAATTAAAAAAATCAACGGCAATTATGATATACCGACAAAATGTGTTTTTTCGATAGTTCTTCATCTATAATTGAATACCGAAGCTCTGTTAGATCATAGGCCGCAGCCTGGCTCATAAAAAGACTAAAGATTGAGTAATTATGAGGAAACGTTATAATAACCTAAAGAAAACAATATCATATAAAATCATTTTTATTTATGGTTTACCGACTAAAAGTATCAGAACCAAAATTGTAGACAATTTCATTTGCATCAAAAAATGCTTGAACAAGATCTCTGTGTGATCAACAGTTTACCAGATAAATAAGAAAAACCATCTGAGCCTGCCCTTTTCCAAGATGGCAGCCGAGGGACAACAGGTACGACCCCACAAATTGGATCAAGTTTTTCACTAGCCCACATCAGTAAAATAAAATCCTCAGAAAAATGCAGCCCAAATGTAACTTTTCAATGGACTTAGTAGTGTCGCGATTTTCTATCTATCTAGCTATACTAATGTGGCGTAAAATAATACTGATGTGCGGTCAGGTTTGCTACAGAAGATATTTCATAGAAATACATAGAACTAAACCAGAAGTGTCGCATGTAGCTGCGGTCTTGTTTGCAGTTTAGCTAGAATATTAACAAAACTACTAGAAATTTACAACTCAATTGTATAATAAGTAACATTATTTAAAGGAGATGTACCATTTTGCCATACATTATGGGCCTGGCAAGGACAGACACGAAACCATGTGTGTTTTGAAGATAAATGACTACTCTATTAGCCTGTATAATATTTTTTTAAATAACTTTTGGTGGAAATAAGATAAGAGATATTTGAAATGGAAATTATTCCAGAACTAAATATACCTTAAAATTGAATTTTAACATAAATACAATACCTAGGAGTAAATAAAGGTATGTCTTTGTGTCATATAGAACAAAAAATACATAAAGAGAGGCCAATAATAATGAATTATTACCTGTGTACTAGGGAACCTCGTACTATACTCGTCCAAAAAAAATAACCACAATCACGAACACCGCTGCATATTCTTAGCATGGGTAGAAGGTAGTGATTATTATTATTGAACTTATATTCAACTACATTACAATTAAACCCGCACGAAAACACCAATAAATTAGAGCAAAACATTCATTCATCAACTACAGATAAGTATATTGAGGGTAGTAGCAACACGAATGACATAACAAATAAAAAATGTGTTGCAATGGTTTGAAAAAATATTTATACCATGGAAAACGATTTTTACCGATTTATAATTATGGAATATATAATAAATTATATATTTCTTGATTCATTTTACGAATATATTTATAAAGTAAATAAGAGATATTGTTTTCTAATATAATAATAAAAATATTATATCCTTAAAACAATTTCTGCCTACCATACTTCATTTTATTTATAATGCTGGCAACATAAGATATTCATCCGCTATTACCATAGCCTATTCAAAACAATAATCTTTAAAAACTAAAATCTTTCACCGAAGCTCTATCAAGAAACGAAAACGATGTATACATTTAAAAAATTATATGTTTAATTTCAACGATTCACAACTTTCTGGCTGCTACAGGCCGTATTTGGTATTTCTCCTTTAGATAGTGTAGCGTAATTTTGGGTCCGTACTCCGAGCATTAATTTTAAGCGAAATATTTGCGGTCTCTAGTGGTTTGTGACAAGTCTAGACAAACTTTATGTCCAACAATACAAATAAATAAAGCTACTGTTGTTTTAAGTTAGGTAATCGTGCCAGCGACTAAAGCTACTTACATTTTAAGTAAAAATTTGTTTAACAAAACCTAGCGCGACGGATTCTTGGAAGAAAGAACGAGCAACCTAAATATTTTTTTTATGTTTAAAAATGTTAAGTAAATTAGGATTTAAAACAAAAAAAATATACTAGCTAACATAAAAATATTTGCCTGTAATCTTAAACCCGTTCCCGTCAGATCGAAATCCTAGCTTAAGCGGAATGTCCCGCTATGCAGTGCCTCTCTGACATTACTATTTATAATAAGCAATGTGTGCACGCTGTAAGACTAACTTACTTATCGTGTCGATGTCAACACATTTTATAAAATTTTGGACCAGTTTTCAGCAACGCTGATGGATGGATGGATGGCTGTAAGACTTATAATATATTTTTGTTATGGTGTACACTACGGCTGTTCCTGTCGTAGCATGAATGGACCGGCTCGTCCGGGGCAGTACCACACTCTCACAGGAGACCAACGTCTGAACTGCTGTGCTTCGTTTGGTGAGTGAGAGAGCCGGAGGTCCAACCCCTTGACATGACAGCAGCTTTTAAGAACATAGTACCCCATAGCATAGAAAGTTGCCAGCTATCTATTCAAGAGGATTAGCAAGTTGTACGTTAACTTTTTTGTTTGAGTAGCAGATTTAGTAAGTTTGTAGTGGCAGGTTTATCGATAATGTAGATTTAGAGCGTCGCCGTCGTTAAGAGATTACATGTGAGAGGAGTGGCCTGTAGCCAGATCGGAGACTGCTGACTACGCTCGTCCACTGCGGCTCGTCGACATTGTCATGTGTCACCCTGAGTGTCACCACTCAACGAGGTTAGGGTTGCCGCGTGATGGGCAAATTTCTACTTAGTATTACTTTTTTTTCTTCATTCTTAGTTTGAAGTCATAGAATATATAAAGGAAAATCACGTCTACTCTCGCCAAAACTTCCAGCCAGTGCCTGATAATCAACAGAAAAACCATAGCTAGTTTCTAAATAGCGTAATTTCTAAATAAAAATACGATTTCAAATAATCGAATTTGGTTTTTTTTTTCAAACTAGTCACGGTGTTGCACACGCACACGTTCCTGTGAACCTGTCCGTGACAACGTCCGCTGGTAACCGACACCAGGCAAAATAACACGAAAGTTTTATAACATAACAAGCGTGAGTGACGCTACGTTTTGTTTAAGGGCGGTTTCAGATTAGTGTATTTTTCTGCGCGTATGCGGTCATTTCAGCATACGCGCTTACACGCGCGCCACATAACGCGCTTCAAAAAATCGTACTCGTGTAAACGGGCATCTTTCGGCGTATTCGCTCGGAACGGTAGTGACAACGTGTCAGTGTCAATATGGATTCTGACGGCTCGCGCGAGCTTAGAAGCCCGTCAAGGCTCGTACCAGTTGCGCATATGCCAAAAGACGCGCCTATACGCGCCTACATGTGCTTCTAAAAAACGAGCTTATACCGGCGTATAAAATGCTTATCTGAAACCGCCATGAGGAAATACACTGAAAAGAAGAACCGGTTGCGTGTGTTGAGCCATGCACAATGGCGTTTTCCATAGTACCTTTTGGGGTGTGTTAACACTATATCGTAACGATAATTTTATCTCTGGACGACTGTTGTCTCTAGCAGTACTTAGGTACCTATTATCGGCCGGGCCCAAAATTTGATATATCCATGAATTTGGAAGTTAGAGATACTCATTATTATATTTTTTACATATGTTGTACGGAGCTTATGTAAAAATGTATCTAAAATCTCCAAAACCATGGATAGATCAAATATTGGGACCGGCCATATATCGAAGCTGTCACTGCAAAAATGTCAAGTACGTAATTACTTATAATCACGAGTTACTTATGCTCACATATTTTCTCGGGTTAATCGTGTCGTATTTTGTGTAAACACCTCCATTTAAAACGTAAGTTATGAAGCTTTAAACGACACAAAACTACATGACCATCACTCATCACTCGTCACGACATGGTGGGTACGCAGCCTAACTACTCATTAGACTAGTCGAGTATTACTCATTAATTAACAAAGCCTAATTAGATGTGATATGCCTTTAAGTACATTATGTATATAACTACTATAAGTTACGTCGTTACGTTTAATAATGTAACAAATCTGTCGCACCGACAGGAGTGAGCCCGGTCGGTAAATATTGTTAAGTAAACTTTAAATAATTTCGATTTGTAATCTTTCATCAGACATTTTAATTATATAGTGGGCATTTGAAACAATCCCGCGAGAAGACACCTTGTCAACGTCCAAAGTGAATTTAATTAAGTTCTTCCAAAAATATTCTTATTGAATCTACGGCGATATAAAGCTGGCATTCATTATAATATTAGACTTCTTTATAACGTGTGAAAATGGAATGTGACACTAACGAACAACACCATCAGTGTTGTTCGTTAGTGTCACATTCCCGCGCGAGTGACACTTGTTCGCGAAGAACGCCGCGGCTCAATTATTCGCTTTGATCTCTCATACGCTTGTGGATATTGTTTTCGAACCGCGCTCGAATAAAATATTTTTTTTATATTCTTTGTTCTTGGAAAGGATTACACGGAAGTGATGTAAGGAAGATAGGTGAGCGTTGATAATGGAGATACTCTTTGCTATTCTTTCTTATAAATCTTTTCATATATGTGTTACTGTCTCGTTTGTCCTGTGGTATAAGTTTCGGTTAGAAGAATACAAAGTCTCAGTTTACATTCACGGGTTAAAGAATATATATTTCAGAAATGCTTACTGCAAACATAGCTCTGAGAAAAGTGATACGCAGTAGATATCGACCTAATCACCCTTGTTAATTAAGGCTGACTTGAGAGTGTACATTTCTGCCTACTACAGAGAAATATACAGGTTATAGTAGTATGCCAGCTCCGATGATTATAAAGCTAAGGCTTTAGATATAGATTTATTGATATCACATAAACTACATTGCAATCTCAAACACCGAATGACTACATTATGCATCGCGTTATACCTATGCCATCGTTCGACAACTTTTCATAGTTCCATGAAAATCAAGTACCGTTTGACGCTAGTAGTAACACTTGGGTGACATAACATTCAGGTCTTATGACCCGTCATGTGGAAAGTAATCTGATCTTTTACATGCTTTCCCAAAAACATCGTAAATAAAAAATGAAAGCTGCCAGGTAAACAGAAGATAAAATACTAAACGTTATCAGCGTCTTATTACCGAAAGAACATGGCTTCGAACCCTACCTATTAGGTTGCCAATATAAACCCAACCCTAGGATTACTTTGTATAGAAAGTATGCTTTTGTTGTCATAAAACGGCAGTGGTAATTTAGTGAATAGACTAACGAACTAGATTTATAGTCTTTTCCGTCTCCACTAGGCTTTTGCTCTAGCAGTCTTGATACGTAGGTCTCTGGTTCAAAACCCAACGCTGGCTGACTTCGATGTTATGTGCGTATTAAATTGTTCATTATCTACGGCAAAACGGTGTAGAAAAATATCGTGAGGTAACCTGCATTAAAAATAGTCCTCCATATTGTTATCGAAAGACGTGGAAAGTCTGTTGATGTGCACTTGGCCAGTTTGGTGGAATACGGTATAACCTGACAGTGAGAAGAAGCCAATTAATAAAATTGTAATTTTACGCATTTATACGCACATTATATTTTAATTTCTTCCGTATTGCCCAAAGGACTACCTCCGTAGTCCAGTGGATAGCGTATGCGACTGCTGATTGGAGGTCCCGGGTTCGATTCCCGGGTCGGTCAAAAGTGTTACTGGGTTTTCCGAATGCTCAGTAGCAGCACGGAGTCTGGTAATGTACCTGGCAACGGCAATAAGCTCGCCCCCTATTTCGTGGGACCTATATTGCGTTAGAATTTTAGAAAATCCCTTCATAGTGCACGCTTACGCTTTTCAAAGACTTGTCAAATTTCAGGTCCTTGCGGCCGATAGTTTTGGCTGTGCGTTGTCTGTCAGTCAGAAGTAGCGCAAAATTATATACACAATGATAATTACTCTATTTGATAGCAATAATTAAGACGTCACTAGAGAATAATTCCTTTCATTCATACGAAATCCGTAGAAGGGATTGTTTTTAACATTTCATTGTGTCTGATATGACAAGTTGGAAATATACCTATTCCACAGTAACCACACAGTAAAGCCGACTAGTAGTGCTACAAAAAGCAAATGAAACCGCAGGACAACGCTAGTAAAGTTCTTTAATAATATAAAGATATTCGTTTGCAATATTCAGTCTATGTAACATTATTATGTAACAGTTCTACTTTTAATGAGCATAGGTAGTTGTAATTGGAGCTTGTAATACAACACCAATTACAAATCTATGATTCTTACAATCATGTTCCACTAGTTATGACAAAATAAAATATTTGAAACGTTTGCCAATTACATAGTTTGTGTGGTATTTTCTCATAATTGGCTGTATATTTATTCATGGCTTGCTAATAGCATGTTCTCACTAATGTAGCAATTGTAGGTTAACAATAAAATTAATTAACAATATGTGGTTACAACATACATGATAACATTTATTGGCTTATTAGCAGAGAGTGTAGTTCAAAATGTATCTGGAACAAGTTGTAATAATTATTTTCTTGATAATTTAGTATGGTAGAACATTTTTTTTGGTGTCGGGTTGGAAAATCCTCATGGAGTCCCTCCGCCCTGGGGGAAGGGCGAAGGGGACTATGAGACTCTTACTGACTCAAAACCAGCCCGTGTTCCTCATGTACCCGTGTGTCAGAGGATCGGGTATCACCGAAGCATTCCTTACTACTCCCGACGGGTATTGGCCCGCCAGATGGTCAGGCGGGCCCCGAACAAAACCCCCTTGGCGGCGGATGAAGGTGTTCGGCTCCGCCGCCAAAACACCCAGCGGCCGCAGAGGATAGGGAGGACGGCAACCTGGCAACACCGCATCTCCTCTTCCTCTGCGCCTCACCGCGACGCATCAATGGTGCGCCCCCATTTGGTCACAGGAGATAGGGCGCGCCGCAACGCAACACCGGCACGCCTCTCCTCCCGCGACCGCGCCCGACTGCGAGGGACAGACAGAACTGTCCCCCGCACCCGCACCTTTGGACGCGTCCTGCGCAGGCCCCTCCAAGCCCACGCGGAGCGTCCACTCCCGGGATCTCTCTTAGCTTCACTGCAGGTGTCCAAGCCACGGTTACTGAGCCCCCCCCCCCCCACCACGACAAGGTGGAGATCCCACGAGTGGTTGAACAAGTGGTTTCCAACGTACTTTATGGGTGCATTGATAGTTGCTAGAATTTCTACTACGAATAGAATATTCCTGGAATCTATTGATAAGCTTCTATAGATCATCTATCTGTCGACCCAAAGCTATCATTGAATACAGCTGTATTTGGACTAAACCGTTATTTATTCATCGTTACTACATGTTTACCAGTGATTATACAGACTATTTTGGTTGCGCGTCAGGGCTATGTTAAGTGATGGAGAGTCGGTTTGTATGCTCATTAAATATACGTATCTACAGTCCAACTTGTCAGTCCTACAATACCAACTGTGTAAAAGGAGAAGTCAGACGTCCCATATCAACAATAATTTGTGGCACTTTGCTTCGAAACTATACTTACCAAGATATATCTATACATAGTTAGTTAGTTAGTTGGACAGGTGTTTTCCGCACTTAGCCACTTAATTGGGCCATTGTGCGTTAGCAGTGACACGGTTGTCGCCTGCTACTCATACCATGCAAGCTCCTTCCAGAAGGCCATGAGTTGACCAGTGTTGCGTATGGCTTCGCTCATGGTGCTGGGGTTGTTCAGGAACCTCGTCCGTTGGTCGCTCACGCTGGTACAATGTAGGATCACATGAGCGGGTGTTTCTTCGGTCTCCATGCAGCCCCTACATAGTGGGCTGTCCGTGACGCCGATATTATAGAGATGCTTGTTTAGTGGACAGTGGCCGGTTATTATGCCAGTCAGATGCTTGAGTGTTTTCCAATTGGAGTGCAACAGTTTTTGCGAGAGTCATTTATCTAATTGGGGAAAGGCATCTTTAGATTGCCTACACTCTTCTAACTCTGCCCACTCTTTTTCATGTTGTTGTAGGGAACGCGGTTCTCTCGCGTAACCACGTTTTTAGGTGGTTGAAAGGTATCGGAACAATTGGTTCGGGTCCCAGAATTGTTGTGTCCGATCCTTTCCTTGCCAGTTGGCCTGCTGCGTCATTGTCCGTGGTGTCACTGTGTCCTCGTATCCACTGGAGCGTGACCCGATTCCTCGCTGCAGTTTTCTGCAGCTCTTGGTGGCACTCCATAATTAGGCCGCTGTTAAAGCAGCTGCCATCGAGAGCTTGTAGTACTGAGGCACTGTCTGTGATGATGCGTATTGACAGGTTACTCACGTTTCTGGCCGCGATAGCCGTCGCCGCCCTTATAATCCCAACGCATTCAGCTTGGAAGATGGTGTTGAATTTACCAAGCGATGTTGAGAGATTGATGTTCAAGTCATGGGAGAATACTCCGGCACCTGTCCCATACTTTGTTTTTGAGCCGTCTGTGTATGTTTTTTTTTTTTTTTTACGCGGTGGAAAATCCCTTCGGAACTCCGACTCTTGGGGGAAATAAGAGCCGGAGTATGTGGTGTTTCCACTAAAAACCACCTCGACTGCCTCCATGTACCCGTGTGTCGGTGGGTGGGGCATCACCTAAGCACTCGTCGCCACCCTCCGACGGGTATTGACCCGCCAGATGGTCAGGCGGGCCCCGAACAAAATCCCCTTGGCGACGGATTAAGGTGTTGGACTCCGCCGCCAAAACGCCCAGCGGCCGCAGAGGATAGGGAGGACGGCAACGCAACACCGCATCTCCTCTTCCTCTGCGGCCCCACCGCGTCGCATCGAATGGTGCGCCCCCATTTGGTCGCGGGAGATAGGGCGCGCGGCAACGCAACACCGACACGCCTCTCCTCCCGCGACCGCACCCGACTGCGAGGGACAGACAGAACTGTCCCCCACACCCGCACCGTTGGACGCATCCTGCGCAGGCCCCTCCAAGCCCACGCGGAGCGTCCTCTCTTGGATCCCTCTTAGCTTCACCGCGGGTGACCAATCCACGGTTACTGAGCCCCCCACCACGACAAGGTCGAGATCCCACGGGGGGGAGCCGTCTGTGTATACTCTAACTTCGTGTATACCAGAGCTATCCTTGTGCTCTTCTTGCAGTTGTATGCGGTATTTTTTGTCAAAGACAAAGGTTTTAGGTATGAGGTCGCACGTTGCATCTAGCATCGGGATCTCGTTAGTTAACGTCCTTTTCAGGCGTGCATGGGTTATTCGGTCGTCTTCTCCAAAGCCCGAACTTATCGAGCCGGATCGCAGCGGCACCTGCTTCCTGCTGGATGATGAGGTGCAGTGGTCGCAAGTCGAGAAGCACCTCTAATGCCGCCGTTGGAGTTGTTTTTGTGCAGCCTGTTGTGGCCAGACAGGCTAGGCGTTGTATGCTCTGCAGCTTGCTCTTGACTGTGCTTAGTTAACTGCGTGGCCACCACACTACTGCACCGTATGTGAGCATGTGGCGTATTATGGCAGTGTAGATCCAGAGGGTGATGAATGGTTTGAGACCCCATTTCTTGCCTATTATTCTCCTGCACTGCCAGAAGATTGTACATGCTTTTGTGGTTTTAGTGGTGATGTGTTTATTCCAGTTGAGCTTGTGGTCGAGTGTTACGCCCAGGTACTTAACTTCACTCGATAGGTTAAGCTCCGTGCCAAAAGTTTTGGTTTTCTGGTCATACGGGTGTTCCTTTTGTTAGTGAAAAGTACTAGCTCCGTTTTATTTGGGTTGACCGTCAGTTTATGGTGTTTGCACCATTGTTCCATGATCCTGATGGCTGCTTGCATCCGATAATGGATCATGTCTTACGAGTTTCCTTTGATTAGGATAGTTATATCATCTGCGTAGCCGACCGTGTAGAAGCATTTGTCAGTCAGGCTTCTCAACAGATCGTCTACCACTATGTTCCAAAGCAGGGGTGATAGGACACCTCCCTGCGGGCCGCCTTTTGCTACTATCCCCCTTGTGGTGGTGTTAACCGTGAATTGAATAACTCTTTGTTTCAGGAGTTGATCAATCCAGCCACTGACGGTTTGTTCAACTCCGAACTTGTCAAGGGCTCGGCTAATGCTGGTGAATTTTGTTTTGTCGAAGGCGCCTTCTATGTCAATGACGGCGCCTAAGGTCATTAGTTTGTCAGATAGCGCTGTCTCCATGGCCCCCACTACTATGGAGTGAAGCGCTGATTCCGTTGATCTACCACTTCTGTAGGCGTGTTGTTGCGGGTGTAGTGGTCTGCGTAGCAGTGCGCCTTCCCGCAGGTATCTGTCAGCGAGCCTCTCCAGCGTTTTCAGCAAGAAGGAGGTTAAACTGATAGGTCTGAACGAATTTGCTTGAGTGTAATCCGTTTTGCCCGGTTTTGGGAGCAATATGTCTTTTACTTCCCTCCACCTTCGTGGTATGTAATTGTGCGCTATAGATGCTCTATATAGGCTGAGTAGCTGTGGCACAATCGTTGTGCAGCCCCATTGTAGAAGTGCTGGTGTTATTTCGCCCAGGCCTGCAGATTTGTACGGCTGGAAGCTATCAATTGCCCATTTCAGCCGGTCCACGGTAACCATGTTGTTGGCTATCGTCCAGTCTGTTTGGGTCGGTGGTCTGTGATTGTCGGTGATCTGATTCTTCCCAGTCACAATCATCGGTCACAGTGCAACCTGGGAAGTGTGTTTCGATAAGCACTTGGCTTATTTCCATGTCTGTGATTGCGTAGGTGCCATCAGGCTTTCTGATGGAGCCTAGGGTCTTGTTGCTGTCCTGGAATAGGATCTTTTTACCCTGGCTGCCTCGCATGTGGAGTGTTGTGACCAGAATGTTGGTGCAGAAATTTCGCCAGGACTCTCCCCTGCGGAATCGTATATATAGTTTCTTGTAGTGCGACTGGGCTTCTTTGTATTTGTCCCAATCCGTGTCTTTCCTTGTGTTTTTGGCCCGGTTGAAGAGTCTTCTCAGATTGCGCCTGAGCTTCTCCAGTTCCGATCCCCACCATTGGGTTGTACTACTCGTTTTCGGTAGTGTGGTGGGGCAGGCTTGTTGGTAGCTGCGTTGTATGCATTTTGTTAGTAAGTTAGTGTTGTGTTCTATGTGTGTAGTGCTTGCGGTCATGTCGTTGAAATTTGACATGGCTATTTCCTGTTCGAGCAGGGTCTTGTATCTCGCTATGTTGGTATTGCGTGGGTTGCGTTCTGGTTGTGTGACTCTCACTTGCACTCGTATGTCATAGCAGATACGTCTGTGATCGGCAAAGGATGGTTCGGCGGACACATGCCAGTTCGTGACAAGTTCAAATTCAAATCATTTATTGCAAAACTAAGTGTACATGGTGATGGTATACAATGGTATGTGCTTAAGACTTAGCGCCTTTTTCAAGCATAGCAATATTGAGAGCTGACTAGCAATTATAAGATAAGTAAATAGAAAACATTGTTATAACTGTTATATATGTACAGATAATAGTTGTAGAGGTAGTCCGTAGTACAATTAATTGAAGATTATAATATATAACATTATTGAAATTAGGTAATTTATATAACATTATTGAAATTAGGAAACATAGAATTAGTATTAATAGATCCATATAGAATTAGAAAATACAAAAAAAAATAATTATGTCCTTATTTAAAATATGTCAAAATAAATCAGCTCGTATAATCAAGAGCTTCGTCATATACGTATTATTTAGACATGTAGGTATTATTATTATGAATATATTACTATTATTATTATGAATATATTATTCTTATTATTATGATTAAATATATTATTATTATGATTATATTTTTATTATGATTATAAGTATTACTATTATTATTATTACGTCTCTAACAAATCAATTCTAATCATTTATTATTTAGGTATTCTGTAACAGAATAAAAGCATTTTTGGATCAGAAAAAAATTGAGGCGTTTAGTAAATGTTGTTTCAAGCTTTTCTTCTTTAATAAATTTAGGTAATTTATTAAATATCTTAACAGCCATGTAATATGGGCTCTCGGTGAGCATTTTTGTTTTTGAAGGAGGTAAGTGTAGTCTGTCTTTATGGCGTGTATTTAAATTGTGCATGTCTTTCACTTTATTAAAGGAGTCACTGTGTCTGAAAACGAATGTACATATATCGAGTATATATATTGATGGTAGAGTTAGGATATTTAGTTTAGTAAAGTAAGGTTTACAGCTTTGCGTATTGTCTATATGTGCTAGTATCCTAACACATTTCTTTTGAATTATAAATAATTCCTCTACATTTACACTGTTACCCCAAAGCATGACCCCATACCTCAGCCAGGAGTATGCATATGCGTAGTATGCCGACAATGCTGTTTGTGTGTCTGTGCTGTGTTTAATTTGAAATAGAGCGTATGTAAATTTAGATAATTTGGATTTGATGTGATCTATATGTACATATATACATATCGTCACGCCTTTTATCCCCGAAGGGGTAGGCAGAGGTGTATTTCTACACCCACTTTTCGCCAGATATACTTTAGTCCCACGTAATAAGGGGCGAGCCTATTGCCGTACCGGGCACATTTCCAGACTCCGTGCTGCTACTGAGAATTTCGTGCCAGAAAAACCCAATAACACTGCCCGACCCAGGAATCGAACCCGGGACCTCCCGATCCCACGCGCACATTTATGCCGCGAGATCAACGAGGCAGTCGCTAGGGTTTGATGTTGAGTTTTCCGTCTCTACGCAAAGATGGTATTTGCATCGTGTTATCCCTTAGTCGCCTCTTACGACACCCACGGGAAGATAGGGGGTGGTGACACTTGTATTCTATGCCGTCAACCACACGGCAAATGATCTATATGTGTTTTCCAGTTTAAATGTGTGTCTATATTTATACGCAATAAACTAAAAGTGTTCCTCCTCCGTAGTGTATTTTCGTGTGTTATGTGTAGAAAAAGGGGTGTTTTTTTGTATGACCTGAACTGCATTACTTTTGTTTTGAGTGTGTTTATTTCTAAATTATGTTCTTGGAGTCATTGTGTAATAGATTGGAGAGTGTTTTGGATCTGACTATTATAGTTTAAGTAGTCGCATTTTATTAAAATCGAGACATCGTCAGCGAAAAGTACTGGTAGAGATTTACCCGAGTCTAAGGTTTTTGGCAACTCATTTATGTATATTAAGAACAATATGCATCCTAGAACGCTTCCCTGAGGAATTGAGCATGATAGATGTATAACTTGAGATCGAGTAGATTTTATTTCTTTTGAGGTTCTATCAAAATGTTCAATTTGTACCATTTGTATCCTATTATTAAGATATGACTTAAACCATGAGTAAGCCGGTCCTCTAACTCCGCAACCGTTTAATTTCATTAAGAGTATGTTGTAGAGTACCTTGTCATAGGCTTTGGTCATGTTGAGCAACAATCCAACAACATACTCCTTATCATTTAGGTATTGTAGTGCTCTCTGAATATACTTATAAACCGCTAATGTTGTTGATCTACGTTTTCTAAACCCATTCTGACTATCGTCTAGTATATTGTAGCGTTCTAAAAATGCGTACAGACGGTTGCACATTGCTTTTTCAAATATTTTTGAAAATGTCGGGAGTAGAGCAATCGGTCTATAATTGTTTGGGGTTTGAGTGTCCCCCTTCTTGTGTATGGGTTTAACCTCTTGTATGCCGGAATGCCAGACACAATGAAAAAGCTATTGTGTCTCGCGTAGATCTGCGTTCCGGCATACAAGGGGTTAATCAATGAAATTTTAAGTAAATCTGGAAATTTGCCTTCTTGAAAACTTTGATTAATTAAATGACTCAAGGGAGTGGAAAGTTCCATTGCACATTGTTTTAATAATATAGGTGGTATGTCATCTATGCCGCTGCTATGTTTGTTTTTTGTGGAGTGTATAATGTTTATGACTTCTTTTTGGTCGACTGGCCGCAAGTACATAGAACATACTGCTGAATTTAAGACATGTTGTCCAATTGGTTTGTGTGAATCTGTGTGATTAGGATTATTACCTACCGTCGCGAAATAGTTGTTAAATATGTTAGCAATAGTTGTCGGGCATTCAATTATGTCATCATAAATTTTTAAAGATATATTATCTGGTTTGAACGTTTTAGTTTTACCGTTTTTCATTTTAATTACTTTCCACATAGTCCTTATTTTATTGTCTGAATTTTTCATTTGTCGTATATATTCTAACTTTTTAGCTGTTTTAACTACGGATTTTAAAGTTTTTGTGTATCTTTTGAAGTAATTTTTAATAATTGTGCTTTTTCTATCATTTAGGATTGTTTTTAAAATTCTTTTGTGTTCACATGATTTTTTTAAACCGGTTGTAAGCCACCCTTTTTTACATTTATTTTTTATTTTAATTGTTTGTACGGGTATATATTTATTTAAAAAATGTGTTATTAAATTAATAATAGCCTCATAGTTTGTATTTATGTTATTATTTTCTACTATTATATTATCCCAGTTCACTTTCTTTAAATTATCTTTTAAGGCATCCATTTTCCTTTGGTTAAATATTCGTTTTTTTAAATACCATGTTTTTATTGTAGTTGTTAAGTTTTTAAGATTTAATTCTAATTTTATCGCTTTATGGTCTGAGAGGCCGTTGTCTATAATTGATGATGTTTTTATAAAGCTCGAGTGATTAGTAAACAATAGGTCAATGCAGGTGGATGTGGTTTTTGTTATCCGTGTGGGGTCGCGTATTATTTGTTTAAGGTTGTGCGTTTTCATAAAATTGATTAATTCTAAAGTTTGTTTATTGCTGTGCAGAATATTAATATTAAAGTCACCTCCTATAATTATATGTTTTTGTGAATTTTTTATATCTAATCTACGTAAAACTTTTTCCATTTGTTTATAAAATATATCTATATGACGATCTGCTCTATATAATCCTATAATTATACAATTACTCTTAGGTATTTCATTTGCACTAAATTCTATGATATATTCTTTTGAAAAGTTAACAATATCCTTTTTCTCAATATATTCTAAAGTGTTTTTAACTATTAGACTGACCCCTCCACCTTCACGAGTCTTACGACAGAAGATAGATCCAATTTTATAATCTTGGGGAATAATGGATTTACAGTAATGTTCGTTTTTCCATAGTTCTGACAAGGATAATATATCTATGTCACAATCTAATAATAGTTGTTCGAGTAGCTCTACCTTATTGCCTATACTTTGGATATTTTGGAAAACGATGGTCAGATTAGTATCGAAATGTCTTACTGTCGTTTGCTCTCTCTTCCGATGTTGGATACTTTGCTGATGGGGATGATGTTTGCGACTGTGTGGATTGTATATCGCGTATATTACTGTGTATAAGAATTTCACTGTTGTCTGGATTTTGTATGACATCTGTTGTAGGAGCAGTACACTTTAACTCTCTTCCATTAACGTATAGTTTGTTATCTCTTATCACAGCATGATCACCATTCTTCTTAGCTTCTATGAGCTTGTGTCAAACACAAGTCCTTGGCGTTGTTGTAGGGTTTTTTTGTCCATATATTGTCTAACAGCTAATCCTGTGTTTTTGAAATCTCTAGCATTTTCAATTATATATTTTGCCATACGTTTGCTGATAAGTTCTATTGCCAGCGGTCTCTTGTTGCCACTTCTACCTATTCGTTTTATGTCTTCTATGTAGGGGTCAATGTTAATGTTCATTATTTCCTGGAAAGCTTGTGACACGCGATCATATAGTTCGGGTATAGTTTCGTTGTATTTTCCAGTTAGGCCATATAATACTACTTTTTTGGCATTTTTCAAGTTATATAATTGTTGTTGGATATTTTCAATTTTTTCATTAGTTTTCTGTATCTTTTCCGTTATTACTTTTTGTTCTTTGGATAAATTTTGTGTTTTGTGTTCCATATCATCTTGCAGATTTTTTATTGTTTTGTTTATTTCTACTTGGATTGTGCTTCTAATATCTTGTAATATAGAAGACTTGATGTTCTCTAATTTTATGTCTAACAAGATGCTAATATTTTCCAGAGTCAGCGGTTCTTTTGTAGTGTTTATCTGATTTTCAGACCGGCGGCCAATGTCATCTACTATACTATTGTTTAATGTGTTTCCAATGATGTCGTCTACAGATATGTTATTTTCACAGCTGTCACTGGTGGGTGTGCAGTTGATTGGTTTACGGCGAATTGTGATGTTCATATCAGTAATATCATGTTGGGATGCTCTTATTGGTGTGTTAGTGTTGTCTCCTTTTGGCATTTTACATTTGCAGGCTTGGCATTTCCACGTGTTGAGGTGGTTGGGTGTCATAGAGTTATAATTGCCTAATAGTATATTAGCACATTGTTAGTCGTAATGTTTATGACAAAGTGAACATTTTAATCGCTCTTTACTTGGAATGTTTTGTTTACATCCTGCGCATTGAACCATTTTTGTGTAATGATTTTCTTTAATGGTTTAGAATCGTACTCGTATTGCCCTCTGTTGGCAAGCTCTGGAATTAGTTGTTCTGTGATGTGTTTATCGATTGCAACTTAGTGCTCTCTTGCGGCAATCCTTGGTACTATGATTGACCGGTTTCAAAATCGAGATGGCGCCAGTGTGAGGCGATAGTGCATAATATTTTTTATCATTTACTGGGCAGTGTATCTGTATTGTCTATGGTATGAAGTTTGCGTGACAGAGCGATATTTGAATCTTATAACGTAAACAAACTTTTGAATTAAGTATAATTATCAGTTGCAGTAAATACCTTTGGGAAAATTTGATATTATGTTGTCGTTGTTTGCTAAGGAGCCGTCCTTTTCTTGGCTATATTGTTGTTTCCATTGTTTTGTTCACTTTCACAAAATTGTTTCTCATTTGTAAACAAACAGTTTTTTATCAGATCTCACTCTTAAAAGGTTATATTGTCACTGTTTCACTGTGTGTCTTGTAGTGTTATTGTCTATAAATTAACTTTAGTATTATTTTAAACGTATTTATGCACTTTAATTATTTTTAAACTTGAATTAGTCGCGAACAACTTAGAGATACGTGTTTACGGCAGCAGTGTTGCCAGCTCTCCCAAGCCCGTCCGCGGCCCCATCCGATGTCAGTGTAATGTCTACTATGGTTTGATATCTGGAGCTAACAAATGTGGGCTCTGAGCCTTTGTTGATTACCGTTAGTGTTGTTGTGTAGATGTATTCAGTTGGGATCTCACCTCGTCTATTTGGCTCGGGGCTTCCCCACTATGGATGGTGGGCGTTAGCATCTGCCGAGAGTATTATTGGCCAGCCGTGGTCCTCACAGTGCTGCATTAGCTCGGCCAGCTCTTTCGATGGGATCTCCTCATCACCGGGCATGTAGACCGAAGCTAGTACTAGCATCTGGTCACTGGGCCCTGTTCGTATTCCCACGGCTGTGAGATCTCTAGAACAAAAGTTAGTCAGCAGCAATGCTGGTACCGTTCGGGGAATGTATATGCATGTTCTCGGCTTAGGAGCCGAGCTCCAGTGCAATATCTTACCTCCGATGTTGTTGAATCCACATATGGTGTCGCCTCTAATCCACGGCTCCTGGATTAGGGCTATTGTGTGGTAGTTAACCTCCAGCAGCCTGCGTAGGGTAGCCGTTGCAATTTGCATGTGCTGGAGGTTCGTCTGTACGACTCTAGTCTGACGAAGATCCGAGAACATTGATGACCACGGACTCCCCGTCAGACGAGACGTGCTCGTCGTCGACGTCCGTCACAGCGATGTTTGTCGCTGCGGGTGTTGTGTGTGCTCGGGCTGTGCCCGACGTGCAAGGTTCGGCCGGTGTTGTCGCTTGTCTCTGCATGTGCCTACTGGCGAGCGGCATCTCCCCGGGCGCGGCAGCCGCCCCGCCAGCTCCTGCCCCGGCAGCGTGGAACACTACGTACACGCTGCCGGTGAAGAAGGAGACTCGGCGGTCGCGCGCCTCGATTTTCGGCACTTCCGATTCGGGTATGCCCAGAGATAGGTACAGGTCGTGTTTTTGCATGGTAGCGCTGTATAGTTGCCAAGTTTGGACAGCGTACCATGGGTTTTGGGCAGCTAGGAGTTGGTGAATCTTCGGGAGGTCCAGGCTGGTCGACCTCGGCAGCCAGAGCGATGCGCGTGCGCGCTTCGCGAGATCCGTCTGCCTGATGACGGTCAGCCCGGTTCCTTCGACAGGTGATTGTAGTCCCGCTACCGTCTGTTTGAGCCACGCCAGTGATTTTTCATCCTCGCACCATAACTTTAGGACACCTCCCGCTGCGAGGGGTTTGCCTCTAAAGGATGGCGCGAGTGCAGGCTCGTTGTTTGACCGAGGTGCGAAGGCTGCTTCTAGAATCCGCTCCTCTATGGAGCGTTCGAGCTGCCGTGCTTGTTCCACCGTCAGGTCTGCAAGTGGAGTGGCAACGACGGCCACCATCAGATGCGAGTTAGTCGCATCGGCGTAGCTTATCGTTGCCCTCTTGGGTGTTGCGTCCACTCTTGCACGCTTCGACGTGGCGCTTGGTGGTGTGTCGTCGTGACGGTTCCTCTTCGACGGTGTCGCCGAAGTGGGCTGTCCTGAGAGCGCCAGGTTGGTTGGTGCATGCCGAGGTCCGAATTTTCTAGGGCCGCGTTTGCGGCGTGAACGCACCCCGCGTTCGCCGATGTTGTCGGTTCGCTACCTCCCACGGGGGGTGCGTTCGTCGCCGACGTTGTCGGTTCGCTACCTCCCGCGTGCGCTGCGTACTCACGCTGACGTCGATGATGACGGGAGCGCTTTCCGCGGTGTTTGCCTCTACCAGTGCCGGTTGACGCGGAGCCAACGTTCGCCTCGCGGCGTTCGTCTGCTCGACGCGGTACCACCGTCCAGGAGGTGTTGGTAATAGGTTCTGCAAGAGGCATGGCGCTTGCCAGGTCGTGCAGGTCTAATCTGTCCCGTGAAACATTGCCCGCCCCAGAATACGTGGGGCAGCCTGGACCCAAGGGTGCAGGGAGGGATTCTCCAGCGTCGCGGACGCTGGTACCCTCCTGGGGTAGTTGCTTCTTTTGTTTCACTACTTCCATATTGTTTGCTTCGTATGAATATGTGCGTGGGCGTGTGTGTGTGTGTGTATGTGTAGGTGTAGTGTGTGTTAGTGTATGTGTGCGCGTCCGTGTGAGTGATTGAAGCAGTGTGGTGAATGTATGTGTGCATGTACGGGTGTGTAGGTGAGGGCGGCTGCAGGTTTCTGTTGCGTCTGTTTCATAGGGAACCAGACTAAAAGCGGGCGGCAACCTCGGAAAGGATAGTCCACCAGCCTTGCCTTAGGGATCTACACGACTTGCGCTCTCCCCTGAGGCCATTCGCCAAACTCTGCAACGGACGCAAGTGCAGAGAGTAGAAGTCAGTGCAGTTCGATGGTGTTAAATGAGTTGAAGTGCACGGGCCTCCGCCCAATATTCCATATCTATACATATAAATAAAACTGGAGTGTCTGTTTGTGATATTAAAATAATTGCTTTTTACTAAATGCATATGGATGTTTACACGGTACATATTATACCGAAATTACATTTTTTACAATTTTTGTCTGTCTGTGTGCCTGTCTGATTGTTTTCGCTAATCTCTGGAACGGCTGAACCGAGTTAGACCAGACTTCACTGGCGGATAGCTGATGTAGCAAGGAGTAACTAAAGCTATAAATTAATCGGGTGCGGAAAGTAGTTTCCTCGGGACGCGAGTGAAGCCGCGGGAAACATTTAGTATAAAATAGAAGTATATCCTAAACGTAGCTTAGTCTTGATCTAAGATCCAGCTAACGTAAAGCCGACATCATAAAATAACTCGTCTGACTTTATCAATATAAGACCCAGTAGTCTTAGAGCACCTAAAATTACGTTACATAAATACTAGGACCTACGCATATAAATCACTGAAATGGTAAGCATGTGATGTGTTACAATTATATTTCAAACGTTGTACAGTTACGACCATTTAGTTAAATCAATTTGAGAGTAATTGTGGACACACCCTCTTTACTAACGTAGTAAATATTATTATAATTTATCTGTCTATCCTATTTGGTTTCGTGTCAATATAATTGCGTATAATATTTGTTGTGCGAGCTGCCTAGTCGGGACAAAGTATAATTTGGCTCAATTTTTGTGTTGTTGTTATATTATAGAGCTGCAGGACTCACACTGATCATTAAACTGGGCTTTCGAAATATCAGTATATTTCACACCCTACTTAGGTACTGGTTAAAACAAAAAACAACGATGTCACACTTCCTACTTTAATACATATATATCTCAGCTGTAGAGGTAAAATACTGACAAATTAATATATGATGTGTGCCATCGATTCAACTTTAAGAACCTTTGCGTGACAATCTGTTGATCGCCTAAGCTGACTATTATTTCAATTTAGTAGTAAATAATATTTAAATAGACGTAAAACTAAAACAGTATCTCCTAATTCCAGGAATTCCAGCAGATGCTTCAACGTTTTGCCTAATAAGCTTGGAAATACGTAGTAGCGAGTTCAATTTAACGCATCTTTGTTGTACGTCGGGATGTTAATTAAGTTCTGGTATCACATAATTTCTGGAGCATAGAGCTTTTACTAGGAAACGTTCGGCGTCTACTTCACAGCGGCATTTCTGTGTTCATATTTCCCACTAGCTGAGCACACAGTTTCGCCTGCGTAATAAGTACTCCTTGAAGAAAGATTTCAAAATATAATACAGCGCCTTTCTAAAGCCGTATACAGACTTTGCGAGGCATGCGCTGCGCACGGCGCACAGCGAATGCCTCGCAAGGTGTGTACCTTTATATTCGTGGCGAGGCATGTGCTACGCACGTGCGAGGGCGAGCCAACGAATGTCGGCAAATGCTACAAGATCAAAGTGCCTCAGTGCGAGCATTACATTAGTTGTGGACGGTGCCGCGCATGCACGTTCGAGGTGTGCGCCGCGTACAATATCCACGTACGCCTTGACTGCGAAAATGAAAGTGCGTTTGTTCGGGCCAAACAGCGCGCAGCGCATGCTCGGGCCGATCCAACCCACACAGCAGCAGTCAAGATGGCACCTTTGCATCGTGTGCGCGTATCCGCTGCTGCTTTTATAATATATTTTATTTTCTCGAGATTTTTCCTTCTATAAGATCCTAGAAGATATTTTTTTTTTCAGCTCAGCGACGGTTACATTACTTCATTCGCAATTAAATGCCATATGTCTTCTCTTTTGTTTTTATTATAATAATAATGATGTTTTGGATAATCGGTTATTTTCGTATAATTCAAATTTTTCGTTCATAATGCGTGCAAACATCACAGCGATGCGGACACAACCGTCCAAACGCAACGCACTGCTCGCAATGAGCCGGCGCATACGCGCGGCTCGCACGCGCGCGTCTGTGCGTAGCACATGCCTCGCAGCAAACATGAAGACAGACAAACGAGACGTTTGCTTCGTACGCGATGGCTCGACCCGAGCATAAGTTGGTATAATTTTTCAACACGCACGCCTCAAACAGAGGCATTCGTTGTGCGCCGTTCGTAGCGCATGCCTCGCAAAGTCTGTATCCACCTTTAAATTTGTTGTGTTGTTCTGGAAGAGTCAGATGCAGGCAGAATGAGAGACAGTATAGTTATTTTCGCATTATTCTTGGAACAGGAGATTATACTTTGTAAATTTCAATATATATGCATATTATACCGTTTAAACCTCATACACCAACACAGTATTCATAGTTGTACAAACGTTTTGTTTTAGTTTAGTCACCTTGTTAAAACTTAAAGGATTACGTGACTTCAAAATCTTTTGCTTAGCGATATGTATGTGACTGTTCCTATCTTACCTCTACTTATAAATTATCCTATACTCTTGTCATTTTTATTATCCTTGGCACAGCTAATATTTCTAAAATCATAAGAAACTATATTTCAGTCATTTATAGCGCTTTATCATTATCCAAGAGCCCTGCAGTATAATAAAGGGTTTAACTCAACAAGCAACATTCCACAAACTGTGATATTACTATTTTGCTTGTTCACGTAGATTGTAACTTTAAGGTTACACAATAATTGTTTATGTGCCCGTGAGGCTTAGAATTGCATCGCGTTTAATCTTACTGAAATAATATGGTAAATGATATAAATAGATGGGTAGTCGTTTTTAAGCGCTATTATGCAAATAGCTTCCTTGGCCTTCAGTTTGAATCCGCCGAAACATTAACATATTGGTTTATTTTACGGTACTCGATGACATCCGTTTTAAATATTTAAGCCATTGGAAAATGTGTGAATTAATCTCTGAAGATATGATGCTGTCAATTCGTCTATCAGCGAATTGTAATTTTACGATTGAATGATTAGGTATACAATATACAAACATAATAAATTCTTGATCGAATATTTGAACTAAAATATAGCGTGCTGAAATAACCTTAGGTTAATCTAAACATAGTAACAAACTCTGATTACTTAGCATTTCAATTTCAAATAAATATTGAAAACGTGTACCTATAGAATTTATAAAACTATATGAGTTCAATAATAATTATATTTGCACCATCATATAATCAGGCAAAAAAGCGTGGCGGAAGTAAATACAGAAACCAAATTAAATAAATCTGTATTGAAATCAAGTTAAATAATTAACACATAAATTAACCTGGACCGCGACAATCAATTAGCCCAGTTCAATAGTATTCCCAATCTCTAGAACGACCTCAGGTTTAAGTTATTACTTCCCCAAATGTTATTTATTAGGCACACTTGAATTATTTCTAAATAAATTAAGCGCGGCGCGCGGCGCCGGAATACCGAAATCCCGCAAATTTGTAACCGACACCGCGATAGTTCTTGAAGCAATTAGTCAACTTATGTTTTGCACCGAAACCTCCCTAATGACACTTTCTTACATTTCTAACTACGTTTAAGACTCTGGTGGCTTAGTGTGAAAGGGTGCTCAAACAAGAGATGCTCCGATGAGTTTCTCAATTAATTTTACTCTATAGAATTTGGTAAACTTTAAAGTGACATCTGAATCGAATAGTAACTATTCAAGAAAAGTTTCATGCCAGGAAGAAAATGGGTCAGCTACTTCAAAACGATCTTATCAATTCTATGGGGTGTATTTTCGACTAAAAGTTGGCAATACAAAGGGTTGTTAAAATGCCTACGCTCCATCGAACCTTTCTTACCAAAATCAATTTCACATTGTGAGTTACAAATTCAGTTGACCAACTACAAATTCATATCCATGTTTCATAACATGAAAGAGAGGACATTATTAAATCCCATTACCCATTTTCGAGTGACACGTCGTAATGTGGGTTTTATATCAAATGGGGTTATTGTACGGGACTATAGAGTATGATTAATGAACTTTTTATAGGACCGAGTTATGACCCACCGCCAAATCTATATGGTCATTAACGATTCAAAATCCTATATAAAATTATGTTTCCAGTACAGATATGCAAGACGCTCAGTGCAAGTGACACTAAACCCTTAGTGGTTCGTGATATTTTTTGGAGCTATAGTGTGAGGATGTGAAAGCTAAGGTATGAAACTTTGTGATTATTTCCGCTGATATTTATCTATGTAGTGGGGAGAGGTAGCTGTGCGGCAAACGTGCACAGCTCGAGCTATGCGACCTGTCACTAACGTAGCGAACGTCGATAGCAAACATCCCTAACACACGTCCATGAGTAGAATACATTCACAGCACGCATCCAGAACACACCTTCGACCATACAAAACACATAATTATCTTTTTCAAACTCGTTTCTATCAAAACCAAGCTAAATGGACAATTAATTGGTGGATATTAAACGCATTCATAGCCACGGAGCATAGCTCATCTCTAGTAGCAAAACACTCTTATTGGTGGATGAGTTCTCATTTACCACTTACATCTCCGATGGATACGCAATACGGAACTTAAGCTCCTCCGAATCATCATCATCCTCCTAGCGTTATCCCAGTTTCAACCTAGGGTCCGCTTTCTAGTCTAAACCTAAGGCGCTGGCGACACATAAAGGGCGTCGGGCGCGGACACGGCGCGGGCGGCTTCCTATTCCATGCAAATTTTATACCAAGTGCATAGAAATAAAGCGCATTTTAGGATACACGGAATGCCGTGGCTCGGGCGTAGATATGACGCACCATGACATGATCCGTGTATCCTAAAATGCGCTTTATTTCTATGCACTTGGTATAAAATTTGCATGGAATAGGAAGCCGCCCGCGCCGTGTCCGCGCCCGACGCCCTTTATGTGTGGCCAGCGCCTTAG
This sequence comes from Euclidia mi, assembly GCA_944739405.2. NCBI lineage: Eukaryota > Metazoa > Arthropoda > Insecta > Lepidoptera > Erebidae > Euclidia > Euclidia mi. Next base: position 24,788,881 of record OX123202.2, read on the forward strand.
GCTCCTTCGAATGTAGGTACATAATACTTAAAGGAATCCAAAGCCGCTTCTGGTAAATATCACGGCTTTTGTATTGTTGTTAATACTTGAACATGATGGTAGTAGAGTAATGAGCCAAGTTTAATATTTTACTATTTTCATCTGCAGAAGTTTTGTTGTGTTTGTACTAGATGCATATTTTGATAGCGTTTGCACTCAGTAATAAACTAAAAACAATAGTATAATACTGACGTTACTTAAACATAGAGAATATTCATAATCTCCGTAATTGCGCGATCAAGTCATGCTAAAGACAGCATGGCTCTGCTGCTTAAAAAGATATTTCTTTACAACTTATGTAAAGTTTCAACTGTTTGCTACTTCTTTGTACGCTTTTATTAAACACAATTACAATGGTTCGAAAAGCCCAAATAAAATTATATAGTATCTGCAGAGTTCGCTCTTTAGACCACCACTCTATTCATCTCATGTCATAGGTTATCTGAATGAAAAGCTATTGATCATAGACGGTTCTTGCTAACGCCGCCTGTAAATGCCTTTATGCATTCACCGTAATATATTGCACTACATACAACATACATTCAGTGTAGTTTGAATTCATCTGAAATTTCTTCTTCTTCTCCTGTCAATAGCGATTTAAATAGTTTGCTACCAATAAGCTGCCACAGCTATGGCGTAGTGTGTTGCCCCGTACAGCTCGGCCAAAGAGCATTTAGCTGGACAGGAGGGACAGGAAAGCAAGTGTGGCATGGCATATCCTGCTTTGTAGTCCCGCAACATAGAGCCTTCATCCACAAAGCTCTATCTGTAGAGGTTGTACCCACAGCATCCCACTTGAGGTACGTAACCGGATTAAGGACTTCCAGGTGGACCAAGGCAGGTCCTGTCCTGGAGGAAGTGTTATATATAACTCATTACACTCCAACGTAGAGCTAGTCATAATTTTCATCACAGATTTATTCTGGGTGGTAATGGAACCAACGATCTCCGGTAACAGTCAGAGTCCCCCAATACTAGTCCATCATTTCTGTCAGAGCAGTCAAAATTAAATTGAATAGAGTACAGATACTGAGTCTACAGAATAAATGGCACAGAAATTTATAAATTAGGAGCACCATGATATATTGATACCCTGATAATATTTTTATTTTACTCACCAAGCAGATTCAAATTTCATATCTGAGTGAAACATAGAGTAGCGAATAGGTGGTATATTGTGTCCCGATAGTAGATTGACATTCTTTCTAAAAAAAACTACATTTATGTACCTATATAGCTACATTTACTGTACTTAAAAATTGCTTGTTCACCTTTACTCCTTAAAATTGCATTTATTCTGCATATTATTAGTCCAAGTTAACAACTCCCCACATAACAACATTAAACCCCACCGATCTATCAAGTCAATATAAAATTGTAAATTCCAACTACGAATATCGTCAGACCGTACTAACACTGATACTTAGCCATAATCATGAACAGTAAGTAAACACGAGCGTCCTCAAACTGCGGTCAACCGAATCTATTAACATGAACAGGTTGTGTATGAGTATGTATGTATGGATGTATGAGTTCAATGTTGTTGATCTCATACATTGTGCAGTGCCCCGTTCCCATACAATGCCACTTGATGGCCTGCGTAAATAAAACTATTATATTCCAAGCGCCGTAGATACGTTAACGTAAATGAAAACTAAACGTAAGATGTTGGCAATTTGTACGAAGTCTTTGGCTAACAAAAAGAAACGATTGCACCGGGCCAGATTCCGACGGTTTTAATTAGCAATTAAAAAATCTCTGGTAGGCGGTTCGAAACAAAACTAAGCTTTATTTTTCTTACACTTTTCAAATTATTATTCCGGTTACATCCAACGAAGTAAAGGGAAATTACAGATAACCTTCTGTAAATTCTCGGCTCACAGGCGATCGACAATGCGGCCTGTTCCCAAAGGAGATAAGATAAGATATTTCTTTATTGTACACCACAAGTCACATTACAGAGTAAGAAGAGAAAAAGAAGAAGTTTACAAATAAAATACACAATGGGTTGAGATGATAGATGTCGCATCGATAGTGACAACACCTTCAAGCATAACATGTACAATTTAAAGCCTTAAATACGTAAAGGAAATATTTCGGCTTATGCAGAACATGTGGGTTTATCCTTCTAGCTCCCTATTTTAACCGCATGACAAACAAAAAGTAGAAACTGTGTGAAAACATTACATAGTTCCTACTTTTTGTTTGTTTTATTTTTGACATATTATGTCATAAGCTCACCAGCACGAAATTTACTCAAAGACAAACTAAATTAAACAGATTACTCACCCGGCGTTGGCGGCGTCGCATTTCTTAAATACCGCGTTATTCAAATCAAAATAGGTATATTATGAAGTTAATTCTGCCCGAATTCTAAAACAAGCTTTCGTCGTAACACCGTGATACTTCGAGGCTCCTCATTTAAATTTATGCGTAGTATAAAACATCAACCGAAAGTATTAGGCGTACAAAGTGAAATAAGTAAAATATTTACATGATGCTGTGCTCGCAAATATTTGCCGAACATGAAACGTAAATAAAGATTTAGATTATTGACAAAATTAATTTTCTAGTCATTACCCGGCCGATGAGGGTAATGATATCAGCTGGTTTATAGATGTACATTAATTAATCAATCAGTGCTCACAAATTATTTTAAGATATAAATCATAAGTCAACAAATAAGAATAGCTTTGCAGTTTCTCGATCACTAAGTGTGAGACTATATGATTTAATACTACAAAAGATACGGCGTTCTGAAATGGATATACAGTATTCCGGTTTCCTATCAACATTTTAATGTATTAACGTATATGATACTTTTCGTTAATGCTAAACGGATCATTTCGATAGCTTTAGCTTTGAGCAGTCGTCCCACATAATGTTCGATCTTCAATCTTTGATATCCGGAGTAAATGACTCTCCACTTGCTAATGAGAAAATTTTTATCAGCTACTTTAGGCAGAGATAGCGCAAATAATTACTGGTAAAAATCTGTTAAACGTTTCACTGAGCTGACCAATTTTTCCAGTCAATTTTTATCTTTGAGAACGAGCTTTTATCCCATGCGGCGCTCTTTTACTCCGTCACAAATTAGCCTAAATTCGTAATAAAAATTTTCATAATTATCATCTTGTCCAACTTTGCTTTCCGAATTCTCAGTGACGATCATTATTCAACATATTACGAGTAAGATCTCAAAATAATTATCGCTTTGATTCAGTATCGTCATGATAATTGATCACGCTGTATAACGAAGTCACAATTTACTTACTAACATTATTGCAGATTATGCACTTAATTTTAACTTCAGGATCTAGCACAACACTAGCCAAATTACGTCCTGTTTTGAGTAGGTATTGACAATATCAAGCGCTTCTTTTACTATTGCAATAATTTGTTTTTTTTTTAAATTAATGTCGATGTATTGTAAAATAAAAATAAATTATTTTTCTTTATTGCCATAGACTTCAAAGCAAAATATAAAGACATAAGCTCTGTTACAAGTCCAATGATACAATATAATTACACAGCTCAGCCGAGTTGAAAATGTGTAGAGTCGAAGTAGAGCGTGTAGACTGTAGGATAATGAAGTTGTTGTCCAACGCACAATCAATCGCGCTGCGGTTTAGCCGCAAACTTTAATCCGCCCTCAACAATTACTCGGTAAGATATCGCTTTGATCTCATCAACTTTACTTTTTGATTGATGACCTTTTGTACGAATTTTAAAGGCCTCAAAAGAGGTCACACCAGAACTGGATTTAACCGAGTTTCGTTTCATTACCTCCCAAATGAAACTGGTTTATTAATTGCGTTCGTTTCTGCTGTTTCTCAACTATCTCAAGCTGAATTTATCAACTTTGCTTAGTTTTAATGAAGCTCGCTAACTTGTTGGAACGTATTTTGCTTTAACATTTGTACTTTAAATGACAACATTTCGACTGTGGTCCACGATATTGATATTGACTAAACTGAATTTCGGTTGAAACGAACACCAGGTGCGCGGACGGATGTTGAAGCTCCTGATATCAATATTAGGTTGAATTTCTGTAGAGCGTCATCTATGCGATAACTTCAATTCTTCGGGTATCCGTTTGCAGGAGAAACTATCCTAATGTAGAGGGACGTCTTTTACAAATAACTAAATTTGAATTGTGTATTGTGTAGAGTGCCGAATTTGAATTTGAATGTTAATAACTAACATTTTGACACTCGACATTTGTCGAAAATTAACATTTTGTCACAATTTCTCTCGTATTACTTAAGTACTGTATTTTTTAATCATTGGAAACGAAATGAATGATATTCAAAAACTTATTACTTATCCGCAATCGAAATTATTATCTGCTCAAATATGAACAGTTTGGTGTCTTGATATTTGAACCATTTGATATTTGAACAGTTTTAGCTAATACGAGGGGAGTTCAATGTATCCTCGGTATAGGTATGAAGGAAAAGTCGGAAAATTCTGAATAAATTTTATTTTTCAATATACTCCCCTAACATCTCAATACATTTGCCGTGTGGTTGACGGCATAGAATACAAGTGTCACCACACCCTATCTTCCCGTGGGTGTCGTAAGAGGCGACTAAGGGATAACTCGATGCAAATACCATCTTTGCGTAGAGACGGAAAGCTCGACATCAAACCCTAACCCTCGTTGGTCTCGCGGCATAAATGTGCGCGTGGGATCGGGAGGTCCCGGGTTCGATTCCTGGGTCAGGCAGTGTTATTGGGTTTTTCTGTCACGAAATTCTCAGTAGCAGTACGGAGTCTGGAAATGTGCCCGGTACGGCAATAGGCTCGCCCCTTATTACGTGGGACTAAAGTATATCTGGCGAAAAGTGGGTGTAGAAATATACCTCTGCCTACCCCTTCGGGGATAAAAGGCGTGACGATATGTATGTATGTATCTCAATAGATTTATTTGTTCGTGAAAGTAACTTTTCAATTCCCTCTGAAAAATATTTTCTTCATGGCCCGAAAAATGTTCGTTTATTGCTCCCTTCAACTTTTCATCGTCCGAAAAATGCTTTCCACGAAGGTCTCTTTTAAGATTAGGGAATAGATAATAATCACTAGTGGCCAGGTCCGGACTGTAGAGTAGATGATTGATTTCTTCAAATCCGTACTCCCGCACAGCAGCCTGGGCAAGGCGCGCCTTGTGAACCGGCGCGTTGTCGTGAAGCAGCAACACACCTGCGGTTAATTTTCCACGTCTTTTTTCTTTAATTGCCTCCTTTAAATTACGCAGGGTGGTTGCGTATGATGTAGCAGTAATACTTTGACCTTTTTTTGTATACTCGATTAGCAAGATTCCCTTAGAATCCCAAAACACCGTGGCCATGAGCTTTCTTGCGGACGGAGTGACTTTGAACTTCTTCGGCAGGTATGATCCTTTTTTGTGCCTCTGCATAGACTCTTGCTTGCTCTCAGGGTCATAGTGATGAACCCACGTTTCATCACCAGTAACAATCCGATCGAAAATACTTTGCGGATTTTCACCACAGAGGTCCAAAAACTGCTTACAACAGTCAACTCGCACTTGTTTCTGTAGCGCGGTGAGCATTCGCGGTACCCATCTTGCACTGACCTTTGACAAATTCAGGCGCTCATGAAGGATTGTGTGAATGGTACCCACGGATAGCTTAGTCATTTCTGCTAATGTTTTCACTCTTACACGGGCATCTTCAAGTACAAGTTTTCCGACTAATTTGACGTTTTCTTCAGTAGCGGCACAAATTGGCCCACCAGCGCGGGTGTCGTCTTCGATGCTCTCTCTACCCCGTTTGAATTCACTTGACCACTTCTGAATTGTAGATAATGAAGGCGCAGAATCTTGGTAAACAGCCACCATTTCTTCATGGATAATTTTTTGAGTTTTTCCTTGTTTTGTGAGGAATTTTATCACTGCACGATGCTCGATTTTATTCATCATTGTCGAATCAGTCATCATAGTTGTCTTTTTGCAATGATATCTTGAATACTAATGGTGGCAATTAAATGAAATTTTGTATTTATACCCTCAAAGAGTGTCATTAACTAATGAGATAATTAAATTACCCTTATCATTAGTATATCAACTCGATACCGAGAATACATTGAACTCCCCTCGTATTATACCAAATAATTCCTAACCTTTAAACATAATTACAACAGGTAAATATATGTTAGAGTACCCCGTAAAAGTACCCACCCGATTAGCGTTAAAAATACCGTACATCAAATAGGTATTTTATTCGACTAGAAAGAGTAAATAAAATGAAAGAGCAACTCTAAAAATACTTCGTTTGATTCAGTAATTTTGATTGCTCTGCGAGTAAGTTGGACTAATAACTTGCCTGAAATTAATACCTACATGTTTGTTAGTTATGTGTGTAGTTTTTTTTATTATTATATTTTTTTAATTATTTGATGTGATAAACTCTGAATAATGATTTAGTTATGTCATGTATTAGAAGCTTTCCCGGGAAAAGAGTCAAGTCTCATAATTCGTTACAAAGAGTTTTTCTACCACAGAATCTAATTTCGTAAATGATTAAAATTTTACTACTCCGCCAATAAGTTTTGCTAAACTTTCAATTATCTGAACAAAAATAAAACTTGTTCGCCGCATTATTAGTTCGCCAGGAGCGAGGACTACTTATGTCAGCACGTGCCTTCCTCGCTTCCTGAAATATTCTATAGCAGCAGGAAATTTAAAAATATAGCCAAAAACAGCAATACGTTCAGTCTCCGTTGCCCCTATTATGTTACAACTGAAAACCTAGCTGGCGGTGTATTCGTTTAACATACCACTGTTCCTTTGAGATTTTTTATTTTTTTTTTATCTCATTTTTGTCCTGCGAGCTGTCTTGTCGACATTTAGCTGGATTTTATGTGTTTAGCTTATATATGGCGTGCATGGTACATTATCCAATGATATGTCCATCTACGACTTAGTTATATTTAGTTTAGACACAGGTTTAGAGAAGATCCTGAAGAGCACATCTCTTAAGTCTCACAAATGTCTGGTATGGTTGTTTCTCCATTAGGCTTCTTGCCAATTTGTTAGGATGATTTCCCATTCTTCTGGCATAGGAAATTAAGGAGTTCTTTATTTCTTCTTTGACAGTTGTGATATTAAGATCACGATGCAGGTGATTATTTGTTATGTACCATGGTGCACCAGCTATTATGCGTAGGACTTTAGACTGGAATCGTTGCAGGATCTCAATATTGGATGTGGATGCAGTTCCCCATAGTTGTAATGCATATGTCCAGACTGGTTTAAGTATACACTTGTACAAAAGGAGTTTATTTTCCAGAGTAACTTGAGATTTTGTTCGAAGGAGCCAATTTAGTTTTCTTAGTTGTAAGTCGAGCGCTTTTCTTTTGGTGGTTACGTGTCTTTTCCAGGTTAGTCGTTTGTCCAAGTAGACTCCCAAGTATCGAACTTCATCTGCTTGGGGTATCTTTATTTGATTTAGTTCAACTTCTGGACATTTATCTTTTCTGAGAGAAAAGGTCACATGAACTGATTTATTTTCATTCGCTTTTATACGCCAGTCTTTCAGCCACTTCGAAATATCGTTCAAGCTTCGTTGTAATTTTGCCGATGCTCCAGTAGCAGTTGTATCAGTGGCAAGTACCGCGGTATCGTCAGCAAATGTCCCTGTCATTACGTCTTGTCTATTTGGTAGGTCTGAGGTATATATTAGATACAGCATTGGGCCCATTACACTGCCTTGTGGAACACCTGCACTAATTTCATTTAAATTTGTTGTTACTTCGCCATATTTTACATAAAAGTGTCTGTCACTAAGGTATGACTTAATGAAAAGATAGTAATTTATGGGTAAGTATTTATGAACCTTGTACAAAAGTCCATCATGCCAGACACGGTCGAAGGCCTGTGAAATATCTAAAAAGGCGGCGAAGCAGAGTAGTTTGCGTTCGAACGTATGATTTATTTTTTCTACCAGCCTATGCACTTGCTCTATTGTACCATGGGCTTTTCTAAAACCAAACTGATGATCTGGTATTAGTTTGTTAGCTGCAATTTCTGGTGCAAGGCGTTTAAGTAGGAGTATTTCCAACACTTTAGATGTAACTGGGAGAAGACTAATCGGTCGGTAAGATCTGACATCAGCGGGATCTTTTCCAGGTTTGGGAATAATGATTATTTCCGCTACCTTTCATTGCGGCGGGACAAAACTTTTCCAGAGACATGCGTTGTAGACATAGGTGAGGAAGGTAATGCCGATGCTAGGCAATTCTCTTAAGGTCTTAGCCGTAATTAGATCATACCCCGGCGCCTTATGGATATCGATTTTTTTAATAGCATTTTGGACTTCCTGTTTGCTAAATTTTTTGATCGGTCGGTCCAGCTGGTGTGGTTGATCAAGTTCAGATTTGATGTTCAGTGTTTGGCGTGAACACTTCAGATAGGTGCTGTGCGAATGTAGTGGCATTTTGTTCATCACTCTTTGCCCAAGTACCGTCTGGTTTCATTATGGGAGACCGATGTGCTATTGGTTTTTTAAGTTTTTTTGTAGCTTTCCAGAGTGAGTATTCAGTGGCTTGGGTGGCATCAAGATTTCTAAGGTAATTTTCCATATCTGTATTAGTATTCTCCTTTAGGGCTCTTTTTAATTTGCTTGCTAGACTATTAAATATGGTTTTGTATAGTGGATATCGTGTCTCATGCCATAGTTTTCTTGCTTTGCGCTTTGAATTTACCAGTTCCAATATATATTTTGGATATAAACTTTTAGATTTAAAGTTTTCAGGTTGGACCGGGGTTGCCGTCCATGCGGCTTCCTGTATGATTTTGTTAAAGTGCTCTACCGCCTGAATAATGTTTTCATCTGTCTTAAGTGGTATATGGCAATCGAGCGATTGCTCAACAAGGTTGCGGAACAATGACCAGTTCGTTTTTTTTGTGTGCAGCTTACATGTCTTCGTGATATTTGCCGCATTGTAGCTTACATGAGCAAATACTGGTGAGTGGTCTGAGGTCATTTCAAAGCAAGAAGTACACTTTATAGATGATTGCGGTAGTCCTTTGCTTATAAAAAAATCTATAAGGTCCGGTTTTTTACTGGTGTCAGTGGGCCAGTACGTTGGTTCCCCCGTTGTAGTGACAATTAGTTTAAGAGTCCTGACAGCTTCTAGTAGTTGACGTCCTTTGGGGGAGGTTAATCGTGACCCCCAATCTGTATGCTTTGCGTTGTAATCACCGCCAGCTATAAACCGATGTCCTAGAGTTTTGAAAAAATTATAATACTCATCGGTTTTTATATTGTGTTTAGGACGAGAATATATCGAAGACAATGTTATCTTGCCTATAGACCGTTCAATTATTATATTAGTGGATTGTATTTTCTCAGTACAGTAGGAAGCGGTAGTGTAGTGCCTTATTTTCTCTTTGATTAGGATAGCTGAGCCGCCGTGTGCTGTTCCATCTGGGTGCATCGTTTGGTATAATTTGTATTTCGGCATATTGAAGTAAGATTTATTTGTAAAATGTGTTTCTGTTACTAATAAGACATCAACATCGTTTGTTTCAAGGAAAAGTTTTACTTCATAGAAGTGTTGTGACAAGCCATTGGCATTCCATAAGACTAATTTGAACTCGTTGAATTTTTTGTCAATAATGATATTAGATTAGAAATTAGATTTGTTATTGTGCTCATTTGATTCATTATTTGCTTGAACATTTCCATTAGTTGTTTCATATCGTTTAGCTGATCAGGAGCATTAATAGAGTGTGGTGTTGGTGTTTCGTACTCTTTGTTTAAAACGACATTGCTATAGGTTCTTTTGTTTTGTAACTGGTGTGTTTTGTTTTGTGACACAGGCTCATTAGCATTTTCAGGTTTGCCCTGGCACTCAATGTTTTTGTTTCGAAGAGGCGGGTATTTTTGTTTTTGTAAGTCCTTGTATACTTTGCAACCTTTATAATTTGCTGGATGGTTTCCATCACAAAGCACGCATTTGACAGAATCAGATCGTTCTTTGCGGGTACAATTTGCAGACAAGTGGTTGCCGGCACATTTTATGCACATGGGTGTACGACGACAGTATGCTTTTGTATGTCCATATTGCTGACAGTTAGCACATTGAGGTATGTTGCGTACTGGTCTTGGTGGCTCGACTTTTATACGTAGATGTAAAAGGCTTGTAAGTTCATATATTTGTTTATTGTTACTTTTTGGTTCTAATTCAACAATAAACAGATGTAGAGGCTTTTTGGTCGTTTTCTGTTTGATGTTCCATATGTTGACTGTATCATGCCCTAGCTCTTTTAAGGCTTGATGAATTTCATCTGTGTCAATGGATGGATGGAGGTTTTTTAGCACTACTTTGAAAGCACGCTCCTGCTTAGGCTTGTATGTATAAAACTCAGTGTTTTTGCCTTCTAACTGTTTTACGATTTCTCTGTAAGTATTAGGTGTCATTGTTTGAATTTTCACCTTGTTATTATTTAAGACCTTTATTTCGTAATTTCCTGTAGCATGATCTTCAAGGAGTTGTTTCAGGGGCCCTATATTTTCTACCTTGTCTACAAATATAGGAGGTGGCTTGGGGATTTTTGCCACATCTTCTTTTGTGCAGTGACCTCTTGGCTTGGATCAACTTCTAGTTCTTTAAATCTATTTGTAGTTGGTACCGGTAGGCTGAGCCAGTAGCTGTTTAGAATGGTTTGCTTTTGAAGATGATCGTGATTGTGGTCAGGACTCTCTCTTAGGCGCTTCTTTTCTTTTACTTCTGTCCATGGAGATGTGGAGTTTGGTTCGCTAGACGGGGTGTCTTCTGTGCTCTTACTAGATTCACACTCTCCTGGTGTTTTGCGAGCCGATTGAACATCACTAAGGAGTTGAGTCCGAGGCTTGTTCACGAAAAGGCCTTTATGGAATATTTACTGGGTTAGGATTTTATTTTGCTGTTCAGTTTTGTTATTATGTGGTTTGTTTTTAAGTGGATTATCATTCATGTTGTTTCCACGAGTAGGGTCGAAATTTAACGATCGCTAGGAGGGTGACGCCCATTCCCCCTAGAAGGTAAATACAACGGCGTTTACCAGGTCCACCGAGGTTGATCGCTTACGACTGATCTCCCCATCAGCCATGCATCCATAAGCACGTATCGCACCGTAGAGTTGGGGTAATTTTTTATAGAGGTTTTCTTCCTCTTGGCCCAGGCGGTAAAGCCAAGACCTCCGTCTACGCGTAATGTGCAAGGCGAAGTTACGGATTGTAAAGGTCATTTCCTACTTTTACTTACCAGGCTGGTTAGGCCAGTTGAGTCGGGTTAATTAACCGTCGCCCGAGACTCGACGTTGACGCTCGTTTTGCACCACCCAGGGGACACGTGTAGGGTGGGTCTAGGAAAAGATGGTAAGTCCTACGGACGCGAGCATCTTCGTCCCCCTAGCTTTGAGAAAATAAAGCCTCAGTTTTTCTACGCGTGTATGTAGTAAGTATCGGGTCGTATTCCATACCGCAGTGCACAGAATTTATTAGAATATAGCATATACGCGCGTATCCATAACTTTCATGAAGGTACGAACAAATCTACCCTAATAAAAAATGGACATCTCGTATAAAGCTTTGGCGTAGCCCTTCCCATTGATTGTGACAGTTCAGCCCTCGAGCCTCTTATTATATTAACTATTCAAGTGGTGCCATACCATTTATTTTCAAGAGAACTCGATTGTCTCCAAATTGTACCTATTACTTAAATTACGTATAGTATTATCTGTGCTATTACTTAAATTAATTAACAATTTAGCTTCGAGAAAAGCGTTCTCTAATTGATTATAACTGGAAATATTGGTGCGTGTCTATGGGAAATCTCTTATTTAGTCCCTTCAGCGCTATCTCCTTCAAGTGAAGATTTACGCGAGGCACGTGTTTCATAGTGTATTGTTCTCAACCTATTAGGCTTTTACTATAAAGGTAGTACACGCAAACTGGTTATTTGGGGTACGCTCTATTTTATTTTATATTGCTTTTATAATAGCCTATTGAATAACATGCGATAAGGTCATTACAGTTTACGGTACACTTGAAATCAAGCCTACTTACCTTTATAAAAAGGTCAGGAACCTATTCATGGCTAAATTGAGAATAAAATAAGATACTTAATCAAAATCGCTGTGATCGATCGTTGAAATCAGTGAAATTAAAATATTAATTAGGTATATAGTAGGTGATAAGATTGAAAATGAGTGCGTTTCAAGATGTATAGTCTGTTTGCAAAGATAAAAGAGGGAAACAAAGCTTGAAAGTGGCATTACCTCGTTGAGCTCGTAAAATGTGACACATTTGGACGCGGCGGGTAATACGCGCTGATCGTAAAGCCACGCAGTTACGACTCACTTCTCTAGATCCCTTAAAAGTTCTTAAAGTAAAGATCATTAGGGAAATTTTCGATTTTACCGATGGCCTTGATTAAAAGACGCGTAATCTTAAAACATAAGTGTGTTTTCGTTAAAGGTCTTGAAAAAGTAATTAATTTAGAAGATAAAGGTTGTCCTAATTTGTTAACCCTATATGAGCGCTATTAATATTCCGGAGATTTGTATAATTGTATCTATCATGACTCAATATGCGCATTAAAAATGTTATGTGTTAATGTTAAAAAAATGGTGCTTTGATAATAAAGTTTTTTTAAAAGATACAATATGAATTGTAACATTTTACTTAATCGTTTCCTACAATCGTTAACATACCCATTTAGTTTTAATAGACACTATGATTGGGATATTACATGAATTGATACACATTCATAAGTACAATAAAAAACTCAGCAAAGAGAACAGTTACATTCGTCACTAAGACAAGGAGTTAAATTCCTAACCTGAAAACATAATGTTATGTAATAATCTATATCGTGAATAAGACGGATCGCAGATAACAACAGTAGCGTATTATTGGGGGCGTAAGAACCCCCAGCAGTTTAGACAGCGTAGCGTAATTTTAGATCAGTGCTCCGAACATTAATTTTAAGTGAAATATTTGCGGTCCCTAGAGGATTGTGTCAACTCTAGACGAACTCTATGTCCAACAATACAAATATATAAAGCTACTCTTGTTTTAACTCAGTTATGATTAACTGAGTTAAAACAAGAGACAACGAATACGCCAGCGACTAAAGCTACTCCGCGACTGATACTTAAAAGAAAGAACAAACAAACTAAATGCATTCCTTTTTTTATATTTTCTAATGGAAATAAATCTAGACATCTATTAATTATAATGCTTTTAAAACAAAATATGTAATATGACACAACATAAGAATATTTGCCTGCAATCTTAAGGCGAGGTTGCAGTACAGTGCGTAGCTCGACCTCACCCCCCGCAAAAACAAAAACACGGCGTGGCGTCAGCGAGTGAGCGGGGGGAGGGGAGGGGGGGTTTCGTGTGTGCGTGTGCCACAGCGCAGCGTAAAAAAACCGTAGATGAGTTATGCGAACTTCAAAAGTGACACATTAAAAACTGACAAATTCATGAGAAACTTTTTTTTCTAAATGTGTCATTTGGCTTTAGTCGCGTACGCGCTGCGGTCGGAAGCGCTCGCTCTTTTACTCGCGTGTGAGTACGTTACATTTAAAAATGCCGTCGTGTGGAATGAGATTTTGCTAAAGTAGTTAAACTATAGTAGGAAAATGACTAAAAGTTATGGAATCACTTCTCATTCATGAGTATTACAATATTACAACGTTTTATTTTAAATTTTTAATAAATTCAGTATCACAAATAATAGAGTGAATAAAAAATTGGCATTTAGCGAGTGTAAAAGAGAGCAGTATTGTGCGTGTTCAAAGACTAAAAAACAAAGTATCCAGATGGGACATTCGTAATAATAAAATACTGATGTGTGTTTTTGTCAAGTAATAAAAAGTGATTTGAGGCTGAATCAACACAATATATTATTATTATAGAAATACAAAATCATACGTAAGTTACAAACATTGACGGATGATCAAAGTCCATTCACTTGTTCTTGTTTTTCTCCTTTTAGTATTAAACAACTAAGTAGATTGTACTGCACAGTTTTCGCTGCCGACCCACCGTACCCCTGGCAGTACCCCTGGGGGTATGGTGGGTCTTTCAAAGGGTTTACTAATGTTTGCCATAATTTAAAATGCCATAATTTCATATGCCATACTGGTATTTGCCATAATTTCATAATAAATAACGCTTCAGTTGTCATAATCGTGAAATGACATAAAATGACTTTCACTAATTTCATTGGTCATAACCGATCAAGTGTCATTATAATTTTAATCCATAAATGTATTTGCTATAATTTTCGTTTTCAATAATCGAAGAAGAAAATAGAGAATAAACTGAAGTTGAACAACTTCAGTTTATTAAACTAGTGTGAAGAATGTGGACTAAGTTGACGGAGCCCTGCTTCGCAGGGCTCCTATTTTTGGGTTAAGGGTCAAAAGAGAACCCTAACCTAACCTAACCTATCCGAGTCGGATTGCACTGAGTCGGGGTGTTAAAGATAATTAATTCAACTTCAGTTTATTAAACTAGTGTGAAGAATGTGGACTAAGTTGATGGAGCCCTGCCTCGCAGGGCTCCTATTTTTGGGTTAAGGGTCAAAAGAGAACCCTAACCTAATCTAACCTATCCGAGTCGGATTGCACTGAGTCGCGCTGTTAACGATAATTAATTCAACTTCAGGTTATTAAACTAGTGTGAAGAATGTGGACTAAGATGACGGAGCCCCGCTTCGCAGGGCTCCTATTTTTGGGTTAAGGGTCAAAAGAGAACCCTAACCTAACCTATACGAGTCGGATTGCACTGAGTCGGAGTGTAAACGATAATTAATTTTGACCTAACAATATTATGTATTATTTTCATAATTATATCAAATTTTGATTATGTCAAGAGTCGATTATGAGATGTGTTACTTATGGAAACTAATTATTATGATATATGTTGTTATAGAAAGTCATTTTATGGCAAATAAAAGTTATCACTGTTGAGTTGTTAAGGCAAACGTTATTAGTATAAATGATAATAGTGCAAGTTAATATTATGATCAGGGATGATTATGGCAAACAATATTAGTGCAAATGAATTTATGGAAAACGAGAGAATACCCTTTCAATGCTTAACCGTTCCCCAGATAATATTGTTGTGTAATTAGTTTATTAATTTCAGTTCGTTAATTTCAAGTTCTACTATTTTGTGGGATCATTCCCAGTATAGTAGTAGTATTGAACAATTCTATGATAGAACTGTCCTAATTCTATTAGCACAACTTGATGAGGAGAACAGAACTAATGGGATAAGTAATAGGAAATGTCCCAGTCTAGTTCTTTGTATGTTTTTACAAGGGTATTCAATAGAACTACTGGGAATGATCCGTAGTGTCACGACATCGCGCTCATATATCCGAATAAATATGTTTTGTAGACGTTCATTTGTTTCATGTGTAAAACAAATGAACGTCTACAAAACAAATGAACGCCTACAAAACAAATGAACGTCTACAAAACAAATGACTTACAGAAAGTGATCAGCTATCGATAGTGATTGCAGAAAACAGGTGCATGCGATTTTCAACCTAATTGACATTGCCCAGAATTTATAATTTTATTACCCTAATATTGCCAGAAAGCGAGAAAAAAACAAAAAATAAAGTTTGTCATGAATTGTCAATAAGGTCGAAAATCGCATGCACCTGTTTTTTGCAATCACTATCGATAGCTGATCACTTTCTGGTACTTAGTCATTTGTTTTATAGACGTTCATTTGTTTTGTAGACGTTCATTTGTTTTGTAGACGTTCAATTGTTTTGTAGACGTTCATTCGTTTAACACATTTTTATAAATACATATTTATTCGGATTTGTGAGCGCGATGTTGTGACACTACCCTTGTAAAACATACATAGAACTAGTGGTAAATTTCCTATAACTGTTTCCCATTAGTTCTATTCTTCTCATCAAGTTGTGCTAATAGAACTAGTGGGAAAAAAAGTATCACTAGTTCTATCATAGAACTGTTCAATAGAACTAGTGGGAATGATTCGACAGCGCAAGGATGATGATGATGACGGGTCTTCAACAGTACCACAGATTATACCTATAATATACAAAGCATTATAACCATTAGCAGTAATACCTAAACGTTTTATTCTCTAATTTATCTCCTTGTTGCACTATATCATCGTACTAGCGCTTGTCTTCGCTTGTCTAAAAATACAAAAACGTAAGTAGTAAGTCATTATCATACGAGAAATAACACTGTTCAGTTTAACGTCCACGTAGCACGTTGGTATAACACTACGAGCATTTCAGCCAGGAGTACGGTTAAGCTTTAAAAGACCCACCATACCCCCAGGGGTATTGCCAGGGCTACGGTGGGTCCGCAGCGCACAGTTTTTATATTAAGGTACTGTTTTAGGTTTCCATTGAATGAAATGTACTTTTTTAATTAATGTTATAAATAAGTCACATCGACTTTTTATTTTCCTACCTTAAATGAATTGATCAAATTTACTTTGAGGCGAATTGAATTTACTCAAGACAGACAAAGTGATCATGTCGCATCTGAGTCAAATTATTGTTTGTGAAACGGTCAGCATGATGTCACAATGCGCTTCGGTCCAGAGAGTATATGTTTATCTCTATTTCGCGCTTTCGATTAGATGTGCTATCTCACTTACACTTCTTATCTAATTCTTAGTGTGTCGTTTTGACATATTTATATTGGTGTGCGTACGCTTTTCGCGATGCGTGCCACTCGTAAGTTCCGTCATGTTACCTTGTCAGTAACCTGTCTACGGTTTCTTACTAGTATGTCTATGGTTTGAACGATTGAGTTTGGAATACGAATTACTTTGTACTTTTGCGAAAACGTACATGCGGGGGTGGAGGGGGATTTTGCGGAGCAACGACGTACGTCCGCCCTCAATCACGCCTAGACAGGCACTGATGAACGGCCGGCGAGCGATATAATGCCAACATTTTGACTATTTTTTTTCTTGGAGAAAAATGATAACAAAATTACGAAATCTGTTTTTACCATTTATTTTAAAATAAAGAGCTGTTTCTATTGATAATACTTTCATATAAATTCATTGTGGAATCTCTAAGCAGTACACGTTTAAAATTGTGATTTAGTGCCATGTTTGACATTTTTTTTTATCGAACCAATCATTCCAAATCGTGTTTCTATCTTTACGATTTACTAGAAGATATGTTCAATTTTTATATTTTAATTTTTATTCATTAAAAATATCATAGTTCATGGGACTTTCAGACGTTCAAAAATCTTAAAAAGTACTGCAACCTCGCCTTAAACCGGTTTCCGTCAGATCGAAATCCTAGTTTAAGCGCAATGTCCCGCTGTGTAGTGAATCTCTGACATTATACTATTTATCATAAGCAATGTGTGTAAGACTTACAGTATACATACAACTATCTTTACAACGGTACATTTACCGATACTACTGAAGCTTCAATAGTCCTTGCTCTAGTCAGTGCAACATATTCATTTACAATTCTGTCAGGCTGGCATCGAATTGCGTGTTCTAACGGCATAACAAATATGAATTCTACAGTCGTGCAGATCATTGCATTGCCAATGCGGCCTCGTTTTGCTGGTGATAGCCAACTGTTTCGTAGCGTTGCCCATCAAATTATCATTTTCGTGACACAATATCCGACACAATTGTTCCTGAGCACACACATGCACAGATATAGGTGTGGCGAATCTACTATACCATTAGATGTGTAGTGTGACAAAGATAAGTTTATATTAATGTAACTAGAATTAGCCTTCATGTAACAGCTACTAGTAGTCCACAGTATTTAAATTTTGCATTGCAAAAATCTCTGAAATAGCCAACTAAAAGTTGCAATTAAGAGCAATATAGATGTTTTCCAATGAACACTTTTCGTTTTAAAACTTACTTTGATTCTCATCATCAGCCTTTAACAGCCCACTGCTGGACTAGGCCTCTCCTTTGAAAGGAGGAATTGGCCTACTATACCACGCTGGCCAAACGGGTTGGTATAGGGTTTGTATCAAGTTTTCCTTCTCTTGCAGTGCTGTTCTCTGCATAAGATGTCCCTCTGTCGGCTCTTACGACACCCATGGGATGATATGGGGTGGTGACATTCCGTATTCTTAATCCGTCACCACACGGACAATACTTTGATTGTTGGATGTTAAATGAGAAGCTACGATGTACAGTAGCTATCCCGAAATTAAAAAAAAAATCTGCTTCATTCATCATAATTAAGTCAAAACCACGTCAATTAGATCACCTACTCTCTAAAACAGAAATCTATTTAATAGCTCAATATTTGGCAATAATAGCCCTACTTACCACAGATACAAAGTGCCTAGCTGCTCGACAAAGCGTGATTACATGATTGAATACAGTCAGTTCGGTGCACAATGCACTGGCGTTGGAAGCGCACGCACCACCTGCACATGTAATTGAATGTCACACACAGGTTACCGAATCTCATGTTCGTATCTGATTTGGCGATATCTGATAGTTTTGGCGCCCAGATGCGAGACGGTTCCAAACCAAAATGTATGTATTTTGTATATTTTATTTGCCCGTACTGTTCGTATGTAAGTAGTGCTCCTTCAGATGATATAAGCAAAGTATGCTAAGGCGAATCTATTGAGCTTGAACTCATTAGGCCTACTAGTAGACATTTCGGGGTTTCGTCTAATACTTTCGAATAACTTTTATAACACAGTTACAGGCCGACCTAATAAAAATGTTATGTGATGAGAAAATATAGGTACATATAATCAGTTTAAATTGCGGACAGTATACGTCTGACGTCACCTCAAGTGACTAGCTTCCTAGAGCTTTATATTGAAATGTGAAAACTGGTCGCACGCAGAAAATTTACGAAACCCGATGCTACAATCCCGTGTTACAAATAACATATGTATACCTAATAAAATAACGTAATTGATGTCACCGACTTACAAGGTACCTACTTAAAACTACACAACTCAATGGGTTAGACAAAATTTAGTCCATTATAAATAATTCAATAATAATTACACTCAAGATGGTTCACATAATTTTCATAATTATACAAGCCACTATAACCAGAATACTATTTTCGGTATGCCTATTATTTTCCCCTTTCATATAACATTTATCATCATCATCAGCCTTTAACCCCTTATTGCATGAATTATGAAGGAAGTTACAAAAAATATTTTTTTGGTGAAAACATGTTTAATAATCTTTTGTGATCATAAATTAGACAAATAAAAGAAATATAGGTTATTATATAAGGATTTACATCACCAAGCCATATCTGGACTCTTATGCATTCAAGTTGAAATTATATAAGCCATATCTGGCTTCGCATGCACAGGTGTTCCGCTTGTGATTATAGCATTAGAAGACCATTTTTATTATTTATATTTTGTATAATTGCGTATTTTTTGCAGTTTTACCTTGAAAGAACCATAAAACATGGCAATATCCATTTCTGTATAGCAGAAAAATATTTTGAAGGAAACGCATAGTAAGCCATATTTGGCGTCTGAAAAAAAAACAGAACAAAATCAAATAAAAATAAAAAAAAATATACAAAAACAACTTACTATTACGCTAGTCGATGATTCTAGAAGTAAAAATTAAATATTGATGATCTCAGTCACCTTATTACTAGTATTTTTCACTGTTAAAAATTTAACTAAAACATTGCAGTTAACTTGCTGGCCCTGTCATGAAATAACATCAAATAATTTTGACACAGATGACTTACCACGCACAAAAAAATTACATGGTTTTAACGAAGAAATTCTTCATAAGTAACAATTAATTTTGCTATAATTCAAATGTTAGTTATGTTGGAAAAAAATAACAAACTTTAGAAACCACCAATGGCTTCGTATGCGGTAAGGGGTTAACAGTCCACTGCTGGACTAGGATTCTCCTTTGAAAGAAGGAATTGGCCTACTATACCACGCTGCCCAAACGGGTTAGTATAGGGTTTGTATCAAGTTTTCCTTCTTTTAACAGTGCTGTTCTCTGCATAATATGCTCCCTCGTTCGGCTCTTACGACACCCATGGGATGATATGGGGTGGTGACATTCCGTATTCTTAATCCGTCACCACACGGACGGATTTAAAATTTATACCAGATAATAAATAGAGTTAACTAGAAATAAGCTTTATGATGAACAATGTGAGGCTACTCATGTTTAAATAATTTTCATCATAATAAATTAGCCACATACAATCGGATTTATCACAATGGACTTATATATTATATATTTATCACAATGGATATATATATTAGCATTACTAAATAACTGCAATGCTAATACAATTATAATACTCTGATATGCTAAAGCAGAACTATTCATTAAATAATATAAATCAAAATGTTATCAATAATTATAACACACTGGCCCGCCGGTAACTTTACCACTCGTACAGTTAGGTTGGAATAAATTATACACCTTCCTCGCTTTTAATTTATTTATACGTATAATACGTGTATTAAAAAAGCGAACAAAGCATTATTCTTTTTTTTTTACCATTTACAACCTTTTTTTTTGGGTCGGGTTGGAAAATCCTCATGAAGTCCCTCCGCCCTGGGGGGGGAAGGACGAAGGGGACTGTCAGACTCGTACTGACTAAAAACCAACCCGTGCTCCTCATGTACCCATGTGTCGGAGGGTAGGGTTTCACCGGAGCATTCCTCGCTACCCCCCGACGGGTATTGGCCCGCCAGATGGTCAGGCGGGCCCCGAACGAAACTCCCTTGGCGGCGGATGAAGGTGTTGGGCTCCGCCACCAATACACTCAGCGGCCGCAGAGGATAGGGAGGACGGCAACGCAACACCGCATCTCGTCCTCCTCTGCGGCCTCACCGCGACGCAACGATGGTGCGCCCCCATTTGGTCGCGGGAGATAGGGCGCGCGGCAACGCAACACCTACCCGCCTCTCCTACCGCGACCGCACCCGACTGCGAGGGACAGACAGAACTGTCCCCCGCACCTGCACCTTGGGACGCATCCTACCCAGGCCTCACGCAAGCCCACGTGGAGCGTTCCCTCCCGGGATCCCGCTTAGCTTCACCGTGGGTGTACCTCAAACCCACGGTCACTGAGCCCCCCCACCAAGACAAGGTGGAGATCCCACGGGGGGGACCATTTACAACCTAACAAAAGGTCTTAACTAATAGGCAAACAAGAAAGGAAATAATATTTTTGGGCCCGAAAAACAAGAAAACGTTATAATGAGCAAAATATTATCTAAACTATTGAGATGTGAAGGACAGTCCTTCTAAATCGTGAATTAGTTACGCTCCATTTTTTGTTCACAGATTTGTGAATATCCGACAGTTGTTGGGCATGTTGTGGAATTGTTTTTTATATGGAGCTTAAATTTATTTCTACGAAACGCTGATTTCAACTTTATTCTGCGAAACATAACAACGAAGAATTCAGAAATGTGAAGAGCTGTTATGTCGAATATATATTATGGTGTTGTCTACGACACATTGTCGTAGACACGTTACTAATAGTAATTTGTAACACAACACATCACTACAATCGTGTCACAACACTACGGCGCCTGCGCACGGGAGCGCGCGCCGTCATCGGTCAGCCATCAGAAACCCAACGAATCACACGTAAATTCAAATCTCTTTCGCTTGCGCTGAATATTGTCGGGCACTTTCGCATTTGTAAAGAACCAGTATTACTACCAAATATAATCTACAGTCCACTGCATACCATCTTTCATTTGGAACTGGCTTCGACAGGTGTTATATATTTAATTTTGTAATATGTTATCGCTCTTATAAATGCTGTGATATATAATTGCTCGTTTTTCGTTCAGAAGGTGAACCTAGGGTAATGTCATCTTTTTTTTTTGCAGTCCATTGCTGGACGTATACTTCACCCAACCTGAGATTCAATAACCAATATTGTGAGTCAATAGGATGCTTTAGCCTGACATGTCACTCTGAGCACTATTCTTTTCATAAACTTCAAGTTCATCAAGTTTTATTAAAATATGAATTTTAGTCTCTTCTCTATAAAATTTAATGTAGTTCTAGTCTGATAAATTATTTATATTTACAAACGTAAACCTGCGATAAACGTACAAAATTGAAAATATTCCATACATACATAACATTTATTGTTGATCACTAGCGAATGTTCCCTTTCCTATTCGCAGTTTACGACTAAAAGCATGTACAGCACGGTTTATAGTTTCGCGGCTTTTATGTAAACTGAACTACTTTACCTTTATTTCTCTCGCGTCGTAGCGTGGCTTCTACGTCGTAGACCGCTACGGAGCTACGAGGACGTCTACGTGTTTCTATTTTAATCTTTAAAGTTTTTGTTTAATGAATGTATTTGTGTATGTCTTTTTACATTTATAATGATCTTATTTCTTAGATGTGTAACTGCAGTTATTATTTATTGCGTTCTTGTGGTGATTATTAGTGAGTATCTCTTAAAGAAATGAAGAGAAAGAAGACAAAATCAAAGAACTAGAAATTGGTATGGAAGGCTCTATAGAACATACTGTATGTGACTATGTTATTCATTTATCTGTATACATAGATATAGTGGTTATACAACAGTGGCAGTGAAATATTCTATTTCGAGACTAAAAGTGGTTAGACTCCCGGTGCTTCCAAAGTTTGAAATATTAATACAACAAAATGTGTTACCTGCGCCATCCGTCACCTTAGTGCACGTTGGCTTTAGTGCAAGAAAATGTAACAAAACTTTGCTTACTACATGTACTTGTAGTTGAAACGTGCTTACTGTAAAATCTTGCTCTACTTTCTACTTAATGGATGGTGATCGAGCCCGATAGGAGTTTCCAATTTCGTTAGGATTAACTGCATATAAGACATATTAAGGTTTATTATTTTAGTGTCTTGTTTAGTTGCGTAGTAAAAATGGCATATCATTATTATAATTTAGGCTACCATCTATTAAACTTTCTGGCAGCACGTGGCAAATATGATATTTTAATTTCGCATCGCACTACCGTCGTATCTATGGCAGTCGGTGACTTGCCGATGCACTTTTGATTCGTTTCGCGTTCTCACTAATTATTAGATAATGACACAAATATCTTTTTAGTTTACAAAGGAAAGGATAAGTTATTAATGGTAACTTATCAATATACTTCTTTACTTTTAAAATATTAATAGTAAAGTACATTTGGGATTCAAGCATACTAGACAAGCGTACAATAATATGAGATGACCAGCAGACAGAAAAGGTTATTGTATTTTTAGAATGAAGTTATTAAAACGAACATCTCTGCCAAATCGTGAACAATACACAAAATATATAATACCAAACATACTTACCACCCAAAATTGTAATAAAAGAGTCCCAAGACAAAATAAAACAAATAAAGAAAACCGAAACTAATTTGTTATGAGCGATAAGTCTGGTATTTTACGTAACCTGCGCATCGGTCACCGCGTGACACGATTCGTCTTCGTTAACGTACGGAGTCGCCGCGCTGCCGGCATTCATCAAACGTAAACTGTTATTCTATAGCCTTACCTGCACGGACACTATGAAAAATGGCAAGACTGTAATTTAGTAAAGCAACGTTGAGAAATGAGGTGTGAATCTGATGAAATATTGCACGTTTCGACTAGCTACCGCACTGTGCAAAGAATAAATACTGAAAGATTTTTGAAGTATTCTTTTTTATAGCTCGGTTTCTGTGTGAAAACTTCATTTTTTTTTACTGAGAGCCGTTATTATTTTTTTTGCAGTTAGATTTTCGATATTCGACAAGTTCTTCACATAGCTCTACTATATATCTGATAGCGGAGGAAAATTTGTTTTTACGTAAATGTGGCTGCACAAGCGACTCAATTATCGGTCATAGTATTCGGTTAGCATGACTCGCCTAACACTACGACCGATAATTCAGAATTCGCACTAACAGTCAGTGTCATATCATTATGTGACGGCGGTGGCTCACTAGCGCAAATTAAATCAAATATTACTACAAGGTTTTAATGAAAGAACTAAGTTTGTCGTTTAATTTGAGTCAGTGGTTTTTTGTGATCTTAAATGGAGTGTAAATCTAAATAAATTTTGCGCTCGATAAAAGTTACCACGATGCACAAAGAACTTTGGCACTTAAATGCTGTGAAGTTTTCGAGTCATAAACAGCAATGTTAAGACTTTTGCAGTTTGTGAACTTTTAGATCGCGCACAGTAGATATTACAATTGAAAATATTGATATTTTTTATGTTTTATATATTGCCTTCTTCAGCACGATGGAAACGGGCTCTATTTTTAATGAAGTATCTATCGGATTTGCTCACACTCATTTAACAAATTAAAACAATAGCAATACTCATATTTTGAGTGGAACTACTGTTTCTGTAGAGCTGAATATAAAAAGTTTTCACAAATAAAACAAGGAATAAACAGTAGTAAAGGCAGCGACAGTCTGGTGGAGATACCAACAGATTGCCATGCAGAGGGTATCGGGTTCGAAACCACGGCGCGCACCACTGACTTTTCAGAAATATGTGCGTATTGAACTATTAGTTGTCGCTTGCCCAGTGCCTCGGAGAGCACGTTAAGCCGTCGGTCACGGCTGTCATGAAGATCTTTGACAATCGTTATAGGGCGTCAGTGCCTGCCAAATAAACTGACACTAGTCTAAACCGTAGAATATAGCTATCCTTTCGGGTTGCGGAGGTCAGACAGGCAGTCGCTCCGTGGAAAAGCTAATATTCTGCCGAATCCGGTTAGACGGTTAGTAAGTGGACCCCAGATTAAAACTGGGATAACGCTAAGGGGATGAGATGATTTAGAAATAAACAGTTAGAAAGATACAACCCCTTGAAACTGAGCAATAGATTTAGGTTGACACCACTAGAATACGTAAACAGTACCATAGTCAAGAAGCAATATTCATACAGATACAAAGTCAAATTCAAAATAATTTATTTACTAAGGGCACGATTTGACCCTTATGAACGCCAAAATTTAAGTTAATAATAATAAACCTCTCTGGGGCAATCGTTATCTCATCATAAGACTAACGCAAACTCGAAGGGCAGAGTAACAGCATTCAAACATCACCTTTATCTTGTGATATAAACAAAAAATGTATTACAAAATGAAATGATAGCTTACAAACCGCAGGGCAGCTTTTTGGCGAGCTGAATGTTTGTGGCGACACTACGGCCCTGAAACGTTCAGAGAGTCGGTCAGGGCCTCGTCTCTGGCTTGCCTTTACTGGCTGGTCGGAGTGGATGAGTGGATTTCCAAGAGCGCCCGCAGGACTCTCAACTCTGGCTTGCCTTAGTCGGTTAGAGTAAAGTCACAAGAGCTATTAGCTCGGGGGTGGAAGTGTCATTTTCAATTCTGTAATTACAGGGAAATCCGATCCGGGTCACGAAACCCGCGATAGCGAAACCGGTGCCGCACCGCTCTACACCCCTAGCCACTCGCACCCTTTGCAGACTTTGTTTACTTTGGTGGCTATTTAGAGAGAGCCCATCTAGTGAGTTGGCGAGTCATCGGCTGCTCCTTTTCGACGTACTATAAGAGTACTTTAGGTAGACGCCAGTTTTCATCCATAGTTTCCATATTAACTACTCCATTGAACACCCATCACAATAGCCCAGAGTAATTAGTTTCCATACAAGTAGCAATAGTCCTACACCTGCAGCGGCTAATCCGTGGCTGTACTTCATAATGCTGTTATAGAGGCTCGTCAGTAGGTGTCTAATCACATCCTAGATTAAAACTCTCAAAGGGCCTCTGCTCGTTGGACCTATGTCTCCGTGTACGCCTGCCAAAGGGCCGGGTATTCTTCTAACAAATTAAAATTATACCCTTGAAAGAGAAACAAATAATAATAATAACTTTTTATATTTCAGGTAAACACCCATATTAAAACATTACATTCATAACATTTTCATACATGTTTCCATTATTACTAGCATTAATTAAACAATCATTCCATAATAATATAATTACACTATATTAAATATTATTTTACTTATTTATAGCAGACCTTAGGTATCGACATAATCAGTATTGATTTTTATGGAAGTATGACAGTATATATATAATAAGGTACCGTTTTAATTAATTAATGTAGCTGGAGTATTGAAAGTCATACATGAAGAAAAGGTTTGCTTGGTATATAGCTCTCAACACACCATTGTCAGAATGATGAACACGGTTCATAAATGAGGCTCTAGCCTTTCTCAAAACTGCAAAGCAGTCATACACTCTATTCTCTGCGAACATGCCTGATGCACTACACCTCCATGGTAGTCCCAGCATACACTGGAATGCATTATTATAGTGTACCCGCGACGCAT
Source organism: Euclidia mi (assembly GCA_944739405.2). NCBI lineage: Eukaryota > Metazoa > Arthropoda > Insecta > Lepidoptera > Erebidae > Euclidia > Euclidia mi. The sequence continues at coordinate 24,815,278 of OX123202.2, forward strand.
TATCAGTACGTTCCGTGTACTTGTACCAGTGATGGCAAGTATAAAGTGAGCGGCGCGGCAGTACGCGTTAAACAGCGTGACTTTAACTTGTTTACAACATTTTGCGAATCGCCTAGCAAGCGCAAGCATGTTACTTTTTCCAGAAAAGCCTTCTTTGGCGTTTCAGATCATCGTCATCTTTAAGTTTATCTGTCAAGACGTGTCCCAAATACTTAAAACTATTCACAACGTTTAGCTCAGAGTTGCATAAGGTTACTAGATAATATAAATTACTAGCTAATTCTAGATTTCTATTTATTGCCACGAGAAAGAATGGGCAATAAAACTCTTTTCTTTTGCCACTTTTTTCATCGGCAATAATGAAATAATAAACAAATATTTCATTTTTTAAGGTGCTACGACTGTTTTACACTGTAAATTACCTTCTTATAAAAAAGTTGACGTTACAAATATCGTCATAATAATATCCCAAAAAACTTGCTAGCTTACAAAGCCCTTAAAGAAACACTAAAAGCTATGCACCTTTATTTTCCTTTTATTAATTCTTTTGTTGTCTTGTAATATGAGTGAGAAAAAGCAATCAAGCTAAAGTTCTTACGATTCAAAGCAAATTAATTGTCCACTCCTCTGAACGTTAACTAAGTCAGTAACAAAGGAATAAAAAGAATCTAATAAAAAAGTGTGTGGCCAGATAGATGTAATCCACGATATCTCTCATTTCCATTTGCTGTTCAAGTAAATGAAATCTTTGAAACCGAGTGCCTGTTAAAATAAAACCGTAGGAAGTATGGATTTTCCAGTAATTTACTCTGGATTCATTTCATCGTGTTTTTAAGCGCGAATGTAATTGCTTCGATTCGTTGGTTTATTTAGATGAATAAAATATCAGGTTTTAGCCTGAAACGAATGAACGTTTTAATGTATTTTATTTTTTAAGGTTGTACTTCGAAAATACTAAATACCTTTAGCTTTAAACTATTTTTATTTTTTTTCTTGCTCGGCAGCAGGCACTTGTTAGTACATTGGACATATTGCAAGGCTCGTACCATGGAGAAATTATTCTATGGAGAGATAGCCTTAAACATTAACAAAAAACCTATAGTTATTGCTTTTTACGTGTATAAAATGTCAGATGTGTAACCGAGACAGATGTATTGTAACTATTACCTCTTCAAATACTCATTTCGCAATTGCTTCTAAAGAAGAAATGACTGTCAATAGTGATGTACTCATGTATTAATCATTGATTGGTATTGGTTTATTATACGATATTTAGAGACAAGATAAGCATTCAATAAAATATTATATCATTAACTTTATTATTTAACAAAGATAGTAGTTATAGTACTTAGGTAAACAGTACATATAGTACTTAGGTATCTACAATTAGAAAAACGGGTCAGAGGCGAGTCGGGCCAAACACGATGTAGTTTCAAACATTTTGTCATTATACATATATTGAACATTCAATAATTTCTGTATTCAGGCAAGTAGCCACCGATTCTCAGCAGATCCAGCTAGATCTGACATCATGACATCGACAATATTGACCAGAAGACCGACACAGTGGTCAAGGCATTACAAGATGCGTCCTGAAAGGTCTTCCCCGCACAGAGAAGAAACAAGGAGTCTAAACTTTCAGCCGAGACTCTCGAACTTATGAGGAAAAGACGCGAGATGCACTCCTGTCAGCTGTCTTCGCCTGATGGGAGAGCCGTAAATCGACAAATACGGAAGCTTATGCGACGTGACCTCCGATGTTTTAATACTCGCACCATAGAGGCTGCAATCGAGAAAAACCGGGGGTCAAAAGTCATCACTCAGCAGTTGAGGCGGCTCCATCTGACGAAACTTAAAACTGCGAATGGCCGCACCGTCAACTCAAGGTTCGAGATTCTCGAGGAGATTGAAAGTTTCTATCGACGCTTGTATACTTCGCGGAGAGACAGACCAACTGGACCACTAGGTCCAGTTGGTCTGTCTGTACAGATCATCAGTACTAACTGATCAGTACTAACTGATGACCACAGAGCCGCACTGACGCGCTACTTTACTGAAGACATCCCGGATGTCGACCAGAGCAAGGTACGAGCGGCCCTTGAGCAACTTAGGAAGAACAAAGTACCTGGTGATGACGGTATCACTGCAGAACTCCTCAGAGCAGGTGGTGACACAATCCTGAGAGAGCTAGCAAGTCTTTTCAATACCGTCATCCACGAAGGCTCAACACAACGGGCATGGTGTGGGAGTGTGGTGACCGATCTCACTCCTGAGCCATATCTACAAGTTGTTATTGAGGGTTGTTACAAACCGTGTTGCTAGAAGACTCGACGACTTTCAGCCACCAGAGCAAGCCGGGTTTCGAAAAGGCTTTAGCACCGTGGCACCACATCCATACTGTTCGGCAGATTGTACAGAAGACCTACGAGTACAACCGGCCACTGTGTATGGCATTCGTGGACTACGAGAAAGCCTTCGACTCTATCGAAACCTGGGCAGTTCTTGACAGCTTGCAACGATGTCGCATTGACGATATATCGAGGTTTTGAGATGTTTGTATCAAACCGCGACCATGACAGTTCAGATCCAAGACAGAATTACAAACAACATAGAGTTGCGTAGGGGAGTCCGGCATGGGGATGTAATATCTCCCAAGCTGTTCACCAACGCACTTGAGGATGTCTTCAAGACCCTGGACTGGACTGGACGGAGTATTAATATCAACGGCGAGTACATCTCACACCTTTGGTTTGCTGACGACATCGTTCTAATAGCAGAGACGTCGGAGGAGATTAGCAGAATGCTGTACGACCTAAATGAAGCCTCCCGGCGGATTGGTCTCGGCATGAACCTGGATAAAACGAAGGTCATGTTTAAGGAACACGTTGTGTCGAGACCGATCTGCATTGACGGTCCCTTGCTCGAAGTTGTGCTAAAGGATAGAGTTCGCAACGAAGTCATCCGGAAGAGAACTGGTGTTACCGACATAGGTCGACGTATAAGCAGGCTGAAGTGGCAATGGGCTGGCCACGTCAGCCCAAGGACCGACGACCCATGGAACAGACAAGTCTTAGAGTGAAGACCACGTTTCGGCAAACGAAGAGTAGGACGCCCCCTAACTAGGTGGTCCGATGACCTAAGAAAGGTGGCTGGGGCGGGCTGGATGCGGAAGGCAGAGGATCAGTCATTGTGGCGCATGTTGGGAGAAGCCTATGTCCAGCAGTGGATTGCAATAGGCTGATTGAAAAATTTCTGCATAAAACCGCAAATGATCAGACGAACGGAGACGGTGAAACTGAGGGTTCTTTGCAGCTCCAAATGGAACTCAGTAGTTCGTTAGCAAATGGGCTATCGTCGATTATCATCACATAAATTTATTATTTTATTTATAAAAACATATTTTGGTCAGCTTATCCTAAAACTAAAAAAAGTCTTATAATAAAATATTACTTAACCTTTTGGATTCTGCTCAGTATAAAGCGCACATGCATGTAGTATAATTATCCACAATATGAAACTTAAGACACTACAATCACCAATTTGCGGTTCGGCTTTCAAGCGTGCCGATCTTTACTGGTATCCTGTCATTGGTGAGATTCGGATGATTTGCAAGTTTTGTATCATTATAATAATATGCAGTTATTGTTCGTAATAATTTAATTTAGTGCTGAGTGAATAATAAACCTTCTGTTTTCCAAATAAAATAAGTTCTGTAAATTTGCTTCGTATTATATAATGTCTTAACATTTTAAGATCTTCGTTCGATCTTCGCCTTCTCCTTCGGACCCATGCTTTTAGAATCTTCACTCTTAGGAAAGTTACAAAAGAAAGTAACCACAAGGAATATTCAATCTATTCGGTTAGATACTTACTTTCAGAAACTGGTTTCTTAATTGACAAATATACCTAATACAACACTATTGTCGTAATTTTTATCGAAATGCCTAATCCCTTATTCATTTGATTGTAGCTTATGGGATAAAAATATGAGTCAACAACGTTCATTATCTTGATTTTTATGTACAAGCTTTACAGATTACACCGTGAAATATGGCAGATATTTGTAAATTTACCAATTACGACTTACCGATGGCAAGATATTTTTTGGTAATTTTCTTTTCAAACTTCAATTCGGCTGTTACAACCTTCGCCTAAACAAAGTATAAATTTAACTTTATTCAGAAATAATTATATTCACAACACACATTTTCAATATGAATTAAAATCACAAAAACCTCCATCACATCTTACCTATCAGCTGGTTGAAACTAGAGATGACAGACGATTTTTTGAGCGAATGTCATTCAAGGCTGTGTGTAAGCTCTATGGTTATCTCTCTCGAACATGTGGAGTTCATAAGAGAGTATAAAGACGCATAATGATAAAGGATTTCTACTCTTTTTGTAATGCTACCTTCATATAATGATAGCTCCATGGTTCCTAATAATAAAGTCACCATAGAAAATGCATTCGATTTGTTTACAACCTTCGAAAATACGACCATGTCTCTGAATACCGCTCCCAACTCAAATGGCTAACTATTCGTCAACGCCGTAGTTTGCGTGTTCTCACTACTCTTTTCTCTTTTCTTAACTCTCCATCTCTTCCTTCTTACCTAAGTCCTTATCTACAATATTTATGCTCAAATCACGACAAAAACCTGCGGTCATTTAATAATCGTCTACTTTTGTGTCCCTCTCATAGTTCTGGATTCGTCAACTCTTCCTTCTTCGTCCAATCTGTCTTATTATGGAATGCACTCCCTCTCGAAATCAGGATGGCAAACAATCGGCTCACTTTCAAGTTAAAGGCTCGAGAGTTTGTAAGGAGTAAAATGGCAGGATAATCACAGACTGACTGGATTTACTGACTTATATATTATTTATGTATATATCTATAATTGGCAAGTATTTATTCATATACATATATAATATGTATTTCTACTTATTTATTCTTTAAATGTGTACCTATATATGAAATGTATATATTTAAGTATATATATATATATAGTTTAAGTAGTAATTTACTTATATATATCTAGTAATTATTATGTAATACCAAATAATAATCTTATAATAATCACGCACCTACTATCAACTATATCTGCATCACCCTAGGTTGACTGGTAGAGAATGCCTAAGGCATTAAGTCCGCCTATGTACCACATATTTTTTGTGTTGTGCAGAAAGTTAAATAAATAAAAAAAATGCAATATAGCACTTTATCTAACAAATCACTATCGACCATAAATTAATAATATAAAAAACACTAGAAAAACACGATTTAATAAATGCACGTAAAAACAAAAAATAAATTATGGATCGTTTAAGTTGTCTCTATTTCTGGGCTCAAGTGTAAACTATGTGCTTTTAATTATAATATTTGATTGTAAAAGTGTGGGGCGCTGGAACAGGGACGACGTTCGTGTTTAACTTGTTCAAAAATCAAGTGAACAGATGTTACGGGAAGCAGGTTACACAGATTGGCGCTCTAACTGGAGTTGCAGCACGACTAGTGGATGGCTCTACATTTAACAGTCTGTTCAAAGTACCAGTTTGTCGAATACAGACAAAACATGCGCCATCAGCGAGGAGAGACGTCATCCACCGACATTTTTAACGCCTCTTCTTTCGGGAAATTAAGTTCATAATGGTAATGCGTCAACAGTGGCAAAATATAGAGTTCTCGTTCGTAGGCGAGATATATTTGGTTTCCTTTGGTGGCATAAACGTTATGCTCTTGTGCGACCTCATGCAGCTTCCGCCAAGAAGTTAGTATTAGTATTTGTTAACAATAAAGTCTTTCCTGTCTTTTCAGTCTTCCCTTTCCATCATGGAATGCCAGTGCCTATCTTTCGGCTTCATGATCAGACCTTGAAACCTAATCGTGGTATTACTACTGTGAAACGATTTCTTAGAAAAGTCTTGTAATGAGCTTTGGCTCATTACAAGACTTTTCTAAGAAATCCAAAACAGCTATGATACGATTTTCCATCATGAAGTTCCAGTTTCAGAGGTTTCCTAGTTTCAATTTCAGTTCCAGATTCCATTACATAGTTACATACATTTCGAGTTCAAGTTCATGTCTTCCAGCTCTATCATCTGATCAGTTTGACAGTACAATATTATTGTATTGTCATCAGAACTACATACAGCGCCAATTTTCATTACGCTACGACCCTTGGAACATGGTTAAATTAGTTAGCTAAGCTTAGATTCCATTATATAGTTAGTTACACACATGTCGACCTAATAAAAGCGTGTTAATAAAAGGAAATCTTATGCGATGAAACTGTAGTACTTTTAATTTCTTTAAACATACATTCTAATATCAATCGAAAAAATGACTAGATCTCACCCGCGGATTCACCCGCATGAATTACACACCCTAAACTTCCTCAGGAACCACGATAACTATTGGTGAAAACCGTACAAAAAGCTGTTCGGTAGTTTCTGTGATCATCGAGTTCATACAGACAGACAGGAAGTGGCAGGCACTTCATTTGAAATCAGTGTAGATACATACATACATGTTTAGAGATACATATTCAGATTATAAGACTAAACTCGTTGAAATGGACTTTTTTTTTTAAATGTAGTCTCACTCTACTCTTACCGTGTCATCGTCGCCCATTCTATTCCGACGCGTGTTTCACGTCAGCTTTCACTGTCATGTGACACGATTATTAGCTGTCATGAGTTTCGAAGATGCTTTCCTTATTTGGATGATGTTGCGCACTCACCCAATAGTTTATAGTCTTTTGTTGGATTTTACTATGAGTACTGTCAAAGTACAGAGGTAAAATAGTTTATATTTTTCATAGACTCACGCCTGTATCCCCGATGGGTTAGGCAGAGGTGTAGGAATAAGGGCGGGCCTATTGCCGGGCACATCACCAGACTCCGTGCTGCTACTGAAAATTTTGAAAAAAATTGTAACCCTTTTGTCCGACCCGGGAACCCTGGACCTCCGATCAGCAGATGCATCCACTGCACCATGGAGGCAGTAAAATAGTTTATTAATTTAATTTTGGAATATAAGGTGAAGGTATTTTTTGCCTTGATTAATAAAATAATAATACACATCCATGTTCTTGTTTGATTTTCTTTCTAACCACGAAAACATATGGACTCGTGAGCTTACTTTTCTAGTACCTACTTGAAAAATATACTAATTTAAATAAATTATAGCCAAATACAAGGCACTTTTTACTTCATTCATTAAAATACTTTTTAAAACTATCTTTAGGGCGTGGAACAAGTGTAGCATCCTATTGCAGTAAGTTGGTGTCACAAATAAAACTTTTGGCAGAAGCAAATGGCCAAGTATTAATATTACTATAGAACTTCAGCTCTGCTTGGACGAAATTAAACGATTGTATCTAGTCAAATCTTTAAGCTTTATATGTGCCTGAGTTTACAGTGACCAATATATATCCAGTCTTAACTGTTGATCTTGAAAATAAAGTGCTACTTTATTTGAGACTATTAGATGAGCCTGCGGTTATATCCGCGTTATTTAACGCTACTACTTCGATCCTGTGGCACGTAGCGTGATGATATATAGCCAATAGCCTATCCCGATAAATGGGCTATCTAAGATTGAAAGATTTTTCAAATCGGACCAGTAGTCCTTGAGATTAGCGCGCTCAAGCAAACAAACAAACTGTTCAGCTTTATATATTAGAATTAGGTTAGATTCAGGTGCAAAACCACTTTCCTTTCTACTTGAAACGATGGCGCTCCGTATTCCATCTAGATTGGTTTCTAGACAGTCTAAGGAGGATTGCTTAGCTAGGTCGTACATAGATCATGTGTAATGTGAAACACGCATGAAAGCCTCATAAACATGCATTGCTCCATCTCTCTTATGTCTATATGATCACTAGGCATTATAATTAAGTTATTCGTTCCCTCTTCGTACGAAAGTAAACAGTACAGCAGGTAAATAATGTCCATTAATTCTTCACCGTTTCGCGTAATTTTTATTATGTTTGCAAGCACTTAGGGCGAGATATTAAATAATTATGTTTGAACATATTTTGTTTCTTATTTCATTATTTTGAAATACGGCGAAGTGTCGTGTTGTGCACAATGTCGGGTAAATTTAATATGTCAGTAGACGCTTCATATTCCATGGATAAGAAAGAGATGGAGTTTGGGTTTCAGTGACTTCGAGATAGAAATGAATGTTATGTACCGTGAAGTAGTGTGTCTACAGTCAGTTAAAAGTGAAACGCCAAAGTCTCAGTGTGTGATAGGCACGAAACTACAAAAATTTAACTATATTATTGACATTCATTCATTTTACTCACAGTTGATGTACAACTAGAGTAAGCGAGTCCTGCAAGCAAACTTCACTATGGCAATGAAATGAACTAAGAAACTAAAAAGTTTCCATCCCACAAATGTCGGCAAGTTTGTTATTTTCGTCTTCCTTATGAAATTTACGACTCTTTATTGTGAAAATCATAGATGCGACCGGCATAGCGCTAGGACGAGGATGACTGAAATTCTTATTAAAACTCACTTCATTATAGTAAATGCGATTTCCTTTAGGACCATGCACAGAAGAAGTGCTGCACGCAACGAAATACCTACTTAGCTCTCTTGTTTTATATTAATACTGTTGACTGTTTAATCATTATAAAAGCAAATCCAATTTGCATAACCTGGTCTTAGTGCTCTTCATTTGAACTAGAAAACATCTATTTCAAGATAATTCAGGTCTTGAATTTCTCTAAAATCTGCTCTTGGTATAATCGTGAATAAGTTATGAGCAAATAAAGTTTACGTCAGATTTCTTAGGTACCTACGTGCCGTACTCCGGATCCAAGCTATAAGATATATTACCTGTGACGTCTTAACCTTAAATAGAACTGAGAAAATCTACACAGATGTAATAAAACGTATACTGCAACTATAAAGTGGAAAAGGACAATTTCTCTTCATTTCGTTCTTTAGAGTACGTTTGCACGGTTAAGCGGTCAAAGTGTGAAGTTTTCAAGTTAACTTAAAACGTAAGAAAATGTGCAATGGTTTTGTCATCGTTACATTTATATTTATGCCATTAATTGTTTTGCAGAAGATACGCTAGTAAATTTGGGCAATAGATATGTATAAATTTTATGGCCGCACGTAAATAGACAAGATACATCAGAATATTATACTCTCAATACTTGCCTATAACTAGGCTCAATGTCAGACCTTGAGTACTGTTTTTTCGAATACCTAACTGGTAAAGGGAAATGCCCACTTCCCATAGTGACTTTGGCCATAAGTTGCCCATGTTTAAAACCATATTTAAAAGATAGTATGTGATGTCAGTAAATGATTAATCAAGGCAGTTATTAAATAAAAGATGGCATAATTGATATACAATACTTTTTATTTGTACCGAGGACAAAATTATACTACACTGTCACTCGAAATATGCACCTAGTAAATATATCAAACAATTAGAAATTGATATTACTTTTCTAGCTATTGAGATATAAAAAAGTAATTTTTATGGCGAAATCAAACTGATGATATTTTGTCACTGTCAGGTACAACTATATTTACGAGTAATTGTAGTAGTTAATTCCAACATTTACTTCCTAGGACAATAAATAAGTTCTACAAAGATGACGTTACACGTAATATTTCATTAATTACGATTAAAAAAACTTGTATTTAGGTCCCTCTTGTTGTCGAACCCATCGTTGTACAATATGTCGCACTTCTGCAATTTCCAAAATGTGTCGTCGAATTCTTGTAACATTTAAACCGCAATTTACGCAGCGTAAATGTCCTCTTGAGACAGCAGATAAATCTTGAGAAGAACTCGGTCCAGAGTGAATGCCGGGGTCACCAGAAACTGCAGATATCGAGTCCAAGTTCGCGCTGGGGTTGTCGTGAAAAGCGGGTTCGTAATCCATGTTCAGGCGGTGGTCGTAAGGGTTAGAAGAATCTTCGGAGTCCATTATTAAGCTTGTTCGTAAATAAAATAGCAAAGTCGCAAAAGAAACGATCACGCAAACCGAGTTTATAAACAAGATAGGTTGGTAGTCGACTTGTGTCATGACTCATGACAGTCAAATATGGGGTTGCAAATAAAAAAAGCATAGACCTTTGTCGAATCGTTATGATTATTTTGCTTATTATTGGCTTATTTATATAAAATAATACGTTTTCTTTATAATTATCACTTAATTAACATTAAAATCACCACTTTCTTATTTGTTTTTCACTTCTTATATTTTTATTTAATTTTAAAATCTCTTGTTCCGTTGAAGTTATTTATAACGTGGCAATACTGGAATTACAACATGACGATTATCTCCGTTAAGATACTTTTTTTATTAAAAAGATTTTACTATCTTCTTTCATTAAATGAATAACATGAAGAATTATTAGAAATTACTATATTTTTTCGTCATACGCATAATCTTGGGCGGCTGATAGCCAAATATAAACATTTGCCTTTGGTTCTAATACTGCGCTAACCCAGACTTTTGGTGGGTGCATACAAAATTCACAATACGTGTCGTTCGATTTATCCCTAGACGATATTCGGTCACAGCTTTTCTGCCATAAAGTAGGACAACACAGTAACATTACTTGAAACCCAATGTATTAATCAGTAGATTAACTTTTTAAAGATAATATTTGGATATTAAAACAATTGCAAGATAATATTTATTTTTATTATACCAAGTCCTATAGTTCTTCTTTGGTCTCGACTTAAAACTCAAAGCAATATACACACATAAGCCTCGCAAGTGGGACGTTGGGCGACCACATGCCGTCACACGGAGCCGAGACATCTGAAGCGCTATTAAAGCCAACCAGCCAACCAAGTACCAAGTAAACATCATGAACATTATACTACACATTCTAAGGTGTAGTATATACTGCTCGGATATACTAATAAGTACTTATGTTATCAATACGAAGTATGTTTAGACTCCTCGTCAGAAAAGCGATACTAGGACTACTAAGAGTCTTACAAATCACATATGTGATGTCTCTAATTCTCTGTATTACAAAATGATAACCAGAACTAATTAATGTAATTGAGGCAATAAATAGAGTTAAAATATTTCCTACTTTTAAAATAAATCTATATTGGTTTTCAAAATTAAGACACCTATTTTTTTACAAGGTGACAGTTTATTTTGCATTCCAATAACATCTTTGACTGCACGGTCGGCGTAGTGGTTTAAGCGGCCGCTTGACACTGAGCCGAGTGTTGTGGGTTCGATTCCCACACGAGACAACACTTTGTGTGGTTCATAAATAATTGTTGTTTCAAGTCTGGGTGTTCATTGTGTCCGTAAGTTGTATGTTTGTAAAGTCCCTCACGACATAAGATTTAGTCCTAATGCGGGAGTTGTCTTTTTAAATCAATCAATAAAATCTATAGGCTCTACATAATAACAAGTAAGAGGAACATGCTCAGTACACAGCATGCGTGCGCTTGGCGTGTGGTCGTATCTCGAGCAATTAATATTGTAATACCTACGCGAATAGTAGTGAAAAGTATACGAACGGTGCATTGTAATACAGTTATAAATGATGGTGCAATGTAAGAAGTGCAGTAAATTCGTATCAATAGCTAAAGATGAAATAGCGAAATGCAAAGGACCGTGTGAATCAGTTTTCCATAAAAAGTGCGTCTCGAAAAAAACGTTTAAAAATGAGAAGTGTGAAGACTGTAACGTCATGACGTGTTCGCCCTGTACCCTACCCTTGTCGCCTAGTATTGAGGAGCACAATTTTGCCACTACACTGGCGGATATGAATAAAAAGATGGAGGTACTATACAAGGTAGAAAAGAAATTGGGCGAGCTGGCTGACCTGGTTGACTTCATCTCGGAGAAATATGGTAAGCTGTACGAATTTCAACTATCTGCGGAGAAGAAAATTAAAACCCTAGAAAATAAGAACGTGTACCTAGAGAAATACAACAGGTCTCTAGAAGAACGATTGAACGAATTAGAAGAAAAAGATAAAGAAAGAAAGGTGGAGTTATCAGGATTAGAGCGTAAAGAAAACGAAGCGGTTGCATCAGTGGTTACTCAGGTGGCAAAAAAGTTGGACTTGGACCCCGGCCAGATTGAATACGCAGAGAGGGTAGGACGAGAAAAACCTGATTCTAATAAACCTTTACCGGTCGTGATCACTCTCAAGACTAAAGCAGCTCGTGATAGATGGATTGAGAGTCGAAAACATCGCATAACGAATGGACAAGTTTATGGCACGAACACCAGTACACCTATTTATATCAATGAAAATTTAACAAGATACAAAAGAAACCTTTTATGGACTGCCAAAAATCAGCTAAAACAGTCATACAAATATATTTGGGTCCAAGATGGTAAAATTCTTATCAGAAAAAGCGATGTAGAAAAGAAAATCTATTCCATTAGAAACGCGGGTGACATCGAACGACTCGTACAAAAGGATGAAATGGCGGCGACCGGCTGGTGTTTGTTATGACTGTTATTAGTGTTATCATCGCGTATATAGCGCGGAGTGCACACTGCGTGATCATATTAATCAAATAACGTGGACCGCTTTGATATAATTACTACATTGGAACGTCAATTTAATAAATATCAAAATATTTCTAACTGGGCTCAAACTTCTTATAGCAGTCCTGAGTACCTACATATTGCACATATAAATATTAGATCACTCAGAAAAAACTTTAATGAATTGCTTTATATATTGAATTCTGCAAAGTTTGGACTATTGGTTATATCTGAAGTTAATGTTAAGGAGGATGAGTTGGCGTTGTATAACATACAAGGTTACCATTTATTTTCAAATACACGTGAAAATGCAAGAGGAGGAGGAGTGTTGATATATGCCCGCGAGAATCTTAACTTTACCGCAGAAAATACAAAAACGCTTGTATGGGAAGGACTCCAGGGTAAATTCACTGTGAGTTACGTCACTACACATATCATTGCAGTGTATCGGCCACCTAAAACGAATAAATTGTTATTTATTTCGGAAATGGAACAGATAATCAAGAACATACCGAGAAATGAAAACATTATATTATTAGGGGATGTCAACATTAACTTCTCGACAATGAGTGATAGCCAGCAAGTATCAAAATATAAGGATTGCTTGTGTGAACTCGGCCTACATTGCGTAATACCTGCTACCGAGGTGACTCGATACGCGATCGTCGCGGGGGTAAGTGAATCATCTTGTATTGATCATGTGTGGGTGCGTTCGAGTCGGGTTCGGGACTGCTTGTCATATGTGATTGAATGCCATATGTCGGACCATTATATTGTTGGAGTGTCAGTGCCGGTGACACAAACATGCAGCGATAGTAAGGACATTACAGATGCTCGGTACGTAATTAATACTAAATTAGTAACTAAAAAGTTATTGGAATATAATTGGTCTCAACTGTTATCTATTGATTGTTCGTTAGTTATTTATGAAAAGTTGTTTTGTATGTTTAGGGATATTTATAACAACAGTAAACGTATAATACCTAAGTCCACGAAACGTTTCACTCAGCCTTGGATTAAGAGATATTTGTATTATATGTTAATGCGTAGGGATCACCTATTTAGGGAGTGGAAAAATGCTCCCAATAATAATACAAAAAGGTTGGAATATACACGATGCAGGAATAAAGTTAATAAACTAATATTTAAAGAAAAAAATAAATATCGGCAGGACGAGATAAGGAAGTGTAACGGCGATCCAAAAAAAATTTGGGACAAAATAAATAGCTGGATAGGTAGAAAAAAAAAGCAAATATCGATGACATAATTAAGAAATATTTTGGTAACAAGGACTCAATGCATAACATATGTAATAAATTTTCTAGTACATTTACAAAGGAAATATTAGACATACAACATGTTTGTGATGTAAATTTATTGCAGAGAAATCAGTATATTAAGGATTGTAATGTGTCATTTTGTTTTAGGCCTGTGTCAAGCGATATTGTGAGCAAAGTAATAGACCAGATTAGCAGTGATAAGGCACCGGGTATAGATGGCATTAGAATTATTGATTTAAAAAATATTAAACAACAGATTTCACCAGTTTTGGCACATTTTGTTAACATGAGTTTGTCAAAGGGATTATATCCAAACCTTCTTAAAAAAGCTTTGATTAGACCCATTTATAAACAGGGGCCGCACTCTGATTACTCTAACTACAGGCCAATTGCCATTCTGTCTGTGGTCAATAAAATTGTAGAAAAAATTGTGATTGGGCAGGTTAGTACTTTCTTAGAACAAAACAACATATTATCAGACACACAACATGGATTTAGGCGTGGCCGAAGTACTTCAACCGCTCTGTCACAATTTTCTGAAGACATCAATAGCAGCCTAGATCAGGGCCAACAGGTCTTGGCCGTATTTATTGATTACAAAAAGGCATTTGACACTCTGCAACATAAAGTACTGCTCCAAGCCATGTCAGAGTGTGGCATTAGAGGCCCGACGAATAGGTGGTTCAGGAGTTACTTGACTGGTAGAACCCTGCAGACTTCCATTGCAGGAATTGTAGGGCAAAAAGCTGCGGTCAATCTGGGTGTGCCTACTGGATCGGTCTATGGCCCAATAGGTTATATTATGCATGTAAACAGTGTGAGCAATGTTGTTCAAAAATGTCGGGTATACATGTATGCTGATGACATGTGCCTAGTTTATTCGTCTAAAAATATTCAGGAAGTCAGAGCCGTGTTACAAACAGACTTCGATAACATCACGAAGTGGGCACATGACAATGGGATTATTTTAAATATCAGTAAAACAAAAGTAATGCACATATACTCTCCGCATAACTTAGTAGCGAAAGCCGTACGAAACGCAGATATATCTATAGTGGGTCACTCTTATACTTGCCTGCATGCACAGTATCTCAACTGTACTTGCTCAAATCTAGAATATGTTAGTAAGTTTAAATACCTAGGTTTATGGGTCGACACCAATATGAACTGGAGATCTCATGTTGACAGTGTGTGTACGAGGCTCAGGTCAGTACTTCATAAATTCTTTCACTTAAAAACAAGCTTAAGCAGAAAAACCCTGCGTGTAGTCTATTTTGCCCTTGCTGAATCACTGCTAACCTATGGATTGAGTGCCTACGGGCGTACATTTAAAACTTATTTAAATAGTATAAGGTTGTTACAGATTCGTTTTATGAAGTTCCTTGTTGACGAAAAAACTAAGAATGAGTGCAAAGAAAATTACGACAAACTATTTCTCACATGTAAAATACTTCCTGTCCACGAGAAGGTCAAGTACTTGGTAGTTCTTGAGCAGTTCTATAATGACCAGTATAAAGTACCTGTACAAAATACCTATAACACCAAAAGGGTCAGAGAGCGTAAATTAATTCAACCAGCAGTCAAAAACTACTATGGCAAAAGAACTAACAAGTACTTGCTCCCTACGACCTATAACGACTTTGCTTGGCTCAGAAATACAACTAGTCAAATTAGTAAATGGTCCCTAAAAACTAATCTGAGGCGTATATTAATTAATGAACTGAATATAAACTGATACGCATTCCAACGATAATATTATTGTACCAATAAATTGTAATATTAGTATGTTAATTTATAAAATGATAATTGTTAATTTGTATATTTATTTATGGAATATTTATTTTATTAATCTATGGAATGTTAATTATATTCATTTTCACTGTATTCATTTATTGAACGTGAGTAATGTATTGCATAAATGTTGAGTAGGTAGGTATACATGTATGCTGACTATATATATTTTGAATTTTAATTACCTAATTGTTTTAATTTGTTGAATTTTAATTTATTGACCTTTTTTTTAATCTTAATTAATTGAATTTTTAAATTATTGCATGTAATTAAAGTATTAATTTAGGGAACTTAACTGTAGAACAAGCGCTAATCCTGCCGACAAACTGTTTTGCAGTTTGGTGGGTTAATATCCGTACAATGTAATTTGTTCCGAATAAATGATTTATTTATTTATTTATTTATTTATTTTATTTAATACCCTGGCTCTGTGCCACGCCAATAATCAACATATTGCTAAAACTACCAAACACGGACAGCATTTTCAAGAGTATTAATATGATAAAGCATAAAATTGTAAACACATATGAAGACTCTTTTCCACAGCCCGTTTTCACCACGGTTTTATCTCGGCACGGGCGGCGAGCTCACCCAGCTGTAGACATAGCAAACTACCGAAAAATTTGTCATAATACAGCTGACTTGTAGTCTGTATTCTTTGGGCAATCATCGTTAATCTGGATAAAACTAAAACACTTTTATCTCCCTAATTTATTTTTATTTTCAACAAATCCAAATCAGTACTCAAAAGCCGTCAGGATAACATACCTCATATTAAAAACGTAAAAAAATAGAATACCTATATTAATGGACTCAAAAACGCAGCGTAGTGTCGCCGCGTTTTGTCGCTTGTGACAGAGGCGGCGCTCGTAACAGCCGCAGGAAAACCGCGTCCGTGGATACTCTTGTGTTCCACACACCCTTTGGTCACATTTTCTCGGCGCGTGGACAACGGGCCTAATACTATGAAAAGTAAATGACTTTCCAACGATATTCATCACCACCTAATAATTAAGGAGAGAGTTCATTTTGTAAAACACGCGTCTGTATGTGAGTTGAAGGCATTTATGCCTCATATATTATGTTGCTACACTCTTTACTTACTGACTGACGTGGTGAATTCTACATCGCATATCATGGCTAGTACAAAGCTAAAATGGGTGGGAAAATCCGCGCCATTGATAGTGAGCCGAAACACACGGACTAACGAAACCATAAAAGAGACAAACAACGACAATATTTTATAAACACTGTTGTAGCTCCTCTAAGCCTGAGCTTGGAATAAAAGAACATGAAGAAATACTTGACGTACCAAACAATAGTCGTATACACTCCAAATTTGTGTAGCAATAAATTTCTTGCGGAATGCTCTCTGGCATTGTAAATAGCGTAAAATATAAATGTTTTCCATAAAATATAAAGGACTAAACCTTGGCGCTTCTTCGATAACAATAGATGTCGCTCTTAGCTTCCCTGAAAATATCCTTTGTTGTTAAAACCTTAAGAAGGAATCACCCGTCGCTGTGTAGGACAGTTTTTAGTGAAAATATAATACATACTGTGCCAAGTTTAACTTCAATCTGTTTTTCAAATTTGTTTTGATGTTTCCAAGTAATAATATAAATAAAACTTAATTTTCAAACTTTGTGATTTAAGTTTTACAATTTACGCTTCAGTTCTGTTTAAGTTTGTTTTGCTTTACTTAGCGGTTACGGTTTAATTACTGTTAAACAGGAAGTAACAGAAGTAAATATAAAGCTCTGAAGGGTCATAATTTTTAATGGCGTAATAACTATAAAGGTTCACAAAAGTATGTCCTCTAACAATTTAGTCACACTTTTATTATCAGTCTGTTTTTTACGTGCATAAGATTTTTTGACTTGACTACTTATCAAACAAGAGTTTATTTTAATGATATGTGTCGTAAAACCCTGAAAACAATTGAACTAGAGCGTGTGAAGACGCTATGCGATAAAATGTAGTTAGATAAATCCAACAAAATGTTTTATACAATTTAAGCACCTAGAACTAGTTTTATACGAACCGACATGTCCCTTGAAATTAATGCCGACTCTACAGATTCAGACCTCACGGCACCTATAAAGTTGGTGACATTTCAGTTACATATATCTTTTCGTTTACCAATTAGGCATATTCGCCTCTTAATATGTATCTCTGGAGGTACATAAAATATAAATTAAACTCCATAACCTGTATTTTAGTAAGCGCTCATTAATGAGGTCACTCATTGAGTGTGTTTGCGTACCAACACTGTACAGTTTAAAACAAGACGTATCGAAATAAAATCGTAGATATTAAGTTATCTATTTAGGCCATACATATTAATCTAGTTCCTAAATAACATACACAAATGTTGAAACAATTTATTTCTAAACTAGAGGACGCCAGCAGCTACGCTCGCTCTTTTTTTTTATTTATCTGTTTTTACCCGTTCCCGTGGGTATTTCGAGAAATCCCTTCTTAGTGCACCCCTACGGTCCCCAAGGAACATACATGCCAAATTTCAACTTCCTGCGCCCAATAGTTTTGGCTGCAGCTTGGCTGTCAGTCAGTCAGTAACGCAAGGATTTTATATATTAAGATTACATTCACAAAACAATATTACTTGTGTACTTAATTATTTCGTCATACACGGATAATTTGATAATTACAAACACAGTTATTTCCAGTACAGGGATTAATACGTGTATTATTTCGACCAACTTTTGGGCCCATGAGAGAATTAAATTATCTATACTGGCAACTGAATTAAATTTTAGTTAACATGCCACATTTGGGTTATGAACTAGTAAGTACCTACATATTTAAAGCAAATCCGGATGTCCGATAGAACCTACATATAAAACTGCACCATATCATACGACACAACGTTCCATAGTGTTACATGTCGACGTTGCGTCGTATCGTGGAAATCTACTACTTGCATAATACTAAACATAGTGTTGTGATTATTATGATGCGGTCTCTAGTTTTGCATGTCGAACAGGATAATCGAGCAGCACGTCGATTCGGTAAAATTCAAACAACAACTGGCATGTCACGGCGCTATTCGCTCTCACTTCGCATAAGGTTCAAAATAACCTTGATTTTGAGCGCGAAGTGAGCGTCGAAGTGACAGGGGAATTACCTTATAGAATGCCACTTTTTACGTCATCTCGTACTTTATCTGTCAAAATCTCGAGGTCAATTTAGTTCAACTCGCAAATACGCTCGCAAGAGTAGCTCTAGTGTAGATTCGAATTATCAACTGAGTTTTAGAATGCCAATCAAGAAACTTACAGCGGATTCAGATTCGAAGTTTAAAAATGAAGTCTTACAGAATCACACTGCTGATACTGCTCTGGTCTTGCACCCTCATGTAACAAACCAAGTAGAATAAGTGTTTATGCCAATACCTAATTTTCACAAAATAAAAACAAATATCATTACTCTAGCAACATTCACTCAACAATTCACTCAAATTCATTCTTTTAACACGCGATAACCAATCTTTTTCCGCCTCCTACCCTCCCTACTTCAATTTAGTGTCCTTCAAAAATTGCTCCTCGCAACTCGTGCGTTTGCGCAACTCGCTCTGCTAAATCACTAAAGAATTAAAAAGTGCTGTGCATGTGAAACTGATTTTGTGGGTGGCTTACCAGCTTCTAAGACCTTGGAAGACAACACTGCTCCGTTTCAAGCTATCGAGGAAAACACCCTAATCAAGCTCCATTAATCCGCTCCAAATCGTAAGTTCTCCAAGCCTTATCCTATCATATTTGCGCCCACACTCAGCAAGAAATGATGAGAGCCTCAAAAAGATTTAAGATCATACGTCTTGTAAATACATGCCGCAAGTATCCTCGCAGTAGCGCAGGCCGCCCCTGGCCGTCTTAAATGTGCGCAGTCCCAGAATCTCTTACTACAGCGAGTTTGCACCAACAAATCCCATTGTATCATCAGCATTAGGAGCTGTTGCGGATTACCTACTGTGCCTTTAAAATGTAAAAAAACGTGTCATTCTTTAGAATATGAAACAAAGGTTTTAGTAGAACGCTGAACGCAAACGATTTCAGTATCATACTAAATCTTTATGGGTGCATTGATAGTTGCTAGAATTTCTACTACAAATAGAATATTCCTGGAATCTATTGATAAGCTTCTATAGATCATCTATCTGTCGCCCCAAATCTATCATTGAATACAGCTGTATATGGACTAAACCGTTATTTATTCATCGACTACATGTTTACCAGTGATTATACAGACTATTTTGGTTGCGCGTCAGGACTATGTTAAGTGATGGAGAGTCGGTTTGCATGCTCATTAAATATACATATCTACAGTTCAACTTGTCAGTCCTACAATACCAACTGTGTAAAAGGAGAAGTCAGACGTCCCATATCAACAATAATTTGTGCCACTTTGCTTCGAAACTATACTTACCAAGATATATCTATACATAAAAATAAAATTGGAGTGTCTGTTTGTAATATTAAAATAATTGCTTTTTACTAAATGCATGTGGATGTTTACACGGTACATATTATACCGAAATTACATTTTTTACAATTTTTGTCTGTCTGTCTGTCTGTCTGATTGTTTTCGCTAATCTCTGGAACGGCTGAACCGAGTTTGACGGGACTTCACTGGCGGATAGCTGATGTAGCAAGAAGTAACTAAGGCTATAAATTAATCGGGTGGGCGAAGTAGTTCCCTCGGGAAGCGAGTGAAACCGCGGGCAACATTTAGCATAAAATAGAAGAATATCCTAAACGTAGCTTAGTCTTGATCTAAGATCCAGCTAACGTAAAGCCGACATCATACAATAACTCGTCTGACTTTATCAATATAAGACCCAGTAGTCTTAGAGCACCTAAAATTACGTTACATAAATACTAGGACCTACGCATATAAATCACTGAAATGGTAAGCATGTGATGTGTTACAGCTGTACGTTGTACAGTTACGACCATTTAGTTAAATCAATTTGAGGGTAATTATGGACACACCCTCTTTACTAACGTCGTAAATATTATTATAATTTATCTGTCTATCCTATTTGGTTTAACGTCAATATAATTGCGTATAATATTTGTTGTGCGAGCTGCCTAGTCGGGACAAAGTATAATTTGGCTCAATTTTTGTGTTTTTGTTATATTATAGAGCTGCAGCAGGACTCACACTGATAATTAAACCAGGCTTTCGAAATATTAGTATATTTCACACCGTACTTAGGTACTGGTTAAAATAAAAAACAACGATGTCACACTTCCTACTTTAATACGTATATATCTTAGCTGTAGAGGTGAAATACTGACAAATTAATACATATATGATGTGTGCCATGAATTCAACTTTAAGAACCTCTGCGTAACAATCTGCTGATCGCCTAAGCTGACTAATATTTCAATTTAGTAGAAAATAATAATATATTTAAATAGCCGTAAAACTAAAACAGTATCACATAATTCCTGGAATTCGTACAGATGCTTCAACGTTTTCAACGAGTTCAATTTAACGCATCTTTGTTGTACGTCGGGATGTTAATTAAGTTCTGCTATCACATAATCCCTGGAGCATAGAGTTTCTACTAGGAAACGTTCGGCGTCTGCTTCACAGCGGCATTTCTGTGTTCATATTTTCCACTAGCTGAGCACACGGCTTCTCCTGCGTAATCAGTATTCCTTGAATGAAGAAGATTTCAAAATATAATACAGCGCGTTTCATTAATTAGTTGTGTTGTTCTGGAAGAGTAAGATGCAGGCAGAATGAGAGACAGTCATAGTTATTTTCGCATTTTTGTTGGAACAGGAGATTATACTTTGTAAATTTCAATATATATGCATATTATACCGTTTAAACCTAATACACCAACACAGTATTCATAGTTGTACAAACGTGTTGTTTTAGTTTAGTCACTTTGTTAAAGCTTAAAGCATTACGTGACTTCAAAATCTTTTGCTTAGCGATATGTGACTGTTCCTATCTTATCTCTTCTTATAAATTATCCTATACTCTTGTCATTTTTATTATCCTTGGCACAGCTAATATTTCTAAAATCATAAGAAACTATCTTTCAGTCATTTTCATCGCTTCATGATTATCCAAGAGCCCTGCAGTATAATAGAGGGTTTAACTCAACAAGCAACATTCCACAAACTGTGCTATTACTATTTTGCTTGTTCGTCTAGATTGTAACTTTAAGGTTACACAATAATTGTTTATGTGCCCGTGAGGCTTAGAATTGCATCGCGTTTAATCTTACTGGAATAACATGGTAAATGATATAAATAGATGGGTAGTCGTTTTTAAGCGCTATTATGCAAATAGCTTCCTTGGCCTTCCGTTTGAATCCGCCGAAACACTAACATATTGGTTTATTTTACGGTACTCGATGACATCCGTTTTAAATATTTAAACCATTGGAAAATGTGTGAATTAATCTCTGAAGATATGATGCTGTCAATTCGTCTATCAGCGAATTGTAATTTTACGATTGAATGATTAGGTATACAATATACAAACATAATAAATTCTTGATCGAATATTTGAACTGAAATATAGCGTGCTGAAATAACCTTAGGTTAATCTAAACATAGTAACTAACTCTGATTACTTAGCATTTCAATTTCAAATAAATATTGAAAACATGTACCTAAAGAATTTCTAAAACTACATAAATTCAATAATAATTATATTCGCACCATCATAATATAATCAGGCAAAAAAGCGTGGCGGAAGTAAATACAGAAACCAAATTAAATAAATCTGTATTGAAATCAAGTTAAATAATTAACACATAAATTAACCTGGACCGCGGCAATCAATAGGGTAGTTTCCAGGGTCAAAATAATTACATTTTATTTAGTCCGTATTTTAGATTATGAAAAAATATTGGGCACGTATTTTTTCGTTTTTCGATTAAATAAAAAATAACAAAGATATAGCCCATTAAAGTTACGTGTGACGTCATCTAGTGCGGAAAAATGCAGCACGGTGTGACGTTATACGTAACTTTAATGAGCTATATCTTGGTCATTTTTGGTTTAATTTACAAATAAAAAAAATACGTATCGCTTATTTTTGAATAATCTAAAGGAGGGACTTATAAATTTTTTTTTTGTCATCTAGCCTATTAGCCCAGTTCAATAGTATTCCCAATCTCTAGAACGACCTCAGGTTTAAGTTATTATTTCCCCAAATGTTATTTATTAGGCACAGTTGAATTATTTTTAAATAAATTCAGCGCGGCGCGAGGCGCCGGAATACCGAAATCCCGCAAATTTGTAACCGACACCGCGATAGTCCTTGAAGCAATTAGTCAACTTATGTTTTGCACCGAAACCTCCCTAATGACACTTTCTTACATTTCTAACTACGTTTAAGACTCTGGTGGCTTAGTGTGAAAGGGTGCTCAAACAAGCGATGCTCCGATGAGTTTCTCAATTAATTTTACTGTATAGAATCTTGTGGTTTATGTATATTTATAAATTTGGTAAACTTTAAAGTGACATCTGAATCGAATAGTAACTATTCAAGAACAGTTTCATGCCAGAAAGAAAATGGGTCAGCTACTTCAAAACGATCTTATCAATTCTATGGGGTGTTATTTCGACTAAAAGTTGGCAATACAAAGGGTTGTTAAAATGCCTACGCTCCATCGAACCTTTCTTACCAAAATCAATTTCACATTGTAAGTTACAAATTCAGCTGACCAACTACAAATTCATATCCATGTTTCATAACATGAAAGAGAGGACATTATTAAATCCCATTACCCATTTTCGAGCGACACGTCGTAATGTGGGTTTTATATCAAATGGCGTTATTGTACGGGGCTATAGAGTATGATTAATGAACTTTTGATAGGACCGAGTTATGGCCCACCGCCAAATCTATATGGTCATTAACGATTCAAAATCCTATATAAAATTATGTTTCCAGTACAGATATGCAAGACGCTCAGTGCAAGTGACACTAAACCCTTAGTGGTTCGTGATATTTTTTGGAGCTATAGTGCGAGGATGTGAAAGCTAAGGTATGAAACTTTGTGATTATTTCTGCTGATGTTTATCTATGTAGTGGGGAGAGGTAGCTGTGCAGCAAACGTGCACAGCTCGAGCTATGCGACCTGTCGCTAACGTAGCGAACGTCGATAGCAAACATCCCTAACACACATCCATGAGTAGCATACATTCACAGCACGCATCCAGAACACACCTTCGACCATACAAAACACATAATTATCTTTTTCAAACTCGTTTCTATCAATGCCAAGTTATATGGACAATGAATTGGTGGATATTAAACGCATTCATAGCCACGGAGCATAGCTCATCTCTAGTAGCAAAGCACTCTTATTGGTGTATGAGTTCTCACTTACCACTTACATATCCGATGGATACGCAATACGTAGCTTAAGCTCCTCCGAATCAGCATCATCCTCCTAGCGTTATCCCAGTTTCAACCTAGGGTCCGCTATCTAGTCTAAACCTTAGGCTCCTTCAAATGTAGGTACATATTACTTAAAGGAATCCAAAGCCGCTTCTGGTAAATATAACGGCTTAATACTTGAACATGATGGTAGAGTAATGAGCCAAGTTTAATATTTTACTATTTTCATCTCTAGAAGTTTTGTTGTGTTTGATACTAGATGCATATTTTTATAGCGTTTGCACTCAGTAATAAACTAAAAACAATAGTATAATACTGACGTTACTTCAACATAGAGAATATTCATAATCTCCGTAATTGCGCGATCAAGTCATGCTAAAGACAGCATGGCTCTGCTGCTTAAAAATATATTTCTTTACAACTTATATAAAGTTTCAACTGTTTGCTACTTCTTTGTACGCTTGTATTAAACACAATTACAATGGTTCGAAAAGCCCAAATAAAATTATATAGTATCTGCAGAGTTCGCTCTTTAGACCACCACTCTATTCATCTCATGTCATAGGTTATCTGAATGAAAAGATATTGATCATAGACGGTTCTTGCTAACGCCGGCTGTAAATGCCTTTATGCCATTCACCGTAATATATTGCACTACATACAACATACATTCAGTGTAGTTTGAACTCATTTACAATTTCTTCTTCTTCTCGTGTCAATAGCGATTTAAATAGTGTGCTACCAATAAGCTGCCACAGCTATGGCGTAGTGTGTTGCCTCGTACAGCTCGGCCAAAGAGCATTTTGCTGGACAGGAGGGACAGGAAAGCAAGTGTGGCATGGCATATCCTGCTTTGTAGTCCCGCAACATAGAGCCTTCATCCACAAAGCCCTTTCTGTAGAGATTGTACCCACAGCATCCCACTTGAGGTACGTAACCGGTTTTAGGACTTCCAGGTGGACCAAGGCAGGTCCTGTTCTGGAGGGAGTGTTATATATAACTCATTACACTATAACGTAGAGCTAGTCATAATTCTCATCACAGATTTATTCTGGGTGGTAATGGAACCAACGATCTCCGGTAACAGTCAGAGTCCCCCAATACTAGTCCATCATTTCTGTCAGAGCAGTCAAAATTAAACTGAATAAATAGCACAGAAATTTATAAATTAGGAGCACCATGATATATTGATACCCTGATAATATGTTTATTTTACTCACCAAGCGGATTCAAATTTCATACCTGAGTGAAACATAGAGTAGCGAATAGGTGGTATATTGTGTCCCGATAGTATATTGACATTCTTTCTAAAAAAAAACTACATTTATGTACCTAAATAGCTACATTTACTTTACAAAAAATTGCTTGTTCACCTTTACTCCTTAAAATTGCATTTATTCTGCATATTATTAGTCCAAGTTAACAGCTCCCCACATAACAACATTAAACCGCACCGATCTACCAAGTCAATATAAAATTGTAAATTCCAACTACAAATATCGTCAGACCGTACTAACACTGATACTTAGCCATAATCATGAACAGTAAGTAAACACGAGCCGTCCTCAAACTGCGGTCAACCGAATCTATTAACATGTACAGGTTGTGTATGAGTATGTATGTATGGTTGTATGTATGGATGTATGAGTTCAATGTTGTTTATCTCATACATTGTGCAGTGCCCCGTTCCCATACAATGCCACTTGATGGCCTGCGTAAATAAAACCATTATATTCCAAGCGCCGTAGATAAGTTAACGTAAATGAAAACTAAACGTAAGATGTTGGCAATTTGTACGAAATCTTTGGCTAACAAAAAGAAATGATTGCACCGGCCCAGATTCCGACAGTTTTAATTAGCAATGAAAAAATCTCTGGTAGGCGGTTCGAAACAAAACTAAGCTTTATTTTTCTTTCACTTTCCTTCTGGTACAAGATAACGCAACAAATTATTATTCCGGTTACATCCAACGAAGTAAAGGGAAATTACAGATAACCTTCTGTAAATTCTCGGCTCACAGGCGATCGACAATGCGGCCTGTTCCCAAAGGAGATAAGATAATTCTTTATTGTACACCACAAGTCACATTACAGAGTAAGAAGAGAAAAAGAAGAAGTCTTAGACAAATGATTGGTATCGCTTCGCTATACTAGACACCGCACTGCCTAAGAAAAATATGTCCATAAATGAGGCACCTCATTTTGACAGATTGTGACAAACAAAAGCAACAAGACGCATGCGTGAAGAACTGTGTTGTCATATTCTCAACAGTTACCCGAGTAAATGGGAAAATATTTTATCCTGTGGTCTAATGGATAAGTTATTGGTCTCTAAAACAATTCAGAAAATTCTTAAAATATTACAATTCATTAAAATCATCAATATATTTGTGTATAGGTTAGGCGTACCGCGTAAGTTCCTTTATGAGAAAAATGGTGGGTATATTATCCAATGATTAGGTCTCATTTTATTATGATGTTTTGTTTTACGTACATATAGTATTTTGCAAATTATTATTAGAAACTGCCTCGTTGGTCTCGCGGCATAAATGTGCGCGTGGGATTGGAAGGTCTTGGGTTCGATTCCCGGGTCGGGCAAAGTGTATTGGGTCTTTCCGTTAGGAAATTTTCAGTAGCAGCACGGAGTATGGTAATGTGCCCGGTACGGCAATAGGCTCGCCCCTATTACGTGGGACCTAAAAATTCATGGCGAAATGTGGGTGTAATATTACACCTCTGCCTACCCCTTCGAGGATACAGGCGTGAGTCTATAAAAAATATAAAAAAATATTAGAAATAACCATAGAGAAAATAAGGTGTTTTCAAAACACTGCTTTCTATTTCCATGCTGCTAGTCCCTATAAATTTTGTTACGCATTATTAATTTAACATGAATAGTCGTGAAAACTACTTTGAATAAAACAATTACACATCATCATCATCCTCTTAGCGTTATCCCAGTTTTCAATCTGGGGTCCGCTTTCTAGTCTAACCGGATTTGGCTGAATATTAACTTTTCCACGGAGCGACTGCCTGTCTGACCTCCGCAACCCGAAGGGATAGCGATATTCCATGGTTTAGACTAGTGTCAGTTTATTTAGAAGGTACTGACGCCCTGTAACGACTGTCAAAGATCTTCATGACAACCGGCACCGACGGCTTAACGTGCTCTCCGAGGCACGGGACAAGCGATAATTAACGAATAAAACAATTACACATATAATTAGGTAAATCGTGTTTCTTGGGAAAGGTGTTCAGTTTCTAACAACTAACATTTTTCACCTTATTTGTAAACGTATAAACAAAAAATAATATAGAAAAAGGTAAAATATATTATAAATAGGTTAGATAAAAGAAATAGTATAATATAACGAAAAACAATAACTATAGATTCACATAATAAAAATCTCAAATGTGGGGAAGTTGATTCTTGTACTAGCAGCAACACGGAATGGCGTTTTCGGTTTTTTGTATTTTTAGGGAAAAAGTCCAAATTTTCTGTTATCATACAGATGGTATGTGATACCAGAGTGCTTCTTATTTTTGGCTGAGTTATTTTTACACGGAATAAAAGCGCAACTTGGCATTGTACAGCGAATTATTTCCGTAACTATTTTGGTGGCTATTATGCACCCGACACACGGCTGTCAGTGTGACAGGCTCAACCATGCCAGCTGGCATGGTTTTTTCTGCCTCATTTTACAAGTATGAGGGTTCCGTCTAGTAGAGCAGAGCGAGACCAATCATAAGTCTATGGAAAAAGTGTACAAATAAAATACACAATGGGTTGAGATGAAAGATGTCACATCGATAGTGACAACACCTTCAAGCATAAAATGTACAATTTAAAACCTTAAATACGTAAAGGAAATATTTCGGTTTATGCAAAACATGTGGGTTTATCCTTCTAGCTTCCTATTTTAACCGCATGACAAACAAAAAGTAGAAACTGTGTAAAAATATTACATAGTTTCTACTTTTTGTTTGTTTTATTTTTGACATATTATTATGTCATAAGCTCACCAACAAGGATTTACTCAAAGACAAACTAAATTAAACAGATTACTCACCCGGCGCGCGGCGTTGGCGGTGTCGCATTTCTTAAATACCGCGTTATTCAAATCAACATAGGTATATTATGAAATTAATTCTGCCCGAATTCTAAAACGAGCTTTCGTCGTAACACCGTGATACTTCGAGGCTCCTCATTTAAATTTATGCGTAGTATAAAACATCAACCGAAAGTATTAGGCGTACAAAGTGAAATAAGTTAAATATTTACATGATGCTGTGCTCGCAAATATTTGCCGAACATGAAACGTAAATAAAGATTTAGATTATTGACAAAATTAATTTTCTAGTCATTACCCGGCCGATGAGGGTAATGATATCAGCTGGTTTATAGATGTACATTAATTAATTAATCCGTGCTCACAAATTATATTTTAAGATATAAATCATAAGTCAACAAATAAGAATAGCTTTGCAGTTTCTCGATCACTAAGTGTAGGACTATATGATTTAATACTAGAAAAGATACGGCGTTCTGAAAAGGATATACAGTATTCTGGTTCATTCATCTTACATTTTAATGTATTAACGTATGTGATACTTTTCGTTAATGCTAAACGAATCATATCGATAGCTTTAGCTTTGAGCAGTCGTCCCATATAATGTTTGATCTTCAATCTTTGATATCCGGAGTAAATGACACTCCACATGCTAATGAGAAGAATGTTATTAGCTACTTTAGGCAGAGATAGCGCAAATAATTACTGGTAAAATTCTGTTAAACGTTTCACTGAGCTGACTAATTTTTTTCAGTTAATTTTTATCTTTGAGAACGAGCTTTTATCCCGGGCGGCACTCTTTTACTCCGACATAAAAATTAGCCTAAATTCGTAATTTGGCTGCACGGTTGGCGTAGTGGTTTAAGCGGCCGCCTCGCCGTTTGACACTGCGCCGAGTGTTGTGGGTTCGATCCCCACACGAGACAACACTTTGTGTGATTCACAAATTGTTGTTTCAAGTCTGGGTGTGCATTGTGTCCGTCAGTTGTATGTTTATAAAGTCCCAGAGTTGTTCTTATAAAAAAAAAACATAATTATCATCTTGTCCAACTTTGCTTTCCGAGTTCTCAGTGACGATCATTATTCAATATATTACGAGTAAGGTCTCAAAATAATTATCGAAATTATTCAGTATCGTCTTGATAATTGATCACGCTGTATAACGATGTCACAATTTACTTACTAAAATTATTGGCAGATTATGCACTTAATTTTAACTTCAGGATCTAGCACAACACTAGCCAAATTACGTCCTGTTTTGAGTAGGTATTGACAATATCAAGCGCTTCTTTTACTATTGCAATAATTTGTTTTTTCTTTAATTAATGTCGATGTATTGTATACATAAAAATAAATTATTTTTCTTTTTTGCCATAGACTTCAAAGCAAAATATAAAGACATAAGCTCTGTTACAAGTCCAATGAAACAATATTATTACACAGCTCAGCAGAGTTGAAAATGTGTAGAGTCGAAGTAGAGCGTGTAGACTGTAGGATAATGAAGTTGTTGTCCAACGCACAATCAACCCGCGCTGCGGTTTAGCCGCAAACTTTAATCCGCCCTCAAAGTCCCCTAAACAATTACTCGGTAAGATATCGCTTTGATCTCATCAACTAAATTATTTACTTTTTGATTGATGACCTTTTGTTCGAATTTTAAAGGCCTCAAACGAGGTCAAACCAGAACTGGATATAACCGAGTTTCGTTTCTTTACCTCCCAAATGAAACTGGTTTATTAGTTGCATTCATTTCTGTTGTTTCTCAACTATCTCGAGCTGAATTGATCAACTTTGCTTAGTTAAAATGAAGTTCGCTAACTTGTTGGAACGTATTTTGCTTTAACATTTGTACTTTAAACGACAACATTTCGACTGTGGTCCACGATATTGATATTGACTAAACTGAATTTCGGTTGAAACGAACATCAGGTGTGCGGACGGATGTTGAAGCTCCTAATATCAATATTAGGTTGCATTTCTGTAGAGCTTCTAGAGTTTCTAGTAAGAATTGAAGTTACCGCATAGATGATATGATATAATATAAAAATAATAATAGTATATGATATATACTATTCTAATGTATAGGGACATCTTCAACAAATAACTAAATTTGAATTCGACGTTTCATGTCGAGTGTGTGTAGAGTGCCGAATTTGAATTTCAATGTTAATAAATCTAACATTTTGACACTCGAAATTCGTCGAAAATGAAGATTTTGTCACAATTTCTCTCGTATTACTTAAGTACTGTATTTTTTAATCATTGGAAACGGAATTAATGATATTCAAAAACTTATTACTTATCCGCAATCGAAATTATTATCTGCTCAAATATGAAAAGGTTTGATATTTTGATATTTGAACCATTTGATATTTGAACAGCTTTAGCTAATATTATACCAAATAATTCCTAACCTTTAAACATAATTACAACAGGTAAACATACAGGGTAATTTTTTATGTAGTTCGGATATTTTAGTAAGTTATACAGTTACGAAAGTTAATAAACACGTATTTTTTATTTTTTTGTTTTACCAAAAAATAACAAAGTTATCGCTTATTAAAGAATATCTACTTGAAACAGATGTTCATGGTCACCCGATGGCTTATCTATCAGCTGTGAGGTCAACGCACGCGACACAATAAACCGCGCGGCCGCGCTACCTACAACTACTATGCTACCTACTCCGATCTGATACTGTGTTCTCGCTTCAAAATTATTGTTATTCACGTACCTACCGTGCTTCATCAGTCCATAGGATGTTCGCTTCGGCATGATTAATAAGCCATTCACACAAGACTCGTCGTAGTAGGTACTTGGTCTACTTCCTGAAGATCTTGTACCGGCTGGTAATCGTACGGATGGAGACCGGCTGCGTTTAGCAGTCTCCACACTGCGGGCTGGCTCACACCGAAGCAACGTGCTGCATCGTATGTGCTGGCTCGTGGATCCCTTTCGAAGAATTCGAAGATGAAGTCTTCGACATCACTAGCCAGGCGAGGTCTGCCCTACCCTAGTGCATGGCTAGGGGTTGTGAACTGGCCATGATCCAAAAGCCTTTGGTTGGCCGCTAAAATATTCCGTTCACTTGGAACTACTGCGTTGTTAACTCCTTGAGCTTGCATACGAGGTACACTTTCTTGTTCGTAAATTGTTCTAGCTGCACGAAGGCTTTCACCACTGAGTAAATAAATTAGTACCATTTCGTAGCACTCGCGATTTGAAAATCGTTGGGACGACATTCTAACGAGTTACGACCGGCGCGCGGCGAGTGCGTCGGCGCTTGCGCGAAAGTGCGACACGTGCCACTTTTTCGATGCGCCCGAGTCGACTGCCGCGCGCCGCGCGCATTGCAAAGAATAACGTTGTGTCTTAGATTTCCTTGTTTCTCGGATATTTTTACTCGGGTTGGGTGGCATAAAAAGTAAAAAGTTATTAATGGAAATGTGTTCTATTATTGATATAGAACCACAGAAAAAATATCCGAACTACATAAAAAATTACCCTGTATAATCATCAAAAATAATTATTATTCAAGCTCTAACTTGCTCTGACTGTAAAGGTAAACGGAGAGGCGTATGAAAACCAAATTTTGTTGTGTTACAGTACCCACGCGATTACCGTAAAAAAAAACCATACATCAAATATTTCATTCGACTAGAAAGAGTAAATAAAATCAAAGAGCAACTCTAAAAATACTTCGTTTGATTCGGCAATTTTGATTGCTCTGCGAGTAAGTTGGACTAATAACTTGCCTGAAATATAATACCTACATGTTTGTTAGTTATGTGTGTAGTTTTATTTTATTATTCTATTTTTTAATTATTTGATGTGATAAATTCTGAATAATGATTTAGTTATGTCATGTATTAGAAGCGTTCCCGGGTAAAGAGTCTAGTCTTATAATTCGTTACAAACAGTTTTTCTACCACAGAATCTAATTTCGTAAATGATTAAAATTTTACTACTCCGGCAATAAGTTTTGTTAAACTTTCAATTATCAGAACAAAAATAAAGCTTGTTCGCCGCATTATTAGTTCGCCAGGAGCGAGGACGACTTATGTCAGCACGTGCCTTCCTCGGTTCCTGAAACATTCAATAGCAGCAGGAAGTTTAAAATATAGCCAAAAACAGCAATACGTTCAGTCTCCGTTGCCCCTATTATGTTACAACTGAAAACCTAGCTGGCGGTATATTCGTTCAACATACCACTTTTCCTTAGAGAAAATGAAGCCTAAGTTTTTCTACGCGTGTATGTAGTAAGTATCGGGTCGTATTTCATACCGCAGTGCACAGAATTTATTAGAACATAGCATATACGCGCGTATCCATAACTTTCATGAAGGTACGAACAAATCTACCCTAATAAAAAATGGACGTCTCGTATAAAGCTTTGACGTAGCCCTTCCCATTGATTGTAACAGTTCAGCTCTCGAGCCTCTTATTATATTAACAATTCAAGTGGTGCCATACTATTTATTTTCAAGAGAACTCGATTGTCTCCAAATTGTACCTATTACTTAAATTACGTATAGTATTATCTGTGCTATTACTTAAATTAATTAACAATTTAGCTTCGAGAAAAGCGTTCTCTAATTGATTATAACTAGAAATATTGGTGCGTGTCTATGGGAAATTTCTTATTTAGTCCCCTCAGCGCTATCTCCTTTAAGGGAAGATTTACGCGAGGCAGGAGTTTCATAGTGTATTGTTCTCAACCTATTAGGCTTTTACTATAAAGGTAGTACACGCAAACTGGTTATTTGGGGTACGCTCTATTTTATTTTATATTGCTCTTATAATATCCTATTGAATAACATGCGATAAGGTCATTACAGTTTACGGTACACTTGAAATCAAGCCTACTTACCTTTATAAAAAGGTCAGGATCCTATTCATGGCTTAATTGAGAATAAAATAAGATACTTAATCAAAATCGCTGTGATCGATTGTTGAAATCAGTGAAATTAAAATATTAATTAGGTATACATCTAGTAGGTGATAAGATTGAAAGTGAGAGTGAGTGCGTTTCAAGATTTATATTCTGTTTGCAAAGATAAAAGAGGGAAACGAAGCTTGAAAGTGGCATTACCTCGTTGAGCTCGTAAAATGTGCGAATCTCGTGAAGCAAGAGTCAGGTCGGTAATACGCGCTGATCGTAAAGCCACGCAGTTACGACTCACTTCTCTAGATCCCTTAAAAGTTCTCAAAGTAAAGATCATTAGGGCAATTTTCGATTTTACCGATGGCCTTGATTAAAAGACGCGTAATCTTAAAAGATAAGTGTATTTTCGTTAAAGGTCCTGAAAAAGTAATTAATTTAGAAGATAAAGGTTGTCCTAATTTGTTAACCCTATATGAGCGCTATAAATATTCCGGAGATTTGTACAATTGTATCTATCATGATTCAATATGCGCATTAAAAATGTTATGTGCTTAATAAAATGGTGCTTTGATAATAAAGTTTTTTAAAAAGATACAATGTGAATTGTTTCATTTACTTAATCGTTTCCTACAATCACTAACATACCCATTTAGTTTTAATAGACACTATGATTGGGATATTACATGAATTGATACACATTCATAAGTACAATAAAAAACTCAGCAAAAAGTACGGTTACATTGGTCACTAAGACAAGGAGTTAAATTCCTAACCTGAAAACATAATGTTATGTAATAATCTATATCGTGAATAAGACGGATCGCAGATAACAATAGTAGAGTATTATTGGGGGCGTAAAAACCCCCAGCAGTTTAGACAGCGTAGCGTAATTTTAGATCAGTGCTCCGAACATTAATTTTAAGTGAAATATTTGCGGTCCCTAGAGGAGTGTGTCAAGTCTAGACGAACTCTATGTCCAACAATACAAATATATAAAGCTACTCTTGTTTTAACTCAGTTATGATTAACTGAGTTAAAACAAGAGACAACGAATACGCCAGAGACTAAAGCTACTACATTAACTGCGTTTAAAAGTCTTCCGCGACTGATACTTAAAATAAAAAACAAACAAACTAAATGCATTCCTTTTTTTATATTTTCTAATGGAAATAAATCTAGACATTTATTTATTATAACGCTTTTAAAACAAAATATGTTATATGACACAACATAAGAATATTTGCCTGCAATCTTAAACCGGTTTCCGTCAGATCGAAATCCTAGTTTAAGCGTAATGTCCCGCTGTGTAGTGAATCTCTGACATTATACTATTTATCATAAGCAATGTGTCAACACAACTATCTTTACAACGGTACATTTACCGATACTACTGAAGCTGCAATAGTCCTTGCTCTAGTCAGTGCAACATATTCATTTACAATTCTGTCAGGCTGGCATCGAATTGCGTGTTCTAACGCCATAACAAATATGAAATCTACAGTCGTGCAGATCATTGCATTGCCAATGCGGCCTCGTTTTGCTGGTGATAGCCAACTGTTTCGTAGCGTTGCCCATCAAATTATCATTTTCGTGACACAATATCCGACACAATTGTTCCTGAGCACACACACGCACAAATATACGTGTGGCGAATCTACTATACTATTAGATGTGTAGTGAGACAAAGATAAGTTTATATTAATGTAACTAGAATTAGTCATTATAGCATTAGAGGACCATTTTTATTATTTATATTTTGTAATCAAATAAAAATAAAAAAATATACAAAAACAACTTACTATTACGCTAGCCGATGATTCTAGAAGTAAAAATTAAATATTGATGATCTCAGTCACCGTATTACTATTATTTTTCACTGTTAAAAATGTAACTAAAACATTGCAGATAACTTGCTGGCCCTGTCATGAAATAACATCAAATAATTTTGACACAGATGACTTACCAAACACAAAAAAATTACATGGTTTTAACGAAGAAATTCTTCATAAGTAACAATTAATTTTGCTATAATCCAAATGTTAGTTATGATGGAAAAAATAACAAACTTTAGAAACCACCAATGGCTTCGTATGCGGTAAGGGGTTAACAGTCCACTGCTGGACTAGGTTTTTCCTTTGAAAGAAGGAATTGCCCTACTATACCACGCTGCCCAAACGGGTTAGTATAGGGTTTGTATCAAGTTTTCCTTCTCTTAACAGTGCTGTTCTCTGTATAATATGCTCCCTCGTTCAGCTCTTACGACACCCATGGGATGATATGGGGTGGTGACATTCCGTATTCTTAATCCGTTACCAAACGGACGGATTTAAAATTTATATCAGATAATAAATAGAGTTAACTAGAAATAAGCTTTACGATGAACAAGGTGCGGCTACTCATGTTTAAATAATTTTCATCATAATAAATTAGCCACATACAATCGGATTTATCACTATGAACTTTAACCGCATTACGAAATAACTGCAATGCTAATACAATTATAATACTCTGATGTGCTAAATCAGAACTATTCATTAAATAATATAAATCAAAATATTGTCATCTTAATATATAAAATCCTTGCGTTACTGACTGACTGACAGACACGCTACAGCCGAAACTACTGGTCGTAAGAAGATGAAATTTAGCATGTATGTTCCTTGGGCACTGTAGGGGTGCACTAAGACGGGATTTTCCGAAATTCCCACGGGATCGGGCAAAACGGGAAATTCGAAAATATGTGCGTGCGAAGCCGCTGGCGTCGACTAGTTAATTATAAGACACTGGCCCGCCGGTAACTTTACCACTCGTACATTTAGGTTGGAATAAATTATGCACCTTCCTCGCTTTTAATTTATTTACACGTATAATACGTATATTAAAAAAGCAAGCAAAGCAATATTCTTCTTTTGTTACCATTTACAACCTTTTTTTTTGTGTTGGGTTGGAAAATCCTCATGGAGTCTCTCCGCCCTGGGCGGGAAGGACGAAGGGGACTGTCAGACTCTTACTAACTAAAAACCAACCCGTGCTCCTCATGTACCCATGTGTCGGAGGGTAGGGTTTCACTGGAGCATTCCTCGCTACCCCCTGACGGGTATTGGCCCGTCAGATGGTCAGGCGGGCCCCGAACGAAACTCCCTTGGCGGCGGACGAAGGTGTTGGGCTCCGCCGCCAAAACACCCAGCGGCCGCAGAGGATAGGGAGGACGGCAACGCAACACCGCATCTCCTCCTCCTCTGCGGCCCCACCGCGACGCAACGATGGTGCGCTCCCATTTGGTCGCGGGAGATAGGGCGCGTGGCAACGCAACACCTACCCGCCTCTCCCCCCGTGACCGCACCCGACTGCGAGGGACAGACAGAAGAGTCCGATACTGAGATGATGAGATGAGATACCGATAATGAGCAAAACATTATCTAAACTATTGAGTTGTGAAGGACAGTCCTTCTAAAACGTGAATTAGTTACGCTCCATTTTTTGTTCACGGATTTGTGAATATCCGACAGTTGTTAGGCACGGTGTGGATTTGTTTTTTATATGGAGCTTAATATTATTTCTACGAAACGCTGATTTCAACGTTATTCTGCGAAACATAACAACGAAAAATTCAGAGATGTGTAGAGCTGTTATGTCAAATATATGGTGTTATATTTTTAATTTGGTAATATGTTATCGCTCTTATAAATGCTGTGATTTATAATTGCTCGTTTTTCGTTCAGTATGTGAACCTATGGTAATGTCATCATATATTTTTTTTGCTCTGCCTCGTTGGTCTCGCGGCATAAATATGCGCGTGGTATTGGGAGGTCTCGGGTTCGATTCCCGTGTCGGGCAAAGTGTTATTGGGTTTTTCCGTTAGGAAATTCTCAGTAACAGCACGAAGTCTGGTAATGTGCCCGGTACGGCAATAGGCTCGCCCCCTATTACGTGGGACTTAAAAATCCCTGGCGAAATGTGGTTTTCATATCACAACTCTGCCTACCCCTTCGGGGATACAGGCGTGAGTCTATAAAAAAAAAAATTTTTTTGCAGTCCACTGCTGGACGTATACTTCTCCCAACATGAGATACAATAACCAATATTGTGAGTCAATAGGATGCTTTAGCCTGACATGTCACTCTGAGCAATATTCTTTCCATAAACTTCAGCTACCCCCTGACGGGTATTGGCCCGAACGAAACTCCCTTGGCGGCGGATGAAGTTCATCAAGTTTTATTAAAATATGAATTTTGCTAGCACTTTTGCTAACAAATCACTATCGACGATAAAAGGAAATCTTATGCAATGAAACTGTAGTTGACCCCACTCTCTGTCTAGTGTGGTGTGTGTGTATTTGTGAGGGCATGTGTCACAATAATAATAATATTACTGTGAAATGATTTAAATTTCTTTAAACATACTTTTTACATTCTAATATCAATCGAACAAATGACTAGACCTCACCCGCGGATTCACCCGCATGAATAACACATTCATTTAAATATTTTCTTAACTATCTTTAGGCTGAGGAACAATTGTAACATCCTATTGCATTAAGTTTGTGTCCCAAATAAAACTTTTGGCAGAAGCAAATGGCCAAGTATAAATTTTACTATAGAACTTCAGCTCTGCTTGGACAAAATTTAACGATCGTATCTAGTCCAATATTCAAGCTTTCTATGTGCCTGAGTTTACAGTGGCCTATAAATCCAGTCCTAAATGTTGATCTTGAAAGTAAGGTGCTACTTTATTTGAGACTAGATGAGCCTGCGGTTACACCCGCGTTATTTAAGGCTACTACTTCGATCCCGTGGCACATAGCGTGATAATATATAGCCTATAGCCTACTCCGATAAATGGACTATCTAACACTGAAAAATTTTTAAATCGGACCTCATTAGATTAGCGCGCTCAAGCAAACAAACAAACTATTCAGCTTTATATATTAGAATTAGGTTAGATTCAGGTGCAAAACCACTTTCCTCTCTATTTGAAACGATTGCGCTCCGTTTTCCATCAGCTTAATACTCTATAATATAACACCAATCGAAGGTTAAGACGACGAGACACAAATAGGTTCTTCAACGCAAATTACGGTCACCCATCTAGATTGGTACCCAGGCAGTCTAAGGAGCATTGCTTAGCTAGATTGTCTACGACACATCGTAGACACGTTACTAATATTAATTAGTAACAACCTTTTTCACATC
The DNA here is from genome assembly GCA_944739405.2 of Euclidia mi. Taxonomy (NCBI): domain Eukaryota; kingdom Metazoa; phylum Arthropoda; class Insecta; order Lepidoptera; family Erebidae; genus Euclidia; species Euclidia mi. The sequence continues at coordinate 24,853,409 of OX123202.2, forward strand.
ACTACAATCGTGTCACAACACTACGGCGCCTGCGCACGGGAGCGCGCGCCGTCATCGGTCAGCGATCAGAAGCCCAACGAAACACACGTTCAAATATCTTTGGCTTGCGCTGAATATTGTCGGGCATTCACTTTTGTATAGAACCAGTTACTACGAAATATAGTATACAGTCCACTGCAGAACACCTTTTATTTATTACTGGCTCGAACATGGTCCATCTTCGCCGGGAACGCCGATCTGCGTACGCGTCGTGATCAAGACCGCCGCCATATCAGCTGTAACGAAAATCAACGGACTCAGCTCAGCGGCGGCCTTCTAGAAAAATCTGCACGACGAGGACAACGACGGTCGATAAGCCACGAGCCCACGACGGTGTCAGCGCGGCGCATCGCAGCCTCAGGATAACAGATAATCAGACCAATTAATTTTTTCCCTAATTCCCACAGACTTTTCAAATTGCAACGGCAATCGAATCAGACAACACAGACCCACCTCTTCGTAATACTTATGTTCTCAAACTAAGTATTTATCAATTTCAATCATAAGCTAAAATATTCACAAATATCATCATAACGTCACCTGTCAACCTCTCAACTAACATTTCATGTTTTTCTTTTTCAATCTTTCTAACGTCGCCTTATCATTCACAGCACCACAATTGCTTGCCGTGCAGCCGTGACGTGCTTATTTTGCCAGCCGCCTGCCTCGGAAGAAAGCCACCACGTGGTCGCATGTGCACGCGCCCTAGGCCTTCGCCCTCCACGTGTAAGCTGTGCACCCACGCTTGGCACAGCCCTGCTTTCTGCTGCTTGCTGCACTGCACGCTATAATTTAAGTATTGCACAGTTCTTTGCAAAAATTTGTGACAACATTTGCCTGCCTATCATTTTCATCTCTTGTGGAACATTGTGTGTCCTTTATTCACAGATATGGCCACCAAAGCGAACAAATCTGATAATATGGAATTAATCAAACATCGTGGCATTGTTAAGAGGAAACTCACATTATTCAAAAAATATATTCACATCATTTTGCCCACTCAGTCATTAACAGAAATTCAAGTAATTGAATTAAAAAACAGACTATCGGACTTCAAGTCTATAAACAGAACGTTTCAGGAAATTCAGACACTGATAGAATTAAACGCTGACATTTCAGAATTCACGGATGAACCGGACCCAGAGAGTGAGCAGTTTGAAAATGAATACCATCTGCTAGTGGCACAGGCTTCCCAGCTGATTCAGTTCAACGACAGGACGGTAACTGATCCAGAATCAGACACGGATATCTCAGGTGGGACCAAATCTTTTATTAAACTACCCACAATTGACTTGCCACACTTCTCGGGTAATCATCATGATTGGCTTGAGTACAGAGACACATTTCAATCACTAATTACCAGTCACAAAACATTACATAACATTCAAAAATTTCATTACTTGCGTTCCTCACTATCAGGCAGAGCATTACTTGTTATAAAATCACTCGAAATGACAGGTGACAACTTTGAGGTGGCGTGGAGATTGTTGTGTTACAGATATGACAACAAACGACAGTTGATAGCAAATCACATTCATGCATTATTCAACATAAATCACATTCAAACAGAATCCTCAGTGTGTTTGAGACAACTACTCGACACAGTTCAGAAAAACCTCAGTGCATTAGCCACATTAGGTGAAAAAACAGAATACTGGGATACATTCATCATACATTTAGTGTCTAGTAAATTCGACCCCAACACATTAAGATATTGGGAAGAATACAAAAATACACTCTCACACATGCCCACACTTGAGTGCCTGAATAAGTTTCTAAAAAATCGTGCTGATGTATTAGAAGTTTTAGAACAATCAAATAGTAAAAACAACAACAGATCAGATACTCAAGTAGGACAAAACACAAAGACATTCACAAAAATGAACACATCAAAAGTACCCACATGTCCAATTTGTAAACAGCTGCATCTAATATTTTCCTGTGAAAAGTTTAGACAGATGCCCATACAACAAAGGATCACAGAGGTTCTGAAATCAAATATCTGTTCCAACTGTTTACACCCTGGGCATGATAACAAAACTTGCCGAGGAGGGACATGTAAGTACTGCAACAAAAAACATAATACACTTTTACATTCAGACACACAAAATTCACCATCAGTCACATTCACCAGCTACACACAGAACAAAACAACATTACTATCAACTGCACAAATCATAATCTTGGACAAATATAGAAAACCACACACAGTACGAGCACTCCTAGACAATGGCAGCACAACAAGTTACATTACTAGGCACTTGTGCTCAAAACTAGGTTTACCCTTAAATACTATGGACACCACAGTCACTAGTATTAACAATCAGTGCACACACATAACAAAAAACACTAACATTCACATAAAATCAGCACACAACAATTACACCACAAACACATTGTGTCTTGTAATTAATCAAATTTCAAACGCAGTACCACAGACATGCATAAACACAGATTACATTCAGATACCCAGTTGCATACAACTGGCAGACCCAGACTTTAACATTCCAGCCCCTATTGACTTGTTGTTGGGCGCAGACATATTCTGGCAGGTCATGGGTACTGGAAGATTGGAATTAGGGAAACATCAACTAGTTCTAATTGAAACAAAGTTAGGCTGGTTGATAACAGGCTGCATCTCAGACACGGTGACCAATCAGACCATTCAGAACAAGACTCAGACCACATTATTCAATCAGACCTCAGACAACACACACAGATTCAGGGAGCTAGAAAACATTTCGACTCCTTCAGACATATCACAGACTCCTCATCAATCATGTGAGGAAATGGTTACTTTAACCACACCGCTTAAACAACCACCAGATTGTTTAAGCCGGTCAGAAAAACAGAAAGAGAATTGTTTTCTGTACAAAGGAAAACGATTCAAATCACACCCAAAAACACATACACACAAACAAAAATGGCAACACACTAGACAGAAACCCCCAGATATCAAATCTAGGGTTGTCATACCATCATCACAAAAACATCCACACTTGTGGTTCTCTGGTCCAGGCTTGCTCAGGGATGATGATAGCAGCTGTTGGCCAACATCACCTGGGCATATCAGCAATTGTTCTGAACTTCAAGAACCGCCTCAGAACCACACACACAAACACATACACAAACACAAGTTCAAACACAAAAACATTCAATTAAACACCCACTCTGATAATTCATACATTAAGAATTACTCAGATCTTCAAGAACTGCCTCAGAACCACATACACAACCTCACACATAAACACAAGCATAAACACAAAATCATTCAATCATACACACACCCAAAAAATTCATAAACTTACAATTCAGATCTTCAAGAACCACCTCAGAACCACAAACAAAAAGACAATCATCACTTTCACACACACTCAAACAACTCATACATTTACAGACAATTCAGAACTTCCAATAACACTAACAAGTGTTAGGAAATGGTTTAAAGAACCACACCGCTTAGCAATCATCAGATTGGTTAAGCTGGTCAGACAAAGAATTGTTTTTTCTTCACATAGAAAAACATTTCAAATCAGAACTTTCATAATCAGAATTTCAGAATTTCTAAAACACTCATCGAGTTTTAGGAATTGGTTTTAAGAACCACACCGCTTAGCAATCATCAGATTGTTTAAGCTGGACAGACAAAGAATTGTTTCTTCTTCACATAGAAGAACGATTCAAATCAGAACTTTCAAATTCAGAATTCCTAAAACACTCATCAAGTTTTAGGAATTGGTTTTAAGAACCACACCACTTAAACAATAATCAGTGTTTAAGTCGGTCAGACAAATAAACAGAATTGTTTCTTCTTCACATAAAAGAATGATTCAAATCAGAATTTTCAAATTCAGAATTCCTTGCACATTAATCATGTTTTAGGAATTGGTTTTAAGAACCACACCACTTAAACAATCATCAAAGTGTTTAAGTGGACAGACAGAATTGTTTTCATATCATAGAAAATGATTCAAATCAGACAACAATTCAGATACATATATTACTATATTACATACCTTTCAGAATCACTGGAACACTAATCAGTGTTTACACACAATCAGACAATTTCTCAGAACTTTCAGAAATAAAAATTCACAATCTCAGAAACAATATACAGGATTACACACAGACAATTCATTAATTTTTAACTTCACAAATTAACATGCATAACTGCATACATATTGCAGTTCATACACAATTGTAAAATAAAACACAGTAGGTAATTAAGCTTCAATTTAATTTTATTAACAACAGAACTATTTTCAGACAATTAAATTCAGTAAAACATAAAAATTCATTTCTAACAAAACATTAGAAAATAAAAATCATTAATTTCATAACATTCATTATCAGGCTGGTGCTCTCATTCGCGTGGGCGGCAGGCTCGCTAACCCGCGATTACAACATAACAAATAGTTTGCAATCATCACATTAATTTGCAAACTCATTACTTCACATTTCACAGAACATTTTCCATGCATCTTCACAGTTGCTGCCAGTCCCTTAGTCATGATCAGTAACCATATTGGTGTCTAGTGGTAGTCAATATTGAGTCATACATATGCATTTATGTATGCCAGTTCTAGCTGTCAATCTGGATCAGTTACCGACTTGACGAAAGAATCTTACTTAGCATTACTAAATGCATTCATCAGCTGCCGAGGAATCTGACATTCATTCACACTTTCAGACATTCATTTTCAGACTGTTCAGTTTCAGACTTTCACTTTCAGACTGTTCACAGTCCACAGACATGCAAATTCAGGCAATGGCTTCACTTGTAGTGACGTCAAATGTTGTCACAGGTTTCTGGCAGATAATCACAGCTTAATCAGCGGCAGTGCAGCAGAACAAGGCATCACATCCACTTCATTCCTCCATAGTATCAACACTATGGTGGGTTATGGTGAGACATAGGCAATGGACGGCAACTTAGGCAGGTCTTAACTCAGGCTTAGCACACCACACACATGAGGCATTATTCCCATATACTCTTTCTCACTTTCTAGGTCTTAGACGCCTCTCTTCCAGCCCGTCTGATTCACTCTCTGCCCTCACTCCTTTTCACTTCTTAATTGGTCAACCATTGTCTGTATCCTGAGCCACCACCGGCCAACTGCAATGCATATGAACACATTATGTACAAGAAGCCAAAGGAGAATGACCAAATTTGTATGGAAGATGGGCTAAGTTTGCTTCTCGATGATTTGACCAGTAAAATATAGTAAATATACTCCTTATTAAATTAAGAAAAAATTAATACGATATTCGGCGGCAGTTCTTAGCTATCGGACATTAAAGATTTCAAATATTTTGAGGTTAAGTATTGTGATAGTTACATGATTTAATCATATAAATAGTAGTAAATTAGTTAATTATCGCCCGTGCTTCAAAGAGTACTTACGTTAAGCCGTCGGTCCCAGTTGTCATAAAGATCTTTCACCATCGCACGTCGTTACGGGGAGTCAGTACCCTCCAATAAACCGATGCTTACTGGTCTAAACCATACAATATCGCTTTCCCTTTGGGTTATGGCGGTCAGACTATGGAAAAGCTAATATTCTGTCATATCTGGTTAGACTAGTAAGCGGACCCCGGGCTCCTAGGCGTTGAAATCTTGGATGCAACCGACATAACTCTAGGACGGTGATGATATGATTTAATCATATTACCGGAATTTATTAGAAGCCTCTATGTATATTATACAATATAGAAAATAGTTGTAAAAAGTAGTGGAGGCACGAAACAAACGCTTGTACATTATATTAGTTTGCGGTTTTTTCAGTCTGATATATTTCTTACTGAGAATTCTTAATACCATGTGGTACAATTAGGTAATGAGAATTTCAGAGAGGCTAGTTCGCAAAAGATAAGCTCATTCCATTGAACCTTATTAGAAAGTTGGCATTAAAACAACACGGTCTTATGCTTAATAGGTAAATGAAACTCAGTTTTTATGTTATTCTTTATTTTATTTATTATTATACCTAAATCTTCTTCAAATAAATCACCTCATCGTATACCATAATATGGTGTAGGTATGGCCTCAGAAGTTACAACAGCTTCAATTAATGTGTAGCATTCTAAACATAACACTCCGTTCAATTCCTGAAACAAACAAAGTAGTTTGAATATTCGGTGAGGAGACCACGAGAGAATTGTAGGAATTGAGAAGAGAAGTAAACAACACTTACACAGACTGGCGCTATCCATGATGTCAAAATATTGAGCTCCGAATCAGATAGCTTGTCCAAAGAACGGACGTGTTGCTGCCGAGGTACCGCAAAGGAAGAGTTAACATTACTGCAATCCTCACCACGGCTAGTTGTTCTAAGTCCAGACGACATACTGATGTTACCAATACTGTCTCATACTTTAGTCAACCCACGAGTCTTGATAACACGAACTCGAACTAACGATAAACTTGTTTGGTCCACAAAGGATTGTTCAAGTCAATATAAACTACAGTAAATTTCTTATTTTCCAATAAAGAGATACGAGCATAGGTGAAAAAGCAATTTGACTGTTTTCATGTCAAAATAACTGACGTAGGACCAGAGAGGTTGGACTAGTAATAAGGTTATATTTCTTTGCGTAAGACATTAGGTACAGATGCCAGTATAATAAAAATATGTTCCCATATTTTCGATAAGTACTAAACATTATTTCGTGTGTAATATGTTGCAAAAAGGATAAATATATTATTTATAGAAAATACATATATCACCACAATACATTTTTCAAAATATCATAAGATTTTGGTGTTATTTTGCTTATTAGAACTTTTGTTATGTCACCCTGTTTTCACTATGAATGTAATATTTCCCTATAAAAAGGGGTTTGCAAGAAACTGTAAACATTTGCCTAAATATGCAAAATGAGTTTTGAATATGAAATAGCGATGTCACGACCGGAACAACGCAGAGACTTTTAATTTTGAACTAAAAATCCCCGTTTCGCTTTAAATTAAAATTAATATATATAAAATTATAAAATAAACGAAGATTTTCATGATATGAATGGTTTAGAAGCAAACGTGCCACAAAATTGCCCAGTTTTGGTCATTCTCCTTTCACAGATCCAGACCAGATGGCATGAGTCATTGACAGCTGCCATGATGCGCATCCACCTGCCCGTTGCGTCCTGGGACGAGCAACACAGCTCCAACTGGGGCCTGGCGGAGTCACAGAAGTGGTCGACATCAAGACCAGCACCATCAGAAGAGCATGCAACCCACTCGTTTGCGGCCCGGCAGAATGTCTACGACACATCGTAGACACGTTACTAATATTAATTAGTAACAACCTTTTTCACATCACTACAATCGTGTCACAACACTACGGCGCCTGCGCACGGGAGCGCGCGCCGTCATCTGTCAGCCATCAGAAGCCCAACGAAACACACGTTTTCAAATCTCTTTCGCTTGCGCTGAATATTGTCGGGCATTCACTTTTGTATAGAACCAGTTACTACGAAATATAGTATACAGTCCACTGCAGAACACCTTTTATTTATTACTGGCTCGAACATAGATTGTACATAGATCACGCATGAAAGCCTCACAAATATGCATAGCTCCATCTCTCTTATATCTATATGTTCACTGGGCATTATAATTAAGTTATTATTTCCCTCTTCGTACGAAATTAAACAGTACGGCGGGTAAATAATTTCTCCATTAATTCTTCACCGGGCGGGATATTAAATAATTATGTTTGAAGTTATTTTGTTTGTTATTTCATTATTTTCAAATAAGGTGAAGTGTTGTGTTTCGCACAATATCGGGTAAATTTAATGTGTCAGTAGACGCTTCATATTCCATGGATTAGAAAGACATGGAGTTTGGGTTTCAGTGACTTCGAGATAGAAATAAATGACATGTACCGTGAAGTAGTGCATCTATATTAAGCTTATAACTATTCAGTTAAAAGTGAAACGCCAAGTCTCAGTGTGTGATAGGCACGAAACTACCGAACTTTAACCATATTATTGACATTGACTTTAACCTTATCATTTATTTTACTCACAGTTGATGTATAAAAAAACGGTGCATAGGGTTCCCACCAAGAACTTAGGGTCCCATGCCAACCTCACCTGCAAGTGGTGCACCTGCTGATCAACGGACGAGGCTCTAGCAAACAAAATATCCTGATAAGCGGCAATAGGCTCGCCACCTATTACGTAGGATCAAAACACTGGCGAAAAGTGGGCGTTTAATATGCCTCTGCTTACCTCTCCGGGGAAACAGGCGTGAGTCTATGTATGTTGATTTACAACTAGAGTAAGCGAGTCCTGCGAGCAAACTTCTCTATGGCAATGAAATGAACTAAGAAACTTAAAGGTTTCCAACCCACAAATGTCGGCAAGTTGTTATCATCGTCTTCCTTATGACATTTACGACTCTTTATTGCGAATATCATAGATGCGACTGGCGATGCGAGCGCTAGGACGATGATGATTGAAATTCTTATTAAAACTCACTTCATTATAGAAGAAGTGCTGCACGAAACTAAATACCTACTTAGCTCTGTTGTTTTATATTAATAGTTTTGACTGTTGAATTTAACCATTATAATAGCAAATCCAATTTGCATAACCTGTTCTTAGTGCTCGATACTTGAGCTAGAAAACTCTAGTTCAAGATAATTCAGGTTTTGAATTTCTCTAAAATCTGCTCTTCGTATAATCGTGAATAAGTTATGAGCAAATAAAGTTTACGTCAAATTTCTTAGGTACGTGCCGTACTCCGGATCCAAGCTCTAATATATATTACCTGTGACGTCTTAACTTTAAATAGAACTGAGAAAATCTACACAGATGTAATATAACGTATATTGCAACTATAAAGTGGAATAGGACAATTTCTCTTCATTTCGTTCTTTAGAGTACGTTTGCACGGTTAAGCAGTCAAATGGTAAAGTACACTTGAAATGCTTTGAAAACGCAAACAAATGTGCAATGGTTTTGTCATCGTTACATTTATATTTATACCATTCACAATTTGGGTCGTTCGATTTATCCCTGGACGATATTTGGTCACAGCTTTTCTGCCACAAAGTAGGACAACACAGTAACATTACTTGAATCCAAATGTATTAATCAGTAGATTAACTATTTAAAGATAACATTTGGATAATATAACAATTGCAAGATAATATTTATTTTTATTATAACAAGTCCTAAAGTTCTTCTTTAGGTTCGACTTAAAACTCAAAGCAATATACTCACATAAGCCTCGCAAGTGGGACGTTGGGCGACCACATGACGTCACACGGAGCCGAGATATGTGAAGAGCTATTAAAGGGATCTCTGCCTTTTCGCCGAAAATTGTTCAGCCGATTATCACTTGCCAACTAACGTTTCGCAGAATTTTATTTCGCAGAATAATCATTTGCCAACTTGTGATATAATTTTGTTTTTATTTCCCAACCTCACAGTTGCCAACTTTACGTTTGGTCTTCCTTTTATTGTCGCAGTTCTAACCTAACCGATGTAGCATATTAAAATGCCCTGTCTAGTGAAATAAAAGCGATTTGGTTCTGGCACTTCGCCGGCCGCTGCCGTGGCACGCTCGCTTCGCTCGCTCGGCTCGTGCGTTGTGTTCGCTGTTCTAACCTAACCTAAGCAGCCATTGTTTCAGTTGACGTGCATTGTTTATCAGCATACTAACCTAACCTAACCTAACCGATTCCTTTCGATTTCACCTGAACTTCCCGAAACATTACCTGAACAGACGAAACGTTATTCGTCTAAAAGTTGTCTGGCCTAATAATTTGACAAATGATAAATGCCCCAAACGTTTTTTGTCATTACAAAAATCAGCTTAACAATAATTCTACCAAATGAGACGTTGTCATACAAAAATTTGACAATCGTTAGTCGTCAAAGTGAAAAATAGGCGAAATGTTGGTTGGCAAGTGATAATAGGCCAAACAATATTCGGCGAAAAGGCAGGATCCCCTATTAAAGCCAACCAGCCAACCAAGTACCAAGTAAGCCAAACATCATGAACATTATACTACTCCTTCTAAGGTGTAGTACATACATACTGCTCTGATATACCAATAAGTACTAATGTTATCAATACGAAGTGTGAACTCTTTGTCAGAAAATTCGATACTAAGACTACTAGGAGTCTTACAAATCACATATGAGATGTCTCTAATTCTTTGTTACAAAATGTAAACCAGAATTAATTAATGTAATTGAGGCACTTAATAGAGTTAAAATATTTTCTACTTTTAAAATAAATCCAAATTAGTTTTCACAATTTAGACACCTAGTTTTTACAAGGTGTCAGGTTATTTTCCATTCCAACAACATGCTCTATAATAGGCTCTACATAATAGTAATTAAGAGGCTGTACAAGGGGTATACGAGGAACATGCTCAGTACACAGCATTTAGTATCCTGGCTCTGTGCCATGCCAATAATCTTTCTTTTGCTTTTCTAATATTGCTAAAACTACCAAACACAGACAGCAATTTCAACTATTATGTTAGATAATCAACAACAGAAATTAAATGCAATCGAGTTTGGCTTTGTCAAAAACTGACCTATTTCTTAATAGCATAATAAATACCAATTGCGATCTTTTTCACACAAGGGTTTTTGACATAAACCTGTCGATAACCAATTCAAATAAAACTGAGTAACTATTATTATGATAAAGCATAAATGGTGAATACATATGACGACTCTTTCCCACAGCCCGTTATCACTACGGTTTCAAAAACTACCGAAAAAATATGCCATAATACACTGCTGACTCGTTTTCTTTGGCTAATCATCGTTAATCTGGATACAACGAAATCAATAACTTTTATCTCCCTAATTTATTTTATTTTCAAGAAATCCAAATCAGTGTTGAAAAGCCGTCAGGATAACATACCTAATTTTAAACGTAAAAGAATATAATACCTATATAACGGACTCAAAAACGCAGCGAAGCGTCGCCACGTTTTGCCTCTTCTTACACTCGCGGCGGCGCTCGAAACAGCCGGATGAAAACCGCGTCCGTTGATAACCTTATGTTGTTCCACACACCCTTTGGTCGCATTTTCGCGGCGCGTGGACAATGGGTCTAAAACTTTAAAAAGCAAATGGCTTTCCAACGATGTTCATCACCAATAATTAAGTAGAGAGGTCTTATTGTAAAACACAAGTCTGTATGTGAGTTGAAGGCATTTATGCCTCATATATTATGTTACTACACTAGTTACTTACTGACTGACGCATGACGTGGTGAATTCTACATCGCATATCATGGCTTGTACAAAGCTAAAATGGACGGAAAAATCCGATCCATTGACAGTGAGCCGAAACACATGGACTAACGAAACCATAAAAGAGACAAACAACGACAATATTTTATAAACACTGTTGTAGCTCCTCTAAGACTGAATTTGGGATAAAAGAACATGAAGAAATACACGGCGTTCCAAACAATAGTCTCCATTTGCGTAGCAATAAATTTCGTGCAGAATGCTCTCGTCCGTCATTGTAAAAAGCGTGGTTAAAACGTAAATAAAAAGAAATTGTTGAAATATTTTCCACAAAATATAAAGGACTAAACCTTCGCGTTTCTTCGATAACAATAGATATCGCTCTTAGCTTCCCTGAAAATATCCTTTATCGTTAAAACCTTAAGAGGGAATCACCCGTAGCTGTGTAGGACAATTTTTTGTGAAAATTTAATACATACCTGTTTGAAATAGAAATAGTTTTTATGATAAGTCAAGTCGATTATATCGATTTAGTAACGTTTAGTTTAGTCTATTGTAAATTTTGACTATGGTCACACTGAACTGTCATTCACTCTCTTTGGTTCGTTGTCCGTTTCCCGGTATAAAAAGTTGTCCTGACCACGTCGTATCTTGTAATCTCGCGTGCCCTTGTGCTATAAAAGAATATTTGGAACCCGTTTGATTGCCGCTTCCTTGATCAATAACCGGCAACGGTTTATTTGTGATAAAAATGGTATCTTAATGAATATTGTAAAACTTGTGTGAATCCGATGCACGTGCACGCCGATCTGGATCTCGAGTAGTGGTATTCATAACGATTTTCTTGTTATTTTGGCCAAAATTATGAGTTAATCTTATAGGTCCACTCAAGAACATGATCAGGAACACCAGGAGATCCTTGGTAAGTAACCTTTATTTATTAGTTGTAATTCACTGTGCAACGCAGTATAACTGTTTAGATAAATTGTCTATCGTGGTCAGGTAGATGTATTACAACTTCTACTGCGCACTCTGAACAATTTCCTACCTGCCTACGGTAATTCTAGACATAACTTTTGGTATGCAGAGCTCGGTTGATTATCTTACCGCTGTTGCATTGCTGAGTACAAACCTCAGATTGGTTTATACCAATCGAGCCTCTCGAGCTTATGCTCGTATCTTATCACCTTGTAGACAGTATTGTAGTGTTTGTCAGGTCAGTTTTTGCCTAAAATACATAATATTTATTTGTATAAGTTGACCTACATAACTTGAAACACATTGTCATACATAACCTCAATCAGTAATTGTTTGATTTGTATTGTTGAAATCTAACTTAAATTTGTTGTTGTTAGTATTAATAAGTCGGTTTCTTTGGATACATAACAGTTATATGTATCAATTAATTTAGTTAATGGTTAAATGCATAATATGCAATACACCAAGTGTAAACTAAATATATTATATTGAGTTTGAAACATTATAACAACCACACTTTTGATAAACATTGATAAACCTTGTTATAATATATTGATAATATTGTTAGGTAACACATATTCTGTGTTAACTTACTATTGTATATCACAAATAACACACTGAGCCTGTCTGTTGCAAATAATTAATTAACTTATTTGGAGTTTCAACTTTGATAACTTTGTTTTTGTGTCAATATAATTGAAACTATTAATTTTGTTTGGCAGTAAATACCTGTTACTTGCTTGTACCAGCAGTAAACAGGCTAATACTTTGTTGGTTTCAAAGAATTAACAAATATTAAGTTTTGATTGTTAATATTATTTAACGCTTGTCCGAGCTCTTTTGAAACTTGATTATGTCAGCTATCAAGGACTTGCGTGCGGCTACTGGTGCTATTGCATCAGGTTTGCGCTGGTTTGCCTCGGCCAGTGCCTTGTTGAACCGGCCTGATCGCCAGCAGGCCTTACTACAAAGGTATGAGCGGATCAATGATCGCCTGGCAAGTGTGGAACAGCAGTTTCGCATTTTCAACGCTTGTTGTCTCGAAGTGTCAGTTAATGACTTCACCGCTGACCAGCGAAATAAGGTCAGCAAGGATTATGCCCAGGTCTTAGACCTGTATGATGCTGTCTCCAATAGTGCGAGACAATTAGTTGCCGAGAGGGACGGGCAACCCGGCTTGAAGCAGGAGCTTCCTAGGACAGCACCGGGGCTGGTGAGTAGACTTCCTACCTTAGACCTCCCGCATTTCGATGGCTGCCTAGGAAGCTACCTGGGCTTCGTTAATTTGTTTGAAAGCCTGGTCAATGACAGGGCTGACCTTCGGCCGGCCCAAAAATTGGCATATTTGATGTCGGTTCTGGATGGAGAGGCCAAAGGCCTCATCCAGCATCTGCCCGCGTCTGACGAGGCGTACCAGACGGCTCGGGACTTAATTACCCGTAGGTACCATAACAAGCGTGGCCTCGCCGATACGCACATAGAGCAGATTTTGACTTTGCCCACGCTCACCCGGGTCTTTGGGTTGCGCACCCAACTATTGAACCCGCTTTTGGTGGCAATCAACGCACTTAAGTGCCTTGACCTACCCATGGACCCATGGTCCTATCTATTGGTGCACATTGTACTTAAGAAGCTGCCTGCCGACCTGAGGTCGCGTTTTGAGCAGCGCTTTGGTGGGGATAGCGCGACCCATCTGCCCCCCTTTGCTGATCTGGAGAGGTTCCTCGAGGATGAGTGCCGGGTCTTGGACAACTCCGGTGGTGACACGCCGGCTAAGACGCAGCCGCCCAAGGTCAAGGAGCAGGCTCGCGTTCACACCCGAGCCAATGTTGACCGGCGCCCTCCTCGCTTTGCAGTCACGCAGAACCCAGCGGAGTGCTCTTACTGCAAGGTCACGGGGTACAGAACGGCCAGTTGTAGGGCATTCTTGGACTTTCATGTCGCCTCTCGTAGGCGCATCGCGAATGCCCGCCGCCTTTGCTTCTCTTGCTTGGGGTTCCACTATCAGCGAGACTGCCCAAACTCTCGCCCCTGTCCTCACTGTGGAGGACAGCATTTGGACTTTCTCTGCATGAATGCTAGAGAGGTAGGCCGCTTGTCCAACCAGCCGGCGCCGCGCACGGGCGGGTGTTTTGAAGATGGCTGCCGAGGCTCACCGGCGCGCAGCCGAGAGTCGCCTCGCTCAATTGATCGCCACTCACCCCGCTTGGAGAACCGTAGCGTGTGCACGCCTCCTCTCTCTCGCGCACCTGAATGTGCGACTGCGCAACGTCACCAGCACCATAAATACTGCCCCAGGTATTCCCCACCTTTGGCGGAGCGTCCCCAAGTTGACTCGCGCCCACCTCGTTTTGGGCGGGAGCGTCATTATGACCCCCCACAGTTGGCGCGCGGATCGAGTCATCGCGCCTTTGAGGACTTCAAGCCGCACCCTCATTTTGATTTGCCTGGTCCTGGCCAGCGGTCGCCGCCCAGGCAACAATAGGTCATTGACTCCTGCCCTATAACGCCAACCACCCCCATTGAGACCGTTATCCTACCAACGGTTGCTGCTAACGGTTCCCCGCTAACCAGGTCAGGGACCCACGGGGACCTCTGTTGTTGTCCGTGCTATATTGGACACAGGTTCACAAGGTTGCATTGTTTCCACTTATTTGGTAGGTCAGATTAAATCAAATATGGGCTCTTTTCCAAATTGTATACGGGGCATAGGTGACGTAGCCTCTAATGCTGAAGGGCAAGTTAAAGTTTCGTTTGCCCATGTTGAATCTTCACACCCGAGGATTAAAACCTCGGCTATTGTGCTGAAGAATATTTTGGGTATGCATCCACAGAAGCAGCTACCTGCTGCTGTGGTGATTTGACATCGGGATTGGAACTGGCAGACCCCAAATTTGACACACCGGGACAAATCGATTTGTTGATTCGCTCTGATGTCCTCGGTGAAATTTTGATTGGTGGGAAACGGGTCTTGGTGCCAAATGGTTTGACTGCCATCCCGACAATATTTGGATTTGCTTTGATGGGACCTGTACCTAGGGACCCCCCTCCACAAATTGGATTGGCGTTCGGTGGAGCATTACTTTCTCCCGCATCATGCGGTATTGAAGCCATCAACTGGCAAGCTGCGCACAGTTTTTGATGGTTCTGCGCAGACTTCAACAGGCGTATCCTTGAACCAGTGCTTGCATTCTGGTCCCAAGTTGGTCAAGGACCTTTGTGACGTCATCACCAGCTTCCGACGACATCAAGTTGTCTTTGTAGCCGATATAAAAATGATGTTCAGGCAGACGATTATCCACCCTGATGACCGTCGCTTCCAGCTGATCCTTTGGAGAGAGTCTCCTCGTGATCCCATGGTCGTCTACGAGCTCAATACTAATACGTACGGGTTAAGGTCAAGCCCCTACTTGGCAATACGTTCTCTTTGGGAGCTCGCAGACCGCGAAGGCTAACGTTTCCCACGAGCCTCCGCCATCTTGAAAGACGATATTTACGTCGATGACATTTGCTCGGGCGCCTCCACAGCGGACGAGGCGATCCTCCTGTGTGACGAATTGATAGGTATTTTGGCCTCCGCTGGTTA
The DNA here is from genome assembly GCA_944739405.2 of Euclidia mi. Classification (NCBI taxonomy): domain Eukaryota; kingdom Metazoa; phylum Arthropoda; class Insecta; order Lepidoptera; family Erebidae; genus Euclidia; species Euclidia mi. Next base: position 24,869,237 of record OX123202.2, read on the forward strand.
CGAGTTGCGTAAATGGATTTCCAACTCACCAGCGCTTTTGGAGGGCTTGCCAGAGGATCATCAGCAGGATCCACATTTGTTTGAGATTGTTGACAACCCCGCCGTGATGGCTGTTCTCTGCGTCCAGTACAGACCAGTCAAGACATCTTCACGTATAACGTAGACTTGAAATTGCTTTGTTCTTGGACTAAACGTCTCGTATTGTCTACTGTCGCCAGAACCTTTGATCCGAACGGTTGGATCTGTCCAGTTATATTTTGGGCAAAATGCTTCTTGCAGAAGCTTTGGAAAGCAGGATTGACCTGGGACGAACCTCTACACGGCACTCTTGTTGAGGAATGGACCTCTTTTTTATCCTCAATTCCTGCCGTCAACGAGATCTCCTTGCCTCGTCCCATCCTTCCTCCCGGGAAGTACAAGGCCACCCTTCACGGGTTTTGTGATGCCTCGGAACGTGGTCACGCGGCCGTGGTGTACTTGCGCACAGTTAGTGCCTCAGGTCAGGTGAGGATTTCCCTGATCATGGCTAAGAGCACGGTTGCACCCCTTCGGACATCTTTGACCATCCCAAAATTGGAGCTCTCGGGAGCAGCCCTACTTGTACGCTTATTGAAACACATGTGTAGTACTTTGGGTAAAAGCATTTGTATTAATGGGATCTACGCCTGGACAGACAGCCAAATTGTTCTTTGTTGGTTGAAGGCTTCTGTCCACACCTTGGAGGTATTTGTCGCTAATCGCGTTTCCCAAATACAGAAATCTGAAGTTAAGCTTGTTTTGAGACACGTGCCAGGTGAGCTCAATCCCGCTGATTGTGCCTCGCGCGGATGCTTGACGCCTAGTTTGATAGGCCATTCGCTGTGGTGGGGTCCGGAATGATTGAGTCGACCAGAAATTGATTGGCCTCGAACGCCAGTTTTAAATACTACCAATTCGCCGGGTCTACGAACACTCGCTGTTGAGAAGGTGGAATGCGCCTTCGACCCCGATTTCTTGCTGAATCGCTACAGCTCCCTTGACGGGTTGTTAGGTGTTACTGCCTGGATAAAGTGTTTTGTTTTTAACTTTAGGCACCCACAACAGAAACGTCTGACACCGTTTCTTTCACCACAGGAACGACAGGAGTCCCTCACCTTTTGGGTTCGTTCTGTGCAATTAGCGCACTTTGAGAAGGAGATTGCTATCCTTAAGTCAGGGAGATCGAAGTTATCGGGAGCTGTATCTAAACTTTTTGGACGAAACGGGTCTCTTGCGCGTTGGAGGGCGTCTCAAGAACGCCAATCTCCCTTACGGGGCACGTCACCCCCTGTTGTTACCTAAGAACGGTCATTTTGTATGCTTGTTGGTAACTGACCGTCACCTTAAGAACTCGCATGCTGGTTGTAATGCGCTGTTGGCCATTTTGCAACGCGAGTTTTGGATTTTGTCTGCCCGAAGAATAATTCGGAGTGTAGTCTTTCGCTTTATCCCTTGCTATAAGCTCAAGGCTTCTACCATGCAGCCCTTGATGGGAGACTTACCGGCAGATCGCGTAACTGAGAGCAGGACGTTTGACGGTGATGGCACGGAATTTGCAGGTCCCTTTTTGGTGAAAACATCGACACTTCGAAACAGCAAGACTGTCAAGGCCTACTTGTGTGTTTTTGTTTGTCTCTCCACAAAGGCCGTACATTTGGAACTGGTCTCCTTGCTTACGACCGAGGCGTTTGTAGCCACATTTGACAGATTTGTATCCCGCAGAGGGCTGCCTTCCTTGATCCGTTCTGACTGCGGCACTAACTTCAAGGGCACTTATAATTATTTAAATGACGTTGTTAATTTCCTTGAAACCAACAAGGCTGATATAGGCTTGCCCGACGTGGGATAAATTGGTTGTTTTCCACACCAAATCGTCCACACTGGGGTGGTATTTTTGAGGCCGCTGTAAAATCGGCCAAAACACACTTGCGCAGGACAATCGGTGAATCTGTCCTTACCTTTGAGGAACTCGCAACTGTGTTTTGTAAGATTGAGGCCGTTTTGAACTCTAGGCCATTGTGCCCGATCTCCTCAGATCCGAATGAATTGGAGGCCCTTACGCCGGGCTATTTTTTGATTGGTCGCCCACTTGTCGCCTTGCCTGAGTACCCCTATATTGATACGAGACCTGGTCGTCTCTCGCGTTTTGAATTGGCACGCCAGATTACTCAGGAGTTTTGGAAACGCTGGAATTTGGAATATTTGCACATACTCCAGCAACGCGTGAAGTGGGCCGACAAGACCGATCCACCCAAGATTGAAGACCTCGTTTTGATCAAGGAGGCTAACCTTCCGGCACTCAGATGGCGCAGGGGGCGCATTCTTCGTTTGGTAACTGGGGCTGATGGAGTTCCCCGATTTGCTGAGGTCTTGGTGGACGGTTCGATTCTGAGGAATGCGGTTGCAACGTTGTCACCTCTACCAACTGATTAGCGGACCGGTAGGCCGGTCCGGGGCGGGTGGATGTTTAAAATAGAAATAGTTTTTATGATAAGTCAAGTCGATTATATCGATTTAGTAACGTTTAGTTTAGTCTATTGTAAATTTTGACTATGGTCACACTGAACTGTCATTCACTCTCTTTGGTTCATTGTCCGTTTCCCGGTATAAAAAGTTGTCTTGACCACGCCGTATCTTGTAATCTCGCGTGCCCTTGTGCTATAAAAGAATATTTGGAACCCGTTTGATTGCCGCTTTCTTGATCAATAACCGGCAACGGTTTATTTGTGATAAAAATAGTATCTTAATGAATATTGTAAAACTTGTGTGAATCCGATGCACGTGCTTGGTGCTCGACGACTTCGCTGAAGAAGGACGCCGATCTGGACCTCGAGTAGTGGTATTCATAACGATTTTCTTGTTATTTTGGCCAAAATTATGAGTTAATCTTATAGGTCCACTCAAGAACATGATCAGGAACACCAGGAGATCCTTGGTAAGTAACCCTTTTTATTAGTTGTAATTCACTGTGCAACGCAGTATAACTGTTTAGATAAATTGTCTATCGTGGTCAGGTATTACAACTTCTACTGCGCACTCTGAACAATTTCCTACCTACCTACGGGAATTCTAGACATAAATACTGTTCAAAGTTTAACTCCAATCTGTTTTTCAAATTTGTTTTGATGTTTCGCAATACATTACTCAATTTTCAAACTTTGTGATTTAAGTTTTACAATTTACGCTTCAATTCTGTTTAAGTTTGTTTTGCTTTACTTAGAGTTTACGGTTTAATTACTGTTAAACAGGAAGTAACTGAAGTAAATATAAGTCTCTGTAGGATCATAATCTTTAATGCCGTAACAATTATAAAGTTTCACAAAAGTATGTCCTCTAACAATGTAGTCACACTTTTATTATCAGTCTGTTATTTAAGTGCATGACTATTTGACTTAGCTACTAATCCAACTATAATTGAATCACTAATTATATGTGCCGTAAAGCCTTGAAAGTAAATTATCTACTGCTAATGAATGCGCTTTACGATATACTGTAGATAGAAAAATCCAACAAAATTGTTTACCTACCTACCTACCTAGAACTAGTTTCATACGAACCGAGACGTCCTTTGAAGGTAATGCCGACTATACTGATTACACACACACAACGCCTATATAGTTGGTGACATTTCAGTTACATATATATCTTTTCGTTCACCAATTAGGCATATTCGCGTCTTGATATGTATCTCTGGAGGTACATAAAATATAAATTAAACTCTGTAACCTGTCTAATTTAGTTAACGCTCATTATTGAGGTCACTCATTGAGTGTGTTTGCCTACAAACACTCTATAGTTTAAATCAAGACGTATCGGAATTAAATCGTCGATATTAAGTTATCTATTTAGGTCATACATATTAATATAGTTCCAAAATAACATTCACAAATGTTGAAACAATTTATTTCTAAATTACATTCACAAAACAATATTACTTGTGTACTTAATTATTCGTCATACACGGATAATTTGATAACTACAAACACAGTTATTCCCAGTACAGGGATTAAGTACGTGTATTATTTTGACCATCTGGAGAAGATACTTGCAGCCGGAATCCATGGGAATTTATACCGCTGGTTTTGTTCTTATATTGATAACCGTTCCCAAGCGGTGGTACTCAACGGGTACACATCGTCTTGGTGTTCTATCCCATCCGGAGTTCCCCAGGGATCTTTATTGGGACCTTTGTTGTTCGTCATGTTCATCACTGCTATATCATCATGTTTTAGAAACTCTTCTGTATTATTATATGCAGACGATATGAAGGTTCTTAAGACTATTCGTGACGTCTCTGATACTGAGCTGTTGCAGAGTGATCTCAATCGATTCGCTGATTACTGTACACGTAATAACCTGCATCTAAATATAACTAAGTGTTCTTATCTATACTATAATAAAACTGTAGAGGTGAAAAAGTCTGTACATTAAAGATATTTTGACGAAAATTACCGAAAAAATCTAGGAAAATGCTAAAAAGCAAAACTTGATAATTTTTAGAATTTATGTCTGTCTGTCTGTCCGACGTCTTTCCCTATGTTGCTAAAGATCTCTAAAACTGCGAAATTGATGTCAATAAAACTTACACTCTTGTGGAAAGGATACTCAAACCTATAAAATAGTATATGTTACATCACAATCGGTTGAGTGGTTTTCGGTGTACAGCTTGACCTTTCCTTTGTACGTAGTCCCAAACAAAATAGGGATCATCCAAAACTGGTTATCTATGTGGTACCATCTATGATCATTATAAGTTTGTTAGTAAAAGTATAGTTAGTCTAAATAGGTACCTTCAAAGTGTTTTATGGTTAGTTACCCGACTTTAAAAAAGGAGGCGATTCTTAATTTCGTCAGTATATTTTTATGTATTTTCGATGAATAAATTACTGGAACCGAGCATATTTATAGTTATCCTTCCGACCGATAGATGTCACTATTTTCAAGTAATTTTCTAGCAAAATAAATGTTTCTTGCAAAAAAGACAATAATTATGTGAGACAATCTTTCTGTTATTAAAAAAATAATAGAGTACAATATTCGGCACTTTCATAAACAAAAAGTCTCTGTGTCAAAATTTATTACAATGTCCACTTAATTTAAACGGTCAATCTCATTTATTTCAAATTATTATGTTTATATAATAGTTTATATAATCATTTTATTTTATTTTAATGATAAAAACAATGACTATAGATCCTTTTTTCAATAAATTATCCATTAGTCCATATTATTTTCTATCTCGGTCGGTTTGTATATGTAAACATAGATGGCGTTTTCTGAAGTGTTAAGATTCTCCGTGGATTGATGAGGTTCTCGGTAAATTTACTTTCGTTTTCGTCTGATGAATGTGGATGTGTTTCTTTAATTTCTCTTGTTCGTTCGTGTTCTGTACTTATACAGGTGTCTCATTATACCCAAATTCCCACACCTCACGTACCTACGTGGGAATCCGTGGGTGGGAGACTGAGGCCTGAATTCAGATACCTCTTGAGTAACTCAACGGGGCTATCTTACTTTCGGCAGGGCTGGATATTCGTAGCCCTGTGTGTATTTTCAAAATAAATCGCAGGGTCAGACTTGAAACAGCTGGAATCGACCCCCGAACATGTTGTTTTTCACATGGTCAGTTATATGTGGCATGTTCACGAGTAAGCGGTAAAAATAATTTACATGTTCTTTATGAAGGTGGTAAAACAGTTAGATAATGTTGTGTATAAACAAAGTCTCTAATGATATCCCTACTATCCCTACTTCCCTACTTCCTACTAATATTATAAATGCGAAAGTTTGTGAAGATGTATGTATGGATGTTTGTTACTCTTTCACGCAAAAACTACTGAACGGATTTGGATGAAACGGACTTAACGGATTTTACAGTTATATAGTTTATACATCAGAATAACACATAGGCTACAATTTATAAAGATTTTGTGTAATGTTGCCATAATATAAGGAAAATTATCAATTAAGTCAGTAAAAATCCTGAGCTCTGAAACCTATCTTCGCGTACGTTGCCTAAACCGTTGAAGTTACATGAAGATAATGTACGGAGTTATTGTTTATCTTAAAAAGTTCTAAATAAAAGTCCGCGGTAGCATATACCTACCTTTTATCTAGAAGCCAATATACACTAAAAAGTGTCCGTAAAAATAATTAAATTTGATACTTTTTACAATGATTAAAATACAATGTTTAAATTTATTGTCTTCAGTATTTAATGTAGATGAACTTTGTCCTTTACAGTAAGTAGTTTGGGTGAATAGTTTAAAAGTTATCACGATATAATTGACCTATGCGCAGCGTTATTAAAAGTGCTAACTATGAGTTGGCGCGCTTAAGCGCAGCGGGGCGGCAGGGGCGGTCTGATTATGTACTTTGTGGTAATGTTTTCAGTTTTTATTTTTGTTGCTATTCTCTTCAGTAGGTATATAAGCTCTTCAATAACTTTAATAATATACTTACATACTAATATTTACCTGAAGTTTGACGACTCATCATTTTCTTGCCCTGGTCCTAATTTATTTGGGGTCGGCGCATTATGTCCTTTGCTTCCATACTTTTCTGTCACCAGTCATCAGATCGTTTACCCCTTTCTCTTTCATATCCATCCTTACACAGTCCATCCATCTTTTCCTTGGCCGTCCTCTCCCTTTTCGTCCTTCCACATGCATAATCATCACTGTTTTAACTACATACCTACATATCATTTCTCCGCATAACATGTCCATACCAAGTCAGTCACTTTCATACTACCTCTAACGTAATCAATCCTTAATTTTAAGTATTATCTGTTTATATGTATGCTACACGGCTAATGTGCAGATCCGTTTGTGATGGATGGATGAAATTTGATATGGATAGTCTGAATCCTGGGGAAGTACAAAGGCCATTCTTTATTAAAATTTCATGCGGGCGAAGCCGCGGGCGAAAGCTAGTGTAACATATACACGCCAGAAATCGACCATCGGTTCAGGTTACAAGCTGTACGATCAAAGCATATGTAAGTGTAACGTGATTAGGGATCTTGGGGTTATCTTTGATAGCAAACTCCTATTTGACAGGCATATTGACTATATCGTTAATAGGGCATCCAAGGCACTTGGTTTTATTATAAGATCTTCGGCCGATTTTCGCTCTTTAAAAAGTGTGAAGATATTGTATTGTTCGTATGTACGAAGTCATCTAGAATATGCCTGTCAAGTATGGAATCCGGGATATCAAATTTATATAGCTCGTATTGAGGGTATACAAAGGCGGTTCCTGAGGTATCTCGATTTTAAAGCGCAACAATACTCAATGGATTATAACGAGCGATGCAAGCGGTATCATTTCATGCCCCTTGAACTCAAACGCACAGTTAACGATATTAGTTACTTGATGAACATTGCGACCAGCTCCATTGACTGTCCAACGCTTCTAGCTGCAATAGAATTGCGCACTAATCAGTTAGGACTCAGACAGCGTTCCCCATTAAATATTAACTTCGCAACGATCAACTATCGACAGAATTCCTTCCTGCTACGCAGTGCTAGATCATTTAATAAAGTGGCCTCTAAACTTGACATAAATTTCTTTAATACCAAACCCAGCTCATTCAGGAAATTGATAAATAATGACTTCTTTTTGTAATTGACACAACCAGCTGAGACTCTGATATCGAATTCACGTATGTGTATCATAACACAGCTTCAGTATTAGCATGGTGTAGTCGGCTGCATGTGTCGCCGCACACTCGCACAATTTTGATGGGTCTGTTAAGAGTTAAAACATTGTAGTAATTATTTTGTAGTTATAAATCTAATACAAAAGGTATTTTGTCTAGAGATTGTGTCAGATATTGAAAATAATTATTATTGTAGACATTCAAGCCATTTTTGTTTTTTAAGTATAATTGTTGTAATATATATACTTATGTATTAAGCGCGCGTTGCAACTAGTGCAAATATTACGTTGTAATTCTGTGGAAGCTTGTTGTTAGCATTTATTTGTGTAATCTGTTATCATATTATGTCTTATTTGTCTGTAAGCTTCCCGACAATAAATAAATAAATAAATAAACTTTTAGGCCCATGAGAGAATTAAATTATCTATACTGGCAACTGAATTAAATTTTAGTTAACATGGCACATTTGGGTTATGAACTAGTAACAGTACCTATATATTTAAAGCAAATCCGGATGTCCAATAGTCTGAAAATTATGAATATAATATTGACCCACGCCTATACAATTTAATATTCGAAGGATATTCAGATAAATATGTGTTACATGCATATAATCTACAACTATGCTTACAATTTTTTATCCTTATGTGACCAGGATTCCCTTCTAGGCGCATAAAATCTTCTTAATAGGGTACTATAGCGGAGTATAGCGTACATGCGTAGCGCAGCTTGTTCGTAAGATACGCAACGACCTTTCCTAAAAGCAAACAAATAAAAAGATCGTGAAATGCAATGAAGATATCTTGTGACCAGTTGACCACTTATCGTTCCAATTACTTTAAACACTGTTTGTCCACATCGAGCCCTACAATTTACGTGTGACTAGGACAAGGATAAATTACTAACAAGTAACAACTGAAGTGAACACTTAGCTAGGTAAACTAACACGTTTAGTCTGTGCGTCGTACGGAGCAGCTAAAGTTTGTGCTCCCATGAAACTCATTTTATACTGAATAGATTGTAGTGATGACAAAAGTGACACTCAAATTACACTGGACTAACGTTATCTCGTGCTAACGTGAAGTTCATATTTTAGTGTATATTATTTGAGTAAAGGCAACATCAAAATATGCCCGTCCAAAAAGCTAAGCAAAATATTATATGTTCTAGCACATACATACAACGCCACCCAATCCCAAACTAAGCAGTACGTTGACTATGGATACTAGACAATGCATAAATATATACATATATATTTTTTTTCAATACACAAAATGACATATTATTCATGGAAACTCCCAGACCAAGACAATGTTGGGTAATTTATGTTTTGAATTGTTGCGATTTGTAGGTACATATAATATCGGTTGATGTAACATGTCTCAATCATTTTTGAACGTAAAGTTGAAGTAACTTGGTTCCTTTTGTTGTTCGCTTTTATTTGGTTACTCTACAAAAGTGGTCACGGGATGACTGGACACCGCATGATGAAACTTATTTTAATTTTGTAATTTTTACTAGCTTTGGCTTTTAGAACATGCATCTGAATCTTAAGTATCATGAAACTGAATTGCGTGCTCTGAGTTTACACTGACTGAGAATAAAATGTTTATACCGATTTAAACTTTTTTTACCGACTAATACTATTCAAATTATATTCCCTTGAAATGCCTCCGAAACTACACAATCTGTGCTTGGTTGTAAATAGCCCGTATCTGATCACGGGAAAGCTACTTTGCTTGCACAGCAACCATTCTCAAAGATTTTATTACAGAAAGCTGTTGTCTGCTCGCTATGAGCTTCGTTTATTGCAAATTAAATTAGTGGCTTTTGAATCAAAAACTTTTGATGTTTGTTGCAGCCTCCTTACCGTACGACGGACATCGCAGTTACGATTACGCCATCTACATAGACATTTTGGCTTATTATAAAAACAGCTTAATATTTTGGTGTATGTTTTTGTTAAGTATCGAGTTTCAGTCCGCATATTGGCAAGTATATTGGAAAGTAGAAGAGGGCGAAGCCTAGAATCTTCATCCGTGTCGCCGTCTTTTCATTCTCACCAGCTTCCATTAGAGTTTATAATTATAACCCGTTGAGCCTTCTCTCCAGGTTATTATTATACACCCTAATGGTTTGTTTCGACACTCTGACTCACCAAATGAATAGAATAGAATTACTGTATAAAACTCGTAGTAACGTGCCCATTCTTGCTGTATCTAAAATGAATATAATTCATGAAAAATACCTACTGTAATTTACGAAAACCTATTGACCTGTTTTTTCATTTACATTATAACGTTTCTCTTAAATTCGCTGTTTTTTACAAACAGAGAAGGAATACAAACTTGAAAATACAAACAAAGCACCTCCGAGACCAAATGACGTTAACTCATTGTGTGTTTGTTTCTCAAACATAATGAGTTTGATTGTGTGCCTGTTCTCGTAACAAAAAGATTTGCCTAAATCTATTTACAGCTGAACACGCTTGTGTAACTAGTAGTATAGACTGAAATGAACAACTTGTCAGATTTAAGATGTTGTCAGTTATTATAGTTGCGCAAAGTTATTCACTGAAACAAACAGGTGGAATATGCCATGTAAAATATATAGAATTTGCCATGTAAAATTGTATTGTGCAGTTTAAAATAGCAGAGCACGCGTTCATTTGCTATGATAAACGTAAAACTACAAGTGCCTTTAATATTAATTATTACAAGATAAACCGTCCCGAGGAATCGTTCATCTTTTTATAGCCACTAGTTCACAGCACATCGTTAAAGTTAATTTCTAAATCTTATGAAATCTTCCGTCTTATTTCTGCTTATCAAGGTACGTGAAACTTCAAAAGTTAATATTGAAATCTTACATCTGGTCCCTTCGCAAAACTTGCACTTGCCGAAATAAATCATTTGTCCCAGGTACGGGCTTGTTGCCAACTTCGGCAATACTTACGTCAGTCTTCAACGTTTACATACTAATATATTTTCAATGTATACGAGTATTTTACTGAAACACGAATATTTTTATAAGTCATGAAAACGGTTATCATGTACGCTTCCTTTGCATTATGTTAAACATGCTGTACAGGAGATTACAACTCATAGAATTATCATCTTCATTATCGTCCTGGTATTATCCCAGTTCCATGCAGACTGTCGCCTTGGAGCCCGCGTCCACTTGGTACTCGAACCAGATTTGACAAATGATTATCTATGTAAGTGAACTTTGCAGATCGTTGTCCAGCAGATCAAAAATAAATCCGAGTTCTTATTGCGTGCAGCCGAGTTCTCTAGTTCCTGATACTTTTAAGAAATAGTAGTGCCATTTCTACCTTGAAAAACCACTGAATGATCTGCTAACTTCACGTAGCAGAGCATTAGCAGCAGATCAAATATAAAAGTGAGTTCTTCCTACAGACGAATAAGTTCTACAGTTTCTGATACTTTTCAGCAATAGTTCTGAACCTATGTTAGAGTATCATAGAAAAAATTAAATAAATATTTAGAAAAAAAAAACTTTCAAACAATAGGGTAGTTTCCAGGGTCAAAATAATTACATTTTATTTAGTCCGTATTTTAGATTATAAAAAATATTGGACAAGTATTTTTTCTTTTTTCGATTAAATAAAAATAACAAAGATATAGCCCATTAAAGTTACGTGTGACGTCATCTAGTGCTAAAAATGCAGCACGGCGAGACGTTATCCGTAACTTAAATGAGCTATATCTTGGTCATTTTTGGTTTAATTTACAAATAAAAAAATATGTATCGCTTATTTTTGCATAATCTAAAGGATGGACAAATATTTTTTTTTTGTCAACTAGCCTATTATTGACAGGCATTACTCTTGGGTTTTTGACGGATCTGTATCAAAAATCTTTTGTACTGTATAAGAGATCCGAATCAGAACTGTAATCTAGAACTCAATTCTAGTCGAGAAGTCACAATAAATTCACAGCAGAGCATGTCATAAGGTATCGACATAGAAAAAAATCATTTTCCTCAATCAAAAATTTCATACAAATCTCAGAAGGTAGAACTATTTAGTTCTTAACAAATTCGTATCAGACCTGTAATCTAGAACTCAATTCTAATCGAGAAGTCACAATAAATTGACAGCAGAGCATGTCATAAGGTATCGACATAGAGAAATTACATTTTCCTCAATCAAAAATTTCATACAAATCTCAGAAGCTAGAACTCTTTATTTCTTAACAGATCTGTATCAGACCTGTAATATAGAACTCGATTCTGGGTGAGAACTCACAAAAAAGTGCCAGCAGAGCATGTCACAAGGTCTAAATATCGAAAAATTAAATTTTCCTCAATAAAAAAATTCACACAATTCTCAAGAGCTAGAACACTTTAGTTCTTAACAGATCCGTATTAGAACTGTAATCTAGAACTCGATGATAGGCGAGAACTCACTCCCCCCCGTTGGATCTCCACATTGTCGTGGTGGGGGGGCTCAGTAACCGTGGTTAGGTCACCCACGGTGAAGCTAAGTGAGATCCCAGGAGTGGACGCTCCGCGTGGGCTTGACGGAGGCCTGCGCAGGATGCGTCCAAAGGTGCGGGTACGGGGGACAGTTCTGTCTGTCCCTCGCAGTCGGGCGCGGTCGCGGGAGGAGAGGCGTGTCGGTGTTGCGTTGCCTCGCGCCCTATCTCCCGCGACCAAATGGGGGCGCACCTTCATTGCGTCGCGGTGGGGCCGCAGAGGAAGAGGAGATGCGGTGTTGCGTTGCCGTCCTCCCTATCCTCTGCGGCCGCTGGGTGTTTTGGCGGCGGAGCCCAACACCTTCATCGGCTGCCAAGGGGGTGTCGTTCGGAGCCCGCCTGACCCATCTGGCGGGCCAATACACGTCGGGGGGTAGCGAGGAATGCTTCGGTGAAACCCTACCCTCCGAAACATGGGTACATTAGGAGCACGGGTTGGTTTTTAGTCAGTAAGAGTCCTTTTTTGCAAAAATAACGACTGAAAATTGTTTGCCACAAGTTTGACTTCGCGCGCGTTAGAGTGACGACAGCTCTGCTTTGAAAAACGTGTAGCGTCGCAATCTCGTAATTTCACTATATGTATTACATGTCATTATACTTGGAAACTAATCTCGTTTGCTATAAAATATAGTTAAGATATCATCATTGCATAAATTATAACGAAAAAAGATTTTCAAAATATCATTATCAAAAATGGCGGCAAGTTGTAAATACACCCGTTCGCATTTCAGTTTTGTAAGATTAGGTAGTTAAAACTCGGTACTATTACTCCTAACTTCTCTTATATATCACAGACTAATGAGTAAACAATAATAAAATAATAAACTTATGACTTTGATATTTATAACTGTTGATTAAATTCAATAATTACTTAAAGTAAGGTATATAAAGTGCCGTGAATAATTGCTAAAATGCTAAATATTTGTGAGATAGTGTGTGTTAAAAGTTTTATTGAAGAGGATTTTTTCGTGTTCTCAAGTTTTATTTCAACGAACTGCAGAGAAAAGGTAATTATACATTATATATCTATAGTAAATTTTCAGAAAATATTTCAAGGATGCAAAAACCGTCATTATTTTTATGATACATTTAAAACTAACTACCTATATAGGTAATAAAATGACGCCGCTCGATCAAGAGGTAAAGCAGCCGGCACTACCGGCCATTTTTTATTTTTTACGCCCGGCGCGGGAGGGGTTAAAATTCCAAACAAATCTGAGAAGCTAGAACTCTTTTTTTACAGGTCCTTATCAGGACTGCAAGTTAAAATCCAATTTTAGGCGAGAACTCACAATAAAGTGCCAGTAGAGCATGTCACAAGGTATAAAAATAGAAAATTACAATTTCGTCAACTTAAAATTTCAGACAGATCTCGGAAACCAGAACGCTTTAGTTCTTAACAGATCCGTATTACAACTGTAATTTAGAACTCGATTCTAGGTGAGAACTCACTATAAAGTGCCAGCAGAGCATATCACAAGGTCTAAAAATCACAAAATGTCAAGGCCACAACCTGTTGGATCCTCTAATCTCCATCAAGGCCACAACCAGTTAGATCCACCAATCTCTGTCAAAGCAACAACCTGTCAAGGCCACAACCAATCAAGGCCGCAACCTGTCAAGGCCACAACCTGTCAAGTCCACAATTAAAACTTTCAATACTTATCAATTAATTTATCCCATTTGTTATCTTACATGCAACGGGTATGTCCTGCCCAGCTCCATTTTAGCGCGACAGATTTCTGAGCAATGACATCGACGTTTGAAATTGAACGGATTGCAGTATCCCTAATACGGTCTGTCAGGGCCACTACCTGTCGGGTCTTCAAACCCCTTTCAAGGCCACAGCCTGTCGCATTTTCCTTGAGATTTTTCTGACTCACGAGACGAACGGCGTAACGAACGAATAAACAGAAGCACAAGACTAGCGACAATGAACAATCTATATAAAAAACATTACTATATTTTCATATATCACTTGTAACATGATATCAATGTCACCAATTTTACTTAGGTATAGCTAAGTAAAATTGGTGACACTGATATCATGTTTGCATTCAAAAATTATAATTCAATTGCATAGTCTTCATAAGACTGTTCAATTAGTTCTGTCACATTAATCTACTAACGTTATACTTATCTTTTAATTTCACGAGAAATATTCTGTAGCTTGAAGTCAGGCAATATATTATCTGGTAGACGAAAACAGTTTCACCTTCTGTAGAATACCTTTCTTTGTAAAGGAAGCGGAGGCTTCCAGAACAATTTGTTGAAAACTAATTGAACGCAGTAAACCACCCGATTCGTAGAGCATGATTTACAATAATTATAGCAAGTTCGCAACAAGCTAGTACGAGGATCCAACATTATTCTAAACCAAGTTACAATTAGAATGAGACACAAGGTACTTACCGCTTGCATGTAATTCGTATATTTAGATCCATAGGTTAATTGGAAACTGAAGACTAATTTTGCTCAAAAGCAAAACATGGCGTAAGGGAAGAATCTAGATGAAGAACTAAAAGGGATCAAGACAAAAACAAAATCCTTAATCGGGTAAACTAATAATAATTATTATTTTTATAAGTTACATCAAACTTTAGGCTTTATCTGACGATGCTATAGTATGGTTTTATGCTATAGAATACCCTTCAGTGTAAAGGAAGCGGGGCCTCCAGAACAATTTGTTGAAAACTAATTGGACGGAGTAAACCACCCGAACGTGATATTCTTGCATGTAGCAGAGATAAGGATGTTGAGATGGATGTATAGGGACAAGGATAGATTAAATTAGAAATGAGTATATTTGGTGAAGTTCGAAAGTGGAAGCGGTGCAAGAAAAGCTGAAAGGAAATCGTCTAGCGTGGCATGGGCATGTGATGGAGAGAGATGAAAAGCATGTGACTACAAAGATGACGAATGCGAGAGTTGAGGGATATAAGGCAAGAAAGACCAAAGAAAAGATGGATGGATTGTGTGAAGGCATGAATGAAAAGAAAGTGAATAATCAGATGACGTCTGATAGGAAAAATGGAAGCGAAAAACATTCTGCGCCGACCCCAAGTAATATGGGAACAGGGCAGGCAAAAGAAGAAGCTATAGTATGGTCTTACCTGTTTCATTAAAGCGTCCTAAACTTAAGGGGCAACGACAATTCGTAATCAGTTCTAAAAAATAAGCTTTCAAGAAAGCGCAATCAATAAGTACACACTAATCCAGCCACAGCAGTAATAAAACGTAATTTAATCAACCAACAGCAGAGATTCACATACGCACCTCTTCACCCATCAATCACGTTACCCACATAGGGCATCGTTGTTTACTGGCCCTCTACATATACTTTACACATAGGCTTCTCATGTACAATGTTTGCCAATAGGCTTTCGATAGGTAAACAGTTACTACTGCAGTGTACAAACTTGTGGTTCAATATGTTGCACTAGACCGATAACGTCCTGTGCTCCCTACAGTATCAGACTAAACTTTAATCGCCGTGTGTCCGAAGTACTTAAAACTTTCTGACTTGCTTGTTATGTTCCACTTTTTGACAATGGCCAAACATTTTAAGAGTACGGATAATTATAACATTTTTGTAATATGGAATACCTATCTATATTTTTACAGTGAAATGTATGTAAGTTCAGACATACAAACTCAAAAAATGTAGGTACCATTTTTTTACATTAGTTAAGGCTTCAAAACTGGAATTCCACCCAAAGAATGAAGTTATTACTTAGACTTATTTAGAAACAATAAACACTCAAAAAATAGTTATATTACACATGCATAGTTTAGCCATGTGCGGTTATTACTCGCAAATGGGACAGTATAGAACAACGACGTAAGTTTTCTTTTCAGAGAAAATATCTTCTTTCAAAGATCATATTATTTTAATGATCATAACAAACTGAATCCCGTCTCTTAAAGTGAGTTAAGTATTCATCTATGTTTCACGCTCCGTTGCGCCCTCAAGACTTTATTGTTATATTAATGGACGAGCTCCAAAACTTTTATTACAATTGTTGCCCTGTCCGACTTTAATAATTAACAAAGTGAAACTTAAAAACCAAGTCTGCAACTCTTAAGCTGAGATTTATAGGCCATTTAATTTGAACGAAACTGTTACTTGTTCCTGGCTACGGAAGTATGCTGCAGCTAAAGTTAGTACTTTGTTTGAAATATTGGATTGGCAGAGGACTGAGGATCGTAACGGTCTCAAGCCACACAGTTTGTAATTGTCTTTTATAATTATATCAATGCCCTTTAGGCATTGATATAATTATATTCCATGCCTGACGTGAACGTCCCGCAGATGAGGCTTTCACTAGTGCCTACAAGAAAAGTACTAATTAGGAGTGTCCTTCTGGGCACTGCTTCCTTGTTCCTGCAGAGTTTTATCTCTCTCGGAGAGCTCTTTTTGAGCCCTACTTTCTCCTAATACCTTTAAGATTGATCGTGGTACAAGACTTTGACGGGGTTAGTGTACATTTGCACCGCTGGCGAACCGAGAAATGAGTCGTATTATAGACCCATCATAAGGTTATATATGTATTCCTCGTTTGTTATATAAAGCCACACATCCCTACCTCAAGCCCCAAATCGAATCATACAATGTAAATAAAACGAACTGTAAACGTTTTCTATCGCGGGACTATTAAAAAGGCGAAATAATTTTTATTCGATCGCGAGTGTATTTCAGCTTTCATTGTTTGGTGATTAAAACAAAAACTTTAATAAAAAACTGTTTTATTTTGACATTTTTATTATTATATTATTTTAACGTATTTACACAAACTCCAAAAGTACACAACGTGACAATAAAATCAAACATCTATCTACCTATGGTGCACGTTAAACCATTAAAATTCATAACCAGCCCAAAACTTGAATTTAATAAAACACAATTACACAACTAAGGGTTGATAACTTTCTGGAACTGCAGTAATATAATCAGGTACGTGACTAGTAGACCGACGAATTTGAACGGTAGAGACGTTTTGAAGTAGCAGACCCATTTTCTTTCTGGCATGAAACTTTTCTTTAATAGTTACTATTCGATTCAGATGTCACTTTAAAACTTACCAAATGTATTAATATACATAAACCACAAGATTCTATAGAGTAAAATTAATTGAGAAACTCATCGGAGCATCGCTTGTTTGAGCACCCTTTCACACTAAGCCACCAGAGTCTTAAACGTAGTTAGAAATGTAAGAAAGTGTCATTAGGGAGGTTTCGGTGCAAAACATAAGTTGACTAATTGCTTCAAGAACTATCGCGGTGTCGGTTACAAATTTGCGGGATTTCGGTATTCCGGCGCCGCGCGCCGCGCTGAATTTATTTAGAAATAATTCAAATGTGCCTAATAAATAACATTTGGGGAAATAATAACTTAAACCTGAGGTCGTTCTAGAGATTGGGAATACTATTGAACTGGGCTAATTGATTGCCGCGGTTAATAGTTGACCATACAGTTAATAGAGTGCGTTACCCAAACCTGAAGGATGTGTACCTAATTAAACTTTGTTAACCTTTGTTATTTATTCGTCTTTACTCAGAAGCTAGTGTGGGGACTAATAACTCGTTTAATAATGTAAATAAATCTGTCGCAACGACGAAAGTGAGCCCGGTCGGTAAATAATAATAATATAATAATATTCTTTATTGTACACCAATCGGAATTACATATAAAAATTGTGATTAACAGTTAATGCACAAAGGGCGGCCTTATCACTAAGAAGTAATTTCTTCCAGGCAACCTTTGGATGGACTGGAAACTGACGGATTTCGAAAAAGGGGTAGTGTTGGTGTGTTCAGATATTGTACATTATTAATAGGATTTTAAACGATAAATAGGTACAAAATACTGTAATTAAATAATGATACATATATTAATAAATATACTATACTTTGTTAATACTATACTTATATATATATATATATATATATATATATATATATATATTTATACATACACATACTTATAATATATAACTAAATGATTAGGAGTAAGTAAACTGTACTAATTGAGACAGGAAAAAAGAAATAGAAAATTAAAAGTTTATGACAATGTGGAGGAGAGCTGAATGGAAAGGTAGTGGTCTCTTACTAATCTTTTAAAGGCTGACAATGATTGTGCTTGCCTGATGGATATGGGCAGTGCATTCCATAGCCGAGCAGCTTGGACTGTAAACGATTTGTCATAAAAACTGCTGGAATGCATTGGCATTTCCAATCTTAATTTCACCGATGACCTCAGCGATCTCGAATGTGTGTCATTGAGGAACTTAAAGCGTTCTTTTAAGTAAGGGGGAGTAGAAGGGTTAAAGAGAATATTGTAAAGCAAAGAAAGGATGTGAGTATTCCGTCGAAGGCGAATTGGGAGCCACTTGAGCATGTTACGGAAATTTGAAACGTGATCATATTTGCGTAATCCAAATATGAATCTTATACAGCAATTTTGAAGACGCTCAAGCTTATCAAGTTGCTCCTCAGTGAGATCTAGATAACTGACATCAATACTGTGTATCATAAATACTGTTAAGTAAACTTAAAACAATTTCACTTTGTAGTCTTTCATTCGACATGTTAATTATATAGTGGGCATTTGAAACAATCCCGCGAGAAGACACCTTGTAATCGTCCAAAGTGAATTTAATTAAGTTCTTCCAAAAATATTCTTATTGAATGTACGGCGATATAAAGCTGGCATTCATCATAACATTAGACTTGTTTATAACGAGTGTGATGGTGTTGTTCGTTAGTGTCACATTCCCGCGCCAGTGACACTTGTTCGCGAAGAACGCCGCCGCTCAATTATTCATATACGCTTGTGGGTGATATTATTTTCAAACCGCGCTCGAATAAAATTATTAAAATATTTTTATGATATTCTTTGTTCTTGGAAAAGATTAGACGGAAGTGAAATAAGGAAGTTAGGTTAGTATTGATAATGGAGAGACTCTTTGCTATTCTTTCTTATAAATCTTTTCATATATGTGTTACTGTTTCGTATGTCCTGTGGGATAAGTTTTTCGGTTAGAAGAATACAAAGTCTTAGTTTACATTCACGGGATAAAGAATATATATTTCAGAAATGCTTACTGCGAACATAGCTCTGAGAAAAGTGATACGCAGTAGATAACGACCTAATCACCCTTGTTAATTAAGGCTGACCTGGGAGTGTACATTTCTGCCTACTACAGAGAAATACACAGGTTATCGTGGTATGCGAGCTTCTATGACCTTAGCTTTAGTTTAGATATAGATTTATTGATATCACATAAACTAAATTTCAATCTCAAACACCGAATGGCTACATTATGCATCCCATTATCGCGTTATACCAATGCTATCGTTCGACAACTTTTCATCGTTACCAATGAATACCAAGTAGCGTTTGACGCTAGTAGTAACACTTGGGCAACATAACATTCAGATCTTATGACCCGTCAAGTGGAAAGTAATCTGATCCTTCACATGCTTTCCCAAAAACATCGTAAATAAAAAATGAAAGCTGCCAGGTAAACAGAAAATAAAATACTAAACGTTATCAGCGTCTTATTACAGAAAGAACATTACTTCGAACCCTACCTATTAGGTTGCCAACATAAACCCAACCCTAGGATTACTTTGTATAGAAGGTATGCTATTGCTGTCATAAAACGGCAGAGGTAAGTTAGTGAAGAGACTAACGAACGAGATTTCTCCACTAGGCTTTTGCTCTAGCAGTCCTGATACGAAGGTCTCTGGTTCAAAACCCAACGCTGACCGACTTCGAGGTTATGTGCGTATTAAATTGTTCATTATCTACGACAAAACGGTGAAGAAAAACATCATGAGGCAACCTGCATGAAAAATAGTTCTGCATAATGTTATCGAAAGACATGGAAAGTCTGTAAATGTGCACTTAGCCAGTGTGGTGGAATATGGTCTAACCTGACAGCGAGAAGAAGCCAATTAATAAAATTTTAATTTTACGCAGCTATGCCCACATTATGTTTTAGTTTCTTCCGTATTACGTTAGAATTTCGGAAAATCCCTTCATAGTGCACGCTTACGCTTTCCAAAGGACATACTTGCCAAATTTCAGCTCCTTGCAGCCAATCGTTTTGGCTGTGCGTTGTCTGTCAGTCAGAAGTGTATATATATTTGTTTTAGTCTCACGCCTGTATCCCCGAAGGGGTAGGCAGAGGTGTCAATATTACACCCACATTTCGCCATGAGTTTTTAGGTTCCACGTAATACGGGGCGAGCCTATTGCCGCTACCGGGCACATCACCAGACTCCGGGCTGCTACTGAGTATTCGGTAAAACCCAGTAACACATTTGCCCGACCCGGGAATCGAACCTGGGACCTCCGATCAGCAGTCAGAAGTAGCGCAAAATTATATACACAATGATCATTACTCTAGTTGATATCAATGATAAGACGTCACTAGAGCATCATTCCTTTATTCATACAAAATCCGTAAAAAGAGATTCTTTTTAAAGAACAATGGCCATTTATGACCTGACTAAATTTTGAAACGACCGTTAATGATTCTTCGCTCAAAATATTGGCATTAAAGTTTATATTAAATTATGCGCATTACAATGTTTTTTCGAAACCGGATTATTTTAATAATAAAATACCAAGAAGCTCTTTTTTTTCTATATTTCATTTACTTGGAACGCATCCAAATCGTTTCCGACATAATCTGTGACGTGTGTTTCATTTTACACAGAACATTTCTTTTTAATCTGGAATTTCTTGGTTTTGTCTTAACAAAATAATACGGTGATTTTGTATTACAATCAGTGTTTGTTAAGATATAAAATAAATATCAATGATTGCTTCAGAAAAGATTTTTTCATGATTGATCATTTTTACAATTTGAACTATTTCATAGAACGAAACGTATTTTAATACGAGAACTATCAAACCGCGTTTGTTTACATTATTAGTTTTACCGCGGCACCGCGAATTCCTTAGTTCTTCTTATCAGATAACATAACACAATAAGGTATAGCAGTAATATTGTTGTAACTGTTTGGTAGATCGTCGCACAGTAGGATGTGTGTATGTTCATGTGATGACGCTGTTTATTTCTGCCCCTGCTGAGTACTTAGATGATGTAGTAGTAAGGGAAGATATTAAATAAAGCATAATCAGTGTTTTATTTATTCCTTTACTTTCTTCGTTTCCTATTATGAAATGTGGTTTTATTGCCATCGGCACTCCTATCAAATCAGTACAAGCTAGATCTGTCTCAAGATATTACATTTTTAGTAATGTACCTACCTACCTGGTAAGTACCTAATAGTAGTAGGATCATTTCGCCTGTTCGCGTCCATTTAGTGCAGTTGGCAAGTTTGAAGGAGAAAATAAAAATGTTCCAGCAAATTGATTCAATGAAAAATTTATGTAATGCGTTCATTATATAGTCTATTTTAATAATAACTTTCAGTTTTGTTCGAAACTTGTTATGTTTTTTTTTAAATAGACAAACTTCAAAATATGGCATTTTACCCAGTTTGCGTCCAAAAAATCCTAATTGCGTCCACCTGTGGACCAGTTCGCGTCCACCAGCTTAGTCTTAACAATATCAGCCTTATAATCCTTCATATAAGGGTGATATTGTTAAGACAATCTAAAGAAAGATTGGCTTTTAACAATTTCTACATTTAAGATTAAAGTTATAAAAAGTCTACATTATTATCATTATTAAATCACTTTATAGAAACTATAAATAATTATTTATTGTTCTCAACATCGATGGAACTTAAAATCAAAGATAAAAAAATAACGATAGGTACATGTTGTCCAATATTGAGGTCTTCGGAATAGCATAATTATTACATAATTATGTACATATTTGTCTTATCGATTTCTTCTTCTCACGAATATCACAAAACGCTTTCTTTATTTAAACATTTTTTGTATTTTTTGTTCCTTCTTCTTTCTTGTCTCCTAAGAACTCATCTTGAATAGAAAAAATATGGAATAAAAGAAATTAAATGTAATAATTCAATTTTAAACTGAGTCTTAATCAAAAATGCATTTTAAATTATAAAAAAATATATATATAGAATGTATTTATGCGATCATTTCTATTTCATGAAAATATGGACGCAATTTGCTATAATATTATCCCTTGCAGGTATAGTTTGCGTCCACTTGTGGTCGATTATTATATCAATTGTATCTTTTATTACAATCATAGTAATGTGGACGCAAATTGGTCATTACAATTGCATACTATTAATGTTAAAATAAACAAAATCCCAATTTCTCTCTCATATTTTAATCACATAAAAATAAACAACTAAAGAAATCATAAATAGACGAGTTCGCGTCCATTGTGGACGCAAAGTGGAAGTTTTATAAATTCGGTGTTGTAATTCACGTCCACCTTATTTTAATTGTTAACTATAAAAAAAACAAGCTAATTCATAATTCATACTATTCGTCTTTTCATTATTAATGTCTAGAAACAGCTATGTATCCTAAAATTCACATAAAATAATAAAAAAATTACCGTCAAACACGCCGCTACACACTATTTTTTTATTTATATCCCGCGCATCTGCACTCTTTTGTTGAACAACCGAGATTAACTATTTTTTTTAAACAGGATAGGCTGGGTGTTCAATGTTTACTGAAAGTTTGACATGCCGCTCGGTAGATGGCGTTGTACCATATTTGTGTATTTCTGAATCGCGCTATCAAGATTCTCCGCGGGCAGTATATAAGGTCTGGTTGATTCAATAAACTTTGTACTCGCTTGGGAACGTGTTTCACTTACGACACCCACTCCTAAAGGCGATTTTTGGGACTACGGTCCATTTGGTCCTTCGAGCCGGATTGTTTGACGTATTGTTTAATCCGCAATCACGAGTCGCGAAACCGGGCATCAGCAGCACTAGTGAGAGTGGTGGATCGCCATTGCAGTGCTTGTGTGTGTACAAGACGTCGCGTTGTGGCCTTGTGTGGAGGCACGGCAGTTGATGACAACAGCAGCTAGAGGGCGCTTCGGTCGAACTAGTACAATCACTGTCAATGCCGTGAGACGTTACTAATTGAATAAGGAAACGCAGCCGCGAGAGGACGCCTCTGTTACGAGAACGTATTACCTGATTGAGATGCGAGAGGGCGCCACTGGAGCTGACTGTACTGAGGCGGTGTAACTTCAAGGTCGAGACTGGTGAATGAGTGAGCAACAACATAGTGACGTGAAATAAGGTTTGGCAGAATAAACTGTGAGTACTTTTAAATTATTTATAAAGTTGTGGTATCTAGTGAAGAAAAATTTCAAAGTGTTTGGGACTTGTAAAAATTAGAGATAGTTTGTAGCTTAGAATAATTTTGTAGTGAGTAGTGTAGACTTAGAAAATTTAAGTAAAAAGTGTTCAGACGACGAATCTATACCCGATTTTTTTCTAAGTTGATATAATCTAAAACACTTGTAAAATTTCAAGTATCATCATTGACTTAGAATATTTTGCGTAATTTTGTAACTTGTTTGCTTTGCTTGGTTTATTAGAATCATAGAAGTTTGGGTTTGTTTGATCGTAGTTTATAATTTATTTAGTTTGTAGCTGGAATAGTAATTTTCAATCATGGAATCTTTAGTAAAATTACAATTAGATAGTAGAAGCATAATTGAAAAAGGTAGAAATAATTTCAAAAAATCACCTAAGGATAGATTAACACAATCATACATTGATACAAGATTGGAAACATTAGAAAATCAATGGGATCAATTTACACAAACACACAGAAAAATTATAGAATCAGCTACAGTAACAGACATGAAAAATGCATATTTTGTGAATGAAATCTACGATAAAACTGAAGATATTTACATTAACTATAAATCAGATTTAAAGGAATTAAAAATTAAGCCTAGCACTAGTAAACAAACAGAAACAAAAAGTTACAATGTAAAATTGCCTAAAATTAGTTTACCCACATTTTCGGGACAATATACTGAGTGGAGCACATTCCGTGACTTATTTTTATCTCTCATTGATAAAAACGACGCAATTGACGATGTCCAAAAGCTTCACTATTTAAAGGCTCATCTTGTTGGCGAAGCAGAACAATTGCTGCGACACACTCCTGTTACCGCGTCTAATTATAAAGAATGCTGGTCAGTTTTAACAAGGCGTTATGATAACAAGAAATTCTTATCAAATTGCATGTTAAAGCGCTTTGTTAATCAACCACAAGTAAAGGAGTCGTCGGCATCGATAAAAAATCTTTTGGACACCACAGTGGACTATCTTCATGGGTTGCGTACGCTGGGAATTGATGTGAGCTCTTGGGATGTGATGATAATATTTATAATTAGCGCGAAGTTAGATGTTGTGTCACGAAAATTGTGGGAAGGAGAAATTAGTTCATCAGATGATTTGCCTACCTTTCAAGAGTTTAAGCAGTTTTTAGAGTCTAGATTCCGTTCGTTAGAGAATATAGATAATAAGCCAAATAAACCACTTGTCACATCAAATAATCGTAATAACACTGCCAAATCGTTTCATGTCTCTTCACAAACTTGTGTCTTATGTTCTGAAAACCACAAGTTGTGTCATTGTAAAGAATTCGCAAAGAAAGATTGTGACGACCGTCGTGAGTTTGTCCGAGCAAATAACTTATGTTTCAATTGTCTATGTAAAAATCACTCAGTTTACTTTTGCCGCCAGTCAACCAAATGCCAAATCTGTAAGAAGAAACATCACACATTGCTACATCCCAAAACGATATCTAAGGCTACTGAACCTGATAGTTCAGCAGATAAGAATGTTGTAGGCGTAGCGACTACTGCTTCTACTTCTTCTTATCAAAGCGAGTGTACCACTAATGTCTGTTGCTTTGCAGATGTTCGCAGCCAAGGTTTGTTAGCGACAGCCTTGGTAAACGTCGAGTCTAAGACTGGCACTGCTGTAGTTTTACGAGCTCTGATGGATCAGGGTTCGCAGGTCTCTTTCATTACAGAGTCCGCAGTGCAGTTGCTCGGCCTTAGGAAGACACCTGCTCGCACTGACATTCTTCGACTAGGCGATGATGAGGGATCGTCGATACCCTCTCGGTGGATAGTCAGATTTAAACTTCAATCACGCTTAGATCCCACTTTTGTTTTAGAGGTCGATGCTTATGTTTTGAACAGATTAACAGCACGCCTCCCTGAAAGAAAGATTGTGCAAGTACTGTCAACATTTTCATCCTTCGCGCTTGCAGATCCGACATTCGATACTCCTGGTAAGATTGACTTACTTTTGAGTACTCGCATAGTCGGTGAAGTGCTGTTGGAAGGTTTAGTGAAGGGTCCGCCGGGCACACCCGTCGCAGAAAACACTAGGCTGGGCTGGATTTTATCTGGTAACGTAGCCGATAAAATCCAGAATGTATCGTTGACACCAAGGGCCGTATGTTGCCATGCCATTGCAAATACAGATGTGAATGAGCTATTACGAAGATTTTGGGAGCTAGAGTCCGACCGGTCTTCAGTTCGCAAGGTTAGTTTAACTGAAGAGGAACAACGTTGCGAAGAACTTTACTCAGCGACAACTCGCAGAGATGATACTGGTCGATACATAGTCAAGCTGCCTTTTAAGCACGCTGATCCCAAATCTAAGTATGGTAGATCTGAAATCATAGCTCAAAAAAGATTTCACATGCTGGAACGAAAGCTTTTGAAAAACCCTTCACTCAGGACGCAATACAGTAGTGTCATTAAAGAATACCTGCAACTGGGACATGCAGAGGTTGTTCCTGAGTCGGAGAGAGATACCAATGCTGTCTATTTACCGCATCACGCAGTAGTGAGAAACGACAAAACCACTACGAAACTCAGGGTAGTTTTTGACGCTTCATGTTCGGGTTGTAACGGAATTTCGTTAAATGAAGACTTAATAGTGGGTCCTACGTTGCAACCTGATTTGCGACAAACTATTATGCGATGGCGCTGCTATCCAATAAGTTTGGTCGCCGACATCATCAAAATGTATCGCCAGGTGAGAATTTCCAAGGATGATGTCGATTATCAACGTATTTTGTGGCGTGACAATCCTGAGTCTGAATTACAGCACCTGCGATTGACACGAGTCACTTTTGGTACATCGTCGGCTCCATACCTCGCGGTGCGCTCCCTACAACAAGTAGCTCGTGACCAGGGAAAGGACTTTCCTTTAGCGGCTAGCCGTGTGCTCAGCGATTTTTATGTCGACGATTTGTTGACCGGTTGCGAAAGCGTCTCTGAAGGCGAAGAAATCTATCGCCAAATGAATGAGTTACTCAGTCGCGGAGGTTTCCAGCTCCAGAAGTGGTCAAGTAGTAACATAGAACTAGTAAAAGGGATAACGAAGGGGACAGTAGAGATGAAGGAAGATGTAGAGTTTAATGTAGAAAATAATATTATGAAAATTTTGGGATTGACCTGGGATCGAAAATCGGATCGTTTTAAATACACTGTCCATCTTCCCCAACTGGAAACACCCGTGACTAAGCGTAGGCTCATATCGGACATCGCTCGATTATTTGATCCTCTTGGTTGGATCGCTCCGGTTATAACCAAAGCCAAGGTGCTTATTCAGCGTGTGTGGCTATCTGGTATTGGTTGGGATGATGAGCTCCCCGACAGTATACTCAAGGATTGGCTTAGTTATAGGAATAGTCTTCACAACCTTAGTGCTTTCCATTTGCCGAGGTGGGTAAATTCAAGTCGTAATGACACTATTGAGTTGCAAGGGTTCTGTGACGCATCCAGTATGGCTTATGCAGCTGTAGTTTATTTAAGGTGTGTAGATTCCAATGGAATAGTTCATGTCAGTTTATTGGCATCTAAAACCAAGGTAGCTCCAGTCAAGGTGGTTTCCATACCACGCTTGGAATTATGCGGCGCGGTGCTGCTCTCAAAACTTATTTCAGAAGTTTCGGGCGCCTTGGGTGTAGCCAAAGAAAATGTTCATGCCTGGACTGACTCCTCAGTGGTTCTCGCCTGGCTGAGTAGCCACCCTAGCCGTTGGAATACGTTCGTGGGCAACAGAGTTTCGGAAATTCTCTCAACAATGGAGAATACCCAATGGTGTCATATCCAGTCTAAGGATAATCCTGCAGACTGTGCGTCTCAAGGTATGAACTCGTCAGAATTTGTTGACTTTGAGTTGTGGAAAGAAGGTCCTACATGGTTAACAAATAAAAATATAAATTATAACAAATCAAGTATAGGAGAAACTAATTTAGAAGAAAGGAAATCAAAGTTAGTATTTAATGTCGTAATTAATGAGAATAAAGATAATAGTATAATAACAAAATTTTCATCACTTAAAAGATTAATTAGAGTCATAGCCATTTGTAGGAGATTTTTAAAATTAAAAAATAAAAGTAAAGATAGAGGTGGTATTATAAGCTTTTCAGAAATTAACGAAGCACTTTATACTTGTGTTAAACTTTGTCAAAGAGAATATTTTAAGGAGGACATAGAAAGTCTACAAAAAACTGGCCAAGTTGAAAGAAAAAGTAAACTTATCTCTCTCAGTCCTTATCTAGATCACAACCATATCCTAAGAGTAGGCGGTAGACTACAGCGTGCTCATCTTCATGACGATATGAGACACCCTATTATCATACCTTACAAGTCTCATTTTACGACACTGTTGATAGGCGATGCTCATGAACGTACGCTGCACGGTGGACCACAGCTATTGTTAAATTATTTGCGAAGCCAATATTGGATCGTTAATGCTCGGAATGCAGTTAGAGGTTATGTACGGAAATGTGTACGTTGCATTAGATATTCTGCACGTGGTATTCCACCGCTAATGGGGCAGTTACCATCCACCAGAGTTAATGCTTGCCGACCTTTCTACCGAAGTGGCGTGGACTATGCAGGTCCTATCAGCGTTAGACCCACAAGAGGGCGCGGTTATCACTCCACTAAAGGATATATCTGCCTTTTTGTATGCATGGCTACTCAGGCCATACATCTAGAAATGGTGAGTGACATGACGTCACTAGCCTTTTTAGCATCCTTTAAGCGCTTTGTATCCCGTCGTGGTCATTGCGGAGAGCTCTGGAGTGATAACGGCACTACTTTTGTGGGGTCTAATAAAGAGCTAAAAACTCTTTTCTGCCACGAAAGGTCTGGTGTAGCATCTGACATCGCTGACTGGTTGGCAACCAACGGGACTGAGTGGCACTTCATTCCACCCCACTCTCCAAATTTTGGAGGGATTTGGGAAGCTAGAGTGAAGTCCACGAAACACCATCTAAAGCGGGTGATAGGTACTAGCACCCTTACGTTTGAAGAGGTGATGACAGTTCTTGCACAAATTGAGGCTTGTCTCAATTCTAGGCCAATCTCTGCACTGAGCAACAGTCCTGACGACCCGTCCCCTCTAACTCCTGGGCATTTCTTAGTAAGTGAGGCTTTGCTGCTCGTACCAGAAGCCAACTTCGAGAATTCCAACATTAGCTCGCTGAAGAGATGGCATTTGACACAACGCATGGTTCAGGATTTTTGGCGCAGATGGTCCTGTGAATATCTGGTGCAGTTCCACCACAGATACAAGTGGTCACACCAAACTCCCGAACCAAACGTAGGAAGTGTGGTGCTGGTAATGGAAGACGATTTACCTCCGACAAGGTGGCTTTATGGCCTCATTGTTGAAAAACACACGGGCTCGGACAAGGTCACGAGGGTTGTTTCTTTGCGCTGTAAGGGATCCATAATAAAGAGACCGGTCTCTAAGTTCATTATTCTACCGGTCACTGAGTAATTACATTGTCGATATTGGTATATTAGTTGCATTATTTTGTGTTCAAACTGTTTTATATCGTGTATTTGTAGTTTAAGCAGATTTAGTTAAGTTTGTTAAGATAAAGTACATACAGTCCATTAGCTCTGATAACGTCCATCAGTTAGTTGTTCGCCATACGTTTTCTCATGGTGGGCGGTTATCTATTTGTATTTTTTGTAATCAGATCCTTTGTTTATTGTTATGTCCATTCTGTCCATGGTAGGCGGAATGTTCAATGTTTACTGAAAGTCTGACATGCCGCTCGGTAGATGGCGTTGTACCATATTTGTGTATTTCTGAATCGCGCTATCAAGATTCTCCGCGGGCAGTATATAAGGTCTGGTTGATTCAATAAACTTTGTACTCGCTTGGGAACGTGTTTCACTTACGACACCCACTCCTAAAGGCGATTTTTGGGACTACGGTCCATTGGGCGCACGGAACTTTTGTCTATTTGTGCGTGTCTCTTATACGTCGAGGTATTGGCGATACTGACTTTTCATTTTATTAGTGTGTTAGTATACTTATTTCCGAGCATTTTTAAAGGGAGGTCCGCAAAATGGACGCGAATAGGGGGGGTGGACGCGAACAGGCGAAATGACCCTAGTAACTTGTGTTTATACAGATCAGTTTTTTTACTAAACACAAAAGTAAAAGTAGGTAATATATTGGTAGATTTAATTGAAATAGCAAGCAAATCTGGTTGTTAAAACAACACGTACAAATGCAGTAAAATACAAGTGCAGACTTATATTTTGCTATGTTGCTCTGCTTTTTAAAAATATTTCCATTTCAGTATTAGATTGATAGCCTGTAGAGTGACCAATTCACGCATACATCTTTCATGGTCGCGTGATTTGGAAGTCAGGTCTTGGCATGTATGGACAATGACCAATGTTCTTTCATTGTGTCGGATATGACTAGTTGGAAACATACCTATTCCACAGTAACCACATAGTAAAGCCGACTAGTAGTGCAACAACCAAATAATAAGCTGGTAAATGCATACTACAATGCTGTACGATTAATAAAGCTGAAAGCACATGAAACCGCAGGATAACGCTAGTAAAGTTCTTAAATAACATAACGACTTTCGTTTGCAATATACAGTCTATGTAATATTATTATGTAACAGTTCTACTTTTTAATGAGCATAGTTGCAATTGGTGCTCGTAATACAACACCAATTACATATTTATGATTTTTACAATCCTGTTCGACTAGTTATGAAAAATAAAAATATTTGTAACATTTGCCAATTACATACTTTGTGTGGTATTTTCTCATAATTGGCTGTTTATTTATTCATGGCTTCCTAATAGCATGTTCTCACTAATGTAGCAATTGTAGGTTAACAATAAAATAAATTAGCAATATGTGGTTAACAACAACAACATACATGATAACATTTATAGGCTTATTAGCAGAGAGTGTAATTCAAAATGTATCTGGAAGAAGTTGTAATAATTATGTTCTTGATAAGTTAGTATGGTAGAACTTTTTTTTTTGGTGTCGGCTTGGAAAATCCTCATGGAGTGCCTCCGCCCTGGGGGAAGGGCGAAGGGGAATGTCAGACTCTTACTGACTAAAAACCAACCCGTGTTCCTCATGTACCCGTGTCTCAGAGGGTCGGGTATCACCGAAGCATTCCACGCTACCCCCGACGGGTATTGGCCCGCCAGATGGTCAGTCGGGCCCCGAACAAAACCCCTTTGGCGACGGATGAAGGTGTTGTGCTCCGCCGCCAAAACACCCAGCGGCCGCAGAGGATAGGGAGGACGGCAACCTGGCAACACCGCATCTCCGCTTCCTCTGCGGCCCCACCGCGACGCAACAATGGTGCGCCCCCATTTGGTCGCGGGAGATAACGCAACACCGACACGCCTCTCCTCCCGCGACCGCGCCCGACTGCGAGGGACAGACAGAACTGTCCCCCGCACCCGCACCTTTGGACGCGTCCTGCGCAGGCCCCTCCAAGCCCACGCGGAGCGTCCACTCCCGGGATCTCGGGTGTCCAAGCCACGGTTACTGAGCCCCCCCACCACGACAAGGTGGAGATCCCATAAGGGGGGTAGTATAATAGAACCTACATACAAAACGCACCACATCATACGACACAACATTCCATAGTGTTACATGTCGACGTTGCGTCGTGTCGTGGAAATCTACTATTTGCATAATACTAAACATAGTGTTGTGATTTTTATGATGCGGTCTCTAGTTTTGCATGTCAAACGGGATAATCGAGCAGCACGTCGATTCTGTAAAATTCAAACAACAACTCGCATGTCACGTAGCTATTCGCTCTCACTTAGCATAAGGTTCAAAATAACCTTGATTTTGAGTGCGAAGTGAGCGTCGAAGTGACAGAGGAATTACCTTATAGAATGCCACTTTTTACGTCATCTCATACTTTATCTGTCAAAATCTCGAGGTCAATTTAGTTCAACTCGCAAATACGCTCGCAAGAGTAGCGCTAGCGTAGATTCGAATTATCAACCGAGTTTTAGAATGACAATCAAGAAACTCACAGCGGATTCAGATTCAAAGTTTAAAATGAAGTCTTACAGAATCACACTGCTGATACTGCTCTGGTCTTGCACCCTCATGTAACAAACCAAGTAGAATAAGTGTTTATGCCAATACCTTATTTATAATTTAGATCATTTTCCTATACGTGAACTTCTCATCAAACAAAAAGTACTTTCAAGGCCTTTTCGTAAAAATTATTAGTTATATAAAGGCGTTGCAAAAATAATCCGTCAGCGGCCTCGTGAGGCTCTACCACCTGGAATCTGAATCCACTATCGCCTCTGCTGATCAATATAATCTCAGTGTCTGCGCCACAATCAAATTAGCCAAAATATGTAATTAAATTTAATATATTTATGGACAGAAAGCCATTTACTCAAACACGCACAAAATAAAAACAAAATTCACTCAACAATTCACTCAAATTCATTCTTTTAACACGCGATAACCAATCTTTTTCCGCCTCCTACCCTCCCTACTTCAATTTAGTGTCCTTCAAAAATTGCTCCTCGCAACTTGTGCGTTCGCGCAACTCGCTCCGCTTAATCAAAGAATTTAAAAGTGCTGTGCATGTGAAACTGATCTTGTGTGTGGCTTACCAGCTTCTAAGACCTTGGAAGACAACACTGCTGCGCTTCAAGCTATCGAGGAAAACACCCTAATCAAGCTCCATTAATCCGCTCCAAATCATAAGTTCTCCAAGCCTTATCCTATCATATTTGCGCCCACACTCAGCAAGAAATGATGAGAGCCTCAAAAAAATTTAACATCATACGTCAAAGACATGCCGCAAGTATCCTCGCAGTAGCTCAGGCCGCTCCTGGCCGTCTCAAATGTGCGCAGTCCCAGAATCTCTTACTACAGCGAGTTTGCACCAACAAATCCCATTGTATCATCAGCATTACGAGCTGTTGCGGATTACCTACTGTGCCTTTAAAATGTAAAAAAACGTGTCATTCTTTAGAATATGAAACAAAGGTTTTAGTAGAACGCTGAACGCAAACAATTTCAGTATCATACTAAATCTTTATGGGTGCATTGATAGTTGCTAGAATTTCTACTACGAATAGAACATTCCTGGAATCTATTGATATGCTTCTAAAGATCATCTATTTGTTGACCCAAAGCTATCATTTAATAAAGCTGCATATGGACTAAACCGTTATTTATTCATTGACTACATGTTTACCAGTGATTATACAGACTATTTTGGTTGCGCGTCAGGGCTATGTTAAGTGATGGAGAGTTGGTTTGTATGCTCATTAAATATACTTAACTACAGTCCAATCCAATTTGTTTATAATAGGTATGGTAGGATATTACAAATTAGAGGTAAGGCGTGAGGTAGCACTAGCTACATATCTGTTTAAAGTTCTACGTGGTAGAACACAACACGCGGCCATGTTATCGCAGCTAACCCTGTGTGTACCAAACGATTATGCGCGGCGACGACGGAGACCGCAGCTGTTGGTGGTACCATGCGCGCGTACTAACCTCCTACAACAGACACCATTAACGCGTGCGTTACGCACGTTGAATTTAGTAGCTGAGCGTATAGACATATTTGCATGCCCACTGAGCGATTTCATCAGGATAACGTATTGCGTAACTAGTTCTTATGTTTGATTATTACATTAATGGTTTTGTTTTTGTCTTTCTTTGTCCTACGTTTGTCGCATTAGGTTAAGATATCTGTAATGGTAGACGTATGTATGTGTATATAATAAATAAATAAATAAATAAATAAAAAACTTGTCAGTTCTACAATACCGACTGTTTAAAAGGAGAAGTCAGACGTCCCATATCAACAATAATTTGTGCCACTTTGCTTCGAAACTATACTTACCAAGATATATCTATACATATAAATAAGATTGGAGTGTCTGTTTGTAATAATAAAATAATTGCTTTTTAGGGTTCCGTAGTCAACAAGGAACCCTTATAGTTTCGTCATGTCCGTCCGTCTGTCCGTCCGCAGCCTAGCTCAAAGACGCCTGGTGCTAGAAAGCTGATATTTGACATGAATATAGACAAACAATATTGCAACAAAACTGTAGAATAAAATTTAGGAAAATATTTTTTTTAAGGGTATCTCCCCTACATATATAGTGGGATTGAATTTTTTTTTGGTTGAGTACCCCATTGTGTGGGGTATCATTGGATAGGTATTAAAAAATATTATTAGTTTGCTCAAATCATTTTTCGATCAAGTGATTGGTTTGTCAAATATCAAGCTTTGATATGAAAAAAATTGTTAGACTCAAGTGTCCCCCCCCCTCTGCCGGCTAAACTATTAATTTGGAAGAGGTGAAAAAAATCACAAATGTAGTACATATAACGAATTTAAAAGGAAAACTATGACGGCTAAGTAGACATCACTAGTTTACGAGTAATCGTCGGTTAACTTATAAATACCAATTTCTGTGAGTTTACATTGGGAGCGCTGGCTTAATCTTAAAGATGCCCGTTTTTAGTCCCATGTGAAACAGAAGTTATTATCAATAATGACCATTATGGGCAACTACGGAACCCTACATTGCGCGTGGCCCGACACGCACTTGGCCGGTTTTTTTAGTAAATGCATATGGATGTTTACACGGTAGGTACATATTATACCGAAATTTTTTACAATTTTTGTCTGTCTGTCTGTCTGTCTGATTGTTTTCGCTAATCTCTGGAACGGCTGAACCGAGTTTGAAAGGACTTCACTGGCGGATAGCTGATGTAGCAAGAAGTAACTTAGGCTATAAATTAATCGGGTGCGCGAAGTAGTTTCCTCGGGACGCGAGTGAAACCGCGGGAAACATTTAGTATAAAATATAAGTATTAGTATCCTAAACGTAGCCTAGTCTTGATCTAAGATCCAGCTAACGTAAAGCCGACATCATACAATAACTCGTCTGACTTTATCAATAAATCAAATCAAAATCCTTTTTTCATTTAAATCACAAAGTGACACTTATGAACGTCAAATTTAAAAAAATAATTACTTAAAGCTTCTACATTTACATTTACTGCCACGTTCGCAAAGCAAGGGCGTAGAACCATGAGAAAGAACGGGCAATAAAACTCAAGGTCACTCTTCTTCATCGCCAGGTTTTGCATAATACATAAAAAAATAAATTTTGTAAGGTGCTGCAACTGTTACACCTTCTATGTCATTTGTATATATTTACTCTACTTAATACTCAAGCATAATCTAGTAAAATTTTGATGTTCATTTAATTAGCCTCCGGAAAATAGACATGGTGAAACAGGAGCATCCACTTACATTAAGTACCTAATAATGCAGGCAATCCGCACAAATGTTCAGAACCATGATAGAAATGATACAGATTAATATTAAAAATGTAATACCAGCCCGTAAGACCGACATCGACCAGTCATCGCAAGTAGCACCCATTCACGAGTATGACGCATGGGCCAGCCATCATCCCTAATATAAGACCCAGTAGTCTTAGAGCACCTAAAATTACGTTACATAAATACTAGGACCTACGCATATAAATCACTGAAATGGTAAGCATGTGATATGTTACAGCTATATTTCAAACGTTGTACAGTTACGACCATTTAGTTAAATCAATTTGAGAGTAATTATGGACACACCCTCTTTACTAACGTAGTAAATATTATTTTAATTTATCTGTCTATCCTATTTGGTTTCGTGTCAATATAATTGCGTATAATATTTGTTGTGCGAGCTGCCTAGTCGGGACAAAGTATAATTTGGCTCAATTTTAGTAAATTTACTCAATTTTAAATTTTAGTAAATAATATTTAAATAGACGTAAAACTAAAACAGTATCACATAATTCCAGGAATTCCCGCAGATCCTTCAACGTTTTGCCTAATAAGCTTGGAAATACGTAGGTAGTAGCGATTTCAATATAACGCATCTTTGTTCTACGTCGGGATGTTAATTAAGTTCTGCTATCACATAATCCCTGGAGCATAGAGCTTCTACTAGGAAACGTTCGGCGTCTGCTTCACAGCGGCATTTCTGTGTTCATATTTTCCACTAGCTGAGCACACGGCTTCACCTGTGTAATCAGTAAGATTTCAAAATATAATACAGCGCGTTTCTTGAATTAGTTGTGTTGTTCTGGAAGAGTCAGATGCAGGCAAAATGAGAGACAGTCATAGTTATTTTCGCATTTTTGTTGGAACAGGAGATTATACTTTGTAAATTTAAATATAAATGCATATACCAAACATACAACAACACAGTATTCATAGTTGTACAAACTTTTTGTTTCAGTTTAATCACTTTGTTAAAGCATTACGAGACTTCAAAATCTTTTGCTTAGCGATATGTATGTGACTGTCCCTATCTTACCTCTACTTTTAAATTATCCTATACTCTTGTCATTTTTATTATCCTTGGCACAGCTTATATTTCTAAAATCATAAGAAACTATATTACAGTCATTTATATGTAAATATCGCTTCATGATTATCCAAGACCCCTGCAGTATAATAGAGGGTTTAACTGAACAAGCAACATTCCACAAACTGTGCTATTACTATTTTGATTGTTCACCTAGATTGTAATTTTAAGGTTATACAATAATTGTTTATGTGCCCGTGAGGCTTAAAATTGCATCGCTTTTAATCTTACTGGGATAACATGGTAAATGATATAAATAGATGAATAGTCGTTTTTAAGCGCTATTATGCAAATAGCTTCCTTGGCCTACCGTTTAAATCCGCTGAAACACTAACATATTGGTTTATTTTACGGTACCCGATGACATCCGTTTTAAATATTTAAAACATTGGGAAATGTGTGGATGCAATCTCTGAAGATATTATGCTGTCAATTCGTCTATCAGTGAATTGTAATTTAACGATTGAGTGATTATACAATATACATACATAATAAACTCTTGATTGAATATTTGAACTGAAATAAGGCGTCCTAAAATAACCTTAGGTCAATCTAATCATAGTAACAAACTCTGATTACTTAGAATATCAATTTCAAATGGATATTGAAAACGTGTTACCTACACGTTTTCAAAAAAGAATTTATAAAACTACTAGCTTTTGTGTGCATAGGGTGCATAGGGTTCCCACCAAGAACTTAGGGTCCCAAGCCAACCTCACCTGCAAGTGGTGCACCTGCCGATCAACGGACGAGGCTCTGGCAAACAAAATGTCCCAACAAGCGGCAATAGGCTCGCCACCTATTACGTGGGATCAAAACACTGGCGAAAAGTGGGCGTTTAATATGCCTCTGCCTACCCCTTCGGGGAAACAGGCGTGAGTCTATGTATGTATGTATGTACTAGCTTTTGCCCGCGGCTTCGCTCGCGTAAATTCAGGGTTCTCTAGTTATAGTATATCACCTATGTTCGGGGTAACACAAATCACATTTATTGGGCGGGTACTTCTATAATTGTCGTTTAAACTATTTATGAAATATAACTGCAAAAAGTATATGCACATACAAACTACTTAGTACTAAGACTTAGTAGTACTCAAAATGTTATCCGGTATCAGTCTCGTTTCGCTAGAGTGGCCAATATGGCGACTGCGATTTGTCTGTCAGAACCATTAGTCAGGTAAGGTTTCAATCGAGTCTACCGTACCCCTTGACGAAATTATTAATATAGATTTGACACTGCAATGGTAGCGCTGTGAGTCGGTACCAATGTAAAACATTCCAAAATCAACAACTACTTATAAACTAAAAATTAACCTAAAAACATTATCCACATTCTCAAGTCCCCTTGAACACACACAAAAAATATAATTAGGTATCTAAAGATATGAGTTCAATAATAATTATATTTACACCATAGTACATGGACCGCGGCAATCAATTAGCCCAAGTCAATAGAATTCCCAATCTCTAGAACGACTTCAGGTTTAAGTTATTATTTCCCCAAATGTTATTTATTGGGGACATTTGAATTATTTCTAAATAAATTCAGCGCGGCGCCGGAATACCGCAATCCCGCAAATTTGTAACCGTCACCTCCATAGTTCTTGAAGCAATTAGTCAACTTATGTTTTGCACCGAAACCTCCCTAATGACACTTTCTTACATTTCTAACTACGTTTAAGACTGGTGGCTTAATGTGAAAGGATGAAAACAAGCGATGTTCCGACGAGTTTCTCAATTAATTTTACTCTATATAATCTTGTGGTTTATGTATATTAATAAATTTGGTAAACTTCTGAACCGAATAGTAACTATTGAAGCAAAGTTTCATGCCAGAAAGAAAATGGGTCAGCTACTACAAAACGATCTTATCAATTGTATGGAGTGTATTTTCGACCAAAAGTTGGCAATACAAAGGGTTGTTAAAATGCCTACGCTCCATCGAACCTTTCCTACCAAAATCAATTTCACATTGTGAGTTACAAATTCAGCTGACCAACTACAAATTCATATCCATGTTTCATAACATGAAAGAGAAGACATTATTAAATCCCATTACCCATTTCCGAGTGACACGTCGTAATGTGAGTTTTATATCAAATGGTATTATAGTACGGGGCTTTAGAGTATGATTAATGAACTTTTTATAGGACCAAGTTAGGGCCCACCGCGCCAAATCTATACCGACATTAACGATTCAAAAGCCTATGTAAGGTTGTGTTTCCAGTAAATATATGCAAGGCGCTCAGTGCAAGGGATACTAAAGGTGCTTTTCCATTACTGATGTGTTTTGGAGCTATAGTTCGAGGATGTGAAAGTTAAGCTGCGAAAACTTGAGACTTTTTCCACTGATGCCTATCTATGTAGCGGGGACAGATAGCATTGCGCCAAAGCTGCAGCATGCATAGCTCAAGCTGTGCATGCTGCACAGTCGGTAAGGTAGCAAACGTGCATAGCACACATTCTTTACACACATCCCTAACATACATCCATCATCAGCTTTTTATACTGTCCCACTACTGGGCACGGGCCTCTTCTCACTATGAGAAGGGTAAGGCCATGGTCAAGTGCGGGTTGGCAGACTTCACATGTCTTTCGAGAACATTATGGAGAACTCTCAGACATGCAGGTTTCCTCACGATGTTTTCCTTCACCGATTAGCAAGCGATAATTAATAATTTAATACGCATTTAACACCGAAAAGTCATTGGTGCGTGCCGTGAATTCGAGCCAAAGACCCTCTGCATAGCAGTCTGTCGGTCCCTCCACTCAGCTATCGCTGCTACACACACATCCATGCGTAGCAATAATTCGCAACAAGCGACCTTTGACCCTGTGTAATTTTTTTGCCATGGGTCTGATCGATGAAGACTTTTTACATTTTATGCATAATGGTGTTTTGAAAACTCCTACAAATAAATTTTTAGCTGTGTGCGAATTATTGTAACTGAGGTTACAATAATTCGCACACAGCTGAAAATGTATTCAAATTAGACCAAAAAACAAGGGTGAGGTGAGCCTCACCCTTGTTTTTTGGTCTAATTTGACCGGACTAATATGGTAGATTTTGTTTTCATAGTAGGTAGGTATATTGACATCTATCCTAAAATAACAGCATTTATGTAGGTACGCCTACAATTATTTTAAATATGATTGCTTGTTCACCTATTCTCCTTAAAATAGCATTTATACTTCTGCATATGACATCATTAAACTCCATCGATCAATCAACTCAATATAAAATTATAAATTCCAAACACAAATATCGTCAGACCGTACTATCACTCAAACTTACCCGTAATCACGAACAGTAGGTAAACACGGACCTTCCTCAAACTGCTGTCAACAGAATCTATTAACATGCACAGGTTGTGTATGAGTATGTATGTATTGTATGAGTTCAATGTTGTTGATATCATACATTGTGCAGTGCCCCGTTCCCATACAATACCACTTGACGGGCAACGTCTATAACATGTTATTGTTATCCAGATAACTAGTTTGTAACTAGTTTTTAGCCAAAATATACATATGCCTGGTTAGAATATGGTTGTACAAAATAGCCCGTTTTCAGTAGGTAACTCGTATATTCTTGGATTAGTAGCATCAACTATG
Source organism: Euclidia mi (assembly GCA_944739405.2). Classification (NCBI taxonomy): domain Eukaryota; kingdom Metazoa; phylum Arthropoda; class Insecta; order Lepidoptera; family Erebidae; genus Euclidia; species Euclidia mi. Next base: position 24,908,736 of record OX123202.2, read on the forward strand.
AGCATTATTAAAATATATGCTGCGTTTAAGGCGGTTGTCAAATTTTTAATAAGTAATAAGCAGATTCAAAATCCTTCTTCTGTCCAACTAAACAAAACTAAGATCCCACTAATTAAATTATCACCTGCACAGTGTTATAAAGATCAATAAAGAAATATTGCTACTAAGTATTATTAAATGAACAAATACCTACCTACAGCAACAGTTCAAAATTAAACGATTCATTAACTAATTTCTGTCAAATTGCTCCGGCTCACAACAGCATAATACTTACAATCAAATATAGCCAATATTACTGGCGCGTTTTGCTAAATTAAATCACTACCGATCGCGCTTGTGTAAACAAAACCATATATTCCAAGCACCGTAGATACGTTAACGTAAATGAAAACTAAACGTAAGCTGTTGCCAATTTGTACGAAATCTTTGGCCAACAAAAAGAAACGATTCCACCGCCCAGATTCCGACAGTTTTAATTAGCAATGGAAAAATCTTTGGTAGGCGGTACGAAACAAAACTAAGCCTTATTTTTCTTTCACTTTCCTTCTGGTACAAAATAATGCAATAAATTAGTATTTCGGTTACATCCGACAAAGTAAAGGAAAATTATAGATACTCTTCTGTAAATTCTTGGTTCAAACGCGATCGACAATACGGCGTTTTACCCAAGGGATATGTCACACCGATAGTGACAACGCCTTCAAGCATAAAATGTACAATTTAAAGCACTTGATTTAAAGCCTTAATTAATAAGCAAAGGAAATATTTCGGTTTATGCTAATCATGTGGGTTTGTCCTTCCAGCTCCCTATTTCAACCGCATGACAAAAAGAAAGTAGAAATTGTGTAATACGTCACAAGCTCATCAATAAAGATTTACTCAAAGCCAAACCAAATTAAACCGTTTACTCCCCCGAGGTTGGCCGCGTCGCGTTTCTTAAATACCGCGTTACTCAAATTAAAAAAGGTATTATGAAGTTAATTTTGACCGAATTCTAAAACGAGCTTTCGTCGTAACACCGTGATTCTTCGAGGCTCCTCATTTGAATTTATGCATAACCATAATAATGTATGTAATAATCATAAGTATACAGTTAATGTTTAATTGTAGGAATAGGTGATACTCTGATATTGTTATTGCAGTGTTATGTTATGAGTCTGTTCAATTTATATATTTAAAAAAAATATTTTATACGTGAGGACTTGTAATTGGCTTACTGATTTCCTTACTACTCTTTTTGTTTTCATTGTTTAGCTGTAAGTCTTCCATGTTATGTCCATATTCCATGTGATTAGGTGTACAAAGTGAAATAAGTTAAATATTTACATGCTGATGTGCTCGCAAATATTTGCCGAATATTAAACGTAAATAAAGATTTAGATTTTTGACAAAATTAATTTTCTAGTCATTATCCGGCCGATGAGGGTTAAGATATCAGCCGGTTTACAGAACTATATTAATCTTTTTTCACAAATTATATTTTAAGGTATAAATCATAATTCACCAATTAAGAATAGCTTTGCAGTGTCACGATCACTAGGTTTGAGACTATATGATTTAATACTGCAAGAGTTATGGCGTTCTGAAAAAGATATACAGTATTCCTGTTTCTTATCAACATTTTAATGTACATATTTACGTATGTGATATATTTCGTTAATGCTTAACATATCATATCGATAGCTTTAGCTTTGAGCAGTCATCCCATATAATGTTTGATCTTCAATCTTTGATATCCGGAGTAAATGACATTCCACTTGCGAATGAGAAAAATATTATCAGCTACTTTAGGCAGAGATAGCGCAAATAATTACTGGTAAAATTCTGTTAAACGTTTACCGAGCCAACTAATTTTCTTCAGTCAATCTTTACCTTTGTGAACGAGCTTTTATCCCGGGCGGCGCTCTTTTACTCCGTCACAAATTAGCATAAATTCGTAATTAAAATTTTCATAATTATCAACTTGTCCAACTTTGCTCTCCGAGTTCTCAGTGACGATCATTATTCAGCATATTACGAGTAACATCTCAAAATAATTAACGCTTCAGTCTCATCTTAATACTTGATCACGCTGTATAATGATGTCACAATTTACTAACTAACATTATAGGCAGATTTTGCACTTAATTTTAATTTACTGCAAACTAGATCGTCGGAGTTCATGTTCCGTTCAGACGAAAATTTGATCACTGTGTAAAATAGCTAAACGTCTGACAAGCTCAGACTTTTGTAAATTATTTTAGAAAATACAGTACCAATTTTTAATAAAGGCAGCGATAGCCTAGTGGAGATACCAAACAGACTGCCATGCAGAGGGTATCGGGTTCGAATTCACGGCGCGCACCACTGATTTTTCGTAGTTATGTGCGATGTGAATTGTTATTTATCGCTTGCCCCGTGCCTCGGCGAACACATTAAACCGTCGGTCCTGGTTGTCGTGAATTTCTTGGCAGTCATTATAGGGGGTCAGTACCTTCTAAATAAACTGATACCATTCTAAACCATGGAATATCGCTATCCCTTCGGGTTGCGTAGTCAGACAGGCAGTCGCTCTGTGGAAAAAGCTAATATTCAGCCTAATCCGCTAAGACTTGTAAGCGGACCTTAGACTGATATATCTGGGATAACGCTAGGAGGATGAAAGTACATATTTTTAATAATTTACTCGTATTAGAAGCTAGATATTTCAGAGTCAACAAAGGGGACTGGGCATAAATGTATGGAACGTGGTACTCGCTCCAATAGTCGTCATTAATATATAATTGAAAAGACATTTTGATTCAGAAAAACGTCCACCATGGCGCCCATCCCTATTCACGTTTGGGAAGCAATAATCTCAGTAAGTTTTATAAATGAGGATTTACTACAAACTACTTATATTAGTTAAATAAACCTGGAATAAGATAGAATTCGACGATGATATAACACACTTAGGATTCGATTAATAAAAGAAGTAAGAAAACAAGCGTTCTTCAAATAAAAATCATATATTTTAGCAATAAGTGAGTAGATTTAAAAGATTACATATCGGTATCAACTATAACAGCATTGAGGAAAGATGCCGTAGCAGTAAATCCCGTATGCCTCGCATAGCCTAGGTACCATACGATGGGCACTATATATGTACAAAGTGCCCATCGTACGTCGCTCGGTTAAACATGTGCAATACTGTTGGACAATATTATTTGCACTGTTGATCAATATTATAACAAAAATATGTTTTTATACGGACATGTCGCGACTGGATTCATCCACGCAAAAGCCAGCCATCTTCGTGTATGCCATAGTCTGGCAGATCTTCAAGTGCTCCCTCTCTGTACGTTTCAATTATCATTTGATAAATACTCGGCATATATGGACAGCTATACACGACAACGCAACAACCCGCAAGCACTCCAGCGTCAGACCCTAGAGCTGGATTGACCCGACACTATACCGAAGATATCCCGGACGTCTGCATGCACGAGATTAGTGTGGCTCTCAAACAGCTCAAAAACAACAAGGCGCCGGGTGATGACGGAATTACGAGCGAGTTTCTGAAGGCCGGCGGTGCACCCGCTAGAGAAGCCCTCCGGAAGCTATTAAATTCCGTCATTCTCGAGGGTAAAACGCCACAGGCGTGGCACAGAGGTGTGGTGGTGGTTTTCTTTAAGAAAGGGGATAAAACCCTCTTGAAGAACTACAGACCCATCACACTTCTGAGCCACGTCTACAAGCTGTTTTTGAGGGTCATCACGAATCGTCTCGAGAGCAAGCTAGACGACTTCCAGCCTCCCGAACAAGCCGGTTTCCGTAAAGGCTATAGTACCATAGACCACATACATACGCTGCGGCAGGTTATAAAGAAGTCCGAGGAGTATAACCAGCCCTTATGCTTGGCGTTTGTGGACTATGAGAAAGCCTTCGATTCTATCGAAACCTGGGCGGTGCTACAGTCTCTCCAACGGTGCCGGATTGACTATCGATATATCGAAGTGCTGAAGTGTTTGTATGAAAACGCCACTATGTCAGTCCGCCTCCAGGACCAGAGTTCGAAACTTATTCAACTCCGGCGAGGGGTGAGACCGGGGGGATGTCATATCCCCGAAACTGTTTACCACTGCGCTGGAGGATGTTTTCAAGCTTCTGGACTGGAATGGACTCGGCATCAACATCAACGGTGAGTACATCACTCACCTTCGATTCGCAGACGATATCGTAGTCATGGCTGAGACCATGGAAGACCTAGGCACAATGCTCGATGGCCTCTGTAGGGTCTCCCAACAAGTAGGTCTTAAGATGAACATGGACAATACGAAAATCATGTCAAACGTCCATGTTGTACCTGCTCCTTTTCAGGTTGGGAACTCTACGCTCGAAGTTGTCGACAAGTATACCTACCTGGGACAAGTAGTCCAATTAGGTAGGTCCAACTTCAAGAAGGAGGTCAATCGTCGAATCCAACTCGGTTGGGTAGCGTTCGGGAAGCTACGACATATCTTCTCGTCCGATATCCCGCAATGTCTCAAGACGAAAGTCTTTGACCAGTGTGTGTTGCCAGTGATGACTTACGGATCAGAAACGTGGTCGCTCACTATGGGCCTTATCAGAAGGCTCAAGGTCACTCAGAGGGCGATGGAGAGAGCTATGCTTGGAGTTTCCCTGCGAGATCGAATCAGAAATGAGGAGATCCGCAGTAGAACCAAAGTCGCCGACATAGCTCTCCGGATAGCCAAGCTGAAGTGGCAGTGGGCAGGGCACATAGCTCGAAGAACCGATGGCCGTTGGGGCAGAAAGGTTCTGGAGTGGCGGCCACGTACCGGACGACGCAGCAGAGGTAGGCCCCCCGCAAGGTGGACCGACGATCTTGTCAAGATCGCGGGAGGAGGTTGGATGCGGGCGGCTCAAGACCGGTCTGTGTGGAGAACCTTGGGGGAGGCCTATGTCCAGCAGTGTACGTCGTTTGGTTTGGCTGATATGATGAAATACTCGGCACAGTAAGATCTTGCCAGCTTGAGTTGGTATGTACCTAGCGCTAGTAGAATTATATCGTCCTCCGTCATTGGTGGGAAGTTTTTCTACGGGAAGGGAAGTTTATATATCTACGCGTATGGGGCGGAAGCCCCACACACGTAGATAAACTTAGGCTTCATATTCTCAAAGGAATAGCGGTATGTTGAACGAATATTCCGCCAGCTAGGTTTTCAGTTGTAACGTAGTAGGGGCAACGGGGACTGAACTTATTGCTGTCTTTAGCTATATTTTTAAACTGGCCGCTGCTATTGAATTTCAGGAAGCGAGGAAGGCACGTCCTGACATAAGTCGTCCTCACTCCTGGCAGACTAATAATGCGGTGAACAAGTTATATTTTCTTGCAGATAATTGAAACTTAAGCAAAATATATTAACAGGAATGGTAAAATTTGAACCATTTAAGAGATTCAATTTTTTTTAATTTAGATTCTGTACTAGGAAAACTCTGTCTAACGAATAATTCGACTAAACTCTTTTTCCGGGAAAGCTTCTTATACATGAAGTCATAAAAAAAGGAATAATAAAAAAACTACAAACTACATCGGGCATCTTCGTGTATGCCATAGTCTAAGATCAGCAAGCAGATAGCAGATCTTAAAGTGCTCCCTCTCTGTACGTTTCAATTATCATTTGATAAATACTCGGCACAGTAAGATCTTGCCAGCTTGAGTTGGTATGTACCTAGCGCTAGTAGATTTATATCATCCTCCATCATTGAAGGGAAGTTTTCTATCTGGCTCGCTTCCATCCTCTGAAAATCTACTCTTCTGTGATTAAGCAGTTTTCTCTCTACATACATATGCAGAAGATTCAGGGTATCTATTTTCTGCCTTATGATATTGACGAATTCGTCTGTGAAGGAGGGGTGCATGGCAAAGTCTAACGTGTACGCCTTATTAATAGAAATGTTGAACGGAAATGCAGAAAATATTACCTTTGTACTCATTTTCTTACATAGATAAGTGGTACCTAATATACTCGTATATGTATGTTTATGGAACGCAAAGGGAAACCGAAGGAACAGGGTTGTTATTAGTTAGTAAGACTGTCGTTTATCTCCAAACGCAATCAGATTTGAGACCGGCGGTTACAGTAAATATTGTTCCTCTTGGTAAGACCTTTTAAACAACACTACAATCATATCTATTGGAGCCGGGTACCATTTTACCTATTCTCCTTTTGTAAATTATCTCAATAAGTCTTTAAGATCTTAACCTCAGGGAACTTCAGCATCCAGCACAACACTTGCCAAATTAGATCCTGTTTTGAATAGACATTGACAATATCAAGTGCTTCTTTTAAATTAATTTGTTTTTTGTTCTTATAACGTCGATGTATTGTATTCATAAAAATATTTTATTTTTCTTTATTTCCATACAATTCAAAGTAAAAAATAAAGTCATAAGCTCTGTTAAATGTGTGGGGTCAAAGTAGAGTGTGCTTGTGTAGACTGTAGGATAATGAAGTTGTTGTCCGACGCACAATCAACCCGCGCTGCGGTTTAACCGCAAACTTTAACCTGCCCTCAAAGTCCCCTAAATAATTACACGGTAAGATAAGCTTTGATCTCATTAACTAAATTATTTACTTTTTGATTGGTGACCTTTTGTACGAATTTTAAAGGCCTCAAAAGAGGTCAAACCAGAACTGGATTTAACCGAGTTTCGTTTCAATAACTCCCAAATGAAACTGGTTTATTAGTTTCGTTCGCTTCTGTTGTTTCTGAACTATCTCGAGCTAAATTTATCAACTTTGCTTAGTTTAAATGAATCTCGCAAATTTGTTGGAACGTTTTTGCTTTAATATTTGTGCTATTAATGACACCATGCCGGCAGTGGTCCTCGATATTGATATTGGCCAAACTGAATTTCTTTTGAAACGAACACCAGGTATGCGGGTGGATGTAGAAGCTCCTAATATTAATATTAGGTTGCATTTCTGTAGAGCGTCATCTACGCGGTAACTGCAATTTTTCGGGTATCCATTTGCAAGAGAAACAATTCTAATCTGCAGAGACGTCTTCTACAAATAGCTCAATTTGAATTCGATGTGTCATGTCGAATGTGTGGTGAGTGCGAATTTGAATATTAACAAAATCTTACATTTTGACACATGACATTAATCGAAAATCAACATTTTGTCACTATTTCTGTCGTATGTCGTATTACTTCACTTATTAATACGTAGTAGTAAGTATTACATACTGTACTTATTTTTAATTAGGCATTATACATAATAAACTGGCATTCTAAGAGACATCTAAACTTCTACGAGTAAAATAAATGATATTCAGAAACTTATTACTTATCCGCAATCGAAATTATTATCTGTTCAAATATCAAAAAGTTAAAGGTTTTTTTTTTTTATTTAACGAGCTGTGTCATATTTGAGAACGTCGCTCAATAACATGTTAACATATACATAAAATTATCACATATACCTTATTTCTATAAGTACCAATACATATCATATCACTTATGAATAGCATCAATGACACTATAAAGCTATGTAATTATGTATAATATATGTAATATCTACTTATCGAGACTACCATGCTATCAATCAGAGCCGACATCTACTTTTAGACTATTTTATACCTAAAATAAACAACTTATATAGTAATCGTGCCCTACTAGATTTTGGCTGGGCTAAGATATCATTACATTCGTCATGTTAAAGTTCAGAGCAGCTCTGAAGGTTCCGTTGCGCACACACTCCACGAGGAGATGATAAGTGTCTTCTACTACTTTGCAGTCTGGACAAAGAGGATTCTCAACCTTGCGCATCAAAAAGGCGAATCTTCTGCATGGAGTGTGTCCGGAACGGAGCCTGCATGCTGTGACTACTTCAGATTTATTATATCAAATAATTCCTTACTTTTTAACATACTTATAGCAGGTAAACGTATAAAGCTCATAAAAATTGTTATTCAAGCTCTATATCAAATCCAGTAAAGGTAAATGCAGAGGCGTATTAAAACCAAATTTTGTTGTTTTAAAGTTTCCACACGATTAGCGTAAAAATACCTTACATTAAATATTTTGTATGTATTTTGACTTGAAAGAGCAACTTAAAATACTTCGTTTTATTCGGAAATTGGTCTTAAGTTTCAAACGTTTGACAAAATTAATTTGTCAAAGTCAAAATCCTTTATTCATTTGGGTCACAATGTGACGCTTACGAACGTCAAAATAGTAAATTTATAAAATAATTACTTAAAGACTCTACATTTACATTTACTGCCACGTTCGCAAAGCAAGGGCGTAGAACCATGAGAAAGAACGGGCAATAACACTCACGGTCAGTCTTTTTCATCGCCAGGTTTTGCATAATACACATAATTTACATTTTGTAAGGTGCTGCAACTGTTACACCTTCTATATCACTTGTATATATTTACTGTACATAATAATACTCAAGCATAATACTTAATTTTAATTTTGATGTTTAGTTAGCCTCCTCAGAGAAACAGGAGCATCCACTTACATTATATATACCTAATAATGCAGGCAATCCGCGAAAGTGATCAGAACCATGATGGAAATTATGCAGTTAAATATTAAAATTTAATACCAGCCGCATGACCGTGATCGACCAGTCATCGCAAGTAGCACCCGTTCACGAGTATGACGCATGGGCCAGCCATCATGCCCCTCGCCATATTAGAGGGACAGGGATGACCCGACACACGACGCCATCACAAGAAATTACATTTTCATAGGATTCATATGGCGCATAGCAAAACCGTTTCGAAATCCAGAAAGTATATTACTATTATATTTTACATTAGTCAGAAGTATACTGGAATATGCATCTCCCATAATTATGGTCTCTCTTTTATCATATACACACCGATAGAATTGAAGGTGTCCAAAGACTCTTCCTCCGCTACTTAAGTTCTAAGTTTGGTTTGAGACGAAAGTTGCCATCATACGAATTGACACTTAAGCACTATAAGCTGGACTCGTGTCCGTATACGCAGCAGGACCCTACGTTTAATTCCATTGAAAGTTAACTTTTTACGTGCGTGGTATTTAGTACTTTTCGAATTGTATAAGTAAAAAAATAGTACCTTCATTGCTACAGCGAAATCTTGAATTATTACCCAGCAGGACCCTCCGCTGTTTGAAGGTTTTCAGACCTATAGTATTTGTAACCGTTTAGCGATGTATTAGTACCTTTAAAATACCTTGGTTTCTATTTAATATAATTATTAGTTTATGAGGAAAGCGCCTGCAAAACTTTTATCATGCCAGCAGTACCCTTTTTTGTTTTGACGCTTTCGACCCCGACAGTCATATTTCTTATTAGCATTTTAATAGTACTTTTCAAATAACCTCACGTTTAAATAAAATACTTTGTAGTTTAACAGGCAATTTGATTTAAAACTTTTTTCACGATGACCTTAAGATTATACCATTTCAATGATGCTATTATTTTTATGACTCTTAAATATTATTAAAATTGATTAAATAAGAAATATAACTGTCGGGGCCGAAAGCGTCAAAATAAAAAGGGTCCTCTGGCATGATAAAAGTTTTGCAGGCGCTTTCCTCATAAACTAATAATTATATTAAAATGAAACAAGGTATTTTAAAGGTACTAATACATCGCTAAGCGGTGACATATACTATCGGTCTGAAAACCTTCAAACAGCGGAGGGTCCTGCTGGGTAATAATTCAAGATTTCGCTTTAGCAATGAAGGTACTACTTTTTTACTTATACAATTCGAAAAGTACTAAATACCACGCACGTAAAAAGTTAACTTTCAATCGAATTAAACGTAGGGTCCTGCTGCGTATACGGACACGCTGGACTCCCTTGAAACTAGGTGCGTAACATACGAGTACTCCACGCTGTATAAAACTATTAATGCTCACTGGGATACGAACGAGTTATTGAGTCGATTTTCTCTTAAGATAGGTGGTAGCAAACGTACTCAAAAACTATTTTATCTGCCGACTAGAAAAAGATATGTGAGTCACTACGATCCAGTTGCTAGAATGTGCAGAATGTATAATGACCATGCCAAAGAGCTTGACATATTTTATGATAGTCACGGCGAATACCTGCGAAAATGCAAAAAGATAGTCCAATCTGAATTTGTCAATCGTTCAAATATGTTATGATATGTTTAATTTTATTATATTTAACTTTTTTAATTATGTTTTGATTTGATTAATTTTAATTTCCTTATTTCTTTTAATAATGTTCTGATTTGATTTCTTTTCTATTATTATGTTTTTAATTGTTTAATTGTATTTAAAGTTTATTCCAATTTGTTAATTTTATTTAATTTGCATAATCTCATTAATTTTCACAATTAGTTCGACTATTCTCTATTCTTACTTCCTAGTTAGCCCTTAATTACCTACTATTTTGACTACAAATGCTGTGCTCAACCGTAATCGGACTTCAAATTCACATGTATACATACTTTCTTATTACTATCACAATTCAATATTGTAATTTGTTCTCTGTAGTTGTGCCTATTATTCAATAAATAAAATAAATAAATAAACACCACCATAGACCAATATGCATGCACAGGAGACATTTTTGTACGTAAAATTGCTACTGCTAATTGTAAAATTGCTAATTAATAGAACTACACCAACACTAAGTGTTTGAAACTGAAAACTTTCTTAGTAAAAGCTGTAGACCACCTTAAGTCATTGACCCCTATCGTCGTTACAAATAGGATTTAAGTTTCTAGAATTTAGTGGAAGACATATTTCCTCACAGAGAAGTAAAACTAAAAACCGATAGCCCAGTGGTGTACGTAACAGACTGCCGAGACGATGTTCTCGGGTTCCACACACACCTCTCACTTTTCCAAGTGATGTGTGTATTAAAAATTTTACTTATCGCTTGCTTAACAATGTGCCCGGTGGCAATAGACTCGCCCCCTTGGTACATTGGGACTAACACATAACTGGCGAAGTGTGGGTGTATAATACACCGCTGCCTACCCCTTCGGGGATAAAGGCGTGAAGTTATGTTTTGTTATGAAAATGTAAAACTATGTTGAAATGTTTGACTTATTAAACGCCAGCAAATATTGCCAATTCATTTCAATAACCAGCTTATAGTGGATACGACCGAGAACTTTAGGGAATTCATCTGATAACAATTATTGTTATTGAAATTATTCGAGCAAACGTTTTGTTCTGCGAATAAGTTGGACTAATAGCTTGCCTAAAATATATAATACATGTTTGTTAGTTATGTTTGTAGTTTTATTTTATTATTCCTTTTTTATGATTTCATGTAAAATAAGCTTTCCCGGGAAAAGAGTTTAGTCGAATTATTCGTTAGACAGAGTTTTCCTAGTACAGAATCTAAATAAAAAAAATTGAATCTCTTAAATGGTTCAAATTTTACTATTTCTGTTAATAGATTTTGCTAAAGTTTCAATTATCTGAAAGAAAATATAAGTTGTTCATTGTTGCATTATAAGTCTGCTAGGAGCGAGGACGACTATTAAATATTCGTGCAACATACCGCTATTCCTTTGAGAATATGAAGCCTTAGTTTATCTACGCGTGTATGTAGTAAGTATCGGGTCGTATTTCATAGCGCAGTGCACATAATTTGTTAGAACATACTATATACGCGCGTATCCATAACTTTCATGAAAGTACGAACAAATCTACCCTAATAAAAAATGGACGACTCGTATAAAGCTTTGGCGTAGCCCTTCCCATAGATTGTAACTTGTAACAGCTCAGCCCTCGAGCGTCTTATTATATTAACAATTCAAGTGGTGCCATACCATTTATTTTTAAGAGAACTCGATCGTCTCCAAATTGTACCTATTACGTATAGTATTATCTGTGCTATTACTTAAATTAATTAACAATTTAGCTTCGAGAAAAGCTTTCTGTAATTGATTATAACTAGAAATATTTGTGCGTGTCTATCGGAAATCTCTTATTTAGTCCCCTCAGCGCTATCTCCTTCACTAGAAGATTTACGGGAGGCAGATGTTACATAGTGTATTGTTCTCAACCTATTAGGCTTTTACTATGTACTACACGAAAACTGGTTTTAGGGTACGCTCTATTTTATTTTATATTGCTCTTAATAACATGCGATAAGGTCATTACGATACACTTGAAATCAAGCCTTCTTACGTTTATGAAAAGGTCAGGCACCTATTCGTGGCTAAATAGAAAATAAAATGAGATACTTAATCAAAATGGCTGTGATCGATCTTTAAAATGAGTGAGATTAAAATATAAATTAGGTAGGTAGGGACTAGTAGGTAGGGATTAGTAGGCGATAAGGTTGAAAGTGAGTGCGTTTCAAGAGTTAGAGTCTGTTTGCAAAGATAATAGAGGGAAACAAAGCTTGAAAATGGCATTACCTCGTTGAGCTCGTAAAATGTGACACATTTGTACGCGGCGGGTAATACGCGCTGATCGTAAATAATATAATAATAATATAATAATCATTTATTTTCAGGTAATAAAAACCCATAGATATATACCTTATAGACTAACATACATAAAATAAAATATCTTATAATATTACAAAACAAACAGGTGTTGTTCACGGCTTCATGATACGCTGAGTGGTATTGCGTAACCTCCCATGAAAACGCCGATACACGACACCCTTCGGCCAAAACTCTTCCTTGAGGAAAGTCTCGAGATGTTGAGTCGGCACCCGCACCACGTACGACTTGAAGTTGGTGTTATGCCGTGACTCCAATCTCTCGACTCTCAAAGTCCAGTTGGTCTTCAGGCGCAGGTATTCTACGACCTCCTCTTCCTTTGTGGAGTGATGCAGCCGAGAGACGTACAACTGCTTGGTTGGTACGGCGGGACGCAGCAGCATCTTCGGTCCCACTAACCCGGTACCACAAAGGTTACGACAAGTTGGTTTCTTCTTCTTCTTCTTCTCAACCTTTATGAAACCATCCTCGTCGCATGTCTTCGGTTTTGGGGCACGTAGCTCCGCAACCTCGTTATGAGAGGGTTCACAAGGCTTCTGTTTACCCCCTTTTTCTTCCGGCCGATTCTGCTGCATTTTACTATGGGCAGCAACATTGGCATAAGCGCGCTTAGTAGTAGATGCATCAACACTCGACAAAACCTTGACCGGTGTCGATGACCCGATTTCAGCGACATTACGCGTCACACCGCTTGCATTACCAGCGATAGGCGACGCAAGCAAATTCGCTGACTCAAAACTGCTGATGGATGCGTTAAAGCCACGCAGTTACGACTCACTTCTCTAGGTCCCTTAAAAGTTCTCAAAGTAAAGATCATTAGGGACCTTTTTGATTTTACCGATGGCCTTGATTAAAAGACGTATAATGGAAGGTACGTAGCACTTACTTGACAGCTGAAATTTGGTACTTAGTGAATAAAAACTTTCTACGTCTAAATTGAGAGTGTAAATTGTTTAAATGGCTGACAAATTCGCGAGCACTTAAAATAACAATTTCACTGTACATAATGTACCAGGGATAATCCATTTATTGCAAGTGATTTTATAATTCTTTCAGCTATCGTATATAACTATAGCGCATTCTATGGTCAAGTAAGATTCTTCCTGCAAGCAACTGCTTTTATAACACTAAGATCACTTACATACACAAAATATCATTTTAAAGTAAAAAAAAATTGCTTGCCTATTGCTTTTACTGAAGTGTATTTACTTAATCAGCCATGCATGCATCAATAGAAATATGAGCAAATGAGTAAAAAAGTTCAGTGCATGTATCACCGCAGTGCTCATAAGACAAATAACATAAAAAGTTTCAAAAATATTGCAATGAGACACAGTGAGGCAGCTTCATATAAAATAGCAATGTATAAAAAGTACAAAAATAACCTGACAAAAAGCGTCTGTATTTTGTACCGATCTATAGGAATTTATTTGTTAAAAAGCCCTCAGCCAAAAATGGATGTGTTCATAAATTTTGTTATCGTGCCATAACTAAATTAGTGAAACCATTCGGTAACTTCCAAATGGATAATTAATAAGGTTATTTGAAGTAGAGTTGTTACAAACGAACCGTCACAAGGAGCCCGCGGGGAATTCTACTGCAAACAATTTAATGAATATAATCATTATACTTTCAGATGCCAGATAACAAAGCACAATATTTTTGGAAATTACGCGGATGGACAAATTACTAAGCAGTCATGGGACTCAGCTCGGGCTTGTCAGATGGAACACAAAAGATTTTTGCTAGAAATTGGCTTCATTATTATAGTTAGTTATTATTCGTAAATGGATTGTACCTCGAAATATTATTTACTTTAACTGAGTCATCTTACTGTTTATATAAACATCTGTTTAAGAACATTTTCATTGGTGCACAGTTAGCTCACTAAGGTATGACTTCGTAGATTGTAACTACACGCGCTGTGCCGCTGTAGTCATGATTTCAGACTCAACCGGGGATGGTAGCAGCAGATGGCAGCGCCGTATTCCTTTTGGTTCTGCGTGTCCTATGTGACAATATATCTGACGTCTTTGAGACCATCATTGATATATTAATGTGCGGTACAATTATACTGATGTGCGGTCAGGCGACACCTCGCTGGCGGCGTAGATGATGTGTTGCTCTTTACAGTCGATACTTCATAGAAATACATAGACCAGTTGTGTTGCATGTAGTTGCGGACTTGTTTTCAGTTTAGCTAGAATATTAACAAAATTGCTAGAAAGGACAATGTATAATTTTGGCCCCAGCACCGTTGGCATGCAATTTATATACATAAATATTAACTCATTTTATGCTATAATAATCAAATATCAGTGTAAAACGGACACTTCAGATTCTCATAAACATTTTGAATAGTATGACCGTTGTTATCGTATCCTATTAAACCGACCGATGTTATCGTATCCTATTAAACCCGCCGGCCATTGTAAATAAAAACAAAATAATCTCTTAGCATTTTAAGCGCTTTAGCGAAACTGCGGTTTATTGACCGTTTAATGCTAATAAAATGTATGTAGCGTTAAAGCGCTTGACCGTGCTTGACTTGCTCTTTTGACATTCATGTTCATGTCAATCATTCGTCGATCTCATTCATGTTGTTGTTTGTCGCTACGTGTAATGGCCCGGCTACACGCTCCGTCTTGCCTGCGATCATGCCTGTACAAACCTGTTTGCGCAGGTAAGCGCGCGCGTGTGGACGGTAAGACGGTAGCTCGTGCAGTCCTGAAAGCGCGGCTTGTGCGATCGTCGACATGCTGAAGATTTGAACTGCGCAAACTTTACTTGCACGATTTTAATTGAACGTGTAGGCGGTTATTCAAGCCCCGCAACAGTCCAACGTAATTATATTCGAGATTGTACGTACACATCGCCGTCGTAGTAGATTATTGCATCGAGCGCAAAGTGAGTTATTTATGCACGAGTGTTAACACGAGTGCAATAATTACTCACTTTAGCGAGGTGCGTAATCTACTTTTCTTTTAACTACCAATCTTCCTACTATGATAAAATATACCTACTCAAAATAAAAACTCAAGTTAATGAAAACAAAGTTTTATTACACAAACATTTAGGTAGCTAGGATACGTAAACTTTTCTACGTGTTCAAGAAGCTCCGTTTCATAGCAGATAATAAGCTTATTATACGTGTATATCAAGCCCTGTGTCAGTCTATTATACAGTATTGTATTACTTCATGGGGCGGGGCTCCTAAAACCATAATGCTGCCGATTGAACAGGCTCAAAGAGCACTTCTAAAAGTTGCAACGCGTAGTCCCTTTCGCTTCCCCTCGCACCAACTGTATGAACTATGCAATGTACTAACTGTACGACAGCTTTTCCTACTTTATATTGTCCTAAAACAGCACACCACGCTTACTTATAACACCAATCTGACTGTCAATAAAAGGCGTAAAGATATTGTATGCACTGCACTTTCCGAATCTAAATTCGTCTTCACGAACAGATTTTATGCCTTCTTAGGACCTTTTGTATACAAGAAACTAAACAAAATACTTTGTATATATGACGTTAATTATTTCAAATGCAAGCAATTAGTTTATAAGTATTTGCAATCGTTGAATTATAAACAGACCGAAGATTTGCTAGCAGTGCTAAAATAAATTGGACCTGTCTTGACATTGTTTATATATTATATTATTTAAATAATATCGAGCTACGCATTTTTCTTGAAGGTTTTCGTTGTTATGTAACTTTATAAATAGTATAAGCAGTAATAATAAGTATTGGTATATAATTCTAATTTGTTATCAACATAATACATATTGATAGTGCTCTTACCGCCTGTGGCACAGGTTTACCCTAGTACAGGCACCCATTGTTATTTAGAACATATTTACCTTTAGAAGTACATATACTATTATTGTAGAAAGATGAATAAATACATTATTATTATTATTATTATTTAAAACTTACAATTATTAAATGTGCCGTTATTAAAAGTGAAATTAGCACTTTTATTTGGAACATAAATTTCAGTATTCGTTTGATTTATTCGAGAATAATAATTATTATCATCCCCATCATCAGACGATACAGTATCTTTTTTTTTAATTATGTGTGTTACTGAATGCAGAAACTTATTATAGGCGGTTTCATCTATTCTTAGATAACCTCGCCAGTCTTCTGGATCCTCTCTCAAATCTTCAATTAAGTTAATATGTGAATGTACGTTCCTTCGTAAAAACCATCTTTTGCTCCACTTACTTCTATGGCGTAGCTTGATTGCTTGTTGTTTTTTTTATCAGTAAACAATAAAATAATGCTCCTAATAATAAACCGTCTTCCGTTGGAAACATGGTGCATTGACGGGCTCTCAAAACACAACTAGGGACTGCACAGTTTAGTTTGCACGAGCTTACTTGCACCGTTTGCCACTACAGTGTGTTCCGTCTTTTTGCACAGTCATGACTGCACAAACCGGACTGCGCAGGTAAAACGGAGCGTGTAGCCGGGCCATAAGTGTTTTCGATTTTCCGAGTTTTTTTTGGTTTTTGCATAAATAACGACTTCGCTAGAACACGGACTGATTTCCTCTTGAAATATTGACGTCTGGCAGTTATTTACGGACCTACGAACGACAACTTGGCATACACGGATTTAATAAGCTAACATGGATTCGGATTTTGATTGTTTATTTTGTGTCAACTGTGGCTCAGCCTCTGGTTGTATAATGTTACAAGATGAACAAATTCTATTCTCCACTGCATACAAGAACAGAATGCTCCACGTTTGGTGAGTAAGATCTATGATTTTGTTCTTCTCTTCTTCAAAATCTTTCTATTATGTTTTATCTGCACCGGTGGCGCAGTGATTTAAGCGGTCGCCTTGCCGCTATACTACCGCGCCGAGTGACAATGATGCTCCCCCTTGTATGTTAATCAATCTCCTCTAGGAGAATATAATATCTGTCAAAAACATAACCTCAAAATTGTCCGTTAATTATATTGAATTTGAGTCGAATGTATACCTTATTTAGAACATCAAAAATATTTTTCCATACCTAACGGCCTTAGGGCGAACAATGTATGGGCGAGGAACAATGTCCTTTACAACACAAATGTATAATAAGTAACATAATTTAGATAGCGTAGCGTAATTTTAGGTCCGTACTCCGAGCATTAATTTTAAGCGAAATATTTGCGGTCTCTAGTGGTTTGCGACAAGTCTAGACGAACTCAATGTCCAACTGTACAAATAAATAAAGGTACTTTTGTTTTAACTTATTTAACGACAGAAGAATGCCAGCGACTAAAGCTACTGACATTTTAAGTAACATTGAATTTAACAATCTTGCGCGATTGATTCTTAGAAGAAAAAGGAACAACCTAATTGCATTGTTTTACGTTTCAATTGTCAAATGGTAATAAAACTAGAAATTTATTAAACTGCTTTAAAAAAATATTTGCCATAAGTAAGAACATAAGATTATTTACATGCAATCTTAAACCCGCTCCCGTCAGATCGAAATCCTAGCTTAAACAGATGTCCCGCTGTGCAGTGCCTCTCTGACATTACTATTTATCATAAGTAATGTGTGCACGCTGGAAGACTTTATTACAATATATACACCTCTTTTTTTAATTAGTACAAAAACTTTAAGGACATATTAGCGAAGACATGATTATCATATAAGTGACGTAAGAATTTTATAATATCTATAAATAGCAAAGTTATAATCATTTGTTTTTTGAAGAAAATCTCACCTAAATCATAGACATATTTTACATTCCATTCACTACTTCATTGATAGTACTTGTTTTCCGTCCCACTCTTACGCATTTTTTCCGTCGCACTTATAAGGTAGGTAGCCTTAGACAATAAAATGAAGCAAAATAATAAGTGTAGGTAGTTACTTTTTAATTTTCTAAATTCCACCCTCTCCTTCATACTTCATTCGGGCTAAGGACCGGCAAAATTTTCCGTTTTACAAGTAATTAAATACGGATGTATGTAATTAGAAAGCAAACACATATCAAAATAAAAGAAGGTATTCTGTAATAAAAGAAAAGAGTAATTTTGGCGTATTTATGAAGTTAGAATCATCTGTTATTTACAAATAATATTTCATCATCATCATGTCAGCCTAGAGACGTCCACTGCTGGACATAGGCCTCCCTCAAGGTTCTCCACAAAGACCGATTTTGAGCCGCCCGCATCAAATTATTATTTACTTAAGTAGGTATTATTTACTAAACTTAGAAGTATTTGCATTGTCCTTCGAAATGTCCACCACCATTGTCAATACACAGACGGGCACGTTTTATTAAATTGTTTTTTAACGAGAGAAGTACGTTTCTGTCTTTTCACTTCGTCAAAAGCGTCCAATATGCGCTGTTTTAATTGTTCGACACTAACCGACTCACTTTTGTACACTCACAAAAAGATGTCCATGGGTACACAGCTGCACTCGCAATTTCTCCACTCAAGAAGTACGCACGAAGCATAGCTACATACTCCTGTGATGTGAACTGATAAGCCATCGCGTCGGGCAAACGTAGACAAACAATTAACTGTTGCAGTGAAAAAATGGATGCGCTCAGTTCCGCTAGCAATTTAGCACTGTTTGTCACATCGGGGCGCGGCGCGGGCGGGGAATTTATCAATGGAAATACTCATAGTACGCGGGTCGGTCATAGTCTTAGTTATGCATTTACCAATTATTACGTATTTTTGTGGACAGTTTTGGGACTTAGTGTTTTTATTTTTTTAACAAAATAAATATGATCAGTTAAAAATACTTAGTGCCCCGTGAATTTTTTTGTACTAATTAAAAAATAGTGGTGTAAATACACACAACTTTATTTACAACGGTACATTTACCAATACTACTGAAGCTGCAATAGTCCTTGCTCTAGTCCACAGTGCAACTTATACATTTACAATTCTGTCAGGCTGTCATCGACTCTCGTGTTCTAACGGTATAACAAATATGAAATCTACAGTCGTACAGATCATTGAATTGCCAATGCGGGCTGGTTTTGCAAGTGATAGCCAACTGTTTGGTAACATTGCCCATCAAATTATCATTTTCGTGACACAATATGTGACGGATGAAAGAAGATTACATGTAGCAGAGATGAGGATGTTGAGATGGATGTGTGGAGTGACAAGGATGAATAAAATTAGAAATTAGTATATTAGGGGAAGTTTGAAAGTTGCACCGGTGCAAGAAAAGCTCAGAGGAAATCGTCTAGCGTGGTATGGGCATGTAATGAAGAGGGATGAAAAGCATGTGACTAGAAAGGTGATGAATATAAGAGTTGACGGATATAAGGCAAGAGGAAGACCAAAGAAAATATGGATAGATTGTGTGAAGGATGATATGAATGAAAAGGGAGTGAATAATCAGATGACGTCTGATAGGAGAGAATGGAAGCGAAAGACATTCTGCGCCGACCCCAAGTAATATAGGAGCAGGGCAGGCAAAAGAAGAAGGATATGGCATTCAGTTGTCTCTGTCAGACTCTGAGTACACTACAAATATTCCAACCTACTTTACTAGCTGTGTAGTGTAAAAAAGATAAATTTATTTCAATTAAAACTAGAATAAAATTTATGTCACAGCTTCTAGCTGTAAGTGTGTAACTAAAATTCATCTGATGAGGACAAAATCGGGATATTTCACAAACATTATAGAAGGAGCCAAATCAAGCCAATCTATAATATTAGCATTGGGTATAGCCTTAGAATCCAAAATCATATTTTTCTATTTAATATACCTACATCTCTCCCAACAGTTTGCAAATCCTATGTCACAGGGGACTTAATAATCAATCATTCAACGGACTCTGACATCTTTCAACAATATGTGTATCACAGAAAGTAATGTCCCGGATCGAACACACAACACGCGGCGTAGTTCTAAACGGCGAGAGGACTGTGACATACGAACAGATAACTGCAATAATGATGAAATTATTTTATAAGTGTGCTGTAACTTGGTTATACGAG
Organism: Euclidia mi; assembly: GCA_944739405.2. NCBI lineage: Eukaryota > Metazoa > Arthropoda > Insecta > Lepidoptera > Erebidae > Euclidia > Euclidia mi. The sequence continues at coordinate 24,929,185 of OX123202.2, forward strand.
TATTGTTGCTACGAATCAGCTTCATCAACTATAATGTGATCAAAACAACGTCAATCAGCAATCAGATCACCTACTCCCAAAACAGATATCAATCTAATATTTCCACTTGCCACAGATACAGAGTGCCTAGGTACTCGTCAAAGCGTGATTACATGATTGAATACAGTCGGTTCAGTGCACAATGTACTGGCGTTCGGCAGCGCACAGTTAATTGAATGTCGCACACAGGTTACCGAATCTCATGTTCGTATCTGATTTGGCGATATCTGATAGTTTTGGAGGCCAGATGCGAGACGGTTCTAAACCAAAATATTTTGTATATTTTATTTGTCCGTACTGTTTTCATGTAAGTAGCGCTCCTTTAGATGATATAAGCAAAGTATGTTAAGGCGAATCTATGGAGCTCGAACTCGGTAGGCCTACTACTACTAGTAGAATGATATGAATGTCTACACATTTCGGGGTTTCATCTAATACTTTCGAATAACTTTTATAACACAGCTACAGGCCGACCTAATAAAAATGAGATGTGATGAGAAAATATATATATAATCAGCTTAAATGCGGACAGTATACGTCTTACGTCTCCTCAAGTGACTAGCTTTCTAGGGGTTTTGGACAGTTAACTTGGATAATTTATTTTACATAAAATATTAAAATATAGGTACAATACAAAAAAAAGAAAAAAGAAAAAAACTTTCTAGGGGTTTATATTGAAACTAGAGGATGCCCGCGGTTACACTCGTGTTACTTAAGGCTACTGCTCCGCTCCCGTTGCTCACAGCGCAATGTTATATAGCGTATAGCCTTCCTCGATAAATGGACTATCTAACACTGAAATAATTTTTCAAATCGGACCAGTAGTTTCTGAGATTAGCGCGTTCAACCAAACAAACAAACAAACTCTTCAGCTTTATATATTAGTATAAGATGTGATAACTGGTCGAACGCAGAAAATCGACGAAACGCGATGCTACAATCTGGTGTTACAAATAACATATACCTAATAAAAGAACGTAATTGATATCACCGACTTACAAGGTACTCAAAACTATTGTACTTAATCCTACACAACTGTATGGTTTAGACAATATTTAGTCCATTATAAATAATTCAATAATAATTAAACTCAAGATGTTTCACATAATATTTATATTTATACAAGCCACCCTTATCAGAATACTATTTTCGGTATGCCTATTATTTTTCACTTTCGTTTAACATTTATACCAGATAATTAATAGAGTTAACTAGAAATAAGCTTTATGATGAATAATGTGAGGCTACTCATGTTTAAATAATTTTCATCATAATAAATTATCCACATACAATCGGATTTATCACAATAATGGACTTTAACCGCATTACTAAATAGCTGCAATGCTTATACAATTATAATACTCTGATGTCCTAAATCAGAACTGTCCATTAAATAATATAAATCAAAAATATTATCAATAATTATAACACACTGGCCCGCCGGTAACTTTACCACCCACACAATTAAGTTGGAATAAATTATACACCTCCCGCAGTGTGCTTGTGAAATCCGTATGATCTGTTTACGAGCTTATTGTAAACTGACAGACAGACGCGGCGGAGACTTTGTGCGATAAGTTACTATTTATGCTACAAATTTCAAGGTGTACTCTGAAATATTTCCCAAAATATCACAATGAATACACAAGGTATTTAATGCGGGCAGTAAAAATAGAACAGATATATTACGGGCCAAATTCACAAACCTTTGATAAATATTACCTTAGATAAACATAGACAATACAGTAGACCTTTTAATTTATTTACACGTATAATACGTATATTATATTTGACGACCAGTTGGCGCACCGGGAGTATAAGCGACTGCTACGCCGAAGGTCGCGGGTTCGATTCCCGCTCAAGTCAAACATTTGTGTGCATGAACATGGATGTTTGTCTTGGTCTGGGTGTTTCTATGTATAATATGTATGTATTTACAAAAAAAATGTATATATGTATGTTGATCCATTATCTAGTACCCATAGTACAAGCTCTGCTTAGTTTGGGACTAGATGGTGATGTGTGTATGTGGTAGAATATTATTATATTATTATTAAAAAAGTGAACAAAGCAATATTCTTCTTTTGTTACCAGTTACAACCTAACAAAAGGATCTTAACTAATAAAGCAATAAGAAAGGAAATAATATTTTTTTGGACCAAAAACCAAACTTACGCATCCTACGCAGGCCTCACGCAAGCCCACGTGGAGCGTTCCCTCCCGGGATCCCGCTTAGCTTCACCGTGGGTGTACCTCAAACCCACGGTTACTTAGCCCCCGCACCACGACAAGGTGGAGATCCCACGGGGGGACCATTTACAACCTAACAAAAGGGTCTTAACTAATAGGCAAACAAAAAAGGAAATAATATTTTTTGGGCCCGAAAAACAAGAAAACGTTATAATGAGCAAAATATTATCTAAACTATTGAGTTGTGAAGGACAGTCCTTTTAAATCGTGAATTAGTTACGCGCCATTTTTTGTTCACAGATTTGTGAATATCCGTCAGTTGTTAGGCACGGTGTGGATTTGTTTTTTATATGGAGCTTAAATTTATTTCTACGAAACGCTGATTTCAACGTTATTCTGCGAAACGTAAAAAAGCAGAATTTGGAATGCTACGCTATAATATATGTGTTGAGCTGTTATATCGAATATATGGTGTTAGATTTTAATTTTGTTTACGTAGTGATATGTTATAATTGCTCGTTTTCCTAGGCTAACGTCATCATATAATTTTTTGTAGTCCACAGCTGGACTTATACTTCTCCCAAATGAGACACAATAACTAATATTGTGAGTTAATAGGATGGTTTGGCCCTAATATATACAGGGTGTAAAAAGACACTTAACGTAATCCCATGTTGTACCAATTACTACGAACATTTTTACTTCGGCACCATACCTGGGAAATTACTGGTTCAGGAGATATTGAGGCTCAAAGTTGGTATGGAATGTTTCTAATTAGGTACAAAATCGATGCATTTACCCCGCCAATACGTTCTTTAGATGCCCTATAACACCATGGATAAGTAGGTATTTCGAGCAATGCACACGCACGCTTTTAATGGCGGTTTAAAAAATGTGAAAACTTAAAAAGAATCGTTTTCCAGGTATTATTTTTGGTTAGTATGACTTGGCATGATGTCCACAACGAGTAGAATTCGGCTTAGTGATGGGTCTAGTGACAACCTGTATAGTCACTCTGGGCAATATTTTTCCATAAACTAATCAAGTTTTATAAAAATATGCATTTTAGTCTCTTCTCTATAAAATTTAATGCAGTTCTAGTCTGATAAATGACTTATATTACAAACGTAAAACTAACCAATAAGCGTACAAAATTTAAAATATTCCATACATACACTTTATTGGTGATCACTAGCGAATGTTTCTTTTAGTATTCGCAGTTTACGACTAAAGGCATGTACTGCACGGTTTTTAGTTTCGCGTCTTTTATGTAAACACTACTTTTCCTTTATTTCTCTCGCGTCGTAGCGTGGCGTCTACGTCGTAAACCGCTACGGAGCTACAAGAACGTCTACGTGTTTCTATTTTAATCTTTAAAGTTTTTGTTTAATGAATGTATTTGTGTTTGTCTTTTTAAGTTTATAATGATCTTATTTCTCAGATTTGTAACTGCAGTCACTATTTATTGCGTTCTTGTGGTGATTATTAGTGATATCTCTTAAAGAAATGAAGAGAAAGAGGACAAAATCAAAGACCTAGAAGAATAGGTGTGGCAGGCTCTATAGAACATACAAAACGATATACTGTATGTGACTATGTTATTCATTTATCTGTATACATAGAAATAGTGGTAATGCAACAATAGTTGTGAAATATTCTATTTTGAGACTATAAGTGGTTAGACTTCCGGTGTTTCCAAAGTTTGAAATATTCATACAACAAAATTTTACCTGCGCCGTCTGTCAGCTTAGTGCACGTTGGCTTTAGTGCAAGAAAGTGTAACGAAAACTTTACTTATTACATGTAGTGGTAGTTGAAAAGTGCTTACTGTAAAATCTTGCTCTACTTTCTACTTAATGGATGGTGATCGAGCGCGATAGGAGTTTCCAATTTCGTTAAGCTTAACTGGATATAAGACATATTAAGGTTTATTATTTTAGTGTCTTGTGTTTAGTTGCGTAGTAAGAATGGCATATAATTATAATAATGTATCATATCTATGGCAGTCGGTGACTTGCCGACGCACTTTTGATTCGTTTTGCGTTCTCACTAATTATTAGATAATGACACAAATATCTTTTTAGTTTAAAAAGGAAAGGATAAGTTAGTAATGGTAACTTTTCAATATACTCTTGAAACTGCGGTAAGTCCCAGGTGAATTTTGGTTTAACCGCACAACGGGGCCATTAGTAAAGTACCTTTGGGATTCAAGCATACTATAAAAGCGTACAATAATATGAGATGACCAGCAGACAGAAAAGGTTATCTCAATTTTTAGAATGAAGTTATAAAAACGAGCCTCTTTGCCAAATCGTGAACAATACACAAAATACTCGCATACAATTCCATACTTACCACCCAAAAACCCCAACACAAATAAAAACAAATAAAGAAAAGCGAAACTAATTTGTTATGAGCGGTAAGTCTGGTATTTTACGTAACCTACGCATCGGGCACCGCGTGACACGATTCATCTTCGTTAACGTACCCAAGTCGCCGTGCTGCCGGCATTCATCAAACGTAAACTGTTATTCTATAGCCTTACCTGTACAGACACTATGAAAAATGGCAAGAATGTAATTTAGTAAAGCAACGTTCACAAATGAGGTGGGAATCTGATGAAATATTGTACGCTTCGACTAGCTACCGCACTGTGCAACCAACGTGTTTCACTGTGCAAATGCGCTTTTTTAGTTCAGTTTCTGTGTCAAACCTTCAATAATATATATATATATATATATATATATATATATATATATATATATATATATATATATATATATATATATATATATATATATATATATATATATATATATATACTGAGACCCGTTTATTACATATTGTTTTTGCAGTTAGATTTTCGATACATATTCGAGAAGTTCTTCACATAACTCTACTATCTATCTGAAAGCGTAGGAAAATTTGTTTTTACGTAAATGTGTTTGTCGTTTATTTTGACTCTGTGGTTTTTTGTGATCGCAAATGGAGTGTAAATTTAAATAAATTTTGCGCTCGATAGAAGTTACCACGATACACAAAGAACTTTGGCACATAAATACTGTGAAGTTTTCGAGTCATAAACAGCAATGATAAGACTTTTGCAGTTTGTGAACTTTTAGATCGCGCACAGTAGATATTACAATTGAAAATATTGTTATTCTTTATGTTTTTACCCGACTACGGCAAAGCGAAAGGAGGGTTATGATTTTGACAGGCTACTATGTATGTGTGTATGTTCATCTGTTCCCTCATAGGTCCAAAGCTACTTATCGGAACTCGACAAATGAGGTAGGTTGAAGTAATAATGAAGGTATATTGCGCGTTCATAGACTTGGAAAAGGCTTATGATAGGGTAAATAGAAAGGAACTATGGAAGGTGCTATCTATGTATGGGGTGGACAACTTTATAATAAGGGCTCTAAAATCTCTTTATAGGGACTCGAGGGCCTGTGTCCGAATTAATGGTGCCTATACGGACTGGTTTGACATCTCTAAAGGTGTCAGACAGGGGTGTCCAGCTTCACCCTGGTTGTTCAACTTATTCATGGATAGCTGCATGAAAGATTTGAGGGAAACTGATTGCGGGATTGATATGGTAGGATTGCGTGTTAAGTGCCTCTTATACGCCGATGATCAAGTAATTCTTGCATCATCGGCGAATGAGTTGCAACAAATGATGGACTGCATGAACGAGAGTTTTAAAGCGAAAGGTATGAAAGTTAATGCAAGAAAGACGAAAGTGATGGTGTTTGAGAAGGATGAAAGTTTGACTGAGTGTAATATTACGATTGAAGATGAAAATGTGGGACAAGTTAAAAGATTTGTATATTTGGGAAGCATGTTTACAAGAGATGGAAGATGTGAAGGTGATATTGAAAGGAGAGTGATAGCGGGGAACAGTGTGAATGGAGCGCTGCATGCCTTTATGAACGGCCAAACCGTGCCTAAAAAGGCGCGACTGGCGGTTCATAATGGAGTGCTGGTGCCCACCTTGATGTATGGAAGTGAGTGTTGGGTATGGCAGAAAAAGCATGCAAGCAGAATTAACGCAGTTGAGATGCGATCACTGCGTAGTATGTGTGGGGTGAGACTGATTGATAGAATTCCGAATGCAGTAATACGAGAGCGATGTGGCCTGAAAGAAGATGTCGTGACAAGGATTGAGAAAGGAATGCTGAAATGGTTTGGACACGTGGAGAGAATGAGCGAAGAAAGATTGACGAATCAAATATATATGGCAGAGGTGTATGGACAAGCCGGTTGCGGCAGACCTCGTAAGACGTTCCTGGACCAAATTGGGGACGTCTTGAAAAACGGAAAAGTCCGAAGCACCCGCAACCGGCGAGCATGTATGAAAAGAATAATGAATGTAGAGGAAGCACGTGAGGTTTGCAAGGATAGAAGCAAGTGGCGATCTGTTGTCTCTGCCTACCCCGACGGGAAAAAGGCGTGAGCATATGTATGTATGTATGTATGTATGTACAAATGAGGTGTTTTTAGAACCGTCCTGATCGTCCGCTGAACATAGGCTAGGTGACGTGTCACAAAACTTAATGTGGCGCCCTCTAGCGCCAAAAAGGGTTGTGTTAAAAAATAAAAATGAGATAAACACATCGTGTTTAATATCATTTGAAAGGGCGTCACATGTACATTTCCAAAATATTGCTTAAATTTAAAGTGGCGCCCTCTAGAGGACAAAAATCATGTGTTAAAAAATATTAAGATAAATTCACCGTGTTTGATATCATTTGAAACGGCTTCACTTGTACTTATAAAAATATTGCTTAAATTTAACGTGGCACTCTCTAGCGGACAAAAAGTTATGAGTAAAAAAAAGATAGATACACCGTGTTTGGTATCATTTGTAATAACATACCTAGTTCGTATTTGACAATTTAGCTTTTGCAAGTAAATAGTATAGAAGCACAGTGATTTAACACTAAAATAGTTTAAATAATAAAAAGTAAAAAAAATTGACGCTGAACAAGTTACAAGTTACAAGGTTACTGGAAAAACAATAACAGAACAAAAATAAGAGCCGTAGTCACACGTTATATTGAACCGTAATATAACAACAAATAACGTGTGACTGCGGTTCTTATTTTTGTTCTATTATTGTTTTTTATATATTGCTTCCTCAGCACGATGGAAACGGGCTCTATTTTTAATGACGTACCTTCCGGATTAGCTCACACTCATTTAACAAATTAAAACACTAGCAATACTCATATTTTGAGTGGAACTACTATTTCTGTCAAGCTGAATATAAAAAGTTTTCACAAATAAAACAAGAGAGGTAATATAATGACCACATACAATTTGTCATATTATTTGTATCTTTATTTAGAAATAAACAGTAGTCAAGGCAGCGATAGCCTAGTGGAGATACCATGCAGAGGGTGTTGGGTTCGGATCCACGGCGCGCACCATTGGCTTTTCGGAGTTATATGCGTCTTGAACTGTTAATTATCGCTTGCCCCGTGCCTCGGAGATCACGTTAAGCCGCCGGTGTCATGAAGATCTTTGACACTAGTCTAAACCATGGAATATCGCTATTCTTTCAGGTTGCGGAGGTCAGACAGGCAGTCGCTCCAAGGAAAAGCTAATATAAACTGGGATAACGCGGGTGATGAGATGATTTAGAAATAAACAGACAGAAAGATACAACCTCTTGAAACTGAGCAACAGATTCCGGTTGACACCAATAGAATACGTAAACAACTGACTGCCTACGTGGTCCAGTGGATAACGAATGCGACTGCTAATCGGAGGTCCCGGGTTTGATTCCCGGGTCGTGCAAAAGTGTTACTGGGTTCTTCCGAATTCTCAATAGCAGCACGGAGTCTGGTGATGTTCCCGGTAACGACAATAGGCTCGCCCCCTATTACGTGGGACCAAATATTCATTGTGAAATGTGGGTGTAATATTACACCTCTGCCTACCCCTTCGGGGATAAAAGACGTGAGACTATATAAAAAAAAAGAATACGTAAACAGTGCCACAATCAAGAAGCAATATTCATACAGATACAAAGCCAAATTCAAAATAATTTATTCACTAAGGGCACGATTTGACCCTTATGAACGCCAAAATTTAAGTTATATATAATAACAATAATAATAAACCCCTCTGGGACAGTTGTTATCTCATCCCCTCGTGGGATCTCCACCTTGTCGTGGTGGGGGGCTCAGTAACCGTGGGTTTGAGGTACACCCACGGTGAAGCTAAGCGGGATCCCGGGAGAGGACGCTCCACGTGGGCGTGAGGCCTGCGTAGGATGCGTCCCAAGGTGCGGGTGCGGGGGACATCACAGTTGGGTGCGGTCGCGGGAGGAGAGGCGTGTCGGTATTGCGTTGCCGCGCGCCCTATCTCCCGCGACCAAATGGGGGAGCACCATCATTGCGTCGCGGTGGGGCCGCAGAGGAAGAGGAAATGCGGTGTTGCGTTGCCGTCCTCCCTATCCTCTGCGGCCACTGGGTGTTTTGGCGGCGGAGCCCAACACCTTCATCCGCCGCCAAGGGGGTTTCGTTCGGGGCCTACCTGACCATCTGGCGGGCCAATAACCGTTGGGGGGTAGCGAGGAAAGCTTCGGTGAAACCCTACCCTTCGCCACATGGGTACATGAGGAGCACGTGTTGGTTTTTAGTCAGTAAGAGTCTGATAGTCCCCTTCATCCTTCCCCCCCAGAGCGGAGGGACTCCATGAGGATTTTCCAACCCGACACCAAAAAAAAAAGTCGTTATCTCATCGTGAGACTAACGCAAACTCGATGAGCAGAGTAACGGCTTTCAAACATCACCTTCATCTTGTGATATAAACAAAAAATGTATTATTCTAACAAATTAAAATTATACCCGTGAAAGAGAAACAAATAATAATAATAATTTTTGTATTTCAGGTAAACACCCTTAATAAAACATATAACATTCATAACATTTTCATACATGTTTCCATTATTACTAGTATTAATTAAACAATCATACCAAAATAAAATAATTGCACTATATTAAATATTATTTAATATATTTATAGCCGACCGTAGGTATCGACATAATCAGTATTAATTTTTATGCAAGCATATATATAATTAGGTACCGTTTTAATTAATTAATGTAGCTGGAGTATTGAAAGGCATACACGAAGAAAAGGTTTGCTTGGTATATGCCTCTCAACACACCATTGTCGGAATTATGGACACAGTTCATAAATGAGGCTCTAGCCTTTCTGAAAACTGCAAAGAAGTCATCCACTCTATTCTCTGCGAAAATGCCTGATGCACTACACCTCCATGGTAGTTCCAGCATACATCGGAATGCATTATTATATTGTACCCGCAACACATTATCCGTTCGTTGCGTGTACTTGTACCAGAGTTGGCAAGTGTAAAGTGAGCGGGAGTACGCGTTAAGCAGCGTGGCTTTAACTTGTTTACAACATTTTGCGAATCGCCTAGCAAGCATGTTACTTTTTGCAGCTAAGAGCCTTCTTTGGCGTTTCAGATCATCATCTTTAAAGTTTATCTGTCAAGACGTGGCCCAAATACTTAAAACTATTCACTACTTTTAGCTCAGAGTTGCATAAGGATACTAGATAATATAAATAACTAGCTAATTCTAGATTTCCATGTATTGCCACGAGAAAGAATGGGCAATAAAACTCATGGCCACTTTTTTCATCGGCAATAATGAAATAATAAACAAATATATGTTTTTTTGTTTTTTTTAAGGTGCTACGACTGTTTCACCCTGTAAATTACCTTATTATAAAAAAGTTGACTTTACAATTAATATCGTCATAATAATATCCCAACAAACTTGCTAGTTTACAAAGCTCTCAAAGAAATACTAAAAGCTATGCACCTTTATTTTTCTTTTATTAATTCTTTTGTTGTCTTGTAATATGAGTGAGAAAAAGCAATCAAGCTAAATTGCTTCATTTCAAAGCAAATTAATTGCCCACTCCTCTGAACGTGAACTCGGTTAACAACAAAGGAATAAAAAAAATCTAATAAAAATGTGTGTGGCCAGATATCCACGATATCTCTCATTTCCATTTTCCGTTCTACTCGTAGTAAATGAAATCTTTGAAACCGAGTGCCCTGCTAAAAAAAAACCGTAAAAAGTATGGATTTGCCAGTAATTTACACTGGATTCATTTCATCGTGTTTTTAAGTGCGAATGTAATTGCTTCGAGACGTTGGTTTATTTAGATGAATATAAATAGCAGGTTTCAGCCTGAAACGAATGAACGTTTTAATGTATTTTATTTTTTAAGATTGTACTTCGAAAATGTTAAATAGCTTTAGCTTTAAACTATTTTGCTACTTGCTAGGCAGCAGGCACTTATTAGTTCATTGGACATAATACAAGGCTCCGCCTAATATAGTCACCACAGAAAAATGCAATATAGCACTTTGTCTAACAGAATCTTATGCCATGAAACTATGTAGTTGATCCCACTTTCTGTCGAGTGTGTTGTTTTTGTGAGGGCATGTCTCACAATAATAATAATACTACTGTGAAACGATTTAAATTTCTTTAAACATACATTCTAATATCAATCGAAAAAATTACTAGATCTCACCCGCGGATTCACCCGCATACCCTAAACGTCCTCAGGAACCACAATATCTATTGGTGAAAACCGTACAAAAAGCTGTTCGGTAGTTTCTGTGATCATCGAGTTCATACAGGCAGACAGGACTTGGCAGGCACTTCATTAGAAAATATGTGTAAATACCAACGACAACACAGCCTACTAGACACCTAATGTTTTCATTTCTACAAACAAAAAATTCTGTCAAAGCGGTGAGGTATGCGGGGCAAGGGGGGCTACAAAAATGCATTCTAATTGGCCGGTTCAAATTTGCGGAACGTCATAATTCATATCTAGTGTTGGGATTGGTCTTATATAAGACGTATACGTCTAATGTGTTGTTTGAATGTGTTCGCCTTACGTGTGCCGTCTAGTAGGTTGGGTTGTCGTTAGTAAATACATACCTACATGTAGATAATAAGACCAAACTTGTTGACATAGACGTTTTAGTTTTCAAACTGTAGTTTCACATCACTCGTACCGTGTCATCGTCGCCCATCCTACTTCAGCGCTTGTTTCGCATCGGCTTTCATCGTCACGCGACACGCTTATTAGCTGTCACGAGTTTCGAAGATGCTTTCCTTATTTGGATGATGTTGCGCTCTCACCCAATATTTTATAGTCTTTTCTTGCATTTTATTATGAGTACTGTTAATGTACAGAGGTAAAATAGTTTATATTTTTATAGACTCACGCTTGTATCCCCGAAGGGGTAGGCCTCTGCCTACCCCTTCGGAGATACAGGCGTGAGTCTTTTTTACGTTACATCCATATTTCGCCATGAATTTAAAGGTCCCACGTAATAAGGGGCGAGCCACGTCACCAGACTCGATGCTTCTACTGAGAAGTATCTTCTTGGGTTTACGCGAATGTTACACATTGAAATTAAACTACAGTTTACGGATTTTATCGCGATGTATTGGTTTCACTGAGTTATTACATTTGAAACGAATGATCTAGAAACTACATTTTTTATTTATTACTAGCTGACGTTTCGAATTCTTTACAGGATTCATGTTCACGGCAGACTGAGGTGATATTTGTCTTTTTCTTGAATGTATAAGTTATCTCAAAGTACCCGAACATTTTTCACCTACTGGTGTTACTATTTACGCAGAATGAGCTCACAGTGTCCTTAGGTCTTCTGGTGACTTTGTCCTTCTTGGGTTTCATTAGCCTTATGACTGGGTCCCAAGCTGGAGGAACATTCCAACCATCTTCCCTATTGAAATTACCATGACCAGTACGGTCATTTGATTTTTGTTGTAATTTTTCAAATTTTTGAATTTACACGCGTATAGTTCCGTTTACACGCGTAATATTTTGATGTCTCTCTCTTGTTTATTGCATCTATGCATTGTTTACAATCAAATGCAGTTATCAATCTGTATATTTAATTAGATAAATTCTCAACATTTCTATTTATTCTGCATAAGTCAGCTCGGTGTTCGTGGATCTTTTGTATGAGTAACTTTTGACTTGCCTGTTTTAAGATCTTAGCGCTCCCACGTATGTCCTTCTTGGCTAATAACTTGCAGCATGTAGGGATGAGATCGTGATCCCGGCATCTCTTCAATAAATTTAAAAATGTTATGTATCTTGCGCGCTTGGTTTGTAGATCTTCTAACCGGCGTATTTTTGTTGCTGTTTCCAGTGCGTTCCGGTTCACATAGTATCTTCTTGGGTTTACGCGAATGTTACACATTGAAATTAAACATCGGCTAATAATAAATTAAAAATGTAGTTTCTAGATCATTCATTTCAAATGTAATAACTTAGTGGAACCAATACATCGCGATAAAATCCGTAAACTGTAGTTTAATTTCAATTTCTGAGAATTTAGAAAAAAAAAACACTTTTGACCGGCCCGGGAATTGAACCCTGGACTTCCGATCAGCAGATGCATACGCTATCCACTGCACCACGGAGGCAGTAATATAGTTTATTTATTTAATATTGGAATATAAGGTGAAGATATTTTTGCCTTGATTAATAAAATAATAATACACATACGTACATATGGGCGCAAATTAATATTATAATGATTATATTGTTATGAAAATGTTAATAATATTTAAGATTGATATTTAAATAACTATTTGTGAACACAGAACTGAGAACTTCACTACTTTAGAATATTAGACACTGTATCGACTGCTTCACTGTTTTATAAAGATTGGGTATTTAATGTATCGCTTAATTATTAAGATAACTCCAGAAACTTTCAAAGTAAAATCAATTAGTATTAAATAACATTATTAAATAACTTTCAGCTCAAACTCAACAACCGTTTCGAATGCCTGGGCGAATGCGTAGATGTGGAGTAACGGGTTTGTGGATGCTGTCCATACAACAGGGGCTAAATTCTTTAAGCCCCAGAAAAGCAAGAGAACCAGCAAGATCTCGGGTCCGACCCTCGAGCTGTTAGAGGAAAGGCGTAAGATGGTTCTGCTATCCTCCGACGACATGCCGAAATATCGGCACCTCAACAGACAGATCTCTAAGTCTCTAACTAGTGATCTCCGCCAATACAACACAAAATGTGTTCGTGAGGCGATCGAACAGAATAAGGGATCCAAAGTGTTCCAGAGGGATCTGTCTGTTGGGCAGAGTCAGCTGACAAAGCTGAAGACGGAGGATGGCAGAATCGTAACGTCCAAGCCTGAGCTCTTGGAGGAGATCGAAAGGTTCTATGGACAGCTATACACGACAACGCAACAATCCGCAATCACTCCAGCGTCAGACCCTAGAGCTGGATTGACCCAACACTATACCGAAGATATCCCGGACGTCAGCATGCACGAGATTTGTGTGGCTCTCAAACAGCTCAAAAAGAACAAGGCGCCGGGTGATGACGGAATTACGAGCGAGCTTCTGAAGGCCAGCGGTGCACCCGCTAGAGAAGCCCTCCGGAAGCTATTTAATTCCGTCATTCTCGAGGGAAAAAGTGCCACAGGCGTGGCACAGAGGTGTGGTGGTGCTTTTCTTTAAGAAAGGGGATAAAACCCTCTTGAAGAACTACAGACCCATCACACTTCTGAGCCACGTCTACAAGCTGTTTTTGAGGGTCATCACGAATCGTCTCGAGAGCAAGCTAGACGACTTCCAGCCGAACAAGCTGGTTTCCGTAAAGGCTATAGTACCATAGACCACATACATACGCTGCGGCAGGTTATACAGAAGTCCGAGGAGTATAACGAGCCACTATGCTTGGCGTTTGTGGACTATGAGAATGCCTTCGATTTGATCGAAACCTGGGCGGTGCTACAGTCTCTCCAACGGTGCCGGATTGACTACCGATATATTGAAGTGCTGAAGTATTTGTATGAAAACGCCACTATGTCAGTCCGCCTCCAGGACCAGAGTTCGAAACCTATTCAACTCCAGCGAGGGGTGAGACAGGGGGATGTCATATCCCCGAAACTGTTTACCACTGCGCTGGAGGATGCTTTCAAGCTTCTGGACTGGAATGGACTCGGCATCAACATCAACGGCGAGTACATCACTCACCTTCGATTCGCAGACGATATGGTAGTCATGGCTGAGACCATGGAAGACCTAGGCACAATGCTCGATGGCCTCTGTAGAGTCTCCCAACAAGTAGATCTTGAGATGAACATGGACAAGACGAAAATCATGTCGAACGTCCATGTTGTACCTGCTCCTATTCAGGTTGGGAACTCTACGCTCGAAGTTGTCGACAAGTATATCTACCTGGGACAACTAGTCCAATTAGGTAGGTCCAACTTCGAGAAGGAGGTCAATCGTCGAATCCAACTCGGTTGGGCAGCGTTCGGGAAGCTACGACATATCTTCTCGTCCGATATCCCGCAGTGTCTCAAGACGAAAGTCTTTGACCAGCGTATGTTGTCAGTGATGACTTACGGATCAGAGACGTGGTCGCTCACTATGGGCCTTATCAGAAGCCTCAAGGTCACTCAGAGGGCGATGGAGAGAGCTATGCTTGGAGTTTCCCTGCGAGATCGAATCAGAAATGAGGAGATCCGCAGTAGAACCAAAGTCGCCAACATAGCTCTCCGGATAGCCAAGCTGAAGTGACAGTGGGCAGGGCACATAGCTCGAAGAACCGATGGCCGTTGGGGCAGAAAGGTTCTGGAGTGGCGGCCACGTACCGGACGACGCAGCAGAGGTAGGCCCCCCGCAAGGTGGACCGACGATCTCGTCAAGATCGTCGGTGCATCCTGTTGATAGCGCCATCTGTTGACCGAATGTTGTAAAGCAGCGTTTGGTTATTAAAATAAATTTGTTATTCGTGTAAAATAAATCATTTGGTGTTGTGCAAAATTAATTACAATATTAATGTTGATTTTTTATTTATATTTTAATTATATGTTGAAAAGGAAGTGGCAGTTGTTAAACATTAAGTGTAATGATGGTTAGTTTATAAAAAGGACTGTAGCTCACATTTTAATTCAATTCTGTGCTAGAAATCGTCTGAAAATAATCCAAGTGATACTACGTGAGTGTTTTTATTATAATGGAGTCTGGAGTCTGGACACGATAACCCTGGCGTATCGCCGACAGCAGCGGTTGGATAAACGCCCCCTAAGAGACTTCGGGATCTATGGTTGGCGCGAGAGTGATGGGTCTCTTGGCCTAGCCGCCATTACCAATGATGACCTGAAGACTGATGCGACAAGCGCTTGGAAGCCGTGTTTGGCGCTAGTCAACCCTGATCAGAGACCGCACGGTGTGTCGGAGTTATGGCTAGCACGTCTACACTTCACGTGAGGCCACGTGCGAGCGAGAGCGACAGAGCGACTACGACGGGGTGCACGCACTGGGGTGTGCCGTGGCGTGAACGCTGTTCTGCTCTGAGTGCTACCAGAGGTTGCTGATGCGGGTTGTTGATGCACTGACCAGAGGTATTTATCCAGAGCTGATTTGATTAGAGTTTTTGAGAAACATCCTAATTTTAGAAATTATGGTGCTTACACGATTACCTCCTGTCCCCGTAAGGATTACCAGATAAACATTATATAGCCAAAATTACGAACGTTACACCCCAAATAGAACTTATAGGTAACTGTTGTTTATCCACGTTTGGTACATAGTAGTGCTACTGTGCTTATAGTCATGTTATGCCGTCGGCTGGAGCTCTTGTCTGTTTATTAATCGTTAGGCCATGTCGGAAACTCTCTGTAAAACTTACTTATCTACACAAGAAAGAGAAAAAAGCTTTGTTGTTATGTGGTTCTACTAATATAATTATTAGTAAAGAACGGTATAACTGCCCTTTTCAAGTTGAAGCTCTGATATAGATCCATTGTATAAATTACATGATTTGCTTTCAGTTTAAATAAGCTAATTGATGTGCTGAATATGAATTCAATTGGTAGGCACTACTCTTGCTTTGTAATATTGGTAGCTTGTAAATTTCTCTTTTATGGCTCAGTTGGCAAACAGTTCAACAATTTCACAGCTTGCACTATTCCTAAAAATATTCAATATTGGATTAAACATGTTCTTACATGAGTAATAATTATAGCACTAGTATTTTCGAAATCCTTGGATCTGCATGGTTTGAAGTCATTTCATATTTATCATCAACAGTCCGACTGTTCACGGCTGAACATAGGCCTCTCATTGTTCTTGCCATTTTGTTTTCCTGTTTGATGTGGATAAAACTAATTTTGAATATATTAAGTTTTAACTATTTTATCAAAACTGCAAAATATGGGTATCCTGTTAACTTTATATTTGATTATCTAAAATGGCACTGTCAGACAGAACCTGAGAAAATTCAGAGTGTCTTTTGTATTTTACCTTATGCGTAAAATATGGGCACCAACACTGTTGTAGCTAAGATAACTATCGACCAATGTACAGGTTGAACATGCCTGATATATAGATATAGCTTAATGGACCGGACCACTTTGTAAGAGTAGAATTTTATTTTATCTACAGTTACGAAGGTTCATGGAACTAATATTTGGGTGGGAAATGTTGCCCACCACCTGTCTTTTGAGTGTTGCAAGTTGATGATGACATCCTAGCAGATGACCTGACCTTAGTGTGAAGAGAGGATGGACGAGCGGTCCTTTACTGATTAATATGTATGGATGACGGTGGCCCACCCTTTTGACGTCAGTGGTTTTGTGTGTGGGCTACGCGCACACATGCCGCATGAGTGCTGTACTGAGCTGGAGTCAAGCATTGTTTGCTAACCTTTGTTGCTGATCAACATCAACAATTGTATGAGCAGCTTGTCCGTATGGGCGGAGGATTCGTCAGATACCGATTTACGTGGGGGTCCTCTACTTCCTCCACTGTAGTTGTTGGACCTATGTAATTGCATTGTTTTGATATAACTGATCATGACGAACGATGATGATTATTTTATGTATATGCATTGATGTGTTTATGAGGCAAATTTTGCATTTATGTGTTTGAGTAAAATTTTATTTTTCCTATGCAACATCCTTCCCAAAACGCTGGCTGGCCACCATGCGTATCCTTGATCCTGGTCTTGTTGGCTAGATCCCGTGATGGGTGATGCCGTGTGTTGGCTAGATCCCGTGATGGGTGATGACTTGTGTTGGCTAGATCACGTGATGGGTGATGCCGTGTGTTGGCTAGATCCCGTGATGGGTGATGCCGTGTGTTGGCTAGATCCCGTGATGGGTGATACCGTGTGTTGGCTAGATCGACCCTATGTGGGTGATGCCGTTTGTGGGCTAGATCCCTATGAGGGTGATGCCTGTGTGCGCTAGATCCCTATGTCGGTGATGCCACGAGTTGGCTTAGCCATGGGTGAAGCCTTGTTTGTTAGATCCCGTGATGGGTGACGCATGCCACAGGCTAAGATCCTATGACTAGGTAAGCCTTGTAAATAACTTTTAGTTCATTCTGTATGATAAACGCTTATTTATGTAATTTTTATATTCATTATTTTTGTTTGTTATGCTGTTTATTCTGTAACCGTTAAATTCAGCGCGAGGAGCGCGCTGGATTAGAATGGCCGTATGGGCGCAAATTAATATTATAATGATTATATTGTTACGAAAATGTTAATAATATTTAAGATTGATATTTAAATAACTATTTGTGAACACAGAACTGAGAACTTTACTACTTAAGACTATTAGACACTGTATCGACTGTTTCACTGTTTTATAAAGATTTGGTATTTAATGTATCGCTTAATTATTAAGATAACTCCAGAAACTTTCAAAGTAAAATCAATTAGTATTAAATAACATTATCTGACACTTATTTTTATGTTTACGGTAATAAATAACATGCGCTTATATTTGCATCCTGTTGATAGCGCCATCTGTTGACCGAATGTTGTAAAGCAGCGTTTGGCTATTAAAATAAATTTGTTATTCGTGTAAAATAAATCATTTGGTATTGTGCAAAATGCATTACAATATTAATGTTCATTTTTTAATTATATTTTAATTATATGTTGAAACGGAAGTGGCAGTTGTTAAACATTAAGTGTAATGACGGTTAGTTTATAAAAAGGACTGTACCTCACATTTTTATTCAATTCTGTGCTAGAAATCGTCGGAAAATAAACCAAGTAATATTACGTGAGTGTTTTTATTATAATGGAGTCTGAAGTCTGGACACGATAACCCTGGTGTATCGCCGACATACACCTAAGCATGTGTCCATGTTCTTGTTTGATTTTCTTTCTAACCACGAAAACATATGGACTTGTGAGCTTACTTTTCTAGTACCTACATGAAAAAATATACTAATTTAAATAAATTATGGCCAAATATAAATTATCTGTAGGGTGAGGTTCAAGTGTAACATCCTATTGCATTAAATTTGTGTCCAAAATAAAACTTTTGGCGGAAGCAAATGGCCAAGTATTAATATTACTATAGAACTTCAGCTCTGCTTGGACGAAATTTAACGATCGTATTTAGTCCAATATTTAAGCTTTATATGTGCCTGAGTCTACAGTGGTCTATATATCCAGTCTTAAATGTTGATCTTGAAAGTAAGGTGCTACTTTATTTGAGACTAGATGAGTCTGCGGTTACACTCGCGTTATTTAAGGCTTCTTCTTCGATCCTGTGGCACGTAGCGTGATAATCGATAAATGGTCTATCTAACACTGAAAAATTTTTCAAATCGGACAAGTAGTCCCTGAGATTAGCGCGCTCAAGCAAACAAACTGTTCAGCTTTATATGTATATTAGAATTAGGTTAGATTCAGGTGCAAAACCACTTTCCTTTCTATTTTAAACGATGGCGCTCCGTATTCCATCAGCTTAATACTCTATCGTATAATATAACACCAATCGAAGCTTAAGACGACGAGACACAAATTGGCACTTCTACGCAGATTGCGGTCACCCCTCTAGATTGGTATCTAGACAGTCTAAGGAGCCTTGCCTAGCTAGATCGTACAATGATCATGTGTAACGTGTAACACGAATGAAAGCCTCATGAATATGCATGCTCCATCTCTCTTATGTCTATATGTTCACTAGGCATTATAACTAAGTTATTCCCTCTTCGTAAGAAATTAAACAGTACGGCAGGTAATTTCTCCATTAATTCTTCGCCGTCTCGCGTAATTTTTATTATGTTTGCAAGCACTTAGGGCGGGTTATTAAATAATTATGTTTGATGTTATTTTATTTTTATGAAATACGGTGTAGTGATGTGTTTTGCACAATATCGGGTACATTTAATGTGTCACTTAGACGCTTCGTATTCCATGGATAAGAAAAAGATGCAGTTTGGATTTCAATGACTTCGAGATAGAAATAAATGGTATGTACCGTGAAGTAGTGTGTCTATATTAAGCTTATACCGAAGGCACGAAACTTCTAAACTTTCACTATATTATTGACATTAATTTATTTCACTCACAGTTGATGTACAACTAGAGTAAGCCAGTCCTGCAAGCAAACTTCTCTATGGCAATGAAATGAACAAAGAAACTAAAAAGTTTCCATCCCACAAATGTCGGCAAGTTTGTTATTTTCGTCTTCCTTTTGAAATCTACGACCCTTTATTGCGAAAGTCATAGATGCGACCAGCACAGCGCTAGGACGAGGATGACTGAAATTCTTATTAAAACTCACTTCATTATAGTAAATGCGATTGCCTTTAGGACCATGCACAGAAGAAGAGCTGCACGAAACTAAATACCTACTAAGCTCTGTTGTTTTATATTAATACCGTTGACTGTTGACAGTTTAACCATTATAAAAGCAAATCCAATTTGCATAACCTGTTCTTAATGCTCTTTATTTGAACTAGAAAACATCTATTTCAAGATAATTCAGGTCTTGAATTTCTCTAAAATCTGCTCTTGGTATAATCGTGAATAAGTGCAAAGTATAATCAAAGTATAATCGTGAGTATGAGCAAATAAAGTTTACGCCAGATTTCTTAGGTACCTATGTACCGTGCTCCGGATCCAAGCTATAAGATATATTACCTGTGACGTCTTAACCTTAAATAGAACTGAGAAAATCTACACAGATGTAATAAAATTCGTTATTCTGGATAAAACGAAATCAATAACTTTTATATCCCTAATTTATTTTTATTTTCAACAAATCCAAATCAGTGTTCAGAAGCCGTCAGGATAGCATACCTAATATTATAGACGTAAAAGAATATAATACCTATATAACTTGTTACAGAGGCGGCGCTCGTTACAGCCGCAGCCGGACGAAAACCGCGTCCGTTGATAACCTTATGTTCCACACACCCTTTGTCGCATTTTCTCAGCGCGTGGAGGCCAAATACTATCAAAAGTAAATAGCTTTCCAACGATATTCATCACCACCTAATAATTAAGTAGAGAGGTCTTACTGTAAAACACGCGTCTGTATGTGAGTTGAAGGCATTTATGCCTCATATATTATGTTACTACACTCGTTAATTTCTGACTGACGTGGTGAGTTCTACATCGAATATCATGGCTTGTACAAAGCTAAAATAGGTACAATTTTCTATAAACACTGTTGTAGCTCCTCTAAGCCTAAGCTTGGAATAAAAGAACATGAAGAAATACATGACGTACCAAACAATAGTCGTATACACTCCAAATTTGTGTAGCAATAAATTTCTTGCGGAATGCTCTCGTCCGGCATTGTAATAAGCGTAGTTAAAATAAAATAAAAAAAGAAATTGTTGAAATGTTCTCCATAAAATATAAAGGACTAAACCTTCGCGTTTCTTCGATAACAATAGATATCGCTCTTAGCTTCCCTGAAAATATCCTTTGTTGTTAAAACCTTAAGAGGGAATCACCCGTCGCTGTGTAGGACAGTTTTTAGTGAAAATTTAATGCATACTGTGCCAAGTTTAACTTCAATCTGTTTTTCAAATTTGTTTTGATGTTTCCAAGTAATCTATACTATAATAAAACTGTAGAGGTGAAAAAGTCTGTACATTAAAGATATTTTGACGAAAATTAGCTAAAAAATCTAGGAAAATGCTAAAATGCAATACTTGATAATTTTTAAAATTTATGTCTGTCTGTCTGTCCGACGTCTTTCCCTATGTTGCTAAAGATCTCTAAAATGGCGAAATTGATTTCAATAAAACTTACACTCATGTACAAAGGATACTCAAACCTATAAAATATTATGTTACATCACAATCGGTTGAGTGGTTTTCGGTGTACAGCTTGACCTCTCCTTTGTACGTAGTCCCAAACAAAACAGGGATCATCCAAAACTGGTTATATATGTGGTGCCATCTATGATCATTATAAGTTTGTTAGTAAAAGTATAGTTAGTCTAAATAGGTACCATCAAAGTGTTTTATGGCTATTTACCCGACTTTAAAAAAGGAGGCGATTCTTAATTTAGTCAGTATATTTTTACGCATTTTCGATAAATAAATTACTGGAACCGAGCTTATTTATAGTCATCCTTCCGACCGATAGATGACACTATTTTCAAATAATTTTCTAGCAAAATAAATGTTTCTTGCAAAAAAGTCAATAATTATGTGTCGGGTGTATCTTTCTGTTATTAAAAAAATAATAGAGTATAATATTCGGCACTTTTATAAACAAAAAGTCTCTGTGTCAAAATTTATTACAATATCCACTTAATTTAAATGGTCAATCTCATTTATTTCAAATTATTATGTTTATATAATAGTTACATAATCATTTCATTTTATTTTAAACTAGCTTTTGCCCGCCGCTTCGCGCGCGTTAAATTCGGAGTAACACAAATCTACTTTCAGTCTCAATTTGTGTGAAGGCACTCCTGATTATTCTAAAGATTTCAGATACTCTATAGGGTACAAACATATAAATCTATGGGTACAAAGTAACTCGGTCAGTATTCATGACATTATCTACTGAAAGTACATAATAACATCACCTTTAAATGTCAAAGCCATGTTCTAATACATGTCCATATATATGTATAAACATTTACGCTTTTATAATGTTAGTAGGGCAAATCGTTTCATCCGTTTAAGCGCAATATATAATTTATCAGTTTATTTAAACGAACAATTTAATTACCGTGCACAATATGACATTATGTATGATGTGACAGTACTGACAGATATGCGATAGCACATCCGCAGCACTCAATTATTAGCGCAGGCGTTCTTACTTCCCAGAGGTAAATTTGTGCCGTACAAACTTCTACCCTCCCTACAATACCGGCCAATTTAGTTTTTGCAACTTATGGTAGCCTATGTCCATCTCCATGGTCCAATATATCTCTATATTAAGTTTCAAAAAAATCGGTTCAGCCGTTTTAGCGTAAAAACGGAATAAGTAAAAAATGATACATACATACACACTTTCGAATTTATAATATTAGTAGGGAAGTAGGGATATCATTAGAGACTTTCTTTATACACAATATTATCTAACTGTTTTACCACCTTCATATGGAACATGTAAATTATTTTACCGCTTACTCGTGAACATGCCACATATAACTGACCATGTGAAAAACAACATGTTCGGGGGACGATTCCAGCTGTTTCAAGTCTGTCCCTGCGATTTATTTAGAAAATACACACAGGGCTACGAATATCCAGCCCTGCCGAAAGTAAGATAGCCCCGTTGAGTAACTCAAGAGGTATCTGAATTCAGGCCTCAGTCTCCCACCCACGGAATCCCACGTACGTGAGGTGTGGGAATTTGGGAATAATGAGACTCCTGTATAAGTACAGAACATGAACGAACGAAAGAAATCAAAGAAACACATCCACATTCATTATTCAAAAGAAACGACTAAGACACTAATCCGACAAAAACGAAAGAAAATTAACCGAGAACCTCATCAATCCACGGAGAATCTTAACACTGCCATTCAGAAAACGCCTTCTATGTTTACATATACAAACCGACCGAGATAAAAAATAATATGGACTAATCGACAATTAAAAAAAAAAAGGATCTATAGTCATTGTTTTTATCATTTATACTATAATAAAACTGTAGAGGTGAAAAAGTCTGTACATGAAAGATATTTTGACGAAAATTAGCTAAAAAATCTAGGAAAATGCTATTTCAAGCTGGAATCGTCCCCCGAACATGTTGTTTTTCACATGGTCAGTTATATGTGGCATGTTCACGGGTAAGTGGTAAAATAATTTACATGTTCCATATGAAGGTGGTAAAACAGTTAGATAATATTGTGTATAAAGAAAGTCTCTAATGATATCCCTACTTCCCTACTAATATTATAAATTCGAAAGTGTGTATGTATGTATATTTTTTTACTTATTCCGTTTTCACGCTAAAACGGCTGAACCGATTTTGTTGAAACTTAATATAGAGATATATTGGACCATGGAGATAGACATAGGCTACCATAAGTTGCAAAAATTAAACTGGCCGGTATTGTAGGAAGGGTAGAAGTTTGTACGTCACAAATTTACCTCTGGGAAGTAAGAACGCATGCGCTAATA
The DNA here is from genome assembly GCA_944739405.2 of Euclidia mi. Lineage (NCBI taxonomy): Eukaryota > Metazoa > Arthropoda > Insecta > Lepidoptera > Erebidae > Euclidia > Euclidia mi. The sequence continues at coordinate 24,952,906 of OX123202.2, forward strand.
ATTGAGTGCTGCGCATGTGCTATCGCATATCTGTCAGTACTGTCACATCATACATAATGTCATATTGTGCACGGTAATTAAATTGTTCGTTTAAATAAACTGATAAATTATATATTGCGCTTAAACGGATGAAACGATTTGCCCTACTAACATTATAAAAGCGTAAATGTTTATACATATATATAGACATGTATTAGAACATGGCTTTGACATTTAAAGGTGATGTTATTATGTACCTTTCGGTAGATAATGTCATGTATACTGACCGAGTTACTTTGTACCCATAGATTTATATGTTTGTACCCTATAGAGTATCTGAAATCTTTAGAATAATCAGGAGTGCCTTCACACAAATTGGGACTGAAAGTAGATTTGTGTTACTCCGAATTTAACGCGCGCGAAGCGGCGGGTAAAAGCTAGTTATATAAATAAAACTCAATTTTCAAACTTTGTGATTTAAGTTTTACAATTTACGCTTCAGTTCTGTTTAAGTTTGTTTTGCTTTACTTAGCGTTTACGGTTTAATTACTGTTAAACAGGAAGTAACAGAAGTAAATATAAAGCTCTGAAGGGTCATAATCTTTAATGCCGTAATAACTATAAAGGTTCACGAAAGTATGTCCTCTAACAATGTAGTCACACTTTTATTGTCAGTCTGTTTTTACGTGCATAAGATTTTTTTACTTGACCACTTATCAAACAATAGTTTATTTTAATTACATGTGTCGTAAAACCCTGAAAACAAATTTACTAGTGCGTATGACTGCTCTATGCGATAAACTGTAGTTAGATAAATCCAACAAAATATTTTATAAAATTTAAGCACCTAGAACTAGTTTTATACGAACCGACTCGTCCTTTGAAATTAATGCCGACTCAACAGATTCAGACTTCACGGCACCTATAAAGTTGGTGACATTTCAGTTACATATGTATATCTTTTCGTTTACCAATTAGGCATGTTCGCCTCTTGATATGTATCTCTGGAGGTACATAAAATATAAATTAGACTCCATAACCTGTCTATTTTAGTAAGCGCTCATTAATGAGGTCAATCATTGAATGTGTTTGCGTACCAACACTGTACAGTCTAAAACAAGACGTATCGAAATAAAATCGTAGATATGTTTATGATCGTAGTTATCTATTTAGGCCATACATATTAATCTAGTTCCTAAATAACATACACAAATGTTGAAACAATTTATTTCTAAATTACATTCACAAAACAATATTACTTGTGTACTTAATTTTATTATTTCGTCATACACGGATAATTTGATAATTATAAACACAGTTATTTCCAGTACAGGGATTAAGTAGATACATGTATTATTTCGACCAACTTTTGGGCCCATGAGAGAATTAAATTATCTATACTGGCAACTGAATTAAATTTTATTTAATTGGGTTATGAACTAGTTACAGTACCTACCTACATATTTAGAGCAAATCCGGATGTTCAATAGTCTGAAAATTATGAATACAATATTGAACCACGCCGTATTCAGATAAATATGTGTTACATGCATATAATCTAAAACTGTGCTTACAATGACTTATGATTATGTGACCAGGATCTCCTTGTGCATAAAATCTTCTAAAAGGGTACTATATCGGAGTATAGCATACATAGTACCTTCTACGTAAAATTTCCAACGACCTTTCCTAAAAGCAAACTTAGAAAAAGATCGTGAAAACCACTGATCGTTCCAATTATTATCTTAAACACTTTTTGTCCACATCGAGCCCTACAATTTACGTGTGACAAGGACATAAATTACTAACAATTAACACCTGAAGTTAACACTTAGCTAGGTAAACTAACACGTTTAGTCTGTGTGTCCTGCGGAGCAGCTAAAGCTTGTGCTCTCACGAAACTCATTTTACACTGAATAGATTGTAGTGATGACAAAAGTGACACTCAAATTACACTTCACTAACGTTTTCTCCTGCTAACGTGACTCGTTTCATTTTAGTGTAGCTTACTTGAATAAAGGCAACATCAAAATATGCTCGTTCAAAACACTGGGCAAAACATTATATGGTACCACATACACACAACGCCACCCAATCCCAAACAACGCAGTACTTTAACCATGGCTACTAGACAATGGATAAATATATACATATAACATGTATTTTTTTAAATACACAAAATTACATATTATTCATGGAAACCCCCAGACCAAAACAATGTTTGGACATTTATGTTTGGTTATTAACTGTTTGTCAAAATGAACTGTTGCGATTTGTACATATAATTTCCATTGATGTAACATGTCTGAATTATGTTTGAACGTAAAGTTGAAGTAACTTGGTTCCTTTTGTTGTTCGCTTTTATTTGGTTACTCTACAAAAGTGGTCACGGGATGACTGGACACTGCATGATGAAACTTATTTTAATAAAAGCTTTGGCTTTTAGAACATGCAACTGAATCTCAAGTATCATCAAACTGAATTGCGTCCTCCGAGTTTACACTGACCGAGAATAAAATGTTTATACTGATTTAAAGTTATTTTTACCGACAAATACTATTCAAATTATATTCCCTTCAAATGCCTCCGAAACTACACCATAACTGTGGTTGGATGTAAATAGCCCGTATCTGATTACGGGAAAGCCACTTTGGCTGCACGGCGACCATTCCCATAAATTTTATTACCTAAAGCTGTTGTCTGCTCGCTATGAGCTTCGTTTATTGCAAATAAAATCTGTGGCGTTTAAATCAAAACTTTGGTATTTGTTGCAGCCTCTTTACCGTACGACGGATATTGCAGTTACGATTACGCCATCTACATAGACATTTTGGCTTATTATTAGAAAATATTTTAAAATAAAACTGATCCCCTAGGGTATCAGTTTTATTTTAAAATATTTTCTATGCCGGTCTGATCCACCATGTAGGGTATCACAAATATATTTAATAAATATTTTATGCCGGTCGGATACCCTAGTTACCTATTAACTGATTTTTAGGACAGTCAGCAACAAAATATATACAGGATTTATTGAAATACATTATGTGCGTCATACTTATCGTAATGGAGACGTATATGTTAGTAGATATTTAAAAACAACTATTCTACATTTTTATTTTGGCCAAACCACAAAAGGATTCCCACCGCACCCGGTTGGAACCCTTTTTAATAGTTGTTACCTGCAAAAATATGGGTGTGCATTGTGCTATATTGTTATCGACTCGACCATTGTTTAACAATGCCGGAATAACCAATCACGGGTGAGTGAAGTTTTGTTGACTGCGAGAAAAGGGTTATCAATGTGAATGTTGTAGTCTAGTTTTAGTTTTTAACTCTGTTCTGCGTAAAGTGTGTGTCAAGTAAACGTGTTCTTCCAAAAAAGTAAGTATTTTTAGATTAATATTTTATTTTTGTTATTTAAAATCTTGGGTACTCGTATATTATATCAATTTGTACTGCAAGTTTGGAAGGACTTTGTATGATATTATATAATATGCTTGTGATGTTATTATGATAATTCATTTACTAATTATTCATATTATATTTATATCCATTCAAGAATGTCTGAAGATGGTAATCAACCGTCGACATTATCTGAAATGTTCTAATAGTTTAAAATACATAAATAGAAATGGTGGCATGGTTTTACTAAGAGCTGGAATAAAGTTATTACCTACCATATATTTTAAACACCTTATGCACACGGTTAACTTGTAAAAGGAAAAAGGAATACTTAATTCTCGGTCACAAGTTAGAACCAGACTCAAAACAACATTTTGTGAATTTCACGATGTTGTCTCGTGTGGGGAAAAACACACAACATTCGGACCCGGCCTACTTCTATGCGTGTAGTAAAAGTCAGTTAGGTATTGTACACTAAAAAGAAACAGTATAAAACTGGGTGGAGCCTATGGCGACGTGTCAACTGGCAAAAGAATTGCTCGGGGTCTGTTAACATTAAGGTAGTTATTACGTGTAATGTTATTGATGGCGTCTTTTATTTATACTGTCATTAGTGTTAATTTCGAATCATCGTTTATATTGTTTTAGGGTAATAACATTACTAATAAGAAACATCATCAATGTGATCCCAGCGAAATCGGATAATATTATGGCACAGAAGTTACATGATTGTCGAGAAAAAGTTCTATCATCTTTTTCTCCAATACCGAATATTTACAACAATTTTAAAGTGGAATTGAACGACACTGGCTTAGATCTAATAAGGAAGCTTCCGTCGTTTACAAAAATAAAAACTGCATTGTACAATGCTAGAAATAAACAAGCTGGTATATCAAAAATAAGATGCAAAAAAGCTCAAGAAGTAGAAATTCCTTCTCAATTTGAAGATTTTCTACTAGTCAATCACTATGACGCTGACGCCCTGATACTCGAATAATAATTTTCGCAGATACAAATGTACTGAAATATATGCGATCGATTCAATTTTATTTAAGTGATGGAACTTTTGATTGTTGCCCAACACCATTCGTTCAACTATACACTATCCATGGAGATCTTGGGAGTGATGAAGAGCACACCCGAATAGTACCTTTATATATGCATTTCTGAACAGAAAAAATGAAGAAACTATTCCAGTTATTAAAGGTATGTATTCCTGAATGGAACCCACTGAAATATATGACAGATTTCGAGCGAGCAGCAATGAATGCCATATCAACTGTTTTCCCCTCGGTTGAAGTAAAAGGGTGCTACTTTCATTTTACTCATAACGTATGGAAGAAAGCTAACGCGTTGAATTTAACTAAAAATAAACGATTTCGGAAACATGTAGCGACTACAGCCTTATTACCATTGCTACCTAGACAATATATCTCAGACGGATGGTGCTATATAATGGAAGACAGTCCGGAGTCTGAAGAAATCCAAACTGAAATGATGAAAGTTTCGTGGACACTTCATGTGCCTACCATCAACGTCATCGCACAACCAATGCTGTGGAATCCTCTCCCAGCTGTTTACCGAAAAATCCAAATTTATACCAGCTTTTAAAAGCCTTAAGAGACGACGCAAATTTGCAAATTGTGAAAATCAACAGTGACGAAACGTCAACCTCGAAACGACGGTTAATAAAAGAAATAGTAACCGATAAGTGGTACCAACATGTAACTGACCAACTTCTCAGTAGGAAAATTACAGTTGGTCACTGTTTAGAAAAGCTTAGACTATAAGTAACTTGTCTAAATTAGAAAACGTTTTCTTTTCTATCTAGTCCATTATTAAGAAATGATTATTTTATTTGTTATTTAAATTTTATTAAGCCTTTGAAGTTCTACTTATGTTTCTGTTATCTGTTTAAATCGAAAGACCAATTGTCTGATTATCTATAATGATTTTATATAGTAAGTGCTGTTTTATGTTATTTAATTAATATGATTAAAAGCTTTATTAATTATTTAGGTTTGGCCAAATTAAAAGACCAAATGTCTGACAATCTGTGATGATTTTATGTAGTAATTTTAAGTTCTGTTTTTGTTATTTAATTACGACGATAAAAAATAATATTTATTATGTATTAAGGTAAAACCTAATGTCTAATTATCTGTGATGATTTTATATAGGTAGTAATTTTAAGAGCTCGTTTGTTATTTAATTAAGATGATCAAACGCTTGTTTATTATTAAGGATTGTCCAAATTAATAGACCAAGTCTAATTATCTGTGATGATTTTAAATACGTTAACAAATACAAGTAATATTTTTTTCATGAACAACTGTTTTTCTCTTGACTGTACTTACCTGCCTACAAGTGTTAGGGGATCAGACTGGAATGACAAAGCCTTCAGTGGATCAGACAGGAATTAAACAATAATAATAACCTGAAGGGGATCAGATCAGGGGATACGACCAGAATAAATAAAAAAAATCACTAAATGATCTGCTAACTTCACGTAGCAGAGCATTAGCAGCTGATCAAATATATGAGTTCTTCCTACATGCGAATGAGTTCTACAGTTCCTGATACTTTTCAGTTATAGTTCTGAACCTATGTTCGAGTATCAATATAAGATACGAAAAAGTAAAAAAAAGGAAAAGACACTTTCGAACAATTATTTACAGGTATTGCGTTTTTGGACAGATCCGTATCAAAACTTTTTTGTGCTATATAAACACTAATGAACAATTCAAAACACTAATGTTGAGAACCACAGGTACTTGTTTTTTATACACATTCACCGCTCGCCGGCCTTTTGTTCGCATGTCACTCGGTGTCAACCGGTTGGCTACATCTTGCAATTGCAACCTTGAACGCTATTTACGCATGCTTAAAGTATCAATTAGCTTAGTAGCAATTATGCCTTTTGTCGATGTTAAATGTATTTTAATTTTTAACACTAATGACCCATTTAGCTATTATGAACTTAATTTACATCAATGTAATGTTGAAACTAGCTTTTGTCCGCTTTCGTACCTATCTTATGATGATATTATTTTTTGTTTGATGTTTATGTACCTTCCGCATATTTATATTATCCTTTCTATTCAAATGCTAATTGACAAAGATTTATGATGGCGCCTATTAGCTTTTATTATCAGAACGTGCGAGGATTACGGACTAAAACACCTGTTTTCTTTAGAAATGTGTGCATTAATGAGTTTGATGTTATTTGTTTAACTGAGACCTGGCTTATTGACGGTATTGGCGACAGTGAGTTATTTGATGATAGGTATATAGTCTGGAGACGTGACCGAAATTACATAAATACTCATCAAACAATGGGTGGTGGTGTTTTAATTGCTGTGAGAAGGGAACTGGTAGCAATACATAGGAGTGATTGGTGCTCATCTGCTGAGGATTTATGGGTCACACTGACATTACACCACAAGAAACCTAGGGTGTCATATAAAATGCACATATGTGTAGTATATATTTGCTCGCAGAAGTTTGGCAACTCACTAGCGGAACAGCTCGTTAACTTCGCTGAGAATCTGTCTGATATTGTCATCAAACACCCCGCGGACAAATTTTTAATTGTTGGCGATTTTAACCAACCAAACATAAACTGGCTGCCTGCAGATGATGATAGCCTATTACCTAGTAATGTGCAAGGCAATAGTCAGATAAATGTTATGGATACATTCGCCGTTTGTAATCTGTCACAATACAATAAGCATAGTAACAGCAATGGTAGGATATTAGACTGGGTGTTGTCTAACAGTGAAGTTGGCGTGTATCACTGTAGTGATCCATTGGTTCCCGAAGACATACACCACAGAGCCTTGTCTTTATCAACAAATTTTGTGCATATACATGACCTTCCCATGTGTCCCCGTGTGAGGTATATGTACCGTCAGGCTGACTACACTGCGATAGTTAAGGAAATGGACAGCAGTGACTGGCACACTGAACTGTACTGTAGGTCGATTAGTAACGCTGTAGAATTCTTCTATGATACTTTAAACAGATTAAAGAACACCTATGTACCAACCAAAACCACTGCATCAAACAGCAGGTATCCCCCGTGGTATAGGAGCCCGCTAATTAAGATTCTTAGAGAAAAAGCCAAATCACACAAAAAGTACAAAAGATATGGTAATTTATCTGATCATCAATCTTTCATTACACTGCGACAGCGTGCTAAGGACCTGGAGAAGGATATGTTTGACCAATATATGGCTAAAATTGAAGCTGATATTTCTAAGGACCCACGAGCTTTTTGGCGATACATAAAATCTAAAAATCAGTCGCATTCTTATCCCTCGGTATTAAAGTATAAGGAGCGGTCATCTGGGAACGGAGAAGACATATGCAATATGTTTTCTGAGTATTTCTACTCCAATTTTCTGTCCCCCGGCCCTCAAGATGCTAATATACCCGTCGTCATCAAACACCCCGCGGACAAATTTTTAATTGTTGGCGATTTTAACCAACCAAACATAAACTGGCTGCCTGCAGATGATGATAGCCTATTACCTAGTAATGTGCAAGGCAATAGTCAGATAAATGTTATGGATACATTCGCCGTTTGTAATCTGTCACAATACAATAAGCATAGTAACAGCAATGGTAGGATATTAGACTGGGTGTTGTCTAACAGTGAAGTTGGCGTGTATCACTGTAGTGATCCATTGGTTCCCGAAGACATACACCACAGAGCCTTGTCTTTATCAACAAATTTTGTGCATATACATGACCTTCCCATGTGTCCCCGTGTGAGGTATATGTACCGTCAGGCTGACTACACTGCGATAGTTAAGGAAATGGACAGCAGTGACTGGCACACTGAACTGTACTGTAGGTCGATTAGTAACGCTGTAGAATTCTTCTATGATACTTTAAACAGATTAAAGAACACCTATGTACCAACCAAAACCACTGCATCAAACAGCAGGTATCCCCCGTGGTATAGGAGCCCGCTAATTAAGATTCTTAGAGAAAAAGCCAAATCACACAAAAAGTACAAAAGATATGGTAATTTATCTGATCATCAATCTTTCATTACACTGCGACAGCGTGCTAAGGACCTGGAGAAGGATATGTTTGACCAATATATGGCTAAAATTGAAGCTGATATTTCTAAGGACCCACGAGCTTTTTGGCGATACATAAAATCTAAAAATCAGTCGCATTCTTATCCCTCGGTATTAAAGTATAAGGAGCGGTCATCTGGGAACGGAGAAGACATATGCAATATGTTTTCTGAGTATTTCTACTCCAATTTTCTGTCCCCCGGCCCTCAAGATGCTAATATACCCGTCGGTACGGTGGAGAGCTTGACGATTCGAGGGGATTACTCTGATATTTGCTCGATTGAAATAGATGAGGCCGAAGTGTTTAAACTACTTAAACAGGTGGACTACAACAAATCTGCAGGCCCCGACAACATTCCACCATTTTTTATCTTTAACTGTGCCAAATGCCTTGCTATTCCCATCTCGATTTTATTCAGGCGGTCTGTTGCTGAGGGTGACATGCCTGCGATCTGGAAGTCAGCGTATATAACTCCAATACATAAAAAAGGTCCGAGAGACGTGGTGGAGAACTATAGACCGATCTCCAAGCTATGTGTATTCGCTAAAATACTAGAAAAAATTGTTTACAGGCAACTTTATGCTGCCATCAAACTTAGCTTCGGCGAGCATCAGCACGGTTTCCTTAGTGGTCGCTCCACCACGTCTAACCTTATCGTTTCTAGTGATTACATATCGGAACATATGTCACAGCGGTTACAGGTGGACGTTATTTACACTGACTTTTGCAAATGTTTTGATCGGATAGATCACTCCTTACTGAAGCGGAAACTGTTACACGTGGGTATACGTGGTGACTTGTATAGGTGGTTTTCGTCATATGTTGAGAACAGAAGTCAAATCGTAGTTCTGAATGGTTATTCGTCAACTAGGGCGATGTGTATTCCGTCAGGAGTCCCACAGGGGTCCCTGTTGGGTCCTCTTTTGTTTAATATCTTCATTAGAGACGTCATAACCTGCTTCCAGTCATCAAAAATATTGTTGTACGCCGACGATATGAAGATATTGAGTAAGATAGGCTCCAGGGAGGACACCCGTCGCCTGCAAAGTGACCTTGACCGCTTTCAAACTTACTGTACCAATAACCAACTGGACTTGAATGTCGCCAAATGCTACGTTTGTTCTTTTACACGTAAGCCTAACCCAATAACTTGTCATTACACGCTGTCGGGTACCGTAATAGCCAGGCTAAACTCTGTCAGGGACCTGGGAATAACATTCGACTCCAAACTATTATTCGATGCACACATTTCAAACACAATTAATAGTGCTAATAAGGCATTAGGTTTCATTTTTAGAATATCTAAGGATTTTAAAAATATCAAGACGATCAAAATTTTGTATTGTGCTTACGTCCGTAGTCACCTCGAATACGCTTCTCAGGTGTGGAACCCCAACTACGATATATACATAACGCGCTTAGAAAGAGTACAAAGGAAGTTCCTGAGGTACTTACAATTCCGGTCTAGAACATACTTGTCGGACTATTTCAGCCGATGTAGAAAATTCCACTTGCTGCCTCTACAAGAGCGAAGGAAAATAGCTGATATCTCACTTTTATTCAACATTATGAATGGGTCAACGGATGTAACCGAGCTGACGAATAAAATTGGTCTTCGTGTGCCATCAGCCCTACTGCGTAGGCATAACCTGTTACACGTCCCCGCTAGCCCAAGTACCTACAGGCAAAATTCATTCCTGATTAGGGCTTGTCGGACATTCAATTTAGCGTGCCGGAGAGTTGACATTGATATTTTTAACACTAGTGTCTCTAAGTTAAAAAAGACTATGTGCAACAACTTTTTCTCACATCCTTCCTAGAGGTCTATTAGAAATGAGTGTGTGTATATATTTACCTTTTTTCTCTCTTTTTCTCTTTTTTAAATTACTATGTTCATTTGTATTCTCCTACTTATCATTATTTATTTTTAAGCTATATTGTTTTTGGTAGCCGTTTCACCATCGACAAAGTTTTGTACATATATGCTAAAAGCGAAAACTTGTAATTGGCCATAGCTTAATAAAAGATATACATGTTTGTTAACTAGCTGTAAGTTTTCAAAATTCGAAAATAAATAAATAAATAAATAAGAGATCCGTATCAGAACCGTAATCTAGCACTCAATTTTAGTCGAGAAATCACAATAAATTGACGGCAGAGCATGTCATAAGGTATCGACATAGAAAAATTTAATCCTCAATTTAAAATTTCATACAAATCTCAAGAGCTAGAACACTTTAGTTTTTAACAGATCCGTATTAGAACTGTAATCTAGAACTCGATTCTAGGCGAGAACTCACATGATGTACCAGCAGAGCATGTCACAAATAAAAAAAATAAAATTAGATTTTAGTGTATTTGAAATTTCAAACAAATGTGAGCAGCCAGAACTCTTTTGTTTTTAACAAATCCGTATCAGAACTGTAAGATAAAACCAGATTCTAGGCGAGAACTTACTATAAAGTGCCAGCAGAGCATGTCACAAGGTCTAAATATGACAATATGTCAAGGCCACAACCAGTCAAAGTGACTGTCGTCTGACCTTCGCAATCCAAAGAGTAGCAACATGCCATGGCATAGACCAGTGCCACTATATGGGGAGTCAGACCCTTGAATACATATTATATTCGGGGTTACTGACCAGAAAGACTGTCATTCAGAGTTTCAGTCAGAGATTTTTTGACTCACGAGACCAACGGCGTAACAAACGAACTCACAGAAGCACAAGGCTAGCGACAATTAACAATTTATATAAAAAAACATTACTATATTTTGATATATAATAGCACTTGTAACTTGATACTAATGGCACTAATTTTACTTATAGTTTGCATTCATTAACTATAATTAGTTCTTTCACTAATGTGACAGAACTAATTATAGTGTGAATGTGAGAGTAAGTTACGTTATACTTCCCTTGTAATTTCAAGAGAAATATTCTGTAGCTTGAAGTCAAGCAATATAAATATCTAGTAAACGAAAATAGTTGAACCTTCTGTTGAATACCTTTTTGTGTAAAGGAAACGGGGCCTTCAGAACAATTTGTTGAAAACTAATTGGACGAAGTAAACCACCCGACTCGTAGAACATAATAATATGCAATAATTATAGCAAGTTCGCAACAAGCCAGTACGAGGATCTAACATTATTCTATACCAAGTTTAAAAAAAAAAAAAGCATTCAAGAAAGCACAATCAATAAGTACACACTAATCCAGCATCAACCAACAGCAGAAATTCATATACGCACCTCTTCACCCATCCATCACGTTACCCACACAGGGCATCGTAGTTTGCTGGCCCTCTACTTTATACATACACTTTCTCATGTACAATGTTTGGCAATAGGCTATCGATAGGTAAACAGTTACTTCTGATGTGTACAAATTGTGGTTCAATATATTGCACCGAACCGATGACGTCCTACGCTCCCCTATCTAAATCTACAGCTTCAGATTAAATTTTAATCGCAGTGTGTCCGAAGTACTTCAAACTTTCTGACTTGCTTGTTATGTTCCATTATTGGGAATAGGTAAACGTTTAAAACTTACGAATATAACATCTTTTTAATGAGGAATAATTTCAAAATTGAAAAATTCGCATGTACTTACAATTACACATTACCTACCAATATTTAAAAAAAAAAAAATGTATGTAAGTTCGAACATACAAGCACAAAAACTATATCGTTATTTTTAACATTACATTAAGCATCAAACCTGACGAAATTTCACCAAAAGACATTATTACCTACACTTATTTACAAACACTAAACACTTGATAGAATTGTACATGCATAGTTTAGCCATGTGAGGTTCTGACTCGCAAAAGAGATGGCATAGAACAACGACAGTTAAGTATTATTCTATGTTTCACGCTCGGTTACGCCCTAAAGACTTTAGAGATTGTTAAATTAATGGACGAGCTCCAAAACTTTTATTACAATTGTTGCGCTGTCCCACATTTATAATTAACAAAGTGAAACTTAAAAACCAAGTCTGCAACTCTTAAGCTGAGATTTATAGGCCATTTAATTTGAACAAAACTGTTACTTGTTCTTGACTATGGAAGTATGCTGCAGCTAAAGTAAGTACTTTGTTTGAAATATTTAAGCACAATGCGAAGGTGGATTGGCAGAGGACCGCGTAAAAGTTTTAAGCCACACAGTTTGTAATTGTTTTGAAGGGCATTGATATAATTATATTCCATACCTGACGTGAATGTCCCATGGATGATGCTTCCACTAGTGCCCACAAGAATAGAGAAAGCACTAATTGGGAGTGTCCTTCTGGGCACTGCTTCCTTGTTCCTGCAGAGCTTCATCTCTTTTGCAGAGGTCTTTTTGGGCCCTACTTTCTCGTGATTAGATTAGATTAGAATTAAGATTGTGGTACAAGATTTTGACGGAGTTAGTGTACATTTGCACCGCTACCGATGCGCGAGATGGGTCGTATTATTAGCCTCTCAACCTATGACGAGTTTATATACACACATCAACAAAGTCTAGGGATATTTTATATTTCATCAAATATCTAAAAATCTATGAAGAATTTTCTGATACAGTAAATAGAAGAATCATAGATTATTTTAAGGTCTTTAATAAAAATAAAAAACATTTCGTGTTTTTTTTGTTTTAAATAAAAAAAATATTTTTTTTAATCATCATGGAAAATTAGTATGATAACAACAAACATTTCTTCTTAAAAAACTATTAATTTTAATAAAAATGGAAAAAATCTTGTAAAATCTAATCATTAATAATCAGTGTTGCAACCTCTTACATTGATTACACATCGACATCGATTGTTAATACTTAAAATTAAATTGTCAATGTCTTGCTGCGGTATGAGGTCCCATGTCCTTTGCAAGTGTTCGTAAAGTTGTTGTTCAGTCGTCAAATTTGGTGGAAAATCTCTCAAAGCTTTTCGTTGTAACATGTCCCAGGCATGCTCGATAGGATTTAAGTCGGGCGACTGTGCAGGCCAATCCAAAACTTGAATATCGTGCTCTCGGAGAGCGGTCGATACCAGCCGCGCCGTATGGCAAGGAGCATTATAGAAAGAAAGAAAGAAAGAAAATACATTTATTGGATTCATAGTGAGTATCACAAATAGGTTGGTACAAGCATAAAATGTGTTGATATGATAATACACTATTATCATTTGCGGTACCCAAAATGCATCCAAAAGGCCACAGCTCAGCATATGCCGCTACCCGCTAGTGATAACAGCGCTGATTTTCAGCTGAAGCCCTTTTTTGAGTTTCTAATGGAATTTTGTTTTTTTTAATGGTTGAGCAGAGACGTATTAAACTAATGCTATTTTTAGTTACTTAATATCATACTATTTAATAAATATACGTACATGATAATACTATACAAGCATACATATATTTATTTATGTATAAATACTGTAAATATATATATATGAAAATAATACATTTCAAACTGCAAGAAAATGGAATATATATATATTAAATGTAGTGCCTTAACATACATGCATACATTAAAATCATTAATTGCTCTGTTGATGAAACAAACTTATTTTGAGTTTTGATTTAAAATTCTTGACGTTGCTCAAGGTTCGCAGCGGTGGGGGCAAGTTGTTCCAGCATTTGGTGGCACTGTACCTAAAGCCACCTCTGAAAGCAGTAGTCTTATGCCGAGGAATTTGTAGCGCTGCACATATCGCTCTAACGGGATACCTTCTATTTTCTTCGGCCCATTTCAGTTTAGCGTACAAAAAAAGTGGTTTTCTAGTTTTAATGATACCAAACAAAAGCGTGGCTAAATGAAGGTCCCTTCTGTACTTCATTTTAAGAATGTTATTTTGTCTGAGAAAGGGAGTGACGTGACTGCGGGGTGGTATATTAAAACAGTATCGCGCGCACGCATTTTGTACTTTTTGAACTAGATTATTCATTCTGGCCAGGAGTCTGGGACCGTAAACTACATCCATATAATTTAGCTTGGCCAAAACAAGGGAATCCGTCAATTGTAAGCGTAGAGCAGTGCTAAGGTGGGGACGAATCTTATAAAGTACTTTGAGTCTATAGAAACAATTTTGGACTATTCCCGATATATGCCGCTCAAAGCGCAGCTGCTCATCCATCAATAAACCCAGATTGCGAGCCTCATGCACACGTTCTATGAGAACATCATTAATTTTAACTTTTAATTGCACACCATTGATTGAATTTAGTTGATTTTTAGTTCCAAATACTATAAACTTAGTCTTGTGTTCGTTAAGCATTAATGAATTATTATCAGCCCAATCATAAATACATGATAAGTCCTCGTTAATTCTATCCACTGCACTTTTCACCTCGTGAGGCTTAAAGGAAAAAAAGACTTGCACATCATCTGCGTATATATGAAATTTGCAGTGTTTAATAACAGATACTATATCAGCACTAAATAGTATAAATAAAAGTGGGCCCAAAATTGAGCCCTGCGGGACTCCGCGCTCCAATACGCTGAGTTTAGATCTTGATGCAGATCCATCGATGTTACGTATCTCAACGGTTTGTAACCGATTTGTTAAATACGATTCAAACCACCTAACTGTTTTAGCATCAAAGCCATAATAAGATAATTTTGAAAGCAGCAATGAAATATTTAAACAGTCAAACGCTCTTGAAAAATCTAATAGCACTAATAATGTACACTTTCCTTCATCCTGTGCAGATAATATGTTATCTGTAACGTCCAGTAAAGCCGTAACAGTGCCGCGGTTCTTTCTAAAGCCCGATTGAAGATCTGGTAGAATATGATTATTCTCAAGGTAACTATATAGTTGAATACTGACAACCTTTTCCAGAATTTTGGATGGACATGGTAAAATACTGACCGGTCGTAACTCTTTCAACTCTGCGACGTTCTGAGTCTTGGGAATAGGTTTAACTACTGCAGTTTTCCATGATGTAGGATATTTCGAAGACAATATAGACCTATTAACTATTAACACCAAGGTCTCAAGCGTATAAGGGATCAACATATTCATCATATCAAGTGATATGCCATCAATACCTATTGCGTTTGATGTTAGGTCCTTTACAACCTTCAATACCTCTACCCCGTCGACAGGACTTAAACTGAAAGTATTATTGCCAAATCTATTAAATTCAAAATAACTTAGCATTGATATTGTGGTGCTTTTATTGCCAGGCACATTGAGAAAATGCTGATTTATTATATCTGGGTCACTAAGGTTTAGAGGTATATCAGTATTTTTGCTTGGTATGAGCTTAGATTTAATATTTTTCCACAGAACTTTTGGATTATGAATTTCGCAATTAATGTGCAGTCTAAAATACGTTTCCTTTTCCCTATCAATCGCTGTATCAACAATATTTTTTAGGTCCTTATAGTATCGTCTATGTGTATCGGTCATGGTACGACGAGCTCTACAAAGGGCAGCATCTCGTAAGCGCATCATGTCTCTAACAGTGTCAGTAATCCACGGCGCTGGCAGTTCCTTAATTACTCTCGTCTTTATAGGTGCATGACAATCAAAGAGACATTTAACTGCAGTGGTGTAGTCTACAACTATATCGTCAACGTCTACAGATCTCTGTATAATATCCCAACGGATGCTGTTAGCATCGAGGTCAAATTGTTCAGTATTAATATCTTTTAGAGGTCTGTAGAACATAACTTTGGGTATAAATTTAGGCTTACGAAAAGAGAACTCACAAAAGACAGGAGCATGACCGTTCAGTATTCCAACAGAGTCCGTACACACATTGCGAACATGAGCGTTTGTACAAATGATATCAATCAAGGTTTGACTACTATCAGTAAAGTGAGTAGGGCTAGACACTACTTGCCGCGTACCGGAACAACTTAAAAAAATGTTTGATAGGTATGTTTTAGAGTCTGAGATATTTAACACATTGATATTAAAGTCGCCTAGTACAATAATATAGTCATATTCCTGAAAAGACGATATTGTATCAGCAAGGGCGTTCAAAAATACTTCCACGTTAAGCCAAGGAGGACGATAGGCTGTTCCAATAATTATTTTGTTTTGATTGACCTTTGTTTTTAGCCACATCTGTTCAACTGTCTGGGTTACTGGGAACTCACAGTTAGTAACACTGATGTTGCGTCTAATGTAAAAACCGACTCCTCCCCCACGACCGCCGCGGATAGTATTCGGGCGAGGAAAATGCTTGAACCGGTAATCAGGTACTTTGGGTGCTTTATGTTCTTCTCCTAGTCTAATCCAGGTTTCATTTATTGCCATAATATCAACAATATGATGTTGCATACATGCTACAAAATTGTCTTGATTATCGTGCATGAGTAGAAATTCATGGCCTATTTGAGTTCTGTGTGGGACAATAACGGGCTCTACTACCTCCTCGTGGTATTTTTGTGCAGTCATGCTGCCTTGGATCCAAACGAGTTGGGTTCGTCCGCCAAGACGAATTCCTGCCCACACCATGATTGTCCCGCCTTGGTATGGGTGGACCTCCTGAGGGTGCCGTAGACGGCTAACTCTCCCTGGAGCTCTCCAAACGCGTGTTTTTCGTGAATCCGGGTGAAACCCAAACCGGGACTCATCGGTGAACAGCACCAAAGACCATTGTTCGTCACTCCATGGTAAATGCTCCCGAGCCCACGAAATCCGCCGACCGCGATTGCCACGTCGCAATGCTGGAACACGCAATGGTCTTCGAGCATGAAGATCAACTTCATGTAACCTTCTTCGCACGGTTTGGTCGCTTACCAGCAGCTGGTGGTCCTCCTGGAGCCTTTGCACTAGTTGCAGCGCTGTGATATTGGGTTGTCTTCTGGCGGTCATTTGGAGAAATCGATCCTGTCTCTGCGTAGTAACACGATATCTACCTGTGTGCTGTTCGGCCACATCTCCAGTACTGCGATAACGTGACCACAACCTTGATATCACATTTTGACTGGTATGTAGGGCCTCAGCAACGACGCGTTGAATTGCACCATTTTCTAACATGCCCACGGCTCGTAACATTTCATCTCGACTCAAATGACGACGTGACATGACTTTTAAAGTTCGTACGTCACGTTAAATTAAAAAAGAAAAACAATTAAAAACCCTTTTCATTAATAATTATAATAAAACAGTTTTAACTTTCTTTAATGTAACGAATTACTAGCAAATTTGCCGCCATATTTTGTTTATTATTTTGTTTTTTTTCTTTCCATGTTCAAATTTTGAAAATAGAATAAAAGAGGTTTTAATCTGTATATAAACTTTTTGTGGAAACTAACAAGGTTCTAAACTATAAACTCGTAAATAATTTAGGATTAAGATATCCCTAGACTTTGTTGATGTGTGTATTATGTATTCCTCGTTAGTTATATCAACCCACACATCCCTTCCTCAAGCCCCAAATCGAATCATACAGTGTAAATAGGACGAACTGTAGGTAAACCGTTTTCTATCGCGAGACTATAAAAAGACGACTTTTCGATCTCAAGTGTATAACACTTTCATTTTTAAATATTATTACATTCCAGCTTTTATTGTAACATAACTTCACACCTTTTATCCCCGAAGGGGTAGGCAGAGATGTACTACACACCCACACTTCGCCAGTTACGTTTCGGTCCCAATATAATAGGGGGCGAGCCTAAAGGATGATTCACGTTACACCGGGCCGTGTCCGGGCCGGGCCCCAGCCGGGGCACGGCCGTGGCACGGTCAAATATTCATAGTATTGATTTGTGTGAAGTAGTTCACGTTAGGCCGTGGCATGGCCGTGCCACCGCCGGAGCACGGCCGGGCCACACCGGTGCTCTGGCCGTGGGTATTGTTTCCCGGCCGGAGGGCAGTTGATGATTTAGGCCGGAACACACGGAGCTATAATTATAAATTAATATTAATCATAGGTCGGTATATTATGGTATATTTTTTTAGTAATCGGTGAGTGACCACACACGCAGCTATCTTAATATATAAAATCCTTGCGTTACTGACTGACTGACAGACACGCTACAGCCGAAACTATTGGGCGCAGGAAGCTGAAATTTGGCATGTATGTTCCTTTGAGACCGTAGGAGTGCACTAAGAAGGGATTTCCCGAAATTCCCACGGGATCGGGCAAAACGGGTAAAATAAAATAAAATGCGGGCGTAGCTGCGGGCGTCCTCTAGTAACTTATATTTTTACTACGTCACCAAAGTATGTCGACAGATATCGGACAATATATTTTGGTATAGCACGATACATGTTCGTATAGCAAGGCATATTAACGCATATTTTGATATATTTTTAGAACACAGGGTGTTATTTTTCATCTGTTATTTGTGTGCACGTTGAACACAGTAATATCCTCTGCGCCCGCGACTCAGCCTTGACGCCCCCTTGTAGTAAAGGTACTCTGTTCGCCCTCTGCCTGTTTCCCTTGATTTTAACACCATAGTCATTAGTCAGGCATGTTACCAGATAGCTACACGGTAATAACTGTATATCCACGGAATTGTATTATTTTATTAATTTTATTACACCCTTTACGTGGGATCAAAACATTGGCGAAAAGTGGGCGTTTAATATGCCTCTGCCTACCCCTTCGCGGAGGAAGGCGTGAGTCTATGTATGTAGGTGTGAAACATTTCATGTCAATATTAAATAAATGCAGGCGTGAGTCTATGTATGTACGTGAAACATTTCATGTCAATATCAAATAAATAAGTACATACCTAATTGAAAAGAAAATCTGTTTTTTAAATTTACCTGAGACAAACTGCTAATCGTTCAGTGGGAGAGATAGGCTTTTGAAATCTTGAATTTTCTTTGGTTAGGTCACGTTTTACTTTTTCAAGTAAGATACTTAAGCATTCTTTAGACATTCTAAAATAACCGTGAAATTTGGTCTCATCATCTTCTAATTGCTTATACAGTGTGGCGAATTCCCCTTCCGTTTCGCGTTTCCTGGAAAAAGGAAACGCGAAACGAAATCTTCTTTTGGTACTTACTTGCGATTCGTTTTTCCAATGCTTCGTCGTCAATGGCAATGGCGATAGCTGCCAACTCAATTTGTGAGAATTGCATTTTTATTAGTAATAATTACGAACTATCACCTCGTGTGACGCTATCCCAACAAGTACCAACAGGCACGGCCGTGTAATGAATGCTCGGAAACAGCCCGGTGTAGTATGAATGCCTAGCCCGGCCGGAGCACGCTCGATTCGACACGGCCGGGCCCCGGCCCGGTGTAACGTGAATCATCGAGCATTGATAGCACGGCCGTGGCACGGCCGGGGCACGGCCGGGGCACGGCCGGGCCACGGCCTAAAGTGAATTACTTCATACAAATCAATACAATGAATATCTGACCGTGCCACGGCCGTGCCCCGGACGGGGCCCGTCCCGGACACGACACGGTGTAACGTGAATCATCCTAACCGTGTCCCGGCCGTGGCCCGGCCGGGCCCGGCACGGTGTAACTAGAATCATCCTTAATGCCTTAATAGGTATATATAGCGTTTATTGTTTGGTAATTAAAACAAAACTTTAATATAAAACAGTTTTAATTTTGCAAACGAAGGAAGCTGGCTACAAATACTGTTGGGTCAAAAACGGAATCACCCAAGCACGTATGTATGAAGTGAAAGCAGCTGTTACCATCCGTGTTTTTGGCGATCTGGATCTTTATTTTAAGCCGTCCGAACGACACGAAAATTGCAGCTCACTCCCTCAAGCCTCGATCAGTAAGCAAATTAAATAATACACACATACGTGTTCCACATTATCACAAGAACTGTAGAAACATTTTTGTGGGAATAGCCAAAATTACAATGTACAAAATCTGCTTTCGTGTGAACCATTTTATGTTATGTTTGGTTCACATATATTTTCATATAGTTATTCACATATATTGCTGTTATAACTTTTGTCTATTTTATTACTTTTATTTGTGCCATTGCAATATAAATACAAAAATGATCCTAGCAATGAGACGCTAAAGCTGTCTTACAAAAGATATCGAAATGTTTTCTCCGAACTGCTACGAAAGGTCAAAAATAACTATTACAGTTCCCTCCTTCAAAAGAACGAACACAACCCGAAAAAGCTATGGGAATCTTTAAAGGAAACATGTGAAAATCCAAGAAAATCAAATCATGCCTTACAATAATTATTAAAATCAAAAGAAACCAAAAAACCCCAAATCTCTCTCAACCACTGTAATAATCACTTTGCTTCAGTAGGAAAGAAATTAGCTGACTGGTTCGGCGATCCACCGAACCGTATGTAATTAGGCGATTTGGAAAAATATTAATATTGTGGACTGTATAAGGATGGGTTCTGATCGCCTAGAATAGGAAAAGGGAGTGGGTTCATGGGAGGAATAGGAGGCAGAAGTATGGGAGCACACCTTACCTTGTAAGTCAGTCTTCTTCTTTACAAAATGGCGGCCTCCTGGTGTCTTCGAGAATCCTGAAGCTGCACTGATCACTCCACTACACCCGCGGGTGGTTTAGTTCTCGTTTATATTATAAAATAGCGGTAAAATATTGCGGTCCTGCATGTATTCGTCGCGGCGCGGAGCTGCACCAGGACACAGCCGGTCAGCGGGACCGTTGATTCTTGACTTCCTCGTAGCGTCGTTGAATTCTGCGACCAATTAGAGCGAGGTGTGCCTTTGGGAGCGAATGGGATAGAAAGGGATAAAAGATCGCTCGTTCCGACACCGCGGTATGCAAAGGAATTTATTAGCTAGGTGTCGACATAATTAATTATCAATAGAATAGATGGATGGCGCTACCATATCCCCCCGGCACAAAAGGGTTGCCTTTAAAAAAAAATATTGAACTTAGCTATGTTGGATATACTACCGCATGACCCATCAATAGGCTAAGACAGCGATGTGATATTAAAATTAATCTAAATTAACTTTAGCGAAAGAATTATAACGAAAACTACAAACTAAATACTTAAACTAAGAGGTAGATCCAACTTCAGGCTAGATCTCACTGAGTTGGAAGCGGACAGAGACGTACAACAGGGCGCACGTAGCTCCCCTTCGCGGTTTTCACGGTAACAACGCGGGTTGTACCGTCTTTGGAAGTATGCAGTTTCTCTACGATGGCTAACGGCCATGAAAGCGGCGGAGCATTATCATGTATTATGACGATCAACGTACCCTCCTATAGGGGATGCAGGACTATTCCATTTGGGTCTAGCCTGAGGCTGGTGGAGATATTCCGCACGCAAGCGCCGCCAGAACGACTGCACGAGTTTATCCAGCAGAGTATGTCTCTGGAGCAAGCTTGAAGAGTCTGCTTCAGGAGCTGGAAATGACGATAATGGCACTGTGTTCAGAAAATGTGCAGGGCTTAACGCGGATGGTTCTGCAGGGTCACTACTCAATGCCGTGAGCGGACGCGAGTTGATCAGCGCCTCGACTTGTGCAAGGACAGTTAAAAGCTCTTCGTAAGAGAGGATCTGTTGACCTATAACTTTGAAGAGATGCATTTTAATTACTTTGACCATGCTTTCCCAACATCCACCGAAATGTGCTGATGCTGGCGGAATAAACTTCCAGTGAATATGATTTATGGAAAGTTCTTCATGAAGACGAGTACGATATTCTTCCCTGAGAAACTTATAAAGGTCGCGTAAATAAGAGCTTGCCCACGAAACAAGTGCCGTTATCCGTATACAAACACTGTATAGGGCCGCACCGTGAAAGAAATCGTTTAAGGGCTGCAAGGAATGACACCGTACTTAAATCTGTCGCAACTTCAATATGCGTAGCGCGCGTCGTTAAGCATTTAAAAATACATAGCCAAGCTTTACGGCTTTTAACACCTCGACCACGCACTGGCGTATACTGCAGTGGTCCTGCGTAATCACAACCAGTATGTGTAAAACGCTTTATCAACTTGATTGACGCGTTGGCTAGGAAGATCTGCCATGGGAGGGAAAATCGGACGCGGACGAAATTTGAAACAGACGTTACATTTATGTATTCTGTGACGAATTATTCGTTGAGCAGCCCAACATTTATGCCTAAGTAAGGACATAAGCAACTCTGGACCAGCATGGAGATGCTTCTTATGATAAAAATCAACAAGAAGGTCGATAACATGATCATGACGCGGTAGAATGCAAGGTTGCTTGTAGTTATAAGGTTCATCCGAATTTGACAGACGACCACCAACGCGTATGACGCCGTGCTCATCGAGAAACGGCTTGAGTCTAAGAATAGCGGGAGAACAAGGTACATTATTTTTCAAATTTTGAATGTCGTTACTAAAGTGAACAGCCTGTACAGCTCGTAGTAACTTACATTCTGCAAATTCAAGATCAGCACTTGAAACAAAAGTCCCATTAGGTAGGTGCCTAAGAAACCTACAGACATAAACGATGGCGCCGAGTAACTTAGACCACGATGACATGCGTAGTGCGAGTGCATAGATCGGAGATTCAGCAACCTCAACAATCACGGGATGAGAAACAGACTTCCGTTCGGGTACATCCTCGTCCTCGGCACTGTGGTCAAAGGGTTGCATGGGCCACTCTGACGGATTATGGGAAATCCAAGAAGGTCCATGATGCCACAATGGATGATGCAGAAGATTAAGTGGAGTAACACCACGAGACAGGCAATCAGCGGGGTTCTCAATACCCGCGACGTGACATTAAAACAAGTAGCAGCAACAAGTTCAATCAATTTACTAACGCGGTTGGCGACAAAAGTCTGCCAGCGGTGAGGAGAAGAATAAATCCAAGCGAGCACTACTTTGGAGTCAGAAAATGCGTATATTTTATTGATAGGGTAGTGGGGCAAAACTGTGTCTTGAACCTTGCGGAGCAACTGAGACAGCAGAAGGGCCGCGCACAACTCCAGTCTCACGACCGAAATGGTTTTAATAGGCGAGACCTTGGACTTGGCACAAACTAACTGCACCAAGTAGTTAGAACCAGTGCGGACTTGCAGATATACGACTCCGCCGTAAGCACGCTCGCTGGCGTCAGCGAAACCTATTAAGTTGATGGTACATCCATCTACCAACCCAAGATTAATTTGATTGAGCGCAGTAAGCTCAATACAAAACTGGCTCCAAGCGGCGACAATATGGTCAGGGGGTGTTTCATCCCATTCACACTTTGATAGCCAAAGTTCTTTGATCAAGAGCTTGGCGTACAAAATTGTGGGAGCCACAAAACCCATTATGTCCCATAGTCGAGCCACTGTGGACAGCATAGTGCGTTTGGTGCACTTATCATCTGGCGGTGAGACGTCAAACCGAAAACTATCACAGGATTTGTCCCAGCGTAAACCGAGAACTTTATGCGGTACAGACTTCTCAAACTCAATGTCTGGAGAAGCTTTATGAGAATCAGGTATGCGTGCGAGAACCTCCTTAGAGTTGCTTGTCCATTTGACAAGATCAAACTGGCCTCGCTTGAAAAGCTGAATAAGCTCTTCACAAAGCGAAATTGCTAGCGGAACGGATATGACACTACAGGCAATGTCATCCATATACAAAGCGGAAGTAGCAACAGTTGCTGCGGCGGGAAAATGATCGCCTTCATCAGCGATCAACTGGCAAACAACTCGTAACGCGTGATATGGGCTAGACAAACACGATTGAACTGATACACGGATAAAGGTTCCTTATTGTTAAAACGATAAAAAATTCGTTGAAATCTACGGTCAGATTCGCAAACGCCGATATTGAGGAACATTTGGCGGCAATCAGCTGACAGAGCGATTTAGAAAAGACGAAACTTTATTATGATGTTAAATAAATCACCCTGTAGATTAGGGCCGGCATGCAAAATGTCATTAATCGACTGACCCGATGTACTCGTAGTCTTACAACTAGCATCTAAAACCAGACGAAGTTTAGTAGAGGTTTTATCTTCGCGAACTACGCCGTGATGCGGGATATAATATGAGGGAAGAGAGTTGCCCTCGTTGTTTACAACTACACTCAAAAAACCTTTATTTAGGTAGTCACGAATGACGTCATTATAGGCGCTGCGTAACTTAAGTGATGGATCAAGTTTACGTTCTAAACAATGGAAACGTCTAAGCGCAGCAGCGTACGAGTCGCCTAACGAATAAGGGTCACCATAGAATGGCAACACCACAACGTATCTGCCACTGCCGTCACGAACAGTGGTAGCGCGGAAATGTTGTTCACACTCGAGATCCTTACAACTCATCGAGGGCGGTGCGGTAATGTCTTCGAGCTCCCAAAATCGTTCGAGAAGAGAATCAATATTATTTTCTTGAAGAACAGAACAACAACAAGACGTAATATAATGAGAAGTATGTAACGTAGGTACGGTACCCTTAATCACATACCCAAATACTGTCTCAATAGCGGGCGGTAAATTATATTGCTCACTACGTACTACTTTAGGTAGTAACAAGTGCAGAAATATTGAAGCTCCGATCAAAACATCAATGTCTGCCGGATTCGCAAATTCCGCGTCTGCTAACGGCAGTGTCTCGAGCTGCGTGAGTAGCGATTCGTCCACATTAGCGTTCAGCAATGTGTCCGTAATACGCTCCACGATAAGCGAAGAAATGTTAAAGTTAATATTCCTATCAGAAGGCGAATGTATTTTAATATCTACGGAACCCTTGCAATGTTTTTCTGACCCCCCGATACCCTTGACTACTAAGTTAGTATTTCTAAAGTTATCCCACAGTCCGAGGCGTTTGAAACAATCAGAAGTAATAAAATTACTCTGTGACGCACTATCTAGTAAACAACGAACTATGTGCGGGACGTTATTCAAATTCAAATTCAAATTCACATCATTTATTCACTGTAAATAGGGTTACATAAGATGTTTGCATTCAAATAATAATATAATATTAACCCTAGAAGCCTAATCTATTTTGGTACACAAAGCCTAAACATACGTCTCAGAGGCGTACACATATAAATGACAACCTGTGTGCTCAAATATACTTATTTCTGTAGGTACTATTATTTAAGGATATTCTTAGGGTGGGATATAAACTAATAATAAAACATACCATTATCAATTAAAGCTACAATTTCCGTTGATTATTACATCGAAAAAGAAACATAATTTTAGCCCATAAAAATAAGTACTTATTAATCAACCGAAAAAAATAAAGTTAAAAAAGAAATAGTTATATTTTAAAAGTATATTATTATATTCTTAGGCCTCTAACCTTAAAAACAATCAAACTTTTAACAATTAGGTAATGTTTAGAAGCAGTCTACACTGGTATGAACTTTGTTCTAGCAATACATAGATTTTTTGTATTTATATCACACTAATTTTGACATTATCTTTTTTTGTAGTTTTAAAAAGTGTATTATTTGCGTGTTATAGGCTAGGGTTGTTCTTCTGATAAAAATAGTAACATAATTATTCTCATCTTCGCTTTGAATATCGTCGATAACACTAACTTTGTCATCATCAACCTCAGAAGCTGAAACTTGCGAAGAAAGATTATCTTTCTCATTTAAAAATGCCAAAATATTGTCACTGATAAATTTTCTTAAGTGTGACATAATTATTTTTGCTGAAATAAAGTCAAGGACGAAGAAAAAAAGAAAAATTAACAATATTTAAACCAAATAAAACTTACTTAAAAGTTACACAAAGCCTAAACATACGCCTCGCAGGCGTTCTAATCTTCGACTACTCAAAACTGGTGGGACTTACCTTAGCGAAATGGATACCGATCGTTAGCTCCTAGTGGCCACTGAGTTGGCGAAAGAGCACAATGCGCAAGCTTCAACCGTTACAAAAATTTTATAAATTTTTGTTTATGTGTGCGCCTCACAGGCGTAGATTAGGCTTCTAGGGTTAAGAACAAGCCCATTTAGCCATAGATCATAGCATGCAAATATATATTTTTATTTTAATTATACTGTGGTCATATTAATAAATGAAATACGTTTAAGCAATAGGTATAAGTTATAATTTTGCGCGTATACCAGTACTATTTCCAATCCAGAAACTCTTTAAGTGAATAAAACATTTGTTGTCGTAGCCAATTTCTCAAATCCCTTGTGAATTTTGATAAATTTTGTTCTTTTATCCCTTTTTAAGGCATAGGGAATATTTTTCCCACCATGATTTTAATTTTTTTTAGTAACAAAACCTCATCCTTGCGGTACTTATTTTTACTTTAGCTATTTTTTTATTAATCTGTCATTATTTTGACGTAAAGAAATTGTAAACTATCAAGTATATTTTTCTTCGGTGGTTTGTTGAAGTTTGAAAAGTAGCAATTTTACGTATTCCATTTTCTAGTTAGGGCTATCTCTTGAATCCTTTTATTTCTGAGGCAAGTTTTATTTTTAGCATGTGTTATTATATTTAATCTGAAGGATTTTACGCAAATCTTTTTGCCTGGGTGTCTTGATATTTTATAATATTCGTTTGTTATGGTGGGAAACATATTCCCTATGCCTGTGGGTGGCTGTGGCTGTGTGCTGTGCCACTATGAATATTGCCATTTTTCACGGCTTTTCACATACAGTAGTCATTGTTCCTATGAATAAAAGTTATTTTCTAATTATATTTGTTGTTTACGTAGACCACAGACTAACCTATTGTACATTAGACTAATTCAAGATCACCTTTTCCATACTCGTAATGATCTGTACTGTCCTCCTACACAGGCAAAGGGGATATATTTACCACCATAGAAAAATTATAAAAAAATTAAAAATATATATTTATCATTTTCTACCCCCATATTATACCTAAATCCGTCAACAGTGAAGTTTTTCCACTGCAGGGTCACTATGCCCTATAAAGGGTTATGTGCATTGGAATTTTGTTATATATTGTTACACACATAGCATAACAATTATTCTTAAAGCGTGAACTTTTTGGTATCATTTTCAGAACTAATCTGTCTGGGTTACGTATATTACTTCTCTTTGTTACATTTTTGGCAAGGCTAAATAAATTCTGATTTTGTTTGACGAATTTTCCGACTTCTAAAATATATAAACAAGGCAAAGGCAGTATTCCTAGATTGTCAAAATAAGGACGACAGGAAACTCCCGGCGCAATGTCACAGATAGCCCTTATACACCTCTTTTGGGCAATAAAGACCTTATTTATATCTGTGCCGTTTCCCCATATCAACAAGCCATACCGTATCACAGATTCAATATATGCAAAATAGGCCATACATGCTGCATGTTTACTTGCAACCTTTGCAAGTTTGTACAGCGCAAATGAGAATCCATTCAATTTACTGCAAATTTTTTCGATATGTTCTTTCCAGTTTAGTTTATTATTAATAATTATACCAAGAAATGTCACTTTATCATTATTTAATAGTATATGTCCATTGTAATTAAGATTAAGAGTATTGTGTTTAAAATTATTGAAATTAATTCAATTTGTTTTTGAGATGTTAATTTGTAAATTATTATTGTTCAACCAATTTATAACTAATGTCAGTGTATTATTAATGTTAGTTTCATGCTGTGCAATTGTCATGTCTTTATTAGTAGTTATTATAATTGAAATGTCATCTGCAAATAGTATTGTTTTATGATGCGTAATGTCAGGTAAATCATTGATATATATCAAAAACTAAAGAGGACCAAGCACGCTCCCCTGTGGGACTCCAAATTTATTATTATCATAATCAGACCTGTATGATTGGACGGATCCTTTTTCGTTCAGTTGGGCGATTTCTACACATTGGAGTCTATTTTCTAGATAAGTTTTCAGCCAATTTTGGGCTTGTCCTCTAATACCGATGTTTTCTAATTTTTTTTAAAGTAGACTATGCGAAACAAAGTCAAACGCTTTACACATGTCTAGAAAAGCAACTGTTGTGTATTTTTTATCATTAAGGTTTTGTAATATGTTGTTTACTAAAGCAAAGGCCGCGCCTGTTGTAGATTTACTTTTTTGAAAACCGTATTGATTATTTTTTATTATATTATGTTTATTAAAAAAAAATGTTAATTTATCATGCATAACCTTTTCAAATATTTTGGAGATGACTGGCAGTAATGTGATTGGTCTATAATTGCACATGTTACTCCTGTTACCTTTTTTATACAAAGGTCTGACCATCGATAGTTTAAGCTTTTCCGGAAAGCAGCCTGTTTTTAGTGACAAATTAACTAGAAAAGTTAGTATTGGGCTGAGTTCATGACTACACGCTTTTAATATCTTGGTACATACAGAATCATACCCTTCAGAAGTGGTGTTTGCAAGAGACATTATGGTTTTGGTTATATAAGTTTCATCTTTTGGTGATAGGAAAATAGAATGTGGCTGCCCATTTTTTAATTGTGTGTTTTGAAGTGTGTTATTAATTTGATAAGTAGATGAAATAAAGTGTTTATTAAAACAAGTTGCTATTTCTAGAGGATCTGTAGTTTCTATGTTTTGTTCATTGAGTATATTTGTTATATAATTATTGTTCTGGGAAGAATCAGTTTCAGATTTGATAACCTTCCAGGTTGCTTTGCAAATATTTTTACTATTTATTATATAGTTTTGATTGCAATTTTTTTTAGCACAATTTATACATTTTTTTAGTTATTTATTATAACTCAAGTATTTCTCCTTATCTATTTTCGAGCGAGTCGAGTAGTATTTATATCGCAATTTTCTTTTATTTTTGCTGCTTAACTTTAGACCCTTTGATAACCAATTGATTCTTTTAGTTAGATTTATTCTTACTTTATTAATAGGAAAGCATAGGTAGTAAAGCAAACAAAAGAAATCATAAAATTCGTTAAATGCTATATTTAAATCAGTTTGTTTATAGAGGTGCAAGTATTGTAAGCTAGTCAGATATTGTTTGAACTTCATTGTATTTTCAGTACTATAGCACCTCTTAAAAATATAAAGATAGTCTGAATTTTTTTCTTTGTGCTCCACAGGACAAGTAAGGATTTGAGCAGTATTATGATCAGACAACCATAATTCTAGAACTGAACCTGAAGCATTGGTAATATTGCTTAAAATCAAATCCAGACAGGATTTAGCCCTAGCATCAATTATATGTGAAATTAAATTAAATTTTTGCATTATACCCGTTAATTTAATAGTATTTTGATTTTTAATAATTTTTAATAATCATTATTTTATTTTTTGAATGTTTAGTCAAGTATTTATAAAGCATTAAATCTAATTTGTCAAGAAAATAATTTAGATGAGAACTCTTTTTTTGAAGGTATTCTGTAAATGCAAATTATTATAATATTGTTTTTTAATAGTTTGATAGCACAAAGTTCAAAATGATGAATTGATGTAAATTCATCAAAACAGGTTATTTTTTTATAAGCAATGCCCTTCTTTACCAATATGCATGTACCACCTCTTTTATTCTGTCTACTATAAAAGGATGCAAGTTCGTAGTTTATAATATTTATAGATTTTTCGGTGCCTAATTTGACAAAGGTTTCAGAGAAGCACAGTATGTCAGGTATACATTTATGCCTAATTTCCTTTAAAGTTATTTCTAATAGTTCCTTTTTACAGATTAAGCCATGAATGTTTTGGTGGAACAATGTCAGAGTATTTGCTTAGGTGCGAAAAAAAATACATTCATTATTTGTGGGTGTTGTTGAATTCAGTAACATTTGAGCCTGGTTGTTGCAGGGATTATTAGTAATTATATTTTGTTTATTGTTACATTTTTTACTAATTTGAAAGTAGAACGGTATTGTCTCTTTTTTATTACGCATTTATGTTGCTTAATCTCAATTTCATTTACTACACTGTGTGCCTTAGTTTTATTAATGTGCAATTTAATGTTGGCTGGTAACAAGTATTCTAACTGATAAAGCTTAAAGTTAATGTGGGTATTTATTTTGTTACATAAATTATTGACATACCCATAACGATTTTCACAATAATAGTTATGATCACCTTCAGAGATTTATTTAACATGTACTCATTCAAATATCGGCTATAGAATATTGGGGCTATATAAACATGTGCTTTATGTAATTTATTCATTATTATACTTAAGTTAAAATGTAATTTTTGTATATTATTATCATTACTACCAATACAAATTATTACAATGTCATCTTTGGTTAATTTTTCTGCAATAGTGTCACATTTAGATATAAATTCATTGCTACTGGCACCCGTTAATATAAGTGCAGTCGGTACAAAGATATCCTTCCAGTTACCTTTCCTTGTTTTCAATAACGACGCTGATAATCAGATTGTCAGATACGCCATCTAGGTTGACATCCTTGCAACTAATCGTGGGTGAGGCATCGTCCTTGGTGGCATATTGATCGTGATGTCTATTATTAATTAGTTCCTGGCTATTATCACAAGATTGCGTTACTGCATGGTGTTGTTGCACTGCCGACTTATGTTGTTATAGTTGGTTCAGTGTGTCGTTTTTCTTTGAAGTGTTGTCTTCGCACGAGTATGAAAAATCAAGCTTTTTGGATGGTATCAAACTTTTACGTGCTGTTTTGTGAGTTTTTTTTGTAGATGTACCTTTACATATATGTGTTAATTTTTCTACTTGTGACTTATATTTTTCAATTTGCTTAGCCTGATTGTTGTTTTCAGTTATAAGATTTTCAATTTCGTTTTCTGCTATCTGTAATTTTTCTTCGAGTGCCTGCAGTTTTTTTCTCATCATGCTAATGTCGTCTATAGTTATATTTGTCTGAAAGTCAGGCAAACTTCTGTTTAAATCATGTGTTGAGTTCGATGATAAACTTTGAATATCGTCATCCGAGTTTTCTGATAGGCTATTAAACGAGTTATGTATTGGGATGTTATATTTACTTCGGTTTCGCATGGTCACATTCATTCTACTCGTTTCCGTATGAGATGTGTGGCAAAATCTCGTTACTGGAGTTGTACTATTCATAACCTGTATATTTTCTCGAGTTGGTTCGGTAGCCATATCAAGAAAGTAGTGCCCTCTCGTTTAAAATTAATGTTGTTTAATGTTGACAGTTATTGTGCTGCTAATGACAATCGAGAGAATCGATAATAGTTTTTTACTATTTTGAGTAGATGGCGTTGTACTCAATAATTTTATTTCTGACAGGATAATGATTTGGCGGAATTTGAATGTTATGACTACGAGTCTTTAGTCGTTTACAAATATTTGTTACTTTTCATATTTATTGCATTTCACTTCGATTGTGTGTCATACTCACTAAGTATTCGATTCGAATTTTCACTGTCATTGAATTGTTTGTTGTTGTTTATAAATACTTGCAAATCACTTCACACGTATGTACGTCACAAATAGTCTTTATTCAAACGTTTTTATCACAGTTTTTTTATTGTTTCGATTGTTTTTCACTATATATTTACTTTAAAAGCACTGTTATTTAATTATAATGATATCTATTATTTATTTGGAATAAAATTTTCAAGAGCCTCTCGAACAACGTATTTACTTCAACGCGCCATCTAGCGGTCCAAACTAGTTATTAATAGCATAAACGATAACTTGCGCTGTCGCTAATAGAACCGTCTTGGACGCCGTACACTGCGGTTTAGCATCGCCCTGAGCACGACAAGCGCGCAAGGGTTGTCCGCGTGTGTGCGCTGCCCGCGCAATGGACGTCGTACACAAGGATACTTCGTTCTGAGACGTGGAGGGGGAAGCCACCGTGGCGGCCTGCACCTGCGACGTCGGCGCGCTAGAAATCGGGTCAAGGTTACCGGATTGGCTCGACAACGGATAACTTTTATCAAAATGTAATAATGAGTGATGTCGTTGATTACATGAACGACACTTCGTCTTACTAGAACAATCACTCGTTTTATGTTTTATACTTAAACAATTAGCGCAAGCTTTGTTTTCTTTTACACATTTGAAACGAGCAGTCGGATTTAAATTATTAAAAGCGGGGCATATATAGAAATGGTCGTGTACTATATTCCTGCACAGACAGTTCTGTGAATAATTATTATTAGATTCCGAGCATGCTACGTAAGATTGCGGAATAGGGACCGAGTTATTATTGCTATTTCGCTATTTATTCGACTTTTGTTTACTATTATTATTATTAGACTAGCTAGATGAACTAGGTAGCGTATTATGAAATATTCGACACTGATCTTTGATGAAAGAAATAAAACTATCTAGTGTAGGTATTTTATGATTGCGTTCCGTCATCTCAAACGCACGAATTGTTTCAGTGTCAAACTTTTTTAAAGCGAGTTGAAGTAACATAAAGTCGGAAAGATCTTTTAATTTTAAGTTTTTAAGGGAATTAACTGCGGTACCAAAGTTGTGTATAAACAGCTGGAAATTCGAAACAGACGCGGCACCGGACAATTTAAGATTTAAAGCTTGATCAAAGTAAGTAGACGCTAGAACACGAGTATCTTGATACTTATCAAGTAGTGACTGGAATATGACCTGATAGTTCTCAGCACTGGGTGTGACACCTGCAAATACGGACTGGGCCTTCGGTGATAGCTTACCTATTAAATAGTACAACCTGTCAGCATCTGTCAGAGAACCATTATTGTGAACTGTAGACTTAAAACTCGCATAGAATAACGGCCAAATTCGTATATCTCCATGAAATGACATAAGCTCAATTGGCGGTAATCTCAGCGCCCGAACAGCCGGCGAGGCCGAAACGGGTTGCGCGGAACACCTACCCTCCAATTGTGATTGTATGCGCTTGATGATACAATAAAGATCTTCGAATGAGGTGTGCGCCTGATAATTCGGCTGTTCATCAGGATTAATAGAAAGCAATCTTGCGTTATAATCGTCTAACAACTTATGAAAATCTGTTCGAATACTATCTACTGTTATACAATAACTCAGAGATGATTCCCTATAAATATCGGAAGTAGCGGCAGTTTTTCAGTGCTCGTGAATGTTTTGAATACGCTCAAATAAAATATTACGTTTAGCTTCCAAGATTGTCAGCTCTTTTTCTTCCGACATGCCCATGCTTCTTTTGTTGCGGCATGTTTACGTAGGTATAAGCTAATGAGACCGAATCAAAATAAGAATACCTAAAGTTATTTTACCTAAGTGGGTGATTATGCGGTAGTTATTCGTAAGTAGGCAACACTTTAAGGCGGTGGAATTAAAAGGTGCTTAAAATATGTAATTAACAAGACAACTATGATAGTTCCAGTAATAATCATTGGGTTAGTAGGTAGCTACATAAAAGTATATTACCTACGGAAGCGTGCGGAAATAACCACGTAATGGGTATGTATGGGTGGAATGGGTAATTTCGAAACAAGCTCAAATGGCTACCCACCCGCCTTCGCCGGAATACTCATATTCTCTGTCTCTTGTATAATATTCTGTTTAATCCTTCATATCCCTTATATCTCAAGAATAGATTTGTCTATCTGCATGACACACATTCTAAGTGCTTGAGATCATCGGAAAATCTTAAGTTAAAAAGTTCTGTGCATTCTACTAAGTTCTTTGATAAATCTTTTACTGTCTTAGCTGTCAGATTGTGGAATGCAGTACCAGAAACGATAAGACGTTCAAAATCATTGACAATATTTAAAAATCTTGTAAAGAAACATTACTTGTCACTATAATAAGTAACATTCCAGTGATATCTTCTATATTATAGTACATATATTATAATATATATTGCATAATATATATGTACATATATATATGTATATATTTGTGATTTATTTCATATTATTATCATATTTAATTTATGTATATGAATTATGGATGTATATGTTTTCTTATCGGTTTAGATAAGCTTACTTTAGTTTTAAGTATACAGTTATTATGACCCTTTATAGTGCACCCGCATAATACCTGTCCTAATATTTAATTCTGTCCGTACAAGGTTGTCTAGCAGAAATCGCATTATGCGATAAGATCGCCCTTGTAACACTAGTTTATAAGAAATTCTCTGTAATTCACTCTTGTTATTGTCTGGTTTACAATAAAGAATTAATTATTATTATTATTATACACTGGGAATTGGACCTTACCTTTGGACCTGGAAAGTTACCTTAGAAATAGACGGCAATGTGTTAAAATCGTTAAATACATAAGTGATGAACAAAGCACTTATTTTGGTGTTCCGCAAGGTAGTATAATAGGCCCCACTTTATTTACAATCTACATTAACGACTTACTAAAAATAAACATTCCAAGTGCCAAACTGATCTGCTATGCCGATGTCACAGTTATATTTTTTAACGGAATGGATTGGAAAGAAGTTTACGCTGAAGCTGAGTCAGGCATGACCAAAGTTGTAAACTGGCTCGACTCAAATTTAATTACTATGAACGTCTGCAAAAATAAATACTTAGCCTTCAATAAAACACAGACAACGAGACCATCTAACTGTTGCTTAAAACTGCACAAAGTATCATGTTTAACCAATATCACGTCCAATTCAAACTGTCATTGCCCAGAAATTGAACAAGTCGTACATCTTAAATATTTAGGTATAATAAGATGAAAACCTCTCATTTAAACATCACATTTTAGGATTAGGGAAACGCGTTAGAAAAACAAATATAATGAAACTTTTACGCGACTGTGCATCCATAAAGATAAGGAAACTAGTGTATACAGCTCTATGCCAATCCCTTATACAGTACTGTCAAGTGGTCTGGGGCGGTGCCGCCAAAACTTACATGTTAGGACTAGAGAGGGCCCAACGCGCTGTTCTCAAAGTCATGTTGCATAAACCGTTCCGCTTCCCAACTGACGACCTGTATGCAGAAGCAGCTGTTCTCGGAGTACGGAAACTCTATATTTGCAAAGTGGCATGTAGAATGCATTTAAAAATATCAGTGAGACCCAATCCTTTATCGCAAAAGAACCGAAGACCCAGAATTCCCCCAGTAGCAGTAAGATCAACATTTGCACAACGTTTACCAGTATTTCTGCAAACCCATATTTATATTAAAGTTATGGCCTTTCTCAACATCAAAAACTTTAATGTCCCAGTCAGTCAAATGAAAAAATCACTACTTATACGACTCTTAGATTAATCTTACGATGATACAGAAAACTATTTTCTAAAAATAGTCAGATAGTAAAGTACCTGTGCAAAACACGCATACACACTTAACACACACACACACACTACAACCCACACACACGCTCATATGCAAACATAAATATTATTGTTAACTTTAATGTTTGCCAAATATGCCAAAATGTTACCATATTCTTATGTACTGAATTTATTATTATATTTAAGTTGATACCTACTTAGTTATTCTTACACATATTATTTTGTATATAATTTGTTACCAATAAATTTTTTGATAGTTTTAATGTTAAATGGTGCCCATGATACAGGCATAGCCTAGTTTGGGCCCATCAAATATGCAATTTGTAATTTTTTTTTATTGGAAATAAATACTTACTTTACTTACTTACTTAACATTTAGATAATTATATTGTAACTTATTTACACAAAATCCAAAAGTGAACGTGACAATAATATCAAAAATATGGTGCACGTTAAACCATTAAAATTCATAACCAGTCCCAAAACTTGAATTCAATAAAACACAATTACACAACTAAGGGTTGATAACTTTCTGGAACTGCAGTAATATAATCAGGTACGTGACTAGTAGACCGACGAATTTGAACGGTAGAGATATGTCAATATTCAGCATCCGCAGAAGTGAGAATGACAAGTCCCTCGTCTCTGTCCAAGCAAGCAGCGCTCTCGCCATGCCTCGGCTAGATTTATCTGCAAAATTGAATAGAGTAATTAATGGTCTTTGTCATTATTGCAGCGTTTTTCGTGGAAGAATGCCAAGAATCCATTTTTTCAATTACTTTAACCGGTTATAATTCTTACTAAGATTCGTGAGGAAGAAATTCATGAATGGAATAGTTTTTAAAGTAAAACTACATACAGTAAAACTACACGTGAATACTAATTAAACGATAAGTAGTAATTTTCCTTTTTTCTTTACATCAGGTGCCTGAACTCCTGAAACAGTACTACTCCTAAGGAAATTTATAAAAAACATTTTAAGGTTGACACACTTTTGGTCACAATGAAAAAAAAATATTATTGAGAACCATTACATCAATGTACAGTCAATTACAAAAGTCACTACACACTTCAAAATCTTTTCCGAGTCTTTGATAAATTAAAACTGCTTATTCTTAACTAGCTTTTACCCGCGGCTTCGCTCGCGCTAAGTTCGGGGTAACACAAATCTCCTCTATTTTTAGTATTTGTACGCCCTTGAACTTTGTTAGTTGTTATTGCAAAAGCAGGTTTCATGGGAAATTGGACTCTTTTAAACTGGAACGGCAAATCGGTTGGAATAATGGATATGCGGGAAATTACGATTTTCGCCTTTTGTCGGCTTTAATTATGTTTATTTCTGGGTGTTTTACTTGTAGTCGTGTGCTATTATATGTTTTGGCGCATCAAGATGTCGCATTAATAGGGTTGGGACACCTACTTTCAGTCTCAAGTAGTGTGAAGGCACTGCTCATAATTCTAAAGAAACTCTATAGGGTACGAAGTCACTTGGTCACTATCCATGACATTATCTACCAAAAGCTACTCAACACCATCACCTTGCATACTTATAATACTAATAAAGAATATCGGTTCAACCGGTTTAGCGTGAAATCGGTACATTCATACATACATACACATTTTCGAATTTAAATATTAGTAGGGATTAGCCAAGGCTGTTAAAAGAATTTTATTATTAGTTTATATACGTAGACAGATTTATATATGTAAGCGAACGAAGTTATGACAGTGCACCTTAAGACAATGTATAATGTGACAGTACTGACAGTTAGCACATACAAATTTCGACCCTCTCTAAAATCCCTCCCAGATAATTTTTTGCAACTAATTGTATCCTATGTGTTTTTCCTGATTCTGAGCTACCTTCCCACCAATTTTCAGCCAAATCAGTTCAGCCGATCTTGAGTTATAAATAGTGTAACTAACACGACTTTCTTTTATATATATAGATTTACAAATTATGATTAATTCAAATAGTTATGTTTAAAAATCCTACATAATATAGAGAATAACGATTGGTTGCAACGATATGCCAATAATCAAGAAAATCTATGTGGACTTATGTAATTGACTCTACATGAAAGTATTCGCGGACTCACGAAGTCTTTATCCATTTCAAAAAGCCGCCGCATAACACTGATTTTATCATACTACCGGATTTTTCATACAAACAAATATCAAACTAAATGTGTACACTTGCCGTACACGGGTCAAACGCTTACATTGCCCAAACTTGACCGATCCTTTAAAAATATTAAAGAGAAGTATCTTGCTTTAACCATGGGACAATTTAAGTAATACATATTTGCTCCTTGGTCTGTTAATGTTATTAAATATTAAAAGTTTTGAATTATTTTGGTATTTAATTAAATAGAGTAGTTATATCCATACGCTTCGTTGCTGAATAATTATTGCTAAGAAAAGATACCATACTATGTTTTATTAAACGTAAGAAAACCGGTTTCGCGAAGCATTGTACAAAACTCAAAAAAACGGATACATTGCACATTGGCCTGCTAGACCTGTAGTAACAATTCTGTATGACACATAGTATTGACCCCTGTATGGATCGGACGAACAACATGAAGCAGCCACTTAATTTAATACGCCTTCTGTACAGTAAATAAAAATCAATTGTATTCATTAACTATGTTATTTCTGTATTCAACGAACTATTCTAAAAGAGGATGTCCCAACTGTATCGAACTACTGACGCCCTTTTTCAGGTGTGATTGTAAAAACCCCTAGTTGCCAATATTCAAAAGTGAGTTCAACTCAAAGTAGGATCCTTATGGATGTAGTTCAGCTTACGCACTGAAAACCACTGAGATCTTCGACTACCATATAATGACAGGCCACGCGGTCTAGCCAACATATTGTGTCTCGATGAGTTTCAACGAGCATAGCATCATTTAATCGAGGTTGTTAAATATACAATATTCTATATACATACGTATCTGCCCATAAACGTATAGTTTAAAAAGAATCAAGTACCGGAGAAAATTCTGTAATGGTTTCTATACAACATATTGTTATATTTAACAGCACGCATCGCGTAGTGGCTTTAGTGGACGCCTCATCATTTAGCACTGCGCCGATTTTCTAGATCGATTTCCATGCAAGATAACTCTAAGATGGGAAAGGGGACAATCCGTAACATTATACAAACAGTATTGATGCTTCTGTATACCGCTTCTGTATTCATCGCTCCTTATATCATCACTTCGTTAAACCCACAGTATCTGGAATTAATCCCAGTCATAGCTTGTTATGTTTTTGAAGTCCATTTTATTGGCCACTTGCTTAGCTTATTGATACCAATTTGCCGGACGCAACCGGTTGCGTCTAATCAACTATTTCATGCTCTGTGTAATACAAAAATTACTAAAACTACTAATGTAGAAGAATTTGGTTTTATGAGTTCCAACGGCAATAAAGCAATGTGTAAAATGCAAAAGCTCATGAATCTCTACCATACAGTCATTAAAGCGTACAATTTTTTAATTGAAGCGATTAAATGGCAGGTAAAGTTTCCTTGCCTCAAAGATGTGTTCGGTCGTGAGTTGAAATTGTCAAATAAATTACTTGAAATCTCTGAAAGGTTGTTTTTTCGAAGTGTTGTAAACAGATAAAGCAAAGCAAATCCGCGTATAAAGCCAAATCTGTTTGACGGGAAAAGGCGCTTAACAAGCCAGGAGAATTCTAACATCTTATTTGAAAAATTGTGTCACAAAATGGGAATACACACGAATATTTCTGGAGTTGTTACCAAAATTTCATGTATTTTGTGAATTGAGCAAGTCTCAGTTTTCAAGTACCGAAATTGTTTTTTTGCAGTTGCTTGTTACAATAGTAGCGGCTTTTATCAGCATTTTGTGTTACTGTTATCACGTTTCTTACTCTTTGATAAAAGATGAGGTAAGTGGTTTAGTGGTTAAAATAATTGTTTTTTTTGTCTCTTTGATTAGGATTTTAAAAATAATTATTACTCTCTTTGTTAATATAGCAGCGCTATAATTTTATTCTATCAGTGTCTGGGGATTCCTTAAAGTAAAACTAGATTCTAAATAACATTCTAAATAGAAAACCTTACAACATACGAGTTTATTTTATTCTTGTATAGGTGTACTAGAATAAAATATATCAACTACTACGAACTAGGTGGTTCGTGGTCCGTTTCAAATGCAGTTTATTCGAATATATCCTTTTATATTATGGTGTCATAAATTGAAACAGATATACTCAATTAATTCTATCGATGTTATAAATAAGGAAAATGTCGAGCCGTAGAGCGCAAGTGGAACCCTGACCTCCGGCGTTAAATATCGCCCTACTTCTTTGTAAGGGAAAATTTCAACACATTAGGTTGGATAGATAGATAGATAGATAGAAAATGCTTTATTGTACACCAGAGGCAAATAATTACAGAAAAATGACATATACATATAATAACTTAGGTCTAGTTGTACATGGGCGGTCTTATCGCAGGTTGCGATTTCTTCCAGACAACCTGATGGACTATATTCAATTAAGTAAGCGAAATCGGGTAGCTAATGGTGTACCTACTACATAATAGATTTGTATACATAATCTTCGTAGTAAATAGATTTAACATAAATACTTTACACTTAATACTACATACACAATTAATACCATATTAATTAATACCATATAATACTATAAAATATGATATATATATATATATATATATATATAATTATATAATATGCATATATACAGGCTGATTTTTAATTGGTTTTGGAGCGAAAGCCATCTTATTACATATCGTTAATAGAACCTAACCAGCTAATAATATTTGAAATATAAGCTAAAAAAATCTTGATAAATTAATTAATTTAATAGTACTAGAACACGAAGTATCACTGCCGCACACTGGCGAAGTACGAGCGATCGTGTCACACACACACTGGCAGTTATTACCGCCCTCCCACTCCCCGCCATGCGCACGCGCCACCCTCCGCGGCAGGGCGCCAGCAGGGGGCGGGGACGGGGCGGGGGTGCGGCCGTGCGGCGCGGGCGCAAGTTGACCTTCAGTCTTAAGAAATTAGGTCAATGGGACATTCGTTTAACACGCTCCCTTCACTCTGTGTCCGTGTTACGTAATTAAACTACAATCGTGGATCCTTACAATACTGATGTGTTCGCTAGTGGATAGATAGGCCGCAACCTGACCTGACTCCATAGGGTTTTATTAGTGGATCAAGGTTATAAGATTTGTGTACAAAGAAGAAACGGAGTCGCGAGAACGCGAGAAACATGTGTGTGCAAATGTGTAAATTGATTGTGATGTAAGCAGAAGACTGTAAAGGTAAGTGATTTGCTTTACTCATTGTTGTGAATACCATCGTTGATAACATGTTTTAAACACGCCAGAAATAAGTAAATACCTAAATTCGGCTTTTACTAGTTATTGAAAATGATTATGTAGGTACCGACGATTAATACGTAAATCACAATAAGTTCTACTTTTCGTCCACTAGTTTATTATGATTGCGTGAACCCACAGCTTATTTCTGTTGACTTACGAAGGAATAGGTAGGTACAGCTATTTAGTTACATGTGTTTATAATTTTAATTATTAGGTATGTGCTTAAAATTAATGAAGTTGTCATCGTAATTAATTTGTGTTTTGTAAGTACGTAAATTAGGTATCACTATCCATCCGTAC
Source organism: Euclidia mi (assembly GCA_944739405.2). Classification (NCBI taxonomy): domain Eukaryota; kingdom Metazoa; phylum Arthropoda; class Insecta; order Lepidoptera; family Erebidae; genus Euclidia; species Euclidia mi. The sequence goes on from OX123202.2 coordinate 24,994,016, forward strand.
TTCTTATGCTGGGGCCTGCCTCACTACCGGCTAACGTCAATGTCTGCTAGCGCAATAACTATTGCGATATTTTTTTAAAGTAGGTGACTAAAATGTCAACGTGAATGCCCATCATTGGCGATAAAAATATCAATATAATATATAATCGTGGCTACACCTAAGGTTAACGTACATTATCGCAATAATTAATGGCATTTCTCGTTAGTATAGCCCCAGTAGAAGTGCTTTGCTGACTGATACATGTTTTATGGGTAGGTAGTTACCTACTGTTACACGCGCTGTACTGTACCTAAAACAGCTGTTGACCTCGCCGCGCGACGTCAACAGCTGTTTTTAGGTACCCACAGCGCGCCGACGAGTCGATCGACGATCAAGTCGCGCATTACTACGTTTATAACTTTTTTATTTTACGTGGTAGGTAAATTTTGATTTTGAATATGAATAGCAGATATTTTTTCCAACGTGAGGTTTTTTTTTCCTAAACCAATAAAAAATCAGCGTGTATATATTTACATAGTGTATATATATATATATATATATATATATATATATATATATATATATAATATCCACTATAATACATACTTTAATACCGTATGATAGAATAAACCATTACAAGAAACTATTTAATTAACATTATACATACAATAACAGTAATGATCAAAATGTCAAGTAGTGTTGAGTGACGAGGTTTTTAAAAATTGGTAGGGATTTAGCCTGTCTAATATCTGGTGGCAACATATTTCACAAGCGTACAGCTTGAACCGCAAAGGATTTATCATAAAAAAACTGTAGAATGTGGAGGGACTTCTAATTTTAGATTTTCTGATGATCTCAAGCACTTCGAATGTGTTTCATGGAGATATTCAAAACGACTTTTGAGACTGGACTATGATTTTTTTGCTGAATCATTTGAATCACACTGCTAAAAAATTCTACTTTCATAATTTTATTAGGTTCATTCGTTTGTGAAAAATCAGTCAAAATAATAAATTACATAGATAATCTTGTAGCTTTAGATGTGTGTTACTTCAAAAATATAGGAATAATTAATTGCATTATTTTACGTTTGTTGTATATAAATATGTCTCTTTTGTTTATGGTAAGGTTTATAAGCGTCACATCAGGACCTAAGTGAATATGTCTTATATAAATTTTAAGATAGTTGAGTAGCATATTTTTGCAAAAATATGTCGAATTCACATAATTTATAGAGCTCCTAGACTTCGCCTTCGGCTCCTCCCGCGTGAATTATACAACTAAATCTTTCACTATATATTAGTGAAAACTGTTAAAAAATGCGTTCAGTCGTTTTTGAGTCCATCGCGTTCATCTCGTTACTAACAGAGTGGACGGCTAGAGGACTTCATTTCATAATATACTATATAAAATTCATTACATTAAATATGTATAAGAATAACTTGTGTAATATGTTTTAGGGTCCGATATCAGCCACGGCATCGTCGCTGGGACTCTCAGTAGGGATAATGTTACCGCTGTTCGCGCCGTGCACTCTTGGCGACCAAGTTCATAACGAAGTGGGACGACTGCGCGAATTGCTCGCCTCACGACTTTATGAGAACCAACTAGGTACGTACTGGAGGACTCGTTTACCGTGAGCTTGTTTTTCGCGATTGCATTTTATTTGATTAAAAAAAATCATTGCACAATAGATTTATTTTTGATTTTACAGTTTTATAAATGAGTAAAAGTTTGACGAAGTTTATTTTGATAGTAGCCAATACAGAAGTAAATCTGCCTAGAAGTAACTTTTTATAACGCAAGTGTCTACTATACGCTATACTAAAACATCATCATCATCCTCCTTGCGTTATCCCAGCCTCAATTGGGTTTAGACCAGTGTCAGTTTATTTAGAAGCTACAGACGCCCTATAACGACTGCCAAGATGTTCATGACAGCCGTGTCGAATGGCTTAACGCTCTCTCCGAGGCACGGGGCAAGCGATATCCAATACGCAATTACTCCGAAAATTCAGTGGTGCGCGCCGTGGATTCGAACCCGACACCCTTTGCATGGTGGTCTCTTGGTATCTCTATTTACTAAATATTAATACAATACGTAAATATAAGTTATTTAAAACGTAAAGTTTTGGCTTGCTAGGTTTTTGAAATAGTGTTTTCGTTACATCTAACTACCTTACGGTAATATCTACATAAAATATGTTCCATATTAGAGTACCTAACTCTACAATTTACCAAAGTTACAAAATACGTAAAATTTTACTCTGTAAAGCGTAGGCAATATATAAAATAGTATGGTCTCAATATACGCTATGTGTAATAACTGTTTCGCGTAAGACGAGGCACGACGCTGTAATAATATAGAATTTCATTACATCCCGGACATAAAACTATTTATTGGTCGTGTGGAGAATATTAACTCAATAGATTGTTTATGAGTAGAGTTTTATTATGTAATGCTTGCATGTGCGGTGGATTAAGAGGCTTTACTCGTACTTGTGACAGTAGGCGTTTATTGACAATGGAGACTTAATTAATGTCTTGCGTCGTCACTATAGCTGGTAATAATGTTCTGAATTACTTAATTAGATTGTATACACCCTTGGTATAGACGATTAATTGACGTTAAGTTTTGTTCGAATATTGAAATTTATTATTATATATAATAATATAATAATAATATTCTACCACATACACACATCACCATCTGGTCCCAAGCTGAGCAGAGCTTGTGTTATGGGTCCTAGAAAATGGATAAACATACTTATATACTTTTTTTTGTAAATACATACATATTATACATAGAAATACCCAGACCAAGACAAACATCCATGTTCATGCACACAAATGTTTAACTTGAGCGGGAATCGATCCCGCAACCTTCGGCGTAGCAGTCGCTTACACTCCCGCTGCGCCAACCGGTCGTCAATATAATATTTTAATATTTTATTCGAATACTGAAACGGTTTATCATTAGGCTGTGACATGTCATTTTCTTTAAACAATATGAATAGAATTAAATGTGCGTCATACTTATAATTAGTACCTATACACATACCTATCTATTACTACTTCATGACTATGATAAATAAAATATTGAATTTTCTATATACTTAATGTAGTACTGTTGTGATACGTACGTACCACATTAATATAATGATGAAGAAGTTCCTAGACGTGAAACCTGTACTACAAAAGTAATATTACAAATGGGAAAGTAACTTTGCCTGTCCGTTACGTCTGAGCTTAACAAACCAGACAAAGGAAGAGGCAAAAGAAATTCTAGTCGTACAGCGGCTAAATGGGTAGACTATATTGCAATCAAACGCCCAACCTGGACAAGATTGCTACGACTGAGAGGAAAGTAGCAAAGATAATGAGAAATCCATATTCAACAGAGGACCAAGTCAGGCTGGCTGGAGACAAAAATGCTTTATTTAATTCCCTTCGCGAATAGCACTCTGAATGAACACCGCAATGATGCGAGCGATGTCACGGCATTAGTTAATTTAAATATATGGAAAATTCTAACCGTCACTGGAAAATACTTACTATTCAGCCGCACTAAAAATTATGGAGAATAGACGATGCATTCAATGATCCTGTCTATTGTTTGAGATTGTTATTGTGTGTCCGAGACACATTCTACGTGAAGTCGGTTAATTCAATGGCGGCAGAAGAAAATACCCCGCATCGTACATAAAGAATTCATTCAACTCATCGATTAGATTCGATTCTTCGCACCTACATCTGTTGAATACAAACAGAAAGAATATCGAGCGAATTTAACGCGGATAATTCGAAAGAAATTCAGTATCAAATTTGTATGTACATGTTCATTACTATAAATAAAAGCTCGCAATTATTTGGGTCCCTTCTCTACCGTGTGCCGAGATTGGGTGGAGCTAGAGCGTATTGTTACTCACTTTATTAATTAGTTCGCTACCAACGTCGAGCTTGTACCTGTAATTATCCCTTATCACACGAAAGTGTACCACTTCAAATCTCAGCACAAGTTATTTAAGGATGTAGTAGTGTCATCATCATCAGCCCTATATATAAACTGTCCCACTGCTGGGCACGGGCCTCTTCTCACTATGAGAAGGGTAAGGCCATAGTTCACCACGCTGGCCTAGTGCGGGTTGGTAGACTTCACATGTCTTTCGAGAACATTAGGAAGAACTATCAGACACGCAGGTTTCCTCACGATGTTTTCCTTCACCGTTTAGCAAGCGATAATTAATAATTTAATACGCACATAACTCCGAAAAGTTATTGGTGCGTGCCGTGGTTTTGAGCCCAGACCATCTGCGTAGCTGTCTGTCGGGCTCTCCACTAGGCTATCGCTGCTTTTTTAACACTGGTGTAGGAGCACGTTATTTACATAATTAAATTTTATTTTTAATATATTACTCTAGCACTACGATGAAAGCCTGTGTCAGGGGATATTTTACAAACATTCGATCAACTTACAAAAACAACAGCCAGACTCAAATCAACAATACACAAAGGGTTGTACTGCGTTTAAATCGATCTAGTAAAAAATAGGATCGAGGGAATCGGCACAGTGCTAAACGGTGTGGCGATCACTAAAACCATTACGCCATGCGTGCTGTTAAATAGAACAATATGTTGTATAGAAACCTCTACAAAATTTTCTCCTCTACGTGATACTCTAAAATCTGATATGATAGATACTCTAGAATCTACGTTTAAAGGCAGATCCGTATAACGAATATAATATATAGAACGACCTCGATTAAGTGATGCTATGCTCGATTGATCTCATCGATGTACAATGCCTATAAGTAAAATGAAACTATATGCCTATAATAAACATGTAATTTTCATAATTACATGTGTATTATGGGCATAAAGTGAAACAGAATACGGGCAGCTCGAAACAGAATACGGTATAAAAGTTAATGTGTTGGCTAGACCGCGTGGCCTGCCATTATAATAGGGTGGTCGAAGATCTCCGTGGTTTTCAGTACAGTATCTGGATACCCTACCTCCAAGGATCTACTTTTGAATATTGGCAACTAGGGGTTTTCACAACCACACCAGAAAAAGGGCGTCAATTGTTTGATACAGTTGAGACATCCTCTTTTAAAATAGTTCGTTGAGTACAGAAATAACACAGCTAATGAATACAATTGATTTTTATTTACTGTAAGGATGACTTAGTCAATTAAGTCACTGCTACATGTTGTTCGTTCAACCCTACAGGGGAAAGTACTATGTGTCATACACAAATTGTTACTACGGGTCTAGCAGGCCAGTATGTCCGTTTGAAAATGCTGCGCGAAACAGGTTATTTTACATTTAATAGAACATATTTGGTATATTTTCTTAGCAATCAAAAGTCGAAGCGTATGGATATAATAACTTCTTTCTTTTATTAAATACCGGAATATTCCAAAACTACACAGAAATTTAGCAGACCAAGGAGCAAATAAATGTATTACTTAAAGTATGGTAAAAGTACGATGCTTCCCTTGAATATTCTCAAATGATCGGTCCAGTTTCGACAATGTACGGGACGGTCTAATGGGTATATGCAAAACGTGCGCCGCAGCTTTACGACCGCATATTAAACTACTCATTGTGGACATTTGACCCGTGTACGGCAAGTGTACACATTTAGTTTGATATTTCTTTATATGAAAACATCTGGTAGTAGAATTAAATTTTTGTTTAGCGGCGGCATTTTAAATGGATATTAAAGAAGTTTTTTGTAAAACTGTGAATGTGAACTGAAAATGTGTATTGGTATAATAATAAATCTATTGGCAATCGGCTTAGGTGTAGTCGTGGTTCAGATTTCAGACACCTGATGTACCTAATGATAAGAACAAAACAAAAGTTTTTTGATTTAAAAACCATTAGTAAATTTCTAATTTAATATCTAAATGATTGGCAGACTAAAAATTCATATATTTCATCCTCACGAATCTTAGTAAGAATTTTAACCAGCTAAAGCAATTGAAAAGATGGATTCTTGGCATTCTTCCACGAAAAACGCTGCAGTGATGACAAAGATTTATGGCTATTAATTACTCTATTCAATTTTGCAGATAAATCTAGCCGAGGCATGGCGAGAGCGCTGCTTGCTTGGACAGAGACGAGGGACTTGTCATTCTCACTTCTGCGGATGCTGAATATTGACATATCTCTACCGTTCAAATTCGTCGGTCTATTAGTCACGTACCTGATTATATTACTGCAGTTCCAGAAAGTTAAGAGGATAAAAGGCGATAGAAGGCGGCGATAGCCGAGTGGATATACCAACAGACTGCCATGCAGAGGGTATCGGGTTCGAATCCACGGCGCGCACCAATGACTTTTCGGAGTTATGTGCGTATTGAATTGTTAATTATCGCTTGTCCCGTGCCTCGGAGAGCACGTTAAGCCGTCGGTCCCGGTTGTCATGAAGATCTTTGACAATCGTTACAGGGCGTCAGTATCTTCTAAATAAAACTGACACTAGTCTAAACCATGGAATATCGCTATCCCCTCGGGTTACGGAGGTCAGACAGGCAGTCGCTCCGTGGAAAAGCTAATATTCAGTCAAATCCGGTTAGACTAGAAAGCGGACCCCAGATTGAAACTGGGATAACGCTAAGAGAAAGAAGAGTTCCAGAAAGTTATCAACCCTTAGTTGTGTAATTGTGTTTTATGAATTCAAGTTTTGGGCTGGTTATGAATTTTAATGGTTTAACGTGCACCATAGGTAGATATGTTTGATTTTATTGTCACGTTGTGTACTTTTGGAGTTTCTGTGAATACGTTACAATAATATCATAATGAAAATGTAAAATTAAAACAGTTTTTTATTAAAGTTTTTGTTTTAATAACCAAACAATGAAAGCTGAAATACACTCGCGATTGAATATTCGCCTTTTTAATAGTCCCGCGATAGAAATCGTTTACAGTTCGTTTTATTTACATTGTATGATTCGATTTGGGGCTTGAGGTAGGTATGTGTGGCTTTATATAACAACCGAGGAATACATATATAACCTTTTGATGGGTCTATAATACGACTCATCTCTCGGTTCGCCAGCGGTGCAAATGTACACTAACCCCGTCAAAATCTTGTATCACGATCAATCTTAAAGGTATTAGGAGAAAGTAGGGCTCAAAAAGAGTTCTCCAAGAGAGATAAGGTTCTGTAGGAACAAGGAAGCAGTGCCCAGAAGGACACTCCTAATTAGTGCTTTTCTTGTAGGCACTAGTGAAAGCCTCATCTGCGGGACGTTCACGTCAGGCATGGAATATAATTATATCAATGCCCTTTAAGACAATTGTAAACTGTGTGGCTTGAGACCGTTACGATCCTCAATCCTCTGCCAATCCAAAATTTCAAACTAACTTTAGCTGCAACATACTTCCGTAGTCAAGAACAAGTAACAGTTTCGTTCAAATTAAATGGCCTATAAATCTCAGCTTAAGAGTTGCAGACTTGGTTTTTAAGTTTCACTTTGTTAATTATTAAAGTCGGACAGCGCAACAATTGTAATAAAAGTTTTGGAGCTCGTCCATTAATTTAACAATAAAGTCTTGAGGGCGTAACGGAGCGTGAAACATAGAATAATACTTAACTGACTTTAACAGACGGGATTCAGTTTGATATGATCATTAAAATAATATGATATTTGAAAGCAGATATTTTCTCTGAAAAGCAAACTTGCGTCGTTGTTCTATACTGTCCCATTTGCGAGTAATAACCTCACATGGCTAAACTATGCATGTGTAATATAACTATTTATTGAGTGTTTATTGTTTGTAAATAAATCTTTTTATAAACACGGCATAAACATTAATGGCGAGTACATATCCCACCTTCGGTTTGCCGACGATATCGTCATCGTGGCAGAGAGCCTGGAAGAGCTGAGCGAGATGCTGCACAGCCTAAATGGAGCCTCTCGACGGGTCGGTCTCGGCATGAACATGGATAAAACCAAGATTATGTTCAACGAACACATCTATGAAATTTTTATCAACGATACTTTAGACCAATCCGCAATACTTTCCCAATTTCAAACCCTGGCACCCAGTATAACGCATATTAAAAAAAGTACTCTTCGCCTTCTTGGGTCCCCAATATTTGAAGAAGGTTTTGATTCTTTTATTCATGAAAAAATTCAAAATTTTAGTGAAATTTCGGACCGCCTGCTCAAAATTAATATACATTCGGCTTTCACTATTATTCGATACTGTCTTTTTGTGCCTAAGTTCACACACGCTTTACGTTCATCGCCTTTTTGGAAAAACCCAAGCCCACTAGTCAATATTGACAAAATTTTACAAAACACCCTAAGCAACATTTTAAATGTGGCTCTGAACGACCGAGCATGGCTACAGGCGACATTACCTGTTCGCCTGGGTGGGCTTGGCGTACGCAAAATTTCCGACGTGAGCTTACCAGCATTTCTGTCATCGGTCCACAGCACTGCAGAATTTACCAGGAAAATCTTAGCACCCAAACTGGTCGATTCTGAGGTGCCGTGTAAGATCGATGCCATTAATGCTTGGAAAATGGCTTGTCCAAGCACTGAGTTGCCCCGAAATTTATCCTCTCAGAGGCAGTGGGACGGGCCGCTTTGCAGCGCAGTACGAGAAAATCTCCTTAGCACATCGTACAATGCTGCAGAGCGTGCTCGTTTGCTGGCTGTGGGAGAGTGGGAGTCGGGGCTCTGGCTTCAAGCACTGCCATCGTCCAACATAGGTACCATGTTGGACGATACGACCTTCCGCCTTGCTTCTTGCCTCCGTTTAGGTGCGCCGTGTGTCGCTCCACATCGTTGTCACTGTGGGGAGGCGGTCGACAGCCTTGGTCACCATGGCCTATCATGCAGCAGGAGCGCAGGTCGTATTTCACGACATAGCAACCTGAATGACATTCTCCGCCGGGCTCTTGTCACCGCTGGCGTTCCAGCCCAACTTGAACCTCAGGGTTTGGCACGCAACGATGGTAAAAGACCAGATGGAATGTCTCTACTGCCTTGGAAGTTGGATAGGCCTTTGGTATGGGACGCAACGTGTGTCGATACCCTTGCGCCATCTCATCTTTCTAGCACAGCGGGTTGTGCGGGCGCTGCTGCTGCCACAGCGGAGACTCTGAAACGGCGCAAATATGTAAATCTCGTAGGGGATTATGTATTTGAGCCGTTTGGAGTCGAAACGTTGGGGTCATGGGGTCCAAGTGCTAGATCTCTCTATAGAGAGCTTGCGAAGAGACTTGTCGACGCCTCGCGTGACCAGAAGGCTGGCATGTATCTAGCACAAAAAATTAGCATTGCCATACAGCGTGGCAATGCTGCCAGTCTTCTGGGCACATTCCCAATAGACGGCGATGTGGAGGACTTTCACGACGCCCTTTGAATATGCATTTTCTTATTTATTTGTATTGTACTTTAATATTTAATTTAATTTTAGTTGTAGTATTTAAGTAGTTATAATTAATTGTGTTATCCTAATATTAATTTATTTTGTTATTTAAATAAATAAATACCGTACGAACACATTGTGCCGGGACCGGTTTATGTCGACGGATCGATGCTCGAAGTTGTTCAAGAGTATGTCTACCTTGGGCAAGTAGTCCAGCTTGGTAGAAACAACTTCGAGAAAGAAATCGACCGCAGGATCCAGTTGGGTTGGGCAGCGTTTGGCAAGCTACGTCGAGTTTTCTCTTCGCCCCTACCGCAATGCCTGAAGACCAAAGTCTTCAACCAATGCGTCCTACCTGTTATGACGTACGGTGGCGAGACGTGGACACTCACAGTGGAACTAGTCCACAAACTAAAATTCACGCAGCGAGCTATGGAACGGGCTATGCTTGACTTCTCTTTGAAGGATAAAATCCGAAACGAAGTTATCCCACAAAGAACCAAAGTTACCGACATAGCTCACAGAATCAGTAGACTCAAGTGGCAGTGGGCTGGCCATATCTGTAGAAGGACTGATGGCCGATGGAGTAAGCGTATCCTAGAGTGGAGACCACGTCTCGGCAAGCGTAAGGTAGGGCGGCCCCCGGCTAGGTGGACCGACTACCTGGTGGCTGGGACAGACTGGATGCGGAAGGCCGAGGACCGTGTACTGTGGCGCGTGTTGGGAGAGGCCTATGTCCAGCAGTGGACTGCGATAGGCTGATTGATTGATTGAAATAAATCTTTGGGTGAAATTCCAGTTTTGAAGCCTTAACTAATGTTAAAAAATGGTACCTACAGTTTTTGAGTTTGTATGTCTGAACTTACATACATTTCACTGTAAAATATAGATAGGTATTCCATATTACAAAGATGTTATAATTATCCGTATTCTTTAAATGTTTGGCCTTTGTCAAAAAATGAAAAATAACAAGCAAGTCAGAAAGTTCTAAGTACTTCGGACATACGGCTATTAAAGTTTAGTCTGATATTGTAGGGAGCATAGGACGTTATCGGTCTAGTGCAACATATTAAACCACAAGTTCGTACACTGCAGTAGTAATTGTTTACCTATCGAAAGCCTATTGCCAAATATTGTACATGAGAAGCCTATGTGTAAAGTATACGTAGAGGGCCAGCAAACTACGATGCCCCGTGTGGGTAACTTGATGGATGGGTGAAGAGATGCGTGTGAATCTCTGCTGTTGGTTGATTGATGTTTTCTATCTGCTGTGGCCGAATAAGTATTGTGCACGTGTTGATTGTTCTTTCTTGGGAGCTTGTACATACTCATTTCGAATTGTCCTTTAAGTTAGATGAAACAGGTAAGACTATATTATAGCATCTTTAGGTAAAGTTAAATGCGACTAAGGTGGATTCGTACTTTAAAAAGCCATGTTTTGCTTTTGAACAATTCAAGTCTTCAGTTCCAATTAATCTAAGGATCTAATTATAGCCGAACTACATGTTAAGCGGTAAGTACCTTGTGTTTAATTCTAATTGAAACTTTGACTTAGAACAATGTTAGGTGCTTGTACAAGCTTGTTGCGAACTTGCTATAATAAATTGTATATCATGTTCTACGAATCGGGTGGTTTACTCCGTCCAATTAGTTTTCAACAAATTGTTCTGAAGGCTCCGCTTCCTTTACACGGAAAGGTATTCTACAGAAGGTGAAACTGTTTTCGTCTACCAGATATATTGTCTGACTTCAAGATACAGAATATTTCTCTTGAAATTACAAGGAAAGTATAACGTTAGTAGATTAATGTGACTGAACTAATTGAACAGTCTTAGGAAGACTATGCGATTTAATTATAATTATTGAATGAAATCTGTAAGTAAAATTAGTGCCATTGATATCATGTTACAAGTGCTATTATATATAAAAATATAGTAATGTTTTTTATATAAATTGTTCATTGTCGCTAGCCTTGTGCTTCTGTGAGTTCGTTTGTTACGCCGTTGGTCCCGTAAGTCAGGAAAATCTCTGACAGTCTTTCTGGTCAGTCGCCCTAAATATATTCAAGGGTCTGACTCCACATGTAGTGGCACTGCTCTATGCCATGGCATGTTGCTACCCTTTGGGTTGCGATGGTCAGACGACAGTCGCATTGAAGAAAAGATAATCAGCGTAGGTAAAAGTGAGTTCTTCCTACATGCGAATGAGTTCTACAGTTCCTGATACTTTACCGTATTAGAAATACTACAATCCGTTCAATTATATACGTCGATGTTGTTGCTCTTAAACCTGTCGCACTAAAATGTAGCTAGGCGGGACATATCCGTGCGTTACATGTAAGATAACAAATGGGATAAATTAATTGATAACTATTGAAAGTTTTAATTGTGGACTTGACAGGTTCTGGCCTTGACAGGTTGCGGCCTTGATAGGTTGTGGCCTTGGCAGGTTATAGCCTTGACAGGTTGGCTTTGACAAAGATTAGTGGATCCGACTGGTTGTGGCCTTGACGGAGATAAGTGGATCCGACAGGTTGTGGCCTTGACATATTGTGATTTTTAGACCTTGTGACATGCTCTGCTGGCACTTTAGAGTGAGTTATCGCGTAGAATCGAGTTCTAAATTACAGCTCTAATACAGATCTGTTAAGAATAAAGAGTTCTAGCTCCTGAGATAGTTATGTCAGAAATTTTAAATTGAGGAAAATGTATTTTTTTGATTTTTAGACCTTGTGACATGCTCTGATGGCACTTGATTGTGAGTACTCACCTTGAATCTGGTTTTATCTTGCAGTTCTGATACGGATCTGTTAAAAACAAAAGAGTTCTAGCTTCTCAGACTTGTTTGAAATTTTAAATAGACTAATATGTAATTTTAATTTTTTTTGACTTTGTGACATGCTCTGCTTGTACTTACTTTATTGTGAGTTCTCGTCTAGAATCGAATTCTAGATTTTCAGTTAGTTACAGTTCTAATAGGGATCTGTTAAGAACTAAAGAGTTCTAGCTCCTGAGATTTGTATGAAATTGAAGAAAATGTGATTTTCTATGTTGATACCTTATGACATGCTCTGCTGTGAATTTATTGTGAGTTCTCGACTAGAATTGAGTTCTAGATTACAGTTCTGATACGGATCTCTTATGTACTTAAGAGTTTTGATACGGATCTGTCAAAAACCCAAGAGATGCCAAAGTTTTTTTTTTTACTTTTTCGTATGTTATGCTGATACTCAAACATAGGTTCAGAACGATTGCTGAAAAGTATCAGGAACTGTAGCACTCATTCGCATGTAAGAAGAACTCCATTTTATATTTGGTCTGCTGCTAATGCTCTGCTACGTGAAGTTAGCAGCTCATTTAGTGTTTTTTTTTTGGTAAAATCGGCAGTACTATTTCTTAAAAGTATCAGGAACTATAGAACTCGGCTGCATGCGATAAGAACTCGGATTTATTTTTGATCTGCTGGACAACGATCTGCTAAGTTTACGTATATAGATAATCATTTGTCAAATCTGGTTAGAGTAACAAGTGGTCGCGGGCTCCAAGGCGTCAGTCTGCATGGAACTGGGATAATACTAGGACGATAATGATGATGATAATTCTATGAGTTGTAATCTCTTGTAAAGCATGTTTATCATAGGGCAAAGGAAGCGTGCATGATAGCCGTTTTCGTGACTTACAAAAATATTTGCGTTTCAGTAAAATACTCGTATACATTGAAAATATATTATTATGTAAACGTTGAAGATTGACGTAGGTATTGTCGAAGTTGGCAACAAGCTTGTACCTGGGACAAATTATTCATTTCGGCAAGTCCAAGTTTCACGAAGTGACCAGTTGTAAGATGCAATATTAACTTTTGAAGTTTCACGTACCTTGATAAGCAGAAATAAGACGGAAGATTTCATAAGATTTCGAAATTAACTTAAACGATGTGCTGTAAAGTAGTGGCTATTAAAAAAATATTTTTAAATAAAAAGAAACCGACTTCAAAAAACACTAAGGAACTAAAAAACAAAAAATTATTGGTTTTGGAGGAACAATTTTTGGAGTCGGTGCCAAGCCAAGTATTTCTGATCTGACTATAAAACCTCTACATATTTTTATACAACTTTTGTTGTTGATAGAATAAGTAGTTTGTAATTTAGTAACTTTTTGCGTAAGTGCTTGGCACCGACTCCAAAATTTGTTCCTCCAAAACCAATTATTTTTTGTTTTTTAGTTCCTTACTGTTTTTTGAATTCGGTTTCTTTTTATTTAAAAATAATTTTTATTTTTTTGCTTTTTAGTGGTATACTAATAAAAAATAGTAATAGGTGGTAATTAGAAACATAGGATAGTGTAAAAGGTAGATGATGGGGAGGCCTTTTTTACGTGCCTCAATTCTGAAATGTAGACCTGTACCTTTCTGGCAATTTGAAGTATATTTTTTGTTATCAACTAACTAGCCTAAATACGTTCGTTTCAGTTCCATCATCAGATCCCGGATCATCCATCCAATACCTAAGTGTTTGCCTAGATAAAACAAACAAGACTAAACACGATGAGATTGCGTTATTGTATTACAAAGATCCCATGGCCACCTTCCTGCTCTATCATCAGAGTTTAGTAAACATTCAGCACTAAAGTCCATGTAAAGACGAATCAAACGAGCTCAAACTCAATGGGTTTGCGTCATTGTATTACAAAGATCCCATGGCCACCTTCCTGCTCCATCATCAGACTCTGCAAAATATACAGTACCAAAGTCCATGTAAAGACGAATCAAACAACCCTAAATTCGATGAGATTGGGTTATTGTATCACAAACATCTCATGGTTACCTTCCAACTCTATCATCAGACCATGGAAATCATCCAGCATCAAAGTCTATGTAAGGACGACTCAAACGACACTAAAGTCCATGTAAAGACGAATTAAACGAGCTCAAACTCAATGGGATTGCGTCATTGTATTACAAAGATCCCATGGCCACCTTCCTGCTCCATCATCAGACCCTGCAAAACATCCAGTACCAAAGTCCATGTAAAGACAAATCAAACAACCTTAAACTCGATGAGATTGAGTTATTGTATCACAAAGATCTCATGGGTACCTTCCAACTCTATCATCAGATCATGGAAATCATCCAGCATCAAAGTCTATGTAAAGACGACTCAAACGAGCCCAAACTCGACGGCATTGGATTATTATCGTCAAATCGCTTCAAGTGTGCTTATAAAATTTGAAGAGTTCCTTCGATTTTTCAGGACTCCATGATCATATCCTGACCTGATGATCATGGGACCAACTAGAAGGTATACTCTTTCAATCAAAACAAGAATTTTCGAAATCGGTCCAGGCGTCTTAGAGAAATCGGGGAACATTCATAAAAAAAAGATTCCGACGAATTTTTAACCTCCTCCTTTTTTTGAAGTCGGTTAAAAAGATGAACCATTCCTAGGTACCGTTTATCTTGTCATCTAACATGCATGTTACGCTACGGTGTAGCAGGCGGCCGACGTAATTTGCACTTGTTGTTTTACGTTTATCATAGCATATCAACGCGTGTTCTGCTATTTTTAACTGCACAATTGTAAAATTTAAAACAATTATTTTCAAATTTTACAACTGCAAATTTTACATGGCGAAATATTCGACCTGTTTGTTTCTGTGAATTACTTGGCGCAACTGTAATAACTGACAACATCTTAAATATGCCAAGTTATTCATATCAGTCTATACTACTAGTTACACAAGCGTGTTCAGTAGTAAATACATTTAGGCAGATCCTTTTGATACGAGAGCATGCACACAATCAAACTCATTGTGTTTGAGAAACAAACACACAATGAGTTAACGTCATTAAGTCTCGGAGGTGCTTTGTTTGTATTTTCAAGTTTGTATTCCTTTTCTGTTGGTAAAAAAACAGAAAAACGAATTTAAGAGAAAAGTTCTAATGTAAAAGAAAATACAGGTCAATAAGTATTCGTAAATTACTGTAGGTATTTTTCATGAGTTATATTTATTTTAGACACAGCAAGAATGGGCGCGTTACTACGAGTTTTATCCTCTCATACAAGATTTTCGACGTTAAGTACTAGTACTTCTATTGTTATCATTCAGTGAGTCAGAGTGTCGAAACGAACCCTCCGTCTTTATTCCAGCTTATTATTATACACTCTAATGGAAGTCGGAGAGAATGAAAAGATGGCGACATGGATGAAGATTCTAGGCTTCTCCCTCTTCTACTTTTCAATATGCTTGCCAATATGTGGACTTTAGCTCGATAGCTTATCAAAGAACATACACCACAATACTGAACAATTACATTCAATAGATATTTTTACATGTAATAAGCTAAAATGTCTATGTAGATGGCGTAATCGTAACTGCGATGTTCATCGTAAGGTAAAGAGGCTGCATCAAACATCATTTTTTTTATTCAAATGCCACTAATTTAATTTGCAATTAACGAATCTCATAGCGAGCAGACAACATACATACATACATACATAGACTCACGCCTGTTTCCCGGAGGGCTAGGCAGAGACTACGGAACGCCATTTGCAACGATCCTGACATACGTCACTTGCTTCACTCACTCCCATCAAGTTTCTCATGCATGCTCTTCTGTTAAGGGTACTTTTGACTTGTCCTTTTTTCAGGATGTCTCCAATCTGGTCAGAGAACGTCCGCGTAGGTCTTCCCCTTTGTCCTGTTCCATTCACACTTGCCTTATATATCTTCTTTGTCAGTCTATCGTCATTCATCCTCTCCATGTGCCCAAACCATCTTAACATGCCTTTCTCAATACTTGTAACTACATCTTCTTTTACCCCACACCACTCTCGTATCACACAATTCTTTACTCTGTCGGTAGACACACCACACATACTTCTCAGTGCTCTCATTTCTACAGCATTTATTTTACTTTCAAATCTCTTCTACCATACCCAACTTTCACTACCATACATAAGGGTAGGCACTAATACACCTCTATGTACAGCCAAACGTGCCTTTTTGGACACGTTTTGACTGTTCATAAACGCTTTCAGAGCTCCATTCACACTATTACCTGCATTAACTCTCCTTTCAATATCTTCTTCATTCTTACCATCTCTTGTAAACAACGTACCTAAGTAAACAAACTCATTCACTTGTTCCACTCGCTGTCCATCGATCAAAACATTACAAGCCGTAACGCATTCCTACTTTTCAAAAACCATAACTTTCGTTTTTCTTACATTCACTTTCATTCCTTTCCTCTCTAACGCACCATGCATGATTGCTACCATCTCCTGCAACTCCTCCGCTGAAGATGCAAGTATTACCTGATCATCAGCATAAAGGAGGCATTTGACGAGTAACCCATTCATCCTTAATCCGCAGTCACTATGTTTTAAATCTTGCAAACAACTGTCCTTGAAGAGGTTAAACAGCCACGGCGACGCCACACATCCCTGTCTAACACCTTTCTCGATGGTAAACCAGTCAGTGTATGCCCCGTTTATCCTCACACAAGCTCTAGAATCCTCATAAAGGGATTTCAGAGCTCGAATGAGGCTGCTGTCCACCCCATTCATTGACAGCACCGACCACATTTCATTCCTCACCACTTTATCGTAAGCCTTTTCCAAATCCACGAATGCGCAATAGACCTTTTGACCTTTGGCCAAAAACTTTTCGGCTATGCTTCGCAAGGAAAAAACCTGATCTGTGCATCCCATACCCTTTCGGAATCCCGCTTGTACATCCCATATTTTCTTGTCGGTTACTTCCATAACTCTTTCAATAAGTACCTTTGCATACAATTTGCCAACAATGCTGAGAAGGCTAATGCCTCTATAGTTTTTGCAATCTTGTTGCGAGCCTTTTCCTTTAGCAGACAACAGCTTTCTGTAATAAAATCTTTGAGAATGGTCGCCGTGCAACCACAGTGGCTTTCCCGTAATCAGATACGGGCTATTTACATCCAAGCACAGTTATGGTGTAGTTTCGGAGGCATCCGTAGGGAATAGAATTTGAAAAGTTTTAGTTGGTAAACAAAACGTTTATAGTTAAACAGTTTGTACTCAGGCAGTGTCAACTCAACTCGGAGGACTCAATTCAGTTTGATGATACTTGAGATTCAGTTGCATGTTCTAAAAGCCAAAACTAGTAAAACTTAAAAAATTTAAATAAGTTTCATCATGCGGTATCCAGTCATCCCATGACCACTTTTGTAGAGTAACCAAATAAAAGCGAACAAAAAATAGCTACATCAACAAGCTACATCAACTTTACGTTCAAACATGATTGAGACATGTTACATCGACTGATATTATATGTAGCAGGTTAAAGGACAGCTTAGTTTGGGACTAGATGATGTTGTGTTAGTGTACATACATACACACATACATAGTCTCACGCCTATATCCCCAAAGAGATAGGCAGAGGCGATCTGGCGAAAAGTGGGTGTAGCAATCATAGATATAGTAATTAATAGGAGATATGGCCTGTAGACGAAAATGTATCGGAAACCTGTGTCGCCAGTTTGCCCCTACCACGCGGCTACTACTACACATGCAGATCAGTAAAAGCAATATGAAAACGTTTTCGCGCACACACTCGCATTTTTAAATCAAAACTTGCAAAAAAATCAATTACAAACCTTATCCTATCGAACATATCGTGTATTTACCAAGTAACGTTCAACTTACACAAAACATCGGCCACTATCGTTGTGCTATGCAAAAGAACTGTACACGAACAAAGAACTGTTGCTAGATGCAGCGGCCGTACTACGCGATGCATTCCCTTAATAAAGTATCTTTCGGTCATGATTACATTGCTTGTCTAGTCACTTCACGACATATTTAGGTAGTAGTTAAAGAGCAATGTATTTATTGAAAAATAATATAGTCGTTGTGAGATTTGAAAACAATAATAACATAATAACAGCAAGGAATATTTTAGGATTTGTGGTTTTTCCTGTTTTTAAAGACAAATATAGTAAAATACTTGTAGTTTCATATAGTAAGTGAATCCATTCTTCACAAAATTTTGGTTTAAGCTTCGGTTTTTATAGAAAACCACTGAACAAGACGGCATTCTTATAAATTGTCGCGATTGTGTGGCTCTGTGTGGACAAACACATAAAGTGTTTTAGAGTCATAGCTGGAACGTTAGTGGTCAGAAAATGTCGTCATTGATTTTAATGGTATTTTTCTTTGTGTTCATTTAGGAAATATAGTTGCATAATTTTTCTGAACGGTTATGTACGGTATAGTACCGTATCAAAGCGTGTAAAATCTTCTATTTTATGAGCCTTGTAGGAGACCTTGGTCGCATACTCATTAAACTTTTGAAGAAATGAGATATGCAGTCACAACTTGAGGGCAAAAGTTAAAAATGAGAGTATCAACCAAGGCCCTTTGATAAATAGGACAGCATTTTCCATTTATAAAGCTAACATGATCCTTACGTTTGACTTAATTTCAGTGCAGACACTTCTTGATAACTATTTTTGTGAAAAACCTTAATAGTATTATAAAAAGCGACCAACAAATATCATCATAAAAAGCATGGGCAATTTCATATTTACCTGATGTTGCAAATTATTGATAACATAGTATATAGATATTGATAACTAGTAAAGTATAGTTATAGATTATTATGTACATAGTTGCAGATTATTATGTACCTATATAAGTACATATTCATCTGCATACCATTCGGATTTATTGTACTTATAGGCGGAATTCAATACTATATTTATAATTTTCAAAACATTTGGAATCCGGATTTACTTTAAAAATGTAGGTACTGTTACGAGTTCATAACCCCAATGGGGCTTATTAACTAAAATTTAATTCAGTTGCCAGAATAGAAAATTTAATTTCCTCCTGAGCCCAAAAGTTGTTGGAAATAATACACGTACTTAATCCCTGTACTGGGAATAACTGTGTTTGTAATTATCAAATTGTCCGTATATGACGAAATAAATAAGTGTACAACTAATATTGTTTTGTGAATATAATTTAGAAATAAATTATTTCAACATTTGTGAATGTTATTTTAGAACCTGATTAATATTTATGCGTTATCTCAGTTTCAACCTGGGGTCCGCTTCTAGTCTAACCGGATTTGGCTGAATATTAGCTTTTACACAGAGCGACTGCCTGTTTGACCTCCGCAACCCGCAGGGATAGCGATATTCCATGGTTTAAACTAGTGTCAGTTTATTTAGAAGGTACTGACGACTGTTAAAGATCTTCATGACAACCGGGACCGACAGCTTACCGTACTCTCCGAGGCACGGGGCAAGCGACAATTAACAATTCGATCCGCACATAACTCCGAAAAGTCATCGGCGCGCCGTGGATTCGAACCCGATACGCTCTGCATGGCAGTCCGTTGTTATCTCCACTAGGCTATCGCTGCCCTTTAATAATATATGACCTAAATAGATAATAATAATAAGATAATATTAACCTATCACATTCACACAACACCATCTAGTCCCAAACTAAGCAGAGCTTGTACTATGTCAATGGATAAACATACATATATACTTTTTTCTTGTAAATACATACATATTATACATAGAAACACCCAGACCAAGACAAGCATCCATGTTCACGCACACAAATGTTTGATTTGAGCGGGAATCGAACCCACGATCTTCGGCGTGGCAGTTGACTACACTACCGCTACACCAACTGGTCGTCACGAGGTAACTTAATATCTACGATTTCATTCCGATACTCTTGTTTTAAACTGTAGAGTGATGGTAGGCGAACACAATGAGTGACCTCATTTATGAGAATTTACTAAAATATACTGGTTATAGAGTTTAATTTACATTTTATGTACCTCCAGAGTTAAATGCTGAGAGGTGCTGAGAGAGACAAAAATATAATATACTAACTATTGCCCGCGCCTTCGCGCGCGTTAAATTCGGGGTAACACAAATCTACTTTCAGTCCCAAGTTGTGAGAAGACACTCCCGATTATTCTAAAGACTTTAGAAACTCTATAGGGTACAAAGTAGCTCGGTCAGTATTCATGACACTACCATTATATCTACCGAAAGGTACATAATAACATCGCCTTGCATACATAAACACTTTCGCATTTATAATATTAGTAGAGAAAATCGTTCCAGCCGTTTACGCGTAGTATATAATTATTAGTTTATATATGCGAACAATATAATCACCCGGCACCAAGGTGCACAATATGACATTATGTATGATGTGCCAGTACGGACAGCTATACGCACATGCGCACTTAATTATTATAGCGCATGCGTTCTTACTTCCTAGAGGTAAAGGAGAATGACCAAATTTGTATGGAAGATGGGCTAAGTTTGCTTCTCGATGATTTGACCAGTAAAATATAGTAAATATACTCCTAATTATATTAGGAAAAAATGAATACGATATTCGGCGGCAGTTCTTAGCAATCGGACATTAAAGATTTCAAATACTTTGAGGTTAATAGTAGTAAATTAGTTAATTATCGCCCGTGCTTCGAAGAGTACTTACGTTAAGCCGTCGGTCCCAGTTGTCATGAAGATCTTTCACCATCGCACGTCGTTACAGAGAGTATCATTATAATATAATGATATATTATATCAGTACCCTCCATTAAACCGATACTTACTGGTCTAAACCATACCATATTGCTATCCCTTTGGGTTATGGCGGTCAGACTATGGAAAATCTGTCATATCTGGTTAGACTAGTAAGCGGACCCAGGGCTCCTAGGCGTTGAAGTCTTGGATGCAACCGACATAACGCTAGGACGATGATGATATGATTGAATCATATTACCGGCTTTTATTAGACGCCTCTATGTATTTTATACAATATAGAAAATAGTTGTAAAAAGAAGTGGAGCTACGTACCAAACGTTTGTACCATATTTTAGTTTGCGGTTTTTTCAGTCTGATATATTTTTTACAGAGAATTCTCAATACCATGTGGTACAATTAATGTGAATTTCAGTGAGGCTAGTTCACAAAAGATAAGCTCATTCCATATTACAAAGTTGGCATTAAAACTACACTGTTTTATGCTTAAAAGGTAAATGAAACACAATTTTTATGATATTCTTTATTTTATTTGTTATTATAAATTTTCTTCAAATAAATCACATCTAAATGAAGCAGGAGCTTGTATATCGTATACTATAATGTGGTGCAGGTATGACCTCAGAAGTTGCAACAGCTTCAATTAATGTGTAGCATTCTAAACATCCGTTAATTGCCTGAAACAAACAATTAAAGTCGTTTGAATATTCGGTGAGGAGAGCACGGGAGAATTGTAGGGATTGAGAAGAGAAGTAGGTAAACAACACTTACAAAGACTAGCGCTATCCATGATGTCAAATTATTGAGCGCCGAATCAGATAGCATGTCCAAAGAACGGACGTGTTGCTGCCGAGGTACCGCAAAGGAAGAGTTAACATAACCGCAATCTTCACCACGGCTAGTTGTTCTACGTCCAGACGACATACTAATGTTACCAATAAAGACTGTCTCATACTTTCAACCCACGAGTCTTGAATCTTGATAACACGAAATAAGCTTGTTTGGTCCACAAAGGATTGTTCAAGTCAATATAAACGACGGTAAATTACTTTTTTTCCAATAAAGAGATATTAACATAGGTGAAAAGCAATTTGACTGTTTTCATGTCAAAAAACTGACGAACGACATTATAGATGCCAGCAAAGAGTAAACAAATACTACGTGATGCCAGTATAATATAAATGTGTTCCCATATTTTCGATAAGTACAAAACATTATTTCTTAGGTAATATGTTGCAAAAAGGATAAACATATTATTTATTGAAAATATTTCACCACAATACATTTTTCAAAATATCATAAACTTTTGGTGTTATTTTACTTATTAGAACTTTTATTGTCACCCTGTTTTCACTATGAATTTCTTTTTTCCCTATTAAAAGGAGTTTACAAGAAACTGTAGACATTTGCCGAAAATTGCAAAACTAAAGGACGCCAGCAGCTACGCCTGCATTTTTTTTTAATTTACCCGTTTTGGCCGATCCCGTGGGAATTTCGAGAAATCCCTTCTTAGTGCACCCCTACGGTCCCCAAGGAACATACATGCCAAATTTCAGCTTCCTACGCCCAATAGTTTCGGCTGTAGCGTGTCTGTCAGTCAGTCAGTAACGCAAGGATTTTATATATTAAGATGAGTTTTGAATATGAAATGGCGATGTCACGACCGGAACTATGCAGAAACATTTATTTTACAACTAAAAATCCCCATTACGCTTTAACATATAAAATTATTTTTAAATAAAAAAGAACCGACTTCAAAAACACTAAAGAACTAAAAAGCAAAAAATAATTGGTTATGGTGCAAAACTTTTTGGAGTCGGTGCCAAGCCAAGTATTTCTGATCTGACTGTAAAACCTCTAGGTACACTTTTTTATATAACTTACGTTGTTGATTGTTAGTGTTTTTGAAGTCGGTTCTTTTTTATTTAAAAATAATTTTATTTTTTGCTTTTTAGTGGTATACTAATAAAAAATAGTAATAGGTGGTAAGTAGGTACATAGGATAGTGTAGGTGGTACATGATGGGGAGGCCTTCCTACGTGCCTCAATTATGAAATGTAGACCTGTAACTTTCTGGCAATTCCAAGTATGTTTTTTGTTTTCAACTAGCCTAAACACGTTCGTTTCAGTTCCATCATCAGATCCCGAAAATCATCAAGTACCAAAGTGTTTGCCAAGACCAAACAAACGAAACTAAACTCGATGAGATTGCGTTATTGTATTACAAAGATCCCATGGCCACCTTCCTGCTCTATCATCAGACGATGATAGAGCAGGAAGGTGGCCATATAAGAAATCATCCAGCATCAAAGTCTGTGTAAAGACGACTCAAACGAGGCCAAACTCGACGGCATTGAGTTGTTATCGTCAAATAGCTTCAAGTGTGCTTATAAAATTTGAAGAGTTCCTTCAATTTTTTCAGGATTCCATGAACAGATCGTGACCTGATGATCATGGGACCAACTGGGAGGTATACTCTTTCAATCAAAACAAGAATTTTTGAAATCGGTCCAGAAGTCTAAGAGAAATCGGGGAACGTACATAAAAAAGTAAAGATTCCGACGAATTGAGAACCACCTCCTTTTTTTGAAGTCGGTTAAAAATTAATATATATAAAATTATAAAATAAAATAATTTTTTCCATATATAAATGGTTCAGAAGCAATCCTGCCACAAAAAAGCCCAGTTTTGGTCATTCTCCTTTGTGCCGAACAAACTTCTAACCTCCCTACAATCCCTCCCAGTTTAATTTTTGCATCTTATGGTAGTAAGGAGGAATGCGTTACGGCTCGTAATGTTATGATCGATGGACAACGAGGGGAGCAAGTGAGTGAGTTTGTATATTTAGGTACGCTGTTTACAAGAGATGGTAAGAACGTAGAAGATATTGAAAGAAGAGTTAATGGAGGTAATAGAGTGAATGGAGCTCTGAAGGCGTTTATGAATAGCCAAAACGTGTCCAAAAGGCACGTTTGGCTGTGCATAGAGGGTTGTTAGTACCTACTCTAATGTATGGTAGTGATAGTTGGGTATGGCAGAAGAGTCATGAAAGTAGAATAAATGCTATAGAAATGAGAGCACTGAGAAGTATGTGTGGTGTTTCTTTGACTGATAGAGTAAAGAATTGTGTGATAAGAGAGTGTTGTAGGGTAAAAGAAGATGTAGTGACAAGCATCGAGAAAGGTATGCTAAGATGGTTCGGGCACGTGGTGAGGATGGATGACGAAAGATTGACCAAGTAGATACACAAGGGAAGTGTGAATGGGACAGGACGAAGGGGAAGACCTAGGCGGACGTTCTCTGACCAGATTGGAGACATCCTAAAAACAGGACAGGTTAAAAGTACCCTGAACAGAAGAGCATGTGTGAGGAAACTGATGGGAGTGTATGAAGCAAGAGAGATGTCAGGATCTTTGCAAATGGCGTTCCGTGGTCTCTGCCTACCCCTCCGGGAAACAGGCATGAGTCTATGTATGTATGTATGGTAGCCTATGTCCGTCGCCATGGTCCAGTATATCTCTATATAAAATTTCAAAAAAATCGGTTCAGCCGTTTTAGCATGAAAACGGAACATACATATCTACATACATAGATACACACTTTCAAATTTATAATATTAGTAGGGATAGGGATGTAACAGAAATGTCACCAACTATATAGGTGCCGTGAACTCAGTTACTTCCTTTTTAACATTAATTATACCGTAAACGCTAAATAAAGCAAAACAAACTTAAACAGAATTGAAGGGTAAATTGTAAAACTTAAATCAGAAATATTGAAAATTTAGTAATGTACTTGAAAACTAAAATCAAAACAAATTTGAAAAACAGATAAGAGGTAAACTTTGAACAGTATTTAATTTTCACTAAAAAATGTCCTACACTGTCGGGTGGTTAACGACAAAGGATAATTTCAGGGAAGTTAAGAACGATATCTATTGTTACCGAAGAAACTCGCAGGTTTCTGTTTTTATATTTTGTGGAAAACATTTTAAAAGAAATCCTTTTTTGTTTTCGTTTTAACCGCACTTTTACAATGACGGACGCGAGCATTCCGCAAGAAATTTATTGCTACACAAAGGACAATGGCAGATCTCCATAAGTACATCAAATTGTCTGCAATTAAATTGAAGCGTACAGTAATTAAATATATCAAAAAAAATCGGCATAAGTAACAGAGTCTACAAATGATTTTATTTTCACTCGGGAAAG
Organism: Euclidia mi; assembly: GCA_944739405.2. Classification (NCBI taxonomy): domain Eukaryota; kingdom Metazoa; phylum Arthropoda; class Insecta; order Lepidoptera; family Erebidae; genus Euclidia; species Euclidia mi. Next base: position 25,019,158 of record OX123202.2, read on the forward strand.
CCGGAAAAAGAAGATATCGGTGTTTTAATTTTTATTTAAGAATGAACAAACTTTTGAATTATCAAATGACATATGTCAGATTGACATTAAAACGCAGAAGTATTTTGTAGCATCTAACTGTCACAGCCAAAGACAAAAGCAGAGCTGCACATTTCAAATCGATTTTATGTGAAATCGATACAACATTAAAACGATGCTGTGACGTTTAGTTCCATTTTTATTTGATTCAAAAGTTGTTTTGCTTCAAAAATATTAGCTTATAATGTTGATTATAGATAACATAATTGCATTTTAATAATTATATTTTAAACCAAACCAACCCTATAAAGGTCGATCGTATCGATAACTTAGCACTATATAGCCCTCACGTCTATTCCTGTCACACCATTGTCTATGGCAACAATCAAAATAATAAAGTAGGTACCTAGTTCGTAATCATTTGGAATGCTTTTTATCATCATAAAATACTCCGGCTTAAACGAGACAAAGTGAAAATATTAAAAATCGTAGATAAAAAACAATTTGTTTTGATCATATGAAGTTTAAGGTCGCCACAACAAACCCAGACCAATTTCCGCCATTGTTCTTTGGAGAGGTAGTCCAGGCAAAATAGACATTTCACTTAGACATAATTAACATAGAGCTGAAAATTGGCAGACACGTACATACGTACGATACATCATTATAAATAAAATGTCAAAAATCCCCATCGATCCTACTTCTGCATTTTGTTTATCCAAGGTCAAACATACAAAATTAAGGTTTTTTTAATTATTCTTGAAAACGGTAAATTTGATCGTGAAAATAGGTGAGGCAAAGTTGTAGATCATACAATTTTGTACAACAATGGTCTAGACACTTTTCCTCGTACGACTCACCATTCGTGAAATATCGCGGTTTCAACAAATACAAAATTCATATTTGACATATTATTCATGATTATACGAAGAACAGTTTTTAGAGAAGTTGAAGACCTGAATTATCTTGAACGAGATTTTCTAGCTCGAGTAAGGAGCACTAAGAACAGGCTATGCAAATTGGATTTGCTTATACATATATACATAGACTCACGCCTGTTTCCCCAAAGGGGTAGGCAGAGGCATATTAAACGCCCACTTTTCGCCAGTGTTTTGATCCCACGTAATAGGTGGCGAGCCTATTGCCGCTTATTGGGACATTTTGTTTGCCAGAGCCTCGTCCGTTGATCGGCAGGTGCACCACTTGCAGGTGAGGTTGGCTTGGGACCCTAAGTTCTTGGTGGGAACCCTATGTACCCAATTTGCTTATATAATGGTAAATCTGCCGCCAACAGTCAACGGGCTTAATATAAAAACAACAGAGCTAAGTAGGTATGTAGTTTCGTTCACCTCTTGCTCTGTGCATGGTCGTTAAAGATACGCGGAGTGCATTAACTAGAATGAAGTGAGTTTTAATAAGAATTTCAGTCATCATCGTCCTAGCGTTATCCCAGTTGTATCTAATGGCGTGGCATACGCGCATACACCTGAGCATTATCTTATAACAGAACAACGAGCATTTGCCGTTTTTTGTTTTGTCGAACTGACCAAGGAATAGAGCCGAACATTGCTACGAACATTTTCACGATCTTTCTAGCTTTCAATGAGGAAAATCTTTGAAGCAAATTTACTGCCGATCGCTAAAATGCTGGCTAAAACACACTCGTTTGTTGTTTTGTTTTGAGCATTCGCAAGAATGCTCTTTACAGGTGAACGCTCAAGTGTATAAGCATCATAAGATTTTCGTAATAAGGAGTCGTAAATGTTATGAGGAAAACGCACATAATAAACTTGCCGATATTTGCGGGATTGAACCTTTTAGTTTCTGAGTTCATTTCATTGCCATAGTGAAGCTTGCTTGTACAACGGTGTATAAAATAAATGAATGTCAACAATACCATCTAACATTATTAATAAAAATAACTACGTTAAAAAAACGACATCAAAAACTTAAAAGTAAAAATAATAAATATTTAATATTAATTAAATACTACCTATTATTTATATGTGCTATTTACTAATAGGTTTACAGTCGGTGCCAAGCCAATTTAATACTTACGAAGTAATGTATTAATTTGCTCATATTCATTTAAGTGATTAAAATATTATTTTTTGTTAAAGACTTGGCACAATTGGCACCAACTTCAAACCTATTAGTAAATAGCACATATAAATAATATGTAGTATTTAATAAATATTAAATCTTTATTACTTTTAACTCTTTAGTTCTTGATGTCGATTTTTTTTAACGTAGTTATTTTTATTGAATACTTTTTGTGTATTGTTGTATTGCCAACTAGTTATAGGTAGACCTACAAAAGGTGCTGCGCCCCTTAAAAAATATAATTATCAAGAAACGTCCTTACCGCATGATTTACGTCCTTGAAGTCATTATCATCATTGTACAAGCCAAATTGGTTTTTATAATTACTGAGTTCGTATGGCTACTTCATCGGACCCTAGAGGATCCTAGTTACCGTCCACACCAAAGTGGTCGTTAGGCCGACCTCATATTGGGCGTCAGCGTTCCTCGAGCGTACGCCCAGCGTGCGCTCGGCGTTCAAGGCGGGTTTTCCTGTCACGCTGATCGCACGCCGACGCGCGACGGTCCGCACTGATGGGTCAATATGTATGAAGTACTTCTAGCGTTTTTGAGTCGCGCTGGCCGCTCAACGCTGTCGGCCGTCAGCGCTGAGTTATTACTTCATACATATTGACATTATTGATCTATCAGCGCGGACCGTCGGCGTGCGATCAGCGTGACAGGAAAACCCGCCTAGTACAAAGTGAACGCCGGGCGCACGCCGAACGGACGCTGAGCGTACGCTCGAGGCACGCTCATGACCAATGTGAGGGAGGCCTTAAGGCGTATGTAACGAGCCCAAACTCGATAGTTTTGTCATTTATTTACTGAGCTCCTATGGCCACCTTTCGATTCCATCATCGAACCAGCTTTATTTATTTATTTAATAATTACCAACTTACAGTAACAATAACACCACATGTATAAGTTATTGGTAAGTACATAATAGTTAAAAGAGCAAAGTAAATAAATTTAAGACAGATAGGTACAACACACTTACATAAAAATTATAATTAAAGGATACAACATGAGAATCTATACTCAGCTTTATGTCATAATCATTTTTCATTGTCATCCATTTTACATACAATACAGAATTTCAGCTAAATCAGTAACCGGGAAGTGTATCAAATTTACTTGCGAGATTTTATTTCAAACATCGGGATCATCATCATCAGCCTTCAACAGTCCACTGCTTTACTAGGCCTGTCCTTTGAAAGGAGGAAGGAATTGGCCTACTATACCACGCTGGCCAAACGGGTTGGTCTAGGGTTTGCATCAAGATTTCCTTCTCTTACAGTGCTGTTCTTTGCATAATATGCTCCCTCTGTCGGCTCTTACGACACCCATGGGATAATATGGGGTGGTGACATTCCGTATTCTTAATCCGTCACCACACGGACCAAACATCGGGATAGGTCAAGATAAATAAAAAAATGCTAATAAAATAAAAGCTACTGGGCCTACCTGAATCATTTTTTTATGGGACCGATTCGAAACTATCCCGCATCAAACAAAAAAGAATCACGTAAATCGATTCAGAAACCTCGGAGAAATCGTTGTACATAAATCGAAAAAAAATTATATACCGGCCGAATTGAAGGCCTCCTCCTTTTTTTGAAGTCGGTTAAAAAGAGTTAATTACTGCTTATTAGTTTCATGTGTATTACGGCGGAGACATTGGCGTTTCACTTTTAACTATTAAGATGTAAGTTTATTATAGACGTACCACTTCACGGTACGTACCATTTCTTTCTACGTTGGAGTCACTGAAACCCGAACCTCGTCTCATTCTTATCCATTGAATATGAAACGTCTACTGACACATTAAATTATGCAAAACACCACACTGCACCGTATTTCAAAATAATGAAATAACAAACAAAATAAGTTCAAACATAATTATTTAATATCCAGTCCTAAGTGCTTCCAAACATAATAAAAATTACGCGAAACGGAGAAGAATTAATGGAAATTATTTACCTGGCGTACTGTTAAATGTCGTACGAAGAGGGAACAAATAACTTAATTATAATGCCTAGTCAACGTATAGACATAAGAGAGATGGAGCTATGCATATTTATGAGGCTTTCATGCGTGTTTCACGTTACACATGATCTATGTACAATCTAGCTAAGCAATGCTCTATTTAGACCGTCTGGATACCAATCTAGATGAGTGACCGGAATTTGCGTAGAAATGCCTATTTGTGTCTCGTCATCTTAAGCTCCGACTGGTGTAATATTCTATGATAGAGTATTAAGTTGATGGAATGCTGAGCACCGTTGTGTTAAATATAAAGTATGTTGATCCTCAAATTAACTAACCAACTCTACCCGTATGTAACTGATAAGTCAAACAATACTTTTTTGTTGAATCTGTTCTGAATATCCCGCTTCCTTTGCACTGAAAGATATTCTACAGAATGTGAAACTGTTTTCGTCTAGCTACAGAAGCTACAGAATATTTTTATTGAAACTGCAAGAGCCGAGTGAAGAGACCGAAAGACTGCTACGCTGAGGGTATCGGGTTCGCATCTACGGCACGCACCAATGACTTTTCGAAGTTAAGTGCGTATTAAATTGTTAATGATCGCTTGCTTATTGGTGAAGGAAAACATCGTGAGGAAACCTGCATGTCTCAGAGTTCTTCGTAATGTTCTCGAAAGACGTGTGAAGTCTGCCAACCCGCACTTAGCCAGCATGGTGGACTATGGCCTTACACTTCTCATAGTGTGAAGAGGCCCGTGCCTTTCAGAAGATCGACGTAAAGTAACAATACCTAAACTGTCGCGTATCGTTCGGTGAGTGAGAGTGCCAGAGGCCCTATCCCCTAATCCTTCTCCCTCATCCCACTCCTTATCCTATCCCTTTTCACTTGTGACTCCTGTGGCGTTGCTTGTGTCCATGGGTGGTGGTAATTGCTTACCATCAGGCGATCCGTCTGCTCGTTTCCCACCTATTATCATAAAAAAAGTGGGACTGTATATACCCTTTGGATTACTAAAGTTAACGGCAGTCGCTCTGAAGAAAAGAAAATCATTTGTCAATTCTGGTTAGACTACCAAGCTGACGCCGGGCTTCAAGGCGGAAGTCTCCACAGAACTGGGATAGTGATTGGTATCGACCAAGCATTATCCCAGTTCTGTGGAGACTGGATGATGATGAGAATTCTATGAGTTGTAAACTCCTTCAAGCATGTTTAACATGGGGGAAAAATAAGGGAAGGCGTCGTTAAGTGCCGTTTACGTAACTTACAAATTTATTCTCGTTTCAGTAAATATTACTCTTATACATTGAAAATATATGTAAACTTTGAAGATTGACGTCGGTATTGTCGAAGTTGGCAACAAATTCGTACCTGGGACAAATTATTAATTTCGGCAAGTCCAAGTTTCACGAAGTGACCAGATATAAGATTTCAATATTAACTTTTGAAGTTTCACGTACCTTGATAAGCAGAAACAAGAGGCAAGATTTCATGAGATATACAAATTAACATAAACGATGTGGGCTTTTAAAAGATTTTAAGCGGTCCCTGGAAAATATGTAAGCCACTTGTGGTCTATCTTTACCATAGTCTATGAACGTGTGTTCTGCTATTTCAAACTTTGAAATGATACATTTTTAAATATTTTTTTTATTTGAAAAATGTATAATGTAATATGTAGTACCTATTTGTATTGTATCTGGTGTACAATAAAGAATTTTCTATCTATCTATACAACATACATAGACTCACGGCTGTTTCCCCGAAGGGGTAGGCAGACGCCCACTTTTCGCCAGTGTTTTGATCCCACGTAATAGGTGGCGAGCCTATTGCCGCTTATCGGGATATTTTGTTTGCCAGAGCCTCCTCCGTTGATCGGTAGGTGCACCACTTGCAGGTGAGGTTGGCTTGGGACCCTAAGTTTTTGGTGGGAACCCTATCTATACAAGTGTGGGGTAAATAGATAAAGCGGTCAGGCTCGCTACAGAAGATAATTATTTCGGCTAAATAAAATAAAACAAGAGTCAGACCTCCAAACTGAGACTCCGCGGCTTCCAAGACCACTATAAGGTCCAATTTTTACTCATTACAACTACCATACAGGTGTTGGCAAAATATGGACAAAACTCTGAAACTCACTCCAGGCACTCTGTGGGATTCTGAAGTTGATGTTCCGCCCATGCAAAGGAAACTGCAATGATCTGCAGCTCTTCAATGTTCCGGGGAGAGATGCAGCAAAATAATTAAAAAAATCAACGGCAATTATGATATACCGACAAAATGTGTTTTTTCGATAGTTCTTCATCTATAATTGAATACCGAAGCTCTGTTAGATCATAAGCCGCAGCCTGGCTCATAAAAAGACTAAAGATTGAGTAATTATGAGGAAACGTTATAATAACCTAAAGAAAACAATATCATATAAAATCATTTTTATTTATGGTTTACCGACTAAAAGTATCAGAACCAAAATTGTAGACAATTTCATTTGCATCAAAAAATGCTTGAACAAGATCTCTGTGTGATCAACAGTTTACCAGATAAATAAGAAAAACCATCTGAGCCTGCCCTTTTCCAAGATGGCAGCCGAGGGACAACAGGTACGACCCCACAAATTGGATCAAGTTTTTCACTAGCCCACATCAGTAAAATAAAATCCTCAGAAAAATGCAGCCCAAATGTAACTTTTCAATGGACTTAGTAGTGTCGCGATTTTCTATCTATCTAGCTATACTAATGTGGCGTAAAATAATACTGATGTGCGGTCAGGTTTGCTACAGAAGATATTTCATAGAAATACATAGAACTAAACCAGAAGTGTCGCATGTAGCTGCGGTCTTGTTTGCAGTTCAGCTAGAATATTAACAAAACTACTAGAAATTTACAACTCAATTGTATAATAAGTAACATTATTTAAATTTAGATAGTGTAGCGTAATTTTGGGTCCGTGCTCCGAGCATTAATTTTAAGCGAAATATTTGCGGTCTCTAGTGGTTTGTGACAAGTCTAGACAAACTTTATGTCCAACAATACAAATAAATAAAGCTACTGTTATTTTAAGTTAGGTAATCGTGCCAGCGACTAAAGCTACTTACATTTTAAGTAAAAATTTGTTTAACAAAACCTAGCGCGACGGATTCTTGGAAGAAAGAACGAGCAACCTAAATATTTTTTTTATGTTTAAATATTTTAAGTAAATTAGGATTTAAAACAAAAAAATATACGAGCTAACATAAAAATATTTGCCTGTAATCTTAAACCCGTTCCCGTCAGATCGAAATCCTAGCTTAAGCGGAATGTCCCGATATGCAGTGCCTCTCTGACATTACTATTTATAATAAGCAATGTGTGCACGCTGTAAGACTTACTTACTTATCGTGTCGATGTCAACACCTTTTATAAAATTTTGGACCAGTTTTCAGCAACGCTGATGGATGGATGGATGGCTGTAAGACTTATAATATATTTTTGTTATGGTAGGGCCACACTACGGCTGTTCCTGTCGTAGCATGAATGGACCGGCTCGTCAGGGGCAGTACCACACTCTCACAGGAGACCAACGTCTGAACTGCTGTGCTTCGTTTGGTGAGTGAGAGAGCCGGAGGTCCAACCCCTTGACATGACAGCAGCTTTTAAGAACATAATACCCCATAGCATAGAAAGTTGCCAGCTATCTATTCAAGAGGATTAGCAAGTTGTACGTTAACTTTTTTGTTTGAGTAGTAGATTTAGTAAGTTTGTAGTGGCAGGTTTATCGATAATGTAGATTTAGAGCGTCGCCGTCGTTAAGAGATTACATGTGAGAGGAGTGGCCTGTAGCCAGATCGGGGACTGCTGACTACGCTCGTCCACTGCGGCTCGTCGACATTGTCAAGTGTCACCCAAAGAAATATAACCGTAAGGCATAGAAGTAACACTAAATAACAACAGCAGTTGCTATGATTGATATCTTCTTTCTAATGGCACATGCAGTATGATAGAAAGAGCTGTCGATAGGTTTAGCAGCACGCTCTTATAGCAGCCTCGTGGTAGGCAAACAGTAGACAAAACATAGAGTTAGGCAACCGAGTGTTGTTCGTAACAGTGATGATTTATCGATAAATATTTTTGGTCAAATTTCTAACTTTAGTATGTGTCGATATATTTAAGCCGTAGAAGTAAACAACTAAAATATTGAAATTGTAGTTTTTGCTGTTGGACAGTGCTTTGCAAAGACTTGCCAGACTGACAGTACTAAAAAAATTCACGTGTTTAATTGTTCGTTTTAGCCATAAAATCTATTGACAAAAAGTATTCATAAACTAATGAGCGATGCGTTGCGATGAGATGCTAAGAAACTGTCACTTAGATTATGTATTGTACGAATTATACCAGATTGGCTCATGCGGCCGGCTTTGGCAATTTGTGTGCGTCGCATCATATCACGTTGCTTGCTATCGCTTACGTTGGACACTGCTTGATTTTTTTAGAGTTGTAAGTAATCCGATTTGTGATCCGCCAGCACAAATGATTCGCCTTTATGTAAATATTAGTACAGCAGTGAACTACTTTGACAACCCAGTTGGCGTGAGTGCAACCGACTGCCACGCCGAAGCTTGCGGGTACGATTCAGTTTTACATTCATGTCCGATAGTTTGTTTCCGTATTTATCCCTCATTTAAAAAAACATCGATATCTCCTTTCACTGTCAAATCCCATCACTCCTTAATGATGGGATTTGACAGCACGGCTATTTAGAGAATGCAGTCAAAGATATGAGTCTGTAAGGAGTATAGACTCCTTTAAAGAGGCATAGGCCTCATTTAAAGAGGCATAGGCCTCTTTAAATGAGATGCGTAATTTGACGTTATGATTAACCAACTAAGACCAACTGACATTACATGTTGCACGTTCGGTATAAGGAAATTTATAGGGCATGTTCTCTCTAGTCTAAACGTCCAACCTCTCTGAGTGTCACCACTCAACGAGGTTAGGGTTGCCGCGTGATGGGCAAATTTCTACTTAGTATTACTTTTTTTTCTTCATTCTTAGTTTGAAGTCATAGAATATATAAAGGAAAATCACGTCTACTCTCGCCAAAACTTCCAGCCAGTGCCTGATAATCAACAGAAAAACCATAGCTAGTTTCTAAATAGCGTAATTTCTAAATAAAAATACGATTTCAAATAATCGAATTTGGTTTTTTTTTTCAAACTAGTCACGGTGTTGCACACGCACACGTTCCTGTGAACCTGTCCGTGACAACGTCCGCTGGTAACCGACACCAGGCAAAATAACACGAAAGTTTTATAACATAACAAGCGTGAGTGACGCTACGTTTTGTTTAAGGGCGGTTTCAGATTAGTGTATTTGTCTGCGCGTATGCGGTCATTTCAGCATACGCGCTTACACGCGCGCCACATAACGCGCTTCAAAAAATCGTACTCGCGTAAACGGGCATCTTTCGGCGTATTCGCTCGGAACGGTAGTGACAACGTGTCAGTGTCAATATGGATTCTGACGGCTCGCGCGAGCTTAGAAGCCCGTCAAGGCTCGTACCAGTTGCGCATATGCCAAAAGACGCGCCTATACGCGCCTACATGTGCTTCTAAAAAACGAGCTTATACCGGCGTATAAAATGCTTATCTGAAACCGCCATGAGAAAATACACTGAAAAGAAGAACCGGTTGCGTGTGTTGAGCCATGCACAATGGCGTTTTCCATAGTACCTTTTGGAGTGTGTTAACACTATATCGTAACGATAATTTTATCTCTGGACGACTGTTGTCTCTAGCAGTACTTAGGTACCTATTATCGGCCGGGCCCAAAATTTGATATATCCATGAATTTGGAAGTTAGAGATACTCATTATTATATTTTTGACATATGTTGTACGGAGCTTATGTAAAAATGTATCTAAAATCTCCAAAACCATGGATAGATCAAATATTGGGACCGGCCATATATCGAAGCTGTCACTGCAAAAATGTCAAGTACGTAATTACTTATAATCACAAGTTACTTATGCTCACATATTTTCTCGGGTTAATCGTGTCGTATTTTGTGTAAACACCTCCATTTAAAACGTAAGTTATAAAGCTTTAAACGACACAAAACTACATGACCATCACTCATCACTCGTCACGACATGGTGGGTACGCAGCCTAACTACTCATTAGACTAGTCGAGTATTACTCATTAATTAACAAAGCCTAATTAGATGTGATATGCCTTTAACTACATTATGTATATAACTACTATAACTGCACTGTTCGATATTGTCTACTACGGCTTATGTTATGGTAATTGTGCTGGATATGTACTGATGATTAAAGCTAATTTTTTTGTTAGATCCCTTCAGAGAAAAAAGGTTTAAGCGAACACATACACCTAATCAAATAGCTTATCTATGGCTAATCTCCATGCTTGTATTAGATGTACAATCGATCTATAGACCGAAGTTTAGTAAAATTGAAATTAAACCACAGTTTACGGATTTTATGGCGTTATATTGGTTTCACAGAGTTACTTCACTTTTTAATTTATTACTAGCCTACGTTTCGAATGCTTTACAGGATTCATGGTCACGGCAAGCTAATATTTGTCTTTTTCTTTAATGTATCAATTATATATTTCGTAAAATGTTTAACTATCCTACTCGAAACTTGCACTTCTAATAAATAGCAAACTAAGTAGATAAAACCAATTACAGCAAGTTTGAACAAGTAATACTTAATTGAATTTTCACTCGTTTGACAACCATACGGCCTTCACTAGAGCTAGCCTACTCATCCACTATAATACAACATCGGTTATGAATTTACGGGTAAATGTACCGAGATGTGATGGAATTACACCTGTGTCAGAGCCTATCCCATTGTTTTGACGACGGTTGCAATGTGTCGGACACTTGGTTAACAATTCGGACGTCTGTACCAATAACATAATTAATTGATTGCAATCGTGTTGCTGATGTTTGTGCTAATGACATGCGTAAATTCAGGTTACGTTTGGTTCTCATAGGCATTAGTAGTTACATCATTCAGCAATCATACTTCCATCATTCTTGTTAAAATAAAGTAACAATGGCAAGATATGATGGAAGGTGGTTCCAAGATGAATTACCATTTAGTGGCATGTCATGTCACCTGGAGGAATGCATGTGTGAATACACAAAATATTTGCTTATTGCTTCGTATATTATGTACGAGTGTCCCCCATGGTGTCATCGCTTGCTAATATATTAAAATGACACAGTAGATTTAGATGTCAAGCAACTCTACGGAGATGTGGCATGTAGAGAAAATGCCCGAAATATAATAGTGTCACTGTACACACATGCAATGATGTTCCTTCACAACTTTCAGGGATATAAAATCTACTTCTAGATGAACATAATTACAACCTGCTTCTGTTTTATATTTAAAAACGAACAAGTTAATATTGTAAATATGTACTAAAACAACTAACAATTTTCTACAAGCGCCTATTTCGTATGATCTCGTCGATCCCTACAATTTGCCATAACTCGTTTTACTTATAAAAATCAGAAAAAGGGTCTATCTTACATAAACAACTTACTAACGTGATAAAGAAACTGCAGGATGGCTGTATCTTTTATTTATTATTATTTTGTGGCACATAATCCTATTTATGAGGTGGGATGGGATTTGTTCAACAGTAAATGTACCGGTAAAGGGTAATATAAGATATATAAGTTTTAATCATATTGGAATGGAAGTAACATTGTTCATGATAGTTACTAGGTTTGGTATATAGTGCGTAACCTTGGGAGTTATTACTGTTATTGATGTAATGAATTGTAGATATAAGGTACCGCCCATTACGTACTTTCGGTCAGTAAAAATATCATTACAACGAGGTTGTTTTGCGTAAGAGTTGAGCATTTTCTTTATGTTCCTTTTGGACAGGGCATTCTTATGTAAAAATAACTTTACTAAATTTGAAATAGAGTTTAGAAATACTTAGATGAAGTCCAAAAGGTGGATTACAATCAATTTTTTTTGTCTCATGTTAGTTAAAAAATTGCCATGTGCGCTGCAATAAAAATATAAAGATTACACCTGCATAAAATATATTGTATAATACAAGCTGACAAAAATTTAACGATAATTGCAACACCAGTGCGAATAATTGGTATAAAACAGATCAGCTCAGTATAATATGACTATTTGTTATATTATAATCATAATACAGATCTATTTAGAGTTAAATCCAAACTGACACAAGATAACTCTGATCAACGTAAAACCATAATTTGCAAAATACAGATGCAATAATATATAATAATAATAAATAAATAGCTAGCTATTTGAGAGCCTTGTATCCCACAGGGGTTTGCAGCAAGTTGATGACGATGTTGATGGCTGGTTATAAAATAGATCAGTAGGTATCAAACGATAATAAAACTGTTTTATAAAATACTATAATGTGCTATAAATTAGGCCTCCACGTACCTATATAATATTATTATGTAACAGTTCTACTTTTAATGAGCATAGGTAGTTGTAATTGGAGCTTGTAATACAACACCAATTACAAATCTATGATTCTTACAATCATGTTCCACTAGTTATGAAAAAATAAAAATATTTGTAACGTTTGCCAATAACATAGTTTGTGTGGTATTTTCTCATAATTGGCTGTTTATTTATTCATGGCTTGCTAATAGCATGTTCTCACTAATGTAGCAATTGTAGGTTGACAATAAAATAAATTAACAATATGTGGTTACAACATACATGATAACATTTAAAGGCTTATTAGCTGAGAGTGTAGTTCAAAATGTATCTGGAAGAAGTTGTCATAATTATTTTCTTGATAAGTTACTATGGTAGAACCTTTTTTTTGTGTCGGGTTGGAAAATCCTCATGGAGTCCCTCCGTCCTGGGGAAGGGCGAAGGGGACTATCAGACTCTTACTGACTAAAAACCAGCCCGTGTTCCTCATGTACCCGTGTGTCAGAGGGTCGGGTATCACCGAAGCATTCCTTGCTACTCCCGACGGGTGTTGGCCCACCAGATGGTCAGGCGGGCCCCGAACAAAACCCCCTTGGCGGCGAATGAAGGTAGGCGGGAACACCCAGCGGCCGCAGAGGATAGGGAGGACGGCAACCTGGCAACACCGCATCTCCTCTTCATCTGCGCCCCACCGCGACGCAACAATGGTGCGCCCCCATTCACGCGCCCCCAACGCAACACCGGCACGCCTCTCCTCCCGCGACCGCGCCCGACTGCGAGGAAAGACAGAACTGTCCCCCGCACCCGCACCTTTGGACGCGCCCTGCGCAGGCCCCTCCAAGCCCACGCGGAGCGTCCACTCCCGGGATCTCTCTTAGCTTCACCGCGGGTGTCCAAGCTTACTGAGCTCCCCCACCACGACAAGGTGGAGATCCCATTAGTGGTTGAACAAGTGGTTTCCAACGTACTTTATGGGTGAATTGATAGTTGCTAGAATTTCTACTACGAATAGAATATTCCTGGAATCTATTGATAAGCTTCTATAGATCATCTATCTGTTGACCCAAAGCTGTCATTGAATACAGCTGTATATGGACTAAACCGTTATTTATTCATCTACTACATGTTTACCAGTGATTATACAGACTATTTTGGTTGCGCGTCAGGGCTATGTTAAGTGATGGAGAGTCGGTTTGTAAGCTCATAAATATACATATCTACAGTCCAACTTGTCAGTCCTACAATACCGTCTGTGTAAAAGGAGAAGTCAGACGTCCCATATAGAGGATTCGATCCCGGTCGATTTTTCTAGTCCTGGGATTTCGGGATTATCAACAGTTAATACCGGGATTCCGGGATAGTCCCGGGATTGTATTGGTAATAGAAAGTGGTAGCAAGAAGAAAGTAAAACATATCAAAATCAACCTTTTATTTTAAATCTTTACTTAAATCTTCAAAAACAAAACAAAATTATAATTTCTTCTAATAAAATTAACAAACTAGGCCCTTATAAAATAGTTTAATAAATTATTGCTTAGTTTGTTTATTTTATTTTACAATAAACTTAAAAAAATCAGCTTCTTAAAATTTGTCAAAAAAAATCAATGTTAATAGGGCAGAAACTATAATTTACTTATTTAAGCCACGAAAATAAAATCTTAGAAATAACAACGCATCCAACGTCTCATCCGAAAGCATACTTCTTAATTTGATGCACAAATATGAAGCAGCGGAAAACGCGCGTTCAGGCTCGATGGAAGTTGGAGAAATCGTCAATAATTTTTTATAAGCCTTCTCCAAATTATAACCTCGTGTGGAACTAGCCTCATAAAGATTCATTTCTTGTTTAATGATCTTAGAAAGATCAGTTTCTTCATATGCTTCAATATTTATAGTTTTCATACTGTTTTCTATTTCGTTCTGAAGCTTTTGTTTTAATGTTAAATCAGTTTTACTAGTTGTCTGCGTGGGTTCAATGTTCATGTCATTTTCTTCATTATCACTCTTTTCAATTTTCCCCGTTAACAAAATAATCTGTTTTTTTATAGTCATCTTGCTTGGACTTGAAAATAACTCCTTTACATCACAACCAGTCTCCAACTCAGTCTTCTCAGTATGAGGATTTTGTAGATAGTTTAATACTCCACTTAACTCACTTCGTCGACGATCTTTCAAGCGGTTCAATAAATGTGTCTTCAATTTAGGAGCCAAAATTGAGTCATTGTCGGGCAATTCTTGAAAAATAAACTTGAGTGTCGCATCCGCCGTGCACAAATTGGCATCAGAACGACAAAGTGCTTCTACAGATAATTTAATTGGCGCCAATACCTTGATTATCTCACTAATGAGTTGAAAATCTGACACTTCAAATGGTACAGGATTATTAAGAACAATAAGTGCCTTTTTTACGCTGGTTTTTAAAAGATCAAATCGCTCGAGCATTGTAAACAATTTAATTGACATATTTAAAAAATATATTAGTCCCGAAAATTCCGGGATTCATTGAATTTAATCCCGAAAATTTCGGGACAAAAATATAATCGGGATCCCGGGACCGGATCCTCTAGTCCCATATCAACAATAATTTGTGCCACTTTACTTCGAAACTAATTTTATTTATATGTATAGATATATCTTGGTAAGTAACCAAGATATATCTATACATATAAATAAAATTGGAGTGTCTGTTTGTTATATTAAAATAATGGCTTTTTACTAAATGCGTATGGATGTTTACACGGTACATATTATACCGGAATTACATTTTTTACAATTTTTGTCTGTCTGTCTGTCTGATTGTTTTCGCTAATCTCTGGAACGGCTGAACCGAGTTTGACGGGACTTCACTGGCGGATAGCTGATGTAGCAAGGAGTAACTTAGGCTATAAGTTAATCGGGTGCGCGAAGTAGTTCTCTCGGGAAGCGAGTGAAACCGCGGGCAACATTTAGCATAAAATAGAAGTATATCCTAAACGTAGCTTAGTCTTGATCTAAGATCCAGCTAACGTAAAGCCGACATCATACAATAACTCGTCTGACTTTATCAATATAATACCCAGTAGTCTTAGAGCACCTAAAATTACGTTACATAAATACTAGGACCTACGCATGTAAATCACTGAAATGGTAATATTTCAAATGTTGTACAGTTACAACCATTTAGTTAAAATTTGAGAGTAGGTAATTGAGGACACACCCTCTTTACTAACGTAGTAAATGTAATTAATTATTTAATCTGTCTATCCTTTTTGGTTTCGTGTCAATATAATTGCGTATAATATTTGTTGTGCGAGCTGCCTAGTCGGGACAAAGTATAATTTGGCTCAATTTTTGTGTTGTTGTTATATTATAGAGCTGCAGCAGGACTCACACTGATCATTAAACTGGGCTTGCGAAATATTAGTATATTTCACACCGTACTTAGGTACTGGTTAGAATAAGAAACAACGGTGTCACACTTCCTACTTTAATACATATATGTATATCTTAGCTGTAGAGGTGAAGTACTGACAAATTAATACATATATGATGTGTGCCAAGAATTCAACTTTAAGAAACTCTGCGTAACAATCTGTTGATCGCCTAAGCTGACTAATATTTCAATTTAGTATTAAATAATATTTAAATAGACGTAAAACTAAAACAGTATCACATAATTCCTGGAATTCGTACAGATGATTCAACGTTTTCAACGAGTTCAATTTAACGCATCTTTGTTGTACGTCGGGATGTTAATTAAGTTCTGCTATCACATAATCCCTGGAGCATAGAGTTTCTACTAGGAAACGTTCGGCGTCTGCTTCACAGCGGCATTTCTGTGTTCATATTTTCCACTAGCTGAGCTCACGGCTTCTCCTGCGTAATCAGTATTCCTTGAAGGCAGATTTCAAAATATAATACAGCGCGTTTCTTCAATTAGTTGTTTTGTTCTGGAAGAGTAAGATGCAGGCAGAATGAGAGACAGTCATAGTTATTTTCGCATTTTGTTGGAACAGGAGATTATAATTTGTAAATTTCAATATATATGCATATTATACCGTTTAAACCTCATACACCAACACAGTATTCATAGTTGTACAAACGTTTTGTTTTAGTTTAGTCACTTTGTTAAAGCTTAAAGCATTACGTGACTTCAAAATCTTTTGCTTAGCGATATGTGTGTGACTGTTCCTATCTTACCTCTACTTATAAATTATCCTATACTCTTGTCATTTTTATTATCCTTGGCACAGCTAATATTTCTAAAATCATAAGAAACTATCTTTCAGTCATTTTCATCGCTTAATCATTATCCAAGAGCCCTGCAGTATAATAGAGGGTTAACTCAACAAGCAATATTCCACAAACTGTGCTAGGTATTACTATTTTGCTTGTTCACCTAGATTGTAACTTTAGGGTTACACAATAATTGTTTATGTGCCCGTGAGGCTTAGAATTGCATCGCGTTTAATCTTATTGGAATAACATGGTAAATGATATAAATAGATGGGTAGTCGTTTTTAAGCGCTATTATGCAAATAGCTTCCTTGGCCTTCCGTTTGAATCCGCCGACACACTAACATATTGGTTTATTTTACGGTACTCGATGACATCCGTTTTAAATATTTAAGCCATTGGAAAATGTGTGAATTAATCTCTGAAGATATGATGCTGTCAATTCGTCTATCAGCGAATTGTAATTTTACGATTGAATGATTAGGTATACAATATACATAATAAATTCTTGATCGAATATTTGATCTGAAATATAGCGTGCTGAAATAACCTTAGGTTAATCTAAACATAGTAACAAACTCTGATTACTTAGCATTTCAATTTCAAATAAATATTGAAAACGTGTACCTAAAGAATTTATAAAACTATATGAGTTCAATAATAATTATATTCGCACCATCATATTATCAGGCAAAAAAGCGTGGCGGAAGTAAATACAGAAACCAAATTAAATAAATCTGTATTGAAATCAAGTTAAATAATTATTAACACATAAATTAACCTGGACCGCGGCAATCAATTAGCCCAGTTCAATAGTATTCCCAATCTCTAGAACGACCTCAGGTTTAAGTTATTATTTCCCCAAATGTTATTTATTAGGCACACTTTAATTATTTCTAAATAAATTCAGCGCGGCGCGCGACGCCGGAATACCGAAATCCCGCAAATTTGTAACCGACACCACGATAGTTCTTGAAGCAATTAGTCAACTTATGTTTTGCACCGAAACCTCCCCAATGACACTTACTTACATTTCTAACAACGTTTAAGACTCTTGTGGCTTAGGGTGAAAGGGTGCTCCAACAAGCGATGCTTCGATGAGTTTCTCAATTACTTTTACTCTATAGAATCTTGTGGTTTATGTATATTAATAAATTTGGTAAACTTTAAAATGACATCTGAATCGAATAGTAACTATTCAAGAAAAGTTTCATGCCAGAAAGAAAATGGGTCAGCTACTTCAAAACGATCTTATCAATTCTATGGGGTGTTTTTCGACTAAAAGTTGGCAATACAAAGGGCTGTTAAAATGCCTACGCTCCATCGAACCTTTCTTACCAAATTACCATTGTGAGTTACAAATTCAGCTGACCAACTACAAATTCATATCCATGTTTCATAACATAAAAGAGAGGACATTATTAAATCCCATTACCCATTTTCGAGTGACACGTCGTAATGTGGGTTTTATATCAAATGGGGTTATTGTACGGGGCTATAGAGTATGATTAATGAACTTTTTATAGGACCGAGCTATGGCCCACCGCCAAATCTATATGGTCATTAACGATTCAAAATCCTATATAAGATTATGTTTCCAGTAAAGATATGCAAGACGCTCAGTGCAAGTGACACTAAACCCTTAGTGGTTCGTGATATTTTTTGAAGCTATAGTGCGAGGATGTGAAAGCTAAGGTATGAAACTTTGTGATTATTTCCGCTGATGTTTATCTATGTAGTGGGGAGAGGTAGCTGTGCGGCAAACGTGCAGAGCTCGAGCTATGCGACCTGTCGCTAACGTAGCGAACGTCGATAGCAAACATCCGTAACACACGTCCATGAGTAGCATACATTCACAGCACGCATCCAGAAAACACCTTCGACCATACAAAACACATAATTATCTTTTTCAATCTCGTTTCTATCAATGCCAAGCTATACGGACAATGAATTGGTGGATATTAAACGCATTCATAGCCAGGGAGCATAGCTCATCTCTAGTAGCAAAGCACTTGATAGAGTGAGCATAATATATATGTATAGATACAAAGTATGCAGCCTATATGTATTATTATAGTTCTATTTGTCAGGTGTTGAAAAATAAAAGATACAACTATCAAATCTTACTTTCATTTATTCAGCTTGTCACAAGAGTATATTTTAAAATCTCAAGTTCTGATTCTACATTTACATTTAGCGCCACGTTCGCAAAGCAAGGGCATAGAACCAAGAGAAAGAACGTGCCCAAGAAAACTCTTGGCCATTCTTTTAATAGTTGTAATTATCGTTTATAAAAGCGGTACAATCAATACATATTATTATATCGGATAGCAAGGTTGTGGGTAGTTCAATATTTCAAAAGTAACTATTACCTTAGTACAATAGATTAGCATAATTCGTTTAGTAATATTCACCACAGATATATTTTCTATAGGGGTATTCAATATTTACCACTGAAATATTCACCACACGATTTATATAATAGACACGACTTGTATCTCAGCATATAATTCGACTTTGTAATATATGATACCCCAAGATCTGAACTTTAACATCTCACAAGTGACGAAACCACCCACAATATCACCCACCATATCAATTATACAATCGCTAAGCTATATTATTACATTAACTATACATTGTCTATATTGACAATACTCTAATTAACACCACAATAGCAATAAAGAATTGCGAAACACATTATTAGTAAAAGCACAATAAAAACACAATAATATAAAAGTCAGAATTATATCGTACCTTAGTTAGTCGTTGCCGGGGCGGAACCGAACATTGAACAGAGTCTGTTCATATTTTATATTCTTTTTACCCGTTTGACAGTGTCAACTGTCAAACGTCAAACCAAATTGTCTATTTACAATTGGCAACACTTGTTCGTCCGATGTTCACACTTCGACTGCCGGAAGACAACTGAGTGTCGCTCCGTAGCGATCTGACTTTTATACTAGTGTACAAACAACTCACCGTGTGCGGATATGACGTTTCGTCGCCCACGTGCAGATTGAAATACAATGTTTTATTACAAAACTAATTCATAATACATTTTAAACTTAAAATATAATTGTTTTAACATTTATAGAAACATATATATGCACAATAATCAGAATTATCTATCACGGCCATACTGACATGTACTTTGTTCTCAAAGTACTTATGCAATTAAACAAGTAATTAAATCATAGTCGTTGCGACAATTTGAAACTCACTTAAAACATCATTCATTCTCTGTTTATAAGTTAAGCTTATACCAAGCATAAAAAAAAATATCCCGTTTACCTAGACATGCTAATCCCGTCCACCCGCTGCCGGTGGGATAGACTAGCACCAAGTAAACGGTCGACCAGCGGCTTTATTTTATATCCCGACCACCTAGACGCACTGATTCCGTCCACCCGCTGCCGGTGGGATAAACCAGTACCAAGTGGCCGGTCGACCAGCGGCTCCATTTTATATCCCGACCACCTAGACGCACTGATTCCGTCCACCCGCTGCCGGTGGGATAAACCAGTACCAAGTGGCCGGTCGACCAGCGGCTCCATTTTATATCCCGACCACCTAGACGCACTGATTCCGTCCACCCGCTGCCGGTGGGATAAACCAGTACCAAGTGGCCGGTCGACCAGCGGCTCCATTTTATATACCGACCACCTAGACGCACTGATTCCGTCCACCCGCTGCCGGTGGGATAAACCAGTACCAAGTGGCCGGTCGACCAGCGGCTTCATTTTCTATCCCGAATACCTCCAGGTACTGATTCCGTCCACCCGCTGCCCGTGGGATAAACCAGTACCAAGCAATCGGTTGGCGAGCGGCTTCATTATCTATCCCGATTACCTCCAGGTACTGATTCCGTCCACCCGCTGCCCGTGGGATAAACCAGTACCAAGCAATCGGTTGGCGAGCGGCTCGATTTACTTTATTTGTTTCAAATTATCGCAATTACAATATAAGTTAGATCCAGATGAGGTTTCAATCTTTCAATTCATAATAAGCATAATATTTTTATATGTGTACACACATAATTAAAAATAATATAAACATAAAATAATAATACATTTACTCAATATTAATAGATATGATATCCAATTTGGTTGTATGATAGAACTATTTTCAAATTTAGACGTATAGTATAAGGGAGTTATAAACAAGTTAATGTCAACGTTAATCACTATGAAGTTGTAAAATAATTGAATAAATATATTCAGGAAAATTTTAGACCTTGTTCTAGTTGATCCGAGTCCAGTCATTTTCAATCAGTATCAATGTTCTAGCAACGTGATCGGTCAACATCGGCAATCATTTTAAGATGTTCATGTTCAAATGGTAAATCAGCAGTAAGGAATCAGAACAATAATTTTGTAATATCTCATCTGAATTAAGTATCATATTTGGGTTGATAGAAGTCCTACCAGTGAAGAATCAAACAAATGAAAGAGCCAGTTCGGCCATCCTTACAATTATATCCGTGTTAAATGAAAAATAAAGTATTCAATATTACAACAAGGCAACCATTTTTTTTCTTTACGTATGTACCCTTTTGAAGTAATTAGTATAACATAGTTATTATAATAATTGAAACTCTAAATATCTTCAGCAGATATCTAAAAGTCATCGTTACATCTATAATTTATCTAAGATAATCCCGGTGTGTGTAATGGCTTTGGAAATTAATCCTTTATGAATAGAACGGCCTGTCCATATTTATCCAATTCCTTCACAAAGGTTGATAAACAACCACTATATGTATAGTTTAATTATTATATGTAAGAACTGTAAAATAATATTATACTTTACTATATTAATATATTATAAGTACATCATAATATTAATATTGCAACTCACTGCATCATCCACGAATTACCAAAGAAAATATGATACGAAAGGAGCTACTCCAAAGCATCATAACCAATTGTAATTTCAAAAGAAAACTTCTTAGGTAGTTCAGCTCTTCTTTAATAAATAATCGAATAGGATTTCACAACATTGGGTTGAATAGAGCTTTGAGCAATGAGAGTAGGCATTTAAATACGGAATAATTACATGTCGTAAAATAATAAAATTTTGAACATAAGAAAATTACGAATATAAGGATCTACCATTCGTCTATTGACATAATTATTTACTGACTATACATATACTGAACAATATAAATAATATATTTTTTTGATCTACAAGTTACTAGAAAACTTGAGTAGACACATCATTTATTAATTATTGACACCTGTTCTACTAGTTTTTCCAAGAACCCTATAAGCTTTGCATAAATTTATTCATCAATAGTTAAATAAATTATAAAGAAGGGTACCGTGTTCGAATGTAGCGATCCGGTCTAAATACTTTAAGAACACTCAGTGGAGCAACCATACACGGTCCCATTGCAAACCACAGTTTAGTTACAAAAACAAACCTATCCCATAGTTTAAGCAACTAACTTATTACAAAAATAGGTTAAGCCCTAGAATGAGTCTTTGTCTAGTAGTTTTGTGGGTCATTAAAAATTTAACTATCAAATTACTAAGTTTCAAAAAACTTCATTCCCCTTTAAGTACATTACTTATTTAGTAGAAATGAAATCATTACAGTTCGACAGCAAGAAAACCACTTTTAGTAATAGGGATCAATTTACGCAATAGTTTGACATTTAACCTCGGACTAATGGTTTACAGGTAAGATTTTTTATCCAGGTTTTTTTTTCTGTAATAAGACTGAAACTTATTTTCTCAGGTCAATCGCCTGCCGGGTTAATTGGATTAAGCAAAGATTAATCTGTGTCATATTTCTAAGAACTAAATATCATTTTAGGTTCTTTTCACTGTATTGTATACCTACTTTAAATTTGTGGTTCATTATAATAATATCCTACCACATTCGTACAACGCTATGTACTCCCAACTCAGCAGAAACTATTTGTATGGGACCAGATAATAGACAAACATAACTATCACATTTAAGAGATTTATAGAATCGGATAGAATAGAATTCTATATTCCAAATACATCTATGCCTCAAAACCCAAACTCACACACAATATTATAATAAATATGAAAATTATTTTATAATAAGCATATTTTTAAGCCGTTATAGCAACCCTTTGCGCAATCCCATCGATATCAACATCAAGGCAATGGATTGGTTAGCATTTTGTTCATGTAATAGTTTCCAACATCCCATATAGGATAGGGTATAAATAGCCAACTTTCGATTAACGATAATATAGTTCACGATACTTATCAGTAAATATGCTACTTATGGAGGTAATTATATACTTGTAAAAAAATTATGTTACAGTTCTTTTACATAACATGTATTTACTTTGTTGAACGTCAACCATTCTCATTCTTTTCGATCAGTCTTACATATTGCAAAATCACCTCACCCACTAGCCTGTTTCCAGCACCATTGCCACTGTGCGGCGCCGCGGACACGTCGTGCTCCGACGTCAGCAGAAGGGTCATAATGTCCTTTAGTCAGCGTCTTGGGATTTCGACCAGGATGCTCTGGAACTTAATGTGAGGTGGACACAATCCCACTTCTGATGATAGAGTGAGCATAATATATATGTATAGATACAAAGTATACAGCCTATATGTATTATTATAGTTCTATTTGTCAGGTGTTGAAAAATAAAAGATACAACTATCAAATCTTACTTTCATTTATTCAGCTTGTCACAAGAGTATATTTTAAAATCTCAAGTTCTGATTCTACATTTACATTTAGCGCCACGTTCGCAAAGCAAGGGCATAGAACCAAGAGAAAGAACGTGGCCAAGAAAACTCTTGGCCATTCTTTTAATAGTTGTAATTATCGTTCATAAAAGCGGTACAATCAATACATATTATTATATCGGATAGCAAGGTTGTGGGTAGTTCAATATTTCAAAAGTAACTATTACCTTAGTACAATAGATTAGCATAATTCGTTTAGTAATATTCACCACAGATATATTTACTATAGGGGTATTCAATATTTACCACTGAAATATTCACCACACGATTTATATAATAGACACGACTTGTATCTCAGCATATAATTCGACTTTGTAATATATGATAACCCAAGATCTGAACTTTAACATCTCACAAGTGACGAAACCACCCACAATATCACCCACCATATCAATTATACAATCGCTAAGCTATATTATTACATTAACTATACATTGTCTATATTGACAATACTCTAATTAACACCACAATAGCAATAAATAATTGCGAAACACATTATTAGTAAAAGCACAATAAAAACACAATAATATAAAAGTCAGAATTATATCGTACCTTAGTTAGTCGTTGCCGGGGCGGAACCGAACATTGAACAGAGTCTGTTCATATTTTATATTCTATTTACCCGTTTGACAGTGTCAACTGTCAAACGTCAAACCAAATTGTCTATTTACAATTGGCAACACTTGTTCGTCCGATGTTCACACTTCGACTGCCGGAAGACAACTGAGTGTCGCTCCGTAGCGATCTGACTTTTATACTAGTGTACAAACAACTCACCGTGTGCGGATATGACGTTTCGTCGCCCACGTGCAGATTGAAATACAATGTTTTATTACAAAACTAATTCATAATACATTTTAAACTTAAAATATAATTGTTTTAACATTTATAGAAACATATATATGCACAATAATCAGAATTATCTATCACACTCTTATTGGTGGATGAGTTCTCACTTACCACTTACATCTCCGATGGATACGCAATACGTAGCTTAAGCTCCTCCGAATCATCATCATCCTCCTAGCGTTATCCCAGTTTCAACCTAGGGTCCGCTATCTAGTCTAAGCCTTAGGCTCCTTCGAATGTAGGTAAATAATACTTAAAGGAATCCAAGGCGGCTTCTGGTAAATATCACGGCTTAATACTTGAACATGATGGTAGAGTAATGAGCCGAGTTTAATATTTTACTATTTTCATCAGTAGAAGTTTTGTTGTGTTTGATACTAGATGCATATTTTGATAGCGTTTTCACTCAGTAATAAACTAAAAACAATAGTATAATACTGACGTTACTTCAACAGAGAGAATATTCATAATCTCCGTAATTGCGCTATCAAGTCATGATAAAAAAGATACTTCTTTACAAGTTATGTAAAGTTTCAACTGTTTGCTACTTCTTTGTACGCTTTTATTAAACACAATTACAATGGTTCGAAACGCCCGAATAAAATTATATAGTATCTGCAGGGTTCGCTCTTTAGACAACCGCTCTATTCATCTCATGTTATAGGTTATCTGAATGAAAAGCTATTGATCATAGACGGTTCTTGCTAACGCCGGCTGTAAATGCCTTTATGCATTCACCGTAATATATTGCACTACATACAACATACATTCTGTGTAGTTTGAACTCATCTACAATTTCTTCTTCTTCTCGTGTCAATAGCGATTTAAATAGTGTGCTACCAATAAGCTGCCACAGCTATGGCGTAGTGTGTTGCCCCGTACAGCTCGGCCAAAGAGCATTTAGCTGGACAGGAGGGACAGGAAAGCAAGTGTGGCATGGCATATCCTGCTTTGTAGTCCCGCAACATAGAGCCTTCATCCACAAAGCCCTATCTGTAGAGATTGTACCCACAGCATCCCAATTGAGGTACGTAACCGGTTTAAGGACTTCCAGGCGGACCAAGGCAGGTCCTGTCCTGGAGGAAGTGTTATATATAACTCATTACACTCCAACGTAGAGCTAGTCATAAGTCTCATCATAGACTTATTCTGGGTGGTAATGGAACCAACGATCTCCGGTAACAGTCAGAGTCCCCCAATACCAGTCCATCATTTCTGTCAGAGCAGTCAAAATTAAATTGAATAGAGTACAGATACTGAGTCTCTGAATAAATGGCACAGAAATTTATAAATTAGGAGCACCATGATATATTGATACCCTGATAATATTTTTATTTTACTCACCAAGCAGATTCAAATTTCAGATCTGAGTGAAACTTATAGTAGCAAATAGGTGGTATATTGTGTCCCGATAGTAGATTGACATTCTTTCCAAAAAAAAAACTTCATTTATGTACCTATATAGCTACATTTACTGTACTAAAAATTGCTTGTTCACCTTTACTCCTTAAAATTGCATTTATTCTGCATATTATTAGTCCAAGTTAACAACTCCCCACATAACAACATTAAACCCCACCGATCTATCAAGTCAATATGAAATTGTAAATTCCAACTACAAATATCGTCAGACCGTACTAACACTGATACTTAGCCATAATCATGAACAGTAAGTAAACACGAGCGTCCTCAAACTGCGTTCAACCGAATCTATTAACATGTACAGGTTGTGTATGAGTATGTATGTATGGATGTATGAGTTCAATGTTGTTGATCTCATACATTGTGCAGTGCCCCGTTCCCATACAATGTCACTTGATGGCCTGCGTAAATAAAACCATTATATTCCAAGCGCCGTAGATACGTTAACGTAAATGAAAACTAAACGTAGGATGTTGGCAATTTGTACGAAATCTTTGGCTAACAAAAAGAAACGATTGCACCGGCCCAGATTCCGACAGTTTTAATTAGCAATGAAAAAATCTCTGGTAGGCGGTTCGAAACAAAACTAATCTTTATTTTTCTTTCACTTTTCAAATTATTATTCCGAATACATCCAACGAAGTAAAGGGAAATTACAGATAACCTTCTGTAAATTCTCGGCTCACAGGCGATCGACAATGTGGCCTGTTCCCAAAGGAGATAAGATAATTCTTTATTGTACACCACAAGTCACATTACAGAGTAAGTAGAGAAAAAGAAGAAGTTTTCAAATAAAATACACAATGGGTTGAGATGAAAGATGTCACACACGTGACAACACCTTCAAGCATAAAATGTACAATTTAAAGCCTTAAATACGTATAGTCCGGTCAATTTAGACATTCGAAGTTACATAAAGTCCCAACAAGCTGAATTTCTGTGAAATTCTTCATTGTTTTATTTGTGCTAAACTTTTAACTGAAAGTGAAGTTGTTACTGTTGAACGTGGTATGAAGACTTTAATTAATGCAAGTATCGAAAGAGCTGATGATTTTCGGAATATCTCAAAAATCAGAAATCTGTGACAATACATGAAAATTGCCGTAAAAATTATACTCGAAAGTCTTCTATTGCAGCAGCTAATAAAAGACAACGTGCAAAACAAGAAGCCAGTACATCCACAGCAAGTCCTCCTCGTACTAGATCACGTATCAGTGAATCAGCTTTTTGTTTCAAAGAACTATGCTTATTTTGTGGCGAGAAATTAAATGAAGAGAGTGAAAGAAGAAAATCTTCAGATTTTCGGCGTCGAATCAGCCAAGTAAGTACACTTCAATTTAAAGATTCAATTCTGGAAACATCCGCTTTCTTCTTTCTATGTACGGAGCTCCTAAAAAAACTACCTGTTTAGATAAGCATCGATATGCATGTTTCGTTAAAAATACTAAAAATAAAAAAACAAGTTCAATTAGCTTGTCTTCCTCCAACCTCAGTTGCTGCTCACCAACATCTTTTTCGAGTATATTACCAAGTTCAAGTGTGGCTTGGTTATCAGCTCCTAGACCCTACAGACTGGGGTCGGAAGTTGGTCAACAATATATTAGAGCCAGTTCAAACTTTACTTCCACCTGCGCCGGAAAAACTGCTGAACACTATTTTTTGCAACTGCAAAAAGGGATGCAATGCTAAATGTGGTTGCAAAAAAGTCGGACTGTCTTATTCTTTGGCATGCACAAATTGTCAAGACCGGTCGTGCTCTAATATTGAATCACAAACAATGGAGGATTCGTTTGACTCCGACGAAGTATCATGCGATACATCGCTATTGACGCAATTTACTTGCATCCAAAATGAAGATGAAGAAGAAGCAGGAGAAGAAGAACAAGAAGAAGATCAAGAAGAAGAACAAGAATTTGAAACTTACGAATAAGACGAATAAACTTCAACACTTTTTTTTAATTTACATCGCTTTTATCTTTCCCAATCTTTGAAAATTTCCGTTATTATGCAATAGTTTTACATTAAACAGGATCACAACTGACCCGTGGAGTAGGCCTACTGGGGAAACCACGTTAAAAAAACGCGCTAAGTACACTACCTCATAGGTGGCGTGGAAACGTGTGCATATTATGACGATAACAACTTTTATAACTTTTTGAATCGTTATATCTCAGAAACGGTGGCCCGTAAGAAAAAAGTACTAAGACATTTTTTATAGATAATTTTATGATCTACAATTTTTGTCTGGGGTACTTTTATGATAAAACTTACCGTTTTGCTGAAAATCGCGAAAAACTCATTTTTTTGACCTTTGACCTTGAATAAATTTTTTTCCTTACAGGGTAATGATGGGGAACTTCTAGACATTGTTTATAATTATATTTTGAACAATTTCACTGAAATTCAGCTTGTTGGGACTTTATGTAACTTCACTCTCATTTTTTGGTCTAAATTGACCGAACTAGTAAAGGAAATATTTCGGTTTATGCAGAACATTTGGGTTTATCCTTCTAGCTCCCTATTTTCACCGCATGACAAACAAAAAGTAGAAACTGTGTGAAAATATTACATAGTTTCTACTTTTTGTTTGTTTTATTTTTGACATATTACGTCATAAGCTCACCAACACGAAATTTACTCAAAGACAAACTAAATTAAACAGATTACTCACCCGGCGTTGGCGGCGTCGCATTTCTTAAATACCGCGTTATTCAAATCAAAATAGGTATATTATGAAGTTAATTCTGCCCGAATGCTAAAACGAGCTTTCGTCGTAACACCGTGATACTTCGAGGCTCCTCATTTAAATTTATGCGTAGTATAAAACATCAACCGAAAGTATTAGGCGTACAAAGTGAAATAAGTAAAATATTTACATGATGCTGATATTTGCGGAACATGAAACGTAAATAAAGATTTAGATTATTGACAAATTTAATTTTCTAGTCATTACCCGGCCGATGAGGGTAATGATATCAGCTGGTTTATAGATGTACATTAATTAATTAATCCGTGCTCACAAATTATATTTTAAGATATTAATCATAAGTCAACAAATAACAATAGCTTTGCAGTTTCTCGATCACTAAGTGTGAGACTATATGATTTAATACTACAAAAGATACGGCGTTCTGAAAAGGATATACAGTATTCCGGTTTCCTATCAAAATTTTAATGTATTAACGTATGTGATATTTTTCGTTAATGCTAAACGGATCAAATCGATAGCTTTAGCTTTGAGCAGTCGTCCCATATAATGTTTGATCTTCAATCTTTGATATCCGGAGTAAATGACACTCCACTTGCTAATGCGAAAAATGTTATCAGCTACTTTAGGCAGAGATAGCGCAAATAATTACTGGTAAAATTATGTTAAACGTTTCACTGAGCTGACTAATTTTTTCAGTATATTTTTATCTTTGAGAACGAGCTTTTATCCTGGGCGGCACTCTTTTACTCCTTCACAAATTAGCCTAAATTCGTAATTAAAATTTTCATAATTATCATCTTCTCCAACTTTGCTTTCCGAGTTCTCAGTGACGATCATTATTCAACATATTACGAGTAAGATCTCAAAATAATTATCGCTTTGATTCAGTATCGTCTTGATAATTGATCACGCTGTATAACGATGTCACAATGTACTTATTAAGATTATGCACTTAATTTTAACTTCAGGATCTAGCACAACACTAGCCAAATTACGTCCTGTTTTGAGTAGGTATTGACAATATCAAGCGCTTCTTTTACTATTGCAATAATTTGTTTTTTTCTTTAATTAATGTCGATTTATTGTATACATAAAAATAAATTATTTTTCTTTATTTCCATAGACTTCAAAGCAAAATATAAAGACATAAGCTCTGTTACAAGTCCAATGATACAATATTATTACACAGCTCAGCCGAGTTGAAAATGTGTAGAGTCGAAGTAGAGCGTGTAGACTGTAGGATAATGAAGTTGTTGTCCAACGCACAATCAACCAATCCTTTGCTGTTCAGGCTGTACGTTTGTGGAATGCACTGCCAATTGAGATTAAGCAAGCAAAATCGCTTAATATATTTAAAGACGCATTAAAGAAGCACTACTTGTCATTATAATCAAAATTGATATCATTATATGTATATGTATGTATTATATATCTATGTATTATATGTATAGTTAGTATGTATATTACGTATTATTTGTATGTATAACTAATATATACCTACACATCTATGCATATTCTATTTAAATAACTATTAGTGTCCATATATATATGATCACTACACCATCAAACTTCTCTTTTTCAGTCTATCCATCCTAAGGTTGCCTGGAAGAGATCGCACTTTGCGATAAGGCCGCCTTTGTGCACTTACTATTTGTATACCTACATATAAGCTATTATACCTAATTTGTACCAACTGTATTTGCACAATAAAGATTTATCTATCTATCTATCTATCAACCCGCGCTGCGGTTTAGCCGCAAACTTTAATCCGCCCTCAAAGCCCCCTAAACAATTACTCGGTAAGATATCGCTTTGATCTCATCAACAAAATTATTTACTTTTTGATTGATGACCTTTTGTACGAATTTTAAAGCCCTAAAAAGAGGTCAAACCAGAACTGGATTTAACCGAGTTTCGCTTCATTACCTCTCAAATGAAACTGGTTTATTAGTTTCGTTCGTTTCTGTTGTTTCTCAACTATCTCGAGCTGAATTGATCAACTTTGCTTAGTTTAAATGAAGTTCGCTAACTTGTTGGAACGTATTTTGCTTTAAAATTTGTACTTTAAACGACAACATTTCGACTGTGGTCCACGATATTGATATTGACTAAACTGAATTTCGGTTGAAACGAACACCAGGTGTGCGGACGGATGTTGAAGCTCCTAATATCAATATTAGGTTGCATTTCACGATTTACACGATTTGACGTTCGGATGTCAAACTAACTGTACACAGTTGGGTTTGCTCGTAGTAATTAAATTCATATTCGAGTTATTTTCAACTTTTTACATACATACATACATAGACTCACGCCTGTTTCCCGGAGGGGTAGGCAGAGACTACGGAACGCCATTTGCAACGATCCTGACATACCTCACTTGCTTCACTCACTCCCATCAAGTTTCTCATGCATGCTCTTCTGTTAAGGGTACTTCTGACTTGTCCTTTTTTCAGGATGTCTCCAATCTGGTCAGAGAACGTTCTCCTAGGTCTTCCCCTTTGTCCTGTCCCATTCACACTAGCCTGATATATCTTCTTTGTCAGTCTATCGTCATCCATCCTCTCCATGTGCCCAAACCATCTTAACATGCCTTTCTCAATGCTTGTCACTACATCTTCTTTTACCCCACACCACTCTCGTATCACACAATTCTTTACTCTGTCGGTCAAAGACACACCACACATACTTCTCAGTGCTCTCATTTCTACAGCATTTATTTTACTTTCAAATCTCTTCTGCCATACCCAACTTTCACTACCATAGATAAGGGTAGGCACTAACACACGTCTATGTACAGCCAAACGTGCCTTTTTGGACACGTTTTGACTGTTCATAAACGTTTGAGAGCTCCATTCACACAATTACCTGCATTAACTCTCCTTTCAATATCTGCTTCATTCTTACCATCTCTTGTAAACAACGTACCTAAGTAAACAAACTCTTTCACTTGTTCCACTCGCTGTCCATCGATCAAAACATTACAAGCCGTAACGCTTTCCTCCTTTTCAAAAACCATAACTTTCATTTTACTTACATTCACTTTCATTCCTTTCCTTTCTAACGCACGATGCATGATTGTTACCATCTCCTGCAACTCCTCCATTGAAGATGCAAGTATAACCTGAGCATCAGCATAAAGGAGGCATTTGACGAGTAACCCATTCATCCTTAATCCGCAGTCACTATGTTTTAAATCTTGCAAACAACTGTCCATGAAGAGGTTAAACAGCCACGGCGACGCTACACATCCCTGTCTAACACCTTTATCTATGGTAAACCAGTCAGTGTATGCCCCGTTTATCCTCACACAAGCTCTAGAATCCTCATAAAGGGATTTCAGAGCTCGAATGAGGCTGCTGTCCACCCCATTCATTGACAGCACCGACCACATTTCATTCCTCACCACTTTATCGTAAGCCTTTTCCAAATCCACGAATGCGCAATAGACCTTTTGACCTTTGGCCAAAAACTTTTCGGCTATGCTTCGCAAGGAAAAAGCCTGATCCGTGCATCCCATACCCTTTCGAAATCCCGCTTGTACATCCCATATTTTCTTGTCGGTTACTTCCATAACTCTTTCAATAAGTACCTTTGCATACAATTTGCCAACAATGCTGAGAAGGCTAATGCCTCTATAGTTTTTGCAGTCTTGTTGCGAGCCTTTTCCTTTATAAAGAGGCACAACTACAGCTGTGATCCAGTCATTAGGTACTCGGCCGGTGTTCCAACACAAGTTATATAACCGCTGCAACTGACCAACTATGATGCCCTGTCCAGCCTTCAGCATTTCGACTGTAATCCTATCATATCCTGCAGCCTTACCTACTTTCATACTTCCCAGTGCCTTCACGATCTCATCCACGTCAATAACGCTTTCATCATTGCTATCATTACAATTCACTTCAGCTATCGGTGTCTCTATCGCCGTTCTTTCGAATAAACTTTCAAAATACTCTTTCCATCTCTTCAGCACGCACAATTCTATACTATATACTATATCCATTTACTATACTTCCATTCTCGTCTCTGATGAATGAGTGTTCTGAAGATTGAGTTCTTCCTCGAACTGCACGAACGGATTTCCAGAAAAACTTAATGTTCCTCTGGAAATCGTCAGATAATCTGCTATCAAACTCATCTTTCTTTTCCTCTTTTTTCCTTTTAACCATTTCTTTCACTATTCTTTTTGACCTAACAAACTCCTTTTTTGCTTCATCTATGTCTACAATCGTTGCTTTTCCCATTCTTTCATTTGCTCTGGCAGCCAACCAATCTGACCAAGCTTTCTTCTTCTCTGACACTGCTGATTGTACATCCTTATCCCACCATGTATACTTAACCTTTCGTATTTTCCTTCTCTTGATCATACCACATACTTCAGACGCTACACATACTACCTCTTCTTTAAAGACCTGCCATAATTCTTCCATAACATTTATGCCATCGAATCTCTCAAATCTTGCTATCAATCTTCGTTTATACTCATCTTTCACATCTTTCTCATGTAGATTTTCTACTTTTATTCTTTCCAAGACCCTATTTTCATTACGCTCTCGGTGTCGCCATCCTTTAAAGAGCCCACTTATCCGGCTCAACACCAAGAAGTGGTCTGTGTGGATGCCGATCCCTCGATATACTCTTGTATCCAACACATTCTTTCTCAATCGTTCATCTACTATCACAAAATCAATCATACTTCTTCTAACATTTTTCGTATCTCGCGTATACATATGTATCCTTTTATGATCAAACATGGTGTTTGTCATACAAAGGCTCCACTCCAAACAAATCTCAAGCAGTGCTTTTCCATTTTCGTTCACACTCTCATCACCAAATGCACCTAACACCCTTTCAAATCCATCTCGCTTTACTCCCACCCATCCATTGAAATCCCCTAACAAGATCAATCTTTCATTATCCTTGCAGTTCCTCAAAATCTCTCTTAAACTCTCCCAAAACTCCTGCCTTTCGTCTTGCTCATGTTGTGACATACCCGTAACTATATTGACCGGGGCGTACACCCCCACAATAAAGAGACGAGTAAGTCCTACTTTTATTCTCATCCACAGTAGCCTAGCATTTACACATTCAAACTCTTTTACGCACTCATTCATTCGCGCAGACAGTACTACACCAACTCCCTTACAGGCTCTGGTGGTACTATCTACCCCAGACCAATACGCCGTATATGCACCATGCTTGATGGTTATAGAAATATAAATACAGTGTATTAATAACAGTAATAATCATTAAGCTAGTGTGAAGTGACTCTTGAACGACGTTAATATACAATAATAACATAAAACAACAGATTGGAAGTGTGTAGTTGTGTACCTACCCGATATTAAAATAATAAATAAACAAAAACACTGGAAAACATTTCGTGCGTGGCCAAAGTGCGTGTATATATTTCATAACTATTCAGTGACTGTTTTGGTGTGTGAAACCATCCAAACAACGCTTTAACAATCCCCGGAACAGTAAAACAATAACAGCGCCATCTAGTGTCATCTGACTGTAGCTCATGACAATCTGATATAAGGATTCCGTAATTATTTTTCCTTTCATTTGTACATCATGCCTTCAGCGAAGTGCAGTGGTTGCGCTCGCTTTCTGTCACCAAATGAGGCTGCCAGGTGCAGCAAATGCAACGCGCTTTATCACCGTTCATGCGCGTCGCTGCCTCCGAAAGATGGTAAAACTACTGTTTGGCAATGTACAGAATGTGTTAAGGTTAGTGCCAGGTCAAGTAATGTAAACACGCCTGCTACGCAGACTTTGCACATACCTCATACGGACGAAAATAGTTCAGACGAGTTCTTGGACACTACCCTCCCAAAAAGTGTGGGTGGCGGAAGTTCGGAGTTTATCGCAATATCCGAGGAAATCCGAATGTTTAAAGAGGAGCTTCGCTCTGAACTGCGCTCAATGCGTGAAGAATTTAAAGCATTTCGTGACGAATGTGCACAACTAAGAAACATTGTGAACAGCTGCAATGAGCACATAGACGGTATTTATGCTAGGTTGTGTGCTCTGGAGCAAAGCAATATATCGCAAAAATCAGAACGGCAAGCAGATATTGATATGGCGGTAGCTGAGCTGAAAATTGAATTGAACGAACGGGTTCAGGAAATTCTAGCTGCTGATCTGGAAATTAGTAATATACCTGAGACAAAAGGGGAAAATCTCGCCCATTTATTGTCGGGTATAGCTGTAAAGCTGGGTGTCAGCATGGAGAACAGAGACATTATAAGCGTGGATCGTATCGGTGGCAAGCATATCAACGCATCTAGTTCGGATGGGGCTAAGGAGGTTCGACCACGCCCTATAATCGTACGCCTGGCGCGACGTGATATGCGCGATGAACTATTGCGCGCAGCGCGAGTGCGCAGAGGCGCAACAACAGCTGACCTTGGAGTGTCGGGACCACCGACCCGTTTCTACATAAATGAACGCCTGACTAAGGCGAACCGGATGTTATTTCGGCGAGCGCGAGAAGCTGGCAATCGTCTCGGTTGGCAGTTTGTATGGACGAGGCGAGGTCGCATACTTGCCAGGAGGAAGAATGGCGATTCTGTTTGCTCTATCCGGACAGAAAGGGACCTCCACCGTGTCTTCGGCCCACTTCCACAAGAGTAACATCCTACATAATCGAGTTATGTTCCTTATTCCCTGTAATGTGGTAAGACATCGTGTTGTGGTTTTAATTACTTTTATTAACGTTGCAGGTCAAATAGGCCAGCATTGGCTTTACGTACTTCTTGTTTTTAATTTGTTAAATATTATTGTATTGCGGGTTGAGGCTGATGTATTATTGTGCTGCGCTGATTTATTTGTTTTTTACTTATGTTTCTGTTCTACTAAGGATTGCATGTGTATTGGGCGTGTTGAGTTTCTATTAATGATTATCCCTGATGCCTACAGTAATGCCGAATAACAGATATATAAAGTTTGGGCTATTCAATGCTGGCTCCTTGGCAACCAACCATGATGAGTTCTTGATGGCAATGAA
Organism: Euclidia mi; assembly: GCA_944739405.2. Classification (NCBI taxonomy): domain Eukaryota; kingdom Metazoa; phylum Arthropoda; class Insecta; order Lepidoptera; family Erebidae; genus Euclidia; species Euclidia mi. The sequence continues at coordinate 25,054,663 of OX123202.2, forward strand.
TCATCACCTAGTCGACATCATGGCCATAAACGAAACTTGGTTGCGTGATGGGGAAGAGGATCGAGCACCTATGGTAACGGGCTACCGTTTGCGTCACATACCGCGTCCAGCCACTGTCCGCGGGGGTCGCGGGGGAGGGGTTGCATTCTACATTAAAACAGGAACAAATGCGCGTATAAGATATCACCCTGATCACCCTACAGTAGAACAACTTTGGATGACTTTGAATTTAAGGGGTAAGAAATTATTGATCGGCACCGCGTATCGACCTCCATGGTTGGATTTAGGCATATTCTTGGATGCTATTACTGGTAGTATGTACAGTCTGGCTCCGTATGATAATATATTAATATTAGGTGACTTTAACGTCAATATGTTGGAAGTAAATAATACCAAAACAAAACAAATCACTGACTTCTTGAACCATAATAGCTTACGCCAATTAGTCACAACGGCAACCCATTACGTGGGTGATAGTGCGACATTAATTGATGTGGTCTGTACGGATGCCCAGCACTGGGGTGTTACTGTAGACTACATTCCTGAGCTTGGTCATCATTCTTTCATTATATGTGAACTCGAGTTTAAAAATCAAAAACCTCAAAAAAGAATTGTAACATTTCGTCCCATTAGAAATATCTTGCCAGAGTTGTTTGAGCATGACTTAAAATTCATTCCATGGCAATCTATTTGTGACCTACGTAACGTAAATGAGATGGTCTATTTATTAAATACGCACATTAGTGCTCTATTTGATCTTCACGCTCCTCTTAAAAGTATGGTCTTCAAGGGACCTCCAACTCCCTGGATTACAGAAACCATCAGATCGATATGTAAGTTGCGTAACAATGCTCGACAACGTTATCATCAAACCAAGTCAGAGGGATCAAAACAGCATTATCTCGATTTCAAGCAACTGGCAACAACTGCCTTACACAATGAAAAAAGGCATTTTTTAATAAACATATTAATGACCAAATATGTGATGCAAAATCTTTATGGTACAATCTGAAAAGACACGTACTTGCTCATGGTAGTGACGACGACGTGCTGCCGGATCAATTTGATGATCCCGAAGGAATTAACTCCGCATTCCTTGATGTTCCAGGCAACACCGAAACAAGAATATCAGACTTGACGTTTTATGAATTTTATCGTTACAGTCAGGCAACATTTTCTATAAAACAAATTGATAAGGACGCAGTCTTTAATATTATAAAAAATATGTCCAGTAATGCTCAGGGAGTTGATGGCATTACAAAAGAAATGTTATCTCTCACATTACCTCACTCACTACGAGTTATAACTGCAATTATTAATAGGTCTATATGCACATGTACATTTCCGAGTGTTTGGCGCCAGGCAGTAGTACGGCCATTGCCGAAAAAGAGTAATCCACAAAATTACGGAGACCTTCGGCCTATCAGCATATTGCCCTGCCTTTCCAAGGTGTTGGAACGGGTGGTGTACGTGCAAGTTGTGGATTATCTGGAGTCTAATGGGATACTCCCCGACCTTCCATCGGGTTTTAGAAAAGGGTGTGGTACAAGTACAGCGTTGGCGGATATTGTGGGGAATATCATTGAGGCTCGGGACCGCGGGGAAGGTTCGGTACTCACACTACTTGACTATTCCCGTGCCTTTGACTCTATAAATATTTCGCTTTTATAATCGAAACTTTCATATTACGGCTTTGAGTTGGAAGCGGTCAAGTGGTTTGAGAGTTATTTGACAGGTAGGACTCAATTGGTTCGACTACGTAAAAAGGATGGTTCAACGCTTTCCTCCTTCCCGCTCCCGGTGACTCGAGGTGTTCCCCAGGGATCTTTATTGGGACCATTGCTCTTTGTTCTCTATAGCGCAGACATTACCAAATGTTTCAGTAACTGCAAGTACCATATTTACGCCGATGATACTCAGTTGTATTTACATACGAGTAGTCGAAACACTGCTGATGCCATGGGAAAAATTAATTCTGAACTCGATTGCATTTCATCTTGGTCAAAAAATAACTCCTTAGTATTGAACTCCAAAAAATCTAATTTTATGATCATGGGCAGCAGAAATCAAATAAACTCAATTTCATTATCCAAACCTCAAATAAAAATAAACGGAGATAGCATAGAAAGGGTTGAATTAACTTGCAATCTTGGTGTAACAATGGACCCTGAAATCCGTTTCGAGGAGCATATCAATAAAGTAGTAAGAAACTGCTTTTATAGGCTAAAAATTTTATATAGAATTAGAATGTTTTTAAGCGTTGCAGTAAGGCAAAGGTTAGTGGATAGTTTGGTACTATCTAGATTTAATTATTGTGATGTGTCCGTGTGGTGACGGATTAAGAATACGGAATGTCACCACCCCATATCATCCCATGGGTGTCGTAAGAGTCGACAGAGGGAGCATACTATGCAGAGAACAGCACTGTAAGAGAAGGAAAACTTGATACAAACCCTATACCAACCCGTTTGGCCAGCGTGGTATAGTAGGCCAATTCCTCCTTTCAAAGGAGAGGCCTAGTCCAGCAGTGGACTGTTAAAGGCTGATAATGATGATGTTGTGTATGGGCCTTGTCTGCTGAGCCGGACTAAACATGTCATACAGCGAGTGCAAAACGCGTGTGCTCGTTTTTGTTTTAGCATACCCCGTAGACACCATGTCACACCGTATTTAAATGACCACAAAATGCTAAAAATGTCAGCGAGACGTAAGTTGCATCTAGCTACCATGTTATTTGGCGTAATTAATACACAAAAACCGCTCTGCCTATACGCAAAGCTCGAATGGCGTCAGAACCACTACAGTTACTCTGCTCGATCCACTTCCAATCCACTCTCAATGCCACAATACAAAACAACAGCCTTCAGAGGCTGCTTTAAGTACGCTGCCACGTTCTTAAGAACTTTGTATCTGCAGCAATAAACTTTATTTCTTTCTTCTTCTTCTTTCTTTCATTTCTGTAGAGCGTCATCTATGCGATAACTTCAATTCTTCGGGTATCCGTTTGCAGGAGAAACTATCGTAATGTACAGGGACGTATAACTAAATTTGAATTCGACGTTTCATGTCAAGTGTGCGTAGAGTGCCGAATTTGAATTTGAATGTTAATATCTAACATTTTGACACCCGACATTCGTCGAAAATGAACATTTTCTTACAATTTCTTTCGTATTACTTAAGTACTGTATTTTTTAATCATTGGAAACGGAATGAATGATATTCAAAAACTTATTACTTATCCGCAATCGAAATTATTATCTGCTCAAATATGAAAAGGTTTGATATTTTGATAATTGAACCATTTGATATTTGAACAGCGTTAGCTAATATTATACCAAATAAGACCTAACTTTTAAACATAATTACAACAGGTAAATATATAATCATCAAAAATAATTATTATTCAAGCTCTATCTTGCTCTGACTGTAAAGGTAAACGGAGAGGGCTATGAAAACCAACTTTTGTTGTGTTACAGTACCCACGCGATTAGCGTAAAAAAATACCGTACATCAAATATTTCATTCGACTAGAAAGAGTTAATAAAATGAAAGAGCAACTCTAAAAATACTTCGTTTGATTCGGCAATTTTGATTGCTCTGCGAGTAAGTTGGACTAATAACTTGCCTGAAATATAATACCTACATGTTTGTTAGTTATGTGTGTAGTTTTATTTTATTATTCTATTCTTTTAATTATTTGATGTGATAAATTCTGAATAATGATTTAGTTATGTCATGTATTAGAAGCTTTCCCGGGAAAGGAGTCTAGTTTTATAATTCGTTACAAAGAGTTTTTATACCACAGAATCTAATTTCGTAAATGATTAAAATTTTACTACTCTGGCAATAAGTTTTGCTAAACTTTCAATTACCTGAACAAAAATAAAGCTTGTTCGCCGCATTATTAGTTCGCCAGGAGCGAGGACGACTTATGTCAGCACGTGCCTTCCTCGCTTCCTGAAATATTCAATAGCAGCAGGAAGTTTAAAATATCGCCAAAAACAGCAATACGTTCAGTCTCCGTTGCCCCTATTATGTTACAACTGAAAACCTAGCTGGCGGTATATTCGTTGAACATACCACTTTTCCTTTGAGAAAATGAAGCCTAAGTTTTTCTACGCGTGTATGTAGTAAGTATCGGATCGTATTTCATATCGCAGTGCACAGAATTTATTAGAACATAGCATATACGCGCGTATCCATAACTTTCATGAAGGTACGAACAAATCTACCCTAATAAAAAATGGACGTCTCGTATAAAGCTTTGGCGTAGCCCTTCCCATTGGTTGTAACAGTTCAGCCCTCGAGCCTCTTATTATATTAACAATTCAAGTGGTGCCATACCATTTATTTTCAAGAGAACTCGATTGTCTCCAAATTGTACCTATTACTTAAATTACGTATAGTATTATCTGTGCTATTACTTAAATTAATTAACAATTTAGCTTCGAGAAAAGCGTTCTCTAATTGATTATAACTAGAAATATTGGTGCGTGTCTATGGGAAATCTCTTATTTAGTCCCCTCAGCGCTATCTCCTTTAAGAGAAGATTTACGCGAGGCAGGTGTTCCATAGTGTATTGTTCTCAACCTATTAGGCTTTTACTATAAAGGTAGTACACGCAAACTGGTTATTTGGGGTACACTTTATTTTATTTTATATTGCTCTTATAATAGCCTATTGAATAACATGCGATAAGGTCATTACAGTTTGTGGTACATTTGAAATCAAGCCTACTTACCTTTATAAAAAGGTCAAGAACCTATTCATGGCTAAATTGAGAATAAAATAAGATACTTTATCAAAATCGCTGTGATCGATCGTTGAAATCAGTGAAATTAAAATATTAATTAGGTATACATCTAGTAGGTGATAAGATTGAAAGTGAGAGTGAGTGCGTTTCAAGATTTATAGTCTGTTTGCAAAGATAAAAGAGGGAAACGAAGCTTGAAAGTGGCATTACCTCGCTGAGCTCGTAAAATGTGCAAATCTCGTGAAGCAAGAGTCAGGTCGCACACATTTGGACGCGGCGGGTAATACGCGCTGATCGTAAAGCCACGCAGTTACGACTCACTTCTCTAGATCCCTTAAAAGTTCTCAAAGTAAAGATCATTAGGGACCTTTTCGATTTTACCGATGCCCTTGATTAAAAGCCGCGTAATGGAAGGTACGCAGCAGTTACTTGACAGCTGAAATTTGGTACTACGTGAATAAAACGTTTCTACGTCAAAATTGAGAGTGTTAATTGATTAAATTAATCATAATTTTGCGAGCACTTAAAATGTCAATTTTACTATACATTATGTACCAGGGATAATCCAGTAATCGCTAGAGATTTTACAATCCTTTGAGCGGTAGTAGAGCCTTGCTGATTTCAGCATGAATGGGCCGGCTCGACCGGGGAAGAACTACCCTCTCACAGAAAATCGACGTAAAGTAATCTAAACTGTTGCGTTTCGTTCGATGAGTGAGAGTGCCGGAGGCCCTATCCCCTATTCCTTCTCCATCATCCCACTCCTCATCCTATCCCTTTTCCCAACCCCAAGGGACGGCAACGCACTTGTGACTCCTGTTATGTTGCTTGTGTCCATGGGCGGCGGAAATTGCTTACGATCAGACGACCCGTCTGTTCGTTTGCCACCTATTATATAAAAAAAGCTATCGTACATAACTATAGCATATTCTAAAGTCAACAAATAACACTCAGATCACTTACATACACAAAATATCATATTATTTAAAGTAAAAAATGCTTGCATATTGCTTTTATTGAAGTGTATTTACTCAATCAGCAATGCAAAAATCAATAGAATTACGAGCAAATGAGTAAAAAAGTTCAGTGCATGTATCATCGCAGTGCTCATAAGACAAATAACAAAAAGTTTCAAAAATATTGCAATGAGACACAGTGAGGCATCTTCATATTATTATAACATAGCAATGTATAAAAAGTACAAAAATAACCTGACAAAAAACATCTGTATTTTTGTACCGATCTATAGGAATTTATTTGTTAAAAAGCCCTCAGTCAAAAATGGATGTTCATAAATTTCGTTATCGTGCCATATCTAAATTAGTGAAACCATTCGGTAACTTCCAAAAGGATAATTAATAAGGTTATTTGAAGTAGAGTTGTTACAAACGAACCGTCACAAGGAGCCCTCGGGGAATTCTACTGCAAACAATTTAATGAATATAATCATTATACTTTCAGATGCCAGAAAACAAAGCACAATATTTTTGGAAATTACGCGGATGGACAAATTATTAAGCAGTCATGGGACTCAGCTCGGGCTGTCAGATTGAACACAAAAGATTTTTGCTATAAATTGGCTTCATTATTATAGTTAGTTATTATTCGTGAATGGATTGTACCTCAAAATATCATTTACTTTAACTGAGTCATCTTACTGTTTATTTAAACATCTGTTTAAGAACATTTTCATTGGTGTAGAGTTAGCTCACTAAGGTATGACTTCGAATATTGTAACTACATGCGCTGTGTCGCTCTAGTCATGATTTCAGACTCAACCGTGGATGGCAGCAGCAGATGGCAGCGCCGTATTTCTTTTGGTTCTGCGTGTCCTATGTGACAATATATCTGACGTCTTTGAGAACATCGTTGATATATTAATGTGCGGTACAATTATACTGATGTGCGGTCAGGCGACACCTCGCTGGCGGCCTAGATGATGTGTTGCTCTTTACAGTCGATACTTCATAGAAATACATAGACCAGTTGTGTTGCATGTAGCTGCGGCCTTGTTTTCAGTTTAGCTAGAATACAAAACTACTAGAAATTTACACCACAAATGTATAATAAGTAACATAATTTAGATAGCGTAGCGTAATTTTAGGTCCGTTCTCCGAGCATTAATTTTAAGTGAAATATTTGCGGTCTCTAGTGGTTTGCGACAAGTCTAGACGAACTCAATGTCCAACTGTACAAATAAATAAAGGTACTTTTGTTTTAACTTATTTAACGACAGCAGAATGCCAGCGACTAAAGCTACTGACATTTTAAGTAACATTGAGTTTAACAATCTTGCGCGATTGATTCTTAGAAGAAAAACTAAAAACCTAATTGCAATTATAGAACGAGCCAAATCAAGCCAATCTATATTATTAGCATTGGGTATAGCCTTAGAATCCAATCATATTTTTCTATTTAATATACCTACATCTCTCCCAAAAGTTTGCAAATCCTATGTCGCAGGGGACTTAATAATCAATCATTCAACGCACTCTGTAGTCTGTCACTTTTCAACAATATGTGTATCACAGAAAGTAATGTCCCGGATCGAACACACAACAGGCGGCGTAGTTCTAAACGGCAAGACGACTGTGACGTACGTACAGATAACTGCAATAATGATAACATTATTTTACAAGTGTGCTGTAAACTAAATTGGTTATATTAGATACATACATACATACATACATAGACTTACGCCTGTTTCCCCGAAGGGGTAGGCAGAGGCATATTAAACGCCCACTTTTCGCCAGTGTTTTGATTCCACGTAATAGGTGGCGAGCCTATTGCCGCTTATCGGGATATTTTGTTTGCCAGAGCCTCGTTCGTTGATTGACAGGTGCACCACTTGCAGGTGAGGTTGGCTTGGGACCCTAAGTTCTTGGTGGGAAGCCTATGCACCTTTATTGGTTATATTGTTGCAACGAATTTGCTTCATCAACTATAATTTGATCAAAACCACGTCAATCAGAACACCTACTCCCAAAACAGATATTAATCTTATATTTCAATATTTGGCGATAATAGCACTACTTACCACAGATACAGAGTGCCTAGCTACTCGTCAAAGCGTAATTACATGATTGAATACAGTCGGTTCGGTGCACAATGCACTGGCGTTCACAGCGCATGCACCACCTGCACAGGTAATTGAATGTCGCCCACAGGTTACCGATGATCGAATTTCATGTTCGTTCCTGACTTGGCGATATCTGATAGTTTTGGAGCCGAGATGCGAGGCGGTTGCAAACCAAAAAGTACGTATTTTGTAAATTTTATTTGCCCGTACTGTTTGTATGTAAGAAGCGCTCCTTCAGATGATATAAGCAAAGTATGTTAAGGCGAATCTATGGAGCTTGAACTCGGTAGGCCTACTAGTAGACATTTCGGAGTTTCGTCTAATACTTTCGAATAACTTTTATAACACACTTACAGGCCGACCTAATAAAGATGTGATGTGATAAGAAAATATACATAATATAATCAGTTTAAATTGCGGACACTTTACGTCTTACGTCACCTCAAGTAACTAGCTTTTTTAGAGGTTTATATTGAAATGTGATAACTGGTTGAACGCAGAAAATCGACGAAACGCGATGCTACAATCTGGTGTTACAAATAACATCATCATCATCATCGCCCTGGCGTTATCCCAGTTGCATCCAAGACTTACAGCCTTGGCGCCCGAGGTCTGCTTACTGGTCTAACCAGATATGACAGAATATCAACTTTGCCATAGAGCGACTGCCGTCTGTCCTCCGTAACCCGAAGGAATAGCGATATTCTATGGTTTGGACAAATATCAGTTTATTTGAGGGTACTGACTGCCCGTAACGACTGTCAAAGATCTTCATGACAGCCGGAACCGGCGGTTTAACGTGCTCTCCGAGGCACGGGGCAAGCGATAATTAACAATTTAATACGCACTTAACTTCGAAAAGTCATTCGTGCGCGCCGTGGATTCGAACCCGATAGCTGACCCTCTGCATAGCAGTCCGTTGGTATCTCCACTAGGCTATCGCTGCCTTAGAAATAACATACAACGGTGTTACAAATAACATTTACCTAATAAAATAACGTAATTGATATCACCGACTTACAAGTTACTCAAAACTACTGTACTTAATCCTACACAACTGAATGGTTTAGACAATATTTAGTCCATTATAAATAATTTAATAATAGTTACACTCAAGATGGTTCACACAATATTTATAATTATACCGCCCTAACCAGAATACTATTTTCGGTATGCCTATTATTTTCCCCTTTCATTTAACATTTATACCAGATAATAAATAGAGTTAACTAGAAATAACCTTTATGGTGAACAATGTGAGGCTTCTCATGTTTAAATAATTTTCATAATAATAAATTAGCCACATACAATCGGATTTATCACAATGCACTTTAACCGCATTACTAAATAGCTGCAATGCAATGCAATGCTAAAGCAGAACTGTTCATTGAATAATATAAATCAAAAATATTATCAATAATTAAAACATACTGGCCCGCCGGTAACTTTACCACTCGCACAATTAGGTTGGAATAAATTATACACCTTCCGCAGTGTGCTAGTGAAATCCGTATGATCTGTTTACGAGCTTATTGTTAACTGACAGACAGACGCGGCGGAGACTTTGTGCGATAAGTTAGTATTTATGCTACAAACTTAAGGTGTACTCTGAGAAATTTCCCAAAATATCACAATGAATGCCTATGTATTTAATGCGGGTGGAAAAATAGAGCAGATATATTACGGGAATACTGGCTAAATTCACAAACCTTTGATAAATATTACCTTAGATATACATAGACAATACAGCAGAGCTTTTAATTTATTCACACGTATAATACGCAAACGATATAAAAAAGGGAACAAAGCAATATTCTTCTTTTGTTACCATTTACAACCTAACAAAGGGGTCTTAACTAATAGACAAACAAGAATGGAAGTAATATTTCTTGGGTCCAAAAAACAAAACTATTGAGTTGTGAAGGACAGTCCTTGTAAATCGAGATTTATTTACGCTCCATTTTTTTGTTCACAGATTTGTGAATATCCGACAGTTGTTAGGCACGATGTGGATTTGTTTTTTATATGGAGCTTAAATTTATTTTAACGAAACGCTGATTTCAACGTTATTCTGCGAAACGAAACAACGCAGAATTTGGAATGCTATGCTATAATATAAGTTTTGAGCTGTTATGTCGAATATATGGTGTTAGATTTTAATTCTGTTTACGTGGTGATATGTAATGATTGCTCGTTTTCCTAGGGTAACGTCATCATATAGTTTTTTGTAGTCCGCTGCAGTCAATCCCATTGACTCACAATACTGGTTATTGTGTCTCTTGTTTGGCCCTAATATATATAGTCACGCTGGGCAATATTCTTTCCATAAAGTAATCAAGTTTTATAAAAATATGTATTTTAGTTTCTTGAGAAGGCGGCGATAGCCGAGTGGATATACCAACAGACTGCCATGCAGAGGGTATCGGGTTCGAATCCACGGCGCGCACCAATGACTTTTCGGAGTTATGTGCGTATTGAATGGTCAATTATCGCTTGTCCCGTGCCTCGGAGAGCACGTTAAGCCGTCGGTCCCGGTTGTCATGAAGATCTTTGACAGTCGTTACAGGGCGTCAGTACCTTCTTAATAAACTGACACTAGTCTAAATCACAAAATATCGCCATCCCTTCGGGTTGCGGAGGTCAGACAGGCAGTCGCTCTGCGGAAAAGCTAATATTCAGCCAAATCCGGTTAGACTAGAAAGCGGACCCCAGATTGAAACTGGGATAACGTTAAGAGAATGATGATGTATTTTAGTTTCTTCTCTATAAAATTTTATGTAGTTCTAGTCAGATAAATGACTTATATTTACAAACGTAAACCTACCCGATAAACGTACAAATTTTTTAAATATTCCATACATACATCACAAGATTTATTGTTTACACTATCGAATGTTTCTTTTAGTATTCGCAGTTTACGTTACAGTTGTATAGCATGGTTTTTAGTTTCGCGGCTTTTATGTAAATTGAATTACTTTTCCTTTATTTCTCTCGCGTCATAGCGTGGCGTCTACGTCGTAAACCTCTACGGTGCTACGACGTCTACGTGTTTCTATTTTAATCTTTAAAGTTTTTTGTTTAATTTATGTATTTATGTATGTATTTTTTCATTTATAATGATTTTATTTCTTAGATGTGTACTGCAGTTACTATTTAGTGCGTTCTTGCGGTGATTTTTAGTGAGCATCTCTTAAAGAAATGAAGAGAAAGTAGGGGGCTCTATAGAACATACAACAACATACTGTACGTGACTATGTTATTCATATTTCTGTATACTTAGAAATAGTGGTTATACAACAGTGGCAGTGAAATATTCTATTTCAAGACTAAAAGTGGTTACACTCCCGGTGCTTCCAAAGTTTGAAATATTAATTCAACGAAATGTGTTACCTGCGCCATCCTTCAGCTTAGTGCACGTTGGCTTTAGTGCAAGAAAGTGTAACGAAAACTTTACCTATTACATGTACTCGTAGTTGAAACGTGCTTACTGTAAAATCTTGCTCTACTTTCTACTTAATGGATGGTGATCAAGCGCGATAGGAGTTTCCAATATCGTTAGGATTAACTGGATATAAGACATATTAAGGTTTATTATTTTAGTGTCTTGTTTAGTTGCGTAGTAAGAATGGCATATCATTATTATAATTTAGGCTACCATCAATTAAACTTTCTGGCAGCACGTGGCAATTATGATATTTTAATTTCGCATCGCACTACCGTCGTATCTATGACAGTCGGTGACTTGCCGATGCACTTTTGATTCGTTTCGCGTTCTCACTAATTATTAGATAATGACACAAATATCTTTTTAGTTTACAAAGGAAAGGATAAGTTATTAATGGTAACTTATAAATATACTTCTTTACTTTTAAAATATTAATAGTAGTGTACATTTGGGATTCAAGCATACTATACAAGCATACAATAATATGAGATGACCAGCAGACAGAAAAGGTTATTTCAATGCTTGTATTTTTAGAATGAAGTTATAAAAACGAGCATCTTTGCCAAATCGTGACCAATACACAAAATATACAATACCAAACACACTTACCACCCAAAATTGTAATACAAAAGTCCCAAGAACAAAAATAAAACAAATAAGGAAAACCGAAATTAATTTGTTATGAGCGGTAAGTCTGGTATTTTACGTAACCTGCGCATCGGTCACCGCGTGACACGATTCGTCTTCGTTAACGTACCCGAGTCGCTGTGCTGCCGGCATTCATCAAACGTAAACTGTTATTCTATAGCCTTACCTGCACGGACACTATGAAAAATGTCAAAAATGTTATTTAGTAAAGCAACGTTGAGAAATGAGGTGGGAATCTGATGAAATATTGCACGCTTCAACTAGCTACCGCACTGTGCAAAGAATAAAGACTGAAAGATTTTTTAAGTATTTTTTTTTATAGCTCGGTTTCTGTGTGAAAACTTCTTTTTTTTTACTCAGAACCGTTTATCTAGCTCCGTCTATCTTAGCTCTACTATATATCTGACAGTGACATATCATTATGTGACGGCGGTGGCTCACTAGCGCAAATTAAATCAAATATTACTACAAGTTTTTAATGAAAGAACTAAGTTTGTCGTTTAATTTGAGTCAGTGGTTTTTTGTGATCGCAGATATCGCAGTAAATCTAAATAAATTTTGCGCTCGATAGAAGTTACCACGATACACAAAGAAATTTGGCACTTAAATGCTGTGAAGTTTTCGAGTCATAAACAGCAATGATAAGCCTTTTGCAGTTTGTGAACTTTTAGATCGCGCACAGTAGATATTACAATTTAAAATATTGATATTTTTTATGTTTTATATATTGCTTTCTTCAGCACGATGGAAACGGGGTCTATTTTTAATGAAGTACCTATCGGATTTGCTCACACTCATTTAACAAATTAAAACACTAGCAATACTCATATTTTGAGTGGAACTACTGTTTCTGTAGAGCTGAATATAAAAAGTTTTCACAAATAAAACAAGAGAGGTAATAATTATAATGACCACATACAATTTTGTCATATTTGTATCTTTATTTAGAAATAAGCAGTAGTAAAGACAACGACAGTCTAGTGGAGATACCAACAGACTGCCATGCAGAGGGTATCGGGTTCGAATCCACGGCGCGCAATACTGACTTTTCAGAAATATGTGCGTATTGAACTATTAGTTGTCGCTTGCCCAGTGCCTCGGAGAGCACGTTAAGCCGTCGGTCACGGCTGTCATGAAGATCTTTGACAATCGTTATAGGGCGTCAGTGCCTGCCAAATAAACTGACACTAGACTAAACCGTAGAATATCGCTATCCTTTTGGGTTGCGGAGGTCAGACAGGCAGTCGCTCCGTGGAAAAGCTAATATTCAGCCGAATCCGGTTAGACGGTTAGTAAGTGGACCCTTGGTTGAAACTGGGATAACGCTAAAGGGATGAGATGATTTAGAAATAAACAGTTAGAAAGATACAACCCCTTCAAACTGAGCAATAGATTCCGGTTGACACCACTAGAATACGTAAACAGTACCACATTCAAGAAGCAATATTCATACAGATACAAAGTCAAATTCAAAATAATTTATTCACTAAGGGCACGATTTGACCCTTATGAACGCCAAAATTTAAGTTAATAACAATTATAATAAACCTCTCTGGGGCAATCGTTATCTCATCATGAGACTAACGCAAACTCGAAGGGCAGAGTAACGGCATTCAAACATCACCTTCATCTTGTGATATAAACAAAAAAATTATTACAAGATGAAATGATAGCTTACAAACCGCAGGGCAGCTTTTTGGCGAGCTGAATGTGTGTGGCGACACTACGGTCCCGAAACATTCAGAGAGTCGGTCAGGGCCTCGTCTCTGGCTTGCCTTTACTGGCTGGTCGGTTTGGATGAGTGGATTTCCAAGAGCGCCCGCAAGACTCTCAACTCTGGCTTGCCTTAGTCGGTTAGAGTAAAGTCACAAGAACTATTCGCTCGGGGGTGGAAGTGTCATTTTCAAGGGTGTAATTACAGTGAAACCCGCTTCGGGTCACGAAACCTGCGATTGCGAAACCGGTGCCACACCGCTCTACACCCCTAGCCACTCGCACCCTTTGCAGACTTTGTTTACTTTGGTGGCTATTTAGAGAGGGCCCATCTAGTGAGTTGACGAGTCATCGGCAGCCCCTTTTCGACGTACTATAAGAGTACTTTGGGCAGACGCCAGTTTTCATCCATAGTTTCCATATTAACTAATCCATTGAACACACATCACAATAGCCCAGTGTAGGTGTATCTACAGCGGCTAATCCGTGGCTCTACTTCATAATGCTGTTATAGAGGCTCCTCAGTAGGTGTCTCATCACATCCTAGATTAAAACTCTCAAAGGGCCTCTGCTAAAGGGCCGGGTATTCTTCTAACAAATTAAAATTATACTCGTGAAAGAGAAACAAATAATAATAACTTTTTGTATTTCAGGTAAACACCCATATTAAAATATTGCATTCATAACATTTTCATACATACATGTTTCCATTATTACTAGCATTAATTAAACAATCATTCCATAATAATATAATTACACTATATTAAATATTATTTTAGATATTTATAGCAGACCTTAGGTATCGACATAATCAGTATTGATTTTTATGGAAGCATGACAGTATATATAATTTGGTACCGTTTTAATTAATTAATGTAGCTGGAGTATTGAAAGCCATACACGAAGAATAGGTTTGCTTGGTGAATAGCTCTCAACACACCATTGTCAAAATGATGTACACGGTTCATAACAATTCGTGTCGTTCAATTTATCCCTAGACGATATTCGGTCACAGTTGTTCTGCCATAAAGTAGGACAACACAGTAAAATTACTTGAAACCAAATGTATTAATCAGTAGATTAACTTTTTAAAGATAATATTTGGATACTAAAACAATTGCAAGATAATATTTATTTTTATTATACCAAGTCCTAAGTCTTCTTTGGTCTCGACTTAAAACTCAAAGCAATATACACACATAAGCCTCGCAAGTGGGACGTTGGGCGACCACATGACGTCACACGGAGCCGAGACATCTGAAGCGCTATTAAAGCCAACCAGCCAACCAAGTACCAAGTAAACAACATGAACATTATACTACACATTCTAAGGTGTAGTATATACTGCTCGGATATACTAATAAGTACTTATGTTATCAATACGAAGTATGTTTAGACTCCTCGTCAGAAAAGCGATACTAGGACTACTAAGAGTCTTACAAATCACATATGAGATGTCTCTAATTCTCTGTATTACAAAATGATAACCAGAACTAATTAATGTAATTGAGGCAATAAATAGAGTTAAAATATTTCCTACTTTTAAAATAAATCTATATTGGTTTTCAAAATTAAGACACCTATTTTTTACAAGGTGTCAGTTTATTTTGCATTCCAATAACATCTTTGACTGCCCGGTTGGCGTAGTGGTTTAAGCGGCCGCTTGACACTGAGCCGAGTGTTGTGGGTTCGATTCCCACACAAGACAACACTTTGTGTGGTTCATAAATAATTGTTGTTTCAAGTCTGGGTGTTCATTGTGTCCGTAAGTTGTATGTTTGTAAAGTCCCTCACGACATAAGATTTAGTCCTAATGCGGGAGTTGTCTTTTTAAATCAATCAATAAAATCTATAGGCTCTACATAATAACAAGTAAGAGGAACATGCTCAGTACACAGCATTTAATATCCTGGCTCTGTGCCATGCCAATAATCAACATATTGCTAAAACTACCAAACACGGACAGCATTTTCAAGAGTATTAATATGATAAAGCATAAAATTGTAAACACATATGAAGACTCTTTTCCACAGCCCGTTTTCACCACGGTTTTATCTCGGCACGGGCGGCGAGCTCACCCAGCTGTAGACATAGCAAACTACCGACAAATTTGTCATAATACAGCTGGCTTGTAGTCTGTATTCTTTGGGCAATCATCGTTTATCTGGATAAAACTAAAACACTTTTATCTCCCTAATTTATTTTTATTTTCAACAAATCCAAATCAGTACTCAAAAGCCGTCAGGATAACATACCTCATATTAAAAACGTAAAAAAATATAATAACTATATTAATGGACTCAAAAACGCAGCGTAGTGTCGCCGCGTTTTGTCGCTTGTGACAGAGGCGGCGCTCGTAACAGCCGCAGGTAAACCGCGTCCGTGGATATTCTTGTGTTCCACACACCCTTTGGTCACATTTTCTCGGCGCGTGGACAACGGGCCTAATACTATGAAAAGTAAATGGCTTTCCAACGATATTCATCACCACCTAATAATTAAGGAGAGAGTTCATTTTGTAAAACACGCGTCTGTATGTGAGTTGAAGGCATTTATGCCTCATATATTATGTTGCTACACTCGTTACTTACTGACTGACGTGGTGAATTCTACATCGCATATCATGGCTAGTACAAAGCTAAAATGGGTGGGAAAATCCGCTCCATTGATAGTGAGCCGAAACACACGGACTAACGAAACCATAAAAGAGACAAACAACGACAATATTTTATAAACACTGTTGTAGCTCCTCTAAGCCTGAGCTTGGAATAAAAGAACATGAAGAAATACATGACGTACCAAACAATAGTCGTATACACTCCAAATTTGTGTAGCAATAAATTTCTTGCGGAATGCTCTCCGGCATTGTAAATAGCGTAGTTAAAATGAAAAAAAAAGAAAGAAATTGTTTAAATGTTTTCCATAAAATATAAAGGACTAAACCTTGGCGCTTCTTCGATAACAATAGATATCGCTCTTAGCTTCCCTGAAAATATTCTTTGTTGTTAAAACCTTAAGAAGGAATCACCCGTCGCTGTGTAGGACAGTTTTTAGTGAAAATATAATACATACTGTGCCAAGTTTAACTTCAATCTGTTTTTCAAATTTGTTTTGATGTTTCCAAGTAATTTTATAAATAAAACTTAATTTTCAAACTTTGTGATTTAAGTTTAACAATTTACGCTTCAGTTCTGTTTAAGTTTGTTTTGCTTTACTTAGCGGTTACGGTTTAATTACTGTTAAACAGGAAGTAACAGAAGTAAATATAAAGCTCTGAAGGGTCATAATTTTTAATGCCGTAATAAATATAAAGGTTCACAAAAGTATGTCCTCTAACAATATAGTCACACTTTTATTATCAGTCTGTTTTTTACGTGCATAAGATTTTTTGACTTGACTTCTTATCAAACAAGAGTTTATTTTAATGATATGTGTCGTAAAACCCTGAAAACAAATGAACTAGAGCGTATGAAGACGCTATGCGATAAAATGTAGTTAGATAAATCCAACAAAATATTTTATACAATTTAAGCACCTAGAACTAGTTTTATACGGACCGACATGTCCTTTGAAATTAATGCCGACTCTACAGATTCAGACTTCACGGCACCTATAAAGTTGGTGACATTTCAGTTACATATATCTTTTCGTTTACCAATTAGGCACATTCGCCTCTTGATATGTATCTCTGGAGGTGCATAAAATATAAATTAGACTCCATAACCTGTCTATTTTAGTAAGCGCTCATTAATGAGGTCACTCATTGAGTGTGTTTGCGTACCAACACTGTACAGTTTAAAACAAGACGTATCGAAATAAAATCGTAGATATTAAGTTATCTATTTAGGCCATACATATTAATCTAAACTAGAGGACGCCAGCAGCTACGCCCGCTCTTTTTTTTAAATTTATCTGTTTTTACCCGTTCCCGTGGGTATTTCGAGAAATCCCTTCTTAGTCCACCCCTACGGTCCCCAAGGAACATACATGCCAAATTTCAGCTTCCTGCGCCCAATAGTTTTGGCTGTAGCTTGTCTGTCAGTCAGTCAGTAACGCAAGGATTTTATATATTAAGATTACATTCACAAAACAATATTACTTGTGTACTTAATTATTTCGTCATACACGGATAATTTGATAATTACAAACACAGTTATTTCCAGTACAGGGATTAAGTACGTGTATTATTTCGACCAACTTTTAGGTCCCATGAGAGAATTAAATTATCTATACTGGCAACTGAATTAAATTTTATTTAACATGCCACATTTGGGTTATGAACTAGTAACAGTACCTACATATTTAAAGCAAATCCGGATGTCCGATAGAACCTACATACAAAACTGCACCATATCATACGACACAACATTCCATAGTGTTACATGTCGACGTTGCGTCGTGTCGTGGAAATCTACGACTTGAATACTAAACATAGTGTTGTGATTATTATGATGCGGTCTCTAGTTTTGCATGTCAAACAGGATAATCGAGCAGCACGTCGATTCTGTAAAATTCAAACAACAACTCGCATGTCACGGCGCTATTCGCTCTCACTTCGCATAAGGTTCAAAATAACCTTGATTTTTAGCGCGAAGTGAGCGTCGAAGTGACAGGGGAATTACCTTATAGAATGCCACTTTTTACGTCATCTCATACTTTATCTGTCAAAATCTCGAGGTCAATTTAGTTCAACTCACAAATACGCTCGCAAGAGTAGCGCTAGTGTAGATTCGAATTATCAACTGAGTTTTAGAATGCCAATCAAGAAACTTACAGCGGATTCAGATTTAAAAATGAAGTCTTACAGAATCACACTGCTGATACTGCTCTGGTCTTGCACCCTCATGTAACAAACTAAGTAGAATTAGTGTTTATGCCAATACCTAATTTACAATTTAGATCATTTTCCTGTACGTGAACTTCTCATCAAACAAAAAGTACTTTCAAGCTCTTTTCGTACAAATTATTAGTTATACAAGGGCGTTGCAAAAATAATCCGTCAGCGGCCTCGTGACGCTCTACCGCCTGGAATCTGAATCCACTATCGCCTCTGCTGATCAATATAATCTCAGTGTCTGCGCAACAATCAAATTAGCCAAAATATGTAATTAAATTTAATCTATTTATGGACAGAAAGCCATTTACTCAAACACACACAAAATAAAAACAAATATTATCACTCTAGCAACATTCACTCAACAATTCACTCAAATTCATTCTTTTAACACGCGATAACCAATCTTTTTCCGCCTTCTACCCTCCATACTTCAATTTAGTGTCCTTAAAAAATTGCTCCTCGCAACTCGTGCGTTCGCGCAACTCGCTCTGCTAAATTAATAAAGAATTTAAAAGTGCTGTGCATGTGAAACTGATTTTGTGGGTGGCTTACCAGCTTCTAAGACCTTGGAAGACAACACTGCTCCGCTTCAAGCTATCGAGGAAAACACCTTAATCAAGCTCCATTAATCAGCTCCAAATCGTAAGTTCTCCAAGCCTTATCCTATCATATTTGTGCCCACACTCAGGAAGAAATGATGAGAGCCTCAAAAAAAAATTAACATCATACGTCTTGTAAAGACATGCCACAAGTATCCTCGCAGTAGCTCAGGCCGCCCCTGGCCGTCTCAAATGTGCGCAGTCTCAGAATCTCTTACTACAGCGAGTTTGCACCAACAAATCCCATTGTATCATCAGCATTAGGAGCTGTTGCGAATTACCTACTGTGCCTTTAAAATGTAAAAGAACGTGTCATTCTTTAGAATATGAAACAAAGGTTTTAGTAGAACGCTGAACGCAAACGATTTCAGTATCATACTTAATCTTTATGGGTGCATTGATAGTTGCTAGAATTTCTACTACGAATAGAATATTCCTGGAATCTATTGATAAGCTTCTATAGATCATCTATCTGTCGACCCAAAGCTATCATGGAATACAGCTGTATATGGACTAAACCGTTATTTATTCATCGACTACATGTTTACCAGTGATTATACAGACTATTTTGGTTGCGCGTCAGGGCTATGTTAAGTGATGGAGAGTCGGTTTTTATGCTCATTAAATATACATATCTACAGTCCAACTTGTCAGTCCTACAATACCAACTGTGTAAAAGGAGAAGTCAGACGTCCCATATCAACAATAATTTGTGCCACTTTGCTTCGAAACTATACTTACCAAGATAAATCTATACATATAAGTAAAATTGGAATGTCTGTTTGTAATATTAAAACAATTGCTTTTTACTAAATGCATGTGGATGTTTACACGGTACATATATACCGAAATTACATTTTTTACAATTTTTGTCTGTCTGTCTGATTGTTTTCGCTAATCTCTGGAACGGCTGAACCGAGTTTCACGGGACTTTGCTGGCGGATAGCTGATGTAGCAAGGAGTAACTTAGGCTATAAATTAATCGGGTGCGCGAAGTAGTTCCCTCGGGACGCGAGTGAAACCGCGGGAAACATTTAGTATAAAATAGAAGTATATCCTAAATGTAGCCTAGTCTTGATCTAAGATCCAGCTAACGTAAAGCCGACATCATACAATAACTCGTGACTTTATCAATATAAGACCCAGTAGTCTTAGAGCACCTAAAATTACGTTACATAAATACTAGGACCTACGCATATAAATCACTGAAATGGTATGCATGTGATGTATTACAATTACATTTCAAACGTTGTACAGTTACGACCATTTAGTTAAATCAATTTGAGAGTGTAAGGGCGGGTAGAAGTAAAACGCCAATCTATGACCAACTTACGTGTATTGAACAACTTAATCAAGTGTTGACATACAGATTATTATACATATAGGCATATACATAGGTGACCTAGGCTAGAGGTGGAAGAGTGGACTGCAGGCGGCTATCGCACTCGTAACCTCAACTGGGATTAGAACTGGCTGCAAGTGGCTGCCGCGCTCTAATGACCCCGACCAAGCTAGAGGACTGCAGGTGGCTATCGCTCTAGTCGGTCGCTAGCTAAGTGACGGCAATGTTCGGCCGCGCTTGGGCTTATATAGACGGTTCTCCCACTACCGGACGCCCCGCCGCCGGTGTCTCGCTTGACTCAATGACGCGTCCGTGCGTAGACGACGTATATGTGTGTGCGAGCGTCTTGTCGTTAGTATATAGACGTAGTGTAGTATATCTTCGTGTTACAAGAGTAATTATGGACACACCCTCTTTACTAACGTCGTAAATATTATTATTATTTATCTGTCAATCCTATTTGGTTTCGTGTCAATATAATTGCGTATAATATTTGTTGTGCAAGCTGCCTAGTCGGGACAAAGTATAATTTGGCTCAATTTTTGTGTTGTTATATTATAGAGCTGCAGCAGGACTCACACTGATCATTAAACTGGGCTTTCGAAATATCAGTATATTTCACACCGTACGTAGGTACTGGTTAAAATAAAAAACAACGATGTCACACTTCCTACTTTAATACATATATATCTCAGCTGTAGAGGTGAAATACTGACAAGTTAATATATGATGTGTGCCATCGATTCAACTTTAAGAACCTTTGCGTAAATCTGTTGATCGCCTAAGCTGACTATTATTTCAATTTAGTAGTAAATAATATTTAAATAGACGTAAAACTAAAACAGTATCACATAATTCCAGGAATTCCAGCAGATGCTTCAACGTTTTGCCTAATAAGCTTGGAAATACGTAGGTAGTAGCGAGTTGAATATAACGCGTCTTTGTTCTACGTCGGGATGTTAATTAAGTTCTGCTATCACATAATCCCTGGAGTATAGAGCTTCTACTAGGAAACGTTCGGCGTCTGCTTCACAGCGGCATTTCTGTGTTTATATTTTCTACTAGCTGAGCACACGGCTTCACCTGCGTAATCAGTAAGATTTCAAAATATAATACAGCGCGTTTCTTGAATTAGTTGTGTTGTTCTGTAAGAGTCAGATGCAGGCAAAATGAGAGACAGTCATAGTTATTTTCGCATTTTTGTTGGAACAGTAGATTATACTTTGTAAATTTCAATATAAATGCATATGCCATTTAAATCTCATACACCAACACAGTATTCATAGTTGTACAAACCTTTTGTTTCAGTTTAATCACTTTGTTAAAGCATTACGAGACTTCGAAATCTTTTGCTTAGCGATATGTATGTGACTGTCCCTATCTTACCTCTACTTATAAATTATCCTATACTCTTGTCATTTTTATTATCCTTGACACAGCTTATATTTCTAAAATCATAAGAAACTATATTACAGTCATTTATATGTAAATATCGCTTCATGATTATCCAAGAGCCCTGCAGTATAATAGAGGGTTTAACTGAACAAGCAACATTCCACAAATTGTGCTATTGCTATTTTGATTGTTCACCTAGATTGTAATTTTAAGGTTATACAATAATTGTTTATGTGCCCGTGAGGCTTAAAATGGCATCGCTTTTAATCTTACTGGGATAACATGGTAAATGATATAAATAGATGAATAGTCGTTTTTAAGCGCTATTATGCAAATAGCTTCCTTGGCCTACCGTTTAAATCCGCTGAAACACTAACATATTGGTTTATTTTACGGTACCCGATGACATCCGTTTTAAATATTTAAAACATTGGGAAATGTGTGGATGCAATCTCTGAAGATATTATGCTGTCAATTCGTCTATCAGTGAATTGTAATTTAACGATTGAGTGATTATACAATATACAAACATAATAAACTCTTGATCGAATATTTGAACTGAAATAAGGCGTCCTAAAATAACCTTAGGTCAATCTAATCATAGTAAAAAACTCTGATTACTTAGAATTTCAATTTCAAATGGATATTGAAAACGTGTTACCTACACGTTTTCAAAAAAGAATTTATAAAACTACTAGCTTTTGCCCGCGGCTTCGCTCGCGTAAATTCAGGGTTCTCTAGTTATAGTATATCACCTATGTTCGGGGTAACACAAATCACATTTATTGGGCGGGTACTTCTATAATTGTCGTTTAAACTATTTATGAAATATAACTGCAAAAAGTATATGCACATACAAACTACTTAGTACTAAGACTTAGTAGTACTCAAAATGTTATCCGGTATCAGTCACGTTTCGCTAGAGTGGCCAATATGGCGACTGCGATTTGTCTGTCAGAACCATTAGTCAGGTAAGGTTTCAATCGAGTCTACCGTACCCCTTGACAAAATTATTAATATAGATTTGACACTGCAATGGTAGCGCTGTGAGTCGGTACCAATGTAAGACATTCCAAAATCAACAACTACTTATAAACTAAAAATTAACCTAAAAACATTATCCACATTCTCAAGTCCCCTTGAACACACACAAAAAATATAATTAGGTATCTAAAGATATGAGTTCAATAATAATTATATTTACACCATAGTACATGGACCGCGGCAATCAATTAGCCCAAGTCAATAGAATTCCCAACCTCTAGAACGACTTCAGGTTTAAGTTATTATTTCCCCAAATGTTATTTATTGGGGACATTTGAATCATTTCTAAATAAATTCAGCGCGGCGCCGGAATACCGCAATCCCGCAAATTTGTAACCGTCACCTCCATAGTTCTTGAAGCAATTAGTCAACTTATGTTTTGCACCGAAACCTCTCTAATGACACTTTCTTACATTTCTAACTACGTTTAAGACTGGTGGCTTAATGTGAAAGGATGAAAACAAGCGATGCTCCGACGAGTTTCTCAATTAATTTTACTCTATAGAATCTTGTGGTTTATGTATATTAATAAATTTGGTAAACTTCTGAACCGAATAGTAACTATTGAAGCAAAGTTTCATGCCAGAAAGAAAATGGGTCAGCTACTACAAAACGATCTTATCAATTGTATGGAATGTATTTTCGACCAAAAGTTGGCAATACAAAGGGTTGTTAAAATGCCTACGCTCCATCGAACCTTTCCTACCAAAATCAATTTCACATTGTGAGTTACAAATTCAGCTGACCAACTACAAATTCATATCCATGTTTCATAACATGAAAGAGAAGACATTATTAAATCCCATTACCCATTTCCGAGTGACACGTCGTAATGTGAGTTTTATATCAAATGGTATTATAGTACGGGGCTATAGAGTATGATTAATGAACTTTTTATAGGACCAAGTTAGGGCCCACCGCGCCAAATCTATACCGACATTAACGATTCAAAAGCCTATGTAAGGTTGTGTTTCCAGTAAATATATGCAAGGCGCTCAGTGCAAGGGATACTAAAGGTGCTTTTCCATTACTGATGTGTTTTGGAGCTATAGTTCGAGGATGTGAAAGTTAAGCTGCGAAACCTTCAGACTTTTTCCACTGATGCCTATCTATGTAGCGGGGACAGATAGCATTGCGCCAAAGCTGCAGCATGCATAGCTCAAGCTGTGCATGCTGCACAGTCGGTAAGGTAGCAAACGTGAATAGCACACATTCTTTACACACATCCCTAACATACATCCATCATCAGCTCTTTATACTGTCCCACTACTGGGCACGGGCCTCTTCTCACTATGAGAAGGGTAAGGCCATGGCCAAGTGCGGGTTGGCAGACTTCACATGTCTTTCGAGAACATTATGGAGAACTCTCAGACATGCAGGTTTCCTCACGATGTTTTCCTTCACCGATTAGCAAGCGATAATTAATAATTTAATACGCATTTAACACCGAAAAGTCATTGGTGCGTGCCGTGAATTCGAACCCGAGACCCTCTGCATAGCAGTCTGTCGGTCCCTCCACTCAGCTATCGCTGCTACACACACATCCATGCGTAGCAATAATTCGCAACAAGCGACCTTTGACCCTGTGTAATTTTTTTTCCATGGGTCTGATCGATGAAGACTTTTTACATTTTATGCATAATGGTGTTTTGAAAACTCCTACAAATAAATTTTTAGCTGTGTGCGAATTATTGTAACTGAGGTTACAATAATTCGCACACAGCTGAAAATGTATTCAAATTAGACCAAAAAACAAGGGTGAGGTGAGCCTCACCCTTGTTTTTTGGTCTAATTTGACCGGACTAATATGGTAGATTTTGTTTTCATAGTAGGTAGGTATATTGACATCTATCCTAAAATAACAGCATTTATGTACGCCTACATTTATTTTAAATATGATTGCTTGTTCATCTATTCTCCTTAAAATAGCATTTATACTTCTGCATATGACATCATTAAACTCCATCGATCAATCAAGTCAATATAAAATTATAAATTCCAAACACAAATATCGTCAGACCGTACTATCACTCAAACTTACCCGTAATCACGAACAGTAGGTAAACACGGACCTTCCTCAAACTGCGGTCAACAGAATCTATTAACATGCACAGGTTGTGTATGAGTATGTATGTATTGTATGAGTTCAATGTTGTTGATCTCATACATTGTGCAGTGCCCCGTTCCCATACAATACCACTTGACGGGCAACGTCTATAACATGTTATTGTTATCCAGATAACTAGTTTGTAACTGGTTTTTAGCCAAAATATACATATGCTAGGTTAGAATATGGTTGTGCAAAATAGCCCGTTTTCAGTAGGTAACTCGTATATTCTTGGATTAGTAGCATCAACCATGATCATTATTAAAATATATGCTGCGTTTAAGGCGGTTGTCAAATTTTTAATAAGTAATAAGCAGATTCAAAATCATTCTTCTGTCCAATTAAACAAAACTAAGATCCCACTAATTAAATTATCACCTTCACAGTGTTATAAAGATCAATAAAAAAATGTAGCTACTATTATTAAATGAACAAATACCTACCTACAGCAACAGTTCAAAAATAAACGATTCATAAATAAATTTCTGTCAAATTGCTCCGGCTCACTACAGCATAATACTTACAATCAAATATAGCCAATATTACTGGCGCGTTTTGCTAAATTAAATCACTACCGATCACGCTTGTGTAAACAAAACCATATATTCCAAGCACCGTAGATACGTTAACGTTAATGAAAACTAAACGTAAGCTGTTGCCAATTTGTACGAAATCTTTGGCCAACAAAAAGAAACGATTCCACCGCCCAGATTCCGACAGTTTTAATTAGCAATGGAAAATCTTTGGTAGGCGGTACGAAACAAAAGTAAACTTTAATTTTCTTTCACTTTCCATCTGGTACAAAATAATGCAATAAATTAGTATTCCGGTTACATCCGACAAAGTAAAGGGAAATTATAGATACCCTTCTGTACATTGTTGGTTTACACGCGATCGACGATGCGGCGTTTCTCCCAAGGGATATGTCACATCGATAGTGACAACACCTTCTAGCATAATATGTACAATTTAAAGCACTTAATTTAAAGCCTTAAGTTAATACGCAAAGGAAATATTTAGGTGTATGCTATACATGTGGGTTTGTCCTTCCAGCTCCCTATTTCAACCGCATGACAAACAGAAAGCAGAAATTGTGTAATACGCCACAAGCTTATCAATAAAGACTTACTCAAAGCCAATCCAAATTAAACCGATTACTCCCCCGAGGTTGGCCGCATCGCGTTTCTTAAATACCGTGTTACTCAAATTAAAAAAGGTGTTAATTTTACCCGAATTCTAAAAAGCTTTCGTTGTAATACCGTGATTCTTCGAGGCTCCTCATTTAAATTTATGCGTAGCCATAATAATGTATGTAATAATCATAAGTATACAGTTAATGTTTAATTGTAGAAATAGGTGATACTCTGATATTGTTATTGCAGTGTTATGTTATGAGTTTGTTCACTTTTTATATTTAAGAAATCTTTTATACGTGAGGACTTGTAATTGGCTTACTGATTTCCTTACTACTCTTTTTGTTTTGATTGTTTAGCTGTAAGTCTTCCATGCAATATAAATAAATAAATAAATAAAACATCAACCGCAAAGTGATTAGGTGTAAAATATTTACATGCTGCTGTGCTCGCAAATATTTGTCGAACATTAAACGTAAATAAAGATTTTTGACAAAATTGATTTTCTTGTCATTACCCGGCAGATGAGGGTTATGATATCAGCCGGCTTACAGATGTATATTAATCTGTTCTCACAAATTATATTTTAAGGTATAAATAATAATTCAACAAATAAGAATAGGTTTGCAGTGTCTTGATCACCAAGTTTGAGACTATATGATTTAATACTACAAGAGTTATGGCGTTCTGAAAAAGATATCTAGTATTCCGGTTTCTTATCAACATTCTAATGTACATAATTATGTATGTGGTATGTTTCGTTAATGCTAAACATATTATATCGATAGCTTTAGCTTTGAGCCGTCTTCCCATATAATGTTTGATCTTCAATCTTTGATATCCGGAGTAAATTACATTCCACTTGCGAATGAGAAAAATGTTTTCAGCTACTTTAGGCAGAGATAGCGCAAATATTTACTGGTAAAATTCTGTTAAACGTTTTACCGAGCTAACTAATTTTCTTCAGTCAATCTTTACCTTTGTGAACGAGCTTTTATCCCGGGTGGCGCTCTTTTACTCCGTCACAAATTAGCATAAATTCGTAATTAAAATTTTCATAATTATCAACTTATCCAACTTTGCTCTCCGAGTTCTCAGTGACGATCATTATTCAACTATTATGACTAACATCTCAAAATAATTAACGCTTCAGTATCATCTTGATACTTGATCACGCTATATACTTAATGATGTCACAATTTACTAACATTTTGCACTTAATTTTAATTTACTGCGAACTTGATCGTCGGAGTTCATGTTCCGTTTAGAGGAAAATTTGATCACTGTGTAAAATAGCTAAACGTCTGACAAGCTCAGACTTTTGTAAATTATTTTAGAAAATACAGTACATATTCTTAATAAAGGCAGCGATAGCCTAGTGGAGATACCAAACACACTGCCATGCAGAGGGTATCGGGTTCGAATCCACGGCGCGCACCACTGACTTTTCGTAATTGTTATTTATCGCTTGACCCGTGCCTCGGCGAACACGTGAATATCTTTGACAGTCATTATAGGGCGTCGGTACCTTCTAAATAAACTGATACCAGTCTAAACCATGGAATATCGCTATCCCTTCGGGTTGCGTAGTGAGACAGGCAGTCGCTCTGTGGAAAAAGCTAATATTCAGCCTAATCCGCTAAGACTTGTAAACGGACCTTAGATTATTATATCTGGGATAACGCTAGGAGGATGACAGTACATTTTTTAATAATTTGCTCGTATTAGAAGCTAGATATTTCAGAGTCAACAAAGGGGACTGGGCATAAATGTATGGAACGTGGTACTCGCTCCAATAGTCGTCATTAATATATCATTGAAAAGACATTTTGATGCAGAAAAACGTCTACCATGGCGCCTGTCTCTATTCACGCTTGGGAAGCAATAATCTCACTAAGTTTAATAAATGAGGATTTACTACAAACTACTTATATAAGTTAAATAAACCTGGAATAAGATAGAATTAGACGATGATATAACACACTTCGGATTCGATTAATAAAAGAAGTCAGAAAACAAGCGTTCTTCAAATAAAAGTCATATATTTTAGCAATAAGTGAGTAGATTTAAAAGATTACATATCGGTATAAACTATAACAGCATTGAGGAAAGATGCCGGAGCAGTAAATCCCGTATGCCTCGCATAGCCTAGGTACCATACGATGGGCAATATTTGTGTACAAAGTGCCCATCGTACGTCGCCCGGTTATACATGTGCAATACTGTTGGACAATATTATTTGCACTGTTGATCAATATATAACAAAAATATGTTTTTATACGGACATGTCGCGACTGGATTCATCCACGCAAAAGCCAGCCATCTTCATGTATGCCATAGTCTGGCAGATCTTCAAGTGCTCCCTCTCTGTACGTTTCAATTATCATTTGATAAATGCTCGGCACAGATCTTGCCAGCTTGAGTTGGTATGTACCTAGCGCTAGTAGAATTATATCGTCCTCCGTCATTAGTGGTAAGTTTTTCTACGGGAAGGGAAGTTTGTCTACGCGTGTGGGGCTTCCGCCCCATACGCGTAGATAAACTTTGGCTTCATATTCTCAAAGGAATAGCGGTATGTTGAACGAATATTCCGCCGGCTAGGTTTTCAGTTGTAACGTAGTATTGGCAATGGGGACTGAACGTATTGCTGTCTTTGGGTATATTTTAAAACTGGCCGCTGCTATTGAATATTTCAGGAAGCGAGGAAGGCACGTCCTGACATAAGTTGTCCTCGCTCCTGGCAGACTAATAATGCGGTGAAAAGGTTATATTTTTGTTCAGATAATTGAAGCTTAAGCAAAATCTATTAACAGGAATGGTAAAATTTGAACCATTTAAGAGATTCAATTCTTTTTATTTAGATTCTGTACTAGGAAAACTCTGTCTAACGAATAATTTGACTAAACTCTTTTTCCGGGAAAGCTTCTTATACATGAAGTCATAAAAAAAGGAATAATAAAAAAAACTACAAACTACATCGGGCATCTTCGTGTATGCCATAGTCTAAGATCAGCAAGCAGATCTTCAAGTGCTCCCTCTCTGTACGTTTCAATTATCATTTGATAAGTGCTTGGCACAGTAAGATCTTGCCAGCTTGAGTTGGTATGTACCTAACGCTAGTAGAATTATATCATCCTCCATCATTGAAGGGAAGTTTTCTATCTGGCTCGCTTCCATCCTCTGAAAATCTACTCTTCTGTGACTAAGCAGTTTTTGTTTCTACATACATATGCAGAAGATTCAGGGTATCTATTTTCTGCCTTATGATATTAACGAATTTGTCTGCGAAGGAGGGGTGCATGGCAAAGTCTAACGTGAACGCCTTATTAACAGAAAAGATGAACGGAAATGCAGAAAATATTACCTTTGTACTCATTTTCTTACAAAGATAAGTGGTACCTTATATACTCGTATATGTATGTTTATGGAATGCAAAGGGAAACCGAAGGAACAGGGTTGTTATTAGTTAGTAAGACTGTCATTTATCTCCAAACGCAATCTGATTTGCAACTGGCGGTTATAGTAAATATTGTTCCTCTTGGTAGACCTTTTAAACAACACTACAATCATATCTATTGGAGCCGGGTACCATTTTGCCTATTCTCCTTTTGTAAATTATCTCAATAAGTCTTTAAGATCTTAATCTCAGGGAACTTCAGCATCCAGCACAGCACTTGCCAAATTAGATCCTGTTTTGAATAGACATTGACAATATCAAGCGCTTCTTTTAAATTAATTTGTTTTAACATATTACATAAATTAACTTTTATCATGTCTTAAAATTAAAATAAGCCTATTTAATATATACAAAACGAAAAATAAATTAAAATTAAATTTAGAAGGCGTCATGAAAGTCATCCGCATCGCAGTCAATCGGAAGCGTGCCCAAAAGAATAGCGGCATTGCCTCGTTGTATAGCAATGCTTATCTTTTGTGCTAAATACGTGCCAGCCCTCTGGTTACCCGAGGCGTCGATCATTCTCTTTGCGAGATCCCTAATGGCCCAAGGTTTCGACCCCAAACGGCTCAAATACATAATCTCCTACAAGATTTACGTATTTGCGCCGTTTGAGGGTCTCTGCTGAAGCAGCAGCAGCGCCCGCACAACCTGCTGTGCTGGAAAGATGGGATTTGCGCCATCCCATCTTTCCACACATGTCGCGTCCCATACCAAAGGCCTACCCAGCTTCCACGGCAGTAAAGACATCCCGTCCGGTCTCTTGCCATCGTCGCATGAATAAAGTTAATTTATGTAATATGTAGCAATTAATAAATAGGTTAAACAAAGGACATATTTAAAAGTTAAAAAAAAAACTTTTTGTTCTTATAACGTCGATGTATTGTATTCATAAAAATATTTTATTTTTCTTTATTTCCATCCAATTCAAAGAAAAATATAAAGTCGTAAGCTCTGTTAAATGTGTGTCAAAGTAGAGCGTGTAGACTGTAGGATAATGAAGTTGTTGTCCGACGCGCAATCAACCCGCGTTGCGGATTAACCGCAAACTTTAACCCGCCCTCAAAGTCCCCTAAACAATTACACGGTAAAATATCGCTTTGATCTCATCAACTTAATTATTTACTTTTTGATTGATGACCTTTAGTACGAATTTTAAGGCCTCAAAAGAGGTCAAACCAGAACTGGATTTAACCGAGTTTCGTTGCATTAACTCCCAAATGAAACTGGTTTATTAGTTTTGTTCGCTTCTGTTGTTTCTGAACTATCTCGAGCTAAATGTATCAACTTTGCTTAGTTTAAATGAAACTCGCTAATTTACAAATAAACATATTTTCTTTCTTTCTTTCTTTCTTTCTTTCTTTCTTTCTTTCTTTCTTTCTTTCTTTCTTTCTTTCTTTCTTTCTTTCTTTCTTTCTTTCTTTCTTTCTTTCTAATTTGTTGGAACGTTTTTGATTTAATATTTGTGCTATAAATGACACCATGCCGACAGTGTTCCTCGATATTGATATTGGCCAAACTGAATTTCTTTTGAAACGAACACCAGGTATGCGGGTGGATGTGGAAGCTCCTAATATGAATATTAGGTTGCATTTCTGTAGAGCGTCATCTATGCGGTAACTGCAATTCTTCGGGTATCCATTTGCAAGAGAAACAATTCTAATCTGCAGAGACGTCTTCTACAAATAGCTCAATTTGAATTCGACGTTTCATGTCGAATGTGTGATGAGTGCCGAATTTGAATGTTAACAAAATCCAACATTTTGACACATGACATTCATCGAAAATCAACATTTTGTCACTATTTACATTTTGTCGTATTTTCTATTACTTCACTTATTAATACGTAGTAGTAAGTATTACATACTGTACTTATTTTTAATTAGGCACGAAATCTTAATAACCTGGCATTCTAAGAGACATCTAAATTTCTACGAGTAAAATAAATGATATTCAGATACTTATTACTTATCCGCAATCGAAATTATTATCTGTTCAAATATAAAAAAGTTAAAGCTATTATTATATCAAATAATTCCTTACTTTTTAACATAATTACAGCGGGTAAACGTATAAAGCTCGAGTTATTGAGCCGATTTTCTCTTAAGATAGGTGGTAGCAAACGTACGCATAAACTATTTTCTCTGCCGACTAGAAAAAATAATGTGAGTCGCTACGATCCAGTTGCTAGAATGTGCAGAATGTATAATGACCATGCCAAAGAGCTTGACATTTTTTATGATAGTCACGGCGAATACCTGCGAAAATGCAAACAGATAGTCCAATCTGAATTTGTCAATCGTTCAAATATTTTATGATTTGTTTAATTTTATTGTATTTTAACTTTTTAATTATGTTTTGATTTGATTAATTTTAATTTCCTTATTTCTTTTAATTATGTTCTGATTTGATTTTTTTTCTATTATTATGTTTCGAATTGTTAAATTGTATTTAAAGTTTATTCCAATTTGTTTATTTAATTTAATTTGTATAATCTCATTAATTTTCACAATTAGTTCGACTATTATCTATTCTTACTTCCTAGTTAGCCCTTAATTACCTTCTATTTTGACTACAAATGCTGTGCTCAACCGTAATCGGACTTCAAAATCACATTTATACATACTTTCTAATTACTATCACAATTCAATATTGTAATTTGTTCTCTGTAGTTGTGCCTATTAATAAATAAATACAATAAATAAATAAACACCACCATAGACCAATATGCATGCGCAGGAGACATTTTTGTACCTAAAATTGCTACTGCTAATTGTAAAATTGCTAATTAATAGAACTACACCAACACTAAGAGTTTGAAACTGAAAACTTTCTTAGTAAAAGCTGTAGACCATCTTAAGACATTAACCCCTATCGTCTTTTCAAATAGGATTTAAGTTTCTAGAATTTAGTGGAAGATATATTTCCTCACAGAGAAGTAAAACTAAAAACCGATAGCCCAGTGTACGTAACAGACTGCCGAGACGATGTTCTCGGGTTCCTCACACAACTATCACTTTTCCAAGTGATGTGTGTATTAAAAATGTTACTTATCGCTTGCTTAACAATGTGCCCGGTGGCAATAGACTCGCCCCTCTGGTACATTGGGACCGACACATGACTGGCGAAGTGTGGGTGTATAATACACCTCTGCATACCCCTGCGGGGTTAAGGGCGTGAAGTTATGTTTTGTTATGTAGATGTAAAACTATGTTGAAATGTTTGACTTATTAAACGCCAGCAAATATTGCCAGTTCATTTCAATAACCAGCTCATAGTCGATACGACCGAGAACTTTAGGGTATTCATCTGATATTAATCATTGTTATTAAAATTATTTGAGCAAACGTTTTGTTCTGCGAATAAGTTGAACTAATAGCTTGCCTAAAATATATAATAAATGTTTGTTAGTTATGTTTGTAGTTTTATTTTATTACTTATTCCTTTTTAATGATTTCATGTAAAATAAGCTTTCCCGGGAAAAGAGTCTAGTCGAATTATTCGTTAGACAGTGGTAGCGCCATCTACTTTCCTATCTATAACTAATCGCATCAACGTCAATCGTTCCATGCTGTTTTAGTGCGAGCGATACCATATTTCCGTCCCTCGCTATCCCACTCCCTGGAAGAGGCACTGCCTTTCGCCTGATTGGTCGCCGCGAAACGTCGACGCGAGAGACAGTCCAGAACTTTCAAGAAAATTCGATTCGCGATACGCGTCCGCTATACCGTATCACCGCGCCGCGCCCGCTATAGTTATTACCGCTTCTATAAACCGCTCGCAAGTGGAAGTGACTGTGTAGTGAAGTGAAAACAAGCAGCTGCATCACGAAACCACCAGGAGACTGCCCTTCGGAAACGAAGAAGATTGCCGTATAAGGTAAGTGCCCTCCATCCTTGGAATATCCTATACCCACTCACAGTCACCTCTTCCCGTATCCAATCCTAGGCGGCTAAAAACCCGCTATCCTTTGAATACAATCCATTCCATTAATCCTTCCCAAGTCGCCTAGAACCTACGGTTTCGGTGTATCGCCGAACCAGACAGAGTTTTCCTAGTACAGAATCTAAATTAAAAAAAAAATTGAATCTCTTAAATGTTTCCAATTTTACTATTCCTGTTAATAGATTTTGCTAAAGTTTCAATTGTTGTAATAAAATTGTTGCATTATAAGTCTGCCAGGAGCGAGAACGACTTATGACAGAACGTGCCTGCCTCGGTTCCTGAAATATTCAATAGCAGCAGGAAGTTTAAAAATATACCCAAAGACAGCAATACGTTCAGTCCCCGTTGCCCCTACTTCGTTACAACTGAAAACCTAGCTGGCGGAATATTCGTGCAACATAGCGCTATTCCTTTGAGAATATGAAGCCTTAGTTTATCTACGCGTGTATGTAGTAAGTATCGGGTCGTATTTCATAGCGCAGTGCACATAATTTGTTAGAACATACTATATACGCGCGTATCCATAACTTTCATGAAGGTACGAACAAATCTACCCTAATAAAAAATGGACGACTCGTATAAAGCTTTGGCGTAGCCCTTCCCATAGATTGTAACTTGTAACAGCTCAGCCCTCGAGCCTCTTATTATATTAACAATTCAAGTGGAGCCATACCTTTTATTTTTAAGAGAACTCGATCGTCTCCAAATTGTACCTATTACGTATAGTATTATCTGTGCTATTACTAAAATTAATTAACAATTTAGCTTCGAGAAAAGCTTTCTGTAATTGATTATAACTAGAAATATTTGTGAGTGTCTATCGGAAATCTCTTATTTAGTCCCCTCAGCGCTATCTCCTTCACTAGAAGATTTACGGGAGGCAGATGTTACATAGTGTATTGTTCTCAACCTATTAGGCTTTTACTATATAGGTACTACACGAAAACTGCTTTTAGGGTATATACGCTCTATTTTATTTTATATTGCTCTTAATAACATGCGATAAGGTCATTACGATACACTTGAAATCAAGCCTTCTTACGTTTATGAAAAGGTCAGGAACCCATTCGTGGCTAAATTGAAAATAAAATTAGATACTTAATCAAAATCGCTGTGATCGATCGTTGAAATCAGTGAGATTAAAATATAAATTAGGTAGGTAGGGACTAGTAGGCGATAAGGTTGAAAGTAAATGCGTTTCAAGATTAAGAGTCTGTTTGCAAAGATAATATAGGGAAACAAAGCTTGAAAATGGCATTACCTAGTTGAGCTCGTAAAATGTGACATATTTGGACGCGGCGGGTAATACGCGCTGATCGTAAAGCCACAAAGTAACGACTCACTTCTCTAGATCCCTTAAAAGTTCTCAAAGTAAAGATCATTAGGGACCTTTTTGATTTTACCGATGGCGTTTGAAATAGAATTAGTTTTTATTATAAGTCAAATCGATTATATCGACTAAGTAACATTTTGTTTGGTCTATTGAAAATTTCTGACAATGGTCACACTGAACTGTCAACTTCCCCTTCCGAAAAAGGACGCTTTGGGTTTTGGGCTAGCTCCGTTTGTAATATTGTAATAAATTAATCGCCTTTTGAATTAACGCGAATTGAATTAACTTGTAAATACTTATAATTGCCGCTTTTGACTTTCGGCAAAGTTTGTGATAAATTGGTGATATATTGAACATTGAACTTTGTAAAACACGTGTGTGAATTCCTGAATGGTGCCCGAGGAGAACGACTACGCTGAACTGGACACAGGTATCTATTCGATTCTCTTGTTATTTTGACCAAAATTATGAGTTAATCTTATAGGTCCACTCAAGAGCAACACCAGGAAATATGAGGTAAAATTTTCATGTACCTACTCAATACTTTACTCACTGTGCAACGCAGTGCATTGTGTCTGGATATATTGTCTATCATGGTCAGGTAGATGTATTACACCTTCCACTGCGCACTTACTGATACATTTTCCTGCCTGGCTACGGTAACTCTAGACATAACTTTTGGTAGCAGAGCGTGGTTGTATCTTAGCCGTTGATTGTATCTGAACTCAGATTGGTGTTGTATGAGCTATATATCTCATTTGTAATCAGTGTTATAGTGTTCTCAGGTCAGTATTGTCTAAAATACATAATATTTAATTGTATAAGTTGACCTAGATAATTTGAAACACATTGTCACACATAACCTCAATCAGTAATTGTTTGATTTAAATTGTTGAAATCTAGCATAGATTTGTTGCTGTTACTATTAATGAGTCACTTTGTTTGGATACATATCAGTTATATGTATCAATTGATTTAGTTTATTGCATATATTGATTTATTAAGTTTGAACCTTATATTGCTAAACCTTGTTATAATATGTAGATAATATTGCTAGGTAACACATATTCTGTGCTTACTTACTATTGTATATCTCAAATAACACAGCCAGTCTGTCTGTTGCAAGTAATTAGTTAACTTATTTGAATATTCAACTTTATTAAACTTATTTGAAGTTTAAACTTTGATAACTTTGACTTTGTTTTGTGTCAATATATATTGAAATTATTAATTTTGTTGGACAGTAGATACCTGTCACTTGCCTGCACCTGCAGTAAACAACTAATACTTTGTTGGTTTCAAAGAATTAAGAAAAAATAAGTTTTTATTGTTAATATTATTTAACGCTTGTCCGGGCTATTTTGAAATTTGTTTATGTCAGCTATCAAGGACTTGCTTGCGGCTGCTGGTGCTATTGCATCAGATTTGCGCTGGTTTGCCTCGGCTAGTGCCTTAGTGAACCGGCCTGATCGCCAGCAGGCCTTACTACAAAGGTACGAGCGGATCGATGATCGCCTGGCAAGTGTGGAACAGCAATTCCGCACTTTCAGCACTTGCTGTCTCGAAGTGTCAGTCATTGATTTCACCGCTGACCAGCGAAATAAGGTCAGCGAAGACTATGCCCAGGTCTTAGACCTGTATGATGCTGTCTCCAATAGTGCGAGACAACTAGTTGCCGATAGGGAAGGGCAACCCGGCCTGAAGCAGGAGCTTCCTAGGTCAGCACCGGGGCTGGTGAGTAGGCTCCCTACTTTGGACCTCCCCCATTTTGATGGCTGCCTAGGAAGCTACCTGGGCTTCGTTAATTTGTTTGACAGCCTGGTCACAGGGCACAGGGCTGACCTTCGGCCGGCACAAAAATTGGCCTATTTGATGTCGGTTCTGGATGGGGAGGCCAAGGGCCTCATCCAGCATCTGCCCGTGTCTGACGAGGCGTACCACACGGCTCGGGACCTAATCACCCGTAGGTACCATAATAAGCGTGGCCTCGCCGACACGCACATCGAGCAGATTTTGGGTTTGCCGACGCTCACCTGGGTCTCTGGGTTGCGCACCCAACTTTTGAACCCGCTTTTGGTGGCCATCAACGCACTTAAGTGCCTTGACCTGCCCGTGGACCAATGGGTTTATCTATTGGTGCACATTGTGCTGAAAAAGCTGCCTGCCGACCTGAGGTCGCGTTTTGAACAGCGCTTTGGTGGGGATAGCGCGACCCATCTGCCCCCCTTTGCTGACCTGGAGAGGTTCCTGGAGGATGAGTGCCCCGGCACTCATCCTCCAGGAACAAGTCCGGAGTTGTCCAAGACCCCTCTTGGACAACTCCGGTGGTGACACGCCGGCTAAGACGCAGCCGCCCAAGATCAAGGAGCAGGCTCGCGTTCACACCCGAGCCAATGTTGACCGGCGCTCTCCTCGCTTTGCGGTCACGCAGAGCCCAGCGGAGTGCTCCTACTGCAAGGTAACGGGGCACAGAACGGCCAGTTGTAGGGCATTCTTGGACCTACATGTCGCCTCTCGTAGGCGCATCGCGAATGCCCTTGCCGCCTTTGCTTCTCTTGTTTGGGGTCCCACTACCAGCGAGACTGCCCAAACTCTCGCCCCTGTCCTCACTGTGGAGGACAGCATTTGGACATTCTCTGTATGAATGCCAGAGAGGTTGGCCGCTTGTCCAACCAGCCGACGCCGCGGACGGGCGGGTGTTTTGAAGGTGGCAGACGAGGCTCACCGGCGCGTAGCCGAGAGTCGCCTCGCTCAATTGATCGCCACTCGCCCCATTTGGAGAACCGCAGCGTGAGCACGCCTCCTCTCTCTCGCGCACCTGAATGTGCTGTTCAGCGTCACCAGCACCATGACTGCTGCCCCAGGTATTCCCCTCCTTTGGCGGAGCGTCCCCGCCTTGACTCGCGCCCACCTCGTTTTGGGCGGGTGCGTCATTATGACCCCCCACAGATGGCGCGCGGATCAAGTCATCGCGCCTTTGAGGACTTCAAGCCGCACCCTCGTTTTGACTTGCCTGGTCCTGGCCAACGGTCGCCGCCCAGGCAACAATAGGTCATTGACCCCTGCTCTATAACGCCAACATGCCCCATTGAGACCGTTATCCTACCAACGGTTGCTGTTAGGGTCTGGGGACCCACGGGGACCTCTGTTGTTGTCCGTACTATATTGGACACAGGTTCACAAGGTTGCATTGTTTCCACTTATTTGGTAGGGCAGGTTAAATTAAATATGGGCTCTTTTCTAAATTGTATACGGGGCATAGGGGACGTAGCCTCTAATGTTGAAGGGCAAGTTAAGGTTTTGTTTGGCCCTGTTGAAGCTTCACACCCGAGGATTAAAACCTCGGCTATAGTGCTGAAGAATATTTTCGGCATGCATCCACAGAAACAGCTACCTGCTGCTGTGGTGAATTTGACATCGGGATTGGAACTGGCGGACCCCAAATTTGACACACCGGGACAAATCGACTTGTTGATTTGCTCTAGTGTCCTCGGTGGAATTTTGATTGGTGGGAAACGGGTCTTGGTGCCAAATGGTTTGACTGCCATCCCGACCATATTTGGATTTGCTTTTGTCAACGAAATCTCCTTGCCTCGTCCCATCCTTCCTCCCGGGAAGTACAAGGCCACCCTTCACGGGTTTTGTGACGCCTCGGAACGTGGTCACGCGGCCGTGGTGTACTTGCGCACAGTCAGTGCCTCAGGTCAGGTGAGAGTTTCCCTGATCATGGCGAAGAGCAAGGTAGCACCCCTTCGGACATCTTTGATCATTCCGAAATTGGAGCTGTCGGGAGCAGCCTTACTTGTACGCTTATTGAACCACGTGTCCAGTACTTTGGGCAAAAGCATTTGTATCAATGGGACCTACGCCTGGACAGACAGCCAAATTGTTCTTTGTTGGTTGAAGGCTTCTGTCCACACCTTGGAGGTATTTGTCGCTAATCGCGTTTCCCAAATCCAGAAATCCGAAGTCAAACTTGTTTGGAGACACGTGCCAGGTGAGCTCAACCCCGCTGATTGTGCCTCGCGCGGATACTTGACGCCTAGTTTGATAGTTCATTCGCTGTGGTGGGGTCCGGAATAGTTGAGTCGACCAGAAATTGATTGGCCTCGAACGCCAGTTTTGAATACTTCTAATTTGCCGGGTCTACGAACAATCGCTCTTGAGAAGGTAGAATGCGCCTTCGACCCCGATTTCTTGTTGAATCGCTACAGCTCCCTTGACAAGTTGTTAGGTGTTACTGCTTGGATAAAGCGTTTTGTTTTTAACTTAAGGCACCCACAACAGAAACGTCTGACACCCTTTCTCTCACCACAGGAACGGCAGGAGTCTCTCACCTTTTGGGTTCGTTCTGTGCAATTGGCGCATTTTGAGAAGAAGATTGCTTTCCTTAAGTCAGGGAGATCGAAATTATCGGGAGCTGTATCTAAATTGAACCCCTTTTTGGACGATACGGGTCTCTTGCGCGTTGGAGGGCGTCTCAAGAACGCCAACCTCCCTTACGGGGCACGTCACCCCCTTTTGTTACCTAAGGACGGCCATTTGGTACGCTTGTTGGTAACTGACCGTCACCTCAAAAATTCGCATGCTGGTTGTAATGCCCTGTTGGCTATTTTGCAACGCGAGTTTTGGATTTTGTCTGCACGAAGAATAATTCGGAGTGTAGTCTTTCGCTGCATCCCTTGCTATAAGCTCAAGGCTTCTACCATGCAGCCCTTGATGGGAGACCTACCAGCAGATCGCGTAACTGAGAGCAGGACGTTTGACGGTGTTGGCACGGACTTCGCTGGTCCCTTTTTGGTGAAAACGTCGACACTTCGAAACAGCAAGACTGTTAAGGCCTACTTGTGTGTTTTTGTTTGTCTTTCCACAAAGGCCGTACACTTGGAACTGGTCTCCACGCTTACGACCGAGGCGTTTGTAGCCACATTTGACAGATTTGTATCCCGCAGAGGGCTGCCTTCCTTGATCCGTTCTGATTGCGGCACTAACTTCAAGGGCACTTATAATTATTTGAATGACGTTGTTAATTTCCTTGAAACCAACAAGGCTGATATAGGTGATAGGCTTGCCCGACGTGGGATAAATTGGTTGTTTTCCCCACCAAATTGTCCACACTGGGGTGGTATATTTGATGCCGCTGTAAAATCGGCCAAAACACACTTGCGCAGGACAATCGGTGAATCTGTCCTTACATTTGAGGAACTCGCAACTGTGTTTTGTTAGATTGAGGCCATTTTGAACTCTCGGCCATTGTGCCCGATCTCCTCAGATCCGAATGATTTGGAGGCCCTTACGCCGGGCCATTTTTTGATTGGTCGCCCACTTGTCGCCTTGCCTGAGTACCCCTATATTGATACGAGACCTGGTCGTCTCTCGCGTTTTGAATTGGTACGCCAGATTACTCAGAGCTTTTGGAAACGCTGGAACTTGGAAAATTTGCAATTTCCTCGTTTTGATCAAGGATGCTAACCTTCCGCCACTCAGATGGCGCAGGGGGCGCATACTTCGTTTGGTAACTGGGGCTGATGGAGTTCCCCGATTTGCTGAGGTCTTGGTGGACGGTTCGATTCTGAGGACAGCGGTTGCAACATTGTCACGTCTACCAACTGATTAGCGGACCGGTAGGCCGGTCCGGGGCGGGTGGATGTTTGAAATAGAATTAGTTTTTATTATAAGTCAAATCGATTATATCGACTAAGTAACATTTTGTTTGGTCTATTGAAAATTTCTGACAATGGTCACACTGAACTGTCAACTTCCCTTTCCGAAAAAGGACGCTTTGGGTTTTGGGCTAGCTCCGTTTGTAATATTGTAATAAATTGATCGCCTTTTGAATTAACGCGAATTGAATTAACTTGTAAATACTTATAATTGCCGCTTTTGACTTCCGGCAAAGTTTGTGATAAATTGGTGATATATTGAACATTGAACTTTGTAAAACACGTGTGTGAATTCCTGATTGGTGCCCGAGAAGAAGGACTACGCTGAACTGGACACTGGTATCTATTCGATTCTCTTGTTATTTTGCCCAAAATTATGAGTTAATCTTATAGGTCCACTCAAGAGCAACACCAGGAAATATGAGGTAAAATTTTCATGTATCTACTCAATACTTTACTCACTGTGCAACGCAGTGCATTGTGTCTGGATATATTGTCTATCATGGTCAGGTAGATGTATTACACCTTCCACTGCGCACTTCTGATACATTTTCCTGCCTGGCTACGGTAACTCTAGACATCTGTCTAGAGTTACCGTAGCCAGGTTTAATC
The DNA here is from genome assembly GCA_944739405.2 of Euclidia mi. Taxonomy (NCBI): domain Eukaryota; kingdom Metazoa; phylum Arthropoda; class Insecta; order Lepidoptera; family Erebidae; genus Euclidia; species Euclidia mi. The sequence goes on from OX123202.2 coordinate 25,095,768, forward strand.
AAGGCCATCTGGCCTTGATTAAAAGACGCATAATGGAAGATACGTAGCACTTACTTGACAGCTGAAATTTGGTACTTAGTGAAGTACTTGAGACTGTAAATTGTTTAAATGGCTGACAAATTCGCGAGCACTTAAAATGACAATTTCACTATACATACACTATACATACCAGGGATAATCCATTTATTGCAAGTGATTTTATAATTCTTTCGGATATCGTATACACCGTGATTTTGTAAGCTATGCCAAAAATTTTTTTAGGCCTTAGGTATCACTTATAGATCACATTTCTGGAAAAAAAAATCAGTAGGTAAAATTTACATATCGAAATAATTTTTCTTAAGTAAATATCAATCCAGCGTGGTCACTAAGTGTTACGTAAACACATAGTAGTCGCGTAATTAACTTCAATGAGTAAGGGGAAGTGCGTGAGCCGCGGGGGTAGTGGGAAGGGGTGTGGGCAGGAAACGAAATTAAATTCACCAGTCGGCCGCGCTCGCGCATCGCGAAGTGTTAGTGCTTAACACTTCCGCATTGATCTGTGCAGTGTCGACGTGACGGCGCGGCTCCCGGCGCCCTAGCCTACAATGTATTCTAGCCGCGAGTACTATGAAATGGTGCGAAGCTACATTTTGAGTGGTGAGAGCCTTATCAGAGCGCAAAGGGTATACGAAGAAGAAAGTTTACCCCGTCTGCGGACTCAAGGGTACGTGAACGCTGTGATACCCAATCGTCGAACAATTTTAGCAGCTAACCAGAGGCTGTTAGATCATGGCCAATTCACGACCCCATTTCACACTCAAGCCCGTGGCAATCCGAGATTGGCGGTAGAAATTGAAAACGAGATCATGGATTTCTTTGAGAGAAATCTGCGTTCAAGCACGCGAGATGCAGGCCGTTTCTTTGAAGTGAGTCAAAGTGCCGTATGGAGGCTGTTAAACTCAGCTAATATGCACCCATACTACTATTTTTGTTTTTGTTTTTCGTGTGAGCTTGTGGCCAACTCTGGTGTCGGAGTTTTTAGGCCGCCCGAAGGCCTCCGACATGGCCTAACGATCCTTATCCTTGGACAAGAACCGGGACCGACAGCTTTACGTGCCCTCCGAAGCACGGTAGCGCTCAGATGTAAATGCCACACACGGTCACCCATCCAAGTGGTAACCTGTGCAAGCGTTGCTTAACTTTGCCGATCTGTTACGAACGGCAAGCCAAGTCTCGCTACGAGCGCTACTACTATAAAAAGGTGCAAAAATTATACGACGGAGATGCAGCACGGCGGTGAACTTTCTGTGAGTGGCTAATTGCAAACCCTAATGCGAATATTTTGTGGACTGACGAAGCATTATTTACGCGTGTGGGGCTGTATAATCCTCACAACGAACATTGGTGGTCGTTTACAAACTCACACATGATACGGGAAACGTATCACCAAGTGCGCTTTAGTGCAAATGTTTGGGCCGGCATAATAGGCAACCAACTTCTAGGCCCATATTTCATAGAAGGTCGGCTAACTGGGGGTAGTTATTTAGAAATGTTGCGCGGTACCATATCAAATTTTATGGACGATGTGCCTTTGTCTTATTATCAAGATTTTTATTACCAGCAAGATGGTGCACCGCCCCACTATGCCGCCGCCGCGCCGTACGTGACTATTTGAATTTAGAACACGGTAGTCACTGGATCGGCCGCCAAGGCCCAGTATCATGGCCACCGCGATCGCCAGACCTTACGCCAAGTGACTTTTTTTTGTGGGGTGAGATCAAAAGACGTGTTTATGTGGAAGAGGCCGAAAGCCTCGAGGACTTGAAAGTGGAAATACAATCTGCATTTAACCAAGTGCGAAGTGATAGTGTAGTGTTTAACAAATTAAAACATAATGTGTAAAAACGTGCGAGACTCTGTTTAGAGAGAAACGGTTTGCACTTCGAACAATTATTAAAAAAAGATTAGAAAGTAATTAGGTAAGGAATTTTTTATTGTATTTTAATCATTGTACATAAGTTGATTAAATTTTTTTAAATACGCCAGATTGCAAAAGGCCGGTTGATCTCTAAGTTTAATAATCATAATCAGCAATCGCAGTCAACAAAGGCCTTTTGCAATTTGACGGTCCTAAGCCCGTATAAAGTATGAAGGAAAAAATTGCAACTTATGAATGAAATGATGAAGTGATGGCAGCGACGCCTGGCTGGCCGCCGCGCCGTCTCAGCACAATAAACATCGCAGAATCAGATTTGGTGAGTATTTTTTCAATGATTGGGTTTGGTTTACTTATTTGTTTTTCCATTTTGTACAGACGTAATTAATACCAATCATCATCATCATCATCATCAGCCTTTATCAGTCCACTGCTGGACTAGGCCTCACCTTTGAAAGGAGGAATTGACCTACTATACCACGCTGGCCAAACGGGTTGGTATAGGGTTTGTATCAAGTTTTCCTTCTCTTACAGTGCTGTTTTCTGCATAATATGCTCCCTCTGTCGGCTCTTACGACACCCATGGGATGATATGGGGTGTTGACAATCCGTATTCTTAATCCGTCACCACACGGATAAATACCAATATTGTTCGTTAATCGTAATTAATACCATAGATTCATAATTAATACCATAGATTTTTTGTACATATTTGAGGGTATTTAAATTTAACTTTTATAACGTATGAAGGCAGCAACTTAGGAATGCTGTTAAGTTTATCAATGAAATGAAGAAGCGGGACGGAGCAGTTTGTTGTCATATTCGTAGGTACTCTGTGTGTAAGAGCGCGCGTGGTAACGTAGTGTCCATAAACTCAGACATTTTTGAGACCTTTTTGCGGCTCAATATCTCAATATTTTTGTACGGAACGATATTAATAAAGTTATGTACATAAATGTTATTAATGCCATGGATTATCATAATAGAATTTTGGCATATATTACAGAATCACGGTGTATAACTATAGCACATTCTATGGTCAAGTAAGATTCCTCCTGCAAGCAACTGCTTTTATAACACTTAGATCACTTACATACACAAAATATCATTTTAAAGTAAAAAAAATTGCTTGCATATTGCTTTTACTGAAGTGTATAAAAATTTTACTTAATCAGCCATGCAAAATCAATAGAAATATTAGCAAATGAGTAAAAAAGTTCAGTGCATGTATCACCGCAGTGCTCATTAGACAAATAACATAAAAAGTTTAAAACATATTGCAATGAGACGCAGTGAGGCAACTTCATATAAAATAGCAATGTATAAAAAGTACAAAAATAACCTGGCAAAAAACATCTGTATTTTTGTACCGATCTATAGGAATTTATTTGTTAAAAAGCCCTCAGTCAAAAATGGATGTTCATAAATTTCGTTATCGTGCCATAACTAAATTAGTGAAACCATTCGGTAACTTCCAAAAGGATAATTAATAAGGTTATTTGAAGTAGAGTTGTTACAAACGAACCGTTACAAGGAGCCCGCGGGGAATTCTACTGCAAACAATTTAATGAATATAATCATTATACTTTCAGATGCCAGAAAACAAAGCACAATATTTTTGGAAATTACGTGGATGGACTAATTATTAAGCAGTCATGGGACTCAGCTCGGGCTGTCACATTGAACACAAAAGATTTTTGCTAGAAATTGGCTTCATTATTATAGTTAGTTACTATTCGTAAATGGATTGTACCTCGAAATATTATTTACTTTAACTGAGTCATCTTACTGTTTATTTAAACATCTGTTTAAGAACATTTTCATTGGTGCACAGTTAGCTCAGGTATGACTTCGTAGATTGTAACTACACGCGCTATGTCGCTGTAGTCATGATTTCAGACTCAACCGTGGATGGCAGCAGCAGATGGCAGCGCCGTATTCCTTTTGGTTCTGCGTGTCCTATGTGACAATATATCTGACGTCTTTGAAAACATCATTGATATATTCAGGCGACACCTCGCTGGCGGCGTCGATGATGTGTTGCTCTTTACAGTCGATACTTCATCGAAATACATAGACCAGTTGTGTTGCATGTAGTTGCGGCCTTGTTTTCAGTGTAGCTAGAATATTAACAAAACTACTAGAAATTTACAACACAAATGTATAATAAAGTAACAAAATTTAGATTTTAGATTAGCGTAATTTTAGGTCCGTACTCCGAGCATTCATTTTAAGCGAAATATTTGCGGTCTCTAGTGGTTTGCGACAAGTCTAGACGAACTCAATGTCCAACTGTACAAATAAATAAAGGAACGTTTGTTTTAACTTATTAAACGACAGCAGAATGCCAGCGACTAAAGCTACTGACATTTTAAGTAACATTGAGTTTAACAATCTTGCGCGATTGATTCTTAGAAGAAAAACGAACAACCTAATTGCATTGTTTTACGTTTCAATTGTCAAATGGTAATAAAACTAGAAATTTATTATACTGCTTTAAAAAATATTTGCCATAAGTAAGAACATAAGATTATTTACATGCAATCTTAAACCCGCTCCCGTCAGATCGAAATCCTAGCTTAAACAGATGTCCCGCTGTGCAGTGCCTCTCTGACATTACTATTTATCATAAGTAATGTGTGCACGCTGGAAGACTTTATTACAATATATACATACATACATACACATACATATCGTCACGCCTTTTATCCCCGAAGGGGTAGGCAGAGGTGTATTTCTACACCCACTTTTCGCCAGATATACATTAGTCCCACGTAATAAGGGGCGAGCCTATTGCCGTACCGGGCACATTTCCAGACTCCGTGCTGCTACTGAGAATTTCGTGACAGAAAAACCCAATAACACTGCCCGACCCAGGAATCGAACCCGGGACCTCCCGATCCCACGCCCACATTTATGCCGCGAGACCAACGAGGCAGTCGTATAGGGTTTGATGTCGAGTTTTCCGTCTCTACGCAAAGATGGTATTTGCATCGTGTTACCCCTTAGTCGCCTCTTACGACACCCACGAGAAGATAGGGGGTGGTGACACTTGTATTCTATGCCATTATGGCGGAAAGACTATTACAATATATACACCTCTTTTTTTTTATTAGTACAAAAACTTTAAGGACATATTAGCGAAGACATTATTATCATATATGTGACGTAAAAATGACATAATATCTATAAATAGCAAAGTTATAATCATTTGTTTTTTGTAGAAAATCTCACTTAAATCATAGTCATATTTTACGATCCGTTCACAAATTCATTGATAATATTCCATCCTGCTCATTCGCTTTCTATCTGTCGCACTTATGATGTAGGTAGCCTTAGACAATAAAATGAAGCAAAATAATAAGTGTAGGTAGTTACTTTTTAATTTTCTAAATTCTACCCTCTCCTTCATACTTCATTCGGGCTAAGGACCAGCAAAATTTTCTAGATGTGAACTGATAAGCCATCGCGTCGGGCAAACGTAGACAAACAATTAACTGTTGCAGCGAAAAAATGGATGCGCTCAGTTCTGCTAGCAATTTAGCACTGTTTGTCATATCGGGGCGCGGCGCGGGCGCAGAGGGACAGGGGGGAATTTATCAATGGAGATACTCATAGTACGCGGGTCGGTCATAGTCTTAGTTATGCATTTACCAATTATTACGTATTTTTGTGGACAGTTTTGGGACTTAGTGTTTTTATTTTTTAACAAAATAAATATGATCAGTTAAAGAGACTTAGTGCCCCGTAATTTTTTTTGTACTTATTAAAAAATAGTGGTGTAAATACACTCAACTTTATTTACAACGGTACATTTACCAATACTATTGAAGCTGCAATAGTCCTTGCTCTAGTCCACAGTGCAACTTATACATTTATATCTGTCAGGCTGTCGTCGAATCTCGTGTTCTTACGGTATAACAAATATGAAATCTACAGTCGTACAGATCATTGAATTGCCAATGCGGGCTGGTTTTGCAAGTGATAGCCAACTGTTTGGTAACATTGCCCATCAAATTATCATTTTCGTGACACAATATGTGACGGATGAAAGAAGATTACATGTAGCAGAGATGAGGATATTGAGATGGATGTGTGGAGTGACAAGGATGGATAAAATTAGAAATGAGTATATTAGGAGAAGTTTCAAAGTTGCACCGGTGCAAGAAAAGCTCAGAGGAAATCGTCTAGCGTAGTATGGGCATGTAATGAGGAGGGATGAAAAGCATGTGACTAGAAAGGTGATGAATATGAGTTAACGGATATAAGGCAAGAGGAAGACCAAAGAAAAGATGAATAGATTGTGTGAAGGATGATATGAATGAAAAGGGAGTGAATAATCAGATGACGTCTGATAGGAGAGAATGGAAGCGAAAGACATTCTGCGCCGACCCCAAGTAATATGGGATAAGAATATGGCATTCAGTTGTCTCTGTCAGACTCTGAGTACACTACAGATATTCCAACCTACTTTACTAGCTGTGTAGTGTAAAAAAGATAAATTTATTTTAATTAAAACTACAATAAAATTTATGTCACAGCTACTAGCTGTAAGTGTGTAACTAAACTTCATCTGATGAGGACAAAATCGGGATATTTCACAAAGATTATAAAAGGAGCCAAATCAAGCCAATCTATATTATTAGCATTGGGTATAGCCTTAGAATCCAAAATCATCTTTTTTTATTTAATATACCTACATCTCTCCCAACAGTTTGCAAATCCTATGTCGCAGGGGACTTAATAATCAATCATTCAACGGACTCTGTCATCTTTCAACAATATGTGTATCACAGAAAGTAATGTCCCGGATCGAACACACAACAGGCGGCGTAGTTCTAAACGGCAAGACGACTGTGACATACGTACAGGTAACTGCAATAATGGTAACATTATTTTACAAGTGTGCTGTGAACTAAATTGGTTATATTGTTGCTACGAATCTGCTTCATCAACTATAATTTGATCAAAACCCACGTCAATCAGAAAACCTACTCCCAAAACAGATATCAATCTTATATTTCAATATTTGGCGATAATAGCACTATTTACCACAGATACAGAGTGCCTAGCTACTCGTCAAAGCGTAATTACATGATTGAATACAGTCAGTTCGGTGCACAATGTACTGGCGTTCATAGCGCATGCACCACCTGCACAGGTAATTGCATGTCGCCCACAGGTTACCGATGATCGAATTTCATGATCGTTTCTGACTTGGCGATATCTCATAGTTTTGGAGCCGAGATGCGAGGCGGTTGTAAACCAAAAAGTATGTATTTTGTATATTTTATTTGCCCGTACTGTTTGTATGTAAGACTTGGCGATATCTCATAGTTTTGGAGCCGAGATGCGAGGCGGTTGTAAACCAAAAAGTATGTATTTTGTATATTTTATTTGCCCGTACTGTTTGTATGTAAGTAGTGCTCCTTCAGATGATATAAGCAAAGTATGTTAAGGCGAATCTATGGAGCTTGAACTCGGTAGGCCTGCTAGTAGACATTTCGGAGTTTCGTATAATACTTTCGAATAACTTTTATAACACACTTACAGGCCGACCTAATAAAGATGTGTTGTGATAAGAAAATATACATATAATCAGTTTAAATTGCGGACAGTATACGTCTTACGTCACCTCAAGTAACTAGCTTTCTAGAGGTTTACATTGAAAAGTGATAACTGGTTGAACGCAGAAAATCGACGAAACGCGATGCTACAATCTGGTGTTACAAATAACATCATCATCATCATCGCCCTAGCGTTATCCCAGTTGCATCAAAGACTTACAGCCTTGGAGCCCGAGGTCTGCTTACTGGTCTAACCAGATATGACAGAATATCAACTTTTCCATAGAGCGACTGACGTCTGTCCTCCGTAACCCAAAGGGATAGCGATATTCTATGGTTTAGACTAGTATTAGTTTATTTGAGGGTACTGACTCCCGGTAACGACTGTCAAAGATCTTCAGCAGCCGGCCGGGACCGGCGGTTTAACGTGCTCTCCGAGGCACGGGGCAAGCGATAGTTAACAATTTAATATGCACTTAACTTCGAAAAGTCATCCGTGCGCGCCGTGGATTCGAATCCGATACCCTCTGCATAGCAGTCCGTTGGTATCTCCACTAGGCTATCGTTGCCTTACAAATAAGATACAACGGTGTTACAAATAACATATATCTAATAAAAAAAAGTAATTGATATCACCGACTTACAAGTTACTCAACTACTGTGCTTAATCCTACACAACTGAATGGTATAGACTACTTTAGACAATATTTAGTCCATTATAAATAATAAAATAATAATTACACTCAAGATGGTTCACATAATATTTATAATTATACAAGCCGCCCTAACCAGAATACTATTTTCGGTATGCCTATTATTTTCCCCTTTCATTTAACATTTATACCAGATAATAAATAGAGTTAACTAGAAATAACCTTTATGATGAACAATGTGAGGCTTCTGATGTTTAAATAATTTTCATAATAATACCACAATACTAATAATGCCACATACAATCGGATTTATCACAATGCACTTTAAACGCATTACTAAATAGCTGCAATACAATGCAATGCTAAAGCAGAACTGTTGATTGAATAATATAATATAATCAAAAATATTATCAATAATTAAAACACACTGGCCCGCCGGTAACTTTACCACTCGCACAATTAGGTTGGAATAAATTATACACCTTCCTCGGTTGCTAATGAAATCCTTATGATCTGTTTCCGAGCTTATTGTAAACTGACAGACAGACGCGGCGGAGACTTTGTGCGATAAGTTAGTATTTATGCTACAAATTGCATGGTGTACTCTGAGAAATATCCCAAAATATCGCAATGAATGCTTAGGTATTAAATGCGGGCGGTAAAATTAGAGCAGATATATTACGGGCATACTGGCCAAATTCACAAACCTTTGATAAATATTACCTTAGATAACATAGACAATACAGCAGAGCTTTTAATTTATTTACACGTATAACACGTATATTAAAAAAGCGAACATAGCAATATTCTTCTTTTGTTACCATTTACAACCCAACAAAAGGGTCTTAACTAATAGACAAACAAGAAAGGAAATAATATTTTTTGGGCCCGAAAAACAAGAAAACATTATAATGAGCAAAATATTATCTAAACTTTTGAGTTGTGAAGGACAGCCCTTCTAAATAGTGAATTAGTTACGCTCCATTTTTTGTTTACAGATTTGTGAATATCCGACAGTTGTTAGGCATGGTGTGGATTTGTTTTTTATATGGAGCTTAAATTTATTTATACGAAACGCTGATTTCAACGTTATTCTGCGAAACAACAACGAAGAATTCAGAAATGTGAAGAGCTGTTATGTCGAATATATATTATGGTGTTATATTTTTAATTTTGTAATATGCTATCGCTCTTATAAATGCTGTGATATATAATTGCTCGTTTTTCGTTCAGTAGGTGAACCTAGGGTAATGTCATCATTTTTTTTGCAGTCCACTGCTGGACGTATACTTCGCCCAACATGAGATACAATAACCAATATTGTGAGTCAATAGGATGCTTTAGCCTGACATATCACTCTGAGCAATATTCTTTCCATAAACTTCAAGTTCATCAAGTTTTATTAAAATATGCATTTTTGTCTCTTCTCTATAAAATTTAATGTAGATCTAGTCTGATAAAATGACTTATATTTACAAACGTAAACCTACCCGATAATCGTACATTTAAAATATTCCATACATACATAAGATTTATTGTTGATCACTAGCGAATGTTCCCTTTCGTATTCGCAGTTTACGACTAAAGGCATGTACAGCACGGTTTTTAGTTTCACGGCTTTTATGTAAACTGAACTACTTTACCTATATTTCTCTCGCGTCTTAAGCGTGGCTTCTACGTCGTAAACCTCTACGGAGCTACGAGGACGTCTACGTGTTTCTATTTTAATCTTTAAAGGTTTTGTTTAATTAATGTATTTGTGTATGTCTGTTTATATTTATAATGATATTAATTCTTAGATGTGTAACTGCAGTTACTATTTATTGCGTTCTTGTGGTGATTATTAGTAAATATCTCTTAAAGAAATGAAGAGAAAGAAGACAAAATCAAAGAACTAGAAATAGGTATGGAAGGCTCTATAGAACATACAAAGCGACATACTCTATGTGACTATGTTATTCATTTATCTGTTTACATAGATATAGTGGTTATACAACAGTGGCAGTGAAATATTCTATTTCGAGACTAAAAGTGGTTAGACTCCCGGTGCTTCCAAACTTTGAAATATTAATAAAACGAAATGTGTTACCTGCGCCATCCGTCACCTTAGTGCACGTTGGCTTTAGTGCAAGAAAGTGTAACTAAAAATTTACTTACTACATGTACTCGTAGTTTAAACGTGATTACTGTAAAATATTGCTCTTCTTTCTACTAAATAGATGGTGATCGAGTGCGATAGGAGTTTCCGATTTCGTTAGAATTAACTGGATATAAGACATATTAAGGTTTATTATTTTAGTGTCTTGTTTAGTTGCGTAGTAAGAATGGCATATGATTATTATAATTTAGGCTACCATCAATTAAACTTTCTGGCAGCACGTGGCAAATATGATATTTTAATTTCGCATCGCACTACCGTCGTATCTATGGCAGTCGGTGACTTGCCGATGCACTTTTGATTCGTTTCGCGTTCTCACTAATTATTAGATAATGACACAAATCTTCTTTTTCGTTTTTAGTTTACAAAGGAAAGGATAAGTTATTAATGGCAACTTATCAATATACTTCTTTACTTTTAAAATATTAATAGTAAAGTACAAAGCGTACAATAATATGAGATGACCAGCAGACAGAAAAGGTTATTTCAATGCTTGTATTTTTAGAATAAAGTTATTAAAACGAACATCTCTGACAAATCGTGAACAATACACAAAATATACAATACCAAACATACTTACCACACAAAATTGTAATACAAAAGTCCCAAGACAAAATAAAACAAATAAAGAAAACCGAAACTAATTTGTTATGAGCGATAAGTCTGGTATTTTACGTAACCTGCGCATCGTTCACCGCGTGACACGATTCGTCTTCGTTAAGTCGCCGCGCTGCCGGCATTCATCAAACGTAAACTGTTATTCTATAGCCTTACCTGCACGGACACTATGAAAAATGGCAAGAATGTAATTTAGTAAAGCAACGTTGAGAAATGAGCTGTGAATCTGATGAAATATTGCTTCGACTAGCTACCGCACTGTGCAAAGAATAAACACTGAAAGATTTTTGAAGTATTTTTTTTATAGCTCGGTTTCTGTGTGAAAACTTCTTTTTTTTTTACTCAGAGCCGTTTATTACATATTGTTTTTGCAGTTAGATTTTCGATATTCGACAAGTTTTTCACATAGCTCTATTCCTCATATTGTTTCTTGTTTCGCGGGGAAAGGGAAAACCACGGTAAAAAAAACGCGCTGAGTACACTACCTCACAGGTGGCGTGGAAATGTGTGCATATCATGTATGATGTGACTCTTAGAATCGCGATATCTCAGGAATGGTAACTCTTAGGAAAAAGTCATTAAGACCATTTTTGTAGAGAATTTTAAGATCTACAACTTTGGTCAAGGTTTTATTTTGTTTTTGAGAAAAATCCAAAAATCCTCAAATGTTGACGTTTGACCCCTAATAACTTTTGTAGCACATATAGGATCGATGGGGACTTTTAAGACTTTATTTATAATGGTAAAACCTAGCTCTCCACCAATATTTGGCTCTCCGGAAATTTTTGTTATTTGACCACTATTTTTATGTCTAAATTGACCGGACTAATAGTACTCGGTTAGCATGACTCGCCTAACACTACGACCGATAATTCAGAATTCGCACTAACAGTCAGTGACATATCATTATGTGACGGCGGTGGCTCACTAGCGCAAATTAAATCAAATATTACTACAAGGTTCTAATGAAAGAACTAAGTTTGTCGTTTAATTTGAGTCAGTGGTTTTTTGTGATCGCAAATGGAGTGTAAATCTAAATAAATTTTGCGCTCGATAAAAGTTACCACGATACACAAAGAACTTTGGCACTTAAATGCTGTGAAGTTTTCGAGTCATAAACAGCAATGATAAGACTTTTGCAGTTTGTGAACTTTTAGATCGCGCACAGTAGATATTACGATTGAAAATATTGATAATTTTTATGTTTTATATATTGCTTTCTTTAGCACGATGGAAACCGGCTCTATTTTTACCCGACTGCGCGCCGCAAAGGAGGGTAATGTGTTTATCAGTCTATGTATGTATGTATGTATGTATGTATGTTTGTTTCTATGTGGCGTTCTAGAGACCAAATGCGTAGGCCAATTTTGATGATTCTTACGTCAATCGATTCGTCTTAACCTTGCGAGTGTCACTAAAGACATGACAGTAATCAAAATTCACCACAGCCTCAACCAGACGCAATATTGTCAAAATGAAAAAATAAAATGTCGATGAACTATGTCATGTGGGGTGTCGTTGAATAGGTATTTTAAAATCATCTTTAGGTTCCTTTTATCATTTTACATTTTAAATAATAGTTTAGGATATATAACGATTTAAAGTTGTTTAACAAAACAATCATTCTCGCTAATGTTGTTACTTATTGATTTAAGTTTTTACTTCAAGTATAAACGATGAACAAACAAAAAAACAGAGAATAACAAAAAAGTATAAAATAAAAAAATAATTTAAAGAAAAACAAAAAACCCGACTGCGTAAAAAATAATAAAAACTAAAAAGAAAGAAACAAGGCCTGTAGTTTAGAATTCTAATGCAGAACAGAACGACTCACAGTCGGGCCCCTTGGGAACATTTGATTGGTAAAATTTGAATAGGCCCCGACTGTGAGTCGTTCTGTTCTGCATTAGAATTCTAAACTACAGGCCTTGTTTCTTTCTTTTTAGTTTTTATTATTTTTTACGCAGTCGGGTTTTTTGTTTTTCTTTAAATTATTTTTTTTAATGAAGTACCTATCGGATTTGCTCACACTCATTTAACAAATTTAAACACTAGCAATACTCATATTTTGAGTGGAACTACTGTTTCTGTAGAGCTGAATATAAAAAGTTTTCACAAATAAAACAAGAGAGGTAATAATTTTAATGACCACATACAATTTTGTCATATTTGTATATTTATTTAGAAAACAAAAATAAAGCCTGCGGTTATATCCGCGTTATTTAAGGCTACTACTTCGATCCCGTGGCACGTAGCGTGATGATATATAGCCTATAGCCTATCCCGATAAATGGGCTATCTAAGATTGAAAGATTTTTCAAATCGGACCAGTAGTCCTTGAGATTAGCGCGCTCAAGCAAACAAACAAACTGTTCAGCTTTATATATTAGAATTAGGTTAGATTCAGGTGCAAAACCACTTTCCTTTCTACTTGAAACGATGGCGCTCCGTATTCCATCTAGATTGGTTTCTAGACAGTCTAAGGAGGATTGCTTAGCTAGATCGTACATAGATCATGTGTAATGTGAAACACGCATGAAAGCCTCATAAACATGCATTGCTCCATCTCTCTTATGTCTATATGATCACTAGGCATTATAATTAAGTTATTCGTTCCCTCTTCGTACGAAAGTAAACAGTACAGCAGGTAAATAATGTATTCTTAACCGTTGTGCGTAATTTTTATTATGTTTGCAAGCACTTAGGGCGGGATATTAAATAATTATGTATGAAGTTATTTTGTTTGTTATTTGATTATTTTGAAATAAGGTGAAGTGTTGTGTTTCGCACAATATCGGGCAAATTTAATGTGCCAGTAGACGCTTCATATTCCATGGATAAGAAAGAGATGGAGTTTGGGTTTCAATGACTTCGAGATAGAAATAAACGATATGTACCGTGAAGTAGTGTATCTATATTAAGCTTATAACTTTTCAGTTAAAAGTGAAATGCCAAAGTCTCAGTGTGTGATAGGCACGAAACTGCTAAACTTTAACCATATTCTTGATATTCATTTATTTTACTCACAGTTGATGTACAAAAAAATACGGTACATAGGGTTCCCACCAAGAACTTAGGGTCCCAAGCCAACCTCACCTGCAAGTGGTGCACCTGCCATCAACGGACGAGGCTCTAGCAAACAAAATGTCCCGATAAGCGGCAATAGGCTCGCCACCAATTACGTGGGATCAAAACACTGGCGAAAATTGGGCCTTTATATGCATCTACCTACCTCTCCGGGGAAACAGGCGTGAGTCTATGTATGTTGATGTACAACTAGAGTAAGCGAGTCCTGTGAGCAAACTTCTCTATGGCAATGAAATGAACTAAGATACTTAAAGGTTTCCATCCCACAGATGTCGGCAAGTTTGTTATTTTCGTCTTCGTTATGACATTTACGACTCTTTATTGCGAAAATCATAGATACGACCGGCATAGCGCTAGGACGATGATGACTGACATTCTTATTAAAACTCACTTCATGATAGTAAATGCGATTTCCTTTAGGACCAAGCACAGAAGAAGTGCTGCACGAAACTAAATACCTACTAAGCTCAGTTGTTTTATATTAATACCGTTGACTGTTGACAGTTTAACCATTATAAAAGTAAATCCAATTTGCATAACCTGTTCTTAGTGCTCGGTACTTGAGCCAGAAAACTTTAAGTATATCAAGATAATTCAGGTTTTGAATTTCTCTAAAATCTGCTCTTCGTATAATATAATCGTGAATAAGTTATGAGCAAATAAAGTTTACGTCAAATTTCTTAGGTACGTGCCGTACTACGGAACCAAGCTCTAAGATAATTGTATTACCTGTGACGTCTTAATCTTAAACTGAACTGAGAAAATCTACACAGATGTAATAAGCCGTGTACTACAACTATAAAGTGGAATAGCACAATTTCTCTTCATTTCGTTGTTTAAAGTACGTTTGCACGTTTAAGCGGTCAAAGTGTAAAGTTAACTTGAAATGCTTTGAAAACGCAAACAAATGTGCAACGGTTTTGTCATCGTTACATTTATAATGATGCCATTAACTATTTTGCAGAAGATACTATAGTTAATTTGGGCAATATGTATAAATTTTATGGCCTCACGTAACTATTTACGTGAGGCCATAAAATTTAAACATATTGTCTATACAAGATACATCAGCATTTTATACTCTCAATACTTGCCTATAACTAGGCTCAATGTCAGACCTTGAGTACTGATTTTCCAAATACCCAACAGGTAAATTTTGTTCTAATACTGCACAAACCGAGACTATTGGTGGGTGCATAGAAAATTCACAATTCGTGTGGTTCAATTTATCCCTAGACGATATTCGGTCACAGTTTTTCTGCCATAAAGTAGGACAACACAGTAACATTACTTGAAACCAAATGTATTAATCAGTAGATTAACATTTTAAAGATAATATTTGGATAATAAAACAATTGAAAGATAATTTTTATTTTATTATACCAAGTCCTAAAGTTCTTCTTTGGGTTCGACTTAAAAGTCAAAGCAATATACTCACATAAGCCTCGCAAGTGGGACGTTGGGCGACCACATGACGTCACACGGAGCCGAGACATGTGAAGCCCTATTAAAGCCAACCAGCCAACCAAGTACCAAGTAAACCAAACATCATGAACATTATACTACACCTTCTAAGGTGTAGTACATACTGCTCTGATATACCAATAAGTACTAATGTTATCAATACGAAGTGTGTTTAGACTCTTTGTCAGAAAATTCGATACTAGGACTATCTGTAGTCCTAGTATCGAATTTTCTGACAAAGAGTCTACAAATCACATATAAGATGTCTCTAATTCTTTGTATTACAAAATGTAAAGTAGAATTAATTAATGTAATTGAGGCAATTAATAGAGTTAAAATATTTCCTACTTTTAAAATAAATCTAAATTGGTTTTCACAATTTAGACACCTATTTTTTACAAAGTGTCAGTTTATTTTCCATTCTATAACATCTATAGGCTCTATATAATAGTAAGTAAGAGGCTGTACAAGGGGCATACGAGGAACATGCTCAGTACACAGCATTTAGTATCCTGACTCTGTGCCATGCCAATAATCAACAGATTGCTAAAACTACCAAACACAGACAGCATTTTCAACTACTATGTTAGTTAATTAACAACATGAATTAGTTAAATGCAATCGAATTTGGCTTTGACAAAAACTGACCTATTTCTTAATAGCATAATAAATACCAATTGCAAACTTTTTCACAGGTTTATGTCAAAAGCCCTTTTTGACATAAACCTGTCGATAACCAATTCTAATAAAACAGTAACTATTATTATGATAAAGCATAAATTGTGAACACATATGACGACACGTTTCCACAGCCCGTTTTCACTACGGTTTTATCTCGGCACGGGCGGCGAGCTCGCCCAGCTATTCACATAGCAAACCACCGAAAACATATGCCATAATACAGCTGACTTGTATTCTTTGGGTAATCATCGTTAATCTGGATAAAACGAAATCAATAACTTTTAGCTCCCTAATTTAATTTTATTTTCAACAAATCCAAATCAGTGTTCAAAAGCCGTCTGGATAACATACCTAATATTAAAGACGTAAAAGAATGTAATACCTATATAATGGACTCAAAAACGCAGCGTAGCGTCGCCACGTTTTGCCGCTTGTTACTGAGGCGGCGCTCGTAACAGCCGGAC
The DNA here is from genome assembly GCA_944739405.2 of Euclidia mi. Classification (NCBI taxonomy): domain Eukaryota; kingdom Metazoa; phylum Arthropoda; class Insecta; order Lepidoptera; family Erebidae; genus Euclidia; species Euclidia mi. The sequence goes on from OX123202.2 coordinate 25,112,378, forward strand.
GAAAACCGCGTCTGTTGATAACCTTATGTTCCACACACCCTTTGGTCGCATTTTCTCGGCGCGAGGACAATGAACCTAATACTATAAAAAGTAAATGGCTTTCAAACGATATTCATCACCACCTAATAATTAAGTAGAGAGGTCTTATTGTAAAACACGCGTCTGTATGTGAGTTGAAGGCATTTATGCCTCATAAATTATGTTACTACACTCGTTACTTACTGACTGACGTTGTGAATTCTACATCTCATGACTCGTACAAAGCTAAAATGGACGGGCAAATCCGATCCATTGACAGTGAGCCGAAAAACACGGACTAACGAAACCATAAAAGAGACAAACAACGACAATATTTTATAAACACTGTTGTAGCTCCTCTAAGCCTGAATTTGGAATAAAAGAACATGAAGAAATACACGACGTTCCAAACAATAGTCTCCAAATTTGTGTAGAATGTTCTCGTCCGTCATTGTAAAAAGCGTGGTTAAAACGTAAATAAAAAGAAATTGTTGAAATGTTTTCCACACAATATAAAGGACTAAACCTTCGCGTTTCTTCGATAACAATAGATATCGCTCTTAGCGTCCCTGAAAATATCCTTTGTCGTTTAAACCTTAAGAGGGAATCACCCGTCGCTGTGTAGGACAATTTTTTGTGAAAATTTAATACATACCTACTGTTCAAAGTTTAACTCCAATCTGTTTTTCAAATTTGTTTTGAGGTTTCGCAGTACATTACTCAATTTTCAAACTTTGTGATTAAAGTTTTACAATTTACGCTTCAATTCTGTTTTGTTTTACTTAGCGTTTACGGTTTATTTACTGTTAAACAGAAGGTAACTGAAGTAAATATAAAGCTCTGTAGGATCATAATATTTAACGCCGTAACAATTAAAAGTTTTACTAGTACTGTTTTTAATAGTATGTCCTGCTCTAACAATGTAGTCACACTTTCATTATCAGTATGTTATTTAAGTGCATAAGACTATTTGATTTAGCTACTAATCCAGCAATAATTGAATCACTAATTATACAGTGTGTAAAAAGACCCTTAACGAAAACTGAAACCCCATATTCTACCAAACATTACGAACACTTTTTGCTTCGGCATTATACCTGGGAAATTACTGGTTCAGGAGATATTGAGGCTCAAAGTTACCGTGGAATTTTTGTAATTAGGTACAAAATCGGTGCATTTACCCCGCCAACCTGTTCTATAGATGTCCTATGCACCCATCGATTAGTAAGTATTTCGAAAATTACACGCGCGCATTTTTTATAGCGGCTTGAAAAAAGTTAATTCTTAAAAAAAAGTTGTTTCCCAGGATTTATTTTTGCTTGGTATGACTTAGCATGATGTCCAAAAGGAGTAGACTTCGGCTTGGTGATGGGTCTTGTGACACCCTGTATGTGCCGTAAATCTTTGAAAGTAAATTATCAACTGCTTATGAATGCGCTATGCAATAAACTGTAGATAGAAAAATCCAACAAAATTGTTTTAAACAATTTAAGCATCTAGAACTAGTTTTATACAAACAGAGACGTCCTTTGAAGGTAATGCGGACTCTGCACACATACAACACCTATATACATACATATGGTGACATTTCAGTTACATATATCGTTTCGTTCACCAATTAGGCATATTCGCCTCTTGATATGTATCTCTAGAGGTACATAAAATATAAATTAAACTCTGTAACCTGTCTAAGTTAGTAAACGCTCATTATTGAGGTCACTAATTGAGTGTGTTTGCCTACAAACACTCTACAGTTTCAATCAAGACGTATAGGAATTAAATCGTCGATATTAAGTTATCTATTTAGGTCATACATATTAATCTAGTTCCAAAATAACATTCATAAATGTTGAAACAATTTATTTCTAAATTATATTCACAAAATAATATTACTTGTGTACTTAATTATTTCGTCATACACGGACAATTTGATAATTACAAACACAGTTATTCCCAGTACAGGGATTAAGTACGTGTATTATTTCCAACAACTTTAGGGCTCAAGAGATAATTACATTTTCTATACTGGCAACTGAATTAAATTTTAGTTAACATGCCACATTTGGGTTATGAACTAGTTACAGTACCTACCTACATATTTAGAGCAAATCCGGATGTTCAATAGTCTGAAAATTATGAATACAATATTGACCCACGATGTGTTACATGCATATAATCTACAACTATGCTTACAATGACTTAGTGACTAGGATCCCCTTTTAGGTGCATAAAATCTTCTAATAGGGTACTATATCGGAGTATAGCATACATAGTACCTTCTGCGTAAAATTTCCAACAACCTTTCCTAAAAGTAAACTTAGAAAAAGATCGTGAAAACCACTTATCGTTCCAATTATTATCTTAAACACTTTTTGTCCACATCGAGCCCTACAATTTACGTGTGACAAAGACATAAATTACTAACAAGTAACAACTGAAGTTAACACTTAGCTAGGTAAACTAACACGTTTAGTCTGTGTGTCCTGCGGAGCAGCTAAAGCTTGTGCTCTCATGAAACTCATTTTACACTGAATAGATTGTAGTGATGACAAAAGTGACACTAAAATTACACTGGACTAACGTTTTCACCTGCTAACGTGACTCGTTTCATTTTAGTGTAGCTTACTCGAATAAAGGCAACATCAAAATATGCTCGTTCAAAACACAGGGCAAAACATTATATGCTACCACATACACACAACGCCACCCAATCCCAAACAACGCAGTACTTTGACCATGGGTACTAAACAATGGATAATTATTATATACATATAAAATGTATATTTTTTTAAATACACAACATTACATATTATTCATGGAAACCTTCAGACCAAAACAATGTTGGGTCATTTATGTTTGGTTATTAACTGTTTGTCAAAATGAACTGTTGCGATATGTACATATGTATAATTTCAATTGATGTAACATGTCTCAATTATGTTTGAACGTAAAGTTGAAGTAACTTGGTTCCTTTTGTTGTTCGCTTTTATTTGGTTACTCTACAAAAGTGGTCACGGGATGACTGGACACCGCATGATGAAACTTATTTTAATTTTGTAATTTTTACTAGCTTTGGCTTTTAGAACATGCATCTGAATCTTAAGTATCATGAAACTGAATTGCGTGCTCTGAGTTTACACTGACTGAGAATAAAATGTTTATACCGATTTAAACTTTTTTTACCGACTAATACTATTGTTACGCCATCTATCGGTGAATAGTGTACTAGAAGAGATTGAATGTATCGGTGGTTTAAAGGTAATTCAGCTACTCTGTACTAGATGGCGTTGCTGTATCGAGTAATGGACTGTTCGAGATTATTTCGACAGTTTTGTAGAAGCATCTAGAATGCGCTAGTGATGTTATGCGGCCAGTATAAATAGAGCACGAGCGAACGGAACGGACACAGTTACAATTTAATATCGAAGCGATCAACAAGAAGCGAAGGAAATAAGTCGGAAGTGTTTAGTGTTGTTCTAGTTGTGTGAATATTGTGTTTTATTAGTGTTGTAAGAATAAGTGTGTGTTTGTGTTAGTAAATAAAGTGCAGTTTTTCTGGCATAGTGTATATAATTTATCACGAACCCCAGCTCGTAACAAATTGGTGTCAGAAGAAAGGGATAAATTATGCCGGTTATGCCGAAGGAAGAAACTGAAGGTGTGCGTACCAGGAACCAGCGCCAGCAAGACCTGGACCAGAGACGCTTCGGAGACGTTCCTTCTCCATCGCCTGGTGGACCAGGCGACTCCGCGGCTGCAGTGGAGCCTGCAAGCGCTACACACTCCGTGACGGTGCCCGACATCGCGGCTCTGATGGCGTTCATGCAGGAGCAGGCCCGCCGTCAGGAGGAGCAGGCCCGCCGTCAGGAGGAGCAGGCTCGCCGTCAGGAGGAGCAGGCTCGCCGTCAAGAAGAGCACGCGCGCCGCCTGGAGGAACAGCTACAGCGCGACAAGGAGGAGCAGGCTCGCCGTCAAGAGGAGCACGCGCGCCGCCTGGAGGAACAGCTACAGCGCGACAAGGAGGAGCAGGCTCGCCGTCAACAGGAGCAGGCTCGCCGTCAAGAGGAGCACGCGCGCCGCCTGGAGGAACAGCTACAGCGCGACAAGGAGGAGCAGGCTCGCCGTCAAGAGGAGCACGCGCGCCGCCTAGAAGAACAGCTCCAGCGCGACAAGGAGGAGCACGCGCGCCGCCTAGAGGAGCAGGTGGTGCTCATGAAGGACCTCAGCGCCGCAGTGGGGAAGGACTTGAAGGTGGTCAAGGAGGAACTCCAGCAGCACGAGGCCCGTATCAGCGACATTGAGAAGCGCGTACATGACCACCACGAGACCTGTGTTGCTGAAGTGGAGAAGAAATTGCGTGGGCTGGAAGTGACATCAGCGGCTGTAGCGCCCTCGCCCCGTGGGTTTAAGGTTCCACCATTTGATGGCTCGTCATCATGGTCTGCATACAAGATTCAGTTTGAGGCTGTGATGCGATCGAATGGGTGGACCAAAGAACAGGCCTTAACCGCCCTAACCTTGGGCCTTCGTGATAGGGCCTTGACAGTGTTGGAGGCACTCGGGCAAGACGTCACCTACGAAAAGCTCCTGGAGGCGCTGGAGGCAAGATACGTTGACGCGCACCTTGAACATGTGTATCGTGCTCAGCTGAAGGACAGGACACAGCGCACCGGAGAAACTCTGCAGCAGTGGGCTCTGGAGGTGGAAAAGCTGGTCAGGAAGGCATACCAGTCGTCGCCTGCGCTTATTGATGGGAACCTCGTACAGGCGTTTACGGATGGGATCCGGGACCTGGAGGTAAGAGCAGCAGTGAGGCTTGGGCACTTCAGGGACCTCAAGGACGCCTTAGCCCACGCTCTGGAGGTGGAAGCAGTGCAACGCGACGACCGAGGTCACCGCATCAGGCAAGTTGTGTCGTCACCTCGGTGCTACAACTGCGGAGAAAGAGGCCATATCCGCTTGAGCTGCCCAAAGCGTAGGCAGCCTGGTGACACCCTGTCTCCACCAACGGGGTCGCCTGATGTGCCTTCCAGGCAGCGAGAGCAGGGAAACGAGTAGAAGCCAGGACTGCGGGGCGGGTGCTGGCTGGTAATGGAAGAGCCCCAAGTATCTCGATCTCGCAATCATGTGACGGGAACAGCCTGATCATCGAAGGTGAAATTAATAGAATACCATGCAAGCTGACATTAGACACGGGTGCTTCTCGGACAGTCGTCGGTTTCCATCTGGCATGACGGGTTCTTCGGGGCTGCTTCAGGAACAATGAATGTGTGAATCTGAGAACAGCTACTGGTCAGCACATAACCGTCCGAGGTGAAATGGAGGTGGATCTGAAGCTACGCAACAAAGTTTACCGTCACAAAGTCATCGTGGCCGATATAGTGGACGACTGCATCCTGGGCCTAGACTTCATGCGGGAGTATCGCTGCGAGATCGATGTTAACCAGGGAGTGTTGAAATGTGGCTCGGAAGAAGTCTTCATGGAAGGTGCAACTTCAGGTAAAGTGTACTGCCTGAAGAATGTCACGCTTCAACCGGGGTCGGAAACGGTTGTACCGGTTTGTTTACCCGGGAGTTCTGGTCGAGGGAACCGCTGCGTACTTATCGAAGGCCTAGAGAAAGAGGCATCGTGGAAGATTGCACGAACCTTGGTAAGGGGTACCAAAGTTTCATTAGTACGCGCACTAAATGCAAGTGACAAGGAAGTGTTGCTCAAGAAAGGGACGGAATTGGGCACCTATGAAGGAGTGGCTTGGATGCGTAGATGTCAGGAGCAACCTACCAGCGCCAAGGTTCAGGCTGCACGATTCGACGTGTCTTCACTTTTGGAGGACTGCCAAAGTACCCTGTCAGAAGAAGAGAAGACCAAGGCTAAGAAGATGTTGAACCGGTTCGCCGATATTTTCTCGACCAGTGATGCCGACATAGGGAAGACAGCACTAGTCCAGCACAAAATAAACACGGGAAGTGAAGCTCCAATTCGCCAGCGACCAAGACGTGTGCCAGTGGCACGGGAACGTGAAGTGGAAGCTATGATCGACGGTATGGTGAAGGAAGGCGTAATCGAGCCTTCATCCAGCCCGTGGTGTTCTCCGGTGGTGCTAGTTAAGAAGAAAGATGGCAGCATGCGCTTCTGTGTAGACTACCGCCGATTAAACGACATCACAAAGAAGGACAGCTACCCGCTGCCAAGGATCGATGACACACTGGTTACGCTGACGGGGATGAAGTGGTTTTCTACGTTAGACCTAAAAAGTGGCTACTGGCAGGTGGAAATAGATCCTCGAGACAAGGAGAAAACGGCATTCTCCACAGAGAAAGGATTATGGCAATTTAACGTCATGCCCTTTGGATTGTGCAACGCTCCGGCTACTTTTGAGAGACTGATAGAGCGAGTGCTCATGGGACTGATTGGAGACGCCTGCCTGGTCTACTTGGATGACATCATCATCGTGGGGCGCACCTTCCAGGATCACCTTCGAAACTTGGAGCAAGTGCTGTCAAAGATACGAGGAGCTAATTTGAAGCTGAGTCCGAAGAAATGCGCGTTATTCAGACGGCAAGTGAACTTTCTAGGACATGTGGTCTCGGAGAACGGTATTCAAACCGACCCAGATAAGATCATTGCCGTGAAGGAATGGCCAGTTCCAGAGAACAAAACGCAGGTCAGAGCATTCCTCGGATTATGCTCCTACTATAGACGGTTTGTGAAGAACTTTGCTGACATTGCTCGACCTCTTCATAAGCTCACCGAAGACAGAGTACAGTTCTGTTGGAATGAGAGCTGTGACGTTGCATTCCAGAAGCTCAAGGAACATCTGTGTACTGCACCTATTCTAGGCTACCCTGACAATGAGCATGAATTCATAGTTGACACAGATGCCAGTAACACCGGAATTGGCGGCGTGCTGTCACAGAGAAAGGGTGACCAAGAAGTTGTTATAGCATACTTCAGCAAGGCCTTATCCAAACCCGAAAGAAACTACTGCGTCACCCGGTGGGAACTCTTGGCTGTAGTAAAGACATTGCAGCATTTTAACAAATATTTGTTGGGGCGTAAATTCCACCTGCGAACCGACCACGCTGCGCTAAAATGGCTACTTCAATTTAAGGACCCAGAAGGACAAGTAGCCAGATGGATTGAACTACTGCAAGAGTTTGATTTTGTAATACAACATCGCAGCGGCAAGTCCCATGGTAACGCAGATGCCCTATCGCGTAGGCCGTGTCCCGACCAGTGCAAGCACTGTAGCCGACAGGAAGCAAAGCAGGCAGCGCTAGTGAGGATGTTAAAGACGGATCTAAGCGACGAATGGCGAGAAGCTTTGCAGAGTGCTCAGCAAGATGACAAGGATGTACAGCCGATTCTTGAATGGAAAAAATTAGGCGCTCCTAGGCCCAAATGGAGTGATATCGCAGCAATGAGCCCTAACACCAAGAGTTATTGGGCACAGTGGGAAAGCTTGGTCGTCCAGGATGGAGTTCTGTGCCGCAAATGGGAAAACGCTCGCGGTAACCAGTGCCATTTGCAAATGGTAGTGCCCAAAACTAAGGTGCCGGAAGTCTTGCAGCTCTATCACAATGGTGCTTCGGGAGGTCACATGGGAGTAAAGAAGACCCTTACTAAGATCCGGGAGCGGTTTTATTGGATCCACTGTTGGGATGACGTCGAGGATTGGTGCCGCAAATGCACAAGTTGTGCGGCTGTCAAGGGGCCACATACTCGAAGCAGAGGTGCATTAAAGGTGTACAATGTGGGAACCCCATGGGAGCGCATAGCCTTGGATATCGCTGGGCCGTTTCCCGAGAGCCAGGATGGAAACAAATACTTCTTGGTTGTGATGGATTACTTCACGAAGTGGCCTGAAGTGTTTGCAATCCCAAATCAAGAAGCTACCACAGTGGCCGACAAGCTGGTGCATGAAGTCTTTTGTCGATTTGGGGTACCCTTGGAAATCCACAGCGATCAAGGCCGGAACTTCGAATCCGAGGTGTTCAAGGAGACTTGTCGCGTGATGGGTGCACATAAAACCAGGACCACGGCTTATCACCCGCAATCAGATGGCATGGTTGAACGATTTAACCAATCACTGGAAAGGTACCTGGCGAAGGTCGTGGAGAGCAAACAAAGAGATTGGGACAAGCACATCCAACCATTCCTTCTGTCATATCGCAGTGCGGTCCACGAAACCACAGGAGTAACACCAGCTTTTGCCAATTTTGGCAGAGAATTACGTTTACCAGCAGACTTAATCACCGGTATTCCGCCAGAATCTCCACGTAATATAACGGATTACGCGACCGAGCTACGCAACAAGATGAACGACGTATACGAGCACATCAGGGAGTCAGGACAACAGATGTCTGAAAAGATGAAGACTCGCTACGACCGGAAGGCAAACAACAAAGGCTTCGATGAGGGATCATTGGTGTGGCTTCATAACCCAGTACGAAGCAAAGGCAAATCGCCTAAGTTACAAGCCAGATGGGACGGGCCATATTGCATAATTACCAGGATGAACGACGTCACCTATCGAATCCAGAAGGGGTCGCGAGGTGCACCGAAAATAGTTCATGTGGACCGGTTGGCTCGTTACCATGGGTCCAACGATGTTCGAGACGAACACGTTTAAGAGGGGGGCAGTGTTACGCCATCTATCGGTGAATGGGGAGATTGAATGTATCGGTGGTTTAAAGGTAATTCAGCTACTCTATACTAGATGGCGTTGCTGTATCGAGTAATGGACTGTTCGAGATTATTTCGACAGTTTTGTAGAAGCATCTAGAATGCGCTAGTGATGTTATCCGGCCAGTATAAATAGAGGGCGAGCGAACGGACACAGTTACAATTTAATATCGAAGCGATCAACAAGAAGCGAAGGAAATAAGTCGGAAGTGTTTAGTGATGTTCTAGTGGTGTGAATAGTGTGTTTTATTAGTGTTGTAAGAATAAGTGTGTGTTTGTGTTAGTAAATAAAGTGCAGTTTTTCTGGCATAGTGTATATAAATTATCACGAACCCCAGCTCGTAACACTATTCAAATTATATTCCCTTGAAATGCCTCCGAAACTACACAATCTGTGCTTGGTTGTAAATAGCCCGTATCTGATCACGGGAAAGCCACTTTGGTTGCACGGCGACCATTCTCAAAGATTTTATTACAGAAAGCTGTTGTCTGCTCGCTATGAGCTTCGTTTATTGCAAATTAAATTAGTGGCTTTTGAATCAAAAACTTTTGATGTTTGTTGCAGCCTCTTACCGTACGACGGACATCGCAGTTACGATTACGCCATCTACATAGACATTTTGGCTTATTATAAAAACAGCTTAATATTGTGGTGTATGTTTTTGATCAGTATCGAGTTTCAGTCAGCATATTGGCAAGCATATTGGAAAGTAGAAGAGGGCGAAGCCTAGAATCTTCATCCGTGTCGCCGTCTTTTCATTCTCACCAGCTTCCATTTGAGTTTATAATAATAACCCGTAGAGCCTTCTCTCCAGGTTATTATTATACACCCTAATGGTTTGTTTCGACACTCTGACTCACCAAATGAAAAGAATAGAATTACTGTATAAAACTCGTAGTAACGTGCCCATTCTTGCTGTATCTAAAATGGATAATTATAATTCATGAAAAATACCTACTGTAATTTACGAATACCTATTGACCTGTTTTTTCATTTACATTATAACGTTTCTCTTAAATTAGCTGTTTTTTACAAACAGAGAAGGAATACAAAATTGAAAATACAAACAAAGCACCTCCGAGACCAAATGACGTTAACTCATTGTGTGTTTGTTTCTCAAACATAAGCGTTTGATTGTGTGCCTGTTCTCGTAACAAAAGGATTTGCCTAAATCTATTACATCTGAACACGCTTGTGTAACTAGTAGTATAGACTGATATGAACAAATTGTCGGCTTTAGGATGTTGTCAGTTAATATAGTTGCGCAAAGTTATTCACTGAAACAAACAGGTGGAATATGCCATGTAAAATATATAGAATTTGCCATGTACAATTGTATTGTGCAGTTTAAAATAGCAGAGCACGCGTTCATATGCTATGATAAAAGTAAAACTACAAGTGCCTTTCATATTAATAATTACAAGATAAACCGTCCCGAGGAATCGTTCATCTTTTTATAGCCACTAGTTCACAGCACATCGTTAAAGTTAATTTCTAAATTTTATTAAATCTTCCGTCTTATTTCTGCTTATCAAGGTACGTGAAACTTCAAAAGTTAATATTGAAATCTTACATTCGCAAAACTTGCACTTGCCGAAATAAATAATTTGTCCCAGTTACGGGCTTGTTGCCAACTTCGGCAATACTTACGTCAATCATCAACGTTTACATAATAACATATTTTCAATGTATACGAGTATTTTACTGAAACGCGGATATTTTTATAAGTCATGAAAACGATTATCATGTACGCTTCCTTTGCATTATGTTAAGCTTGCTGTACAGGAGATTACAACTCATAGAATTATCATCATCATTATCGTCCTAGTATTATCCCAGTTCCATGCAGACTGACGCCTTGGAGCCCGCGTCCACTTGGTACTCTAACCAGATTTGACAAATGATTATCTATGTAAGTGAACTTAGCAGATCGTTGTCCAGCAGATCAAAAATAAATCCGAGTTCTCATCGCATGCAGCCGAGTTCTATCGTTCCTGATACTTTTAAGAAATAGTACTACCGATTTTAGCTTAAAAAATCACTAAATGAGCTGCTAACTTCACGTAGCAGAGCATTAGCAGCAGATCAAATATAAAATGGAGTTCTTCTTACATGCGAATGAGTTCTACAGTTCTTGATACTTGTCAGCAATAGTTCTGAACGTAGACAGAGAATCCGTTCTGAAGCTGTGTTCGAGTATCAGCATAACATACGAAAAAGTAAAAATAAAACTTTCAAACAATAATTAACAGGCATCTCTTGGGTTTTTGACAGATCCGTATCAAAACTCTTTTGTACATAAGAGATCCGTATCAGAACTGTAATCTAGAACTCAATTCTAGTCGAGAGCTCACAATAAATTCACAGCTGAGCATGTCATAAGGTATCAAATTTTCCTCAATTTAAAAATTCACACAGGTCTCAAGAGCTAGAACACTTTAGTTCTTAACAGATCCGTATTAGAACTGTAATCTTGAACTCGATTATAGGCGACAACTCACTCCCCCCCGTTGGATCTCCACCTTGTCGTGGTGGGGGGGCTCAGTAACCGTGGTTAGGTCAGCCACGGTGAAGCTAGGCGAGATCCCAGGAGTGGACGCTCCGCGTAGGCTTGACGGAGGCCTGTCCGCAGGCGGGCGCGGCCGCGGGAGGAGAGGCGTGTCGGTGTTGCGTTGCCGCGTGCCCTATGTCCCGCGACCAAATGGGGGCGCACCTTCGTTGCGTCGCGGTGGGGCCGCAGAGGAAGAGGAGATGCGGTGTTGCGTTGCCGTCCACCCTATCCTCTGCGGCCGCTGGGTGTTTTGGCGGCGGAGCCCAACACCTTCATCCGCCGCTAAGGGGGTGTCGTTCGGGGCCCACCTGACCATCTGGCGGGCCAATACCCGTCGGGGGGTAGCGAGGAATGCTTCGGTGAAACCCTACCGTCCGACACATGGGTACATTAGGAGCACGGATTGGTTTTTAGTCAGTAAGAGTCTGACAGTCCCCTTCGTCCTTCCCCCCCCAGGGCGGAGGGACTCCATGAGGATTTTCCAACCCGACACAAAAAAAATGGGGCGAGAACTCACTATAAAGTACCAGCAGAGCATGTAACAAAGTAAAAAAAAAATATATATTTTAGTGTATTTAAAATTCCAAAAAAATCTGAGAAGCTAGAACTCTTTTTTTTTACAGGTCTTTATCAGGACTGCAAGTTAAAATCCAATTCTAGGCGAGAACTCACAATAAAGTGCCAGTAGAGCATGTCACAAGGTATAAAAATAGAAAATTACAATTTCATCAACTTAAAAGGACAATGGCAGATCTCCATACATCAAAATGTCTGAAATTAAATTGAAGCGAACAGTAATAAAAAATATATCAAAAAATTTGGCGTTAGTAACAGAGTCTATAAATGATTCTATTTTCACTCAAGAAAGGTGGAAAAAGAAGATATCCTTGTTTGAATTTTTAGTTAAGAAGGAACAATGTAGGTAAAAGGAAAGTTATAGTATGAAAGTTAAACAATGTAGGTAGGTACGTTTGAATTATCAATTGACATATGTCAGATTGACATCAAAACGCGGAAGTATTTTGTAGCATCTAACTGTCACAGCCAAAGACAAAAGCAGAGCTGCACATTTTAAATCGATTTTATGTGAAATCGATACAACATTAATACGATACTGTGACGTTTTTATTTGATTTAAACGTTGTTTTGCTTCAAAAATATTAGCTTATTGATATAATGTTGATTAAATATTAAATAACTGCATTTTAAACCAAACCAACTCTATAAAAGTCGATCGTATCGATTACTTATTTAATAATCGATACGGATATAGCACTCACGTCTATTCCTGTCACACCATTGTCTATGGCAACAATCAAATAATAAAGTATTCGTAATCAATTGGAATGCTTTTTATCATCATAAAATACTCCAGCTTTAACGAGACAAAGTGAAAATATAAAAATTCGTAGAAAAAAAATACCAATTTGTTTTGTTCATATGAAGTTTAAGGTCGCCACAACAAACTCAGACCAAATTCTGCCATTGTTCTTTCAGACAGATCTCGGAAACCAGAACGCTTTAGTTCTTAACAGATCCGCATTACAACTGTAATTTAGAACTCGATTCTAGGCGAGAACTCACTATAAAGTGCCAGCAGAGCATATCACAAGGTTAGACCTTGTGATATGCTAATCACAAAATGCCAAGGCCACAACCTGTCGGATGCTCTTATCTCCATCAAGGCCACAACCAGTTAGATCGACCAATCTCTGTCAAAGCAACAACCTGTCAAGGCCACAACCAACCAAGTCCGCAACCTGTCAAGTCCACAATTAAAACTTTCAATACTTATCAATTAATTTATCCCATTTGTTATCTTACATGCAACGGGTATGTCTTGCCCAGCTCCATTTTAGCGCGAGATTTCTGAGCAACGACATCGACGTTTGAAATTGAACGGATTGTAGTATTCCTAATACGGTATGTCAGGGTCACAACCTGTCGGGTCTACAAACCCGTTTCAAGGCCACAACCTGTCGCATTTTCCTTGAGATTTTTCTGACTCACGAGACTAACGGCGTAACGAACGAACAAACAGAAGCACAAGACTAGCGACAATGAACAATCTATATAAAAAACATTACTATATTTTCATATATCACTTGTAACATGATATCAATTTCACCAATTTTACTTAGGTATAGCTAAGTAAAATTGGTGAAATTGATATCATGTTTGCATCCAATAATTATAATTCAATTGCATAGTCTTCATAAGACTGTTCAATTAGTTCTGTCACATTAATCTACTAACGTTATACTTATCTTTTAATTTCACGAGAAATATTCTGTAGCTTGAAGTCAGGCAATATATTATCTGGTAGACGAAAACAGTTTCACCTTCTGTAGAATACCTTTCTTTGTAAAGGAAGCGGGGGCTTCCAGAACAATTTGTTGAAAACTAATTGAACGCAGTAAACCACCCGATTCGTAGAGCATGATTTACAATAATTATAGCAAGTTCGCAACAAGCTAGTACGAGGATCCAACATTATTCTAAACCAAGTTACAATTAGAATGAGACACAAGGTACTTACCGCTTGCATGTAATTCGTATATTTAGATCCATAGGTTAATTGGAAACTGAAGACTAATTTTGCTCAAAAGCAAAACATGGCGTAAGGGAAGAATCTAGATGAAGAACTAAAAGGGATCAAGACAAAAATAAAATCCTTGATCGGTTAAACTGTAGACTTTATTTATTATTATTTTTATAAGTCGCATCAAACTTTAGGTTTTATCTGACGATGCTATAGTATGGTCTTATGCTATAGAATACCTTTCAGTGTAAAGGAAGCGGGGCCTCCAGAACAATTTGTTGAAAACTTATTGGACGGAGTAAACCACCCGAACGTGATATTCTTGCATGTAGCAGAGATAAGGATGTTGAGATGGATGTGTAGGGACAAGGATGGATTAAACTAGAAATGAGTATATTTGGTGAAGTTCGAAAGTTGCACCGGTGCAAGAAAAGCTGAAAGGAAATCGTCTAGCGTGGCATGGGCATGTGATGGAGAGAGATGAAAAGCATGTGTTGGAGAAAGATGAAAAGCATGTGACTACAAAGATGACGAATACGAGAGTTGATGGATATAAGGCAAGAGAAAGACCAAAGAAAAGATGGACGGATTGTGTGAAGGCATGAAAGTGAATAATCAGATGACGTCTGATAGGAAAAATGGAAGCGAAAAACATTCTACACCAACCCCAAGTAATATGGGAACAGGGCAGGCAAAAGAAGAAGCTATAGTATGGTCTTACCTGTTTGATTAAACCGTCCTAAACTTAAGGGGCAACGACAATTCGTAATCAGTTCTAAAAAACAAGCTTTCAAGAAAGCACAATCAATAAGTACACACTAATCCAGCCACAGCAGTAATAAAACGTAATTCAATCAACCAACAGCTGAGATTCACATACGCACATCTTCACCCATCCATCACGTTACCCACATAGGGCATCGTTGTTTGCTGGCCCTCTACATATACTTTACACATAGGCTTTTCATGTACAATGTTTGGCAATAGGCTTTCTATAGGTAAACAGTTACTACTGCAGTGTGCAAATTGTGGTTCAATATGTTGCACTAGACCGATAACGTCCTGTGCTCCCTACAGTATCAGACTAAACTTTAATCGCCGTGTGTCCGAAGTACTTCGAACTTTCTGACTTGCTTGTTATGTTCCATTATTGGGAATAGCCTAACGTTTAAAAATTTACGAATATAACAATATTTTTAATATGGCATAATTTCAACGTTGAATAATTCGCATGTAAGATACCTACCAATATTTTACAGTGAAATAAATGTATGTAAGTTTAGACATACAAGCTCAAAAATTATACCGTTATTTTTAACATTTCAATTTAAAAAAGGGCTTATTAACCAATCTATCTACTCTGTTAGTGAATATATCAATCGTAAATAAGTAACTAATTTTATTCTATTTTATAATTATTTGACATTTTTTAATTCGACATCGATTAATGAATTTTATCTCCAGTTAATCTAATTCAACTGTAAACCTACATCATTTGTAATCTATAATGACTTTACCTACTAGATATTTGCATGTCTATTTTTTTGACTAAGTGTTTGAAACATGACTAGTTACCTATAAGATCCCCTTCTGTACAACACTTAAGGCAAATAAATATTATTATTATTATGTTTCTCTTTTTCACGGCTATTCTTCTAACATTTGGTGTTAGAAGAATAACCGGTCCTTTGGGAGGCCTACACGGGGATATGGATCCAACGTGCAGAGGCCCGTAGAGAGTTTTAATCTAAAATGGGATGGGACACATGCCGCGGAGCCTCCACAACTGCACTACTGAGTACAGGTATGGACTAGCCGCATCACGTGTAGGGCTATTGTTTTTAGTGGATCTAATGAATACGGGTTATGGGGATGGGTGTTTAGTGAACTGGTATTTAATGCTATGGATGAAAAACGGCACCTGCCAGTGATACTCCTATAGCATCCGTCCGCGTGACAGGTGGTGACTCGCCAACTCACTAGATGGGCCCTCTCTAAACAGCCGCCCAAAGCAAACAAAGTCTGCCATAAAGGCAGCCAGAGGGCAACACCGGTGCGAGTGGCTAGGGGTGTCGAGCGGTGCGGCACCGGTTTCGCCATCGCGGGCCTCGTGACAACGGAGGCCCGGAGCGGGTTTCCCCGTAGTTACGCCCTTGAGAATGACACTTCCACCCCCGAGCTAATAGCTCTTGCGGCTTCCCTCTGGCCGGCCGACCAAGGCAAGCCAGAGTTGAGAGTCCTGCGGGCACTCTTGCAAATCTACTCCGGCCAGCCAACAAAGGCAAGCCGGAGACGAGGCCCTGACCGACTCTCTGAAGCATTCGGGACCGCAGTGTCACCACACAGATTCAGCTCGCCACAAAGCTGCCCTGCGGTTGTAAGCTTTATTTTCATCTTGTAATACATTTTTTGTTTATATTACACGATGAAGGTGATGTTTGAAAGCTGTTACTCTGCCCTCTGAGATTGCGTTAGTCTCATGATGAGATAACGGCTGCCCCAGAGGGGTTTTATTATTATTATTATTATCATTACATTTAGCTTCAAACCCGACGAAATTTCATCAAAAGACATTATTACCTATATTTATTTACAAACACTAAACACTTGATAGAATTGTATATACATACATGCATAGTTTAGCCATGTGAGGTTCTTACTCGCAAATGAGACGGTATGGAATAACGATGCAAGTTTTCTTGCCTGAGAGAATATCTTCTTTCGAAGATCTGAATCCCGTCTCTTAAAGTCAGTTAAGTATTAATCTATGTTTCATGCTCGGTTACGCCCTAAATACTTTAGATATTGTTAAATTAATGGTCGAGCTCCAAAACTTTTATTATAATAGTTGCGCTGTCCGACATTTATAATTAACAAAGTGAAACTTAAAAACCAAGTCTGCAACTCTTAAGCTGAGATTTATAGGCCATTTAATTTGAACAAAACTGTTACTTGTTCTTGACTACGGAAGTATGCTGCAGCTAAAGTAAGTACTTTGTTTGATATATTTAAGCAAAATGCGAAGTTGGATTGGCAGAGGACCACGTAACAGTTTCAAGCCACACAGTTTGTAATTGTTTTGAAGGGCATTGCTATAATTATATTCCATACCAGACGTGAACGTCCCATAGATGATGCTTCCACTAGTGCCCACTAAAAAAGACGACTTTTCGATCTCAAGTGTATAACACTTTCATTATTACATATTATTACATTCGAGCTTTTATTGTAACATAACTTCACACCTTTTATCCCCGAAGGGGTAGGCAGAGATGTATTACACACCCACACTTCGCCAGTTATGTTTCGGTCCTAATGTAATAGGGGGCGAGCCTAATGCCATAATAGGTATATATAGCGTTTATTGTTTGGTAATTAAAACGAAACCTTAATATAAAACAGTTTTAATTTTACATTTAGATAATTATATTGTAACTTTTTTACACAAAATCCAACAGTGAACGTGACAATAAAATCAAAAATATGGTGCACGTTATACCATTAAAATTCATAACCAGTCCCAAAACTTGAATTTAATCAAACACAATTACACAACTAAGGGTTGATAACTTTCTGGAACTGCAGTAATATAATCAGGTACGTGACTAGTAGACCGACGAATTTGAACGGTAGAGATATGTCAATATTCAGCATCCGCAGAAGTGAGAATGACAAGTCCCTCGTCTCTGTCCAAGCAAGCAGCGCTCTCGCCATGCCGCGGCTAGATTTATCTGCAAAATTGAATAGAGTAATTAATAGCCATAAATCTTTGTCATTACTGCAGTGTTTTTCGTGGAAGAATGCCAAGAATCCATCTTTTCAATTGCTTTAGCCGGTTAAAATTCTTACTAGGATTCGTATGGAAGAAATTTATGAATGGAATAGTTTTTCGTCAGTAAAACTATACGTGAATACTATTTAAGCGGTATTTAGGTAGTAATTTTCTTTTTTCTTTACATGAGGTGCCTGATCTCTGAAACTGTACTACTCCTAAGGAGATTAAAAAAAAAACATTTTAAGGTGGACACACTTTTGGTCACAATGAAAAGAAAATATTATTGAGAACCATTATATCAATGTACAGTCAATTACAAAAGTTGCTACACGCTTCAACATCTTTACCGAGTCTTTGATAAATTAAAACGGTTTATTCTTAATTTACAAATTATGATTAAGTCAAATATTTTTTGTTTAAAAATCCTACATGATATAGAGGATAACGGTTAGTTGCAACGATATGCCATAAATCATGAAAATATTTGTGGACTTATGTAACTGACTCTACATGAAAATATTCGCGGACTCATGAAGTCTTTATCCATATTATAAAGCCGCCGCATAACACTGATTTTATCATACTACCGGATTTTTCATACAAACAAATATCAAACTAAACGAGCACATTTGCCGCACATGGGTCAAATGTCCACAATGAGTAGTTTAATATGCGGTCGTAGGGCTGCGGCGCACGTTTTCCTTATACCCATTACTCCTATTAGACCACCCCCTACATTGCCCAAACTTGTCCGATCATTTAAAAATATTAAGGGAAAGTATCTTGCTTTAACCATGGGACAATTTAAGTAATACATATTATTTGCTCCTTGGTCTGTTAATGTTATTCAGGTATAGTTTTGAAATGTTTCGGTATTTAATAAAAGAAGAATAGTTATATCCATACGCTTCGTTGCTGTAATTATTTACCCTATTATAGTTACAGTATATTGTTTTACGTTTTTTGTTGCTACACTATTGCAATGGGTTATCCTGTAATAATAGTTGTATGTAAGGATGTGATAAATAAATAAATAAATAAAAAATAATGGCAGGCCACGCGGTCAACACATTAAGTTTCATAACGTATTTTTTCTGTTTCAAGCTTTATAATTACATGTATGTTTGTAATTAGGAGGCTTGAAATTGTATATAATAATTAATATATTATAAGCATACAGTTTCATTTTATTTATAGTTATAGCCATTGTGTCTCGATGAGTTTCATCGAGCATAGCATCATTTAATCGAGGTTGTTAAATATACAATATTCTATATACGTATCTGCCTATAAACGTTTATACGTTTTAGAATTTTATATTTAACAGAACGCATGCCTTAGTGGTTTTAGTGTCCGCCTCATCATTTAGCACTGCGCCGATTTCCTCAAACTTCTTTTTTCCTAGATCGATTTCCACGCAAGATAACTCTTTGTGCGATCCACAAATTGTTGCTTTGAGTCTGGGTGTTATTTTGTAAGTTGATCGAATGTTTATAAGGTACTCTCTGACACAGGACTTTATAGCAAGGGTAATATTTTAGAAATAAAATTTAATTACGTAAATAACACATGCACTTTCCTACATGACTGCATCCTTAAATTAACTTGTGCTGAGATTTGAAGTGGTACACTTTCGTGTGATAAAGGTACCACGTTGGTAGCGAACTACTTACTAAAGTGAATACGCTCTAGCTCCACCCAATCTCGGCACACGGTAGAGACGAGAACCAACTAATTGCGAGCTTGTTTTATATTAAAATGTAAATGTAGGTACATACAAATTTTATACTGAATTTCTTTCGAATTATCCGCGTGACATTCGCTCGATATCTGTTTGAATTCAACAATAGTAGATATGATAAGACTGGTTGATGAGTTGAATGAATTGTTTCTGCACGATGCGGTGTATTTTTCTTCTGCTCTTAATGTTAAGAATCACCGCGATTTAATTAACTAACATCACGTAGAATGTGTCTGCAAACAATCTCAATCAAAAGACAGAATCATTAAATGCATTTTCTTTATCACATTATTTTTATGGTATAACTGAATAGTGAGTATTTTCCAGTGGCGGTTAGTATTTTCCAAATAGTTTTAGCCATGTTTTAACTAACCAATGCCATGACATCGCTCACATCGTTGCGATGTTCATTCAGTGTCACTCGTGAAGGGAATTTAATAAAGCATTTTTTGTATCCAGCAAGCCTGATTTAGTCCTCCGCTTTATATGGATTTCTCTTTAGTTTTTATACTTTCCTCTCCATCGTAGCAATCTTATCCAGGTTGGCCTTAAGATTCAAATATAATTGCTAATCAACCGCTGTACGACTAGAAATTCCTTTGCCTCTTCCCATGTCTGGTTTGTCAAGTTAAGACGCAACGGACAGACAAAGTTACTTTCCCATTTGTTAAAATACTTTTGTAGTAAAGGTTTAACTTCTAGAAACTTCTTCATAATTATATTAATATGGTACGTAGGTATTACAAGATTACTACATTAAGTAGATAGAAAATTCAATATTTGATTTATCATAGTCATGAAGTAGTAATAGTTAGGTATGTATTTAGGTACTAAATAAAAATATGACGCACGCTTTATTCTATTCATATCGTATATAGAAAATGACATGTCGCTACCTAAAGATTAACCGTTTCAGTATTCGAATAACAACAAAAATTTACGACAATCAACCGTGTATACAATCTAATTAAGTAATTCAGAACATTATTACTAGCTATAGTGATGAGGCAAGACGTTAATTAAGTCTCCATTGACTATAAACGCCTATTGTCACAAGTACAAGTAAAGCCTCGTAATCCGCAGCACATGCAAGCATTACATAATAAAACTCTACTCATAAACAATCTATTGAGTTAATATTCTCCACACGACCAATAAATTGTTTTATGTCCGGGATGTAATGAAATTCTTTATTATTACAGCGTCGTGCCTCGTCTTATGCGAAACGATAAACACACATAGCGTATATTGAGATCACACGATTTATAAAGCTTACACTTTACAAAGTAAAATTGAAAGTATTTTGTAATAATTTTGGTAGAACGTAGGCTACTCCTAGTATATAGAAAAAAAATTATGTAGCTACTACCGTTAGGTTAGGTTAGAATATATTTTTGGTTGAAATACCTAGCAAGCCAAAACTGTACATTTTAAATAACTTATGTTTAGAGTATGTATAAAGATGAAAACGTAACACTAATTATTAAAGAAATGACGACTTTAGAAAAAAGAATTCCATGTTTTTTACATAAAATTAATTTGAAATTAGAAATTTCAACCAAAAAATATATTTTGATTTGAAATGGCCAGTACGGCAGAACGACAATTTCATAGGTAAAGACCTATTATTAAGTATAGCGTACAGTAGACACTACTCCTAGGCAGCTTCAGTTAAAAAGATCTCTATATAGCCTCTAAAACAGACTACTACAGCCGTGGATTGCTTACTATGAAAATAAGATGACTGATTCGTCCAGCTTGTATTTATAAAATTGTAAAATACATTTCTGTTGTGCAATAATAAGCGCAATTTTGTAATAATATATAATGCAATCGCGAAAAGCAAGCTCACGGGAAACGAGTCCTCAAGTACGTACCTAGTTGGTTCTCATAAAGTCGTGAGGCGAGCAATTCGCGCAGTCGTCCCACTTCGTTATGAACTTGGTCGCCAAGAGTGCACGGCGCGAACAGCGGTAACATTATCCCACTGAGAGTCCCAGCGACGATGCCGTGGCTGATATCGGATCCTAAAATATATTTCACAAGTTATTCTGATGCCGACACTTTCTTCCTTATACTTTTTTTAGATCGTGAATTTTTATGATACGTAATTATGTGAATACGAAATATTTTTACAACAATAATTATGCTGCTTAAACATCGCAAAATTAATAGCTATAATTATAGACAACAAACTAAAAAAAAATATTCCTATAATTTTTGAGTAACGTATTTCTCAAGCTAGCAAATTCTTCATCTACTTTCGAATTTTTGACTAATTTCTTAAAAGTATTGGACTTGATGTATGACATAAAAATGAACTTAAAAATGTGAAAGTACTATTTTATGTGTGTGACTCACAATATTGGATTATACGGCCGCAGCAACAATTCATGGTGTAACACTACCTAATGTGTTGAAATTTTTCCTTATAAAGAAGTAGGGCAATATTTAACGCCGGAGGTCAGGGTTGAACCTCCGCTCTGCGGTTCAACATTTTCCTCATTTATATCATCGATAGAATTTATTTGAGTATATCTGTTTGAATTTATAACACCATATTATAAAAATATATTTTCATATAACATGTATTTGAACGAACTACGAACTAAATATACAAAAATAAAAATATATAATCGTATATTTTAAGGTTTTCTATTTAGAATATAATGTAGAAACTAGTTATACTTTAATCCTCAGAAAGTAACGAAATTAAATCATCATCATAGCGCAGCTACATTCACAAAGAAAGTTGTACTTCATTGTTTTTTAAATCCTGAT
This sequence comes from Euclidia mi, assembly GCA_944739405.2. Lineage (NCBI taxonomy): Eukaryota > Metazoa > Arthropoda > Insecta > Lepidoptera > Erebidae > Euclidia > Euclidia mi. The sequence goes on from OX123202.2 coordinate 25,134,473, forward strand.
CAAAGACACAAACTAATTATTTTTGGCTATTAAACTACTTACCTCATCTTTTATCAAAGAGTAAGAAACGTGGTAACAGTAACACAAAATGCTAATGAAAGCCGCTATTATAGTAACAAGCATCTGCAAAAAAAAAATCGGTACTTGAAGCTCAGACTTGCTTGTATCACTCAGTACATAACATTTTGGTAAAGACTGCTGGAATATGCTGGACTGCTTATTATTTTGCAAATAAAATGTTTCAATTCTCCTGGCTTATTAAGCGCCTTTTCTCGTCAAACCGATTTGGCTCTGTACGCGGATTTGCTTTGCACTCCTTGTTTACAACATTTCGAAAAATAACATTTTAGAGCTTTAAAGAAATTTATTCGACAACTTCCACTCACGACCGAAAACATCTCTGAGGCAAAAAAAACTTTACCTGCCATTTAATCGCTTCAATTAGAAAATTATAAGCTTTAATGACGGTATGGTAGAGGTTCATCAGCTTTTGCATTTTACACATAGCTTCATTACCAAATTCTTCCACGTTGGTCGTTTTATTGATTTTTGTATTACACAGAGACAACTCCATGAAATAGTTGATCAGGCGCAACCTCGGTATCAATAAGCTAGGCAAGTGTCCAATAAAATGGACTTCAAAAACATGACAAGCTATGACTGGTATTAATTCCAGATATTGTAGGTTTAACGAAGTGATGATATAAGGAGCGATGAATACAGAAGCGGTATACAGAAGCATCAATACTGTTTGTACAATGTTACGGATTGTCCCCTTTCCCATCTTGGGTATGCAGCCAACCTCCTTATCAAACACGTTCAATTCGTTATAATATCGCTGCATTCTTTTGATGGTTAATAAATAGAACACCATGAAAAATAAACCCTGGAACACGGACGCTCCAATAGCGAAGTCTAAGAGGTAAAGATCGTCAATAATGTTAAAGAGCTTTATCAAATAAACACTCAATGCCAAAGGGTAGAGAAGTAATATTAAAGTGAATATGGGACTGATCCCAAGAAGGGGCAATCGGATGATACTGAAAGGTATTTCGCACATTATGAATATTTTTGATACATTATCGATGTAAGGTTTACTTTCTACTTTCACGAATGTGTTCACTAGAATCGTTGGAGGTGTCATGTCGACAGCCAGAATTGTTTTCAAATGTCGTTCAAGTGACAGACTTGACTGACTTTATGTAATTTACTAATGGTGACAGTTAATAATCTAATTACAATGACAACATTATCTATAGCTTCAGGCAAGTGTGCTATCGTCGCATCCTAAGTTACGCTACCCAACATGACACTTATTGCGTTCTATTAGTAATAAAATTAATAGAATGTGTCATCCTTTTTCGAGAAAATGAAAAATGTAAATGAACTTACTTCGCCCCACCCGTGATACCGACAACACTAATATAATTTCTAGAAATGACAATAAGTTCAAAACAAACAACAAGAGTGACCTGTTCAGAGATAGATGGCGCCTATTTCAGAACGTAATCGAAAAAGAAAACCTGACTAGAGACGATACCATTGCGCCATCTCATCTTGCACAGTGCACAATGGATTGTGTGGGTACTAAAAAAAAAAACGAAATGCGTTTGCTTTACCTAACGTTAGACAACTGGGACCTAATATTATGCTAGATAGGGAGGAACTTGACACAGTTGACTCGACAGTGTTTCTAGGCATTACATTTTTTTTTTTTTTTTTTTTTTTTTTTTAAAGACAACTCCCGCACTAGGAATAAATCCTGTGTCGCGGGGGACTTTACAAACATACAACTAACGGACACAGTGAACACCCAGACTCGAAACAGCAATTTATGGATCACACAAAGTGTTGTCTCGTGTGGGAATCGAACCCACAACACTCGGCGCAGTACCAAGCGACGAGGCGGCCGCTTAAACCACTACGCCAACCGTGCAGTAATAAGTTACAATAGAGTGCACATATAGGGTTACATATCAGAAAATCAAAACTTTTCTGAGCAAATTTCAAATGAACAATGTACAAATTAACAAAGTTTAAAATAAAGATGGCCATTTGATCAAAAGTTCAGCTGACCAAAGTCTGGAATATCAATGTTTATATTATTTATTACACTATTGACCAAATCGTTTAAGTACAAAATCCCTAGTGCTAGTGCCTAGGGTTAGGTGCGACGAACTAAATAAATAGGTTATGTTAGGTTCTCCTTTGACCCTTAAACCAAAAATAGGAGCCCTGCGAAGCAGGGCTCCGTCCCGTCAACTTAGTCCACATTCTTCACACTAGTTTAATAAACTGAAGTTGACGGAGCCCTGCGAAGCAGCCCTATTTTCGCATTAAGGATCAAAAGAGAACCTAACATAATCTATTTAGTAACTGGAATTACAGTCGGACCTAACCCTAGGCACTCGAAAGCAAAGAAATCGTTATAGTCTAGTGAAACATTAGTTTAAATAAAATTAGTGCATGCGAAAATACGGTCAAATGACATTATTTCAAATAAATAAATATGCTAAATAAAAATCTTCCAATCGGGATTTTTTTATACCTACATTTAAATCAATAATTCTTAATAAGAAATCATTTGTGATTATAAAAGAACAATGTCCATTACTGGCTCAGTTAGGAACTCTTAAACAGCACAATAGAGTTTAAATTTGTTGTTGTATAATCATTTTTATTTATAACTTAATTTATAGGCATTACTAAAAGTGTGCCGAGAAACTTACTCATTAAACATGTTTAAAAAGATATGTTAGCGTCTAAATAGCCAAAACGTAATAGATCAGAAGTTGCCAGTAAAGGAATCATAATATTAAATCGATTATCATTTTATTATCACTTCTTCTTAATCGATTTGATATTTTTTCTACTCAAAATGATTTTAGTGACTGGCAAATCCTACCTCTATCTTTAAACATTTTTGACGTGTGTATTTTTAATGTATATATGTGATTAACTACAAATAACTTCGATTTTGAACCAAATATATAGATTGATAACCTTGTCCGAAATCTATATCGATTAATCAATACTATTAAAAAAATGCTAAATGGCAACACTTTTTTGACTGTTGGTAAATATCAATAATGTCATAGTCAATTTATTTTATTAAGTTTGTTATTTGCTCGTGTGCATTGTGAATGTGTTTTTTATGATTTTAGATCTCTTTTACGACTTTTGGCTTTTTCTTTCGGATTTCTACACTTACCAAACGATTGACTAATTCCTTTCTACTCAAAAGAAGGAAATACTTTAACTATCCTAGTAAAAGTATGTACACACCTAATGTTTTTTGAGCATATAAAAGTACGTCTTGTAATAAAATTATGAATGTGGCGGACCTCTAATCAATCTCAAAGTTCTAGTTTAACACTCTTTTATCTAATACAATAATAACTACTACAATTTTTGACTGTCCGCATCTGGGCCGGCGTCTCTAAGAAAAAATGGGCATTGTTCTTTGATTAGTTATGATTTGATATTTTAAAATTACATTTAGCAACTTTTGATCAGCCTAGTCGTTCATTTGATGTCACATACATACATTGGGGTTCTAATTTTTTTTTACAACTTACTGATGTCGACACGGCTCGTTTAGTGTATTTTAGCTATTTTCATAGTGTCATGTCCTACGGCGTTTTGTTATGGGGCAAAGCTGCGGATATTCAGAATATTTTCGTTCTACAGAAACGAGCGGTACGAGCAATATACATGTTAGGTGCAAAAGATACTCTTAGGGAACGCTTTAAGTGTATAGGGATTCTTACAGTAGCCTCGCAATTTTTATTAGCTAATATATTGTATATTAGGCAAAATATAGGTTTATTTACTACAAAAAGTGACATACATAACATAAATACTCGAAACAGGCATAAGTTATATGCCCCGTATCATCGTTTACATAAAGTTAATAATTATTTTGTAGGGCTAGGTTTCTATCTGTAATTCGTATATACAATAGAATATCAATTAGTCTTTTAGAATTACCATTTAGTACGTTTAAAAGAAAAATAAAAGACTGCCTTATTAGGAAAGGTACCATTAATAATTATTTCAGTGATAAGGATAGATGGTCACTTACACTAGCCAACTCTTGATCGTTGTACTTATTCAGAATTTATATAGATATCTTGCTTATCAGATTTTTTTTATATAATATCTCTAGTTATTTTAAATAACTATGAATGTATTATTAGATCATTCAACTTACTACATTTACATTTGCATTGTTGTTCCACTAATTTTATTTTAAATATTTGCTACAGTGTTAGATGAAGATAACTCGTGATCATGGGCTGTACACTAACGTCTTTGTAAATTTTGTGTATTCATATACCTACCGTCACTTTCTGTAACATACATTTCCATCATAGTTCTGAACATGATCGCGAGTTGCCTACATTATAAGACGTAAGTGGATTCTCCTGTTACTCAAGATTCACACTGGAAGGCTACTACAGCACTTAATTTGGTAACTGCATTAATTATTTAAGTATTATGTATGTTCCTATTTACTATTTACAAGTAATTAATTACAATGTAAAACAGTTGCAGCTCCTTACAAAAACAAAATATGTACTATGACACCGGCGATTAAAAAGAGTGGCCACGAGTTTTATTGCGCGTTCTTTCTCGTGCTTCTACCTATTGATTTGCGAACGAGGCAGTAAATGTAAATGTAGAAGCATTAAGTAATTTACTTAAAAAAATGACGTTCATAAGCGTCACCTTGTGACCTAGATGAATAAATGATTTTTGACTTTTGACTTTGACTGCTTCTTCGGCAGTAACCCTCAAAATTAAAACTAATGGAGGATTTAGACATAATCCTCCATTAGCTTTAATTTTGAGGGTTTGAAAGCCGTTTGAAATCCAAACGTTAGTACCATGGGGTCCAAATGGAGGATTTCTTTTAAGAGAAAACTTCCACTTGGTGTCGTCAAAGCAAGTACGTGGTTGAAACCAATTATTATGTTAATTGAATTATGTCAAACTTTTAAATTAGTAAATAGGTTTTAGCCACACAATTTTATACAAAAAATGGTTGTCCCTCGCACTTGAACCGCTGTTATATAGTTTACCTCGACAACAGCCCCAAATACGAGCCGCTGGCGACATTGCTGTAATTAACGGCTCAAGCTCATGTGCTATATAGCTTTCGATCAACAAGTAATTTACTCAGTGTAACCACCGTGAATTTTCACGGCTTGTGGACAAGGGACACGCTAACAAGAAACAGTAGACGAACATACACTTATTTCAACTAGACAACTCGACATGCAATAGACCAGTATTTTTCATCAACAATTATTTCTTCTAGTTATTTTTATTGTTTAGATAGAGACAATACTCGGCAAATAAACGCATAGAACCTTTTCTGCGTTTCAATACCAGAACACGTTACAGTAGGTACGTATAAAATAGCTCTGCGACTTTATTCATGAATTTGCTAAAATTTAATTACACCGCGCAGCTTTGTATAGATAGTTATATAGAATGCCTTTGTTCTTATAATAATCTTATATCTTAAACTAATATATAAAGCTGAAGAGTTTGTTTGTTTGTTTGTTTGGTTGAAAGCGCTAATCTCGGGAACTACTGTACCAATTTCAAAAATTGTTTCAGTGTTAGATAGCCCATTTTTTGAGGAAGGCTATAGACTAGGATTATAACATCACGCTGTGAGCCACGGGAGCGGAGCAGTAGCCTTAAATAAGGCGGGTGTAACCGCGGGGAGATGTAAAAGAGTAAATCCACTTCTCGTTAGTCCGCTTTGTTCTCCACTTCAAATTAAGTAGAGAAAAAAACTTATAAAAAGCCTTTATTAGGAAAGGCATACCGTTATTATAACTGACAATGCGTTCTTCTGTTCTAGTTTTCGTAAAGACTGCACTAGATCTTCATGATAGCTGCGACAGGGCTGCGGCGGCGGCTTTACGTGATCTCCGAGGCATGGATTTGTGATTACTTACACATATGAACCAGGCGGTCACGGAATCATTTAATAGGCAGTTAATAACCAGTGGCAAATCCAGCTTACATTGCTTTATATTCTGGCTTGTCTGGGTTAAGCCCAATTTTCATTTAAGCCTCATTTTAAATTGTGCTGACAACAATTTCAGTGATAACTGCCATACCGTGTGTACCAATACCTCAGATTAATAATAACAAATATATGTATCTATTTTGACACAGCTTTTTAATCTTATGCTCAAAATACTGTAGATAAGTAGTAGGCATTCATAGCTAAAAGGAATAATCCCTACCAGTCGATCTGCAGCCAGGCAACAATCAAATAAGTATACCTAATTACTGACGTCTGCATATTTTCAAAGTCAATTATCAGAATCAAAACATCATAAAGTTCACAAAATAATTATTTAATTTCTTTAAAAAGAAATGAACAACGAATAATAATATTTAAATATATATTAAGTTAAATATAAAAGCGATGGATATCGTGCTTGAAATATCTTTTGACATTGAAATAAATTGATTGTTTAACTTGGTACTTGGTCGATACTATAAATAATTCTGTAACGGACTTTTACCATGACACCACCTACATTAATTAATTACTGCAAGTACGTAACAAAAAGACCTTGATGTAACAGGAAAACCAAAATACATTATCAATTGGTGATTAAAAGTACCTAATCATTACGTACTTTTTAAAACACATTTTCACAACAAGGTTCTGTTGAAGGACTTTACTTGTTGTACCTTGTTCGGTAGACACATACCGCTATGTGACTTAAGGATACACTAAATTGACGATTGGTTTAATAGTTTGGTACCTTGACTACTAAAACAGAGATCGTACCCTTCGATTCCCAGCCAGGAATTTGTGGGTGGGTGGGTGATGTGCACCTTGATTTATTTTGTTGTCTTTTTGAACTATAGATAGGTACCATCTTGCGCATACTGCTGGTTTAAGCTGAGATCTTAATTATTGAAAGGTATGATTACCATTCCTTTTAGCTTCCGTGTGGTACGTAAGCAGTAGCTAACATAACGCCGGCCATTAATCATCATTATCTTTCTAGCGCTATCCCTTGATGCTGCTTGATGGCATTTGCCTTGAAACCCAAGGATTTTGGTACAAATGCTAATCATGCTAATCATGAACAAAGACTTCCATTTACTACCAGGCTGCTAACTCTACAGGCATCAAAGGCGAAAAAAATAGTCTTCTCCAATAATAAGTGGATAACCTTGAATTGGTATATTATAATGCAGTATGAGAACTGATTAGAATTAACCATCCAACAGAAAACACATTATCAAATTACCACAAAGCGTGACATCCTCATAACTTTATCCCAGTTGTAACCCAGGGTCCGCTTACTTGTCTAACCGGATTTGCCTGAATATTATTTATTATACTGCCTCGTTGGTCTCGCGACATAAAATAATGTGCGCGTGGGAGTGTTATTGGGTTTTTCCGTTAGGAAATTCTCAGTAGCAGCACGGAGTCTGGTAATGTGCTCCTTACAAAAACAAAATATGTACTATGACACCGGCGATTAAAAAGAGTGGCCACGAGTTTTATTGCGCGTTCTTTCTCGTGCTTCTACCTATTGATTTGCGAACGAGGCAGTAAATGTAAATGTAGAAGCATTAAGTAATTTACTTAAAAAAATGACGTTCATAAGCGTCACCTTGTGACCTAGATGAATAAATGATTTTTGACTTTGACTGCTTCTTCGGCAGTAACCCTCAAAATTAAAACTAATGGAGGATTTAGACATAATCCTCCATTAGCTTTAATTTTGAGGGTTTGAAAGCCGTTTGAAATCCAAACGTTAGTACCATGGGGTCCAAATGGAGGATTTCTTTTAAGAGAAAACTTCCACTTGGTGTCGTCAAAGCAAGTACGTGGTTGAAACCAATTATTATGTTAATTGAATTATGTCAAACTTTTAAATTAGTAAATAGGTTTTAGCCACACAATTTTATACAAAAAATGGTTGTCCCTCGCACTTGAACCGCTGTTATATAGTTTACCTCGACAACAGCCCCAAATACGAGCCGCTGGCGACATTGCTGTAATTAACGGCTCAAGCTCATGTGCTATATAGCTTTCGATCAACAAGTAATTTACTCAGTGTAACCAGCGTGAATTTTCACGGCTTGTGGACAAGGGACACGCTAACAAGAAACAGTAGACGAACATACACTTATTTCAACTAGACAACTCGACATGCAATAGACCAGTATTTTTCATCAACAATTATTTCTTCTAGTTATTTTTATTGTTTAGATAGAGACAATACTTTGCAAATAAACGCATAGAACCTTTTCTGCGTTTCAATACCAGAACACGTTACAGTAGGTACGTATAAAATAGCTCTGCGACTTTATTCATGAATTTGCTAAAATTTAATTACACCGCGCAGCTTTGTATAGATAGTTATATAGAATGCCTTTGTTCTTATAATAATCTTATATCTTAAACTAATATATAAAGCTGAAGAGTTTGTTTGTTTGTTTGTTTGGTTGAAAGCGCTAATCTCGGGAACTACTGTACCAATTTCAAAAATTGTTTCAGTGTTAGATAGCCCATTTTTTGAGGAAGGCTATAGACTAGGATTATAACATCACGCTGTGAGCCACGGGAGCGGAGCAGTAGCCTTAAATAAGGCGGGTGTAACCGCGGGGAGATGTAAAAGAGTAAATCCACTTCTCGTTAGTCCGCTTTGTTCTCCACTTCAAATTAAGTAGAGAAAAAAACTTATAAAAAGCCTTTATTAGGAAAGGCATACCGTTATTATAACTGACAATGCGTTCTTCTGTTCTAGTTTTCGTAAAGACTGCACTAGATCTTCATGATAGCTGCGACAGGGCTGCGGCGGCGGCTTTACGTGATCTCTGAGGCATGGATTTGTGATTACTTACACATATGAACCAGGCGGTCACGGAATCATTTAATAGGCAGTTAATAACCAGTGGCAAATCCAGCTTACATTGCTTTATATTCTGGCTTGTCTGGGTTAAGCCCAATTTTCATTTAAGCCTCATTTTAAATTGTGCTGACAACAATTTCAGTGATAACTGCCATACCGTGTGTACCAATACCTCAGATTAATAATAACAAATATATGTATCTATTTTGACACAGCTTTTTAATCTTATGCTCAAAATACTGTAGATAAGTAGTAGGCATTCATAGCTAAAAGGAATAATCCCTACCAGTCGATCTGCAGCCAGGCAACAATCAAATAAGTATACCTAATTACTGACGTCTGCATATTTTCAAAGTCAATTATCAGAATCAAAACATCATAAAGTTCACAAAATAATTATTTAATTTCTTTAAAAAGAAATGAACAACGAATAATAATATTTAAATATATATTAAGTTAAATATAAAAGCGATGGATATCGTGCTTGAAATATCTTTTGACATTGAAATAAATTGATTGTTTAACTTGGTACTTGGTCGATACTATAAATAATTCTGTAACGGACTTTTACCATGACACCACCTACATTAATTAATTACTGCAAGTACGTAACAAAAAGACCTTGATGTAACAGGAAAACCAAAATACATTATCAATTGGTGATTAAAAGTACCTAATCATTACGTACTTTTTAAAACACATTTTCACAACAAGGTTCTGTTGAAGGACTTTACTTGTTGTACCTTGTTCGGTAGACACATACCGCTATGTGACTTAAGGATACACTAAATTGACGATTGGTTTAATAGTTTGGTACCTTGACTACTAAAACAGAGATCGTACCCTTCGATTCCCAGCCAGGAATTTGTGGGTGGGTGGGTGATGTGCACCTTGATTTATTTTGTTGTCTTTTTGAACTATAGATAGGTACCATCTTGCGCATACTGCTGGTTTAAGCTGAGATCTTAATTATTGAAAGGTATGATTACCATTCCTTTTAGCTTCCGTGTGGTACGTAAGCAGTAGCTAACATAACGCCGGCCATTAATCATCATTATCTTTCTAGCGCTATCCCTTGATGCTGCTTGATGGCATTTGCCTTGAAACCCAAGGATTTTGGTACAAATGCTAATCATGCTAATCATGAACAAAGACTTCCATTTACTACCAGGCTGCTAACTCTACAGGCATCAAAGGCGAAAAAAATAGTCTTCTCCAATAATAAGTGGATAACCTTGAATTGGTATATTATAATGCAGTATGAGAACTGATTAGAATTAACCATCCAACAGAAAACACATTATCAAATTACCACAAAGCGTGACATCCTCATAACTTTATCCCAGTTGTAACCCAGGGTCCGCTTACTTGTCTAACCGGATTTGCCTGAATATTATTTATTATACTGCCTCGTTGGTCTCGCGACATAAAATAATGTGCGCGTGGGAGTGTTATTGGGTTTTTCCGTTAGGAAATTCTCAGTAGCAGCACGGAGTCTGGTAATGTGCCCGGTACGGCAATAGGCTCGCCGCCGATTAGGTGGGACCTAAAAAAATTCATGTCGAAATGTGGGTGTAATATTACACCTCTGCCTACCCCTTCGGTGATACAGGCTTGAAACTTAAAAAAACATATTATTTATCATATTTTTCCAAAGAGCGACTGCCTGTCGGACCTCTGCAACCAAAAGGGATAGCGAAAACTGAAATGAAACCTCTGGGTACTGACTCCCTATAACGACTGTCAATAATATTCATGACAGCCGGGACTGAAGGCATAACGTACTCACCGAGCCACGGGGCAATCGATAATTAACAATTTAATATACACATAACTCCGAATAGTCAGTAATGCCGGCCATGGATTCCAACCCGATAGCCTCTGCATGGCAGTCTATTGGTATCTCCACTATCGTTGCCGCTATTATAATGATAATTACACCTTAACCCTGTTTAATGTTTACTTTGATATTCTGCGAAACCTTTGCCTGATAATATAAATCTAAAACAAGCGGCGAAAATAATATTCCGAATCACATTAATCATATTTGGAAGTCCATTCAATATCTATGAGATTAATATCAAGGTGAAAACGCACACTTAATTTTGATAAAGATTCACCTATATACTTCCCCGGGTTTCAGACTATCCATGTCAAATTTCATCACAAACGGCTCTGCAGATTAGCCGTGTAGCATACATATTAACAGATAATACTTAAAAATTACTTTTGTTTTCATAATCGTCAGACTTCAGGTAAAGATTAGTATGTAGGTATATTATTGAAGTTATGAAGAGCTTATATACCTACCGAATATAATAGCAGCAAAAATAAAAACTCAAAGCATTATGTACCACATAGTACATATCAGACCGCTTTTAATGACGCTGCGCTTAGGCCAAATATATCGCGATAACTTTTAAACTATTCGTCCAAACTACTAACTGTAAAAGAGAAAGTTCATCTACATTAAATACTGAAGGCAATAAATCTATCAATTTTAATAATCATAACTACGTTAAAAAACCGACTTTAAAAACTAAAAAGTAAACATAATAAAGATTTGATATTAATTAATTATTATTATTTATACTTATGTGCTATTTACTACCTAATAGGTTTGAAGTCGGTACCAAGCCTTAAAACTCCGTCAAGTCTTTTCGTCCTCCCTACCGCAAGGCCTTAAGGCAAAGGTCTTCAACGAGTGCGTCCTACCCGTTATGACTTGATGTGGACACTGACGGTGCGACTAGTCCACCAATTTAAGGTCGCTCAGCGAGCTATGGAGAGGGCTATGCTCGGAGTTTCTGAAGGATCAAATTCGTAAGGAAGTAATCTGACAGAGAATCAAGATAATCGACATAGCTCAAAGCAGTTTATGTATGTATGTTTTTTCGTTCCCTCTCCAATCTTTCTCCTGTAATTTTCCTATAATTCATCTTGTTAATTGGTTATGGGTCGTTCTTCAGAGACAACACTTACGATGTCTATGGGAATATTTCTGTAACCAACTAACAAAACGATCTGTAATTTATTGTACAGTTTAGCTTAATCCGTATATTGGCCAAAATATATATTTGAAATAATTGCAGTCTAAGTACAAAAAAAACTATTTGAACTTCATTCTTCTGAATTATACGTCGTGTCCGTCTGCCATTGTGCGGAATAAGATAGTCGATATCGCATTTTCCCTTTCATAAATTAATATTAAGGACAATGGCAATTAATATATAGGAAAATGTCTGAAATTGAATTGAAGCGCACAGTAATAAAAATATATCAAAAACTTCGGCGTAAGTAACAGAGTCTATAAATTATAATAATTATTTTCACTCGGGAAAGCCGGAAAAAGAAGATATCGGTGTTTTAATTTTTAGGACGGAACGAACAATGTAACCTAATGTTTGAATTATCAAATGACATTATGTCAGATTGACATCAAAACGCAGCAGAAGTATTCTGTAGCATCTACCTGTCGCAGCCAAAGACAAAAGCAGAGCTTCACATTTTAAATCTATTTTTTGTGAAATCGATATAACGTTAAAACGATGCTGTCACGTTTTTATTTGATTTACAAGTTTTTTTGCTTCAAAAATATTAGCTTATTGATATAATGTTGATTAAAAATTAAAAAACTGCATTTTAATAATTACTTTTTAAGCCAAACCAACCCTATAAAGGTCGATCGATATATAGATCGATATATCATCGAATCAATGTCAAACATCTATTCCTATCACACCATTGTCTATCGCAACAATCATCAAATAATAAAGTAAGTACCTAGTTCGTAATCAATTGGAATGCTTTTTATCATCATAAAATAATCCGGCTTTAACGAGACAAAGTGAAAAAATAAAAAATCGTAGAAAAAAAAAAACAATTTGTTTTGTTCAATAGCCCTCTGAGAAAAAAAAAATTAGTTATAAATACCTTAATGTGTTTATAAATAAGTAAATATGAAGTGATTAATATAGCGTAAAAGACGCTTGACCGTACTTGGTTGGGTAATGATTATGAGAGTCTGGTTTCCAGTGTTGGGGGGAAGCCAGTCGTGCTACGGACGAGCTAGGTGTACCTTTTTTTTTCCCTCATGTACCCAAGTGTCGGAGGGTAGGGTTTCACCGAAGCATTCCTCGCTACCCCCCGAGGGGTATTGGCCCGCCAGATGGTCAGGCGGGCCCCGAACGAAACCCCCTTGGCGGCGGATGAAGGTGTTTGGCTCCGCCACCAAAACACCCAGCGGCCGCAGAGGATAGGGAGGACGGCAACGCAACACCGCATCTCCTCTTCCTCTGCGGCCCCACCGCGACGCAACAATGGTGCGCCCCCATTTGGTCGCGGGAGATTGGGCGCGCGGCAACGCAACACCGACACGCCTCTCCTCCCGCGACCGCACCCGACTGCGAGGGACAGACAGAACTGTCCCCCGCACCCGCACTTTGGACGCATCCTACGCAGGCCTCACTAAAGGCCACGTGGAGCGTCCCCTCCAGGGATCCCGCTTAGCTTCACCGTGGGTGTACCTCAAACCCACGGTTACTGAGCCCCCCCACCACGACAAGGTGGAGATCCCACGGGGGGGGGGGAGGGAGCTAGGTGTACCTGGGGCTGGATGGCTAAGATCCTGGTGTTACGAAGGTAAATATTTCATTCGTCTTCGACATTCTGATAACAATGTCTATTTTATAAAATTTATTTTATTATTTTGCAACTTCAGTCTGCGTTTCGAGAGACGCTTTTAAGTTATAGATTGGTGTAGAAAAGTGTCAATAGTAAAGTCTGTATGTATGACATGATTATAGGCAAAATCTTGACTAATCTGTGCCTAATTCGCATGGTCATAACACCATAATTATGTATGTATCTTATATGTAGCAATTAAATATGATATTTTTTGTACCTAAGAATTGATTGTATTACAAATTTAAGCAAAAGGTTCATTTTTTGTTATCTTACAATATTCTCGCTTGGTCTACAATAAAATAATTATTATATACTAGTTTCAAAAGTGTTTCTTTCGTGATATGATCACTGATAATTGTTTTTATAAAAAAAGATTATTGTAGTTGTTAAAATATAATGGTTTTCTTAATAAAACGTTTTCATTTCTGTTTCTAATTCATCCGTAACAAATTCTGATCCATTTGGTCACAAAATATTTGAATGTTGATATCTTAAAAACTACTTTATAATAAAAACGAATCCCTCATTCAAATATTTAATAATTATGTTCGTTGGTATTCCTATTTCCATAATTATGAGCATGTATTACAGAGCTGAAAGTGCAATTTAATTTTGGCCAGATGAATCAGTTATAGAATTAAATTTTGAAGAACTATCCTGATGGAGTCAGTCTTGTTTCATTCAATCCTTAGTTTTGTTCTATATTCACTTGTTTTGAAGAATATCGTAAAAAAATGGCATTACCGCATGTTTTACGTCCTTGAAACATTTTCCAAATTTCATAAAAAATCCACATAACTGTTATGACTGGAATTTGAACACATGCCTTCAGAACGTAAAGCGGATTTATTATCCATACGGCCATCGCCTTGTTGCCAGTTAGTGGCGAATTTAGCGAACACTTGACAGAGTGTTTACGTCATCTAACTTAAAACTGTCATTTCCAAATAATGAAATAGTCTTCAAACCTTTTTGCTAATTATTATGTTTGACGATCGGCCAGTTTGTCGTGTAGACATCAGTAGTCCTTGACGACCGTAGTGATGACCGGGATAGGTGAAAGTTAATAAAAAAATGCTCATAATATAAAAACTACTGGGCCTACATGAATCATATTTTTATGCGACCAATTCGACACTATTCCTCATCAAACAAAAAAAGAATAACGTAAATCGGTTCGGAAACCTCGGCGAAATCGGTGTACATACATCGAAAACAATAAATATACCGGCCGAATTGAGAACCTCCTCCTTTTTTTTTGTTTGAAGTCGGTTAAAAACAATTTGATAACTACGCTAGAATGAGCATTGTAAAAAACAAATATATTTTTTTATGTTATACTGGTTTATTACAATAAAAATGATGTAGTTAGGTTATGTACTAAAAGCTAAAAAGTAATTCGGTAAGTCCTAGCTACCAGATTGCACCAATCTTCTCATCAATCTGGGGTATTGATCAGACAAATATAAAATCGTTGGGCAAGTGAAATTTGAATCATAATGTTTGCTTTGGCTACGCTACGCCCAAAATATTTTTTTTTTTAGTTAATTTTATTTTCAAGTTTTTAGTTTTGTTGTTAGTTGATACTTCTCATTCAATTTTCATAGTGAGCCCTTTCCTACCAATCAAGCCCTGTCATTCGATACCCATATTGAGATATTTGTGGAAAATATGTAAGTAATCCGCCATTTTGTAGCGGCAGCCATCTTGGATTTTTCATAGTGATCTCTATTCTACGAACGAAGTCCTTTCATTTGATACCCATATTCAGGTATTTGTGGAAAAATTGTAATCCGCCATTTTGTGGCGGCGGCCATCTTGGACTTTCAAAGTGAGTTTTCAAGTGATTCTACCAATCAAGTCCTTTCATTTGATACCCATATTGAGGTTGTTGTGAAGTAATATGTGATGCGCCATTTTGTATCGGCGGCCATCTTGGATTTACAATCATTTAAATATTATATTATATTGTCATGAAGATTAAGAGTGTATACAAAATTTCAGATCAATCTGTCATCAGGATTACTAAATTTGACCCAAACAAACAAATAAACAAATAAATAAATGCTGCCGCGGAGTTTTGTTTATAGCTATTTAAGATAAACAATATCACCGAACATTATCTTCAAGTAACTTTAGGCGACGCACGCGAAGATAGCTTTCAGAGCTCACGATTTTTGCCGAATTAGTTGATAGTTTTCCTTATATTATGGCAACATTATACAAACGTTTTAAGAATTTATGATAGTGGTATTTAGTTTTGACACGTTTGCTGGGAAAACTAAACTTACAGTGGTTGAAATATATGACGAAAATTACTTACTAAATAGTGTAAAACTAAAAGGGATTTTTTTCATTATTCGATATTTTTTAACTTTTTATTTCGTCAAACCGTGGAGAAAGTTAAAAGTATGCGATCCCAACATAAGGTTTCTACGGTAATTTGCATTCATATTCAATTATTTTAATAGTTTCTGGTAAATCAACTAATACGAATCTGCAAGATTGCCTGTGAAAATTTGTATACTAATAATGTCTGCCAAGGCAACGTTTTAATTATAAAAAGGTGTTTGATCAGAAAGTTGCTTTCTTTTATTAAAAGTAGCGGAGCCCACGATGCTAAATTGGGATTTACTCAGGCTTCATGGAGACCTATTGGGTTACAAAGCTTAGATGATAAAGAAATATACTTAATGTAAATAATGTATAATTTTTCATCGGCGGGGGGAGCGGCTATAAGCCTCCAAAATTTTTAAAAAGAGCTGTTGCCTTAATCCCTCCAGATAATCGTCAGACTATGAAAAGACACGTCTAGGACGTTAGGATAAAGCATATATTATATCTAAATCTGACACGCTTGAGTATTTCAAAACGGCGAATTCTCTCATTCACATTTGCAACTTTCTAATAATGGCCCCGAGTTTGCGTGACACCTAAATCGTCAGATTATTCAATGAGAGCCTTTTTTATGCTCACTTAACATCCCCTTAGATAATCTGACACGTAAGATAAATTTTCTTTATTTTGCATGTTGAAATCTTCATCGGCGGGGGGAGCGGCTATAAGCCTCCAAAATTTTTAAAAAGAGCTGTTGCCTTAATCCCTCCAGATAATCGTCAGATTATGAGAAGACACATCTAGGACGTTAGGATAAAGCATATATTATATCTAAATCTGACACGCTTGAGTATTTCAAAACGGCGAATTCTCTCATTCACATTTGCAACTTTCTAATAATGGCCACGAGTTTGCGTGACACCTAAATCGTCAGATTATTCAATGAGAGCCTTTTTTATGCTCACTTAACATCCCCTTAGATAATCTGACACGTAAGATAAATTTTCTTTATTTTGCATGTTGAAATCTTCAATCTCCGTTAACCTTAGTTTATTAAACTAGTGTGAAGAATGTGGAAGTTAGCAGTGCCATACACACATGTTTGGAGATATTTTTTTTTCAGAGGAAACCAAGTGTTTCCGGCGAGTGAAAATGGTGAGGGGGGTTCCGAGACCTCCTCCCCTCCCCTCCCCTCCCCAATAACTCACAACCCCTAATATTAATAGCAAAAAATATATTAACTTACTCATTAACATAAAATTTGCAGGCGCTTGTACTAAATTATCTTTATTTATATTATGGTGAATAAAAATTATGGAAAATGGCATTATTGGAAACGAAAATTATAGCAAATACATTTATGGATTTAAATTATTATGACACTTGAACGATTATGACCAGT
The DNA here is from genome assembly GCA_944739405.2 of Euclidia mi. NCBI lineage: Eukaryota > Metazoa > Arthropoda > Insecta > Lepidoptera > Erebidae > Euclidia > Euclidia mi. Next base: position 25,151,807 of record OX123202.2, read on the forward strand.
GGAATTAGTGAAAGTCATTTTATGTCATGAAGCGTTATTTTCTAATGAAATTATGGCAAATATCAGTATGGCATATGCAATTATGGCATTTTAAATTATGGCAAACATTAGTAAACCCCAAAACTAACCTTAATTTTCAACTTTTTTTTAATTTTCCGAATTTTTCCTTTTCTTGTTATGTAAGACCTTGGTTTTAACCAAAATTGACAATTCTAGGTCAACCGTAAATACCCTATAGGTTTCGGGTCGAAAACCTATATGGTAGTTCCGGTTGAACTAGAATTACGATATTTGGCCAAAAGCAGGATCTTACAGCACAAATAAAGGAAAAATTGCAAAAAATTAAAAAAGTGGGAAAGGAGAATGACCAAAACTGGGCTATTTTGTGACACGTTTGCTTCTAAACCATTCATATATGGAAAATCTTCTTTTATTTTATAATTTTATGTATATTAATTTGATGTTAAAGCGTAATGGGGATTTTTAGTTCTAAAATAAAAGTATAGGCGTTGTTCCGGCCGTGACATCGCCATTTCATATTCAAAACTCATTAAGCATATTTCGGCAAATGTTTACAGTTTCTTGCCAACTCCTTTTAATAGAGAAAAATGACATACACAGTGCAAACACACACACAGTGCAAACAGTGTGACATAGCAAAAGTTCTAATAAGCAAAATAACACCAAAATCTTATGATACTTTGAAACATGTATTGTGGTGAACTATTTTCTATAAATAATATGTTTATCATTTTTGCTTGAAATAATGTTTTGTACATGTTTTGTATTTATCGGAAATATGGGAACATATTTTTATTATACTGGCATCTATAATGCCTTACGTCAGTTCATAGACTCGTCAGTTATTTTGACATGAAAACAGTCAAACTGTCAAATTGCTTTTTCACCTTAGCTTATATCTCTATAGTATTGTGGAAAATAAGTAATTTACTGTCCTTTATATTGACTTGAGCAATCCTTTGTGGGCCAAAGAAGTTTATTTCGTGTTGTCAAGACTCGTGGGTTAACTAAAGTATGAGACAGGTTTAATTGGTAACATTAGTCTGTCGTCTGGACGTAGAACAACTAGCCGTGGTAAGGATTGCGGTTGTGTTAACTCTTCCTTTGCGGTACCTCGGCAACAACACGTCCGTTCTTTGGACAAGTTATCTCATTCGGCACTCAATATTATGACATCATGGATAGCACCAGTCCGTGTAAGTGTTGTTTACTTCTCTTCTCAATTCTTACAATTTTATCTCGTGTTCTCCTCACCGAATATTCAGACTGACTTTAATTCTTAGTTTCAGGAATAGAATGGCGTCTTATGTTTAGAATGCTACACATTAATAATTGAAGCTGTTGTAATTTCTGAGGTCATACGTGCACCACATTATGGTATACGATATACAAGCTCCTTATTCATTTTTAGATGATTTATTTGAAGAAGATTTAATAAAATGAAAAGTAACATAATAACTGTGTTTCATTTACCCAACATATAAATGCCAACTTGAATATAAAAAATAATGAAAAGAATAACGCCAACTTTTTAATAATTTGCATAGAAATGAGCTTATCTTTTGCGAACTAGCCTCACTGAAAATCTCATTAATTGTACCACATGGTATTGAGAATGCTCAGTAAGAAATATATCAGACTAAAAAACCCCAAAGTAATATAATGTACAAGCGTTTGCTTTGTAGCTCCACTCGTTGTTATAACTATTTTCTATATATAATATACATAGAGGCTATAATAAATGCCGGTAATATGATTAAATCATATCATCATCGTCCTAGTCGGTTGCATCTAAGACTTCAACGCTTAAGACCCCTGGGCCCGCTTACTAGACTAACCAGATATGACAGAATATTAGCTTTTCCATAGAGCTACTACCGTCTGACTACCACAACCCAAAAGGATAGCGATATTGTATGGTTTAGACCAGTATCGCTTATTTGAGGACACTGACTCCCCGTAATTGCCCCGTAACGACGCGCGACGGTGAAAGATCTTCATGACAACTGGGACCGAGGGCTTAACGTACCTACTCTCCAAAGCACGGGCGAATTAACTAGTTTACTACTACTAATATGATTAAATAATATGACTATTACAAAACTTAACCTCAAAATATTTGGAATCTTAAATGTCCGATATCTAAGAACTGCCGCCGAATTTCTTATTTATTTTTACCTGATTTAATTACGACTATATTTTCTACATATTACTAGTCAAACCATCAAGAAGCAAACTTAGCCCAACTTCCATACAAAAATGGTCATTCTCCTTTAAGGGTGTCCCCATACATACATAGTAGACTCCATTTAAGATAGTCCTCTAAGTTGAATGGGCGCTCATACAGATTTAGAGGACTAGCGTAATTAGTACCAACCTCAAATAAGGTAAAGTGCGTACGGAACCCTCGGTGCGCGGGTCAGACTAGCACTTGCCCGATTTTTTTTAATTGTGCCCAGTAAGGCAGTAATGGCGCCCGGGTGGTGACGGACTAAAAATACAACATGTTTCTGAAATTCACGCGAGTGAAGGCTGAATAAGTTAAAATAGGCACCTGCTAGTGGTATTACAACTAGAATAACATTACTACTTTTCTACAAGTGACATTTGAAAAGATACGACAATTTAAACGTAGAATTTCTTGAGTATATAAATACATTTTCTAGTATTCTAGTACCACGAGTACTTATCATGCCTGCCAGTGTTCGATATTGAAAATACCTACGTATTCAGTAATCCTTACACAGACAATACAGATGAATCGGTCCAATCATTTTGCCATCACGTTTATGGGTGATTGTAGCTGATGTCATTGATTATCTAGACGTGATGGACCACTAAAGCTAGAATAACTTAAATACTGTCATATGACATGATTAATTATTACACCGAAATTAAGGCTATCAGGTATTTTGGTATTTACATATTATGAAAGTTTTGGCGTTTGGCTACATAAATTCACAAGCAGATTCGAGTAACAATGCCTCGCTCGGGTCCACTTGTGGACAAGTTTTCAAATAATCAGCGTAAACACAAATACATACATACATAGACTCACGCCTGTTTCCCGGAGGGGTAGGCAGAGACTACGGAACGCCATTTGCAACGATCCTGACATATCTCTCTTGCTTCATTCACTCCCATCAGATTCCTCATGCATGCTCTTCTGTTCAGGGTACTTCTCACCTGTCCTGTTTTTAGGATGTCTCCAATCTGGTCAGAGAACGTCCGCCTAGGTCTTCCCCTTCGTCCTGTCCCTTCCACACTTGCCTTATATATCTGCTTGGTCAGTCTTTCGTCATCCATCCTCTCCACGTGCCCAAACCATCTTAGCATACCTTTCTCGATGCTTGTCACTATATCTTCTTTTACCCCACAACAGTCTTTTATCACACAATTCTTTACTCTGTCAGTCATAGAGACACCACACATACTTCTCAGTGCTCTCATTTCTACAGCATTTATTCTACTTTCATGACTCTTCTGCCATACCCAACTATCACTACCATACATAAGAGTAGGTACTAACACCCCTCTATGCACAGCCAAACGTGCCTTTTTGGACACGTTTTGGCAATTCATAAACGCCTTCAGATTTTCCGCCTTCATTCGTCCATTCACTCTATTACCTGCATTAACTCTTCTTTCAATATCTTCTACATTCTTACCATCTCTTGTAAACAGCGTACCCAAATATACAAACTCATTCACTTGCTCCACTCGCTGTCCATCGATCATAACATTACAAGCCGTAACGCATTCCTCCTTTTCAAAAACCATAACTTTCGTTTTACTTACATTCACTTTCATTCCTTTCCTCTCTAACGCACCATGCATGATTGTTACCATCTCCTGCAACTCCTCCGCTGAAGACGCAAGAATAACCTGATCATCAGCATAAAGGAGGCATTTGACAAGTAACTCATTCATCCTTAATTCACAATCACTATGTTTCAAATCTTGCAAACAACTGTCCATTAAGAGGTTGAACAGCCACGGCGACGCTACACATCCCTGTCTAACACCTGTGTTAATGGTAAACCAGTCAGTGTATGCCCCGTTTATCCTCACACAAGCTCTAAAATCCTCATAAAGGGATTTCAGAGCTCGAATGAGGCTGCTGTTCACCCCATACATCGACAGTACCGACCACATTTCATTCCTCACCACTTTATCGTAAGCCTTTTCCAAATCCACGATTGCGCAGTAGACCTTTTGACCTTTGGCCAAAAATTTCTCGGCTATGCATCGCAAGGAAAAGACTTGATCCGTACACCCCTTACCCTTTCGGAATCCCGCTTGTACATCCCTTATTTTCTTGTCGGTTACTTTCATAACTCTTTCAATCAGTACCTTCGCATACAATTTGCCAACAATGCTGAGAAGGCTAATGCCTCTATAGTTTTTGCAGTCTTGTTGCGAGCCTTTTCCTTCCTTTATAAAGAGGCACAACTACTGCTGTGGCCCGCCACGGACGTCACGGCGATCGCACGTGCCACTCGACACGGCTCGCTCGCTCGCCAACGCTCGGGCGCCTTTGTTTACATCGCGAAACATAATAATTTTGTAATAAAATTATAGCTGGTTGCGCCCGGTTCTGTCGCTACAGGATCGTGCGGGGAGTGCCGCCAACTTGACTGCCGGCGTGGTGGTGCCCTCGCCGTGTGGGAGGGGTCGGTCTGGCACCAGCGCCAAGCCCCGACTCCCGACCGCGCGGTGACTGGCATCCAGCCACCACGCTTAGGCGCCGCGTGACGGCACTATCCCGAGATGGCGGAACAGCACCAGGCATCGTCCGGAAAGGGGGCTAACACCACCCCGGAGCTGCAGACCAGGCGTGCGGAACACGAGGGCGACCTGCGTGCTTTCGACGCCCTTCGTGCGAAGGGTGGCATCACGCGGGGCCTGCAGCGCTGGGTTGAGGCCTACTTCCGGGCGATGGACGTCATGATGGGGGAGATGAGGAAGGAGGATCTCACCCCACCGATTTCAAGACCCTACAGGTGGTCCAGGCCGTGTTCCCGGACATATTGACCGGACCGGACACTGTCGCCACCACCACCACGGCGACCACCGGCCTAACCACCACCACCATCACCACCACCACCACCACGCCCGAACCAGCGCGCACACCGGAGCGGGTGCTCACAATCCAGAGTGTAGGGGAGGATCACGGTGACACACCATCTGCCACCACCACTGATCCGACCCCCACCAGCAGTTCTAGCAGCAGTGCCATCACCGAAGCCGAAGCCGACAGCCGGAACCACCGCTGCCCCTACCACCACCACCACCACAACTACCAAGAAGCAGGCCGTGTTTGTGGTGGACCGCCTGGATAACTGGACGGTCCACTTCAAGGAGCTGGCCGCCCAACTTGGCCACTCTCCCAACGGGCGCCCCTTTGGCAAGGGTATCAGGTTCACGCCCCGCGATGACCAGGAGCTCAGAGTCATTCAGGCGTACCTGGACAACTTGGGCCAAGATCAGGCGCCATACTACGCCATCGCACCGCCCTCGGCGAGACTGCTGAAGGTAGCCATCCGAGGTCTTCCAGCCGACACCCCCGTGGAGGAGATCACTAAAGACCTGACCGACAAGGGAGTGCCGGTCAGGTATAGCAAGCATATCCGGGCCCGAACGGGCAGACCGGGATGCATCTTCTTCGCGGAGGTGGACAAGACCCCCGAAGCCGCAAAGGCCACGTATGCGGTCAACGAGGTCCTCCTCATGCCAGGAGTGACAGTGGAGGCCTGGAGGGGCAAGAAGGGCCCCTCACAATGCCACCGATGCCAGGGCTTCCGTCACAGCTCCCACAACTGCCACAGGCCCCTTGCCTGTGTGCGTTGCGGTGGCGGACACCACGCCACGGATTGCCCACGCCCAAAGGACCAACCACCGACTTGCGCAAATTGCCAAGGAGCCCACACCGCCAGTAGTCCTGCTTGCCCCGCGTATAAGCGGGAAGTACGCAGCCGCAAAGTGGGACTCGTGGCCATGACCGGCCCCCCAAAACTAGTCGCCCACCCCAACCAAGTCGGGGAATCAGCCGCGACCAACCTGATGGCCAAAGCCAACGCTCCGGCTGAGAAGGGACCCACGGCGACTACTCAGCCGAAGAAAAGGAAGAAGAAGAAGAAGAAGCCTCAACTCGGACCGGGCCAACCCCCTGCGGCCACTGCAGGGGATGGACCTGCCAAGCCAGCCTCCGTTACCAGCGAAAAAGAGCAGCTCGCCGCCCTTCTCTCTCTGTTCGCTCAGAAGGTTAGGGCCGGCGACATAGATATAACAGGAATGCTGCAGACCATCCCCTCCAATGGATAAGCCGCTAAGGGTGGTCCATTGGAATGCCCAGTCCCTGTCTGGGAAGATAGGCCTCCTACGCCTCTTCGTCAAGGAGCAGCAAGTCGACATCATGCTGATAAACGAGACCCACCTGAAGCCCACCGCCCCACTCAAGATCCCGGGGTACATCGTCTACAGGCAGGATGAGGTCTCGCCGGCAGGCATAGCCTACCGGGGACTTGCTGTCCTGGTGAAGAGGTCAATGGTGCATCAACTCGTCGAGCCGAAGAGACACAACACCATCTACGCCCTCGGTGTTGATGTTCAAGTCGGCGGACGGGAGATGCGCCTATACGCGGCCTATCGACCGCCAGGGACCGGCTCTAATAGAGCCGGTCCCTGGCTCCTTCAACGTGGCCGCGCTTCGAGCATCCTCGAGCACCAGGGCCAACTCCGAGAGGCGGGCACCCCTTCCCGCCTCGATACGGAAGCTGCTCGAGGAAAAGCGCGATGCCAAGAAGACCTGGATGAGAACTCGGCACCCCAGGGACAAAACCCGGTACAACCGCCACACCAACGCGCTCAAGGCCGCTCTGTGGGAGCACAGGGGGGACGAGTGGGAGCAACATCTGTCTCACATCGAGGACAACCAGGCCTCGTTGACACGCCTCTGCAGACAGCTATCTGTGGACCCAAATCCGACGCGCCCCCTGCTCGGAAGAGACGGCCTTTTGCGCTACAAGGCTGAAGACCGGGCGGAGATCATCGCAAGCAGCCTCGAACAACAGTTCACCCCCCACGAGGTCCAAGACGAGGCCCACTCACGAGAGGTAGAGGAGCTAGTCCGGACCTACCTCTCAACGCCCCTCGTCTCATCGGATGGAGGTGACCTGCTGGTGACCCCGCAAGAGGTTGCAGCGGTGATCCGCAAAACCAACCCCCGGAAGGCGCCTGGTGAGGACGGCATCCCGAACTCCGCGCTGTATCGACTTCCTCGGAAATTGCTGATTGCAGCGACCCAGCTCTTCAACGGCATCCTGAGAACCGGCCACTTCCCGACCAGCTGGAAGCGGGGCCGGGTCATTGTTCTCCCCAAGCCCGGCAAGGACCTCAGGAAGCCGGAGAACTACAGGCCCATCACTCTCCTCTCGACGACGTCCAAGGTGTTCGAGCGGCTGCTGCTGGCGAAGATCACCCCGCACCTCAGCCCGAGGTCCGAACGATTCGGGTTTCGCCAGGCACACTCCACCACGCTGCAGCTGACTCGCGTACTGGGCGAGATGGCCACGTGGATGAACAAACGAGGCCACACGGTGACCGTGATGCTCGACATGGAGAAGGCATTCGACAGGGTGTGGCATGACGGCCTCATCTACAAACTGTCGACGTCCACTATCTCACGACAACTCATCACGGTCATCGCATCATTTCTCCGAGGGAGAACCTTCCACGTAGCCGTCGAGGACGTCACGTCAGAGGAGAGGACCATCAAGGCCGGAGTCCCACAGGGGAGCTGTCTCTCCCCAGTTTTGTACGCCCACTACACGGACGACATCCCAGTAGTGGGCGACGTGAAGCTGGCGCTATTTGCGGACGACGCCGCGTACCTGTCCAGCTCACGGAACGCCAAACACGCTACACGGAAGCTGAGCCCGACACTTGAAGCGCTCCCGGGCTGGCTGAAGAAGTGGAGGCTCAAGTGCAACGTGTCCAAGACCCAGGCTATGGTGACTGGACGGGTACAGTACCCGCCGTGTCTCAAGCTGATGGGGGAGGAAATCCCTTGGTCGCCGACGGTCAAGTACCTGGGCGTCACAATCGACCGGAACCTGACGATGTCACATCACGTCGGAACAATCGTCGCGAAGGCCCAGGTAGCCAGGGCGAAGCTTCGCCCGCTGCTGTCCTCGAGATTGCCGTTGAGAGCCAAGCTGGCCCTCTACAAAACTTATATCAGGTCGCGCCTCACCTATGCGGGGCCGGCCCGGTACAACATGACAGCGAGGACCACTCGGCAGCGACTGCAGCGGGTGGAGAACGTGTGCCTTCGCCTGGCGGTCGACGCGCCTAGGTACCTGAAAAACGCGACCATCCATCGGGACCTCAAATGGGAGCCGATCGAGGGATTCGTGAGCGGGCTGGCCCGGGGTATGTTCGAGCGAGCAGATCGCTCAGAGCATCCCCACCTAGTCAACATCGCTCCACTCCCCCATCCAGAGGCAACAAACCTCATCTGGAGGAGACTGAAGCGCCCCGCTCGGGAACTGATCCCAGTTCCTTCGAGCGGGGCTTCTTCACCACCACCACCACCATCACCACATCAGCAAGATGACCAGCCGCCGCCCTCTCGCAGGCGACTAACTGGGCCTCTCCCAACGGAGACTCACCCGGTTGGTCAGCCTCGAGGGCGGCCAACCCATTGACCGGCCCATAGTAATGGGCCGCGTAGACAACCTCCTTAAGGAGTAAACCTCCCAAAGGTACCCCCACTACCCCGAAAGGGGTTGTGAGAAGAAGACCTACGACGACGCTGTGGCCCAGTCATCAGGTACTCGGCTGGTGCTCCAGCACAAGTTAAATAAACGCTGCAGCTGACTATGATGCCCTGTCCAGCCTTCAGCATTTCGACTGTAATCCTATCATACCCTGCAGCCTTACCTAATTTCATACTGGCCAGTGTCTTCAAAATCTCATCCACGCCAATATCGCTTTCATCATTGCTATCATTACCATTAGTTTCACCTGTTAATGTCTCTGTCGTCATTCTTTCAAATAATCCTTCAAAATACTCTTTCCATCTCTTCAGCACACACGATTCACCATGTATCTTTCCATTTTTGTCTCTGAATACTGTGTATTCTGAGGATTGAGTTTTTCCTCGAACTGCACGAACGGATTTCCAGAAAAACTTAATGTTTCTCCGAAAGTCGTCAGATAATCTACTATCAAACTCATCGTTCTTTGCCGCTTTTTTAGGGTTCCGTACCTCGAAAGGAAAAAACGGAACCCTTATAGGATCACTTTGTTGTCCGTCCGTCTGTCAAGACCCTTTTTCTCGGGAATGCGTGGAGGTATGTACAAACTGAAATTTATACTAAATACTCGAATCTACGGTTTCATAGTGCTGTAAAAAAATCAAACTTCTAATCCAACGCAATCAAAAGATACAGCTGTATATGCTGCAAATTGCAGCATATTTTCAAACTCGCATTGGAATCAAAACCTACAGGGTACTTCCCGTGAACTCAGAATCTTGAAATTTGGTACAAAGCAACGTCTTATATCACTTATAAAGGAAAAATTGCGAAAACCGTAATTTTTTTGTTACAACATATAAAAAAATACTTTTAATAAATTTAAAGTTACTATCCCTTTCTCTTGAACGCGTAGAAGTATTAAATTTAAATTCATATCAAATACTCAGGTATATAACACCGTAAGGCTGTAACAAAATCAAGCTTCTATGTCTACGCAATCAAAAGAAAAAGCAATATCATCATATATTCAAACTCGCGACTACTCGCAAGGGAATCAAAACCTTCAGGGTACTTCCCGTGAACTCAAAATCTTGAAATTTGGTACGAAGCAACGTCTTATATCACTTATAAAGGAATAATTGCGAAAACCGTAATTTTTTAGTTACAGCATATAAAAAAATATTTTTTAATAAATTTAAAGTTACTACGCCTTTCTCTTGAACGCGTAGAGGTATTAAATTGAAATTCATATCAAATACTCAGGTATATAACACCGTTAGGCTGTACCAAAATCAAACTTCTATGTCTACGCAATCAAAAGAAAGAGCAATATAATCATATTTTTAAACTCGCGACTACTCGCAAGGGAATCAAAACCTACAGGGTACTTACCGTAAACTCAAAATCTTGAAATTTGGTACAAAGCAACGTCTTATAGCCCAGATAAAGGATGCGGATGGCTGAGGACCGTGTGCTGTGGTGCGTGTTGGGAGAGGCCTATGTCCAGCAGTGGACTGCGATAGACTGATTGAGATTGAGATTTCAAATAATTACATAGTCTTCAAACCTTTTTGCTAATTATTCTGTACTTTATAAGTATTTTTGTAACAGATTTCTAATAGTCACTAAAAACTTTGTAAATCAATAACTTTGATAAAAAATCTTACCATCATTCATCAGCAGACTTTTGCAAGGCTGCTGCAAGGCTGCTGCAAGGCTGGTATAGGTATTTAAGTTATATTATAAAATAAGCGATATATGTTAATATAAAATAAAGGATGACTGATCACAAACGACAAAGACCCCTTTTTATTTAATTTATGCTCCTGCAGCTTTCCATACTGTAATGTTATGGATTTCATTTGGCAATAAAAATACCATAACTATGACTGGTGAACTTTTACTTATATACCTACAGGTTTGTACGGAACCCTCGGTGCGCGAGTCCGACTCGCACTTGACCGTTTTTTTTCCTTTTAACCATTTCTTTCACTATTCTTTTACACCTAACAAACTCCTTTCTTGCTTCATCTATGTCATCACTCGTTGCCTTTCCCATTATTTCATTTGTTCTGGCAGCCAACCAATCTAACCACGCTTTCTTCTTCTCTGATACTGCTGATTGTACATACTTGTCCCACCATGTATTCTTAACCTTTCGTAGTTTCTTTCTTTTGATCACACAACATACTTCAGACGCTACACATACTACGTCTTCTTTAAAGGAATGCCATAATTCTTCCATATAATTTATGCCATCGAATCTCTCAAATCTTGCTATCAATCTTCGTTTATACTCATCTTTCACATCTTTCTCTTGCAGATTTTCTACTTTTATTCTTTCCAAGACCCTCTCTTGATTATTTTCTCGGTGTCGCCATCCTCTAAAGATCCCACTTATCCGGCTTAACACCAAAAAGTGGTCTGTATGGATGCCGATCCCTCGAAACACTCTCGTATCCAACATATTCTTTCTCAGTCGTTCATCTACTATTACAAAATCAATCATACTTCTCCGAACATTTTTCGCCTCACGTGTATACAAATGTATCCTTTTGTGATCAATCATGGTGTTTGTCACACAAAGGCTCCAAACAAACCTCAAACAGTTCTTTTCCATTTTCGTTCACACCCTTATCACCGAATACACCTAAAACCCTTTCAAATCCATCTCGCTTTACTCCCACCCATCCATTGAAATCACCTAACAAAATCAATCTTTCATTATCCTTACAGGTCCTCAGAATCTCTCTTAAACTCTCCCAAAACTCCTGCCTTTCGTCTTTTTCTTGTTGTGACATACCCATTACTATATTGACCGGGGCGTAAACCCCTATAATAAGAAGACGAGTAAGTCCTACTTTCATTCTCATCCATAGTAGCCTTGCATTTACACATTCAAACTCTTTTACGCACTCATTCATTCGCGCAGACAGTACTAAACCAAATTCCTTGCAGGCTGTAGTAATAGGTGCGCCGAGACACACAAGTGAAACGTAAGACTTCTGTAGATACACTCTTTATTTAATAAGAAGCACACATAATAATATAGGAAGGTGTCACTACACTACACCTTCATTGCAAAAGAAAATAAAAAATAGGTTACAATTTTTTATGTACTAAGAAACTAATGTAATTAGTAAAATATATGAGATCCTATATAAGGAGGTGTTACTACACTACACCTCCATTGTAAAATAAAGTAAAATAGGCTACATTTTTAATGAATTGAGAAAGTATATAATATAATTAGACAATATAAACAATAGTTACCTATACATTTTTATAAGAAATGCTTCCGTTTTCAATCTAAAACAGGCAATATATATTTAGCTCATGTCCGGTCGTTCCTAGGTAAAAGTACAAACAAGTAATTTCATAATAAAATTGTCATATCCGTGTATAAGTCTAGTCCGATGTTTGTAATTACATTACCACGTTGGCCATTCGTGAGTAAAAATAATACATTCAAAATAAGTGATAAATAATAATCGTGTCACGTATACGTACATAATCTCTTACTTTTTTTAAAAATTTCATTATTATAATTATGTCATATCTACATTTAGTCGCATTTTTATAAATCTCTATAACATCTCAGTTCTTTCACTAAAACGACTCGCGTATATAATGATCAAGACACTGGATAAAATTTTATTATACTCGGTTTAATAACCTTCAGTACATTTTAAACACAAAAGTGTATTTTTCCTCAAATCCTCATATATTTCATGGTATATAGCGGTACATATTATAATTTGGTTTTTAGAAATTCTACAGCTCATGGTTAATCACTCCACTTACCAGTAAAAATAATAACCACCAAATAATAATGCATAGTCACTAAGTTTCGTCATAAATATTTGCAACTAATAATACAATAATTTTTTGAAAGTACATCAAAATATCATCTTATCTGCGCATAACATTATTACGTATAATAAAAGTGCCGCATATTTAGTATGGAATGCAAAACATAACATCGTTCTCGGTAAATGGTTAGCAATAAGATACAGGGTGTCAAATTCATAGCGCTTTGGCATGGAATGTCGACCAAACAACGACGTATAATAATAACTAGTTTTAGAAATAAATTTAGTAGACGAATTAATTAATATTGTTATGAACCTTTAAAAAAGTATTTAGTTATTTTAATAAGCACTTTACACTTTGTAGTGTGCAAGGATTTGGATGGAACACCGCGCACTCAATTGGCATTAGCACTCACAACACATGTACACTAACTTTTCGCCTTTTTCACAATTGGCCACTTCCTTCACGTAGTCGATTCGTCATTTTCACGAACTCTGAGCTGGTGACGCGATCTCCTAGTGGTTTCGTCGGTTGCCTCTTGCCTATCTATAGGTATAGGCACCTAATTCTCCTTTGGATATGGTGTTCCGGATATCCAAATTCCAATCCTTGATGTTCTCCACATTCTTTGCTCTCCAAACTCTACATTCTTTGTTACCAAAAAACTCTGTTCTCCACATTTTCCTCTCCAAAAACATCTGCTTTCCACATGTTTTTCTCCAAAAACTCTGTTCTTTACATTCTTCTTTGTCTATATCCTGATTTGCGGTACAAGTACTCTCTAACTATACCTGTGTGATAGTCCTTTGTTAATGTAATTGCGAACTAACCGCCTTTTTTCTTCTTTTTCTTTCGCCGCCTCATTTTGCCGACAAAAATAGTTGTTTAGTTAATTTCTTAAAACCTTTTGGTATAAACTTAGTTCGATGTATCGGATTGGCAATGTATGTAATCGCGTAACATGATATGCGCTGGCAGGGTCGCCATGTAGTAATAGGTGCGCCGAGACACACAAGTGAAACGTAAGACGTCTGTAGATACACTCTTTATTTAATAAGAAGCACACATAATATATAGGAAGGTGTCACTACACTACAAGGCTCTGGTGGTACAACTTATCTACTCCAGACCACTACGCCGTGTAGCTGCCATGCTTGGTGGTGTCACATCCTTTCTTTTTCGTTTCATTCACACACAGAACATCAATCTTTCTATTATTCTTTCTATCATCCATCATATGGTATACTTCATACAATTTTCCGTCCATTCCACCGCCAACATTCAATGTTGCAAATCGGCTTTCCGCAGGCCGCTTTTCGCCCTCGCGGGAACGTGACGCCACGTGACGGGTTGCGAACCGCGTCGCCGCCATTTAAAGAATTATTAATATCTGTCCTCATAGCGTTCCCACGAGTAATAGGGATTTAAAATGTCCATCCCCGCAGACCCCGGAGAGTACGGGGGTAAGATGGAATCCTAGCTGTGCCCTGTGACCACCAACACAGGCACCCTCCGTTTGAGACCAGCTTGCCCTCTGGCCACGAATCCCTCGGCACGGGTCGGTCGACACCTTAGATCGGGGTTTTGTGTCGGGTATGCTCCCTGAAAGTTGGTTTAATTTCGGAGTTTTCCTTCTCCTAGACAGGTTGCCAACCAAGGCTAACGAGGCCCAATACAGTGTGACAATTAGGAACTTTCTTTTACAAAGGGGTTATTAAACTATTAAGGAATTTTTAAATGATAAGTCACCATGGGGACAGGCTTGGGCTATATCAGAATTTATATAGATACATTGTATATATATTATATATATTTATATTATATACATTGTATATATTTATATAGATATTGCTTTGCGAACGAGGCAGTAAATGTAAATGTAGAAGCATTGAGTAATGTACTTTAAAATTTGACGTTCATAAGCTTCCTTGTGACCTAGATGAATAAATGATTTTGACTTTGACTTTGACAGTAATGTAGTAAATACATAGATACTATGTATTATGAATATATACATTAGCCATCTAATAGGTATGACTCTAAGTTTGTCAGAGATTTGAACGAAAAAAGCATAATGCTTATTTTAAATTCGTCGAGCTATTTAGAAGCTCAGTGACATACACTGTGGGCTCAGACTTATTTCACACTATACATTAAGAAAAAAAAATCAAAGTAATACCAATAATAATTATAACCTAGCTCTTCGAATAGTCAATGTAAAATGACAGTGGGCACATAGCTAGATGAACCGATGGCCTTTGAAGCACAATGGTTCTGGATTGGCGGCCGCGCACCGGACTTCGCAACAGAGAACTGTTACTTTTTGTTTATTTAATTAGTGTACATACAACTACAAACACATAAATAAAAAGTCGCGACATAAGCAGGTAAGTATGTGTTGGTAGTGTGATGTTGCTCTAGAAACGTTCCGTTGCCTTGAGGACGCGACAGTTCTGCCGGAATTACTACGACACGACACGACGAATGCCACCGGCTAAATTCCGCCAAACTCCAAAGTGTTTTCCTTACTTTTTGTACTAAATGGTATTCTTTCGTTAAACGTATGCTTAATTTTGGTATTCTCTTGTAAATAACATCTCTGGAAATATTTGACACTGTTGGGGTTGCAAAACAGAAATATCTTTTGGATAAAATCCATCAAGCCCGAGGCAAACAAATAAATATGACACATGTTGCTAGTTTTTATATATTTTGTTACACTTGAACTTTGCAAGCATAATGGCAGAATTGAAAATTGTGCTGATCGAAGCTAATTCAAAGTGATTTTGGTTGAAATTTAAGTATATAGAAGTAGTTTTAGCTGCCTATTACACCAGCGTTCGTCGAGCAGGCGCGTCAAGTTCCTTTTGCACCAAAGATGTGCTACGCAGCTATGCTACGATATCGCGAAAGCCAAGCTACGAAACTCTGTAACCGTTTCTATAGCTGATGCCTACCAAAGTAGCGGCCCGAAAAAATGTGTGACGTTGTCACGCGAGCCAACGCGAGGTAACTGAGCAAGAAAACTATACGGCTAAAACTGTCGATGTATCGACAGTGAGGAAGGCATGGGGCGCGTTGACGTAGAAAGCTGCAAATTGCTACATTTGTAGCACGCGTTCGTAGCATGCCTCCATAGCACGCCTCTCCTAAATCATATGTGTTTTCATATGTTACCAAGCGGTCAAGTCGAACACTCGGTGCACGCTACATACGCGCTGTGTCTACGCTAGTGAAACGTTAAAGAAACGCACATTATCGACAAACTTTAGTGAGATTGGGTCTTCGTTATGAACGATGTAAAAGTCCTAAGTCAACAACATTTATATAAAAAACTAGCAAAAGCTTGCTTATAGAGGATGAGCGATAGCCGGTCCTTTAATATTTATACTAACTCTAGCTGTCCCTCGCAGTTTCACTCGCGGCCCTTATTGTATCTATAAGTTCAAATAGGTAGTTTAAGTTTTAGAACCTATATCAAATAATAATTTCAAAAGATAACTTGGATTAGCTTCGATCAGTACAATTTTAGCCTGTAATTAGAGAAATAAAATACTTTAAGCCGTGCTACAGTTCTACCAACATTTAACAGAGTAAATCAAATACACAACTTATCCCAGTTTGGCAATTTCGATCTCACGATAGCATCACATACTTACAAACAGATTAACGCACCCATATATTATGTACACCAGTCACTGCACTGTCGAGCTAGTATTGTCTTGTATTATTTAACATTTTTCGTTAAGAAAAACAATGATTAGCAAAAATACTGTTCACTTTCAATCGATTCTGAAACCTTTCATAAACTGTATAATAAACACAGTGAAGTTTAGGTACCTACTAGAGCGCACAGCGCGAGCGTCTCCAATCTCGCAGCTTTACAATTGCTTTCGATAACACCATTAATCTCGAGACGAGCCTTGTTGTACACGCCGTAAATAATAATGCAGCATCCCTAAATCCGGCGGACAATACCTATGTCACTGTGTATACCGTGTCACTGTGAAGTTTGATTAATGAACACTCAATAGCCAACAAAAAGCTCTTCGAGAAATGTACACAATAACGAATATTATCGAAGACTGTTTAAAAAGATTTTATAAAGAAAATTACCGTCGTTAGTCTTTTTACGATAACCGTCGGTCCATTCATGCGAATAAAATAGCAAGTAACCTAGTAAATGAAAACTTTTACTACTGCGATGAGAATTTAGGCCAGAGTCATTAAGAACACAGGCACAGGTCGAGATACGATTCGTCACCGCAAAATTTGAGTATTTGCAAATTCAACAGCGCCCTTTTCCATTTTACTAGAACTTTCCAGATGTTCTTCGTCTAAAGTGAAACGCTAAATCATCTTGCAGTGGAAATAGAGTAGGTATGTTTAAACGCTACAATATTTGAAAGGAACCGAACATTCGATTTATTGTACGATATTTGAAGAAATATTACACATATTTCTGAGCCTTAGACTATGTATTGTAAGAAAGTGTAAGTAATTTTTAGGTGTCGATAAAACTGGGCAAGTTATTTCATGATAATGTGAAGATAACATAAAAACTTTCTTAACACATTCAATTGTTAGTTCAAAACTCAAAATCATTTGACTTTCGCCTTCACACACGGTCACCACCGAAATCTAGAACAATATCTATTAGATTACATTTGTTCGTAGCTTATCGATCAAACTAGTGGTGATCACCTCTATTCTTATATTAAGGAACAAACCTTTCTTGATGTCTTATATACTTATGAAAACGTTTTAACTCTACATAACATTATATTATATTGATTTAATTTCTTCATTATTAAAGTGATCTTAAAATAACAAGTAAAATTATATCTCTTACAAGAGATATGATAATGAGGTTTGAGTAAAACCAAAGTGGCAGTGATATTTAGCTACACACGTTCAGTATAAAACCTCAACAATTGAACAGTCGTAGGTAAGGACTCTCTCGGACCACCAACCGGAACCGACGACTCCAAGCTGGTGAGTCGCAAGATTTAACTGCAGACATTTTCTAATTAAGCAAGCTTTTAATGTGTGGGGACGAATTGAGGGTTCAAACCTACTCAGAATTGTCCACCGACCAACACATTACACAGAGTACCACAAATCTGGGTCACCATTTCTTAACTCAAAACCAGCTGAGCTTTATGTACTGGTGGTATGCCACCAGTACATAAAGCTCAGCTGGTCTGCGGTCTGATCGAGCGAATAATGTAACGATCATTTTTACATACCTACTAATAACTAATTACTTAAAACTAGACAATCATATATTACATACCTAAAACTTTATAACTACATATTTAAACTTACTTATAACAATAAACTAAACATAAAATAAATATTATTAAACAAACAAACGGACACGCAGGCCACGCACCCGCGACCTGTTTTATATAAACATTTTAACTGTTGCCTTTCACTTTTCCTATTGGTCGGCGCCTCCTGAGGACAGTCAGTCGCAGCACGGTCGTCATAGACGCTCCCAAACACTATCCGAGACCTCACGTACTACTCTGAATTACGTCAGGTTACCCTCGATAATAAGTTATTCTTTCAAAATTTTACGGACAACATTATAGAAAATTTCTAATTAAGTGTTTTGTTAATTCCCACACTGGGTAAGTTGTACAGTATTAACTTTATAACTGTAATTGAACAGAATTAGTGTTCTTATTTCATTTTCATTTCTAGTTTACTGTTCGCTTGCTTACTATGCACACTGATGTAATATAATAACTGTTATAGTGTTGTCCACTGTTGCAAATACCGTTCTTTAGCGTAACTTAAAATGTAGTTAGCTTGCTTGTATTATTCTCTTCCTACAGTACCTACCTAGTAATTTCTTGCTTTCTACCTACTAAGCCTAGACTAGCCATGTAGTATTCTAGATGCCAACGTCTTTTTGTTAGGTATAGGTTTTCCTTGGCCAGTAGCTATTGGTATTAGTTGCTAATGCGCTCGGATCTGCACCTTGTGATTGCTTCGTCAAATCTTCTCGGTTGCTCGACCACGCCTTGCTGTGCTACGCTGCGCTATGTCGTGTTCCGCTGAGCTTCGTCGGAGCCTATCACCAAGCAGGAGAGTGCGGTATTCTGGAGTCACCTACGTGACTATCCTTTGTACCGGCCTTAACCCACGTACCCTCTACTTAATTTTATAAATAATTATTATATGTTCCTTGCCTTTGTTGTTTTGTTTGTGCACTTGCTCTCGCGTCGCCGCTCGAGCTGCGTGATACAGAAGCCCCAATTTTACAATCGAGGTCGATTCATATTAATGTGTTCTGCATAACTCAGAGTGCCCAGTAATACCATACTGTTATAGTTAACATAATTTTTTAAGTTTAGCAATTATTTAGTGATCAATGGTAGCGTTACTTTTAGTGAGTTTTTATTATGAATGTGTGTACCTAATGAATTCCTCACTCCATGTAATATCAATGTAATCATGTTATCAATTTAAAAAATAAATGGATATGTTAATGAGTCTAGGAAACTATTAAGTAAAATAAAACAATGTATATTATCAATTTAAAAAAAGTTTATTATCAATGCACCATTTTTTTAAACACAAAACATTTTTTAAAGCACATATTGAGTCATGATAAATACAATTGTACAAATCTTCAGAACACTTATAGCGATCATATAAACATAACAAATTAGGACAACATTTATCTTCTAAATTAATTAAATTATTAGTATTTAAAATATCCTTCAACCATAACATTTTTTCAAGACCTTTAACGTAAATACACTTATCTTTTAAAACATCTGCAATTAAATATTGATAATTTGAGTAAGGTATAAATCCTTCACCCCAGTATATTTTTCTGTTACGTTCAATCCAGCAAACCTGCCGTCTTTCTGATTTAGTCAAATCGTAAAAAGGAAATGGTGGTTTGATTAAAAACACTTGTAGGTTTTTACTACACCATACAGCTATTTCTTTTAGTATAAATTCATTTGCTTCTGTTTTAAAGCCTTGAACGTCAACAATGGCCGTCATGATAGCCTACGCACGATGTTGCTTAGAGGTTTGTATTCCACAATTCGGTACTGAGCTACTAAATTCAGCCACAACATTTATTTAATTTTTACATAAATATAAAGCATGCATACAAACATTGACTCATAACAATTACACATTTTTAAAAAGATAACATTTATTTATTTTTAGAAATACAACTAAACTTAAATAAAAACATTATCTTAAGACTACTCAGTATCACACAATTTCTTACTTATTTTTTTTTATTAATGTGATATCCATTACATCATCATAAGGCTCCTCAACCACATATTGTGCACTTAAGCAAGCCTCGTTTTTTTATTTTTGTCTACATAATCTAATTCACGAATATCTATTTTAATTAGAAGACGTCCTTGCTTAGGACGATTTCTTCGAACAATGTACGAATTTGCCGATGACGTTAATAAACTTTGGCGCTTTTTAGACGGTGACAATTTTTTTGACTGTGTAGAAAAGTTTGGTTCAATGTATGTTATGCCATCGTCTTGAGTGGAGAAATATGGGCTAGTAACCTGTAAAAAAATAAATCACACATAAATATATAAAAATGTGGACGCGCACAATAAATGTTTATAAACATAAATACATTTTATGTAGTGCTTACCTGATCAGAGGATTTGTTCCGATGCTTTTCAAAACATTCATAATTTTATTGAGAGTAAAAAAATGGCTTGTTTTTTAACTGTCTACCATTCTCTGCCAAATCATTGTCCTGCAATATAATAACATAAAAAATATAAATGAAAAGTTCATAACTATATGAATTTAACTATGAGGAATAAAATAATATTTACTAACCTCTTGTATTTCTGTCTGGTCAACTTCGTCCAAAGGACTTGGGATTTGAGAATCAACAATCAAATACAAATCGGTTAAGTCCTCCAATGTTGAGAATGCTGGGGCTGTATGACATGATTCTGAAAATAAAACTAAAGTAAGATATCTAATTATTCATATAATAATATAATATAATATTGTAATAACTAATAACATTAAAAACGTACTTACCAATAAAACTTGATTTCTCTGCTAGCAACAGGTCCTGTTTCGGCTGACTATGACAGCATAATGAAATAAGGAATGCAATTTTAAATCTGTATGATATTCAATACCAAATGAAATCAATTATTAAAAATATAATATTGTAATACGAGAATACAAAATTCCTAACTTTCTAGACCTGTTCAAACATGTTAAATGCTGTTATTTATACTTTATGATATGTATATCTAATTTAGTGTTAAAGTTATAGCTACCTATAAATATGCGTGTTAGACATTCATTACAGTAATTGTCAAAATGAAGTTGATCAAGCAACCCATATCTTTGAAAATTAATAATATAGATTTAAATGAAACTTCTCACCAGATCAGACATAGTCCTTTATTACCGAATACGATTCGATGTATAATGTGCGGTCCATCGAACTGTGGTAAAACAAACGTTATGATTAGTTTGTTGTTACATGAAAATGGTCTAAAATTTAAAAATCTTTATCTTTATTCCAAAACTTCATTTCAACCAAAGTATCGTTTCTTGAGTGAAGTATTAGGAAGAGTCTCGCAGATTAAGTTCTACAAATTTAGCGATGATAAAGAGGTAATTTCTCCGAGTGAAGCTTTAACAAATTTTGTGTTTATTTTTGATGATGTTGCGTGTGAAAATCAAGTTAATATTCGCAATTATTTTTGTATGGGTAGACATAAACAAATAAATTGTTTCTATTTATCTCAAACCTATTCCAAAATTCCAAAACAAAGTTAATATTCGCAATTATTCTTGTATGGGTAGACATAAACAAATAGATTGTTTCTATTTATCTCAAACCTATTCCAAAATTCCAAAACAACTGTTGCGTGACAATGTGAATTTTCTTATTATATTCAAACAAGATGATGTGAATTTAAAACATATTTATGAAGAGCATGTTACTTCTGATTTACAGTGGAAAGAGTTTAGAAATATTTGTCAAACTGTTTGGAGTAAACCTTATAATTTTCTACTTATTAATAAAGAATCGTCATTAAATAATGGAAGGTACAGACAGAACTTTGATATGTTTTTTAAATTTGACTGACTGTTTATATGTATATATATAAGTAATTAACATGGCAAATCAAATTCATTATAATTTGTTCTTTAGCTGAATACAGTTGTTAATAAGTATAACATGGAGAAAAATATTAAAATAGAATTAATGAAGTCTGTAGACTCCATAAAGAATAAAATAAAACAAATGAAAAACCGGGAACACTCTACGAACTTATCACTTGAAAAAATGTTAAAACATGTCACAGACCCCCTTAAAACTCTAGTTAATTCAAATAAAACATTAGAAAAAATACAAAATTTTGAGAATACACACTCTAATTTTGAAGACGTGGAATTAGGTGACATTAATACTAGCTCATCTACTAAATTTGAAGAATGCTATGACCCAGAACTGAATTCTGTACTGAACGTTAAAAAGCCTCCCCAGACGGAATTACCGGATGATTTAGAAATATCATTAGAGGGTCGTGATATCCATGATATTTATGACCTAAACATACCATTTGGAATAAGGAGTGAAAACAAAAAAATATTAATGGGTAATTCAATAGTTTCGTTTTCTGAAATAGATAGTGCAAATAATGATAATACCATTTTAATTAAAGTTGGTGACAAAAGCTTCAATTTAACCCCTGGTTTAAAAGAACTTTTACTTCGAAGAAAACCTGATTTGAAACAAATATCGAGCAAAGATAAACTTGTCTATAAAGATATGTTGCATTATACAAATGCACATAAGAGAGATTTCAATCCTAATGGGCAAATAAGAGGCGATAAAGGTATAAAATATCGTGAAATAATCAAACCATTGTTTTCTGAATCGTCAAACAATAATATTGTCACTAAATTTGGAGGAAGCTTACCAACGTTGAAGAAATACAAAAATAGCACTGACTTGGTATATTGGGACGATCCTAACGAACTGGTTGAAAGATTGAAACTATTAATTGCTTCCCGAGATGCTGGTAATAAAAAATCATGATAATGAAATTTTATCAATAATCGAAGAGTTAAAAGAAGCTGACATAATTAAATAATAAATAGTCCTAATAATATGCTTTTTATTCAGTATTATAGCAGAATTCGAGACAAACATACCTAGTGAGTTGTGAACATGAGCAAAGCTGACGTGGTAAACGAAATTCATAAAAATGCGAGAGTGAACTATCCGCGAAGACATGTTGTAATGAGAGATATAGATGACTTGTGGCAAGCAGACTTAATTGATTTGCAATCAATTTCAAAAGAAAATAAAAATTATAGATATATTCTTACCGTTATTGATTCATTTTCGAAATATGCTTGGGCCTTTCCTATGAGAAGTAAAAGCAAAGAAGATGTGTATAGCTCTTTCAAAACTTTGTTGGATAAAGGGCGTGTTCCTAAAAATCTGCAAACCGATAATGGAACAGAATTTTATAATAACAAATTTCAGAAGCTTATGAAATCGTTTCATATTAACCATTATTCAACCTTCTCAACAAAAAAAAGCTTCAATAGTCGAATGATTTATCAGAACATTGAAATCTAAAATCTATAAGGAATTTAGTTTAAAAGGCAATTACAATTGGGTAAATAATACCCTCAATGATGTTATTTACAAATACAATCACACTCACCATCGCACTATTAATGAAATCCCTGCTAATGTGAACAATATGAATAAAAAACTGATATTAGAAAGGTATTTAAAGTTGCCAAAAAATGATAATTTAAAAAGCAAGTACAAAGTAGGTGATTATGTGCGTATCAGTAAATACAAAGGTACATTTGAAAAAGGTTATACTCCCAACTGGTCAACAGAAATATTTAAAATTCGTAAAATACAAAATACAACTCCTATAACTTACTTAATTGAAGACACTATCAGAGGTCTGCCTATTTTAGGAGCATTTTATTCACAAGAACTTCAAAAAACAAAACATCCCAATATATATCTAGTCGAGAAAGTTCTTAGAAGAAAAGGTAACAGGGTTTTAGTAAAATGGTTAGGTTTGTCTTCAGCTGAAAGCAGTTGGATTGATAAATCGAATGTAATATTATAAATAAAATAACGTTAACAAACTCGAATCACATAACTATTTATTAAAGTATTCAAACCGGAATCATCAGTCTTATAATGTGTTTTGGAGAGAGTAGTCTTCTCAATTGGCTTATTAATAATTTACCATTTGAATTTCACTTACCAGGATATAATTACTGTGGCCCAGGTACTAAATTAATAAAAATACTAACAAAAGGAGATAACGGCGTAAATAAGTTGGACGAATACTGCAAAGATCACGATATTGCATATCACAAGTCTTCAAACTTAAAGGATCGACATAAGGCTGATTTAATTTTGTTAAAAATGGCGAAAGAGCGAGCGGTTGCTTCCGATGCCAGTATAGCTGAAAAACTCGCGGCACGCTTAGTAAGTAAGGCTATGTCAGCAAAAATTAAAACTGGTTTTGGTTTGGACAAAAAGCCTTCTCCAAAAATTACACCTGGAAAAGGGTTAAAAAGTAAATTAAAATCTGTTATTACAAAAGCAAAAAGGCATATCAAAAAATTAAAACCTAAGAGCAAGAAAATGGCAATAGAATTAGCTATTGCCGCTACTAGAGAATTGGCTGATGATTCATCGATTAAGCTCCCTCGCGTTATTCCTATTCCAAAAACTGGGGGAGTATTACCTTTGATTCCTATTTTTGCGGGATTATCAGCTGCGGGAGCTTTAGCAGGCGGTGCAGCTGGTATTGCTAAAACCATAAATGAATTCAAAATGGCTAAAAAGCTGTATGAAGAATCGAGAAGACATAATGAAAAAATGGAAGCTCTATGTATTGGGAAAGGACTACACCTTAAACCACATAAAGGCGGCCTTGGAATTTTCGTATCAAAAGAAAAAAACTAAGATATCGGCTACCCAAACGGGCCTTAACTAACTTTGACATTTTAAAGTACGGGAATAGAATTCCTTATTTTAGAGGTGTCTTTATGAAAGATGAGCTCCCTAAATGTCCTTATAAAAAAGAATGTGGAGTTATTAATTTGGATAGTTCAAAAAATCCTGGTTCTCATTGGGTAGCCTATGCAAAATATAATGATTATGTTGAGTATTTTGACAGTTATGGAAATCTTAAACCTCCGAAGGAATTTATAAAATATGTAGGTCTAACATTCAATATAATTATGAAAATATACAACGTGATCACCCCTTCAATTGTGGACATTTATGTTTAAATTTCTTAAAGAATTTTTGGTATAATCATGAAATAAAATAAAAAGGATCATCTAAAAGAGTTCAGTATGCAAGCATGTCTACTACGGTTACCATCTCTGGAAATAAATCGGAACTGATTTCGTATTTTCAACCACCTCTTCATTTATCTGATCAGTACGAGTGCGGTTTACTATACTTTTCAGTATTAAAAACAAGACCGAATGTGCCCGTTAATAACAGCAGTTTAACAGCTGTTATCAGAATTGAATGTGATCTTGTACACGGTTCATACTGCAACGGATTACCGACTCATTTTATTCATGAATTTATATCTGATACTGCTCCAAGTCACGGCTACATAGAAATACCTCAGAACGTTATTTACTTTCCAGTTAACAAAAATATAATTTCATCCATATCTGTTAGGATTGTAGATCAGTTTGGTTACCGTATTGACTTTGGTGAAGAAAATATTCAATTACGTCTTCATTTAAGAAAAGCAAAATGATAGTATATTATAAAAACCCTTCAGTGAAAATAAAACGTCCTATTCCGTCAACAACCATAAAGGTGCACAGACGTAAGAAAAACGTGAAGAAATTGACTAAATCAAATAAAGATTTTCTTAAAGCTTTAGGGTTTAAAGTATGAGTATACTAAAGATTACCGACTTGCCACACTTTGATAGTTCAATCGAAAGTTATGAAATCCATTCATACAATCCCTACAATAACAGTTTTAGAGAAAACGATGAAATCAGAATCCCCATACACCAGCAAGATATATACGTGCTACCATCAGCCAGTTCCATCTACATCGAAGGTCAAGCAAAGCTGTTCGGTAAGGATGGGCATCAGATCAAGAAAGCTGTTACGTTTACTAATAACCCTGTTATGTACTTGTTCCAAGACATCAGGTACGAAATGAATGGAATTGAAATAGACCGTATAAAAAATTCTGGAATAACATCAACAATTCATACATCTTATTTAATGAAGCAGAAAGTAAAGTTTCTGCATTATGGGGTTGGAATTTAAACGGTTTCCAAAGTGATGGACATTTTAGCATTGTGGTGCCCTTAAATAAGATTTTAGAGTTTGCAGAGGATTACAATAAAATTGTGATAAATTGTAAACACGAACTTATATTGAATAGGAGTAATTCTAACTTAAATAGTATTATTCTTACTGATGAAGTCGTTCAGCTTCAAATAGATATACAGAGAATTCAATGGAGAGTACCACATATAAAAGTTTCCGATCGAGAACGTTTAATACTTTTAAAGCACTTAGAAAGAGATAAACCTATTCAGATGGCCTTTAGAAATTGGGATTTATATGAGTATCCTTTACTACCTAAAACCACAAAGCATTCTTGGTCAGTAAAGACTGCTTCTCAATTAGAAAAGCCTCGGTATGTCATTTTTTGCTTGCAAACTAATAGAAAAAATAATAGAACTAAAGACAGTTCGGTATTTGATCATTGTGAGGTGACAAATGTTACGCTCTTTTTAAATTCGCAATATTATCCTTATGAGCCTTTATCTTTAAAGTTTTGTGAGAACAAATATAGTATATTATATGAAATGTATGTGAAATTTCGCCAGTCGTATTACAACTCTCCGGTAGAACCGTTGCTTCATCTGCAGGATTTCAAAGAAAAGGCCCCAGTCTTCATCTTAGACTGCTCGAGGCAAAACGATAGTTTAAAAACTGGTCCAGTGGATGTAAGATTGGAATTTGAATGTTCAACACAAATACCAGATAAGACAACTGCATACTGTTTGATTATAAACGACCGACTTGTGGAATACAAACCTCTGAGCAACATCGTGCGTAGATTATCATGACTGCTATTGTAGACATCCAAGGCTTTAAAACAGAAGCAAATGAATTTATAATAAAAGAAATTGCTATATGGTGTAATCAAAGCCTGCAAGTGTTTTTAATCAAACCGCCATTTCCTTTTTACGATTTGACTAAATCGGAAAGACAACAAGTTTGCTGGATTGAGCGTAATATAAAAATATACTGGAGCGAAGGATTTATACCTTACTCAAATTATCAATATTTAGTTTTAGATATCTTAAAAGATAAGTCTGTTTTCGTTAAAGGTCTTGAAAAAGTGTCATGGTTGAAAAATATTTTAAATAGTGTTAATGTAATTAATTTAGAAGATAAAGGTTGTCCTAATTTGTTAACCCTATATGATCGCTATAAATATTCCGGAGATTTGTACAATTGTATCTATCATGACTCAATATGTGCATAAAAAAATGTTATGTGCTTAAAAAAATGGTGCTTTGATAATAAACTTTTTTTAAAAGATACAATATGGATTGTTTCATTTTACTTAATCGTTTCCTATACTCACTAACATACCCATTTAGTTTTAATATATACTATGATTGGAATATTACATGAATTGATACGCATTCATAAGTACAATAAAAAACTCAGCAAAGAGAACAGTTACATTGGTCACTAAGACAAGGAGTTAAATTCCTAACCTGAAAACCTTAGAATAGGTGTTATTATTCTAAGCTGAAAACATAATGTTAATAATCTATATCGTGAATAAAACGGATCGCAGATAACAAAAGTAGGTATTATTGGAGGCGTCTGCGTCGCGAAACGAGCGAAGCGAGTTGAGTGACGCAGAAGTCAGAACACATTTATATTAATCGATCGAACACTACACGTGCAGTCAATCTGCTTTATCTCGATACGTCCGCATCACCTGGAATCCGAGTGACCGTGGGTTCAAGTTCCATGTAGACGAAGTCAGAGGCAAAAGCTAGTTGTGGATAAAACAATTATATAATTCATAAGTACATACATTCATAGTCTTATGCCTGTAACCCTGAAGAGGTAGGCAAAGGTGTATTACTACACCCACTTTTCGCCAGATATATTTAAGTCCCACGTAATAGGGAGGCGAGCCTATTGCCGTACCGGGCACATTTCTAGACTTCATGCTGTTACTGAGAATTTCCTAACAGAAAAACCCAATAACACTTTGGCCGACCCGGGAGTCGAACCCGGGAGCCACCCGATCCTACTTTCAACATTGTTAAGATTTTGCATTCATTCATTAAAATTATCAACGAGCTGTGCAAAGATAACAGTATGTACATATAAATTATTATGAATGCATCGCTGTGCCCGAGCCGCACTGAGCGCGTCGAACGAACTTGAGAATGTTGTTTATATTATGTCATCCCAAGTAAAAACATTGTTACTATGCTACCAGTATTACGATGCATCGATGAATGAAATAATATTATACTTCTAATGCCAACCGTCCGTATCGCAGATCATGTTAGTAGTGTGATTTTTGGGGCGCTCTGCATTGCGAACGGAGCGAAGCGAGGTGAGTGATGCAGTAAGCAAATGAATTTATACTAAAAGAAATAGCTGTATGGTGTAATAAAAACCTACAAGTGTTTTTAATCAAACCACCATTTCCTTTTTACGATTTGATTAAATCAGAAGGACGGCAGGTTTGCTGGATTGAATGCCTGTAGTAGATGAAAATGAAATGCATAATTATTATTATTAAAAGAGTAATTAAATAATCTTATAAGAAATAAGTGATTCCTAATCTAACATTTATTGTATTTTAAAGTGCTATTTGTTTTAAGACTAAGATATATAAATCATCCATCAAGAATCCTAATTGTCTACTACTTAAATATATTATATATTAGAAGATTTTACTATCGTAATTATAAAAAATAAACGTTTGTACTGAGTTATTGATTATCTTGGATAATTCTATACACGTCATGTTAAGACAAAGTGGTCCAATATTTTATCACATCTTTGACGACACGTTTGGCGCATTGGCTAAGAGTATGACTCGCATCACAATGTAAATAGTAGGTTTAATAGACGCAGCAACTAATGCACCAACGTGTTGCGGGTTCGATTCCCGCACGGAACAAATGAGTATTGTTCCAGTTTGGATTTTGTTTTTATGTTTTTTTTACTTTATTTTTCTTTGTATTATAAGCAATTATTATGTCTCCATAATACCTACTGTTGGCTACTTACTAAGAAAGAAAGAAAGAGAAAAACTATTTATTTGTCACAGACACAGAAAAAGTATTACGTATAAAAGAAAACATTGCAAGGCATAAGATTAGTCTGTGACAAATATGTGCACTTGATGTGCACACTCAGCTATATTGTTGCATTGTGGTAGTGTCCACAACTCTATTATTGAGTTATAGTTGCTAGTAAAAGCTAACCTCTCATTATACGGAAGGCCTATGCATTCATTAGTACAAGATGTGCACCAAATCGTTTCGATGCAACGATGTGCCGTGATCGAACATGATATTGTTGTTTATTGTACTTATTTAAGTGCGCGCGATAATTTTTGCTTGGCTATGTCAGTTCGACACCATACCAGATTATGATACACACAACAACCGATCGGACTGATCGCGTCGACTGAACACAGCAGTCTAACTTGAGAATGTTGTTACATTAGCATCTCAAACTAGAAACGACAGTAAGTTGTCCCATTGCATTGCTACTACAATGATATGTCGGTGAATGAAATACAATATTATATCGTGAATCAGACGGATCGCAGATAACAACGGTATTATTGGGAGCGTCTGCGTCAGCTCACTTTGTTCTGAGTGATGCAGATCACATTTATATTAATCGATCTCGATTGTAAAATTGGGGCTTCTGTATCACGCAGCTCGAGCGGCGACGCGAGAGCAAGTGATGCAGAAGCCCCAATTTTACGCTACTGTGGTGTAGCTATTTGGCTTTCTTGGTTGCGGTAGTAGTTAGCGTTGTGATTGTGTGATTATAGGTACATGTTTCATTGTTAATTATTCATTTTCAACATCAATCATCACCATTTTATTGTGTGATAAATCATTTTGTTTTTATAGTGTACAATTTATTGTTGTGTTGTTGAGCTGTGTTATAATAACTTTAGTTTTTTTTTCTTTTTTCAAATTGATTTTGAATGTCTTTCATTGCAATGTGTACGTAATTCTCTAATTACTGCAGCCCTACTACTTATTGTAAAAGTTTACTGTACAACATACCTAGTTTTTTTTCTCTTTTCTTACAATGGCTTATCCGATCAAATTTTTATTATTGCAAAAATCTGAACTACTTTATGAGGTTACAATTCGAGGAGAGGTTCCCGCCGATAGTGTTTTAGAGTTACGTCGTCAAATAACTAGATTAACTCAAAAATTTCCTTCCGAAGATATTTATGAGTCTTGCTTAGAGTTCTCGCAGGATATTAGCGGTTTAACCGAAACTTTAGAGAAGGTTAAAGTTAACATTAGTTCACTTTTACTGGGGATGCGCTACATTGGTTTCGTAGTGTTAGGTCACGTATTCATACGTGGGATTAATTACTGGTTTTACTTAAGGATGACTTTGATATCGTAGATTATGATTATCGTATGTTATCGGAAATCCGCAATCTATCGCAAGGCAATTCTGAAAATATAACCATCTATTTGGCTATCATGGAGGGCATTTTTTCCCGCCTTAGCTCACCTATGACGGAACATGACAAGCTAGAAATAATTTTGCACAATATTAGACCCTGTTACGCAAACATCCTGGCGACTTGTCCAAATATAATTACAGTAAGCCAATTACTTATGCTTTGTTGCAACTATGAACGGGTTAGGGTACGATGTGACAATTTTAAGGTACCCCCAAGCGCTAGCCCTAGCTTGTTGGCTCCTGAGTTTGCATACGAAAATCGAAAGGATGTGAAAACTAAACATTCTTATTCTAATAATAATAACGATAACTTAACTAAAATATACGCTATACAACAGAATCAAAAGAAATTTTGCCACCGCTGTCGGGTGGACACGCATACTATGAAGGAGTGTACCGCAGAACGCACTATATTTTGTTTTAAGTGTGGCATGAAAGGCGTACGTATTCCAGAGTGTCCTAAATGCAACCCAAAACAGACGATAGAGTCAAAAAACTAATTAAAAATCGTGGCAATTCAATAGCTGAACGTTTCAATATCTCGGATTGGAATAGTTGGCTATTGACTATAAACAAATTTTTCAGTTCTTATAAGGTTGCTTCGATTTTTAATACTAGGCCGAGCAATGATCCGCGTCCTTACGTAAAGATTAAAATAGACAATAATAATAATAATTTAGGTATGATTGGTCTCCTAGATTCTAGTTCTGTTGTCAGTATTCTTGGAAATAATTCTCATTTACCCTTGTTAAAATCCAATTTTATTCTTAACACAGATAATAAAATTACAGTTACTGCTGCTGGCGGTCAAAAAATTACTTCTATAGGTTATATGCAATTGCCAATTATTTTCGAAAATATACCAGGGTCTATAACAGCCCATGTTATTCCAGATATAGATTCTTCATTAATATTAGGTATAGATTTTTGGAAAAAAATTAAAATATGTTTAAAGTATTTATCAAATGTTAATTATTTATCGAGTGATGCATTGGTACATTCTTCATCATTAACTTATGATTTCTTAAACTCTTACGATTCCCTTTCTAAAAACGATAAACTTATAGCTGATGAAATTATAAATCAATTCTCAGAAATTTCTTTTGAACAAAGAGGACTAGGCAGGACTACTCTTACTGAACATCGAATAGATACTGGTGATGTCGCACCAATAAAGCAACGCTACTATCGATTATCACCAGAGAAACAGAGAATTATTGCTGAACAATTGGACGAAATGGTATCACTTGATGTAGTAGAACCCTGTGAGAGCCCTTGGTCGTCTCCTGTTTTGGTCGTTAGTAAAAAAGACGGTAAACCTCGCTTCTGTCTTGATAGCCGAAAACTGAACTCTGTAACGCGAAAGGATGCCTATAGTCTGCCATATGTTTCAGAGATACTGGACAATTTACGGGATGCAAAGTTTCTTTCAAGTATCGATCTTTCCAAAGCATTCTGGCAAATTATGATAAATGACCAAGACAGAGACAAGACAGCATTCTACGTACCTGGTCGAGGTATGTTTAGATTCAAGGTTATGGCATTTGGATTAACAAATGCACCTGCAACCCAGCAACGTCTCGTTGATGCATTATTTGGTCCTGAATTCGAACTGAAGGTCTTTGCGTATCTCGATGACATTATTGTTATTAGTAACTCATTCTCAGAGCATGTTTCACTCCTTACCAGGATCCTAGAAAAGTTGAAACATGCAAATCTCACTATTAACTTAGAAAAGAGTAAATTCTTTAGAAGCGAACTTTGTTATCTAGGTTACATTGTGGATTCCCACGGTCTGCGTACTGACCCAGCGAAAGTTGAGTCTATACTCAACTATCCTACTCCTACCTCGAGGAAAGAAGTCAAAAGATTCTTGGGAACAGCTTCCTGGTACAGGAGGTTTATAAATAATTTTAGTATGATAGCTGGGCCACTTAACAAATTAACATCCACTAAAAAAAATGCACCGCCTTTTCTTTGGTCATCAGAAGCTGACGCTGCTTTTCGTGAAATGCTGCCTCGTCAATGCTCCTGTATTAGCTTGTCCCAACTTCAGTGTACCTTTTGAAGTACACACTGATGCCAGCAACTATGGCGTGGGCGCTATGCTGGCTCAAAACATAAATGGTGACGAACACCCTATTGCCTATAGGAGCAGATCACTTACTGGACCTGAAAAAAACTATAGCGTCACTGAAAGAGAAACCTTAGCTGTGCTCTCCGCTCTCGAACATTGGCGTTGCTATGTAGAAAATGGTCAGACATTTACCGTTTATACCGATCATGCTGCACTTAAATGGTTCCTATCTCTCTCTAATCCGACAGGTCGCCTTGCTAGATGAGGTGTTAGACTTTCTGCTTTTAATTTTATTATAAAACATAGACGTGGTAAGGATAATGTTATACCTGACACCTTGTCTAGGACAGTACCTATGGCTCAAATTAATCCGGGCTCAGTTTCTTTGCCGGATACTATAGATGAGTGGTATTTAAAAATTTATAAAGGTTGTCTCGAAAATCCCTCTAGTTTTCCAAACTATCGTGTAGAAAGCGGTGAATTATACCGATTTATGAAAGGCAATAATATATTGTTATCAGAATTTGAATGGAAAACAGTGGTTCCGTGCGAAAGGCGGAAACAATTTATAGCTGAAAACCATAACGAGCCCACATCTGGTCATTTCGGCGTGTACAAGACGTATAAGAGACTTGCACTTCGATATTATTGGCCGGGTATGCGCAAAGATGTAATTAATTTCATTGCAAATTGTGAAATGGGTTTAGCTTACAAACTTCCAACACACGGTATTTTGGGCAAAATGGGTAGACCCAAGGATTGTTCCAGGCCATTTCAGACACTGTCCATAGATTTAGTGGGTCCGCCCAACACTAGGAAACAACATGCATTTATATTTGTTGTAACATGTTGTTTCTCGAAATATTGTCTTTTCTTTCCCCTCCGTAGAGCCACTGCAGACGCAGTGTCTAAAAATTTAGAAGATAATGTTTTTCTCGTACACGGTATTCCACAGACAGTGATACTAGATAACGGTTGCCAATTCATTAGCAGTGAGTTAGATAGATTATTTTCAGAATATAAAATCCCATGTGTCCATTTCACACCTAAGTATACTCCACAAATCAACACAGTTGAGAGATATAACAAGACAGTTGTTACAGCAATATCAGCATTTGTGGAAGAAGACCATAGATCATGGGATTTAAACTTGCCAAAAATTCAATTCGCAATGAACAATTCTGTAAATGAAACTACCGGTTACACACCTGCGTTTCTAGTTCACGGTAGGGAGTTAGTAACCTGTGGCTCACACTACATTGATAATTCTGTTTCTAAAGAATTAATATTTGCACCTCGTGATAGATACGCTGCTAACTTGGGCCATCTTTCTAAAATATTCGACAACGTGCAAACGGCTATATGGCGCAGCTATAAAAAAAACTCTCAACATTATAATTTGAGACGGAAATTTGCCGAGTTTAATATAGGGGATATTATTTGGAAAAGATCTTACTTCCAGAGCGATAAAGACGCGCATTTCAGTAAAAAGCTTGCCCCCAAGTTCCAGAAATGCCGAGTAAAGGACAAGCGCTCACCGTTAGTATATGTATTGGAAGATATGTCAGGTCGTGACTTAGGAGCCTGGCACATTAAGGATTTGAAGCCTAGTTCTCGTTACTAAGGATTTTACTGAGGTAAAATCCTTATCTTGGAAGAGGGGTACTGTAACGATCATTTTTACATACCTACTAATAACTAATTACTTAAAACTAGACAATCATATATTACATACCTAAAACTTTATAACTACATATTTAAACTTACTTATAACAATAAACTGAACATAAAATAAATATTATTAAACAAACAAACGGACACGCAGGCCACGCACCCGCGAGCTGTTTTATATAAACATTTTAACTGTTGCCTTTCACTTTTCCTATTGGTCGGCGCCTCCTGAGGACAGTCAGTCGCAGCACGGTCGTCATAGATGCTCCCAAACACTATCCGAGACCTCACGTACTACTCTGAATTACGTCAGGTTACCCTCGATAATAAGTTATTCTTTCAAAATTTTACGGACAACATTATAGAAAATTTCTAATTAAGTGTTTTGTTCATTCCCACACTAGGTAAGTTGTACAGTATTAACTTTATAACTGTAATTGAACAGAATTAGTGTTCTTATTTCATTTTCATTTCTAGTTTACTGTTCGCTTGCTTACTATGCACACTGATGTAATATAATAACTGTTATAGTGTTGTCCACTGTTGCAAATACCGTTCTTTAGCGTAACTTAAAATGTAGTTAGCTTGCTTGTATTATTCTCTTCCTACAGTACCTACCTAGTAATTTCTTGCTTTCTACCTACTAAGCCTAGACTAGCCATGTAGTATTCTAGATGCCAACCTCTTTTTGTTAGGTATAGGTTTTCCTTGGCCAGTAGCTATTGGTATTAGTTGCTAATGCGCTCGGAACGTTGATTCCAGGAAGTTCTAAGCGGCTGAAGATCTGCACCTTGTGATTGCTTCGTCAAATCTTCTCGGTTGCTCGACCACGCCTTGCTGTGCTACGCTGCGCTACGTCGTGTTCCGCTGAGCTTCGCCGGAGCCTATCACCAAGCAGGAGAGTGCGGTATTCTGGAGCCACATACGTGACTATCCTTTGTACCGGCCTTAACCCACGTACCCTCTACTTAATTTTATAAATAATTATTATATGTTCCTTGCCTTTGAGATTTTGTTCGTTTTATTTATTCTAAAAGTAAAATAAAACGTGATAATAAACGCAATAACTTTTACTGCACGAAATAAAAGCTTTTAACCATATTTACTTACTGCAATCTCTCACCATAATTAAAAACAAAACTTCGTCTGTAATAAAACAACAGAGGATATAACGAAATTTCCATTTTTACGACACAGCGATAAAATGAAGAATGCTTATTTATTTAAGTGTTCTCAACTACTCTTAGCGCGGCTTGGAAAAATAATACTACTTCACATTATTTTGAACCTACTCAACATAATTACTTTTGTGTCACACAGCAACTTGTCGAAGAAACCTGTCATAAAAATGAGTTTCGCAACATTTTCAAAGTAGCTAAGCCTTTATTACCTCCGACATTTCAATTTTTGTATAGGTAATGTTACTTATCTTTAATAATATAAACGTTGGTTTTTCAGTACAAATAAGTTGCGACGTAATAATTTTGTTTTTATTGCTACGATTGTAAAATTTGACTTAAACAAAAGCTTAAAATCTTCATGTCTCTCGTTCTTGAACTGAAAAATAAAAATGTTGCTACCATTTTGTTTCAGACATTTAAAATCATTCCAAAATTCTGTGCGGCAAGATCTTTTAAATTGTCACTTTAAATTAAAAACGTTGATGGCCCGAGCCACGCCACACACCTCAGCGCGGTGAAACGTCGTCGGGAGACACTTTTCTTTCCCATTCTCATCACAAACGAACGCCGTCCACAAGACTCTCCATCATATTTTCATAGCCCCTACAGATAACTTTGAATTATGACACTTTGTTGTTGTTTGACACGTCAACATAAATAACCGCTACAACTGGAATTTCTAAAACATTCACAATTCAACTGTCCCTTCTAAAAAAGATAATCGACTGTTAGCTGGTACGAAGTTCGCCGGGTCAGCTAGTCTATAATATAAAAATGGATCGCTGAGTGAGTTGCTAAGTGCAAATCTCGAGAGTAGCTGAATCGATGTCGCTAATTAATTTTTTTATAATATTCCTTGAAGTACGAGGATGGTTCTTATTTCTTACAGAGAGTAAAAAATAAAAAAAAACCTGAAAAGTCTAAAACAACACTTTCCGATATTCCCATACAAAATATTCATAATAATACTTAAAAGTCAATTTGAACTTTAATACCATAACATAAAGTTTAAGTGTTCGTGGAGGGGTTCCGGCAAGGCAAAACAATTGAGTGAAGTTAGTATCGTCGACTGTTAGGCGGTACGAAGTTCGCCTGTCCAGCTAGTACTTCATAAAGTAAGATTTTAATCACAGACAATGGAAATGTACAATATAAAAACTTCGTAAATAGATTGAGAAAAAACATTATGTAATAAACCCTTGCAACAGACATCTGAAAATAATAGTCAGTTAAGTAACCAAATTAATAATTCATCTTTCAGAGGGTGCAGTTTATTAAACCACTGCATTTAGCACTGCAGTCCTTTACTGTGACTTTATAACGATGCGGATAAACTCATAAGTTCATAAACCATGTGTTTACTAGACCGTGTTTCACAACAGCTAAACCACAGTTCAAATAAATAAGTTAGCACAACTTCTAGCTTTAGTTTAAAAGACAAATCCCCAATCCTCAAGTCTCGAATTGAAAGTTACAACTTCGTTACAAGCTGCTTCGATTGCCAACTGCATCGACAAATACGTATTTACACAGTTTATTTCATTTAATAGCTGAACCTGCGTTATCTCCCGCGTAGAATTGGATTTATCTTCTCGAACGATGAATAAAAAAACTCCTTTGTAGAGGTTCAAGCTTACCTACTCCGTTTTTCATCAAGGTGGTTATCGGTTACTGAACCATGGCCATGGGCAGACAGAATTATCGTCTTATTTATAATTTGATAGGCATTATAGATGTAATTTTGTCTAAGAAATGCAAATACAAGGATTTATGCTTTATGCCGATTTAATCAAAGCGTAGTTTTGACACTTGAACTTTAGGCAGAGGAATAATTTAGGCAGAGGAATAATATAAGCTTCACGCCACGGGGCTGGAAAGGTGCCAGAAGTAAGGAAAAATCTCCATGTCCCTAGCTTTAGTAGTTTAGGCTATTCTAAATAAATAATAAAACTGTATCATTTCTTTCAGACTGCCTCCGTGGTCCAGTTGATAGCATATGCGCCTGCTGATCGGAGGTCCCGGGTTCGATTCTCGGGTCGGGCAAAAGAGTTACTGAGTGTCTCCGAATTCTCAGTAGCAGCACGGAGTCTGATGATGTGCCCGGTAGCGGCAATAGGCTCGCTCTATTACGTGGGACCTAAAAATTCATGGCGAAATGTGGGTGTAATATTACACCTCTGTCTACCGGGGATACAGGCGTGAGACTATAAAAAAATAAAAAAGTATCATTTCTTTAGCTATTTATCTGCCAAATAAGCAAGTAGAGAAATAATGTCTGTTCAATTGGACACAGTTCTTCAGCATCCAAAGTGATGAGCATAGGGAACGTATTGACGGCTACCTCCTTGTACCCTGGCACACAGCATATTGGATTGGCTCGCAGATCGAGCAGTACCAGCCGACGTAGTTGTGTCATATATACCGCTAGTTCTAGGAGGTTCCCGTAGCGGTTGTTACGAATGTGCAGCTCTCGAATTCTGTCAAAACAAAAGCCAAAAAGTGTTATGGAGTATTTGTATTTCTCTGCCGTTTTGTCAGAAAATCTGTGTAGACAGATAAACCACCACACATGGTCTGCGTTTATTGCCAATATGCACACGTAGCAACAATTAACGCAAGGTTTATTAGACATTTCCACTTAAAATATACAACGTTTGTCACCACACCCTCAGACGTTATTATATTTTACTTATTTCTTATGTCAATTCTGTGTTAGAATGCGAGCCATTAGCTAACACCGGGCCGGTCTCACTGTTCGACATTGTATAATTAAGCGGACTCTCTCAGTTCACACCATCAATTACCTACTATTTTTTTAGGTGTTAGCCCCGTGTGTACTTGTGCAATGTGTGTAGCATACAATCAAAAAGTGTAATGACATTTTTACTTTCTCATCATTTGCACCTAAATGTTTCAGACATGCGGGATAATATATATAATAACTATCATTGAATAAACCATTATTGTTAGGTATAATAACCAACTTCATTTAGAAGACAACAATTGAATGAGTTAAGGAGATTAGTATTCGTGTGGAAGTACAAATTAATAAGTTGACTTTTACTTAGGGTATTGTGTTTCGTTCTACGTATATGAGTACAGTATTCAACTTGGCAGTGTGGCGTCGACTACGTGAAATGAATAAAAGATCGTCGGGATACAAGCCAACCCCATGTGGTACCGTTGACTCATTAAATATACTAGTTTTTATAGGGTACTATCTGTATTCATTATTCACTAAAAGAGTATATTCCGCTCCGCAATACAATACTAGTGTCACTTCATAAATTAATACAGCTATTAATTGTTACATACACAAAAAAATCAAGATGAAATCCAAAACTCCCTTGTTCTGTTACCCTGTGTAGTGTTCATACGTAATACACAGCTTTTGTTTCATTAATTAGCGGAACGGTTCGTATCAGGCGCGATTGGGGCTCGTAGGTGAACTTGGGCTGTGTCGTTAATGGCACTAATTATTCACCGGTTACAACCAGAGAACATTTTCATTGAAGTCAAATTGTTGTCATTCAAATACAGGTATTCGAGGTGCAAAAGAGTCCATAGACCCGTTTGTCCTATCAGTTTGAAGGCTGATATATTATTGTACGAGAGATTTAGCCACAACAAACGTAAATGATTTAAAGTTTCAAGCCGTTGGATATGGTTAAACGACAAATCTAGTCGACGAAGATATCTGAAAGAAATTTAATATTAAGCACCCTGCTACTATCGCTCGTATGTGAACGAATAACTCAAATAGCATGGGTAAAATTTAATCTAACCTAAAATTCTGCAAGCCGTTGATATATTTAATATGACAGCCAGACAGTGATCGACCAAAATGCGCTCCAATCATTGTTTCTTTTCACTGAGTTGAACTTATAATTTACTTCACTGAGAAACCATTGAGCTGAAACGTATTTAATTTATTTAATGAGAAATAAGGGATTTCTTCCAATAGATACTTGTGTTTGAGTACAACTAATAAAAAAATACTTTTACAACTTATAAACAACTTCGTTCAGTGATGTATTACAGGTTAAAATATTCATAATATTAGTGTTCAAAAGAGACTTTACGTGTATATATAACTATATACACGTAAACGTGTGTAACTACACAAGCGTGTTCAGTCGTAAATAGATTTAGGAAAATCTTTTGATACGAGAACAGGCGCACAATCAAACTTATTGCGTTTGAGGAACAAACACACAATGAGTTAACTTCATTTAATCTCGGAGGTGCTTTGTTTGTAT
The DNA here is from genome assembly GCA_944739405.2 of Euclidia mi. Lineage (NCBI taxonomy): Eukaryota > Metazoa > Arthropoda > Insecta > Lepidoptera > Erebidae > Euclidia > Euclidia mi. Next base: position 25,191,390 of record OX123202.2, read on the forward strand.
TTTCAAGTTTGTATTCCTACTTTGTAAAAAAACGACGAATGTACGAGAAACGTCAAAGTGTAAAGGAAAATACAGGTCAAGGTTTTTTAAGTTTCTGCATATTTAGCTAAGCGAATTATATAGAACTTGTGGCAATTTTAATAACAAAGGGGTATTTTATGAGAGGTGGTAGACTTATTTTTGATGTGTGTGTTTAAAATATTTCTTAGATGCCTATTAGGCCTTTTAGGTAGGTTAGGCTTAGCTAACACTAGCGAAAACAGTTATTTATGCCGTGCACACCTTGCGTAAATAGTGTAAAAATGCGAAAGGTGGTGTATTTCACAATGTATAAAAACACATAAATAAATTGCGCCTTAGCGAGCTGAAGTGCACGTGGACAAACTCATGCCACTGCAAAGAAACTTAAAAAACTTAACACGTTAGCAGCATGCCAGCCGTTACACAAATATTGCGAGAAAACACAGCGGGCTAACGTAAATGTAGCTTTATATAGGTTATACCTATATAAAATAAGTTAGCACAACTTATAGCTTTAGTTTAAAAGACAAATCTCCAAAGTCTCGAATTGAAAGTTACAACTTCGTTACAAGCTGCTTCGATTGCCAACTGCATCGACAAATACGTATTTACACAGTTTATTTCATTTAATAGCTGAACCCACGTTATGTCCCGCGTAGAATTTGATTTATCCTCTCGAACGATGAATAAAATAGTCCTTTGTAGAGGTTCAAGCTTACCTACTCCGTTTTTTATCAAGGTGGCTTCGGTTACTGAACCATGGCCACAGGCAGACAGAATTATCGTCTTATTTATAATTTGATAGGCATTACAGGTGTAATTTTGTCTTAGAAATGCTAATACAAGGATTTATGCTTTATACCGATTTCATCAAAGCGTAGTGTTGATATGCAGATGATAGTTAAATCCTAGCTAAAGAAAAGTGAAAAGTGAAGTCTGGAACGGTTGGACCGATTTTGACAGGACTTTCACTGCGGGTAGCTGATGTACCAAGGAGTAACTTAGGCTCAAATTAACTGGGTACGCGAAGTAGTTTCCTCAGAACGCGGGTGAAACCGAGGGAAACAGCTAGTGAAAACTAAATCCACTGATAAATGACTGCCTCCGTGGTCCAGTAAATAGTGTATGCGATCTGCTAATCAGAGGTCCCGGGTTCGATTCGCGGGTCGGCCAGAAGTGTTCCTGGGTTTTTCCGAATTCTCAGTAGCAGCTCGGAGTCTGGTGATGTGCCCGGTGACGGCAATAGGCTAGCTCCCTATTACGTGGGACCTAACAATTCATGGCGAAATGTGGCTGTAATATTACACCTCTGCCTACATCTTCGGGGACACAGGCGTGAGTCTATAGAGTAGAGTATATAATATATAATAAAAGTTGGGAATTCAGCCAACTAGCTTGTCGTAGCAAAAGGGGAAGGAAATGAGCTTTGTGCCAACGACAAAGCCTGAAACCAAGGAAACTAGTGCTGAAACGAGCCGCAATATTATTGCTCCTGCTGAAGAAAAGCGCACATCATCAGTAGGCATAGAAGTAAAGAGAAGTAAAAGCCTGACAAACCACGATCCAAAAAGAGCCAAACGTTCGTCCACATTGATGTAACATAAAAACCAGAGTAACAAACTCCTACAATAATTATTGACGTTCAAAATTGCGTGGTGACCAGCCGAGATAGCCAACGTAGCTTTGAAACCAATAAAAAACAACCCAAAAATATTTTAATGCATTTTGTTGTTGATTGTATATAGTTGATTTCTCATTTAAAATAAAGGAATTAGATCTTTTGCACAAAACAGGAACAAAAATAAATTAAACAATTATTACTGTATACAACAAATTTACTGTATTTAAATTATATATTCGTATTATAGAAGGAATAAGTCTTAGTAGGAAACAAGGAATGAGTCCTATAATTTCGGTAATCAAATGTCAACGCTCATCACATTACGAAACTCCAGAAAAAGTGGGATATTCAAAATTTTATTAATTGACAACATCGAGAATTTCAATGATTTTTCGACTTTTATTGTTATTTACAACAAAAAGTCGTGATAAACAATTAACTTAAGTGTGAATTTATACTCATGACTCCTTCTCAACGTGAATTGCAATATATCACTCCGTATTTACCTCTTTTACGCTCGTTGTCTTTGCGTGTCGACAAATTTGACACTTAATGAAAATGTGACAGTATTGGGTCCACGGACCTATAACACGTGGCAACAAATCTATGCGGTCTTTGCTCATCTAGTTGTTATATAGTTCATACTATAGTGAAGTCATTCAAGAATGGTCTGACGTGTCACAAATAAACTATTTATCCGTGACACCCCTGGATGTGATTACTTCAGGTAATAACTATTGTTAGTAGGTATATTGGTATCCCTAGAAACCACCAAATGAATCTTGCAACGGTTTCGTAATGTTTCTTCGTTCTTTCTTAATACTCTTCTTCCAACAGCCTACGGCAGATCTAAATTAAGATACTCATAATATACTTACCTCTCAGAAAACAACTTATTTCATATTATTTGGCCAGCGACGGTAATAAGGTGTATACGGCTTTTCACATCTAATTATCAATCTTATCTTGAATCGTGAATCTTGAAAGTAGCTTAGTTTAATTTATTATATTTTATCCAGTCACAAGTGGCATAAAACGTCGAAGTATTGCTTTACCGTCAGTAGAAAGATCTTTACAATTACTTGGCAGCAAGAGTTTTAACAGAGAAGAAATGGATGTCCTTTTGGCAGAGATGAATTCATTAAGTTATTAATAATTACAACCGCGCACTACATCATAAATAAATACATACATAAAACGTTTTAAAAATATATTTGTTTAATTAAGAATGTATTATTAATTCTAATAATTCTAGTATAAAAACGATGACTTTAGTAACATAATTAAATAGCAAAATATTCCGTCTAAATGTTGAACAAGTATTATTACATTCCTTTTAACTTTGAGAGTATAAAGTTATTCCGTAATTTACGATGCAAATATTTACGAATATAAACTTGACATGTTAAATATTTTCGTCGAGATAAGCAAGGTTGAGTTTGTATATTTGAGGCAGGTACTAAGAGGGTATTAAAATGTATTTTAAATTGATGTAAAGGATTAAAAGTGGCGGTGTGTGCGACCACAACCGACAATTTGATGTATAGCAGCATCCTTTTGAAAAGGGTCACATTTCGTCACGACTCTGTAGTTGGTATTTCCCAGAGGTAAAGATATTTCACCGGACCCCTGTTTTTTTATGTTCGCAAAAAGTTACTGTGTTTTCTTGCACGTGACACGAATATCTACACAAAGACATTTTCCGTGTAGCGTAATTATTTCTTTGTAATACTATTTTTAGTTTCCCTTAAACGTGACGATATTTTTATACTACCTACTCGAGATATTACTGATGTACCAGATCTAGTTGGAGGCGTCCTAACCAGAGATTTGGTCACTGCATGTCTGAGTTATTTAAGGCATACGCCAATTCTCGGAGACTACGTCAATATAAAATTGGATCTTACTTCAAAGGTAATGAGAACGTACTGACTCGACTACATTTGGAATCTTTTGTCCAGTTTTGTATCTCATAAAAGTTTTATTGTTACAGCGCCTTAGGAATATAGACGTTCGGCAAGGTTACAAATATTTGGTGGATCTGGATCCATCTTCGAACTTGCTGACGAAACTGACTGTTCTCTCGCATTTACCTTACCTACAACTCACTCACTGCATGTCTGAGTTATCACGCCTGTATAGGCGTGAGACTATCAATATTTGACATAATATTAAATAATGATTTATGATCGATATTACCTTTATAAATGAATTGATAATTGCTTGTTAAACGGTTGAGAAAAAACATCGTAAAGAATGTCTCTGTTGTCCGTAATGTTCTCGAAAGTAAAGTGAACTTTGCCTGTCCACTCCACATTTGGCTAGCGTGCTGCCGATGGCCTTACCTTTCTCAGTTGTAAAACCAGTGACAGTTTGTAAAAAGGGTTGATGTTAGTTCCCACGCCAACACAGAGTGCGTTTTTGAAGGATTAAAATTCCATGTCTACTTTTTGTTTGTTCCAGTCGATGTACATAATATAATATATTGTTTTTTCTTTATTCTAAGAGCATAATGCATCTTAATGATAGCTATAATCCTTTCTAAGAGTCTGTAAATGGTTAATGATACGGATCCCCTTCGTCGATTGTCAAGCTTTGATTGATCGATTCTTATACTTGCCGAGATTTCAAAATGCCGTCCCTTGCTTATCTGAAGGTATATGAGAATAAAAATGTAGACTATACATCTTTTATCTATAATATAAAAATGAATCGCTTAATGTGTTGCTAAGCGCAAGTCTCGAGAGCAGCTGAACAGATTTCGTTATTTTTTTTATTTTATTATATTCCTTGAATTACGAGGGTGGTCCTTACGGAGAGAAAATAAAAAAAAATGAAAAAGAAACAGTCGACTGTTAAGCGGAACGAAGTTTTCCGGGTCAGCTTTTACACTCAAATATGAGAACCATTATTTCGTTACAAACTTCTTTATCAAACATAAAAGTACCTAAAGCAAGTCACAGCATACCGTCTTTCATTATACTCACGCCTGTTTCCCCGAAGGGGTAGGCAGAGGCATATTAAACGCCCACTTACATACTCTTTCATTATATGCAATAGAAATCATGTTAGAAAAAAATCTATTTTCCCAGTCACCACAGTCATAAACTTCAGGGCTAAATACAGGGATACTTAAAAGTGTGAACCAGATAAGCTGGACAATTTACAAGGGGTGTTTGGCGAAACTAGCAGAATAGGAGAAGTAATCTTTAGGCCCCGAGAACCGGGGTTCTGTCGTCATGTACCTACAGAAAATACCTTTAATATATTATGTCCTCAGCTAATACCTAACAGTTAGCATACTTAGGTAAATATCGGTATATATCAGAACTAGCTGTTGCCCGCGGCTCCGCCCGCGTGGATGTCGGTTGTCGCGATAAAAACTATACTATGTCCTTCCTCGGGTCTGGTTGATCGAAGCATTAGTTATTGGTATAAACATCTACTTGTTAGTTTAAAGTTAGCGTGATACGAAGAAGGTGATTTAAGTAAACATTTTGACACAAAAACGGTTAAGGCTGATTAAAAATAAAATTTTATTTTATACCAACATAATTAAAAATAAAAACCTTTGCTTTTTTATCGATATATCGAATGCAACGTTATTATTAACAGGTTTTTTTATCGATTTATAGCCGGGCGCTAGCATGGCAATCAATATTCACTTAAGCGCTTAAAAGGTTAAAGTTCCACAACAATAATGTTCTATATCTTCAAAGTTAGTGAGTCAATAGAAAATGCTCATCGGCAAACATTTGTTTCTAAGACATAGTACCTACTTATGTATGTTATAGTTTAGATGGGCTCTTGTGGTTCCACATCAGATGTTAGATAGCTTCAGTCTTCATTAGCAGCCGTCAAGTCTGTATATACATATTATGGTATAGTGTAGATGGGCTCTTATAGTTCCTCATCAGATGTTTCAGATCTTCGATTTTTATAAGTCAATAGAAAGTGCTCATCAGACTGAACAACTTTTGCTAAGACGTCAAGTCTGTAAATATGTTATAGTTTCGCTGGCCTGTTGTGGTTCTGCATCAGGTGTTCCACTTTCCAAAATCTATTATAGCCTATATACTTATTGCCCAGACCTAATAGCAATATAACAAAAAAAGTTTCATGCAAATCCGTCCAGTTACTTCGGAGATTAGCGTGTACAAACAGATAAACAGACAGATTTTGTTTTAGATTCTTGCTTCATGGCCGATTCTTAGCCTAACTGAAGATTCTTTTTTTTTAACATAACACCTTTGTAATATCAACTATAATTACGTCTGATCGACCATGCTTCGACAGACATTGCTGAAAACTAATATTTATAACATACATACATACATATCGTCACGCCTTTTATCCCCGAAGGGGTACGCAGAGGTGTATTTCTACATCCACTTTTTGCCAAATATACTTTAGTCCCACGTAATAAGGGGCGAGCCTAGCAGCACTGAGAATTTCGTGACAGAAAAACCCAATAACACTGCCCGACCCAGGAATCGAACCCGAGACCTCCCGATCCCACGCGCACATTTATGCCGCGAGATCAACGAGGCAGTCGTATAGGGTTTGATGTCGAGTTTTCCGTCTCTACGCAAAGCTGGTATTTGCATCGTGTTATCCATTAGTCGCCTCTTACGACACCCACGGGAAGATAGGGGGTGGTGACACTTGTATTCTATGCCGTCAACCACACGGCAATATATTACTATTTATTATACTTATATATTTATAAGTACCTAGTTCTATATTAGTCGTGTGTGACACTTTTATCCACTCTATGACATGTGCCGACCATGCATTGACACGTGTTTCGCCTCTGCTCGAAGCATCCTCCGAAAACCCAAAACAGGAGCCCATTTTTGTGTGAATCCATATCTTATAGATTCGGTTTTGTCAACCTTTTTCGATTGCAATAGTTACGGTGGTCAATTCGAAAATGCGTGGTGGATCCAGATGTCTTGCCTTCCATTAGTAATTTTTTGTATTTTACTACTTAGTAAATCGACTTTCGGCGGGATTCTATATTCGATATATCCATGAATTTGGCTACGAGACTAGATATACATATTTGACATATTTTGTATGGAGCTATACAACATGAAAATGTCGATGTCTTAATCCTTTTTAATAACTGCGAATCCCGTCGCACTGCAAGGACGCTGCATCAAACATCAAAGTAATAAAGCTCGAAGAGGTTCGTTTCATTATAAAGTTTGGAATTCAAAAGCCACTAATTTATTTGAAATAAACAAGACCTTATAGCGAACATACAACAGCTTTCTGTAGTAAAATCTATGAGAATGATCGCCGCGCAACCGAAGTGGCTTTCCCGTAATCGGATACGGGCTATTTACATCCAAGCACAGTTATGATGTAGTTTCGGAGGCATTTGTAGAGAATAGAATTTGAGAAGTTTTAGTAGGTAAACAAAACGTTTGTCGGTATAAACATTTTATTCTCAGTCAATGTTAACTCGGAGGACGCAATTGAGTTTGATGATACTTGAGATTCAGTTGCATGTTGTAAAAGCCAAAACGAGTAAAAAATAAATAGTTTCATCATACGATATCCAATAATTCCGTGATCACTTTTGTAGAGTTACCAAATAAAAGCGATAAAAAATGGAACCAAGTTACTTGAATTTTACGTTCAAACAAGATTGAGACATGTTACATCAACTGATATTATATGTACAACCATGACCTAACATAAATTTTATTACCGAACAATGTCTTGGTCTTGGGGTTTCCATTAATAATATGTCATTGTATGCATATACAAAAAAAAAATTATGTTTATCCATTGTCTAATAAAAGAACCTATTGCGTAGTTAGGAATTGGATGACGCTGTGTGTATGTGGTAGAACGGTATTCTCTCGTTTTCCATAAATTCATTTGCACTAATATTGTTTGCCATAATCATCCCCTATCATAATATTTATTTGCACTATTATCATTTATACTAATAACGTTTGCCTTAACAACTCAACAGTGATAACTTTTATTTGCCATAAAATGACTTTCTATAACAACATATATCATAATAATTAGTTTCCATAAGTAACACATCTCATAATCGACTCTTGACATAATCAAAATTTGATATAATAATGAAAATTATACATTATATTGTGAGGTCGAAATTAATTATCGTTAACACCCCGATTCAGTGCAATCCGACTCGGATAGGTTAGGTTAGGTTAGGGTTCTCTTTTGACCCTTAACCCAAAAATAGGAGCCCTGCGAAGCAGGGCTCCGTCAACTTAGTCCACATTCTTCACGCTAGTTTAATAAACTGAAGTTGAATTAATTATCGTTAACACCACGACTCAGTGCAATCCGACTCGGATAGGTTAGGTTAGGATTCTCTTTTGACCCTTGACCCAAAAATAGGAGCCCTGCGAAGCAGGGCTTCGTCAACTTAGTTCACATTTTTCACACTTGTTCAATAAACTGAAGTTGAATTAATTATTGTTAACACCCCGACTCAGTGCAATCCGACTCGGATAGGTTAGGTTAGGGTTCTCTTTTGACCCTTAATCCAAAAATAGGAGCCCTGCGAAGCAGGGCTCCGTCAACTCAGTCCACATTCTTCACACTAGTTTAATTAACTGAAGTTGTTTTAGATTATTGAAAACGAAAATTATAGCAAATACATTTATGGATTTAAATTATTATGTCACTTGATCGATTATGACCAATGGAATTAGTGAAAGTCATTTTATGTCATGTCACGATTATGACAACTGAAGCGTTATTTCTAATGAAATTATGGCAAATACCAGTATGGCATATGAAATTATGGCATTTTAAATTATGGCAAACATTAGTAAACCTGGTAGAACATATCATATTTTGCCTAGCTTTTTGAACGAGCATATTTTGATGTTGACTTTATTCAAATAAGCTACACTAAAATGCAATGAGTCACGTTAGCAGGAGATAATGTTAGTCCAGTGTAATTTGAGACTCACTTTTGTTATCACTAAAATCTATTCAGTGTAAAATGAGTTTCGTGGGAGCACAAACTTTAGCTGCTCCGTAGGATGCACAGACTAAACGTGATAGTTTACCTTGCTAAGTGTTCACTTCAGTTGTTATTTGCTAGTAATTTATATCCTTGTTACACGTAAATTGTGTGGCTCCATGTGGACAAATAGGGTTTAAGAGTAATACCTGTAACGTTAAAAGTCAGAAAATATTGTCATTGCTGTTGACGGTATTTTTCTTATTTTACATTTAGGAAAAATAGTTTAGTATCTTACGTAGGATCTGCTATATACGGTATAGTATCATATTTAGAAGATATTACTCGCCTAAAAGGGGGTCCTGGTCACATAATCATGAAATCTAGTAAGCATAGTTGCAGATTATATGCATGTAACACTAAAAACCCTTTGAATATATTATATAGGCGTGAGTCAAAATTATATTCATAATTTTCCGAGCATTGGGAATCCGGCTTTGCTTTAAATGTGTAGGTAGGTATTACGGGTTCATTACCCAAATGTGGCATATTAACTAAAATTTAATTCAGTTGCCAGCATAGAAAATTTAATTCTCTCATGAGCCCAAAAGTTGGTGGAAATAATCATCATCATCATCAGCCGCATACTGTCCCACTGCTGGGCACGGGCCTCTTTTCACTATGAGAAGGGTAAGGCCATAGTCCACCACGTTGGCCAAGTGCGGGTTGGCAGACTTCACATCTCTTTCGAGAACATTATGGAGAACTCGCAGACATGTAGGTTTACTCACGATATTTTCCTTCACCGATAAGCTAGCGATAAATAATAATTTAATACGCACTTAACTTCGAAAAGTAATGACTTTTCGACGATGAATCCACGGGACGTACCAATGGGTATGTCGGCGATACGCCAGGGTTATGGTGTCCAGACTCCATAATAAAAAACACTCACGTAATATTACTTGGTTTATTTTCAGACGATTACTAGCACAGAACTGAATTAAAATGCGAACTACAGTCCTTTTTATAAACTAACCATCATTACACTTAATGTAACGTTTAACAACTCCTTTTCAACATATAATTGAAATTACTGTACGATTAATTATAAACTAATCAAAAATCGACATTAATATTGTATTGAATTTTGCACAACACCAAATTATTTATTTTACACGAATAACAAATTTATTTTATTAACTAAACGCTGCTTTACAACATTGTCAACAGATGGCGCTATCAACAGGATGCAAATATAAACGCATGTTATTTATTACCGTAAAAATAAGAGTCAGAATAATGTTGTATAATGCTAAATGATTTTACTTTGAAAGTTTCTGGAGTTATCTTAGTAACTAAGCGATAAATTAAATACCCAGTCTTTATAACAGTTAAGCAGCCAATACAGTATCTAATATTGTAAAGTAGTGAAGTTCTCAGTTCTGTGTTCACAAATAGTTATTTAAATATCAATCTTAAATATTATTAACATTTTCGTTACAATATAATCATTATATATTAATTTGCGCCCATACGGCCATTCTGATCCAGCGCGCTCCTCGCGCTGTTAATTTAACGGTTACAGAATAAACAGCATAACAAACAAAAATAAGGAATATAAAAATTACAAAAATAAGCGTTTATCATACAGAATGAACTAAAAGTTATTTACAAGGCTTCACCTAGTCATAGGATCTTAGCCTGAGGCATGCGTCACCCATCACGGGATCTAACAAACAATGCTTCACCCATGGCTAAGTCGATTACGGCATCACCGATTACGGGATCTAGCGCACACAGGCATCACCCACATAGGGATCTAGCCCACAAACGGCATCACCCACATAGGGATCTAGCCCACAAACGGCATCACCCACATAGGGTCGATTTAGCCCACGCGGCATCACCCATCACGGGATCTAGCCAACACATGGCATCACCCATCACGGGATCTAGCCAACACACGGCATCACCCATCACGGGATCTAGCCACACACGGCATCACCCATCACGGGATCTAGCCACACACGGCATCACCCATCACGGGATCTAGCCAACACACGGCATCACCCATCACGGGATCTAGCCAACAAGACCAGGATCAAGGATACGCATGGTGGCCAGCCAGCGTTTTGGGAAGGATGTTGGATAGGAAAAATAAAATTTTACTCAAACACATAAATGCAAAATTTGCCTCATAAACACATCAATGCATATACATAAAATAATCATCATCGTTCGTCATGCTCAGTTATGTCAATACAATGCAATTACATAGGTCCGACAACGACAGTGGAGGAGGTAGAGGACCCCCCACGAAAATCGGTATCTGACGAATCCTCAGCCCGTACGGTCAAGCTGCTCATAGTTGTTGATGTTGATCAACAAAGGTTAGCAAACAATGCTTGACTCCAGCTCAGTACAGCACTCATGCGGCATGTGTGCGCGTAGCCCACACACAAAACCACTGACGTCAAAAGGGTGGGCCACCGTCATCCATACATACCAATCAGTAAAGGACCGCTCGTCCATCCTCTCTTCACACCAAGTCCAGGTCATCTGCTAGGATGTCACCATCAACCTGCAACACTCAAAAGACAGGTGGTGGGCAACATTTCCCACCCAAATATTAGTTCCATGAACCTTCGTAACTGTAAATGAAATAAGATTCTACTCTTACAAAGTGGTCCGGTCTATTAAGCTATATCTATATATCAGGCATGTTCAACCTGTGCATTGGTCTATAGTTATCTTAGCTACAACAGTGTTGGAGCCCATATTTTACGCATAAAGTAATATACAAAAGACACAGAATTTTCTCAGGTTCTGTCTGACAGTGCCATTTTAGATAATCAATAAAGTTATCAGAATACCCATATTTTGCAGTTTTGATTAAATAGTTAAAACTTAATATATTCAAAATTAGTTTTATCCACATCAAACAGGAAAACAAAATGGCAAGAACAAAGAGAGGCCTATGTTCAGCCGTGAATAGTCGGACTGTTGATGATAAATATGAAATGATTTCAAACCATGCAGATCCAAGGATTTCGAAAATACTAGTGCTATAATTATTACTCATGTAATGTTTAATCCAATATTGAATATTTTTAGGCATAGTGCAAGCTGTGAAATTGTTGAACTGTTTTCCAACTGAGCCATAAAAGAGAAATTAACAAGCTACCAATATTACAAAGCAAGAGTAGTGCAGTCTTATTTCTAAAAATGATTCCACTCAGTTTGTATAGTTAATATGGTGGTGAGTTTATATCAATAGTTTTATTTGACTTTATTCTTAAGGGAATTTTCTAAATAATGTTAATATTTATTTTCAACTGTTAACATGTGGAGCTAATGTAATTCTTATTTATTCATACACAATTAATAATTGTTTATCTGAATAAATAAATTTAAACTGACCAATCACAACTGACTTAGAAATAAAGCATGAGTAGTCCATACATTTACTTTTATTTGCCAAGAATAAATACTGCTAAATGGGAAAAGAGATAATATGGATTTTCACATCACGTTCTTTAAACCCATTTACCATTATCCTAATAATCATATTCCTAACCGTCTTGTATCCCACAAGAGCTACGCAATAAGGTTGGCACTAAATTTTATTAGTTTATCACTGGTTGTTATCTTGAATATAGATGCAACTAACTAAGCAAATGAACCCAAAACTAAAATTAATTGTATTTACCGAGTATAACACTAAGGCTTGTTATTTATAAAAGATTAGCAGTCACCTGCCTTAAGACTTTCAACCTAAAATGCTTAGAGATGGACTTTTATAAAACCTAAGTGAGTGCATATGTCCATAAAGAAATCTACTGTCCAGATCTCATATTTCTAGCTTCAGTAGTTTGGGTTAAGCAAAGACTTATGGTCGGAACAAATCATTCTATACAGCTATAAAATTAAGCGACAAATATTAAGATATGTCGGGTTCCCTTGTCTTATTATATAACCTTAACTTGAGCTGCAAGTTGACAGTAACAACTTCAACATAATGTAAAAATGAAATCATGTAGGCACCTACAGAGCCCACAAATATATAATAAAACCTATTTTGTAACTTTACAAATATTAGCTTTAAAAATGTGTATCACAAATTTATTTTTATATCTACCTTCTGAATATATATCTGTACTAATATAATAAAACTGAAGTTTGTTTTGTTGAATGCACTTACCTGTGAAACTACTGGTTTTATGCAAATAATTATTTTTGTGGTGGATAGTCATTTATCAAGAGAGGCTTCATATAATCGCGCCGTGAGCACTAGCCATAAGTAATGCAGTTAGTAAGCTTTATGTAATGTGTAACCAAGGGCTATAAATAATGTTTTGATTCCTTTAATGTTTTACTATTGAGATAACTTGACTACCAATTGAATTCATATTCAGCACATCGATTAGCTTATTTAAACTGAAAGCAAATCAGGTAATTTATACAATGGATCTATATGAGAGCTTCAACTTGAAAAGGGCAGCTATACCGTTCTTTACTAATAATTATATTACTAGAACCACATAACAACAAAGCTATTTTCTCTTTCTTGTGTAGATAAGTAAGTTTTACAGAAAGTTTCCGACATGGCCTAATAATTAATAAACAGACAAGAGCCCCAGCCGACGGCATAACATGACTATAAGCACAGTAGCACTGCTATGTACCAAACGTGGATAAACAACAGTTACCTATAAGTTCTATTTGGGGTGTAACGTTCGTAATTTTGACTGTATAATGTTTACCTGGTAATCCTTACGGGGACAGTAGGCAATCGTGTAAGCACCATAATTTATAAAATTAGGATGTTTCTCAAAAATTCTAATAAAATCAGCTCTGGATAAATACCTCTGGTCAGTGCATCAACAACCCGCATCTGCAACCTCTGGTAGCACTCGGAGCAGAACAGCGTTCACGCCACAGCACACCCCGGTGCGTGCACCCCGTCGTGGTCGCTCTGTCGCTCCTGCTCACACGTGGCCTCACGTGAAGTGTAGACGTGCTCGCCATAACTCGGACACACCGTGCGGTCTCCTATCAGGGTTGACAAGCGCCAAACGCGGCTTCCAAGCGCTTGTCACATCATTCTTTAGGTCACCATTTGTAATGGCGGCTAAGCCAAGAGACCCATCACTCTCGCGCCAACCGTAGATCCCGAAGTCTCTCGTTTATCCAACCGCTGCTGTCGGCGATACGCCAGGGTTATGGTGTCCAGACTCCATAATAAAAAACACTCACGTAATATTACTTGGTTTATTTTCAGACGATTACTAGCACAGAACTGAATTAAAATGCGAACTACAGTCCTTTTTATAAACTAACCGTCATTACACTTAATGTAACGTTTAACAACTCCTTTTCAACATATAATTGAAATTACTGTACGATTAATTATAAACTAATCAAAAATCGACATTAATATTGTATTGAATTTTGCACAACACCAAATTATTTATTTTACACGAATAACAAATTTATTTTATTAACTAAACGCTGCTTTACAACATTGTCAACAGATGGCGCTATCAACAGGCAAATATAAACGCATGTTATTTATTACCGTAAAAATAAGAGTCAGAATAATGTTATATAATGCTAAATGATTTTACTTTGAAAGTTTCTGGAGTTATCTTAGTAACTAAGCGATAAATTAAATACCCAGTCTTTATAACAGTTAAGCAGCCAATACAGTATCTAATATTGTAAAGTAGTGAAGTTCTCAGTTCTGTGTTCACAAATAGTTATTTAAATATCAATCTTAAATATTATTAACATTTTCGTAACAATATAATCATTATATATTAATTTGCGCCCATAGGTACGTCCCGTGGATTCGAACCCGAGACCCTCTGCGTAGCAGTCTGTCGGTCTCTCCACTCTGCTATCAATAATACACCAATGGGTACGTCCCGTGGATTCGAACCCGAGACCCTCTGCGTAGCAGTCTGTCGGTCTCTCCACTCTGCTATCAATAATACACGTACTTAATCCCTGTACTGGGAATACGAGGGTCGAACTGAAAGTTCTTAGAAAATCAAAAACTGATTATATTAGCCAGTTATTAGTTTTATTATATCTTTTCAAAATATTGTCCATTGACGTCAATACACCGCTGCATGCGATGGAACCACTGGGAAAAGCACTTTGCCCACTCGTCCTTAGGGGTCTCTTCAATGGCATCGCGATACGCAGCCACCGCTTCTTCAGCATTCATAAACCGCTTTCCTTTAAGTTTTCTTTAATTTTTGGAAATAAATAAAAATCACAAGGCGCGAGGTCGGGGCTATACGGCGGGTGACCCAGTAATTCAACGTTTGATGTCGCCAAATAGTCGATCGTTTGCTTGGCGGTGTGCGACGAGGCGTTGTCGTGGTGAAGGAGGATCCTACTGCGAGGTCGTTTCTCTCGAACTTTTTCCAAGACAAGTGGCAAACAATTGGTAGTGTACCATTCTGCAGAAACTGTTTTTTGATCCTCTAACACAATTGTTGCGAAATGACCTATCCTTCCAAAGAACGAGGCCACCATTTTTTTTCCCGCACTTCGATCTCTCTTCACTTTAGTTGGCAACTCCTCGAAAGGAAACACCCACTGAGCAGATTGTCTTTTGGTTTCAGGATCATAACAGTAAATCCAGCTTTCGTCACCTGTTAGTATGTCGAACACAGCATTTGAGTCACCTCCGTTAAATCTTTCAATCATTTTACGGCACCAATCCACACGATGGAGTTTTTGAGCCTTAGTCAAATTATGAGGTATCCACCGGGCGCAAAGCTTCCTGACCGCTAAATGTTCGTGGAGGATTTTGTGCACTTGACTCATACCGATGCCTAAGCTTGTCCGAATCTGCTGATAGGTCACTCTTTTGTCAGTCTCTATCATACGCCGCACAACACAGATGTTATTTTCAGTCGTCGCCGTAGAAGGCCGTCCCTCACGTACATCATCAGTGAGATTAGTGCGACCACGTTTAAACTCATTAAACCAGTTGTAAACAGTCGCACGAGATGGGGCTTCATCGTGAAAGGCCAATCGTAGTCTATCATAACTTTCTTGTTGACTTAAATGACATCGAAAGTCATAAAAAATCATTGCACGAAAATTTTCTCGTGTTAAATTCATGTTGACGTGACACAGACAATTTTCAATTTGCCGCCAAATCGTAAAACAAATAACAAATGAATGAAATATATACTCAGTAATATTGGCAAAGAGTTCTATTTTCAAATTTTAGAATATTTTTTTTATTATATTGTTTATAAGTGGCCAGTTCTAAGAACTTTCAGTTTGACCCTTAACTGTGTTTATCATTATCAAATTGTCCGTGTATGACGAAATAAATAAGTCATCATTCTCTTAGCGTTATCCCAGTTTCAATCTGACGTCCGCTTAGTAGTCTAACCGGATTTGGCTGAATCTTCCACGGAGCGACTACCTGTCTGACCTCCGCAACCCGAAGGGATAGCGATATTCCATGGTTTCATCATCATCAGCCTTTATCAGTCCACTGCTGGACTAGGCCTCTCCTTTGAAAGGAGGAATTGGCCTACTATACCACGCTGGCCAAACGGGTTGGTATAGGGTTTGTATCAAGTTTTCCTTCTCTTACAGTGCTGTTTTCTCCATAATATGCTCCCTCTGTCGGCTCTTACGACACCCATGGGATGATATGGGGTGGTGACAATCCGTATTCTTAATCCGTCACCACACGGATACGGTCCATGGTACAGACTAGTGTCAGTTTATATAGAAGGTACTGACGCCCTGTAACGACTGTCAAAGATGTTCATGACAACCGGGACCGACAGCTTGAAGTGCTCTCCGAGGCACGGGACAAGCGATAATTAACAATTCAATACGCACATAACTCCGAAAAGTCATTGGTGCGCGCCGTGGCTTCGAACCCGATATCCTCTGCATGGCAGTCTGTTGGTATCTCCACTAGGCTATCGCTGCTTCATATGACGAAATAAATACCTAAGTACACAAGTAATATTGTTTCGTGAATATAATTTAGACATAAATTGTTTCAACATTTATGAATGTTATTTTGGAACATGATTAATGTGTATGACCTAAATAGATAACTTAATATCAACGATTTCATTTCGATACGTGTTGTTTTAAACTTAATGTAGAGTGTTGATAGACAAACACACTCAATGATTGACCACAGTAATGAGCGCTAACTAATACAAACAGCCTTGAGTCCTGCCGCGACCAAGGCTGTTGTAAGACGGCCGAAACGTCGGTAAAACATAGGTATTTATACCTTAAATTAATTAAATATCGCGAATAAGACCCGTTTCAATAAAATTGTATGATGTATACAAATTGCGAAAGTTTAAAATCGATTAATACAAACAGGTTATGAAGTTTAATTCAAATTATATGTAACTTCAGAGGTACAGGTGGAGAGCTGCATCTGAATATGTGTTATTGCTAGAATAAAAGATTTAATATGTAACTGAAATGACACCAACTATATAGGTTCCGTGAAGTCTGAAGCTGTGGTGTCAGCATTATCTTCAAAGGACGTATCGGTTCGTATAAAACTACTTCGAGGTGCTTACATTTTATAACATATTTTGTTGGATTTTGCTAATTACAGATTATCGCATAGCGTTATCATATGCAGCAGTTAATTTATTTTAAGGTTTTACGACACATATTTTCAATATAATTGGCGATTCAATTATTGTTTGATTAGTAGTCAAGTCAAATAGTCTTTGCACTTAAATAACAGACTGATATTAAAAGTGTGACTACATTATTAGTGGACATACTTTTGTGAAACTTTATAATTGTTACGGCATTATAGATTATGATCCCATGGAGCTTTATATTTACTTCTGTTACTTCCTGTTTAACAGTTCCCGGGGGCTCCCCCCCGGGAACTGTTAACCTGACCCAACCTGACCCCTAGGGAACGCGTCCCCAGGTGGCGCATAGGGGGTGCTCGTCCGACATTGCGTCGGAAGGGTTGGAGGGAAATAAAATACCTCCCGCGGACCAAACAGGCCGGAGATGGATACTCCGATATAAAACCCCTGCGGCGAGCTTCCTGGACATAATTCTGGGTCGAGGTCGAGAGCAGTGCTGCGTGCTTGGGCTGGAGTATGCAGAAGAGATGGCGGCGGAAGAGCCCCAAAGGGCCAACGGCGGCGCTCACGCCTCGTAGCAGGCGACAGTCTTGGCGTCAGTTGGCAACCGGCTGTAAAATGAAAGCCAAATCACATCCTCCTCGTTTAACATGAAAAGTACAACCGGAAAGAGAATAAGTTCAATGGTTAGGGCGTACCCCGAAAGCGACGCAGGCCGATCTAATGCGAAACCAGAAGAAGATAATGCTAGGGCGTACCCTAAAAGCGACGAAACCATTGACAAGAATAAAACATATTCGCTTACATGTAAAAGCTTCAGACTTGCGACCTGGAACCTCGGTACTCTCACCGGTAGGAGCCAGGAACTGTCCAAGGTATTACAAAATAGAAATATTAATGCATGCTGCCTGCAAGAAACGAAGTGGAAAGGTTCCAAGTCCAGAGATATAGGACAAGGCTATAAACTTATATACCATGGTACCAACAATGGAGAGAATGGAGTTGCTATAGTCCTTGACCATCAATTCAAGCAGCGGATAATCAACATTGAACGTAAAAGCGACCGACTTATCGTAGTCAAATTGGCAATGGATCAGCAACAGCCCCTAAACATAATTTCGGCATACGCACCACAAATTGGATGTAATGAATCCGAAAAATTAAGATTCTGGGAAGACTTTGATGACCTCATGAATATGATACCTGTCGAAGAAAATAAGTACATAGGGGGTGATCTCAACGGACACGTTGGCCATACAAATTCGTCCTACCAAAACATCCATGGGGGACATGGCTACGGCACGCTAAACAAACCGGGGGAGGAGATCCTGAACTTTGGTACTCGTCATAACCTATCAATAGTGAACACATACTTCCAGAAGAAGCCTGAGCACCTAATAACATTTAAAAGCGGTGGAAAAAGCACCCAAATAGACTACATACTCACAGATAGAAGTATACTAAAACACTGCAAGGACTGCAAAGTTATACCAGGGGAGGCGCTAACAACACAACACCGAATATTAATTTCAATCTTTAATCTACCCAAACCCATTAAAACATTAGTAGACAGGACCCCAAGAATAAAATGGAGCCAGTTATATAGCAAAAAGGGCGATGAACTTACAAGCCAGATAAATGCATACTTGGACAGAGATATGACCAATGAATATAACGGCGATGCAAACAATATGTGGTCCAACTTCGAGAAAGAGTGTACTGAGGAAGCAGCAAACATCCTAGGTATGTCAAAGGGTGGGCTTAGCAACAATAAAGACTCCACATGGTGGACGGATGAAGTAAAACAACTTGTGAAGGAGAAGAGAGACCTATTTAAATTATGGCAGAAAACTCAGCTCGAGGAAGATCATATAGAATACAAACGTGCAAAAAAAAATAGCCAAGAGCAAAGTGGCGCAGTCAATGGCGAAATCCAAGGAAAACCTTTACAGCAGACTGGAACAAGCACGAACAGACAGCGAAATCTTTAAAATTGCAAAACAACGCCACCGGTCTACGCTGGATATAAAGGTGAACAAATACATCCGGGATAAAGATGGAAAGCTCCTGACATCGAATGATAAGATCAGCGCCAGGTGGTGCCAATATTACCAGGGACTGTTAAATGAGGAATTCCCCAGCCAACCTCTACCACCCATCACCGCAGTAGAAGGGCCAGCCGAAGGCATTCAAGTGAGCGAAGTACAGCTGGCAGTTAATAAAATGAAGAACCATAAAGCAACTGGCCCCGACGGAATACCCGCTGACCTGTGGAAAAGACTAGGAACTACTGGTGTTGAGTGGCTAGCGATGCTATTTAATACCATTCTCAACAAGCAACAAGATCCCAGAAGCTTGGCGCCACAGTTACCTCCTGCCTTTCTACAAAAACAAGGGAGACGTTAGCGACTGCGGCAACTATAGGGGCATTAAACTCACATCGCATACCCTGAAGATATGGGAACGAATTATTCACAACCGTTTTCTAAAACACGTGGCCATATCAGAAAACCAGTATGGATTTACTGCCTCGAAATCAACAACGGATGCAATACAAACGGTGCGAATACTCATGGAAAAAGGTCGCAGCAACCATGAAGATCTACACCTAGTCTTCATAGATCTAGAGAAAGCATTCGACAGGGTACCGCGTAAACTAGTATGGCAAGCTCTGAGATCGCAAAGAATACCTGAGTGCTACATATCACTGGTACAGGATATGTACGATAACGTAAACACGCGAGTGAGAAGCCTAGCTGGTACAAGTAATCCCTTCGAGGTCAAAGTAGGCGTGCATCAAGGGTCTGCTCTTAGCCCGCTATTGTTTAATATTGTTATGGACTATCTCACCAAGGATATCCAGTCCCCCCTTCCATGGTGCCTGCTTTACGCAGACGATGTTGTCCTCATTGATAAATGTGCAGAACAACTGCAACACACCTTAGAGCTATGAAGGCATGCCCTAGAATCCAACGGTTTAAGAATTAGTAGAAACAAGACAGAATACTTGCCGTGCCACTACAGTCTCACAGAGAACACAGCACCCACAATCAGCATAGATGGACACCCAGTACCGAAAGTCAGCCAGTTCAAATACCTTGGTTCGGTCCTGTCCGCGGATGCAAATGTGGACATGGACGTAACACATAGAGTAAACGTAGCTTGGCAGAGGTGGAGGGCGCTCACGGGCGTGCTCTGTGACCGCCGTATGCCGATAAAGACCAAAGGCAAGGTCTACAAGACAGCTGTGAGACCTGCTATGGTGTAACGGCGCTGAGTGCTGGACGACCAAACAAGCGCATGAACAGAAACTCCATGTCAATGAAATGAAAATGCTAAGGTGGGCGGCTGGTGTGACGAGACTCGATAAAGTGAGTAACGAACACATCAGAGGAAGCTACAAGGTCGCCCCCATCGCCGACAAGATAAAGGAATCCCGCTTGAGATGGTACGGGCATGTCACGAGGCGCGACGAAGACCATGTCGTGAAGAAAGCCCTCGCACTACCAGACAACAAGAGAGGCAGAGGTCGCCCGCTGGCTACGTGATGGTTCACAATATCAAAGGATTTGAAACAAGCCCAGCTGAACGAAAAGACAACCCAGGATCGACGGACCTGGCGCATGAAAACGAGGAGGGCCGACCCCAAATAATGGGAAGAGGCACGGAAAGAAGAAGAAACTTCCTGTTTAACAGTTATTAAACCGTAAACGCTAAGTGAAGCAAAACAAACTTAAACAGAATTGAAGCGTAAATTGTAAAACTTAAATCACAAAGTTTGAGAATTTAGTAATGTACTTGGAAATATTAAAACAGAAAAACAGATTGGAGTTAAACTTTGAACAGGTAAGTATTTAATTTTCACTAAAAGCTGTCCTACACAGCGACGGCTCTAAGGCTACGGCCGCACAGTTAGGTGGCTTGCTTAGCGCCTAGAGCCTAGTGGCTTGCATTCTGGCTACTTGCTAGGATACACGGTGGCCGCACTGAGAGGTATTTTGCGTGGCGGGTTGCTAGGTGAGTGATATATATTGTTATCGAAGAAACGCGAAGGCTTTATATTTTGTGGAAAACATTTCAACAATTTGTTTTTTTTTTGTTTTTAATCACGCTTTTTACAATGATGGAGGAGAGCATTCCGTAAGAAATTAATTGCTACACAACTTTGGAGTGGATATGACTATTGTTTGGTATGCCATGTATTTTTTGGTGTTCTTTTATTCCAAGCTCAGGCTTATAGGAGCTACAACAGTGTTTATAAAATATTGTCGTTCTTTGTCTCTTTTATTGTTTTGTTAGTCCGTGTGTTTCGGCTTACTGTCAATGGATCGGATTTTTTTGTCCATTTTAGCAGTGTACAAGGTACATGCCGTGATACGTGATATAGAATTCACAACGTCAGTTAGTAAGTTAAGAGTCTGAGTAACAAAATAGATGCGGCATAAAATGCCGTCGACTCACCACAGACGCGTGTTTTTGAAAAAAGCTAAATCTACTTAATTATTACGTAGTAAAGAATATCGTTGGAAAGCTATATTATTTTATATTTATATTAGAGTGTTAGGGTTTTTGTGGGGGAATACACGGCGATACGATACGACGGCAACCAAAAGGTTTGAAACACATTCAGAGATTGTCACCGGATGCGGTTTTCTTCCGGCTGTTACGAGCACCGCATCTGTAACAGCTGCAAAACGCGGTGACACTACGCTGCGTTTGTATAATATACGTTTATTTACACTGTTATATTTTTCCGTGTCTAAAAGTAGGTATGTTATTCTGACGGCTTTTAAAAACAGATTTGATTTTAAAATAAAAGTAAATGAAGAAGAAAAAAAATATTAATTACAAAGAATTCAAATCAGCTCTATTTTGTGATATTTTTCTGGCGGTTTGCTATGTGTAGAACATACCATGGATAAAATCGCATGTTTTACTACAACTGGGCGAGCTTGCCATGCCGAGGTAAAAATGCATATCGCTCATTTGCGACAAGAACGTGACAAAGTAAAAATCTCAATTTGTAATAAAACGCTAAAAGTTTTAATTCATTTAACTTTTTAATTATTATGTTTAGACTTCAAGGTTTTCGTTTTATTGGATCAAATTGCATTTAGACCTTTAAGTCAGTTATTAATTTTATTATGATTATTTATTTAAAAAAGGGTCCTCCTTGTTGCGTTATTCCTGTAATGGAGCCTTACATCAATGAGGGAAGAAATGTTAATTGCGACAATTTTTTTACATAACTTTTACTAGCGAATTATTTGAAATTTAAAAATATTTTAAATATCGTGGGCACTATCAATAGAGCTCGGAGAGAAATACGCCTTTCCGTGAAGAACGCAAAAAAGGAATAACATAGTAAGTACGTTTGTGCTCAAAACTGGCGATACATCGTTGACTGATTATCAGGCTTAATCTAATAAAAATGTCCTAATCCCCAGTACCATGCATCCTGCTGTTACAATAGACCTAAGTTCAAATAAAAACCTGAAGCAGTATTATTCTACAATAGCTCAAAATTTGAAGTAGATGTCGTAAATCAAATGGGTCGTAAATATACATTATAGGCAGCTTCCAGACGTTGGCCGATTCATATATTTTATAATTTGTTTGCTTTAGCAAGTAAGTATAAATGCATGGGTATTGTATAAAACTATCAACTAAAATTTTACGCAGAGACTTTTTATTACAATCGGGAAAGAAGTATTTGACTAGTAGATCAGTTTTTGTGGAAATACCGGCAAACATACCGGAGAAGCAAGTAAAACGGACAACATACATACATACATATGCTCACGCCTTTTTCCCGTCGGGGTAGGCAGAGACAACAGATCGCCACTTGCTTCTATCCTTGCAAACCTCACGTGCTTCCTCTACATTCATTATTCTTTTCATACATGCTCGCCGGTTGCGGGTGCTTCGGACTTTTCCGTTTTTCAAGACGTCCCCAATTTGGTCCACGAACGTCTTACGAGGTCTGCCGCAACCGGCTTGTCCATACACCTCTGCCATATATATTTGATTCGTCAATCTTTCTTCACTCATTCTCTCCACGTGTCCAAACCATTTCAGCATTCCTTTCTCAATCCTTGTCACGACATCTTCTTTCAGGCCACATCGCTCTCGTATTACTGGATTCGGAATTCTATCAATCAGTCTCACCCCACACATACTACGCAGTGATCGCATCTCAACTGCGTTAATTCTGCTTGCATGCTTTTTCTGCCATACCCAACACTCACTTCCATACATCAAGGTGGGCACCAGCACTCCATTATGAACCGCCAGTCGCGCCTTTTTAGGCACGGTTTGGCCGTTCATAAAGGCATGCAGCGCTCCATTCACACTGTTCCCCGCTATCACTCTCCTTTCAATATCACCTTCACATCTTCCATCTCTTGTAAACATGCTTCCCAAATATACAAATCTTTCAACTTGTCCCACATTTTCATCTTCAATCGTAATATTACACTCAGTCAAACTTTCATCCTTCTCAAACACCATCACTTTCGTCTTTCTTGCATTAACTTTCATACCTTTCGCTTTAAAACTCTCGTTCATGCAGTCCATCATTTGTTGCAACTCATTCGCCGATGATGCAAGAATTACTTGATCATCAGCGTATAAGAGGCACTTAACACGCAATCCTACCATATCAATCCCGCAATCAGTTTCCCTCAAATCTTTCATGCAGCTATCCATGAATAAGTTGAACAACCAGGGTGAAGCTGGACACCCCTGTCTGACACCTTTAGAGATGTCAAACCAGTCCGTATAGGCACCATTAATTCGGACACAGGCCCTCGAATCCCTATAAAGAGATTTTAGAGCCCTTATTATAA
Source organism: Euclidia mi (assembly GCA_944739405.2). Classification (NCBI taxonomy): domain Eukaryota; kingdom Metazoa; phylum Arthropoda; class Insecta; order Lepidoptera; family Erebidae; genus Euclidia; species Euclidia mi. The sequence continues at coordinate 25,215,468 of OX123202.2, forward strand.
AGTTGTCCACCCCATACATAGATAGCACCTTCCATAGTTCCTTTCTATTTACCCTATCATAAGCCTTTTCCAAGTCTATGAACGCGCAATATACCTTCTGGTTTTTTGCCAGACATTTTTCGGTAACGCAGCGCAAGGAAAAGACTTGATCCGTACATCCCATTCCCTTCCGAAACCCTGCTTGCACATCCCATATCTTGTCATAAGTCACGTTTACTACTCTATCAATCAATATTCTGGCATACATTTTTCCAACAACACTGAGAAGGCTGATCCCGCGATAATTTTGACATTCCTGCTGCGAGCCTTTGCCTTTATAAATTGGAACAAGCACTGCCTTGGTCCAGTCATCTGGAACTTGGCCCTGTTTCAAGGACAGATTAAAAAGGCGATGCAGCAGGTTTACTGTAAGTCCCTCGCCAGCCTTCAACATTTCAGACGTCACTCTATCGAACCCAGCAGACTTTCCTGACCTCATACTTTTTAGAGCTTTCATAATTTCATCCTTTCTAATTTCGTCATCCGGGCCCACACACGCATCTTCTATTATCTCTTCTCGCTCTGTTTCACTCATGTCTTTCTCAAATAAACTCTCAAAATATTTTTTCCAGCAATCCAGTATCATTCTTTCTTCATTCATGACCTCACCTTTTTCATTCCTAATCACTTTCATCAATGTATTCATATTCTTCCCTCGCGCTTCTTTGACGAGTTTCCAAAACAGTTTTATATTGTCTTGGAAACTTGCGCCGAATTGCTTCTCATATTTCTCCTTTTTCTCATTCTTCTTCCTCTCTATACATTCTTTAACTTTAGCTTTCACACACCTATACTTGTCCTTCATTTCTTTAACACGATCTTCTTTCATACCACCACTAGCTCTATTCGTTGCCTCTATTGCTAGGATATCCAGCCATGCTTTTTTCTTTTCCTCAACCATACTTCGAATTTCACCATCCCACCAGTCAGCTTTTTCACTTTTCTTACTTCTTCTTTTACTCACTCCGCATACGTCTTCAGCACATCTCACTACGTTGCTTTTAAATACCGACCATACATCGCTCACACTTTCCTCAATTACATCACTCCAGATTGTATCCAGCCGTTCACTCAATTGCTTTTTGTACATCTCTTTCACACGCTGCTCTTTCAATCTTTCCACTTTAATACGTACTAACTCAGTGGTACACGCTTTAATTCTGTGCCGCCAGTGTTTGAACAGACCACTAATTTTACTAATGACTAAATAGTGATCAGTGCCAACATCAGGTCCACGATACGCTCTAGTATCCACTACTTTCATTCTCATTCTTTCATCAACTATCACAAAGTCTATCATGCTTCTTAACACAACATTTCCTACCTTCTTTTGCCACGTGTACATATGTATCCTTTTGTGCTGAAACCACGTATTCGTCACTGACAAACCCATCTCCACACATACATCTAACAAGTATACTCCGTTCTCATTCACATTCTCATCTCCAAATGCCCCAAGTACATTTTCATACCCATCGCGCTTCACTCCAACCCTTGCATTAAAATCTCCAAGCATGACAATACGTTCATTCGCCTTACGCAATAACACTACCTCTCTCATTTGTTCCCAAAATTCCGCTCGTACCGCCTTGCTATAGGAGGAGTCCGGTGCATATACACCTACTAGAAATAGAGGTGTCAGGCCTACTTTCATCCGGACCCAGATAAGACGCGGACTTACGCACTCATACTCACGCATGCATTCTGCCATTCGCTCTGAAAGAATTATACCGACGCCTTTACTGCCATGTTCTTCATCGGTAACCCCCGACCATATCTCTGTGAACGGGCCGCGCGTCAGCATGTCTTTCCCCTTACGCTTTGTCTCATTCACACACAACACATCTAGTTTTCTTTCATTCATTACTTCGTAAACATCATCCATCTTCTCATTCATTCCTCCTCTAACATTTAAAGTTGCAAAACGGCATTCCGTTGCCCACTTTCCGCCCCGACGCGAACAATTCCGCATAGGATTTAGATGGTTTTGGCGTGACGTATGGCGAATATCGTCGCCGCCTACAGCTGTAAGGTTGCTCCCCCCAGAATACGAGGAGCAGCCTCGTCCTGCAAATACAGGACGAGGAGGGGATTCTCCGGCTCCGCCGGTACCCCCCTGGGGTAAACTTACAGAAATATTACCTACAGCCATGATCACGTCGGTTAATTATTTGACTGTATGTTCTCTTTACGCTTTAACAGTCAGTACCTAACGGCGGGGCAGACTGCCGGGTTTGTTTCAAGTTTTCCTTCTCTATGGTTAAAGACGTCAATATTATATTTGATGATAATGCGTCCGACGAAATACCTTAGTCGCCTTTTACGACACCTCGGTAGGAGAGAGGGAGGGCTATTCTACTCCGCCGGACACCACACGGCAAAAAACGGACAATGTGCCAGGTAAAGTCGAAATGCTCAAATAATAAGTCATCTGCGAAGTGCCACATGTACAATGAACTTTCTGCAATATGCATTGATAAAGAATATTATTTATGTATTAGGTACTTATTCTAATGATAATATTAACTAGTTTATAGATAACTTAAAATTTTATAAGAATTATTCAGTAAGTTGTCACGATTACATGACCAAAAAAAAAACTTTTGATTTTGAATTCATGATTTGTTTTGTTACTTTTATGTGTGTTAAGATAAGAATTCGTTTTAAGTTGAGTAAACATGTTCTGAATATTTAACGAATGGGTTTAATAATAACTTTCATGCCTTATACCAATTATCATTATAATAAATAGAATGGGATAAAGGGTCACGGTCAAAATGGGCGTAAAACCAACAGATTTAAAATATAGTTTATGTGAAAGCTAATGACCATTACTTAATTTTATACTATGACGGCAATCACCCAAACAACCGGTGAGCAGAGATATTCAGTGATGTTCAAACGTATTTTTATAGAATCCAAAACAATCGCTAATACAACGGAGATAACACGACACGATGTTGTGCAGAGTTCGGCCAATGAAACCAATCTATTGGTTGGTAGCCTAACGGAATTACTACATTCCATCCCTTTCTAACTTCTCTCTTACTCAGACGTCGACCACAACACAAGCGTGCGGACAGGCCGGGCAATGCGCGTCAGTCGTTATTCATATTTAATTGAATTATATATAGAGGAGTCATTAGATGATTTAAGGCGAGGACATATGTGAATTGGGCGTCATTAGGGGTAAATTAAAACCGTTTTTCTCCGTAATTGTTATAGAAAAAAATCCAAAAAAATATGTCTTAATCTACATCATATAAACCATTTTCTCTTAGGTATCAAATCCTAAAAAAAGTATTTTAAATATCTGAATAAAATATGCAAAGTAACCTCTATTTTTGTAGTTATTACCTTTTTCTCCTAATCTATCAATCATAAGATTGTTTAAATTGAATCAGCGTCTTATATTAGAACACCAAGGGAACCTTCAGCTTATTTTTGCAAATAACTTTAGTTGTTATTTTCTAAGGATTTTTTACGTCACCGATACTCGCAAATCGCGCGTGGACAACTAACCAGTAGTACGAGCAAGGTCAACGGCGTATATCCACCTCTTAAACAGATGTTATATTCTGCCAACTAATGTGTGGTTTCTTCGAATTAAAAGTCAACAGTCGCGGCATGTCAGATCGCGCACATATAATACTTACATTTGGATCGATAGGGACCAAATCGGTAGAAATGCGATAGTTGAGCATACTGTACTTGCTTAACAGGCAGAAGAACAGTAGGAAGTTGTGCCCACATAGTTTCAGTTTTGTGGTTTTTAGGGTTAGGACGGTACGAGCCTTTCATTGCACCCGCAGAACATTTATTAGATGTTATAGTTGATGATAAACATTGATATTTAAATAAAAGGTATCAATATACAGGAGTTTTTAACAAATAAGTGTGTTTTATTTAACCAATCTTTGGGATTTTTTTGTAGTGATATCCGGTCGATATTGGGGTTAACAAGTATATAGGGGGTATTCAGAAGAACAATAAAGTAAATTACAACACATTTTATTTCTGTTGGTTTTACGCCCAGCTCTCATACAAAAATGCCCATGATCCTTTGTCACGACGGCGGTTCACGAGGGATCTTAATCTTCGGCGCTTCTAGTGTTAACTAGCTTTCGCCCGCGGCTTCGCCCGCATGAACTTTTAATAAAGAGTAGCCTTTGTACTTCCCCAGGTTTCAGACTATCCATATCAAATTTCATTACAAACGGATCTGCACATTAGCCGTGTAGCATACATATATTATAAACAGATAATACTTAAAATTACTTTTGTTTTTATAGTCGTCAAACTTCAGCTAAGGATTAGTATGTAGTGTATATTATTAAAGTTATTGAAGAGCTTATATGCCTAATGAATAGAACTGCAGCAAAAATAAAAACCGAAAGCCCACAAAGTACAAAATCAGACCGCCCCTCCTCCCCACTGCGCTTCAGCGCGCCAACTCATACTCTCGCGCTTTTAATAACGCTGCGCTTAGGTCAATTACATCGTAAGCTCTATTCTGCCAATCAAGCCCTTTCATTTGATACCCATATTGGGGTATTTGTGTAAATATGTAATCAGCCAGTTTGTGGCGGAAGCCATCTTGGATTTTTCGTAGTGAGCCCTATTCTACCAATCAAGTCCTTTCATTCGATACCCATATTGAGTTATTTGTGGAAAATATGTAATCCGCCATTTTGCGGCGACAGCCATCTTGGATTTTCCATAGTGAGCTCTATTCTACGAATCAAGCTCTTTCATTTGATACCCATATTGAGGTATTTGTGGAAAATAAGTAATTCGCCATTTTGTGGCAGCGGCCATCTTGGATTTTTCATAGTGAGCTCTATTCTACCTATCAAACCCTTTCATTTGATACCCATACTGAGTTATTTGTGGAAAAAATGTAATCCGCCATTTTGCGGCGACAGCCATCTTGGATTTTTCATAGTGAGCTTTATTCTACGAATCACGCTCTTTCATTTGATACCCAAAATGAGGTATTTGTGGAAAATAAATAATCCGCCATTTTGTGGCAGCGGCCACCTTGGATTTTTCATAGTGAGCTCCATTCTACCTATCAAACCCTTTCATTCGATACCCATATTGATTTATTTGTGGAAAATATGTAATACGCCATTTTGCGGCGACAGCCATCTTGGATTTTCCATAGTGAGCTCTATTCTACGCATCAAGCTCTTTCATTTGATACCCATATTGAGGTATTTGTGGAAAATAAGTAATTCGCCATTTTGTGGCAGCGACCATCTTGGATTTTTTATAGTGAGCCCTATTCTACCAATCAAGTCCTTTCATTCGATACCCATATTGAGTTATTTGTGGAAAATATGTAATCCGCCATTTTGCGGCGACAGCCATCTTGGATTTTCTATAGTGAGCTCTATTCTACGAATCAAGCTCTTTCATTTGATACCCATATTGAGGTATTTGTGGAAAATAAGTAATTCGCCATTTTGTGGCAGCGGCCATCTTGGATTTTTCATAGTGAGCTCTATTCTACCTATCAAACCCTTTCATTTGATACCCATACTGAGTTATTTGTGGAAAAAATGTAATCCGCCATTTTGCGGCGACAGCCATCTTGGATTTTTCATAGTGAGCTTTATTCTACGAATCACGCTCTTTCATTTGATACCCAAAATGAGGTATTTGTGGAAAATAAATAATCCGCCATTTTGTGGCAGCGGCCACCTTGGATTTTTCATAGTGAGCTCCATTCTACCTATCAAACCCTTTCATTCGATACCCATATTGAGTTATTTGTGGAAAATATGTAATACGCCATTTTGCGGCGACAGCCATCTTGGATTTTCCATAGTGAGCTCTATTCTACGAATCAAGCTCTTTCATTTGATACCCATATTGAGGTATTTGTGGAAAATAAGTAATTCGCCATTTTGTGGCAGCGGCCATCTTGGATTTTTTATAGTGAGCCCTATTCTACCAATCAAGTCCTTTCATTCGATACCCATATTGAGTTATTTGTGGAAAATATGTAATCCGCCATTTTGCGGCGACAGCCATCTTGGATTTTCCATAGTGAGCTCTATTCAACGAATCAAGCTCTTTCATTTGATACCCATATTGAGGTATTTGTGGAAAATAAATAGGACGCCATTTTGTGGCAGCGGCCATCTTAGATTTTTCATAGTGAGCTCTATTCTACCTATCAAACCCTTTCATTTGATACCCATACTGAGTTATTTGTGGAAAAAATGTAATCCGCCATTTTGCGGCGACAGCCATCTTGGATTTTTCATAGTGAGCTTTATTCTACGAATCACGCTCTTTCATTTCATACCCAAAATGAGGTATTTGTGGAAAATAAATAATCCGCCATTTTGTGGCAGCGGCCACCTTGGATTTTTCATAGTGAGCTCCATTCTACCTATCAAACCCTTTCATTCGATACCCATATTGAGTTATTTGTGGAAAATATGTAATACGCCATTTTGCGGCGACAGCCATCTTGGATTTTCCATAGTGAGCTCTATTCTACGAAGCAAGCTCTTTCATTTGATACCCATATTGAGGTATTTGTGGAAAATAAGTAATTCGCCATTTTGTGGCAGCGGCCATCTTGGAATTTTTATAGTGAGCCCCATTCTACCAATCAAACCCTTTCATTTGATACCCATATTGAGATTTTTGTGAAGTAATATGTGATTCGCCATTTTGTATCGGTGGCCATCTTGGATTTACAATCATTTAAATATCATCTTTTAATCTCGATGACAATATGAGTCTATACCAAATATCAGATCAATCATCAGGAAGGGGGTAAAATTCCAATTACTAAATTTGACCCAAGCAAACAAATAAAGATAATACAGGATTTTTGCCGACTTAGTTGATAGTTAGATCCTTTTCCTTATAGTATGGCAACATTATAATTTTTTTTTTTAATTGTAGCCTATGTGTTATTCTGATGTATAAACTATATTACTGTAAAGTTTCATCCAAATCCGTTCAGTAGTTTTTGCGTGAAAGTGTAACAAACATCCATCCATCCATCCATCTATCTATACATACATCTTCACAAACTTGCACATTTATAATATTAGTAGGATTCATTTGTATTGCGCGAATCGGTATTAACTTTTCATTTTTCAAACTTACGTGAATGTTAATTAATTCCTTGGACAAGCTTTACAATCTTCCTAGACGGTGATTTCATCTGAAAAATAAATTGTAACTAGACAATGTTTTTATCGGGATCCTGCCTTTTCGCCCAATATTGTTTGGCCGATTATCACTTGCCAACCACAACATATTTGGATTCAATCTTGAAAAATTGACTGTGAATATTGAGGTCTGCAGAGCGATTCCGAAAATGTATTTAGCAAAGTCACAGCGACTTTGGTGGTGAAAACTCTAAATGGTATTCCGAAAAACAGTGAAAACTATAGTGGCGCCCCCCATGTAAGCGTGTCGGCGGATAGAACTAACTTTAGTGAAAAGTTCACTCAACTGACATAAAATAACGAAAAATTGACATTTGGAAGGGTCTATTGATATTCCGAAGCAATGTTTTGGCTCACGTCACAGTTTTCACAGCCAATTTTATCTGTCAAATCAAAAGTTACTTCTTATTCGGTGAAAACTTAGTGAAAACAACACAAGTAGCTCTAAAAATTCTTCCATAGTAAAGGTAAAAAGTTATTTTGTGGTGTTTATCTGAATTAAAAACGTTTTATAATCATATTGTGATAAAATTAAAACTCTACAATGCTAGTTTCAAGTGTAAATAATATTAAACACTTACTTCGTGTTTTAGATGGCTCACACTCTAATTATGTTGGCATTTTTAAAGGAAGCTTACAGCTTAGACCTTTTAAAAAGACAACAACACAGTAAATCTTTGCGGAATATAAATATAAGTTTTCGAGACGATGACTATGTACGTTTGTATCGCCTATCTGAAGAACTAATTAGAGCTTTAGAGGACGATATAAAAAGTTTTATTCCGGTGCAAAAGAACCGAAGAGGCTTAAAGCTAAGAACCAAGGTAAGTTTGTAATATTGCATGTACCTCCTTTTTAAAGTGGTCATAATATAATGATTTGGAATGCATATTTTCCAAACAAACAAACTTATTGGATTCTATTAGAGTTTAGTTCTGCAAATCCTTTTTTAACTGTAAAGCTCTACATGTACAATATTTTAGCAAAAATACCTATGTAGGTAATTATTTACTGGTTTACTTTCTGGCAAGGGTACCAATACCAATGGACACAAATAATAATGTTTTGTATTTTGCTACCAATTTGTTTCAGATCCTATCTTCACTATCATTTCTGGCATCTGGAAGTTATCAGAAAATAGTTGGTATGAATATAAGGAACTTTGTTTCACAACCTTCTATATCTCGGTCTCTCCACCAAATAATTAATGCACTATGTCATCAAGATGTAGTGAAGAAATTTATACGATTTCCTCAAAATGCATCTGAACGACAAAAACTTAAAGAAATGTAAGTACATAATTTCTTGTGAAAACTTTGGTGCTTCTCAAATGATCTTACTTAGGAACCTACCTATTAATTAACTGTCTGTTTATATATTATTAATTTCAGATTCTTTGAAAAATTTGGCATACCCGTAGTGATTGGTTGCATAGATGGCACATTAGTAGCTATGGTGAGACCCAAAGATAATGAGGAACGGTACTTTTGCAGAAAGGGATATCATGCTAGAAATGTTCAATTGGTAAGCATAAAATAGCACCAGAATCAAATTTTGATTAGTTCAATGTGTTACATAAGTTCTTATTTTTTCAGATAACTGATGCTGATCTAAATATTCTACATGTAGATAGTTCATATGGTGGTGCATCTCATGATAGTTTTATATTTAATCAGTCTATTATACGAACTCATTTGCAAGAATTGTATAATGCTGGAGAAACAGTGTATTTGTTGGGTAAGTAATATTTTGTAGCAATATAAATAGTAAAATCATATATATTTAAAATAAACATTAAATTACTTATTTTCAGGTGATTCTGGATATGCACAGAGGCCATATCTTATGACGCCTATATTAAATGCTGTGGAGAACACCCCTGAAGCACACTACAATAAGCTCCATGCCACCGCCCGCAATAGTGTTGAAAGGACAATAGGCATACTTAAAGGCCGCTTTAAGTGTCTTTTGGTGCACAGGATGCTACATTACCACCCTGATATGGTTGCCAAAATTGTGATAGCATGTTGTGTGCTCCACAATATTTGTAACCGAGCTGGTCTGCCAGCACCAGCCTTGTCACCAGAAGACATTTCAAGTGAGCGAAATCTGGCAGTTGCTTACAACACTAGTACCATCAATACTGAACTAGAATTAGGTCGTGCAGCTAGAAGCTCTTTAGTGAATGCATTATGGTCTTCAAGATTGCAATAATTTATTATTGTAATCTTAGCATAGTTGATGGCAATGTAGTGTGGGTTGATTTAAAATTGTTTGTATGTTGGTTTATTTATGCTGTATTAGAGACTTAGAAGTGTATGTTAAATGAAAATTATGTATAGAGATAGATATAGAGAGGGTTTGCTTTAGTGCATATGATTTTATAGGTGTAATATAAAAGGAAGAGAAGATGCTTTATTTAATAGAAAGATATGGGTGGTGTGTTAACCCATTCACTGCCTACCTGAAAATTAACGTCATTACCCAGGTGCCGCCATAGTATGATATACAGCCCGCCCATCGGCGGGCCCGGCATCTCGATTAAGTATCCTTGCCCGCCCATCGGCGTTTTCGGCATGAAGCTCTAGATTTCGACATGAACCGTTTGATATGTTCAGTTTACATGTACTGTATCGTGTTTAAAGCGTGTATGTGATGTTTCCTGCGATATTTGTGGTAAAATTGTGACAGTTTTATTGTTTATTAGCTGAAATAGTAATGGAGCATGGAGGTAAGGCAGAACTGTCACTTAATTGATCTAAGATGAATCAAAATCATACACAACCGTCGACAAACAAGAGGTTCAAAAAAAAAACGTAAGCCACTCAAGCGCCCGCGACATTTTTCTCATAAATTACCCTCTAAGTATTTTTTGTCGCCGCTCGGGTCGGACTGCAAAGCTTGTGGGAAGAAAAAACTGTAGCTAAGTGCAGTCCTAAAGTTTTGAATAATGTAAACGAAATAATATATTCGAATACATAATGGTGTCTATATGTATGTAATTATGTAAATGGTAGCTTTTATACTCATCACCCTTTTTTTTTCTGACTAAAATCCACCCCGTATTCCTCACGTACCCGTATGTCGGAGGGTCGGGTATCGCTGAAGCATTCCTCGCTACCCCCCGACGGGTATTGGCCCGCCAGATGGTCAGGCGGGCCCTCACACAAACAACAAAACCCTCTTGACGGCGGATGAACGTGTTGGGCTCCGCCGCCAAAACACTCAGTGGCCGCAGAGGATAGGGAGGACGGCAACGCAACACCGCATCTCCTCTTCCTCTGCAGCCCCACCGCGACGCAACGATGGTGCGCCTCCATTTGGTCGCGGGAAATAGGGCGCGCGGCAACGCAACACCGACACGCCTCTCCTCCCGCGACCGCACCCGACTGCGAGGGACAGAAGAACTGTCCCTCGCACCCGCCCCTTTGGACGCATCCTGCGCAGGCCTCCGTCAAGCCCACGCGGAGCGTCCCCTCCTGGATCCCTCTTAGCTTCACCGCGGGTCACCAATCCACGGTTACTAAGCCCCCCCACCACGACAAGGTGGAGATCCCACGGGGGGATACTCCTCACCCTTGTCATCACACGTTATCTATATTTAGGTACATTATCTATTTATATTTTTATTAATTGTTTTATTATTATTAAGTCCGATAAGTTAATGGTCACAGGGGTGGTTGTAGTTTGAAAGTTATCATGTTAACACGTTCACTGTGTATGACCCACCGATGGGTCATTTTGAATATTTCGTACGTACACGTACCTGGATGCACACATAACTTCGAAAAGTCATAGATGTGTGACCGGGGTAATTAGGGATCGAACCCGAGACCATCGTCTTGGCAGTCAATTACACACTACTGAGCTATCGCCGCTTTTTGAAATAAATAAATAAATTTATTTGCAATGTGAAACAGTTGTAAATATACTTATTTAAAATCTTTGTACATTATACAAAGGTCATTTAAGACTTAAGAGTGTCAATGAGTTTTATATTCCAGTCTTACTCACAGTTGTGTGTTACATTACAAATCTGGCACTATATAAGTAATATATAATAGTAAGAAATAGTATGTGAATCTAGAATCATTAAGTGACGCACTTGTAAATTATACGTTCATAAGCGTTACATTGCTATCTTAGTGAATAAATGACTTACTTTATTATTTATCTATGTCTTATGTACCTACCTAAAACCCTAAAATTGATACAGCCTAACTTCAAGTTAAATTTAAGAGCTTTGCCTTTTAGTGAAGTACATACGTAAATGTAAATAAAAATAATTAAAAATTAAGTTTATACACAATTTATTTAGTTACATTATTAATTACTACGAAAATGTTCTTTAAAAATATTTTCTATTGATTGCATGCTTGCTACAATCTGACGGTCTCTCTCAGCGATTCGTTCATCTCGCCGACGAGCGTATTCAATAAATTTCTCCACCATGGTAAGAAAAAGGGAACGCCTTTGGGACGGAGGTGATGGTCGTCCATTTCTTTGAAAAAGTCGTCGCCGACGACGTCTTGGAGCTGTAAATAATTACCGGAGATATTAGTATTTTGTTTATAAATTAATTTGTTTTAGGTAGATTTATGAATTAAAATATATTTGTAACTCACTTGAGACTGTAGAGTGCTGCGGTTGTTCCACCTCTAAGGGCGAATGTCTAGGTGGCGAAGGTGGCAAGGGGGCAGAAACAGGCGGCACGTTATCCTGAAATTTAGACATAGTATAATTAACCATTGTTTGGCGAAGTTATGATTAGCGCGAGTCACATTCCATTTTTGATTGTCTGGTATTCCCATTTATAGTGGTTAAAACTGAATTTTAATATTATTTTAATTTAAACTTAACTTCAACTTTAATGAATGATAATAAATGATGATGATAAAAATCTCTATGATAATAAAAAAATATTTTTACATTCTTCACAATTTCAAATCATTTTACCAAGGTACATATATGGGTCATAGTATCTACTTTTGTGTTAGTGATGCTAGGGTTAGTAAGCTAGCTTACCCTCAGAGATGGGTTGGGATTTTCTCTTGATGGGCCTGCTACAGGGTTAGCATATGGAGAGACCTAAAGCAAAAAAATATTTATGAGTAATTCATTTCATCAGTGATTCTATAAGATTAGCATTATAGGTATATTTATGCATCGGTGAATATTAGGTATGTCATTAACTTACAATTGAAATTTCATTTCTTTCTGTAAAGCCCTGTGTTGCTTGTTGCTCTTCAGCCTCATCAATCTAAAACAAGGATTAAAAAATTAAACCTATAAAACAATACAAATTATGTAGGTACCTAATAAATAACTAAGTTCTTCATAAAGTACTTACAATAACTGCCGATATTTGGTACTCAGATGGACAATAGGTGGCTATGTCATCACTTGTATGAATCTGAAACAAAAATTATCAATTTCTTTAAATAGGTACATCACCATATATCTCAAATTTATATTTTACCAATACATTTCAAATCACTTACTGTGGATATCTGCGCATGTGTTGTTTCTAAAACATTAATAATTGAAGGGCTATCCTGCTCCACAGGTTCACTGACATCCACCTGCAGGAATAGAAAGACATTAAGACAAAAGATCTATTAAACAATAAATGAATTCCAATTAACTTAACATTGTTACAAATATCATAATGGTATATCATACTTACAAATGGGTTAATTCTCAAGTGACTGTCACCTGTGGCAAAACTTTGACCACCCATTAGCGTCAATATCCTTTCTTCAATGTGGGAAAGCTCTACAATTTCATCACATTGAATGGCACCACCACCAGTTCGAGTTCTACTGGCAGCTCTTGCAGCAGCCTTCTTCTTGACTGCATTTTTTTTGCCATTCCAATACTGGAAAGATAATAATAGTAAAACATAGTATAACAATGATCATCAATATCACAATACGTAACGAAACACAATAAAATTGACGAAATGTAGGTAATACCTTTATCCATTTTTGTGTTGTTTTAACTGCTCCACCACCCATGCTGTTAAGCTCCAAGGCAACTTGTGCCCATTCTCTATGAGCTTTCTCAAGTAAAGCTAGTAGAGCCTCTACTTGAGCAGATGATGGATGTGAAACCCTAAAAATATACAATCAAATAGGAAGTTAATGAACATAACATACATAACGTCATGCCTTTTATCCCCGAAGGGGTAGGCAGAGGTGTATTTCTACACCCACTTTTCACCAGATATACTTTAGTCCCACGTAATAAGGGGCGAGCCTATTGCCGTACTGGGCACATTTTTAGACTCCGTGCTGCTACTGAGAATTTCGTGACAGAAAAACCCAATAACACTGCCCGACCCAGGAATCGAACCCGGGACCTCCCGATCCCACGCGCACATTTATGCCGCGACCAATGAGGCAGTCGTATAGGGTTTGATGTCGAGTTTTCCGTCTCTACGCAAAGATGGTATTTGCATCGTGTTATCCCTTAGTCGCCTCTTACGACACCTACGGGAAGATAGGGGGTGGTGACACTTATATTCTATGCCGTCAACCACGACACCTGTTTCCAATAAGATCCTGGTATACGTGTACCAAATTGTAGGCATTTTAAACAAAGTAAAAAAAATATACTTTTTGCCGCCCGTGCGCCGGTCCAACTGAAACGGGCTGTGCGGAACATTTACCCTCCAATTGTGATAGTATGCGCTTGATGATACAATAAAGATCTTCGAATGAGGTGTACGCCTGATAATTCGGCTGTTCATCAGGATTAATAGAAAGCAATCTTGCGTTATAATCGTCTAACAACTTATGAAAATCTGTTCGAATTCTATCTACTGTCATACAATAACTAAGAAATGATTCCCTATTAATATCGGAAGTAGCGGCAGTTTTTGAGCGCTCGTAAATGTTTTGAATACGCTCAAATAAAATATTACGTTTAGCTTCCAAGATTGTCCGCTCTTTTTCTTCCGACATGCATGGCTTCTTTTGTTGCGCCATGTCTAAGTAGGTATAAGCTAATGAGACCGAATCAAAATAATAATACCTAAAGTACCTATTATTTTACCTAAGTAGGTGTTTATGCGGTAGTTATTCGTAAGTAGGCAACAACTTTAAGGCAGTGGAACTAAAAGGTGCTTGAAATATGGAATTTATTAGACAACTATGATAGTTCCAGTAATAATAATTGGGTAGATGTATCAGAATAGTAGGTAGCTACATAAAAGTATATTACCTACGGAAGCGTGCGGAAGTAACCACGTAATGGGTATGTAAATGGACTAGGAGTATAGCTAGGTGCTATAACTACCTAGGTAGGTACTTCTAGAAGATATCTACGCGAGATAAACAAGAGATTACGTATAAACGCAAATGAATCCGACTCGTACGGATCAAAAAATGGTTCGGCGTCGCACCGAAAGTATGTACTAGGCGATTTGGTGATATGGAAAAATATTAATATTGTTGACTGTATAAAGAATGGCTGGAAAATCGCCTAGAAGATGGGTGAACGGGCGATCTTATGACTATAGGATATAGGAGGCACGCCTTGCCTTGCAAGATGGCGGCCGTCGGCGTCTTCGAGAGTCCTGAAGCTGCACAGATCACTCCACTACACCCGCGGGCGGTTTAGTTCTCGTTTATAGTATAAAAAGCGGTAAATATTGCGGTTTTGCACACGTTCGCTGCGTTAGCACGCGACCGATCAGCGTGACGATTGATCTTTGACTCCATCGCAGCGTCATTGAATTCCGCGACCAATTAGAGCGAGGCGTGCCTTTGGGTAGGAAAAGGATAAAAGATCGCTCGTTTTGACACTGCGGTATGCAAAGGAATTTATTAGCTAGGTGTTGACATAATCAACTATCAATAGAAAAGATAGATGGCGCTACCAGTTGACATACATATTTTTATTAAGATACATACATACCTTACATACTAACATACATACAATATAAAATTTTTGTTAGTAAATATACTTATATACTACGTTAATATTGCTGCACTTATGGCACGATAATGTTGTGCGTTCTTGTGGCACTTATTTATTTATTTATGTTTTATTGTACACCAGAAATATTACATAGGATATCATACAAAAAAGCGAAGTACAATGGGCGGCCTTATCGCTTATAGCACTCTCTACCAGGCAACCTTTGAATGGAAATATTATTGGTCAGAAAATAGTGGTAGTTGTAGGTGTAACAGTTTATAATACATATATATTTCTAAACACATACATACATACATACAAATACATATATACATAAACATAAATTATTATATATTAAATTTAGTTAAACAATATATTGTACAGTGAAGTGAGAATGTGCGCATTCCGGCGATGTCGAATTGGTAACCACTTGAGCTGTGTTCGAAATTGTGAAACATGGTCGTATTTGCGCAAGCCAAATACGAATCGTATACAGACATTTTGAATTCGCTCAAGTTTATCTAGCTGGTTTTCGGCGAGGTCTAGATAGCTGACATCTGCAAAATCAATAATGGGTAACAGAAGAGACTTAGCGAGGGCAATTTTAGTAGCAGTGGGCAGAATCACTATCTAATCGCTAATCGCACTTGTCCGCGGAAGCGACGGAAAACCACACCTTTCGGCCAAAAGTCCTCCTTCATAATAACAGGCAGAAAGCACGTCGGGATCCGCACCACAAACGCCTTGAAGTTGACGTTGCGTCGCGACTCCAGCAGCTGTACTCTCGGCATGTAGTTCGACTTTTGGCGCACGTACTCCGCGATGTCCTCCGCCTTAGTGGTGTAGTGCAGGCGAGAGATGTACACGGGTGTGTTCGGCGCGGCAGCGCGCAGGGTTGTACCTGGCTCCACAGGAGCCGTGCTGCAACAGTTCTTGACGGTCTTCTAACGACGTTTCCTCCTCTGCATCGTCAAAAAACCATCATCCGCTCCGTCAGCCTGTTTTGTCACCTTTTCCGTCACCTTTTCCGGCTTGGACTACGCAGCTACAGGGGTGCTCGCAGTTTCCTGCTGAGCCTTTATTGATTTAGGTCGCGCGGCGATACACGGAGAAGTCGCGGGGACGGGAGCAGGGCTGTGGGGCGCTTGTGTAGCACACTCAGCAGTCACAATATTACGCGGCGACAGAACTGCTGACGCGAAGCTTGCGACCGATGTATTGACGCATGCACCTCGGCGCGTGTTGATGTTACTACGCGCCGGTGACCCACTTAAATCGACAACCTTACGTAAGTCGTCTAACTCGGTACGCAAGAGTGCGACTGTATCTTCAGATGTCTCCAACTTCTTGTGTACATCCGCTAAACTTGCCTTAAGAAAAACTATGTCCTTCAAAAGGCTTGTAACATCGACGTGGTCGAAAGTGAAAGGAGGTAACTTGTTTAAGTCCCTCGCCACAAACGTCGGCACATCGTCAGGATCGGTCTCTTTGAGCAGCGTGATGATATCTTGTAGGCTTTTCTTTCTCCCGTCACGCCTGCGGGACACTATCTGGTCACATTTATTTAGCGACCTGTATACAAGCAGCTTGGCAGCCGCAATGTCCTCCTCGCTGAAGTTCGTTGCACAGATCTGGACAGCCAACACTTCGTCCACGACATCCAGCTTCTGCTGCAAGAACGCCAGCAGCTCGTTCACCACAAGTTTATCACTCATGGCGATAAAAATTGCGCGCGTCAGCTCGCGCCGCGCGAAACAATAATATAAAATTTATTAACGCGAAACACGTCCGCCTTAGAGCGCAGTCAGACTTGATCAGATTAACAAGAGAAGATTTAGATTGACAGTATAATGTCATTATGGCATTTAGCCTTTTACCAAATGATATATCACAGCAAAGAATCTTCAGACAATAAACGTTTGGTGATATTAGTTTATTTATGGAAGTAGTTAGAGTAGGTTCATTATAAAAAAAAATGGTAAGGTTAGGTTAGGTTAGAACTGTGACCTCCTATGCACGAGCCGAGCGAGCGAAGTGATCGGTGCCGCGGTAGCGGCCGGCGAGTGCCAGAAACGAATTGCATTAATATAAAAAAGAGATTGTTTTTAGTAGGTTACCCGGAACTGAACTATTTAGATTAGGATAATTATTGATTTTGCGTTACAATTTTTTGTGAATAGATTTTTTGCTAAGTAGGTAATCATTTGGCAAATTAAATTACGCGAAAAATTTTTTGGGAAGTGAAAATTTGACAAATTCCTTTTGGTCAAACAAGGGAGACCCTTTAAAAACATTACCAAAGTTAATCACCTTTCACAAGGATTTAAATCATGTTGAATGTCTGACAAATTGTTCAAGCAACTAAGTATTAAAATTGAACAGGAAATTTAACAATTTGTACATATTCTATATCTGACTGCTTCCAAGCAGAACTTAGTTGTTAAAAAACTTTTTTTTAAACCGTATAATTGGTTAGGCAAATAGACTCGTTATTATTCGTCTTCAATGTATAACTTTTGCTTATTAGATATACCTCTGCAAAGCACCTAAATCTCTGTTTCCGTCCACCAATACATTTTAATAGATTATTTTAGTATCCAAAAGTAAACAATTCATTGAATAACATAAATAGTAATCAGTGTGCTCCGATTATTTCACACCCGGATATCTCTCAACACGATAGCCTGGTGATTATGCGAGTAGCTAAAGACATTGGAACAGTGCCCACAGTGTACAGGCCGTACAAAAATATAAAATATACGAATAATTGTTTTTGCCCGTTGAGTCTGACCTAAATAGAGAGCTACTAAGGATGTGATCAAGCTACGATCAATAAATAGATGGACAATGGTGCTTTTGCGTCGAATAATTTGAATCAATTTTGATGTACGTTACTTATGTACAAAAAATGGGTATTAGTATAAAACCTGTCGTCAAGTATGCCTGAAAGTGACTGAGGAGGTTGTATTCTTCGAATTGTAATTCAACCCATAAGTAATAGTAGGTATTATTTTAAAATGGTTTAATGCTTATAATTAACAGCATACGGTATCACAAAGGCGGTACAAAACACCACTATGCACCGAAGGAATTTAGAATAATCCATCTTTCTTCGCAATTATTTCACAAAATTTAATCTCACACATAATAGGCACTAATCGATTTGTAAAATAAAATACAGAATAAGCACTTGTCACTTTCAGAACACAGCTTTGGAAGCAATTAGTCAGTCAATACCCCGTGACTATAAATTTGAGGCAATCATTAATTATTTCGGTACAATCTAACAGTAGGTGCGTACCTAAATTTTCTACAGTGATTTAACATCGTGTTATTGAGTGTTTTGAATTATTTTTGTTGCGCCTCAAGTAACATTGATTGATTTGCTTCATTAACTTAAATTACAATAGAAGTAAGTCTATTGTCCTATTCTTAAGTCAGTGCCCAAAGAAATGTTACTTTCGGTTAATGTATCAACCAAAGGAGATGTTTAATTTTTGGCTACAAAATGTACCATACCTTAAAAAATAGGGAAAAACATCAGAAATCAGGGAAAAATATTATTTCAAGAATTTACACATCATTGAGATCATAGAAAATAAAAATATTTCTCTGTTCTTGCCATATTCAATATGTCGGTTTTTTGGATTGTAGCATGATACCTAATGCGTTCAAAAATTGTACGAGATGAAAATGATAGAAGGTAAATAACACAAAAATGTAAAATAAATATAGTTATGTATACCTCAACTGCAGCAAACTGCGACTACAATAAAATTAATTTGGAATAATCGTTATGAACCTATCTTAAGGTAAAAAATTGTTTTAAAACTGCACTGGTCTTACAGGTCCTATGCATTTCGGAACGAAATATTAGTTTTGACATTTTGATGTTAACACTTGACAATTATTTTATGTCAATGTTTTCATAAAACGTCAAACGTCAAATATTATTTTATTTTATTTTCTACATCTTCAAAACTATTTTAAAGTGGGTATTGTTAGCTTAATTATGTTTATGGGTTAATTTCTTAGGATTTTTAATATGGTACATGTTGTAGCCAGAGTTCCATACAAAAAGGAAACATCTCCTTTGCCACTCTTTTTTAAGTTGAATGTCGCAATTATGATTGTGAATTCTGATGTGAAGTTTTCTCATGCCTACTTAAATTTGACATACATTAAACAATAATTTTTTTTTAATATATAAACGGGGAAGCTTCTAACACTTTATGTGATCCACAAATTAAAGGACAATGGCAGATCTCCATACATCAAAATGTCTGAATTTAAATTGAAACGTACAGTAATAAAAAATATATAAAAAAAATCGGCGTAATTAACAGAGTCTATAAATGATTCTTTTTTCACTCGGGAAACCTGGAAAAAGAAGATATCGGTGTTTTAATTTTTAGTTAAGAATTAATGATGTAGGTACGTTTGAATTATCAAATGACATATGATAGATTGACATCAAAACGCAGAAGTATTCTGTAGCATCTAACTGTCACAGCCAAAGACAAAAGCAGAGCTGCACATTTTAAATCGATTTTATGTGAAATCGATGCAGTATTAAAGCGACGCTGTAACGTTTTTATTTGATTCAAAAGTTGTTTTGCTTCAAAAATGTTAGCTTATTGATAAAATGTTGATTAAAGGTTAAATAACTGCATTTTAATTATTATATTTTAAACCAAACCAACCCTATAAAAGTCGATCATATCGATTACTTATTTAATTATCAATACGGATCAATGTCAAACGTCTATTCCTGTCAAACCATTGTCTATAGCAACAATCAAATAATAAAGTAGGTACCTAATCCCTTCGTAATCAATTGGAATGCTTTTTATCATCATAAAATACTCCGGCTTTAGCGAGACAAAGTGAAAATATTAAAAATCGTAGAAAAAAAAACAATTTGTTTTGTTCATATAAAGTTTAAGATTACCACAACAAACCCAGACCAAATTCTGCCATTGTCCTTTATGTCAAAGCGTTTTTTTTTCTTTATAACATTAGGCGGCAAACGAGCAGACGGATTGCCTGATGGTAAGCAATTATCGCCGCCCATGGGCACAAGCAACACCACAGGAGTCAAAAGTGCGTTGCCGCCCCTTGGGGTTGGGAAAAGGGATAGGATGTGGAGTGGGATGAGGGAGAAGGAATAGGGGATAGGGCCTCGGGCACTCTCACTCAACGAACGAAACGCAACAGTTTAGGTACTGTTACTTTACGTCGATTTTCTGTGAGAGGGTAGTACTCCTACTACTACCTATAGGGTAGTTTCCAGGGTTAAAATAATTACATTTTATTTAGTCCGTATTTTAGATTATAAAAAATATTGGACACGTATTTTTTCTTTTTTCGATTAAATAAAAAATAACAAAGATATAGCCCATTAAAGTTACGTGTGACGTCATCTAGTGCGAACAAATGCAGCATGGCGTGACGTTATACGTAACTTTAATGAGCTATATCTTGGTAATTTTTGGTTTAATTTACAAATCAAAAAATACGTATCGCTTATTTTTTAATAATCTAAAGGACGGACTTATAATTTTTTTTTGTCAACTAGCCTATTCATACTGAAATCAGCAAGGCTCAACTACCGTATAAGCTAATTATTCTTGGTTTCTTTCTGTTGCTTTTTAAATTTTAAATTATTCCTAGTGTGGGCGTTGACTCCATAATAAAATAAAAATGAAGAAAAAGTTTTATGAAATGCAATCGCCATGATTACCGATGCGTATCCGCAATACATCAATTAAGTAATCCGTGATCGTCCCAAAATTTCGAATAGTGAGCAATGTAATTTAAATAAGCTATTGAGGCTACATAGTCCTTAATATTTGCCACAAAGCATCAGGCTTAATTTCAACAGCAATATCATACAACAGTTAGTTGGAGTTAACTCCAGCGCTTGATCTATATTCAGTGCTATATCAGAAAGTTCCAACGTACATAGATAAATAAACATCAATTGAGGTTTTTCAGTGAGGTGATCTGCAATTTTAGCTTGTCTTGCTCTCTGTATCCTATATCAAAGATCACCATTATATCAAGGCTGTCCCATATGCTTACCAATACGCCTAGGTGTCCAAGATCTGGTCCTTTTACTCCTCACTTATTATTTATTTCAATATATTGGATAAATATCTATAGTTATCTACTTGATTGTATAGATAGCGTGGTGTAAGTAAGAGTTGAAGCGCGGCCCATTACGGACAACACTTTATGTGATTCATATACGTTTTTATCAGTTCTGGGTGTCTGTACTACAGTATTCAGGTAAGATGAGAAAAAAATATTTTGTGCTGAAGTAATTTGACATCGCTATGATAAAAAAATATCCGAATGAAACATGTGCAAAATGACTCTTCTTGAAACATTAGAACAAGCTTATTATTTGACTCAAATGACTACGGAATAACTATTATACAAAGGACACCAATTATTCACACAATTCACACATAATTATACTAAACACGAAATTAAAAACAATCGCATGGTACTCTTTAAACGAAATGGACCTTCAATAATTCTACAAAAGGAGACTAAAATATTTTTACAGCATTTCAATTAAGTCTGTTCGAAAAAGTATAAAATATTATTTTATCAAAATATTTATTGAAAATGTTTAATAAATTCCGCATAGCAAACATTTATGACTATATTTACTTTGCTGTAAATCTATGAGCGAACGAGAATCGCAAAAATATTTTAGTATCACTTTTAAATATTTTGCGATCTCTGATTATTTGTGGAATGAAATATTGGAAAAATATAGACTCATAAAGTGATAATTTAATGTTGAATGCTCGTTCTGAGAATAGGCCGTCATCAGCATTTTATGTTATTGATTTTCTTGGCTGCGCGTAATGGTTTTATGTGTCGTCTTGCTATTTAGATTTACGCCGAGTACTTTTGGTTCAATCTCCATTGAACTGAACTGAACTTATGTAATCCACAAACTATTGTTTCGAATATTAACTTCTGTTGATTATATGATTGAAAAGTCCCTCGTGACACGCTAAATGAAAATAGTATAGTACACGTTACTTGGGCTGTAATTACTAAGGCTCAAAATTGACTCCGAATTTGAACACCTGGTAAAATCAAAATATACCACTCTTTTTGTGTGTCAAGTTTTCGGCAAGCTATATTTTAGTTCACGGTAGCTTGTTTTATAGCTGAGAAAATTATTTATGTGAAAATTTATTGTTTCTTTGTAATACGATAGACCGCAATTAATATAAATGTGGACGTGTTCTTATACAATTTCGCGATTTTTAAGTCAACATTGAAAGGTACAAGATTTATCGTTTACAAAACTAAAAATAAACTAGTATCATCTTTGGCTAGCAGACCGATAAATATGAATCACTGTATAACGTGTACTTAGTATATTTATGTGCACAAATAAATATGTATTTCCTTCAGTGAACACATACTCAGTAGTTCCAGCTACTGATTACAATATATCCCAAAGGAAATTCCACCTAGCACCGGGACAAGTTGATTAGATACTCCACGAAATAACTAAAATCTCTCCGTTTCACGTATTTACCTCGCAAGTTGTATCAAACGTCGTCAGTTTCACTTGTTTTAAGTTTCTACCTTTTAATCAAAGCCTGTCGACAAACTTGTTATTTGCTGGTTGGTTGGTTGAGCGCACGCTTCTCTTGGTGAGTCCCGGCAGACTGTTTTTGAACAACAGAACTGCGGGGCCAAAGTATATGCAGATTTCAAGAGGCTATTCGCTGCAGTTATTTCGCTCGTAAAACAGCTATATCTGCTCAAGCTTGACTCAAAATTTTGCTATTAAACATTTCCTTATGCTAGTCGCGTATTAAGTAAAGGAAGTTTCGAGATTATTAACTTTTTTATAGAAACTGTTCTTTTCCAGACTTAAAACTCCGCAGTCGAGAAGGTATTGTAACTTTTTAAACTTCATAATTGTTTTTAATCAACGTCTCTTCTTCTTAGGTAATTCCTGTGAGATTTTTCTTACAAATGAGATTTCTTACAATCTGCTTTTTGCCGCGTGGTTGACGGCATAGAATACAAGCGTCACCACCCCCTATCTTCCCGTGGGTGTCGTAAGAGGCGACTAAGGGATAACACGATGAAAATACCATCTTTGCGTAGAGACGGAAAACTCGACATCAAACCCTAGACGACTGCCTCGTTGGTCTCGCGGCATAAATGTGCACGTGGGATCGGGAGGTCCCGGGTTCGATTCCTGGGTCGGGCAGTGTTATTGGGTTTTTCTGTCACGAAATTCTCAGTAGCAGCACGGAGTCTGGAAATGTGCCCGGTACGGCAATAGGCTCGCCCCTTATTACGTGGGACCAAAGTATATCTGGCGAAAAGTGGGTGTAGAAATACACCTGTGCCTACCCCTTCGGGGATAAAAGGCGTGACGATATGTATGTATGTATGTATACTTTTTGTAACATTTACAAGAATTATATACGGAACTAAGGTACTATTCAATCCCTAACGAGCATCATACATCAACAATCATCAACATCCTTTCAAATGCACCAATAGTTGATACATAGAACGTGAATCATTTATAAAGCAACAAAAATGATAGCACAGATTAAAATAGATCCATTATTTCCACTGGATTCCGATATAAAGGATGTTGCAAATTGGACCACGGCCGCTGGTCTTTACACAGGGAATGCTTGATACACATATATGCATACACATTTCATGGCCATGACTCTTACATCCATATGTCTGCGTCCCTTTGCATCCGGTTACGCAGATTGCGGACTATAAATGACGCCATTTACCGCGTAGAAACAGGGCAAAAATAACTTACTTTGCTTCATTCCATTGTGGATTATATTATTTACTTATAGAGAAATGAGAACAAACATTGGATACGCCATCTTTATATGAACATAATAGGATACCGGCTACCTTAATTCTAAGGTTGTAAAAGACTGCCGTATTCGTTTTAGAGTTAATTATATTTCTTAATAGGGTGCCTCGTGCCGCTCAGAGGTCTCGGGACTAAACCCACGCATTTTTTTTTACTTTGCATTATGTACATAGTAAATGACACTGGCTATGTATAACATTTGCAATGAAAATTTAGATTTCCTCGTGGTCATGTCCAAAAATTATCCATGAGGTTTCTGAGAAAATTTAAGATCTGTAAAAACACTCGGGTTTAAGACGTTTAAATACGATTTAATACTCGCATAGTTAAAACGGATATATAAGGTTTGTAAAATGATAGAGTACGTCATTATACACAAGCCGTACATAGCAACTTACGGCAGTTCTTCACAGATTAAACTGTGCTAATACTTGCAGCGCATGCAGGCGTGTGTGATACGTTTTTATTTATTTATTTATTCTTCATATGCATAAAGTATATAGGCGGACTTAATGCCTGGCATTATCTACCAGTCTACCTTAAAGTGGTGCAGAGAGAGAAGAAGTAGGTGTATTATATGATGTAGGTTACGAAAAGTTACTAATTATTGAATTAAATTTATTGGTCCTAGTAATTATACATACTTACAAAAATATATATTATAATAAAAATACATAAACATAATACATACACATTAAATTCGAATATAATAACAAATAATATACATAAACATATAGCTGGTTAAGATAGCGACTTAGGATACATTCGCGGACTCAGCTAACAAGATTTCGTTTACTTTGGACTTGAATATGAATTAGGTTTTGGCCATTCTGATCTCAGGAGGTAGAGCATTCCATAGAAGAATAGATTGAATGGTGAAAGAAGAGTGAAGAAAATCAGATCTGTGAGCCTTCTCACAGATCTGATTTTCTTCACTCTTCTTTGAGTTGAAGATTAGTAGAGGAGCGAAGATTTCGCTCATGGTTAGAACATAAGTACTGAAAGTAAGGAGTCATATACTGAGGAGAAGTAGGAGATGTGAGAATAGTGTATAGAGTAGTGAGAGCACGCAAACTACGGCGCTGACGTATAGGGAGCCACTTTAGTTGGGAACGATAAGTAGACACATGGTCATACTTACGAAGATTAAAAACGAATCGAATGCAGTTATTCAGAATACGGTCAAGTTTATTGAGAAGATCTGCATTCAGGTCATAGTAACATACATCATGGTGATGTCGATCAATGGGAAAATCAAAGTTCGCACAAGCATTGTTTTAGTCTCGGAAGGGAGTAAGTTTTTAAGGCAGTAGAGAGCGCGCAATGTGCCGGTGACCTTCTGACTTAGTGCGACTATAGCACAAGATTTTTAACTGTAGGGTAAAGATCGACCATAGTGCCGTTAAAAATGATGGCTGGTAGTGTTGTTAAGTCCAGTCTGCTTAAAATTCGTTGACTACCCACTATTAAAGCCTGAGACTTGCAAGGATTTACAGTGAGACCAAACTTGTCAGACTATGTCTTTATTGTCGACAAATCCATATTTACTTTGTCGATGGCCTCAGCTACGCATTCCACACTTATATTTTCTAAACCGTTAGGTAATAACATTTGCCAACATGTTAAAAAAACTGCGCTGATGTGCCAAACTCTGTTGCATACGCGTCTCACAACCACGGATACCCTAAACGTAATAACATATACCATAGTTAACCCAATATTGAGTTCACCGACATCATCTCTTGACATTTTGACTTTATCTGTAACAGAATTTTATCATGGAGGCCACTATCATCATCACATTAAATAAATTGTTTTTTTATGATACGATCGCGGGGAAACAGAAATTGAGAAAAATGGTTATAATAAGTCTGGTTTTCGTTATGAAGGTAGTAACATTAATAATAACTTTGAGTACCACATTAATTTCACTCTCATTTTCGTATATTGGCGAATAAAAGAATACATCGTACGACTTAAGGTCATGGTACCCTATACCGGCACCATAACGGCGCAGAGTAAAAAAATAACAATATATCACTAGTTTGAAGTGATGCCGTTACTATGCGTTACGTGCCGTATCTTAACTGCTCGATTGATGCCAGTTTGTACCTGTAGAGATAATAATAATTAAAGTTTTTAATCTTTCACACAGTAATAGCTGGAGACAGGGAGCTTTGGAGAAGTGTAGGGGAGACCTTTGCCCAACAATGGGACAGTGCAGGTTAAAAAAAAAACTTTCACAATTTGTACACATTATTTTATTGAACACGTCTACAATAAATTAGACGACATACACCCATTAAAAACTTCGAATTTTTTATTAAAAATTCGCATAAAGTTAAATCTAGGTCAGAAGACCAACAATTATATTTGTAGTTTGATTGACTTTGTAAAACCCGCGTAATACGTATTTCACGTTCCTAAATTCCAACTAGCAATTGAACAGCCAATTCCAAAACAGTTAGATGGAACTTCAATTACTTTTAGCGGTCTTGAGAATGACTCTTAATTACTAAGAAGAATTTAAAAGATCTTAGGCACTGTGCAAATTGGTAACAATAAAAGTGCCTACTGCTAAAAATATTATCGATTTAATCTGTCTCAAGTAACAAAATGGGTCTCATTAATTTAGAAATGTTCTTTCAAACGAAAGACCGCCTCTTATATTTTCTCTATCCTTTAAATCTGAAATAAATTAAGGGATAAAGACATTTGTCTAATTTTGTGTCAAGTCTGTAGGTACAAAGAAGAAAGGATATTGTTTATTTAGATAATGAATATTTTATCGTGTTTCTCTTTTTACTATAAAACTGTAAATAATGAGATCGAAGGATACTGAAATTATGCTTTATGTGGCGGCCAGAAACATATTTTTAAATTAAACTACAGTTTGCGGATTTTTAACCGACTCCAAAAAGAGGAGAAGGTTCTCAATTCGGCTGTATTTTTGTTTTTTTTATATTTGTTACCTCATAACTCCGTTATTTATCGACCGATTTCCAAAATTCTTTTTTTGTTTGAAAGGATATACTTTCAGGTAGGTCTCATATATTATAATCCAATAGTTTCATAAAAAACTCAAATGTTATCAAAATCAATCCAATAGTTTCATTAAAAACTCCAAAAAGTATGTCATCCAAGTAAACGAAATTAAGCATTTGCTGTGACTTTTCATCAGTGGACACTAGAATAGTCGTTGGTAGTAATCAACGGGCCTACTTCGGGCTTCATTATCACGTATTGATAAAACCAGGAGGAAGAAAGGTTGGAGAGTACATCTCTATATATAACATTGCTTGGGCTGATTGATTCATCAACGCGGAGCCAAAACCACAGGGGCTTGAGACTTGAAATTTTGATAGTCGATGCATTGTATGACGTAAGCACCCACGAAGGAAGGATTTTTATACATATTTCTGGTTAGAAAAAGTAAACACGCAATTTAGATTTTTTTCAAATCTAACAACTAAGAGGGTGATATTAGGGTAGAATGTTTGTATGGGAGGTCCGTCATTTTTAAAAAGATAATTTTGTATGCAAACTTCTGGTTAAAAATAAAACAAATACGTGTTTTAGCGATTTCTGAAATCTACCGTTTAAAAGGGTGAAAGTTTTTATGCGAAGTGAAATTTCATATACTAGCTTCTGATTAGAAATAAGTGGTCATGTGTTTACGCGTTTTTGTAAATAGGGGTTGAATTTTTATATGGAAAGTCCTTCATTACGCGCGAGCGAAGCCGCCACCTGCTAGCTTATACATATAATAACTTTGATTATAAATCCCAGAATAACTAATAGTAGTACGGTTTAATTCAAAGAGCAGACGATGAGTACGTTCTTCAGTGTTTTCACGATTAAATATTTTTCACTGTAAGCCTGAATTTGTGATAACCTCTTTTCACGCAGCTCACTACTTTCTCTTGAAATGGCCTTGGACCGAGATTCCCTACTTTGAGATAGACGTTTCTCCCTTTCTTCGCTAGTTGTGGAGTACTGCTCACATCTCTGGGCCGGAACGACGACAGAGACCAGCTGCTCGAATCGTCGATGATCCCAATCACACGGCTAGACTAGAGTCGCTGGAGCAGCGGAGAGACTTTGGTTCTCTCTGCGTATTTTACCGACTCTTTCACGGGGAGTGCTCCGAAGAATTGTTTTATTTGGTACCAGGGTCACCTTTCTACCAACCTACCACTCGCCGACGCAGTAGAGTTCACCCGTACTACCTGGAAGCGTTCTCATCTAGTACGGTGCGCTCCCAGCGATATTTTCTACCACGTACGTGTAGGCTCTGGAATGAACTACCTGCTGCGGTGTTTCCCGAGCGCTATGACTTGTCCTTCTTCAAACGAGGCTTAAAGAGAGCATTACTTTCACGGTAGGCAGCGGCTTTGCTGGGTATACGTGACATTAGCGAAGTCCATGAGCAGCGGTTACCGTTTACCATTAGATGGGCCGTTCGCTCGTCTGCCACTAGCAGCAATAAAAAAAAAATAGTTTCATTTTTTAAACGGCGCTGTCTCATATGGACAGCGCATTTAGTAGGTCTACTCATCTTTAATTTCGATAAATGCGATAAGTGCAGAAAGGAAAATTCACCAAAAAACAGGAAATAATTTTTTTTAAGAAAAAAAACCGTTCCAAAAATCTGGAAAATGTGTGAAAATAGCACTAAAAATTAAAAAATAAATTCCGTTATTTTAACTTCAATTTACTTATAAACATCACCTATTCAACTGAATATTATATACTTATACGAGTTATACGTATCTGATTAATGATTAATTCACATACCTGACACAATACATATTTTTATATGACTAACAAACTAAATTAAATACCTATCACCAGAAATCAGATAAGTATATCATATTTTTGGACTAAGTACTTAGAAAAAAATATTTTATTAGGACTATAATATACAATTATACTTTTTTTTGGAGTCGGTGCCAGCCAAGCGTTTTAGTAAATAATTTCTTGATAATGTACAAAATTTATGAAAAGCCGTATTGATACGATAATTTAGCAACACCTCATCAAACTTGTAAGTAATTTACAAATGACGAGAAATCAAATCAACGAATATAAATCAAATTTTAGGAAGTTTTCAATAATACAAAATATATGTAAAGTTACATTAATGCCACAATGTAGGATTGAACCAAACCTATTTTGCAAATAAAGAAAACAACGCAACCTGGCAACAGGCGCGATAGCTCAGTTACAAATTAACCTAAATACCTAGCTATTTACAATTACCTATCTAACCAAAACAAGAACTTAAAGCGATACTTGGAACAAATCAAATTCTGAGAAGTTTTTACAAAAAGATCTCAAAATTTGAAAAATAGAATTATGTAAAGATGCAAACCTATTTCAATGAACACAGATTTCGTATAAAATAACTCTAAAGAACCACAATCCACTGCAATACAATAATTACCTACATACAAGCGCATAGAAAAAATGGATATCAGAGACAACCGTCAACGACGTCTGCTCTCACGCGTTCGGGTCGGTCACTTAACCCGTGAGAAGGCGCGCTATGAGCATTTTGCTCACGCATAAATTTATTGCTGAAAATTTCAACTTTAGCCATACTGTGGCATTACAAGCTTCTCAGTACCTTCCCAAAATTTCATCCCCTTTCCCCTGACGCAACACTCGCGCCAGTCATTGCCACCGTGACTGGTGATGGTTTTGAGTGCGGTGCCTCGTGAAGCGCGGCATTTTGTTCATCGCGCGCCCGTTTGTGTAAGTATTTTTTTCTTAGTAACAAAATTTATTTAATTGTTTTTTCGTATTTATTGTGCATATTTATTGATTAACTTAGTGGATATACTATTTAAATATTTTATTTGTTTCTTATAGTAAACAAGGTCTACAATGGGTGATCGGCAAGCCCCTCGAAGGAGAAAGGATGGTTTCGTCCCAAGTGTTGTAAAATCTTAAGAATGATATCAAACTAAGGGGTGTCCGCAGCTACGCCTGTACATTAACTGTACCTGTCAGATCCCGAGGGAGTGTTGGGAAATCCCTTCTTAGTGCACCCCACGGTCTCCAAGGAACAATATGCTAAATTTCAGCTTCTTGCGCCCAGTAGTTTTGGCTGTAGCTTCTCTGTCAGTCAGTCTGTAGCGAAAGGATTTTATATATATAGATGAAAGATCCCAATGAGTGTATTTTCATGGGCATAATTCTATAACTGAAAATGTTATAGAAGTTAAAAAAATTAAAACTTACGCGGTCTTATTTGAGCCAACACCTAAGAAATGACATGTAGAGAATCAAAATATGCATAGGAGCTATGCAAATCAATTGTTGTATCACTAGTAGATACCAGTAGGAGTAGGCGCACAATCCTACATTCGCAAAATGACACATTGAAGCAAAATACCACACTTTATTGGAAGTGTGGCATGCCACATTAACAAAATGCTTCTTCAAAAACTTCTTATTTATTATAACGTGTAAATTTATAATAAAAAATTAATTAATCTCAAAGAAAATGTCATTTGAAGTAGTGTGAGACTTTTGCTCATGCGCGCCTGCTCGTGTAACTTTTTAGGGGGCGCCTTCTCATGGGTTAATCATGTTCTCCCCTGCCGCCACGGTACATGCCCACCGCTGCGAGCCTTGCTGTTCAAGATAATATACTCGTACTTCGCAACTTCATAATTACACGACTGCCCAAAAAGAGCGTCATGTTTTATTAGCGTTCATGTATGTATGTAAATATTTGAGTTTATTTATTCCGCCATAACTTCTGTATGCCTAAACCGATTCGGATTTGCGGCATATCCTTGGAATCCTTATATTACCCCGAGTGATATAGGCTATATTTTTTACTTCATAGTTCTTAATTGATGACAGTGGGGTTTTATTAATTTTGAAATAATTGTTTATTTCATTCTTAATCTCAGCTGGCACCGACTCCAAAAAAAAGTATAATTGTATATTATAGTCATAATAAAATATTTTTTTCTAAGTACTTTGTCCAAAAATATAATATACTTATCTGATTTCTGGTGATAGGTATTTAATTTAGTTTGTTAGTCATATAAAAATATGTATTGTGTCAGTTATGTGAATTAAGAAGTAGATACGTATAACTCGTATAAGTATATAATATTCAGTTGAATAGGTGATGTTTATAAGTAAATTGAAGTTAAAATAACGGAATTTATTTTTTACTTTTTAGTGGCATTTTCACACATTTTGCAGATTTTTGGAGGTGGTCTATTTTGTTTATCGCGTTATATTGGTTTCACTGTTATTACATTTAAACAGAATGATCTAGAAACTACATTTTTATTACTAGCCGACGCGCGACATTTCGAATTCTTTACAATTTTTTGAATGTATCAGTTATCTCAAAGTACCCGAACATTTTTCAACTATTGGTGTTACTATTTACGCAGAATGAGTTCACAGTGTCCTTAGGTCTTCTGGTGACTTTGTCCTTCTTGGGTTTCATTAGCCTTGATGACAGGGTCCCAAGCTGGAGGAACATTCCAACCGTCTTCCCTATTGAAATTAGGGTGTTTTTTAATTTCTATAGCCTCACCTATCATCCTTGGAAGAACGGTGTTCTTTTGCGAGTATCTGTGGTTCATCTAATCGCAGCTAGTGGTTGGGTCCTTGTTCCACATGTTCACACACAGCAGACTTTGTTGAGCGTTTATGTTTTATGTCAGCTATAAGTTCTTTAAGTCGGATGCCTATGCTTCTCTTGGTTTGTCCAATGTATGAGAACCCACATTCACAGTCTGTTTTGTAGACCCCGGTCTCTTGCAAGGGTAACTGACACTTGACTGTTGGTAGAAATTGACATATGTTCGTTGGCGGCTTGAAGTAAGTTTTGATTGAAGCTCGCTACAAGATGTAGCCAATTTTGTCGGTCACACCCTTGATGTATGGGAGGACAGCAGGTTTTCTTTCTACTGTGGCTGGTTTTTCATTCTTCAGGGATCTGTGACGGTGGCGCGGTGGTCGGAGCTTGTTGTCTCGCAGAACTTGCCTGACATATTGAAGCTCAGCGTCCAGGTGTTTCTTGTCACAGATCCCCCGGGCTCTCTGAAACAAAGACATTCCTACAGTAGCTAACTGTTTAGGATGGTGGTGAGATTCACCGTTTAAGTACCTATTTGTATGTGTCTTTTTCCTATACACAGTGTGGCTCAAAGAGTTGTTTTTGTTCCTGATAACAAGTACATCTAAGAAAGCTAAAGAATTGTTTGCCTCTAATTCTATTGTAAATTTTATCTGGTTGTGAATAGAATTAAGATGGTCTAGGAATACATTAACACTATCTGTTGGTAAAATTGTAAAAGTGTCATCTACATACCGCTTGTAGAACCTCGGTGTGATGGTGGCAGTCTGCAGGGTTCGCGCCTCGAAGTATTCCATGAAGATGTCAGCAACAACAGGTGATACTGGAGAGCCCATTGCCACACTGTCTACTTCTTCAGCTTCAGCTTCTTTCAGCTTCAACATGTCAAGCAAGTTCTGCAAGACAACAAGCTCCGACCCCCGCGCCAACGTCACAGATCCCCGAAGAACAAGCCAGCCACAGTAGAGAGACAACCTGCTGTCCTCCCATACATCAAGGGCGTGACCGACAAGATTGGCTACATCTTGAAGCGAGCTTCAATCAAAACTTTCTACAAGCCGCCAACGAAGATAAGCCAATTATTACCATCTGTCAAGAGTCAGTTACCCTTACAAGAGGCCGAGGTTTACAAGATAGACTGTGAGTGTGGGCTCTCATACATTGGACAAACCAAGAGAAGCATAGGCATTCGACTAAAGGAACATATAGCTGACATTAAACACAAACGCTCGACGAAGTCTGCTGTGTGTGAACATGTAGAACAAGGAACCAACCATTACCTGCGATTTGATAAACCACAGATACTCGCAAAAGAACACCGCTTTATTCCAAGAATGATACGAGAAGCTATTGAAATTAAAAAACATCCTAATTTCAATAGGGAAGATGGTTGGAATGTTCCTACAGCTTGGGACCCTGTTATCAGGCTAATGAAACCCAAGAAGGACAAAGTCACCAGAAGACATCAAGACACAGTGAGCACATTCTGCGTAGATAGTAACACCAATAGTTGAAAAATGTTCAGGTACTTTGAGATAACTTTTAAATTCAAGACAAAGACAAATACCACCTCAGTATGCCGTGAACATGAATCCTGTAAAGAATTCGAAACGTCGGCTAATAATAAAAATGTAGTTTCTAGATCATTCGGTTTAATAACTTAGTAACCAGTGAAACCAATATAACGCGATAAAATCCGTAAACTGAAGTAATCTCATTATTCAAAAAGAGATCAAAGAGCGACCCTAGCAATTTTCGGCCAATTTCTATCTTGCCTGTTATTAGTAAAATTTTTGAATATATTATTTTGCATCAACTAGAGAGCCACTTTCACACAAATAATTTATTTCACAGTGAACAGTATGGCTTTACTAAGGGTCGCTCCACCGTTGATGCCGGTGTAACTTTGTTAAAGCATATTTTTAATGCTTGGGAAAACTCGAAGGATGCCATTGGTGTTTTTTGTGACCTATCAAAGGCCTTTGACTGTGTGGAACATAATACACTTTAACTTAAATTGAAACTTTATGGTATTAGAGATACCGCACTCAATCTTGTTGCCAGCTACTTTAGTGATAGAATTCAGTATGTAGATATTAATGGGAGTAGGTATCTAGGTTTGCCAGTAGGAATGGGCGTTCCACAGGGCTCTATTCTCGGTCCATTTCTTTTTTTAATATATATTAATGATTTGCCGTTCTTTGTACAAAATTTATGTGATATTGTTTTGTTTGCCGACGACACGTCACTAATTTTTAAAGTTGATCGTAATTTAAGTAACTTTGATACCGTCAATAACACTCTTGCATAAGTATTAGATTGGTTTTCGACAAATAATTTGGTACTCAACTCAAGCAAAACCAAATGTGTTAAATTCTCTTTGCCTAATGTCAAAAGTGTTCCTACTAATATAATTTTAAGTAAGGAAACAATTCAACTAGTCGAATCAACCGTATTCTTAGGTGTAACTTTAGATTGTAAGCTTCAGTGGGGCGCCCAAATATCTTGTCTCGCAGTAAAACTTAGTTCTGCAGCGTTTTCAGTTAGAAAAGTTAGAGAATTCACAGATATAGATACTGCTAGACTAGTTTACTTTAGTTATTTTCACAGCGTAATGTCTTACGGAATAATGTTATGGGGTACAGCTGCTGATATACAGACTATTTTTGTCATTCAAAAGAGGGCCATACGTGCAATTTATAAGTTAGGTGCTAGAGATTCTTTACGTGATAAATTTAAAGAAGTAGATATATTGACAGTTGCATCGCAATATATATATGCTAACTTAATGTACATTAAGAAAAACTTAATTCTATACCGCAAAAATAGTGATTTGCACAAAGTGAACACAAGGAATAAGCATAAACTGGTGGGAACTAACTACCGCCTACATAAAGTTCAGAACTCATTTGCGGGGATTGGTATACGATTTTTCAACAAATTGCCTCTTGAAATAATGAATTTAACCATGCACAAATACAAACGGACAATTAGGAACTTTCTTTTACAAAGGGGTTATTTATTTATTTACACTATTAAGGAATTTTTAAATAATAAGACACCGTGGGGATAGGCTTAGGCTTGTTTAACTCACGATTATTTTATTTACATGTTAAGTGGAGGTGCCTCGTGAACACATGATTTTTGCAGGATTTGGATATTTTTATGATTTGTTGAATGTACTTTAACATTATTTATCCCTGATCATATCATTGTTCACTTGTCACCTTCACAAAATTCTTTCTGCATTTGCATTCCTTCACGCGTTCCACTAACTTATGTTAATAATAACGATCTGGAAAATGGAGGTAATTGGCGGTCATGGTCAGTATACCAATAGATTGTTTCTTATTGCTGGTTCGTATACCGTTGTCGTCATGCTCACTAAAATGTCATTTCTTTTGGTGGCGTCGTGTGTCGGGTCATCCCTGTCCCTCTAATATGGCGAGAGGGATGATGGCTGGCACATGCGTCATACTCGTGAACGGCTGCTACTTGCGATGACTGGTCGATGACGGTCTTGCGGGCTGGTATTAGATTTTAATATTTAACTGCATCATTTCCATCGTGGTTCTGATCAATTTCGCGGATTGCCTGCATTATTAGGTATATATAATGTAAATGGATGCTCCTGTTTCACCATGTCTATTCTGAGGAGGCTAACCAAAAGTATTACGCTTGAGTATTATTATGTACAGTAAATATATACAAGTGATATAGAAGGTGTAACAGTTGCAGCACCTTACAAAATGTAAATTGTGTATTATGCAAAACCTGGCGATGAAAAAGAGTGACCGTGAGTTTTATTGCTCGTTCTTTCTCATGGTTCTACCTATTGCTTTGCGAACGTGGCAGTAAATATAAATGTAGAAGCATACAGTAATAATGTTTTAAATTTGAGTATAAGTAATTATTTTATAAATTTATTATTCTGACGTTCATAAGCGTCACATTGTGACCCAAATGAATAAAGGATTTTGAATTTGAATTTGAATTAATAAACCTGCCGACATGTACGAGATATAATCTTTTTAGTTTCTTAGTTCATTTCATTCTCATAGTGAAGTTTGCTTGTACAACTGTTTGTAAATGGACAATACCATATAACATTATTAAAAGAGTTAGGCACTTCTTACTAGTTTCATACGTATCACCGGCTGAGAATTTTGCGTTTCAGTTTTAACTATTAAGTCATAAGCTTACTATAGGCAAATTACTATATTACACCATTTCACAGTACGTACTATTCATTTCTATCTCGAAGTCACTAAAACCCGAGCTCCGTCTTATTAATTGATTATGAAACGTCTACTGACACATTAAATTTACCCGAAATTGTGCAAAGCACATCACTTCACCGTATTTCAAAATAATGAAATATTAAACAAAATATGTTCAAACATAATTATTTTATATCCCGCCCTAAGTGCTTGCAAACATAATAAAAATTACACAAAACGGTGAAGAATTAATGGACAATATTTACCTGCTGTACTGTTTACTTTCGTACGAAGAGGGAACGAATAACTTTATTATAATGCCTAGTGAACATAAAGACATAAGAGAGCTATGCATATTTATGAGGCTTTCATGCGTTTTTCACGTTACACGTGATCTATGTACGATCTAGCTCCAAGGAGCAATGCTCCTAAGACTGCCTGGATACCAATCTAGATGAGTGACCGCAATCTGCGTAAAAGTGCCTATTTGTGTCTCAACTTCTTAAGCTCCGATTGGTGTTAGAGTATTAAGATGATCTAATACGGAGCGCCATCTTTTGAAAGAGAAAGGAACGTGGCTTTGCACCCGAATTTCAAATAAAAGTAGCATCTTACCTTCAAGGTCAACATTTCAGACTAAAGGCACATAATATATGAGGCTTAAATACTTGACTAGAGACGATTGTTCTATTTCGTCCAAGCAGAGCTGAAGTTCTATAGTAATACTAGAGGACGCAAGCAGCTACGCCTGCATTTTTTTTAATTTACCCGTTTTGGCCGATCCCCTGGGAATTTCGGAAAATCCCTTCTTAGTGCACTGGCATGTATGTTCCTTGGGGACCGTAGCCCAAGGAACATACATGCCAAAGAACAATGGCAGAATTTGGTCTGGGTTTGTTGTGGCGACCTTAAACTTCATATGAACAAAACAAATTGTTTTCTTTTTCTACGATTTTTTATATTTTCACTTTGTTTCGTTAAGGCTGGAGTATTTTATGTTGATAAAAAGCATTCTTATTGATTACGAATACTTTATTATTTTATTGTTGCTAATGCTGTGCCAGAAATAGACGTGAGTGCTATATCCGTATCGATTATTAAATAAGTAATCAATACTATCGACCTTTATAGAGTTGGTTTGGCTTAAAATGCAGTTATTTAATATTTAATCGACATTATCCGTCTTACTTATAAAAATCTCGTTGAGTGTGACTTAGCCACCTCCCAGCTGAATAGCTGTCAAGCATTTAAACAACGCTTAAATTTTCTTTACTTATAAACGTTGATTAGCTGTTGTTTAGCTGAGTAACCGATAAAGAACGATACACATACGAGGGCCACAGATTATAGCCAAAGTAGTCGACTAAATAACGCAACTGAACGAACACGCTTGGCTATTTTGTATCTATGAGTCATAGATACATAGCAACGATATGATATCTCCATGGCAACGATATTCTGATAAATAACAAAAAGTCCCAGAGCTAGTGAACAATTTTGGATATTTTTTTGAAACATGAGGAATATTGATAATTTTTGAAATTTACGTAATAAATGTTTTTTTTTTTCTTAACATTGAGATTCAATATAGCTTCAGGGTATTATACTAATTACGGATGTATTTTTGTTTTTCATAAAAAGATATAATAAACGTTCTTTTTCGATTATTGTTATTACTTAGGATGGAATTATATATTTACTCCGAAAATATTATTGAAGGACTGCCCTATGTCGTGCTTTCGCGAGAGCACACCGCATCGCAATTCGCAGTAACCTTGAGCAAGAGATACAGTCAATATAAGCTCTCCTTATAAAAAAAGTAATCTAGAATGACTCAATTTTTTTTTGCCTGTACAAAGATTAAAGTGCTTGTAGGGAGCCGCTACACTTCAACTAGACCTCGACTATCTAATTTAGGTTCATTTAAGGACAATCACAGAATTTTTTGTAATGCCTCAATTGGGTATGTTACCAAAAATTGTTTACCAGCTCGCCTACTATTATGTTGTTCTAAAACTATCGGCAAGAAAAAATTTATAACTATACAAGTTAAATCTTCTATATAACTATGGAAATCTGCTAGATCGTCAAAACCTATGTTTAATTATAAGTAAACAACATTAGAATTGAAAGAAATGCAAATAAATAATTTTAACAATGTATATTATGTCATTGATCGAACAGCTGTTTCAAGTAAAAGCCGCCATTGTGCCTCTCAGCAACATTTAAACAAGGTCCCGGTGTTGTTTAAATTTGACAGCTATTTAAGCGTCACTTAGTGGCTGCTAAACGCTAAACAGGGTTTATAGGTAAGGTTTTTGCTAATCAGCCTCTCAGCAGTCGTTTAAAATTTTAACTTACGTTTATAAGTAAGAGGTTATATCAATAAGCTAATATTTTTGAAGCAAAACAACGTTTATATCAAATAAAAACATCACAGCATCGTTTTAATGTTGTATCGATTTTACATAAAATCGAGTTAAACTGTGCAGCTCTGCTTTTGTCTTTGGCTGTGTCAGTTAGATGCTACAAAATACTTCTGCGTTTTGATGTCAAACGTACCTACCTACATTGTTTTCCTTTATACTATAACTTTCCTTTTACCTACATTATTCATTCTTAACTAAAAATTCAAACGCCGATATCTTCTTTTTCCGCCTTTCCTGAGTGAAAATAGAATCATTTACAGACTCTGTTACTTACGCTAAATTTTTTGATATATTTTTTATTACTTTTTAATTTAATTTCAGACATTTTGTTTTTTTTTTATGGAATAGGAGGCACACGAGCAGACGGATCGCCTGATGTTAAGCGATTACCGCCGCCCATGGACACCCGCAACACCAGAGGAGTCACAAGTGCGTTGTGATGTATGGAGATCTGCCTGTGTCCTTTCAGCTTCCTGCGCCCAATAGTTTCGGCTGTAGCGTGTCTGTCAGTCAGTCAGTAACGCAAGGATTTTATATATTAAGATTAATACTTGGCCATTTGCTTCTGCCAAAAGTTGTATTGAGGACACAAACTTAATGTAAATCTTATTCCTCATCCTAAAGATAGTTTGCAACGTATTTCAATTAAGTAAAATGCGCCTTGTATTTGGCCATAATTCATTTTAATCTCCTGTGATACAGTTTTCTAACTAGTACAGGGGACTGGTGTTCTTCCCAATCAATAGAAAAACTGTAGCTTTAGGTTTATTTATGTATGAGTATATTTTAACCGACTTCAAACAAAAAAAAAAGGAGGAGGTTCTCAATTCGGCCGGTATTTTTTTTTGATGTATGTACACCGATTTCGCCGAGGTTTCTGAACCGATTTACGTAATTCTTTTTTGTTTGATGCGCAATAGTTTCGAATTGGTCTCATAAAAATTTGATTCATGTAGGCCCAGTAGATTTTATTTTATGAACATTTTTTTATTTACTTTCACCTAGGATGATGTATCTCTATGGATTTGACAAGCAAATAATAATACCGTGACAGACCGAGATAATGACATACAGAAATACATAAGAGTAAAAGAGACAAAGATAGCATTTTTTGTCTTTGTCAGAGTTTTCGTTTTTTTTGTTGGTCACAACTGAATATTGTGACCAACAAACGTTTGAGCTCTCGATAATTTCTGCGAAAAATTGTGTTATTATTGATATTAATTGTGAATGCTTAGTGAAAATATCATTGGTTCAGATTTATTATGGTGATTTGTTACATTTTAGGCTGTAAAGGCCATAGTGTGCGGAAATGTGAGAACATAACCATTTATTCGTAAGTACGATATTTTAGTTATAATATCTATTTATACGTGAAAATATTGATAGAATGATACAAATAGCGTATCATTACATAAGGAAATAATTTCTAAATTACATCAATAAACCAAAAAATGCTATTTTATTATCACCGCGATTTTAGTATTACACAATCGAATTCAATAGGTCGTTGAATGTTGTGCTAGCCAAAAGTCATCGATACTTTTTAATTTTACTGCGTTAAATGTTTTTTAGGGATACCACTGAAGCGTTTGGGAAATTACCCAAATTTTGGGTAATTTGTCGTTACTTGGAATATATGAACCTAAAATTAATTTGTTTTCCGATTCTTTGTAGTAATGAAATTATTTGTTTATAGATTCCCAAAGGACTACACGATCAAAAATAATTGTGGATACGTGCAACAGGAGGAGAAACCTGGGATAAGAATAAATATGCAAGAGTATGCTCTAAACACTTTGAACAAAAGTGTTTTAGGAAAACTCCCCGCAATAGGTAGGTACTTATTTGGAATCATTCTCGAATGATAAAGAAGAGAAAATAAGAAATTTGTACACAAAATTAATTTTGTTCAAAGGACAGTAAAGTTGAGTGTCAAATAATATAATAAAAGATATATAACTCTGAGCCTCGTGTTTATTTGGCGAGTGAAGCCAGTCCCACATATTCGACACTTTTGTTATACATAATAATATTAAGTATAAAAAATACTTATCGCACACCTTATGGATGGATTTTAACCTCCTTGTAAGGTTAGCTATATTTTTATTTTTTTATTGGGCTGTAAATTATATTACATAGATGTTGGTTACTATTCGTTGCAAAAGTACCTAAACGGATATTGATGGAACTTCTCGAGTTAGCTCATAAAATCATCAAATTACCAAATTGATTAAAAATTATAGGAGAACGCGGTCTCAGATGTCTGGTAAGGTATTCAATTCCGGAACGACCGGTTGGCGCAGCGGGAGTGTAAACGA
Organism: Euclidia mi; assembly: GCA_944739405.2. Lineage (NCBI taxonomy): Eukaryota > Metazoa > Arthropoda > Insecta > Lepidoptera > Erebidae > Euclidia > Euclidia mi. Next base: position 25,256,113 of record OX123202.2, read on the forward strand.
CTGCTACGCCGAAGGTCGCGGGTTCGATTCCCACACAAGTCAAACATTTGTGTGCATGAACATGGATGTTTGTCTTGGTCTGGGTGTTTCAATGTATAATATGTATGTATTTACAAAAAAAAAGGATATAAGTATGATTATCCATTATCTAGTAACCATAGTACAAGCTCTGCTTAGTTTGGGACTAGATGGTGTTGTGGTAATGTGGTAAAATATAATTATTATTATTATAATTCAGGTTTGATACAATGTTACTTAAAAGTTAATATGTACTTCGTAGAATAGTAGGGTAAACATTTACAACATCTGGTAACACCAACTCAGGATGTATTCTATGTCCGTCCTTTACAAATGCAATTCGAGCCTCGTCCTTCGCAAATGTCGAGTCCATTTGATTCTTGGTCCTAGACTTTCACCTATCCTTAAGGCTGAAATTCCTATGAATAATAATTGTGACGGCTGGTGTCATGTCAAATTGTCATCACTACTGTCACCAAGGACTACTGACGTCAACACGACAAACTGGCCGGTCGTTAAACATAATAATTAGCAAAAAGGTTTGAAGACTATTTCATTATTTGGAAATGACAGTTTTAAGTTAGATGACGTAAGCACTCTGTCAAGTGTTCGCTAAATTCGCCAGTAATTAATAACAAGGCGATGGCCGTACTGATAATACATCCGCTTTATGTTCTGAAGGCGTGGGTTCAAATCCCAGTCATAACAGTTTGGTTCGGCGTTACACCGAAACCGTAGGGTTCTAGGCGACTTGGAGAAGGAAATGGACTGTATAGAGAGGATAGCGGTTCTTCACCGCCTAGGAGATGGTTACGGGAAGGGGTGATTGAGTGGGTATAGGATATTTCAAGGATGGAGGGCACTCACCTTATACGGCAATCTTCTTCGTTTTCGAAGGGCAGTCTCCTGGTGGTTTCGTGATGCAGCTGCTTGTTTTCACTTCACTCGCGAGCGGGTTTGCCTTGGTGGAAGCGGTAATAAAATCACATACAGCGGTGCGGCGCGATACGATATAGCGAGACGGCGTTCTCAGCGAGCGGAAGGTTCTGGACTGTTCGTAGGCGTGCCTTGGGAGCGAGGGAAGGAGACAATAGGATCGCTCGCATTGGACGATCAAGCGTGGAACGATTGAGGTTGATGTGATCACTTCTCGATGGAAAAGTAGATGGCGCTACCATATACCCCCGGCCCTAAAGAGTTGCCTTTAAAAGAAATAGAATTGAACTTAGCTATGTTGGGTGTACTACCGCATAACCCATCAATAGGCTAAGACAGCAATATGATAATAAAATTAATCTAAATTAACTTTAGCGAAAACTACAAACGCAATAATAGCGAAAACTACTAACTAAATACTTAAACTAAGAGGTAGGTCCAACTTCAGGCTAGATCTCACTGAGTTGGAAGCGGACGCGAGTTGATCAGTGCCTCGACTTGTGCAAGGACAGTTAAAGGCTCTTCGTAAGAGAGGATCTGTTGACCTATAACTTTGAAGAGATGCGTTTTAATTACTTTGACCATGCTTGCCCAACATCCACCGAAATGTGGTGATGCTGGTGGAATAAACTTCCAGTCAATATGATCTATGGAGAGTTCTTCCTGAAGACGAGTACGATAACCCGCGACGTGATTGAAACAAGTAGCAGGAACAAGTTCAATCAATTTACTAACGCGGTTGGCGACAAAAGTCTGCCAGCGGTGAGAAGAAGAATAAATCCAAGCGAGCACTACTTTGGAGTCGGAAAATGCGTATATTTATTAATAGAGTAGTGGGGCAAAACTGTGTCTTGAACCTTGCGGAGCAACTGAGACAGCAGAAGGGCCGCGCACAACTCCAGTCTCGCAACCGAAATGGTTTTAACAGGCGAGACCTTAGACTTGGCACAAACTAACTGCACCGAGTAGTTAGAACCAATGCGGACGTGCAGATATACGACTCCGCCGTAAGCACGCTCGCTGGCGTCAGCGAAACCTATTAAGTTGATGGTACATCCATCTACCAACCCAAGATGACGCGGAATAGTAATTTGATTGAGCGCGGTAAGCTCAATACAAACTGGCCCCAAGCGGCGACAATATGGTCAGGGGGTGTTTCATCCCACTCACACTTTGATAGCCAAAGCTCTTTGATCAAGAGCTTGGCGTATAAAACTGTGGGAGCCACAAAACCCATTACGTCCCATAGTCGAGCCACTGTGGACAGCATAGTGCGTTTGGTGCACTTATCATCCGGTGGTGAGACGTCAAACCGAAAACTATCATAGGATTTGTCCCAGCGTAAACCGAGAACCTTATGCGGTACAGACCTCTCAAACTCAATGTCTGGAGAAGCTTTATGAGAATCTGGTATGCGTGCGAGAACCTCCTTAGAGTTGCTTGTCCATTTGACAAGATCAAACTGGCCTCGCTTGAAAAGCTGAATAAGCTCTTCACAAAGCGAAATTGCTAGCGGAGCGGGTATGACATTACAGGCAATGTCATCTATATACAAAGCGGATGTAGTATAGTATAGTGTAGCGTAGCGTAGCTTAGCATAGCATAGCGTAGCATAACGTAGCATAGCGTGGCGTAGCATAGCATAGTATAGCATAGCATAGCATAGCATAGCATAGCATAGCATAGCATAGCTAATTAGTGCTTTATCTGAGCAGAACAACAACAAGACGTTATACAATGAGAAGTATGTAACGTAGGTACGGTACCCATAATCACATACCCAAGTACCGTCTCAATAGCGGGCGGTAAATCATATCGCTCACTACGTACTATTTTAGTTAGTAGCAAGTGCGGAAATATTGAAGCTCCGATCAAAAGATCAATGCCTGCCGGATTTGCAAACTCCGCGTCGGCTAGCGGCAATGACTCGAGATGAGTGAGTGATGCTACGTCTACATTAGCGTTCGGCAATGCGTTCGTGATACGCTCCACGATAAGCGAAGAAATGTTAAAATTAATATTCCTATCAAAACGCGAATATATTTTAATATCTACGGAACCCCTGCAATGCTTTTCTGATCCGCCTATCCCTTTGACGGTTGAGTTAGTATTTTTAAAGTTATTCCATAATCCGAGGCGTTTGAAGCATTCCGATGTTATTAGATTGGTCTGAGATGCGCTATCTAGCAGACAACGTACCATGTGCGGCGACCCATTAACATCATATACGATAACTTGCGCTGTCGCTAACAGTACCGTCTTAGACGCCAACACTGCGTTTTGGCCCTGCGCGGATCATTATAGATGCGCGAGTGCCGTCCTCGCGTGCGCGTCGCCCGCGCAATGGATGTCATACACAACGATACTTCGCCCTCAGACGCGGAAGGCGCAGCTACCGTGGTCTGCACCTGCGGCGCTAGTGTGTCAAGGTTAGCGGCTTGGCTTGACAACCGGTTATTTTTATCGAAATGTAACAGTGTATGATGTTTTTGATTACATGATCGACACTTTGTCTTACTAAAACAATTACTTGTTTTATGTTTTATGCTTAAGCAGTTAATGCAAGCTTTGTTATCTTTTACGCATTTAAAACGAGCGGTTGCATGTAAATTATCGAAGGCGGGACACTTGTATAAGTGGTCGTGCACTATATTACTGCACAGACACTTCTGTGAATTATTACTATTAGATTCCGAACATGTTACGTAAGATTGTGGATTAGGGACCGAGTTATTATTACTATTTCGCGATTTATTCAACCTTTGTTTGTTGCTGTTAGTGTTAGACGGGCCAGGTGAACCAGACTGCGTATTATGAAATATTCGACACTGATCTTTTATGAACGAAATAAAACTATCTAGTGTAGGTATTTTATTACTGCGTTCCGTCATCTCGAATGCGCGAATTGTATCAGTGTCAAACTTTTTTAAAGCGAGTTGAAGCAACATAAAGTCGGAAAGATCTTCTAATTTTAAATTCCTAAGAGAATTAACCGCGGTTACGAAGTTATCAATAAACAGCTGGAAATTCGAGATAGACGCGTTGCCGGACAGTTTGAGATTTAAAGCTTGGACAAAGTAGGTAGACGCTAGGACGCGCGTGTCCTGATATCTGTCAAGTAGTGACTGAAATATGACCTGATAATTCTCAGCACTGGGTGTGACACCTGCAAATACGGACTGGGCCTTCGGTGACAGTTTACCTATTAAATAGTACAACCTGTCAGCATCTGTCAGAGAACCATTATCGTGCACTGTAGACTTAAAACTCGCATAGAATAACGGCAAATTTCGTATATCTCCGTCAAACGACATAATCTTGATTGGCGGTAATCTCGGTTTGCGGGCAACGGGCTCTGCTGAACATTTACCCTCCAATTGCGATTGTATACGCTTAATAATACAATAAAGATCTTCGAATGAGGTATACGCCTGATAGTTCGGTTTTTCATCAGGATTGATAGAAAGTAATCTTGCGTTATAATCGTCTAACAAATTATAAAAATCTGTTCGAATACTATCTACTGTTATACAATAACTGAGAAATGCTTCGCTATTACTGTCAGACATAGATGCGGTTTTTGATCGTTCATAGATGTTTTGAATGCGCTCAAATAAAATATTGCGTTTTGCTTCTAAGATTGTCATCTCTTTGTCTTCCGACACGCGTGACTTCTTTTGTTGTGACATGCTTACGTAAGTATAAGCTAATGAGAACGAAACAAAATAAGAATATCTAATGTATCTATTATTTTACCTAAGTAGGCTAAGTAGGCAACACTTTAGAGCTGAGGAACTAAAAGTTGCTTGAAATATGAGATTTATAAGACAACTATGATAGTTCCAGAATTAATAATTTAATAAGTAGGTAGCTACATAAAAGTTTACCTACTGATGCGGGCGGAAATAACCATGTGACGGTTATGTGAATATATTAGGAGTATAGCTAGGTGCTATAACTGCCTAGGTATAGCGATATAACGTATAAAAACGTAAATGAATCCGACTCGTATGGATCAAAAAAATGGTTCGGCGTTACACCGAAACCGTAGGGTTCTAGGCGACTTGGAGAAGGAAATGGACTGTATAGAGAGGATAGCGGTTCTTCGCCGCCTAGGAGATGGTTACGGGAAGGGGTGATTGAGTGGGTATAGGATATTTCAAGGATGGAGGGCACTCACCTTATACGGCAATCTTCTTCGTTTCCGAAGGGCAGTCTCCTGGTGGTTTCGTGATGCAGCTGCTTGTTTTCACTTCACTCGTGAGCGGGTTTTCCTTGGTGGAAGCGGTAATAAAATCACATACAGCGGTGCGGCGCGATACGATATAGCGAGACGGCGTTCTCAGCGAGCGGAATGTTCTGGACTGTTCGTAGGCGTGCCTTGGGAGCGAGGGAAGGAGACAATAGGATCGCTCGCATTGGACGATCAAGCGTGGAACGATTGAGGTTGATGTGATCAATTCTCGATGGAAAGGTAGATGGCGCTACCACAGTTAGTGGATTTTGGTTTTTATGAAATTCGGAAAACGTTTGAATATTTGGCAAATATTTTTTTTTATCTTAAATAAACTAAAGTATAAATGGTCTATAAGTAGGATTAACATTATAGTGTACAATAAAATCAAAATAATTATATAACCAAACTATCCTAAACTATAAAAAAGCAAAAGTAGGATAAGAAAAATAAATAAAATATAATAAAAAATTAAATTTCTCCGCAACGCTGTCGAGCGGTAGCGTGCCCAGAAGGCTGGCAGCATTGCAACGTTAAATGGCAATGCTTATTCTCTCAGCGAGATGTAAACCAGCCCTCTGCTCACGGGAAGTATCGATCAGCCTTCTGGCGATTTCTTTGTATAATGCGCGTGCACTAGGGCTCCATGGCCCCAGCGTTTCGACCCCAAATGGCTCAAAAACGTAATTAACAGCCAGGTTTCCGTATTTGCGCCGTTTGAGGGTTTCTGCCGATGCAGCAGCAGCGCCAGCATCATCAAATATTATTTAAATATTTCGAATAAAAATTATAAAATTCTAGTAACTTGTAAAAGGAATGGACAGACTGCCTCGTTGGTCTCGCGGCATATATGTGCGCGTGGGATTGGGAGGTCTCGGGTTCGATACCCGGGTCGGGCAAAGTGTTATTGGGTTTTTCCGTTAGGAAAATCTCAGTTGCAGCACGGAGTCTGGTAATGTGCCCGGTACGGCAATAGGCTCGCCCCCTATTACGTGGGACCTAAAAATTCATGGGAATTGTGAGTGTAATATTACACCTCTGCCTACCCCTTTTGGGGATACAGGCGTGAGTCTATAAAAAAAATATGTCAGACATCGGGTGTTGGGTTTTGTATACGTATTTAAATTGGATGACAATGAAAAGTTATTATGACATAGAGCTGCTCTGATGATGGAATCGAAAGGTGGCCATAGGAATAATATAGGAACTCAGTAATTAATTGACAAAACCTTAAAGAGTTTGGGCTCGTTCTCGTCCGATGAAGGAGTCAGAAGGTGGCCATACGAACTCAGTAATTACAAAAATCTATTTGAATTGCACAATGATGATAATGGTGACTTCAAAGACGTAAATCATGCGGTAATGCCATGATTTGTCGATTATTAATGAGACCAAGTCTATTAGCTCTCTGCTCAAAAGACTCATTCGCTAGACGCTCTTGGATCTTACCGAGTCTAGAATTATACTGTTTAAGAGTTTCTTGACGTTAACGTGATTTCATATATGCTTTCCTGGCCAGCAAACGTTTTTCAGGATCTTTAATAGTCTCACAAGAACGTAAAACTGTCCCGAAGAGCATTTTTACAGAGACGACTACTTTTATCCATTCCCGTTTCTTGAGATCTATATTTTAAGGCGCCCAGCACCTTTTGTAGGTCTACCTATAACTAGTTGACAATACAACAATAGGTTCACTAAAAAGTATTAAATAAAAATAACTACCTACGTTAAAAAATCTGACTTCAAAAACGAATAAGTGAAAAATAATAAAGATTTAACATTAATTAAATACTACCTATTATTTATATGTGCTATTTACTAATTGGTTTGAGGTCGGTGCCAAATCAAATTTCAAAAGCCTTTAAATTAAAGAAGGCATTTCATAATTCACATGAATTCAAATTCTGTTCAATACATTTTCGTATTAATTTTTTTCATTATTCTTCGTATTAAATGAAGCTGCTTATAATATTAAGATCAAATTGCTCTTTATTGGGTTTTTTATGCATCTTTATCTTTATAGTAGTCATTTCATTGTATTAATTTGCTCGTATTCATTTAAGTGATTAGAATATTATTATTTGTTTAAGGCTTGGCACCGACTTCAAACCTATTAGTAAGTTGCACATAATATAAATAATAGGTAGTGTTTAATTAATGTTAAATCTTTATTATTTTTCACTTTTTCGTTTTTGAAGTCGGTTGTTTTTAACGTAGTTATTTTTATGTAGCTATGTGTTTTCTGATAAATAAATATTTTATTATTATTATTTATGTGTTATTCTACCATGCATACTTTTCTAACATATGGTATTAAAAAAGTACACGGCCTTCTTGGCAGGCGTATACAGAAACATAGGTCTTTTATCGCACAGAGGTCCTTTGAGAGATTTAATCTAGGATGTGATGGAAAACCTTTTGAGGAGCCTCCATTACAGCACTATAAAGTACAGCCACGGATTAGCCGCAGCAGATATAGGACTATTGCTACTTGACATCATCATCGCCCTAGCGTGTATTGCTACTTGTATGGGCACTCATTAATCTGGGCTAGTGTGAGAGGTGTTCAATGGATTAACATGTAAACTACGGATAAAAACCGACGTCTGCCCTAAGCACTCTTATAGTACGTCGAAAAGGGGCAGACGGTGACTCGCCAACTCACTAGATAGGCCCTGTCTAAATAGCCACCAAGGTACTTTGTTATTATTTAAATATTTAGTATATAATCTTTACATGTACTAGAAAAGTAAGCCGACGAGTTCATACATTTTCGTGGTTAGAAAGAAAATTAAACAAGAACTACGACACATGCTTAGGTGCACGTTTGTGTATTATTATTTTATTAATCATGGCAAAAAATACCTATACTTATAATTCCAATATTAAATAAATAAACAATTTTACGTCTCTACATTGACAGTACTCATAGTAAAATCCGACAAAAGACTATAAACTATTGAGTGGGCACGCAACATTATCCAAATAAGAAAAGCATCTTCGAAACTCATGACAGCGAATAAGCGTGTCGCGTGGCAATGAAAGCCGATGCGAAACACGCGTCGAAATAGGAGGGACATTTTGAAAATTAAACGTCTATTTCAACGAGTTTGATCTTATTATCTATCCTAAATATTCATACATATTATAAAATGAGTACTCGCCGCGTCCTCCTGTATATAAGAACGCAATAAATAAAAAATTGGCCAAGTGCGAGTCGGACTCGCGCACAATGGGTTCCGTACCATTATCTATAAACGAACATCACGTTTGTTGTATGTATGCTTAAATATATTTTTTAAGTTTCTACCTGCTTTTTAAAATCGAGTAAAAAAATGCTTAAAAATTACGTTTGTTATATGGGAGCCTCCCTATATTGTTTATTTTATTTTTATTTATTATTAACTTTGAAAGGTTATAAACAACTATATATTCTGTGAAAATTTTAAGCATCTACATGTTACCGTTAGTAATATTAAATTAAACGTCTATTTCAACGAGTTTGGTCTTATTATCTATCCTAAATATTCATACATATTATAAAATTAGTACTCGCCTCGTCCTCCTGTCTATAAGAACGCAATAAATTAAAAATTGGCCAAGTGCAAGTCGGACTCGCACACGATGGATTCCGTACCATCATCTATAAAAGAACATCACGTTTGTTGTATGTATGCTTAAATATATTTTTTAAGTTTTTACCTGTTTTTTAAAATCGAGTAAAAAATTGCTTAAAAATTACGTTTGTTATATGCCCAGATAGCAGACAAACTTGCGGCAAGTTTGTTTTTTCTTTGATTCTTACTTGCCGCGTCAAATATGACGAGGCAAGTTTGCGATAATATTGCTCAAATATTGTTATGACAAATATGATACTTCAAGTTTGAGGCAAGCTTGATGCAAACTTCACCGCTACTATGACGCGCGCGCGAGACTCGCGCCACCTATTTGCTTGATCCGTTCGGTAAAGTTCGGTTAACTTCGGCTCGGATTTTGGTTGACTGTTGAGTGACCGTTTGCTTGTTGTTAAAATAATTTTCTTCTGCTGAAGCTTCTTACTAGTATATCTAATTAATAATTTTTAGTTCGTAATTAGCAACTATATACAAAGGTACTCTGTGATTGATTAGCAAATCTGTGGCTGTGCTGTGTGGCTGTGCAAAGTTCAACTTACACCCGATCAGTTTGTGCTTGTGAATTATCCTTTTTGTTTTGGCGGAATTGAGGTAAGTCTCTTTTATATTTTTGTAGCTTCTAGCTGTATTCACATACATCGTCGTCGATGTTTAATGTTATTTACAGCCTCACAGCGTTTTAGATGATGTATCTAGTTGGTTAACCTCAAAACATTACTGTCTTAGTGATATTGCACACATGGGTACCTATTATTTTAGTCTAAAATTCAATTCAATTATTGCCACTCTGTCTTTTCTTCATATTTCATTAACACGATTTAGGCTATATAGCGCTAAGTGGCGCTAAGTAAGCCAAAACAATGAACTGAACTTCAGGGTCACAAGGGACCTAACACAACCTATTAAGTTTCCCGAGTGGACGAGATTCATAAATCAGCCGATCGTAATATACGATATGAAGGTCGGCGTCAGTTATTTCGTCAACTTATTAGGTTATGTTAGGTTTCCTTGTGACCCTGTATCCAAAAATAGGTGCCCGGTGCGTCGCAGGGCTCCGTCAACTTAACTTAAAAGACATCGCTGTCCTATCTACTTGGTACCTAGTCCTACTTAGTACTTAGTAAGCGACGACAGACGACTATGATTTGAGGCTGAATCCTTGGTCGCAGGAAAAAAAACATCAGGACAAAAAAGCTTTTATTTTTAGTTGTTCTATACAATAATAGCAAAAAATCACATATCAATAGATTTCGAAATTGTTCTTCAAAATTTTTTAAGTGTTGAACCCTACCAATAGTAACGCGCCGATCTTCTTCAAGACGATTTTGACGGCTAACCCTTGATCGGAGAAAAAAAATTTCAAGAGCAAAATGCCTTTAGTATTAGTCGTTATATACAATTCAAACAAAAAAATTAAATATGTTGACTTTTGAGACTTTTCATCAAAAAATTTCTAAGTCCAAAACAAAGAATTATATTGTTTTTAATGATTTTCTAACATTTCTGAATGCAGTCATGTCATAGCTTCAGTTTTTAGTAATATTTATGTAGGTTTTTAATTTATTTTCTTCAGGAAGGAGTAAACATGGCTTGAATACCCTTTTTACTAATGTCCAAACAAGGAAGACTAAAAAGAATTAAGAGAGAAATGGTTCTCACTCATACAAATATCAATGCTGGTAGTATTCATTCTAAACAAGGAATTTCATTTTGTCATGAAGAAACTGTATGGCCTAATATTAAGAATGAATTTGAAAATGATAACCTAGATTCCTGTTGAATGTACGCACTGAGGAGATCGTAAACAAATTTTTAAGGAATAGGAGGGACCCCGACGAATCATGGTCACAACACCAAATAAAAGTTCTTAAAAGATATGGTATGTCCTTTATTTTTCTGTATAAGTTATTTAAGAATTATATAAACTTTTTATTTGGTTTCACTATGTACTTCTTTCAAACTTAATTAATTTTTTTAAACTAGTTAAAAAATGCATTATAATTTCAGAAACTTATAATGAGGCACTTCTCCGCTTGAAAAAAGCAGAAGAAATCTCCAATTAAGACTGATGATAAAGTCCTCATACGAAAAAGAAAGTTTAGGATAGTATATTTGCCTGAAGATTCAGATTCTCCGGATGATTATCCCACTAATTGTCTTTCTGGTAAAGATTTTAACAATTTTTTTTGTATTTTCTTTTACATGGGCCATTCAGATGTAACTTGCTTTTTATTACAGGCAGTATTCTTGAAATGAAATGAAATTGTTTTTTATTTGCAACTCCAATGCAGTAGTGACAACAATATAGTGAGAAATGAAAAAAAGAAAAACAGTACCTATTTGGATAGCAAATAAGGGATCTGCATCAGTATAAGTTGCAGAATCAGGTGAGACTGCAACACTGATCTTCCCGCAGGACCTACTTAACTTACATACATACAATCTCTTAAAACTAGTTATAATTAATTATAAATAGTACATACATTATGAATTAATATATAACTATCAAATAAATAATTAAATATACATACATAGATTAAATAATCATAATAAAAACAGTACAGAATAATTTTTTTTTCATGCTCAGATACCTATCACTATAAATAGATAACATTTTTATGCATTTCCGAACACTTTACAATCACGTCTTGTCACACTTGACAGATGGGTGTGGGTGTGGTGTGTTTATGTTCGGTCGGCCATTGCTTTCCGTAGTATTTAATTTACTCTTTGGCCATTGCTAAAAGTTGTAATTTTATTGTTATCATTGTGCCAATATTAAAAACGAATTTATAAGATACATTCTGCTTACATAGTGTACTTCAGATGATAAAAATGTCATATACTACACGTGTAATATGTAAGTTACCGCTTCACTGTACAATACCTATGATAATGTTTTTCGTTGTAATAATATTTGCTTCAATTTAGTTTGGAATGTGTGTACTGTGTTATTTTGAGTAAGCCGTTTTCAATACAACTAACAACTCAATTATGCCGGCAAAACAGCCGGCTGTCTCGCCAAAATTTTTGCGCTTAAAACCCAAGAAACCGCCGGCGGTCGCTCACTTACATTAAAAAAAAATACCTTAAATTCACACATTTAGAGACGACTTTTGTATGAACAATGTTAGTGCGTTCCGTTCTTTGATAAATTTTCTACATTCTGAGCATAAAATATTGTATAATCTGTGCATCCACAGTTTAGCTTTGACAGTCGAAAAATTTGCATCGCGCACGCTTCACGCGCCGTTCCGTGATTTGTTTGTGTTAGTGTTTTTTTGTGTATTTTACGTAAGTAAGTAGTGTTTCTTATTAGAAAACTGTTTTTTAGCTTATTAGAAGTGTTTTTATGTAACTGGTTGAATGAAATACATCGTAATATGGCACGAAAAAGTTTGTTATTATGTGACTGATTGCGAAGTGATTTGTCATTGTTGTGAAGTTTGAATCTGTAAAAACAATATAAATATTTGACTAAACACTTTATTTTGATGCCTGACAGAAAGAAAATTTAATAATGATTACAATATAGGTTATTGAATTAAAAAATATGGTTTGGTTGTAGAGTTATTACATAATATATTTTGTACAACGCAATTTTTTCGACGCCATCACATCTAAGACGCAGGGGCTGTCAAAATCGTATCAAAAATTTTTAACTGGGCTGAAAACCAATTAACTGCTGACAGAGTGTGAGCAATTAAAAACAGTGCTGACTTCCACTTTCTTTTCATAAATTACTAAGTTATGTAATATATATATATATTATTATAATATTTTTCTTAATAAAGTTAATTCTTATCACATTTTAGGTGAAATTCTTGGCTGGGATTGGTGGCAGAAATGCTCGTAGCCTTACTACGAACATTCTTAGACGAATATTGCTTGATGAAGTAGCAGAATTGTATTCATTGACAGGAAAACTAATGAAAAGTTAAAACAAAAAGTCATTTCTGACAATAGAAACATGTAAAATAATCTTTCGTAAGTATTTTTATATTGTATGACTTTATAAAAAACCAAATTGTGAGATAATAAGCATATAAAGCATTGTCTGTTCCCATACTGGGCCAGTGCCTTACAACCTCGCAATGCAAATAAAACTATGTTAAACTGAACGGTTACATATGATTAATTTATAATGATTATTTTTCTTTTTTCAGAAATCTGCAAAAAAGTCTATGATGATGTAACGGATGAACAACTTAAGGAAATTATTAGTGACTGGCTGAATCAAGCAAAAGTTAGAATAAGAAGGAGGTAAGGTTCTGAAATATAATTGCATTTATATGTGAAATAGATTTAAGAATATGAGTGGTCAGTCCGAATATTTAAATATTGTTATGTTGTGAGTGCTGACTGTCAGTATTACTATGAATAAGGTTCTAAAAGCTAATACTCTGTCAAATCTGGATAGACTAGAAAGCCCTCCAGGCTGATGATTAATGTTGTTAGCTAGATATAGTTTGTTAAGAACAAATATTTATGTGATTTAGATATATCTTATCTGAGAGATTTGTTTTGTTTTCTTGTTTGTAATATGTTTAGTAACTTAATTTTAACTGGTGAAGATGTCACAATATACATAACTACAGATATATCTTTATTTAAGCTATTATATCTTTGATGAATAAGTATTTTTAAGTTGTCAAATAAATTTAACTCAGAAAAAAGTACAGATATAAATATTAGATGTTAAGGTTCTAGGTAGCTGTAACACATGGCAATACTTGCTACTACCCAAATGTACGCACAGAGGAGATGAAAAACAGACTTTATTTTTCTACATAGATATTTAAGAATTATATAAACTTTTGGGTTTCACTACTTCTTCCAAATTTATTTATTTTCTTTAAACCATTTAAAGAAATGCATTATAATTTCAGAATCTTATAATGAAGCACTTTTCCACTTGAAAAAAGCAGAAGAAATCTCCAATTTATACTCTGATGATAAATCCTCATACGAAAAAGAAAGATGAAGAGAGTGTATTTGCCTGAAGATTCAGATTCTCCGGATGATTATCCCACTATAAAAACCAAAAACAACTCAGCCAAGTGTTCCATACCCCATTCCTCCTAAACGTCGGTCAACAGGCACAAGAAAAACGAGTGTAATGAAAACTTGACAGAAGTGGTTGCAAGAAACAGCACAGTCAAGATGGTTCCAAATAATGTAGTAAATCATACACCTGGTAAAGTTCTTAGCTTATTTTTTATGATAATACTTAATATCAGCTGTAGAGACTTAGACCTGTATTATAGGACTACACTCAAGTCAAGATCTCTTCTGAAGTACAGTTAAAAAGGGATGCAAATAAATTGAACAGATACGTACATCCCTTTCCAACTATGCCTCAGCAGAGATCTCCGGTTGAGTATCATTCTATAATACGGGTCTCATTTTTTCTTATTACAGGTCGTATTCAAAGCAAATCTCAGCCAAATTTAAGAAACAAAGCTCCTAAATATACTTTTACAAGAAACACCTTAGTTACTGCTGAAGTTGAAGATGCTATTGAAATTTCTCATGTAACAAACAGCACCAATACTGGCACAAATCCTACAATAAATTGTCTCTCTGGTAAAGATTTTAACTATTTTTTTTAAATATTTTCTTTTACATGGGCCATTCCGATGTAACTTGCTTTTTATTACAGACAGTCTTCTTAGCAAGCCGTTTTCAATACAACAAAGCCATCTTATCCAGGTGGTCACAGACTTATCTGTACAGATGAATGAAGTTAATAGAAAATTGGACTTACTATTAGCACGGGCATCTTTACCACAAATAAATCATCGAGAAGATACGTTTACAGTTCCTGACTTTATGGCGAAACTTCCAGTAAAGGATGACACAAGTTTTTGTAATTTGAATGAGCAGTTGAAGAATAGCCACAACAAACAGTCTCTTGTAAGTTTATAAGGCAATTTAATTACTTTCTTTGGGCTTGCACAAACATTCTAGTAAGAACACAAAGCTTAGTTGACAAAATTATAAATAATGTTCTCGAATTAACAATTAACTACTGACAGAGTGTGAGCAATTAAAAACAGTGCTGACTTCCGCTTTCTTCTTTATTTAATATATATATATTTTTTTCTTAATTAAGTTCATGATTTATCACATTTCAGATGAAATTCTTGGCTGGGATTGGCTCGTAGCCTTTCTACAAACATTCTTAGACGAATATTGCTTGATGAAGTAGCAGAATTATATTCATTAGCAGGAAAACAAATGAAAAATTCAAACAAAAATCATTTCTGTCAACAGAAACATGTAAAATAATCTTTCGTAAGTATTTATCATTTATAAATTCAAACATCATGATTGTATGACTTTATAAAAAACCATATTGTGAGATAATAAGCATATAAAACATTGTCTGATCCCATACTGGGCCAGTACCTTACAAGCTCGCAATGAAAATAAAATAACCCAGCTGTAGGGGTCACCCCTTTTCTTTGTATTACCTACTTACCTGTTAAACTGAATGGTTATGATTAATTTATAATTATTATTTTTCTTTTTTCAGAAATCTGCAAAAAAATCTATAATGATGTAACGGATGAACATCTTACGGAAATTTATTTATTTATTTATTTATTTATTTATTTCAATATCTTATAACTATTATTACAGGTCATTAACCTAATGCAATAGCAAGACACTTAAAATAATATTTAAAACATCTTATAAAAAACAAAGAAGATAACAATGAAAACAACAAAATAAAAATATTATATAACAATCAAACAACACTGTGAAGTGAGTTTAACACAACAAAACTACAAAAGAAAATACGAATTATACATTACTCTCTCTTATACAACCCACCACACTATTAATTATTCATAGCATAACTTGTGCATTAGTAGCTTTGTGAATTCGCACCATTGACACGTAATGATGTCAATTTCATCATGTATGATATTGGTAACCCGAATTGCTCGGGTAAGTAAATTATTAGTGACTGGCTGAATCAAGCAAAAGTTAGAATAAGAAGGAGGTAAGGTTCTGAAATATAATAAACATTATTTTCTATTATTCTAGGTGGGCATGGATTTTTTAATTTGAATCACATATCAAATTGAGTCCTATGACTTTCCATGTCCATGCACCATGTGTACATGACTACATAGTTTTAGGTTTCATTGCTAGATTGTTAATTTAACATGTTTTTACCCATTTTAATAGCAGTTGAATCCTGTTCGTACAATAAGAGTTAATAACAATTTAAGAGTTTATAACAATTTCTTTTATTTGTTTCAGGGCTGCTAGACAAACTAAAGCATGGGAATCTGAAGCTAGCGGGTATAATCTAAATGTAATGAATAGTTTTAGACAATGATTTTAAATAGTGAATTTTGTGTGTGATGTTTTTCTTTAAAAAATATAACATTTGTTATTTTCTATAGACCAGAAAGACTAAAACTAGGTAGACTGGAAAACCTACTCTAGGCTGATGATGATGAATTTTGTTAGCTAGATATAGTCTATACAGGGCTATTTGTAAAACATCGTTATCCTCTTAAGGGGGTGGTTATATATTTCATCGTTATGAACAACTTTTGTTCTAGAACTTGTGCGAAATCGCGATAAAATATCAGCTGTTTCATACAAAGTTGAACTTTGACCCCGACAAAATGTATGGAACAGCTGATTTTTTTTTCGCGATTTCGCAAAAGTTCCAGAACAAAAGTTGTTCATAATGATGAATATAACCACCCCCTAAGAGGTTAACGGTGTTTTACAAATAACCCTGTATATCCTGTTTAGTACAAATATTTCTGTGATTTAGATATAATATCAAACCTAAGAGATTTGTGTTTTGTTTGTAATATGTCCAGTAACTTAAATTTTTACTGGTGAAGACAAAAATAGTTGAAAGGCTATAGGTAACTGTAACACAGTACTTTTGGTCCAGTGAGAATGTACAAAACACACATTTATATGGAACATTTTAGCTGATTAGTTCAGCTAAAATGTTCCATACAAATGTGTGTTTTGTACAGTTTTAAGAAACACTTTAAATTTAAGTTTGTGATTTTTTTATTACGATAAAGACAAAGTAAGTCTATACTATGTTGTGGCATTTTCGATGGCCCCTGGGAATACGTCTTAAGGCCGGCGCGCACTGACGTCGTGGCATGGCAAAGGATTTTATTACTTTACTTCGATACAATCGTACCGCGGCCCGCCATGGCACGTCATGGCATACCGCGGGACGTCGCGGCACGTCGCGGCGTACTTCGGGACGCCACGGTATGCCACGGCGTCCTGCAGTGTGCCACGACGTAGTAAATCTTGTTCTCCATAAATAATGTATCCAGAATTGTTTTCTCTTCGACCTATCAGTTTGTATTTGTCGTCCTTCATCTTCAGCAAGAAGTGCTATTGATACTAAATGCCAGTCATTTGGACGCCTCGGTATGCCGCGGCACGTCGCGCCATGCCGCGTCATGCCGAAGCGTCCTTCGGGCTACCGAAACATGCCGTGCCGTCAGTCGGCGCCGGCCTTTATGAAGCTATGTATATTTTAATGTCATATTTTTACCACATACATTATGTCAATTTATTATAATTAGAAATTATTGACCGATTTAAAAAATAAATAGTCATGCTAAAAAAATTGTGTATTTTTATTCACGTTGTTGTATTCACGAAGTCACAGCAATAATATTTTATGTGAAGATTAATCTGTGGTCGCAGGATGTCTATTTGACCACATACTAGTACCCAAATCGTCAGGTTTCATTAAAATCTACAATTCTAATTCTAATACAATTTTGTTACGACAAACTTGCCCTACATGTGCTACGGCAGTAATAATAATTTTCCTAGGTTAAAATTGCCAAAATGAAACCTTTAACATTTTGGAAATTTTAACCTAGGAAAATTATTATTACTGCCGTAGCACATGTAGGGCAAGTTTGTCGTAACAAAATTGTAGGTAGTATGACAAAACAAACCTTAAGCAAGTTTGTTATATCAAGTTTGCACAACCTTTGCAAAAACAAACTTCATGCAAGTTTGTTATATCAAGTTTACACAACCTTTGCAAAAACAAACTTCATGCAAGTTTGTTATATCAAGTTTGCACAACCTTTGCAAAAACAAACTTCATGCAAGTTTGTTATATCAAGTTTGCACAACCTTTGCAAAAACAAACTTCATGCAAGTTTGTCACCGTGAAACTAGCAAGTTTGATTTAAACTTGTTGCAAGTTTGCAAACTTGCCATGTCAAACTTGATGCAAGCTTGCTTTTTTGATGTATCAAACTTGTTGCAAGTTTGAAACAAGTTTATATTGCTATCTGGGTGGGAGCCTCCCTATATTGTTTACTTTATTTTTATTTATTATTAACTTTGAAAGGTAATAAACAACTATATATTCTGTGAAAATTTTAAGCATCTACCTGTTACCGTTAGTAATATTGAGCAAAAATACGAAAAAAAACATGTTTATTGTATGTATAGTATTTGTTGTTATACCGGCAATGGAAATATATTATTTGTGAAAATTTCAGCTTTCTAGCTATCACGATTTATGAGATGCAGCCTGGTGACAGACAGACAGCCAAGGCTTAGTAATAGGGTCCCGTTTTTACCTTATAGGTACGGAACCTTAAAAACTACCGAACGGCCTTGTGTACAGTTTCCACCAATGGATAACGTGATTGCTGAAGAAGATTGAAGAAGTGTAAGGGTAATTTTTAGGGTTCCGTACCTAAAAGGTAAAAAACGGAACCCTATTACTAAGCCTCCGTCGTCTGTCTGTCTGTCTGTCTGTCTGTCTGTCTGTCTGTCTGTCTGTCTGTCTGTCTGTCTGTCACCAGGCTGTATCTCATAAACCATGATAGCTAGATAGCTGAAATTTTCACAAATTATGTATTTCGGTTGCCGCTATAACAACAAATACTAAAAATAAAAAAAATAAAAAAATTAAGGGGGGGTCCCATACAAAAAACGTGTTTTTTTTCGTATATTTTGCTCAAAATTACTAACTGTTACAGGTAGACGCTTTAAATTTTTACAGAATATGTAGTTGTATATTACCTTTCAAAATAAATAATTAAATTTAAAAAAAGTAAATAATAAAGGGGGGCTCCCATACAACAAACGTAATTTTTAAGCAATTTGTTACTCGATCTTAATAAACAGGTAGAAACTTATAAAGTATTTAAGTATACATACAACGAACGTGATTTTCTTTTATAGATGATGGTACGGAACCCTTTGCGCGCGAGTCCGACTCGCACTTGCCCAATTTTTAATATTGTTTTTAGTGTAAGGCATGCCCTGTCTCTGAACAGGTATTGGCAGAAGCCACCAATGTTGCATTTTTAGCGCACGTCAAATGACTTTTATAGGTCGAAATTTATTTGTTTGTTTTTTTAGTATAAGGTGTGTAATGTCGTTTAGTAAAATGTATTGCTTTCATTTACTTCACATTGCTTTTCTGAATTTGTACATGTATTTGTAATAATTATTCCCACGTAGCACTACCTCGGTGTTTATGAAATGCAGATTTTGCGGTTGTAACATAAAATTATGTGAGCAAAGCGGTCGGTCCGTGCCCAAGACCACTGTCAATTATTCTTGATCCAATTATAACCCTTGCGATGCCAGAAATCCGCCTTAGAAACTGTACGGTGTTCGCATTCACGACAAGTAATTGATCGTGCTGTTCAGTTATACGTATAAAGTTCGATAATAAATTCTCTCAAGAGACGTCGACAACAATCTTGTGTTGACGACTTTGTAAATAGTCGGTCAATGCGATATATTTGATTTATTTAATCAGCAAAATGAAACTAAAATACTCACGCCTTCTTTTGCTATTTGGGTCATTTTATTAGTTTTTTGTTATCTTTTAACTGCTTTGTAATTAAAAAATATTCTTATTAGGTAACTCATATTATTAGGTCACATTGAAGGTGACACTTTATTATTTTTTTCAATTATTGTTTGTAATTGTTGCAAGATTTAAGTTGTACATAGAATAAACATTTCTTGGTAACTGATCCTGATGACAATTTACCCAGCACAGAACTTAATTATTTCGGAGTCCATTGGACAGGCCTATGGATCACATCGAATAGAACAAGAAAAAAATACTATTTAATACCATGGTATTTACGTATGAGTTGTACTTAGACCACTTTGATACCATGAACACTAAACAATTGTCATTTCACAAATACACACACACCACACTAGACAGAGAGTGGGGTCGACTACAGTTTCATCGCATAAGATTTTCTTTTTTGGTCGATAGTGATTTGTTAGGTAAAGTGCTATATTTCATGTTTCAGTGGTGACTTTATTAGCCTTGCAATATGTCCAATGTGCCAATAAGTGCATGCTGCCTTGCAAGTTAAACAATCAGAATAGCTAAGGGTGAAAGTCATTTAATATTTTACACTATGAAATGAATTCAGAGTAAATTACTGGCAAATCCATACTTTATACGGTTTTATTTTAGCAGGGCACTCGGTTTCAAAGATTTCATTTACTTCAACTGAAAATGGAAATGAGTGACATCGTGGATTACGTCTATCTATCTCCACACACTTTTCTTATTAGATTTTTTTTTATTCCTTTGTTGTTTACTGAGTTCACGTTCTGAGGAGTGGACAATTAATTTGCTTTGAATTTTAAGCAATTTAGCTTGATTGCTTTTTCTCACACATATTACAAGACAACAAAAGAATAAATAAAGGTGCATATATTAAATAAATAATAATAGTTAAATAGGTGAGATAGCAAACTTGTGGAGATATTGTGATGTTATGGCGATATTTAGGTATAACCTGAAGTTTTTTAAACGTATGTAGGTAATTTGCAATGCGAAGCAGTTGCAGTTGTTCATTATTAAAAATTAAATGTTTGTTAATTAAATTAGCGATGAAATAGAGTAGCCATGAGTTTTATTGCCCGTTCTTTCTCGTGGCAGTAAGTGTAGAATTATTAAGTAGTTAACTTCAATTTTGGCGTTCATAAGCGTTACATCGTGACCTAAGTGAACTTGACTTTATATGTGTACCTATGAATAGGTATTGCTTTTCGATTATTGTAATATTTTCATATACCATGAGTGTCAACAGCCCAATTCTTAAATAAATTGGTTCAAAATACAGTTTCGATATAATGTCAGTATCATGCTTACGTCACAAATGGTATTCTCCTAAATTAACTGATATCTGAATGATATCGTGACTAGATTATAAATTGTAACAAGTGTCAAAATATGTGTCAACGGCGAACTGTTTATTTCAAACTTTATTTCAAATTATACGATAATGACATTAGGTTAGCGGAATAGCATATACCTAGTCTTGCCAAAAATATTGTAACAAAGAAAAAAAAAATTTATTGCAAATAACATTTATTACTTTTACAGTGTGTTAGTTTAATACATAAATATAAAAAAAAATACATAAAAAGTTTATTGGAAGTCCATCCATTGGCTGCAATACAGTCCTTTAAACGTTGAGGTCAGTTATCAATAGAAGCACGCACTCTTTCAATGGGAAAATTCTTCACTGCCAATCGTACGGATTGTTTTAGGGACTCCAAATTACAATGGCGTTTAGAGCAAGCCGTACTCTCTAAAACTGACCATAAATCATAATCCAGTGGATTAAGATCGGGACTAGACGACGGCCAGTCTTCAGCTCTGATGAAGTACGAAACGTTTGCTTCCAACCAAGACTGCGTGGACCGAGCTTTATGACCAGGTGCCGAGTCTTGCTGGAAGGACCATACTTGGTTATTGAACATGGTATTGTTAAGGGGCTTAACTACCTTATCAAGAATGGTATTTTGATACACTTGTGGCGATGTTTTGATACCTTTTCCACAAAAATATGGCTCAGTCACTCCTTCATAGCTAACACCCTACCAAACCATCACTGAAGTCGGATAATGCCCACGTTGCACTCTGTCGACTAATTGCGAAGCTTCCTTAGAGCTTTGAGCATAAATACGGTCATTTTGTTTGTTAAAATGTTGCTCAATTGTACAAAAATTTTCATCCGTAAACAATTTTTTCTGTGTCCTGCCTTTGCGTACCGCTTCAGTAGTTGTTTCGATTTTACCACCCTATTCCCTTTTTTAAATTATCAGTTAAGAAATGACCAGTACTTCTTTTGTAAGCTGCAAGTCCTAAGTCATCTTTTAAAATACGCGACATGGTTCTAGGTGCTATCTTCGTCTCCCGAAATAAAATCTTTTGCTTTCGGACAGGATTTTTTCGAATTCTTTCCCTGACTGCTTTGACCACATTTTTCGTACGAACACTACGTGGACGGCCAGGTCTTTTTCTGTCACAAACAGAGGAGGTCTCATTGTACCTATTAATAGCCCGGTACACAAGCATTTGACTTGTATGGAGAGTTTTAAAAATTGCTTTTGGCTCCATACCTACTTTGTGTAATGCAATCACAGCGATTCGGTTCTCTTTATCACCCCAATCCATTTTAATATTGCAAAATATTACATACATACATACATAGACTCACGCCTGTTTCTCGGAGGGGTAGGCAGAGTCTCTGCAAAATATTGTACAATGTATTGGCGCCAAAACGAGAAAACACAATAAACAATCGTATAAAAATGGCAGATTCTTTGAAATCTGCATTCTTTGCATTCTTTGGAAGCTTAAAATGTAATATTTTTTATTTTTTTATAGTAACAGTATTTATGGCCAGACTAAGTAGTTTACAGGTAGTAGAGCCTTGCTGATTTCAGCATGAATGGGCCGGCTCAACCGGGGAAGTACTACCCTTTCACAGAAGATCGACGTAAAGTAACAGTACCTAAACTGTTGCGTTTCGTTCGGTAAGTGAGAGTGCCGGAGGCCCTATCCCCTATTCCTTCTCCTTCATCCCACTCCTCATCCTATCCCTTTTCCCATCCCCAAGGGGCGGCAACGCACTTGTGACTCCTGTGGTGTTGCTTGTGTTCATAGGCGGCGGTAATTGCTTACCATCAGGCGATCCATCTGCTCGTTTGCCGCCTATTACTATAAAAAAAACGATTCTGAGTCAATTCAAAATATAATCTCATGTGTTGAAAATATAACTTCAATGTCATTTAAAATACGAGAATTGGCCTTCTGGAATCTATTGCCGAGTTTCACGGGCTGTATCTCTTAAACTAAAAGGGTATTCTTTCACGTTATTTATTTAGTAGTAGCTACAACGATGGTAGTGCAGTGCGAAATTAAATATAACATTTGCCACGTACTGCCAGGTGGTTTAATTAAAGGTAGCATAAATAATAATAAATATGTGGCATTCTTAGTATGAAGCTTAAAAAATCACAAAAATAATAAATTTTAATATGTCTTATGTCCTGTTAATCCTAACGAAAATGGAAACTTTTTCTAACTATCGGGCTCGATCACCATCCATTACGTAGAAAGTAGAGCAAGATTTTACAGTAAGCACTTTTCAGCTACGAGTACATGTAATAAGTAAAGTTTTCGTTACACATTCTTGAACTAAAGCTAACGTGCACTAAGCTGACTGATGCTGCAGGTAACACATTTTGTTGTATTAATATTTCAAACTTTGGAAGTAGCGAGTCTCGACTTGCTTTTAGTCGTTAAATAGAACATTTTGCGGCCACTGTTGTGTAACCACTAGTTGTATAAACATGGATAAATTAATAACACAGTCACATACAGTAGGTCGTATTATATGTCACTCATAAAGCCTTCCATACCTATTTCTACTTCGTTCATTTTGTCTGAGATACTTCTCTTAATTTTTTAAAGAGATGTCTACAATAAATAACCACAAGTAATCACTAAATGGTACACGCAGTACATATCTCAGAAACAAGATCATTATAAATATTAAAAGACACACACAAATACATTCACTGAACAAAATACATTAAGGGTGCTTCTACACGGTGCATGTAGCTGGTGCAAGTAAAGGTGCGGGTTACACGCGTGAGTAATATGCGCAAGCTACTTGATCAAGTTACTCGCTTGTACTTGTACGTGGTGCAAATAACTGGAGCAAGTAAAGACGCGGACTATTTGCGCAAGCTGTACCTATGTACAAGTTATTTGTTCGGGTCAATAGCTACATGTGCATGCTATTCGCGCGGTAGCTTTATGACTTGAATCGCGTCAAATGTCTCGACGAACGAAAATTATTTTAAAATCATATGTTAAAAATGTAATTTTAACAGATAACATGCGCGAGTGACCCGCGCGCGTCGCAGAGCACGCGAATTACTTGCGCGGGTGGCTCGCTTTGGCACATGCTCGAGTCGCTGGACCCTCACATTGTTTTAAACGATATGTTTACGGTGCATGTAACCCGCGCAAGTGCCTCAACATGCTCAAGCTACATGCGCCGTGTACAAGCACCCTAAAGATTAAAATAGAATCACGTAGACGTCGTCGTAGCTCCGTAGAGGTTTACGACGTAGTCGCTCCGCTACGACGCACTGTGGGCTGAAATCAGCGTTTCATAGACATTCAATTTTTTTTTTAAGTGTCTTTTTTTCACATGTGCAACTAGAGGAGACTAATTACATGCCTAAAAATATTTTTTTATGCAATGGGTACGTAAATGGAAATCTGAGAATATTTTCTTTAAAAATTTGTATGGAGACAACATAAAAAATACGATAACTCTGCTATCGCACAATTGGCCCTAATTCTCTTCTAGGGGATTAATCCTTGAATTATTTATGATTTTTTGACATACTCGGTATCACGGCCTCAGGTGCGCTTGTTTTTTTTTTAAATGTACATGTTTTTTTTTTAATTTTGTATTTGTGGCAATTTCTTTGGACCAATTTGGCTTAACATATATGAATATGATCCAAATATCTGGGTCATATACATATATATAATGTTATTACAAATTTTTAAAGAAAATATTCTCAGATTTCCGTTTACGTACCCATTTCATAAAAAATATATTTTTAGGCATGTAATTAGTCTCCTCTGGTATTACATGTGAAAAAAAAGACACATAAAAAAATATATTTGAATGTCTATGAAACGCTGATTTCAGCCCACAGTGCGACGCGAGAGAAAAAAAAGAAAAGTAGTTCAGTTTACATAAAATCCGCGCCGTGCTAAAAACCGTGCCGTACATGCCTTTAGTCGTAAACTGCGAATACTAAAAGGAATATTCGCTAGTAATCAACAATACAACTTATGTATGTATGCTTTTTTATATTCTATACGTTTATCGGGTAGATTTCCATTAGCAAATATAATTAATGTATCGGACTAGAACTTCATACATTCTATAGAGATTATTATAATAGAGAGATGACTATAACGCCTTTTTATATAAAGTGTTTTATGGAAGGAATATTGTCCAACCTGAATAGGCTATATCTTTCTATTGATTCACAATATTATAATGTCGTGAACAAGTAGTTATACGTCCATTTCTATGCGTCCAGCACTGGACTGCAAGACATTATATCATAACATTACCCTCGGTTCACCACCCGATCGAAAAACGAGCAATTACATATCACAACGCTTATACGATCAAATTACAAAATTAATAATCTAACACTATATATTCGACATATAAACTCAACACATATAAACGTGTAGAATTAAAAATTTTGCGTTGTCACGTTTCTTTGCAGAATAACGTTGGAATTAGCGTTTTGTAGAAATGAATTTAAGCTCCATGCAAAAAACAAATTCACCCCACGCCTAACAAGTGTCGGATATTCACAAACCTGTGAACAAAAAATGGAGCCGAATTGCAGAATTCAAAGCCGAATAGTTTAGATAATATTTTGCTCATTATAAAGTATTTTTGTTTTTAATTTTGGATACGAAAATATTATTTCTTTTTTCTGTCTATTAGTTGAGATCCTTTTTGTATCAGATTGTAATTGGAAACTAAGGAAGAATATTGCTTGGTTCGCTTTTTTAATATACGTGTAAATATTTTAAAAGCTCTGCTGGATTGTTAGTGTATATCTAAGGTAATATTTATCTCTTTTTACTGCTGGCTTAGCAGGTCTAGTTCTGGCCTATGCATTCATAATGATTTTTTAGGTTATATCTGAGATCTCGCCTTGGAACTTTATGCCACATAATACTCACTTATAACACATAGTCTCCGCCGCGCTTGTTTGTCTGTCAGCTTACAAGAAACTGGAAATTAATGATCGGATGTTTATGCGGCTTTTACCAGTGGATAGCGTGAAAGAGTAAATGAGTGAAAAATTTATCACGAATCAACTATTCGAGAAGTAAAGCCACCAGCCGGTATGGTTATAGTATTTTTGATTTATATTATGTAATGAACAGTTTTTCTGTAGCACATCAGAGTGTTGTAATCGTATTAGCATTGCAGCTATTTAGTAATGTGGTTAAAGTCCATTGTGATAAATCCGATTGTATGTGGCAAATTTATTATGATGAAAATTAAAGCATGAGTAGCTTCACATTGTTCATCATAAAGCTTATTTCTAGTTAACTATATTTATTATCTGGTATAAATGTTAAATGAAACGGGAAAACAATAGGCATAACGAAAATGTATAGTATTTTAATTAGTCAGGCTTGTATAATTATCTATATATAGCCTTTGACGGGCAATTCTTGTGTACCTATATATAAAAATTGGCCAAGTGTTAGTCGGACTCGCGCACGAAGGGTTCCGTACCTTCATCTATTAAAGAAAATCACGTTTGTTGTATGTATACTTAAATATTTTTTAAGTTACTTGCTGTTTATTAAGATCGAGAAAAAATTGCTAATAAATAACGTTGGTTGTATGGGAGCCCCCTTTTAATATTTACTTTATTTTTACTTATTTTGAAAGGTAATGTACAACTTCATATTTTTTGAAAATTTCAAGTGTCTACCTGTTACCGTTAGTAATATAATAAAATAAATTTATCTAATAATATCTAATAAAGTACTACAGTTAAAAATGCTTGAAAAGACCGCCAGGTAGCGCTAATAGCTTGAGTGACTAGGAGGATAGAGATATCCTCCTATAGCCAAAGGTACTCTGTGCTATGGCCTTTTAACCCGTGATCACGAGTAATATGACGGCCTGTATGTCAAACTGTCCACACTACGGTTGCCAAGCAGCGGGTACGTCATACTGACGTCTACACAACAAGAAGGTCGTCAAACAGAATTTATAGAAAAAAGGTTCAAAGACTATTACATTTTTGAAACTACGATTAAAATTCTAGCTATTTCAGTTCAGGAACAAATAGAAGGGATAGAAAATTAATCAAAATTTTGCCGTTAGGGCAACAATTGTAAAAAAACTCTTTTTAATTTTATTTTTAACTAGACGAGCCCGCAGTTACACCCGCGTTATTGAAGGCTACGGCTCCGCTCCCGTCGCTCATAGCGTGATGTTATATAGCCTAGCCTTTCTCGATAAATGGACTATCTAACACTGAAAGATTTTTTTAAATCGGACCAGTAGTTCCTGAGATTAGCACGTTCAACCAAACAAACTCTTCAGCTTTATAAATTAGTATAAGAATAAGATAAATTTATGTCATCGTTTAGCTTTGCATCTGGTCTGATTTGGTCTTTTATTGATACGATCTGGTGATCAGTATCGAAAAGTGCTGGAGTAACCACCACCAGCATTTTTAAATTTTTCGGTTTCTCATCTTTAGTGTAATTGGAAGATCTCTTCTTCACCTTTTCCATTATAAATATAAATAAGAGATTTTCATGTTAAATCAATCCAAATAATTTCGCTCTGGCCTCCATGGAGGTATAATTCTATATACCTCCATGGTG
The DNA here is from genome assembly GCA_944739405.2 of Euclidia mi. Lineage (NCBI taxonomy): Eukaryota > Metazoa > Arthropoda > Insecta > Lepidoptera > Erebidae > Euclidia > Euclidia mi. The sequence continues at coordinate 25,283,723 of OX123202.2, forward strand.
GCCGCCATGGAGGTATTATACCTCAAATATACCTGGCCACAAATATTTTGCATTAAAAAAAAAAAAACTGACTTTGACATAACATACACCGTTCCGTCATGTGGTTCCGTTTTCACTATTCCGAATTGAACAAATGCAACAAACTGTTATTCTATATAAAAAAATAAATAATCGTTGAAACAATTTTAAATACAACTTTATTTAAATATTAAATACGACTTTTTATTTGTTTCCGCATAAAAATAATTAATTGACAAGTGTACTTCTTTGTAAAATTTTAATTAAGACTTTATGGTTAGTACCGGTTTTTTACTTGTATCGGAACGTACTAGTGTTGTTCGGTTTAATTTATTCATGATTTGAAGAATACTCAGTTGAAAGTGCTTTGAAAAAATCTCACTCTGACCTATGAAACACAAAAAACTGAAGTTGACTTCAACTATTAAAGCTGAAATTCTCAATTCAGAAACCGGCCGTTCGTCTAGACTTGTCAAAAACTCTAGAGACCGCGAATATTTCGCTTAAAATTAATTTGCCGAGCACAACCTAAAATTAAGCTAAGCTATCTGTTACTTATTATAAATTTGGGTTGTAAATTTCTAGTAGTTATGTTAATATTCTAGCTAAAAAGCAAACAAGGATGCAACTACATGCGACACTAGTAGTCTCTATATATTTCTATCAAATATCTTCCGTAGCGAGCAAAGATATGTCATCTACCACGCGCCGTAGCAAGGTATCGCCTTACCGCACATTAGTATTACTCGACCGCCATTAGTATAGCCAATGACGGTCTCAAAGACGTCAGACATATTGTATAAAAGGACACTCAGAAACAATAGGTATACGGCCCTGCTACGTATACGTTATCCGAATAATCTTGTTCTACCACCAATACGAACGGAGATGAGTAGTCGTAATAGTTACGCAATGCCTGTACGCATTTACAACCACCTGCCTTATACAACTAGTAACATGCCTCTCAATAGATTTAAAGGGCAATTAATTGTCTAAATGGCTTATCGAAAGAGGGTTCTACTCTGTTAAGGAATATTTAAATTATAAATGTTGATCTATTTTTCTTTGCAAGGCTTTTCCATATTTATTATGTTTTTTGTAACTTCAGTCATTTAATTTGGAATTTAATATTTTTGTACGTTCATATATTTTATGTCATGAACTGAGATGGCTAATGTGCTGGAATTATCTATAATTTACCACCATTGTACAACCACATTTTGACAAATAAAAATTATTTGAATTTGAGTCCGCTGCTGCCGTCCACAGTATGGTACGAAATCATGACTACAGCTACACGTCACGTGCAGTTACGGTCTTTCAAGTCATATCTTAAGTAAGCTGACTTTGCACCAATTAAAATGTTCTTAAATAGATCACAGGACAAAGGGTAGACATATTGAACTGACTGTAGCACATCAAAACATACAAGGTCTATCTGGCAAGGATTTAGAATTAGGTTTATATTTAGAAAATCATAGTATTAAAGTTATGTGCATTACGGAACACTGGCTTAAAGAATACCAGATTAAATTCATAAATAACACACAATACACAGTACACAGTGCCTTCTCTAGGAAACAAGCTATTCATGGTGGATCATTGATTATTGTTTCAAACAGTTTAACATGTAAAGAACGGAAAGACATAGCTAGCTTGTCTATAGAACGCACGGTGGAACTGTCATGCATTGAGCTTGAGCAGCATATTATTATATGTGTATATCGTCCTCCATTAAGTGACTTTAATTTGTTTAAATCTGTTATGGAAGATGCAATTAGTAAAATTAGGAGCAATAAGAAAGGGATTATAGTTTGTGATGATTTTAATGTTAACATTCTTGAAAATTCAATAATGACTTGTAGATTTTTAAACCTTTTTAGATCATTTAATTTGAAAAAAATATTTCTTGAACCAACTAGAATCACGGCAACATCTTTCACCTGTCTTGATAACATATTTAGTAATTGTATTGTTTCAGATAGAGTAGTTACTTCTGAATTAACTTCGGATCACTGTGGTCAATTAGCTAGGTTTCCATATTACAATGATAGCATCGTACAGAGAGTGTTGGTTAGGCCATTACCTAGTTATAAGTTTAATGAATTCCGGAATAAAGTATTGATTGGAATGAATACTATGAATCCTGACTTAATAGAAATAGATTCGCCAAATAAGAATTTTAATAATTTATTTAATATAGTTAATAACACGTTTCAGAATACTTTTAAGACTAAGGAGAAAGTAATTAAGGAATCTCGAGCTTTTAATAAATGGGCTACTGCGGGTATTTACAAAAGCAGAGCAAAAATGTATGAGTTGTATGGTATGAAAAAATACAATTCTGATTTAAACTTCACTGAGTATGTTAGGAATTATTCTAAAATATTTAAAAGAGTGTGCAATATAGCTAAAGCTATATTCGTTAGGAATAAAATTAAACAATCTTCGAATAAAGTTAAGGCAACCTGGCGAGCTATTAATGAAACAACAGGTAAGACAACATTAAGAAGTAATAGTTTTAGTCTTTTTGATAATGATAAATTAATTCATAATGACGAAGAAGTCGCACAAACATTTAATAACTTTTTTGCTAGCATACCACTTACTACTACTAGAGAATTAAAATCATCAGCTATAGTCGCAGAAAACCTATTAGAGTCTAGTGTAGGAAAATGTGAAGTAATATTTAAATTTCATAGTATTAGTTCTACCGATATTATAAATACTTTTAAGTCTTTAGAGTCTAAAAATACAGGTGATCTCTGGGGCATTTCTGTTAAGATTTTGACAAGTATAATGGATGTAGTGGCTCCTTATTTAAGCAACTTATTCAATAAGTGTATTAAATCTGGCAGTTTTCCAGATCTTATAAAACATAGTAGAATAATACCTCTGTTCAAATCCTGCAATATGACTGATCCTAGTAATTATAGGCCAATATCGATACTACCTGCTTTTAGTAAGATTTTTGAAAAGATCATACTCAAGCAACTACTAAGACATTATAATCAAAACAGCCTCCTTCATGGTGAGCAATATGGTTTTACCAAGGGTCTCTCGACAACAGATGCAGGAGTAGCGTTACTCAAACATATCTACAGTGCTTGGGAGAATTCCCAAAATGCTGTTGGTGTGTTCTGCGACCTTTCGAAAGCATTCGATTGTGTCTGCCATGAGACGCTCTTGTGCAAGCTTAGACATTACGGCGTCCAGACTAAAGCATTGGATGTCATTAAGTCATACTTAAGTGACAGGATCCAATGTGTTGAAATAAATGGCTCAAAATCCAGTGGCTTACCTGTTGATTTAGGAGTGCCACAGGGCAGCATCCTAGGGCCTTTCTTGTTTCTTGTTCACATAAACGATTTACCTTTTTACTTGAGAAACATTTGTGACGTTGTACTGTTTGCTGACGATACTTCTTTGATATTTAAAGAAGATAGAAATAAGGAACACTTTAGCAAAATAAACAGTGCACTCATTCAAGTGACTAAATGGTTTAATGTAAACAATCTAGTACTGAACGCCAAAAAAACAAAATGTGTTAAGTTTGCTCTGCCTAATATCAGAAACCTTGGTCCTAACATAGTTTTAAATGACGATGTACTCGAAACAACTGAATCCACATTATTTCTAGGATTAACACTTGATTCGAAGTTACAGTGGGGTGCGCATGTTACATATCTCTCAGGGAAACTTAGCTCAGCTGCTTATGCCGTTAAGAAGGTTCGTAGGTTGACTGATGTCGATACGGCTAGATTGGTTTATTTTAGTTATTTTCATAGTGTAATGTCATATGGCATATTGTTATGGGGTAGAGCTGCTGATATCCAAAATATTTTTATATTGCAGAAACGGGCAGTTAGGGCCATTTACCAGTTAAAGACAAGAGTCTCACTCAAAGAAAAATTTAAAACTATTGGTATTCTTACTGTAGCGTCACAATATATTTATGCCAGTGTTATGCATGTAAGACTAAACATAAATTCTTATAAAATGAATAGTGACATACACAATATCAATACTAGAAATAGACATAAATTATGTGTTCCGTATTTTCGTTTGCACAAAACGCATAGCTCTTTTATTGGGCTCAGTATTCGCATATACAATAAATTACCAACTTATATTTTAGACTTGCCATTAAGTTCGTTTCAGGCAGAAGTTAAAAAGAATCTTATAAATAAGGCATATTACAGTTTGAAGGATTATTTTGATGACAGGAGCGCTTGGAAGTAGTTGTTCGCTTTTGACTAGGTCAATAATTAGTAGTTTTATTTTATGGTGTAGTTAATTACGATATTCTCATTTCATTCTATATTTTTGCATTCATGTTCCACACTTTCATTATAACTTTGCGGATTTGTAAAATGTGGGTAACTCGTGGTCATGGGCTAACTAATAGGTTGTCGATTGCTTTGGTTCCATAATACCGTTACTTTCTGCTTCATTCACTTCTACCATAGTTCTGACCATGTTCGCGAGTTGCCTACATTAAAAAGATGTAAGTGGATGCTCCTGTTTCACCATATTTACTTTTGGGAGGCTTACCATATGAACATCATTTACTGCTTGAGTATGATATCAATAGCTACTAAAAAATTTACTAGTAGATGTCTACAATGTGAAACAGTTGCAGCTCCTTACAAAAATAAAATGTACCACCATTATATTTGTTTGAAAAGAGTGGCCATGAGTTTTATTGCCCGTTCTTTCTCGTGGTTCTACCTATTGCATTGCGAACGTGGCAGTAAATGTAAATGTAGAATAATTAAGTAATTAACTTAAATTTTGACGTTCATAAGCGTCACTTTGTGGCCTAGATGAATAAATGATTTTGATTTTGATGTTTAAAAAAAATTTGATGACTCAGTTAAAGTAAATAATATTTCGAGGTACAATCCATTTACGAATAATGAAGCCAATTTCTAGCAAAAATCTTTTGTGTTTAATCTGACAGCCCGAGTCCCATGACCGTTTTATAATTTGTCCATCCGCGTAGTTTACAAAGGTAGTGTTATTTGTTTTATGTCATCCGAGAGTATAATGATTATATAAATTAAATTGTTTCCAGTAGAAGTCCCCACGGGCTCCTTGTGACAGTTCGTTTGTTACCACTCTACTTGAAACACTATTATTAATTATCTTTTTGGAAGTTACCGAATGGTTTCACTAATTTAGTTATAGCACGATAACGAAAATTATGAACATAATTTTTGACTGAGGGTTTTTTGAGCAAATAAATTGCGATAGATCTGTACAAAAATACGGATGTTTTTGTCAGACAATTTTTGTACTTTCTCTACATTGCTTGTTTACGGTTTTGTATGAAGTTGCCTAACTGTGTCTCGTTGCAATATTTTTGGAACTCTTTACGTACCTAGTATGTGTTTTGCAGAGAAATGCGCGATACATGCACTAAATTTTGTTGTCAATTGCTCTTAATTCTATAGATTTTGGCATTACTGATTAAGTACATACACCTCAAAAAAAGCAATTTGCTTTCTTTTAGGTTATAAATGATATTTTGTGTATGTACACTTACATACACAAAAGATCATTGTAATATCGATCTGAGTGTTATATATAACACTCAGATCGCTTGTAAGAAGAATCTTTATTGACCCTAGAACATGCTATAGTTATTTACGGCAGCTCAAAGGATTGTACAATCACTAGCAATAAATGGATTATCCCTGGTACATAATAAAAAGTGAAATTGACATTTCAAGTGCTCGCAAAATTTGTGTTTAAACAATTTACACTCTCAATTTAGACGAAGAAACTTTTTATTCACTAATTACCAAATTTCAGCTGTCAAGTGCTGCGTACCTTCCATTACGCGTCTTTTAACCCCAGAATGCTAATCATCGCTTGAGAGGCCGCGTTTGGTTGATTTTCTAAGAATATTTTTAAATTACGTTTATGTATCGCGGGGTGCGTTCGCGCCAACACAGTGCACCCCGAGATGCAGTGGACAGTAGTCTTGCGTTCAACGGGAGATACTCAGGTATCGAGTTATTGACCTCACGTTCGCCTGGGAGGCGATCATTAGTGTTAAAAGTAAGTTTTTTACAAATACTGTTTTTAAGATTTTTGCAATTATCTCTTTATTTATTTGTAACAATAAGTTTGATTTAACTGAGAATTTATCATTTTGTTTCATAGATGAATCTCGACGAGAACCAGATAAAAAATGTTTAGAAAACAAAGATTCGGACAGTGAAACTGAAGATTACGTTGAGGATTATGATTCAGACGAGTGTGGATGATCCTACTCTTTTACTCTCGTGCCAGCTTGAATATGACCTCCAAAATATTGTTCCGAACAATCTTAATACCTACTGGCTCATCTTCTTCTCTTATCTCCAAACTGATGTAATTGTGATAGAAAATATAGTCTGATTTTTATATACTCTCAAGCCAAATATCTTATAATTAGAATGGTATTTTTACTTTTATGTGATATAACACTTAAACAATACTTAATTTAGATAATAAAATAGAAGCTATATGTGTCATTTTATTTTTAATTATTATTATTCTAAAGACTGTTCAAACAAGAGTTATGTTAGATTTAAGGTTGATTTTTAGACTGAAATTATAATTTTAAGGAAAATGTGCCATTAAATTTAAAGAAATGAGGTCTTTTTCATTATTTTGTTAAATTAATTACAAACTTTAATAGAAAAATCTTTCTAAAATCTTGTATCATTTATGAAGTAGCTTCCCGAGCGATCATTAGTATTAAGCAGTAAAAAATAAGATTAGTACTCTAGGGTTAATCAAGGTCATCGGTAAAATCGAAAAGATCCCTAATGATCTTTACTTTGAGACCTTTTAAGGGATCTAGAGAAATGAGTTGTAACTGCGTGGCTTAACGATCAGCGCGTATTACCCGCCGCGTCCAAATGTGTGCGATCTGACTCTTTCTTCACGAGATTCGCACATTTAACGAGCTCAACGAGGTAATATCATTTTCAAGCTTCGTTTTCCTCTATTATCTTAAGACTCTCAATCTTGAAAAGCACTCACTTTCAACCTTATCACCTAGTAAATACCTAGGTAATTTATCTGTTTATCTCACCGATTTCAACAATCGATCACAGCGATTTTGAGTTAGTATCTCATTTAATTCTCAACTTAGCCATAAATAGGTTCCTGACCTTTTTATAAAGGTAAGTAGGCTTCACTTCAAGTGTACCGTAATGATCTTATCGCATGCTATTAAATAGACTATTTTAAGCGCAATATAAAATAAAAAGAGTGTACCCTAAATAAGCAGTTTGCGTGTAGTACCTTTATAGTAAAAGGCTAATAGATTGAGGAACAGTACACTATGTAACACCTGATAAAAAATAAATCTTCTCGTGAAGAAGATAACGCTTAGGAGACTAAATAAGAGATTTCCGATAGACATGCATCGATATTTCTAATTATAATCAATTAGAGAACGCTTTTCTCGAAGCTAAATTGTTAATTCATTTAAGTAATAGGTATAATTTGGAGACGATCGAGTTCTCTTGAAAATAAATGGTATAGCACCACTTTAATTTTTAATATAATAAGAGGCTCGAGGGCTGAGCTGTTACAATCAATGGGAAGTAATACGCTTTAGCTTTATACGAGACGTCTATTTTTTATTAGGGTAGATTTGTTCGCACCTTCAGGAAAGATATGGCTACGCACGTATAGTGCATGTTCTAACAAATTATGTGCACTGCGCTATGAAATACGATCCGATAAGTTTATCTACATACCCGTGTAGATAAACTTAGGCTTCATATTCTCAAAGGAATAGCGGTATGTTGCACGAATATTCCGCCAGCTAGGTTTTCAGTTGTAACGTAGTAGGGGCAACGGAAACTGAACGTATTTCTGTTTTGGCTATATTTTTAAACTTCCTGCTGCTATTGAATTTTCAGGAAGCGAGGAAGGCACGTGCTGACATAAGTCGCCCTCGCTCCTGGCGAACTAATAATGCGGTGAACAAGCTACATTTTCGTTCAGATAAATGAAAGTTTAGCAAAAGCTATTAACTGGAATAGTAAATTTTGAACCGTTTAAGAGACTAGATTCTGTACTAGGAAAACTCGTCAAAAGTAACGAATTATTCGATTAGACAGTTTTCCCTGGAAAGCTTAAACATGACATAACAAGTAAAGTTATTAAATCTTTACTCAGAATTTATAACAGCAAATAATTATAAAAACAATGAAATCGAAAACTAAAATAAAACAACACACATAACTAACAAACATGTATTCAGTAATTTATTGTGTTGTATTAAGTATTTCAGGCAAGTTATGAATCAAACCAATTCGCGGAACAAACTTTTTGCAGGAATAATATCAATTACAATCACATTCACTGTGCCCGTCGTAGACGGACGTGTTGTTGGTTGCCGCAGTAGAATACTAGATTTTTTACAAAGTTACACTTTTCAAATCTCAACCTTATTCACAATTAATAGTGCACATTATCATTTGGATTGCTTGTTTATTACCTGTTTACCTCGTGCCAACGTCAAATACGTCACTCAGCAGTTGTCGTCACAAATCGGCATCGGCTCGCAGATTACACGGATCATTAGTAAACGGAAGCGACAAATTATGATGCATTCACCACCTAAACGCTCCGATTCAGACTCGAACATAAACTTAATGAATGCTACGCAACGGAAACGCAAACATGGGGATGAATATGTGCATTCATTTAACCCTAGAGTGGTCGCGCATATAAATATGCCATAAGAGGTCGCGCGGATGACGTGTGTCATCCATATGCCAATGATAATTAATAATAATAATACCAATATTTTGAGTGCATATTTTTATTAAAGTAACAGACATAAAATCAGCTACATAATAAAACAAAAAAAAATAAGATGAAGGGTTTTACTTAAAATTAGGAACATATGAGCGAGTAATTATAATTTCTTTGCTTCTGAGATCAACTTTTGATATTAACTATAATTATGAAAGACTAAAAATATTTTTAGTTATGATTTTCATAACAACTATTGCACTTATACTTGCAATGGTGGGGACAAGTAAATTTCTAGCATAATTGGCAAGATATACGCGTGGTTTTATTACGCTTTCTTCCACACAAAAAGCAGCGACCACGCGCACCTCCACGAGGAGTACTCGCCGCTTCTTGTGGTTGTTCTTCCAATTGTATTTTTTTTCCTTCTGCCAATGGAATACCCAAAAAATTGCTGAAGACTCTTCGTCATCAGAACAGGGGGTAAAAATCCCCTCTAAAATCTCTTCATCTTCCTCCAGTAACCATAACTCGATGTGCTGATCTAGGTTTGCCATTTTTAGTTCTAAAATAGAATTAAAAACAATTTTAAGTAAAATATGTATAACAAATTACTAATTTCATTAAATAAATAACATTTACTATAAAAGGCGCAATAAATATATCATAACAAATACAAAATCGATAAAAAGGTTAAAAAATTGTCGTCATAAAATACTTACGTAAACGGTCGCGCGAATGACATATGTCCTCCACCTACGAATATGCACTTTCCCTGAATCAACCAAGCCACTCAAGCACACGGCAGTTACTGAAGTCACGCAGCGTACTATAAGCAATACTAAAATGGGCGCCAGCGATATGTTGCCATATAAAAATCAAGAATTCCCGGCCATTTAGTTAGCGTGGATGACTAATGTCATCCACGCGACCACTCTAGGGTTAAAGAGTTTACGGATAACATAACATCTAAGTTGGAGCAATGGAAGACCTATATTTATGCGGAAGTAAGTAAAATCACTAACAACCTGACTGGTGTAAAAGAGGACTTATTAAAGATACAAGAAGCATCTCAGGAACTAAAAACTGAAATGAATGGCATACGTGAGGCCTATACGGAGATGAAAAAAATATCACAGGATATAATAAGGGAACACGTCAACATGAAGGCGATTAATAATTAATGGAGACAATTAAAACATCATTACAGTTTCAATCCGCTCAATACAATGATTTCAATACTAAAGTTAAGACCGTCTCCCAAGATATTAACAAAATTACTATTTTAGAAGAAAAAGTTACCAAGTTACAGGCAGAGACTAGATTAATAAAAACGCAGATGAACTTGAACGATCAAAGAGACAGGCAAATGAATCTCGAAATTATTGGTATCCCTGAATCAATCAATGAGCAGCCTACTGAGATTGTAACCATGATAGCTAAAATGACAAGCGTGTCTATTACATCCTCTGATGTCATATATGCTAATAGAATAGCCACCAAAGTTAAAATATATGGACGACCAAGAATACTTATCGCCAAACTGTCATCCAGGCTCCTGAAAGATAACATCATATCTGGAGCAGGCAAGCTCCGCCTTACCGCCAAGGAGCTGGGCATGAGTGGTGAAACAAAACCAATTTATGTCAATGACAACCTGACTCCCTACAACAAGCAACTCCTAAAGAAATGCAAGGAGATAGCCAAGGCCAAAGAATACCAATATGTATGGTCAAAAAACGGCTACATCCCTATAAGGAAGAACGATACAAGTCCTATGATCCAAATACTAGACGAAGAGGATTTGAAAACAAAAATAATTTAGTTTACTTTTCATATTTGTTATATCTCATTTTAAATAACATTATTTATTCTAAATCATATTTCAGTAATTTAAATAGTCTTTGTAAGGTAAGTGTAAAAGCTGAACGTATTATTGATGCTGCTTCTTGTCAATCTTATTCAATGTCACATGATTTGCAAAATAATAACGATCATTGTCGGTATCTCAATAAATATGGAAAATCTCATAAACAATTGGTTATAAAATGCATTTATTACGTGTCGAACATGTTTGTGATAATCGCTTGCATAAAAATACGACATTGTTTTGACTCAGCTAGTTTATATCGTATTACATCTTTATTGAATGTGTACGATGTAATAGTGATATGCGTGGATATTCTAATACCTAGCTGCGAAACAAATAGGGTACGAGTATATACTACCATTGGTATTAATAGCATAGTGCTTTGTTTTTCTCGTGTCGGCGTTATTATAAGTATGATGTCTGAGTTTATCTTTTTTCCTATGCATGCGGGTGAATGTACAAATGTACTAAGTATTTTGCCGTATACCGTCTCGCGCCCTGTTATGTACCCAGTAAGGAGTGCTGTGACTGTAATAATTATTCTTGTTATTAATACCTACTTGTAATGGCGTAGCCAAACGTAAATATTTTCTACCAAAACGCTCACGGACTGAGGACCAAGTGTTCGGAATTTATGTGTAACGTTTTGTGTTGTGATTACGACATAATAGTGATAACGGAGACGTGGCTTAATGACGGCATATTTGACCGGGAGTTCTGTGATGACAGGTATGTTGTATTTCGATAAGACCGTGATCTTACAACTTGCAATAATAAAACAGGCGGGGGCGTAATGATATTAGTAAAACACGAGTTTTCTGCTGTGCGTACGGAGTGTCATGCACTGCCGCCTTCCGAAATGATTACCGTCACCATACCTTCGCGTACTCTTACTACTGCGCCCGATGCAGCCTGTGCAGACCTACATATTAGCGTTGTTTACATTAATTCAGGGACATTAACCATGGATATTAATCATTTAATAACTGAATTGCAAGCGATGATTACATACCGGTACCCTCGGCAAAACTATTTATTACTGGGTGACTTTAATTTGCCACGTATTTTGTGGAATAGCGATGGGCCTAATCATAGAAAATACGGAACTATTGAGCTTCAAACTGCTGGTATAAAATTAGTTGAAGAGCTAAGTATTTTGGGTCTGACTCAATATAATACACAAAAAAAATACGTGGGTAACACTCTGGATCTAACATTTAGTAATCTACCGTTAAAAATTAATCCATCCAATTTTCCCTTGGTTAAGCTTGACTTGGCTCATCCTGTATTCACTATAGACTTGTGCGATCTCTCAATGTCACCACTTACAGAAAACGAAACCCCAAGGCGTATCTATAGAAAGGGTAATTATGACTCTTTAAATGAATACTTCCATAAAATAAATTGGCAGTCAATTTTTTGTGATAAGAATGTAGAAGATGCTATTAGTGCTATGTACATTATACTTTACGACGCTATTGACAAACATATTCCACTTAGAAAGAGCCGTGGAGGTAAGGCTATATATCCCATCTGGTATAGTAAAGCACTCATTAACATAATTAGCGAGAAAAATAAAGTACATCGCAAATGGAAACGAACCGGTAATAGACGTTATTACGATGAGTTTGCATTGTTAAGGAATAGACAAAAAACCGTTCAAGCCAACTGCTACGAAAAATATCTGAGTGATATACAAAACTCATTAAAGACTAATGTTAAGGTATTTTGGTCCTACATCAAATCATTACGAAAGGGTTCTAATTATCCTAAAATGTTATTTTATGGTGATTCTAAATACACTGTAGGTAAAGACGTATGTAATGCTTTCAATGACTTTTTTCAGAGTGTGTTTTGTATGCCGTCAAATTCTTCACCTCCTGTTTTCAATACCGATAGTTATGACGGCATATCCAATATTCAAGTCACAGAAGCAACCGTAGAAAGATTGCTAAAATCATTGGATGTGTCTAAGGGTGCTGGAAGTGACAGCATTCCACCTGTGTTTTGGTCTTCCTGTGCATCTTCTCTAACAAGACCACTTTGTTACATTTTTAATACATCTTTGAGTAGTGGTATTTTTCCTTCAATGTGGAAAAAGGCGCTTATAGTTCCCATTCATAAAAAAGGTTCTAAAGCAAATATTGATAATTACAGGGGTATATCTATCTTAAATACGGTCGCTAAAGTATTCGAAAAAATCGTTTATAATTCTATTTATTCCACTCTTACAAGAGGTATCACTGCTCAGCAGCACGGTTTTTTGAAATATCGGTCTACAATCACTAACTTAACCGTTTTTACAGATTTTGTTTTAACAAATATGGAAGGGGGTGGACAGATTGACGTGATTTACACGGATTTTGAAAAAGCCTTCGACCGAGTAAATCACGCCACTTTGTTAAGAAAGCTTTATGAGTTAGGTATTAATGGCGATCTGTTTAGATGGGTAAAATCATATCTTACGAAAAGGTCGCAAGCTGTAGTTATTGGAGGACATTGTTCAGACTTTGTAGATGTCCCTTCTGGCGTCCCGCAGGGATCCCATTTAGGCCCACTTTTCTATAACGCTTACCTTTATGACATAGGGAAATATATTAAATATGCAAATTACCTAATGTATGCGGATGATACAAAAATGTTTTTTAAAATTAATTCGGAACCAGACAGCGTTAAATTACAATCAGATTTGAATAGTTTAGCTAAATTCTATACGGATAATTATATAACAGTTAATGTTAAAAAGTGCCAATGTATTACTTTCACACGTAAAAGAACGCCGCTGATGATTGATTATGACTTTAATGGAATTAAAATTGAAAGAACTAGAGTAGTGCGTGATTTAGGTGTACTCTTTGATGAAAAAATGCTTCTTAATGATCATATAGATAATATATCGGCCAAGGCGTTTAGGAACTTGGGCTTTGTTATACGTTCTTGTAAACCATTTAATGATAACTCTGCTATCAAAACCGTATATTATGCATATGTCCGCAGTGTTTTGGAATATGCCTGTCAAGTCTGGTCTCCACAATATGTGATCTACAAAGATCGTATCGAACGAATACAGAAAAAGTTTCTTGATCATCTTAACTATCGACTGCACTATCAGACAATACCTTATGTACAGGACTGTCGCCGACATGATCTTCTTACTTTAGAAGAGAGACGAAAGCTATTAGATATGAGCTTTTTACATGACATTGTAAATGGTCACATTGATTGTGAACAGCTAGTGGCAAGTGTGGCGCTGCGCGTTCCCTTGCGACGCACACGTCATACCCCTTTACTGGACGTACCTCATCGTACCACGAATTATGCAGCTAACTCGCCACTGACTAGAATGCCTCGTACTTACAATTCTGATTTTCACAACGCGGACTTATTCTTTTCTTCAAAATCGATATTCAAAACCTATGTAAAGCAAATTATCACAAACATGTATGACAATAATAATTGAGTAAATAATTTATTTATAGGTTAGTATATTACCTAATGTGTACACTTTTAATATTATTATTATTCAGGAGATACATATTGTATTCATATCAGAAGATACATTTACGCCTATTTAAGCCTTGCCTTACTTTGATTTTAAGCAGTTGTTACTATTCCTAAAGATTTTGCCACCTCTTTGCATGTCTGCGCAATCCAGCAATATTGTATTTACTTGTAATAATGAATGAATATTTATTTATTTCGAGTAACAAAACTCATTGGGTTAGTAACAATATTCCTTACCCTATGTTAGTATTCCTATTCTAAACACTAAGCCTAAAACCATGAATATATGTGAATCACTGCCACCCGTCTATCACGGAAGTGGACAGCTTGCAGCAGCGATTCACATATAAACAATCGAGTCTGCTTGCCACACAGCAGAGGATACGGTTGGGGCTGGCCCGCACTCGGCGCACCAGGGAAGCGCAACGTTTTCTCATCGTTGTATAAAAACAGTCGACGCGAGCTTCAGCAAACATCCCTGACGCACTACAGTAACGGGGCAACCCCATCAACACCCTGAACGCATTATTATATTGAACGCGAAGGACGCTGTACGATCTCTGCGTATAATCAACCCACAGACTGCACGTGTAAAAAGAAGTGCAGTATGCACGAAAAAAGGTTATTTTGACACTCTGTGAGCAACGTGAAAATCTGCGAGCTATCATATTGGCCCTAACCGACAGCGCCCTTCGCTCTCGCTCAATATCCTCATCGTCCTTCATGTCCGCGGTCAAGACGTGTCCAAGGTATTTAAACTTGTATACCCGTGTGAGCGGAGTACCATTTAAATGGACTGGTGGGATAGTTTTTAGACACGTTCCGCCACGGGCATCAAAGACCATGACCTCACTCTTACGTTCGTTGTAGACCAATCCATGAAACCTGACATAGTCTTCACAGATGGCCACCAACCTTCTAAGGCCACAAGCTGAGGCGCTCAGAAGAGCCATATCGTCGGCGTAACTAATATTGTTTACACAAACTCCATCAATGTAACAACCGGCTCTCTCTCTGCTGAGCGTCTCAACTAGCTCATTTATGTAGATATTAAAGAGCGTAGGTGAGCTCAACCCCCCCTGCCGCACGCCACACTCCAATCCGTACGGTTCCGATAAAGTCCCAGCCCATCGAACTTGATTGATCTGACCTCCATACCAGCATTTCAAAGTGCTTATGAGCTCAGAAGGAACTCCAGCTTTCTCAAGCTTACTCCACAGGATATTGTAGGAGACCAGATCAAATGCTCTCGATAGATCGAGAAAGCACGCATATACAGGTGTTTTCCGGTCTGTGTAGTACTTGACAGCCCACTTTAGACACAGGATGGCACTCTCAGTGGACAGTCCAGCTCGAAATCCGAACTGGTTGTCGTGCAGCTTAATGTGGCTTTTGAGTTGTCTATTAAGCAAGCTATCAAGCACTTTTGCTATTACAGTAGCCAAGGAAATAGGCCTATAGTTTTTTATATCCGCTATATCGCCTGTTTTATTTTTAACTATAGGCACTACAATAGTTCTAGTCATCTGACTTGGCAAATATACATGACTCACACAAAAGTTAAAGAACATTGCCAACACTCTTGGTAAATGGGGACCCGCGTACCTGAGGTGCTCGATACTCAGACCATCATGACCTGGAGACTTCCCTCTAGACATGGCAGAGATAACGCCCCTGATCTCCTTGGCTGTAAATCTAGGTTGGTTAATATCATGATGGTCTGTAGGATCAGGCACAGGCAAGCTGGGTCCCAGTGGTGATTCTGTTTTGAACTGTTCCTTAAAGAGGTTAGCAATGCCTATGGGATCGTTTACACCATTAATCGATACCGGGAGGCCAGGCTTACTTCTCAACCTGTTCGTATGCTGCCAAAAGGAGCGATAATCTTTATTTGAGTGATGGGAGGCCAAAATATCCATTTTTACCTGCTCTTGGTGTGTTTGACACCATTTAAGGCGAGATTTAAATTTTCTTCTGGCATCATACATGTCAGCAAACACAGGACCTGTAGATGGTTTGCCACAATCCTGCCACACGCCAAACTTTAGCCTGGCGTCCCTGTATGCATCACTAACATGCCTATTCCAGCCAGCAACAACCTTTTTTCTCCTACGCCTGCTGCTTGCCTGTGATAAAGCTTGCACAATATTATTATACATATTGTCAATAATGACACTTGAAGCCTGTTATTAGCCTTAACATGGATATTGTTTATGTTTAGTTATACGATTGTAACGCTGTTGGTTTCAATAAATAAATAAAATAAAAATTATAAAAAATAAAATACAATGATTTTTATCAGATGAACACCCTAAAGTTCTCGGTTGTATGCACTATAGGCCTAATTACTTGTCTGTGACGTAAACATATCTTCCACTTAATTCTAGAAAATTAAATCTTATTTATAACGACGATAGGGGTTAATGACTTTACGGTGGTTTACAGCTCTTACTTTGTAAGTTTGAAGTTTCAAACGCTTAGTGTTGGCGTATTTCTATTAATTAATTTTGTCAAACGTTTGAAACTTAAGACCAATTTCCGAATAAATTGAAGTATTTTAGTTCCATTTTCCAGTCGAATGAAATATTTGATGTACGGTAATTTTTATGCTAATCGCGTGGGAACTTTGGCAAAACAAAATTGGTTTTAATTTACGCCCCTGTGTGTATCTTTACTGATATAGAGGTTGAATAATAATTACTTATGAAATTTATACGTTTAAGTTAGGAATTATTAGGCATAATAATAGCTTTAACCTTTTGATATTGAACAGTTAATAATTTCGATTGCGGATAAGTGTCTGCATATCATTTAATTTATACTCAGAAGTAGATGCCTCTTAGAATGCCATGTTATTAAGATTTCGTGTCCAATTAAAAATAAGTACAGTACGTAATATTTACTACTACGTATTAATAAGTGATACGACAGAAATAGTTACAAAACGTTGATTTTTGATGAATGTTATGTGTCAAAATGTTAGACATTAACATTCAAATTCAAATTCGGTACACTACTCACACTTGACATGAAACGTCGAATTCAAATTTAGTTACTTGTATAAGACGTCCCTGTAGATTAGAATAGTTTCTCCTGCAAAAGAATACCCGAAGAATTGAAGTTACCGCATAGATGACGTTCTACAGAAATGCAACCTAATATTGATATTAGGAGCTTCCACATCCGTAGTAAAATACGTTCAAACTAGTTAGCGAGCTTCATTTAAACTAAGCAAACTTGATAAATTCAGCTCGAGATAGTTGAGAAACAACAGAAACGAATGAAACTAATAAACCAAACTGGTTTATTAGTTTCATTCGTTTCTGTTTTTCATTTAGGAGTTAATGCAAAGAAACTCGGTTACATACATCTCTTTTGAGGAGATCCTGTAAAATTCGCACAAAAGGTCATCAATCAAAGAGTAAATAATTTAGTTGATGAGATCAAAGCGATATCTTACCGTGTAATTGTTTAGGCGACTTTAAGGGCGGGTTAAAGTTTGCGGTTAAACCGCAGCGCGGGTTGATTGTGCGTCGGACAACAACTTCATTATCCTACAGTCTACAGTCTACACGCTCTACTTCGACCCTATACATTTTTCAACTCCGCTGAGCTGTGTAACAATATTGTATCATTGGACTTGTAACAGAGCTTATGTCTTTATTTTAACTTTGAAATGTGTGACAAGGAAGAAATATAATTTATTTTTATGTATACCCGGACACTAAGAACAATAAAAAATGTAGTAGTAGAAGAAGCGCAAGCAAACATTCATTGTAGCGTTGATCTTATCTGCAACTATGAAGAATTATACCAAAGAAATCAGAACCCGTATTATGGTAATTAGATGATTTTTTTAAATAAAACTTTCTACCACATACACTCGCACCTTTTAGTCGCAAACATAGCAGAACTTGTACTATGTACACCCAGACGAAGCAACCGTCCATGTTCACACACACATGATTTGAGCGGGTATCAAACCCGCCTTCGGCGTGGTAATCGTTTTCATTTCCGCTGCGCCACTGAGGTCACAAATTGATAAACATACTTGTATAATTCTAAATACATAAATATTATACTTAAATTCAATAAACATAAATATTATACTTAAAGTCAATACTCAAAACAGCACCTAATTTGGCAAGTGTTGTCCTGGCTCCTGAAGTTCCCTGATATTAAGATGTTTAAATATTTATTCAGGTGCATTATATGAGAAAATTATTTAAAAAAATGTACTCTACTTTTTAAAATTATTTATAAACGTTTGAGCTTGTCATAGTTACGTTTAGCTATTTAACACAGTGATTAAAGGAGATGTTTCCTTTTTGTATGGAACTCTGGCTACAACATGTACCATATTAAAAATCCTAAGAAATTAACCCATAAACATAATTAAGCTAACAATACCCACTTTAAAATAGTTTTGAAGATGTAGAAAATAAAATAAAATAATATTTGACGTTTGACGTTTTATGAAAACATTGACATAAAATAATTGTCAAGTGTTAACATCAAAATGTCAAAACTAATATTTCGTTCCGAAATGCATAGGACCTGTAAGACCAGTGCAGTTTTAAAACAATTTTTTACCTTAAGATAGGTTCATAACGATTATTCCAAATTAATTTTATTGTAGTCGCAGTTTGCTGCAGTTGAGGTATACATAACTATATTTATTTTACATCTTTGTGTTATTTACCTTTTATCATTTTCATCTCGTACAATTTTTGAACGCATTAGGTATCATGCTACAATCCAAAAAACCGACATATTGAATATGGCAAGAACAGAGAAATATTTTTATTTTCTATGATCTCAATGATGTGTAAATTCTTGAAATAATATTTTTCCCTGATTTCTGATGTTTTTCCCTATTTTTTAAGGTATGGTACATTTTGTAGCCAAAAATGAAACATCTCCTTTCGTCTAGAACATGTACTCCGGCGATGGGTCACTGTAAGTTAAAATTAAGTGCAAAATCTGCCTATAATATTAGTAAGTAAATTGTAACATCATTATACAGCGTGATCAATTATCAAGACGAGACTGAAGCATTAATTATTTTGAGATCGTACTCGTAAAGTTGAACAATGATCGTCACTGAGAACTCGGAGAGCAAATTTGGACAAGTTGATAATTATGAAAATGTTTATTACGAATTTATGCTAATTTGTGACGGAGTAAAAGAGCGCCGCCTGGGATAAAAGCTCGTTCACAAAGGTAAAAATTTACTGAAGAAAATTAGTTGGCTCGGTGAAACGTTTTAACAGCAATTATTTGCACTATCTCTGCCTAAAGTAGCTGATAACATGTTTGCTCATTCGCAAGTGGAGTGTCATTTACTCCGGATATCAAAGATTTATGATCAAACATGTTATGGGACGACTGCTCGAAGCTAATATGCTATGTTTAGCGTCAACGAAACGTATCATATACGCAAATACATTAAAATGTTGATAGGAAACCGGAATACTGTATATCTTTTTCAGAACGCCATAGCTCTGGTAGTAGTAAATAATATAGTCTCAAACTTAGTGGTCGCGAAACTACAAAGCTATTCTTATTTATGTTGAATTATGATTTATACCTTAAAATATAATTTGTGAGAACAGATTAATATACATCTATAAACTGACTGACATCATAATCGGCCGGGTAATGACTGGAAAATTAATTTTGTTAAAAATATAAATCTTTACTTATGTTTAATGATCGGCAAATATTTGCGAGCTCAGCAGCATGTAAATATTTAACTTATTTCACTTTGTACACCTGATCACTTTGCGGTTGATGTTTTATGGCTACGCATAAATTTAAATGAGGAGCCTCGAAGAATTACGGTGTAACGACGAAAGCTCGTTTTGAATTCGGGTAAAATTAACTTCATAATATACCTATTTTAATTTGAATAACGCGGTATTTAAGAAACGCGACGCGGCCAAACTCGGGGGAGTAACCGGTTTAATTTGGTTTGGCTTTGAGTAAATCTTTATTGGTGAGCTTGTGACGTATTAAACAGTTTCTGCTTTCTGTTTGTCATACGGTTAAAATAGGGAGCTAGAAGGATAAACCCACATGTTTTGCATAAATCGATATATTGCCTTTACGTGTTTAAAGCTTAAAATTGTACATTTTATGCTTGAAGGCATTTTCACTATCGCTGTGACATCTCCCTTGGGAGAAGCGCTGCATCGACGATCGCCAGTGAACCGAGAATTTACAGAAGGGTATCTATGATTTCCCTTTACTTGGATGCGCATACGCCGGATGTAACCAGAATAATAATTTGTTGCATTATCTTGTAGCAGAAGGAAAGTGAAAGAAATATAAAGCTTAGTTTTGTTTCGTACCGCCTACCAGATATTTTTTCATGGCTAATTAAAACTGTCGAAATCTGGGCCAGTGGAATCGTTTCTTTTTGTTAGCCAAAGATTTCGTACAAATTGCCAATAGCTTACGTTTAGATTTCATTTACGTTAACGTATCTATGGCGCTTGGATTATATGGTTTTGTTTACACAAGCGCGGTCGGTAGTGATCTAATTTAGCAAAACGCGCCTGTAGTATTGGCTTTAGTGTTATATTTGAGTGTAAGTTAATTTTATGCTGATGTGAGCATTCTCCAAGCGTTCATGGCATCGGCATTACATGGCACCTCAGAATCGAACCGTGTTAAGTGCTAAGATTTTCCTAGTCAATTCTGCAGTACCGTGGACCGATGACAAGAACACTGGCAGGCTTACGTTAGAAATTTTGCGTACGTCGAGACCGCCCAAGCGCACAGGTAAGGACGCCTGTTGCCACACTTGGTCGTTCAGGGCCACAATAAAACAAAAAATAACGTGTATCTGTACTGTATTCCATCTAGTATAAAAATATCTCTTTCTTGACTGTATTGACAGACATCTTAGTAGGCTAAGATGTCTCAACAGTAAGGCTTAACAAGTAGTCGGAGTGGTGAGGGACCCTTACTGTTAAGGCGGAGATAGTTGGTTCGATTCCCACCTAGGATAAATCTTTTATTAGAATGTTGATCTATTCTGTGTCTGGATGTTATAATTTAAGTATAATATTTATGTACATTTAGAATTATACAAGTATGTTTATCAATTTGTGACCCCGGTGGCGCAGCGGAAATGAAAAAACGATTACCATGCCGAAGGCGGGTTTGATACCCGCTCAAATCATGTGTGCGTGAACATGGACGGTTGCTTCGTCTGGGTGTACATACTACAAGTTCTGCTATGTTTGCGATTAAAAGGTGTGAGTGTATGTGGTAGAAAGTTTTATTTAAAAAATCATCTAATTACCATAATACGGGTTCTGCTTTCTTTGGTATAATGCTTCATAGTTGCAGATAAGAGCAACGCAACACTGAATGTATGCTAGTGCAAAATATTACGGCGAGTGCATACAAAGTACCGTATCCGATGAGCAAGCTTTCATTAAGATGAACTAAACTAAGATGAATAATTGGGCGGTGATCTAAAGAAAGAAATCTGCAGAGGCTCTATACTTTAACTGGGCGTTGCGAACCACAGCTGTTATTGTCTACACTAATATTATAAAGAGGATTTTTTTTTATTTTTGTGTGTTTGTTTGTAATGGATAAACTCAAAAATACGGGACCGATTTTAAACATTCTTTCAATATTAGAAAGCTACATTATATGCGAGTAACATAAGCTATATTTTGTTTTAGAAAAAATAGGGGTCCGTAAGATATTTGGGTCTTTCGGACCCAAGGTGTAAGAAATCATCCAAAAAAGTTCCTTATTTGGCGTACGCCGCCTAAACTATAAAATATAGAACAATAAAATGTTTTAATTAATTAAAGACCTTAAAAATTTCTACAAAAAGGTCCGCAACACACTATACCTATCTATTTCGAGTTAAGCACAAGAACCATATTTTTATTTTAAAATCTTGAATTTTTTAATGACTTCTTTTAAACGCATTTATTTTACACATGCCATTACTCCTTAGCAAAATAAACTATTTTGTCACAAAGTACTGTTTATGTAGATACTATTTATTAAAATTGGACGTTTGGTTTGAAAGTTATGGCGAAATCAATAAATGCTATTCTGCGCTCCGCGGCCCGTGGCGACAGGCGAAGTAGGCGTCACCAAGGCGGGGGTGCGGATGCGGCAGGGGAGTTTAGGTCTATACACATAAATAAAATTGGAGTGTCTGTTTGTAATATTAACCCTAGAAAGATAATCTTATTGTGATATACGTAAAAGATAATCATGCGTAAAATTTACGCATGTGTTGTATTTAGCTGTATGTCGAGATTTGTTTATTGATTACAATAAACTTAACATTATTTTATATTCAGCCATAGGTACAAATAAGAAAAACTACAAACCATTCATTTATATTTATCTTAATATATAAAATCCTTGCGTTACTGACTGAATGACAGACACGCTACAGCCGAAACTATTGGGCGCAGGATGCTGAAATTTGGCATGTATGTTCCTTGGGGACCGTAGGGGTGCACTAAGAAGGGATTTCCTGAAATTCCCACGGGATCGGCCATAACGGGTAAATTAAAAAAAAATGCAGGCGTGGCTGCTGGCGTCATCTAGTTTATTTATAAATAATTACAAAATCTTTAGACTTCTTCTCTTAAGTAACAAAACTTGTGAACATTCATTCTTTCATCATAAACCTTATTTTTACCCATAATAATCCGACTATTTGTATTACACATGAATAATTAGAGTATCCTAATATTTATTAGGAATCTACGGTTACAATAATATAGTAAAAAATCATTACAATTATCATATAAGTCAAAATCTTAAAAGTGACGCAAAAGATAACCATGCGTCAATTTGACTCACACGGTCGTTATTTTTCGCAATCGGTAGCATTCACCTCAATGAAACTTACGCCTCACGGAAGCTCCTAGCGGGGAATGAGATGTCCTCAACGCACAACGACGAATTTGCACTATTTAGAAAGAGAAAGCAATAATTCGAAACTCCGTGCGTAAATTTTACGCAGATTATCTTTCTAGGGTTAAAATAACCGCTTTTTACTAAATGCATATGGGTGTATACACAGTACATATACCGAAAGGACATTTTTTACAATTTTTGTCTGTCTGTTTGTCTGTCTGTCTGTCTGTTTGTTCTCGCTTATCTCTGGAACGGCTGGACCGATTTTGACGGGACTTTCACTGGTGGATAGCTGATGTGCCAAGGAGTAACTTAGACTTTATAAATTAGCCGGGTACGCGAAGTAGTTCCCTCAGGACGCGGGTGAAACCGCGGGAAACAGCCAGTGTTTAATAAAAGCGCACGAAGAAGTAGCCCAAAGTTGAAACATTACATAAGTTGTAAAGAAATATCTTTTTGTGTAGCAGAGCGATGCTGTCTTTAGCAGGCCTCGATCAGGCAACTACTGCAAAGAGACTATCGAAGTAACAACAGTATTAAACTGTTGTGTTTCGTTTAGGAGTGAGTGAAAACCCTGGGTTCCCAATCACCCTTCTCTCTCTACTCACCATGTGGGTCGTTTTCCTTGCTCCTTTTTTTGCTGGCAGTGACATGGATATGCTTCTAAAGTGTATATGAGGTACGATGTCCGCTTACCGTTAGGTGTTCTACTGGCTCATCTATAACTGAGGAAAACCATAAATCTTTATGTAAAATGAAATACTTACGTCAAAAGTTCTACACTGAATAGTGTACATAACGGACTGCCGAGACGATGATCTCTGGTTCGATCCCCAGGTACCCCGGGCACACACCTCAGTCTTTTCGAAATGATGTGTGTATTAAAAATGTTAACTATCGCTCGCTTAATAATGTGCCCGGTAGATGGCTCTAAAACACATCACTAATGGAAAAGCACCTTTAGTGTCACTTACACTGAGCGCCTTGCATATCTTTACTAAAACGCAACCTTACATAGAATTTTTAATCGTTAGTGACGATATAGATTTGGCGGTGGCCATAACCCGGTCTATAAAAAGTTAATTAATCATACTCTATAACCGCGTAATATAATTATTCCATTTGATATAAAACCCACATTACGTCGTGTCACTCGGAAATGGGTAATGGGATTTAATAATGTCTTCTCTTTCATGTTATGAAATATGGATATGAATTTGTAGTTGGTCAGTTGAATTTGTAACTCACAATGAGAAATTGATTTCGATAAGAAAGGTTTGATGGAGCGTGGGCAACAACCCTTTGTATTGCCAACTTTTGGTCGAAAATACACCCCATAGAATTGATAAGATCGTTTTGCGGTAGCAGACCCATTTTCTTTCTGGCATGAAACTTTGGTTCAATAGTTACTATTCAGTTCAGATGTTAATATAAAGTTTACCAAGTATATCAATACGCATAAACTTCGAGATTCTATAGAGTAAAATTAATTGAGAAACTCATCGGAGCATTGCTTGTCTGAGCATCCTATCACACTAAGCTACCAGAGTCTTAAACGTAGTTAGAAATGTAAGAAAGTGTCATTAGGGAGGTTTCGGTACAAAACATAAGTTGACTAATTGCTTCAAGAACTATCGCGGTGTCGGTTATAAATTTGAGGGATATTGGTATTCCGACGCCGTGCTGAATTTATTTAGAAATAATTCAAGTGTTCCCAATAAATAACATCTTGGGGAAATAATAACTTAAACCTGAGGTCGTTCTAGAGATTGGAAATGGCATTGAACTGGGCTTATTGATTACCGCGTCCCATGTTAATTTATGTGTTAATTATATAACTGGATTTCAATACATATTTATGAAATTTGGATTGTGCATTTACTTGCTATGCTTTTTTATTTATTTATTGCGTAAATGGAAAACCTAGAGCTAAAAATATTAAGTTTATCATTAGAATTATAGGTACATCTTTACATAATTATATGATATTGTGAATATAATTATTATTGAACTACATTCATACATACATATCGTCACGCCTTTTATCCCCGAAGGGGTATTATTGAACTACACAGTAATTTTTTTTCTGTATATATTTCTTTGTATAGTATTTTAAGACTTAGTTACGTTTCAATCTGATATATATATATTGTAAAATACCGTACAGTAGTTTTATAAATACTTTAGGTACATGTTTTCAATTTTCATTTCAAATCGAAATGCTAAGTTCAGTCCGAGTTTGTTATTACATATGTAATATTATTGTAATATTCGATCAATAATTTATTATGTTTGTATATGTATAATCACTCAATCGTAAAAATAACAATTCGATGATAGACGAATTGACAGCCTCATATCTTCAAAGATTGCATTCACACATTTTCCAATGGCTTAAATACTTAAAACGAACGTCATCGAGTACCGTAAAATGCTGCTAATATGTAAGTATTACGGTGGATTTAAACTCAAGGCAATAAAAGCCATTTTCATAATAACATTTAAAAAATCATGCTAAAATATCGCTTTTCTTTTACCCATTTATTTATATTCTTAACCATGTTATTCTGGTAAGATTTGCTGGTATGTAATCATAAGCCCCGCGGGCATATAATTAATTGGCCAACCTTAACCTTTGAAGTGGCAGGCAGACATATTATGTCTGAACAGCCCAAGTCGTTAAAATGGCAAGCAGACATAATATGTCTGATCACGAATGGCACAATATTTGCCCGCCACTTTACGCCATATCATTTGAGCGGTTAAGGTACAATCTAGACTATTCTAGACGAACAATCAAATAGTAATTTGTGGGCTGTTGCTTGCTTAGTTAAAGCCTTTGTTGTATAAGTCTTGGATTACCACGAAGCGATTTGTATAGATGGCAGAAAAATTGTTTCGTATGATTTACAAATATAAACTGTTCCAAGTAGAATAAAAATGACAAGAATCTTTTACTAATATATAAAGCTGAAGAGTTTGTTTGTTTGGTTGAACGCGCTAATCTCACGAACTACTGGACCGATTTCAAACATTCTAGAAGTGTTAGATAGCCCATTTATCGTGGAAGGCTATAGGCTATATAACATCACGCTATGAGCCACGGTAGCGGAGCAGTAGCCTTAAATAATGCGGGTGTACCGCGGGCTCATCTAGTTTAATATATGAAGAAGTATGATAAGAACTGTAACAGTTGTAATGCTAAGGAAAGATTTCAAAGTCTTGTAATGCTCTAAGGCAGAAAGGATATCTAAGAAGTATAATGAGCTGATGGCAAGGTTTTTAGACTTAATAATTATAACTATTCAGTGCTCTACCCCACTGAACAAAACCTTTGTACCACTATGAATACTGTGTTGGTGTTGTATCTTAGGTTTGAAACGGCATATGCATATTTTATTGAAAACAAAGTAAGCAACTAAAGTAAAAGTAAAAATACTTTATTAATTTAGGTCACAATGTGACGCTTATGAACGTCAATTTTTTTTATAGCCCTACTCCTGTGTCCCCGGACGGGTGTTTGTAGAAGTGGTGTAGGAGGCAGAGGTGTAATACTACACCCACATTTCGCCATTAATTACTACTACTAGGCTACGTTTACTAGGATTTACTTCTATTTTAATTATTTCTTGGTAGTATCATTTCGAAGCAAAAAGGTATTCGTTATTGTTGATATAAGACGTCTGACTTCTGTTTTACACGGTCGGTATTGTAGGATCGACAAGTTGGATTGTATGGATTTATTCAGCATATAAACCGACTCTGCATCAATCACAATGGCAGCGACGCGCAAACAAAATAGACTGTTTAAGCATAAGATAAGTAAATAACGGTTTAGTCCATATACAACTGTATTCAATGACAGCTTTGGGTCAACAGATAGATCTTCTATAGGAGCTTATCAATGCCACCAATATTCCAGGAATTATCTATTTTTGGAAATTCTAGCAACTATCACTGCACCCATAAAGCACGTTGGAAACCATTTGAATCGAAATATTTGTGGGATCCGATAGTTGTAGCGGTGTGGTAGACTAGTTTTAGTATGATACTAATATCGGTTGTGTGCATCGTTCTACTAAAGTTTTGTTTCATATATTTTTTTACGTATTTTACATGTATAAAGGCACGGTAGGTTATCCGCTTCAACTCCCATTTGGTGATGATACAATGGGATTTGTTGGTGCAAAACTTGCTGTAGTGAGTGATTCTGGGACTGCGCAAAGAGACCGTCAGGGGCGGCCTTAGCTAATGCGAGAATACGTGCAGTATGTCTTTACAATGCGTAAGATGGTAAATTTTTTGTGAGGCACTCGTCATTTCTTACTGTGATCATACTCATCAGCAGCCATTGCGCAGCTGCAGGCGGTAGAGGCTCGCGTGGCCGTCAACAGAATATTTTTGCGCGGCTCTTGTAATTTTACGAATGTATGTGGCTAACGGCGACGTCGAAATGCAGCACGATGCGTCGTCGTATGGTATGATGTGGTGGAGTTTTGTATGTGGGTTCAACCATACTAACCTGTCAAGAAAATAATTATTACAACTTCTTTCAGATACATTTTAACTACCTCTCTGGTAATAAGCCTATAAATGTTATCATGTACGTTGTAAACACATATTGTTAATTAATTTTATTGTTAACCTTCAATTGCTACATTAGTGGTAACATGCAATTAGGAAGCGATGAATAAATAAACAGCCAATTATGAGAAAATACCACAAAAATTATGTCATTGGGAAACGTTACAAATATTTTTATTCTTCATTCCTAGTCGAACATGATTGTAAAAATCATAGATATGTAATTGGTGTTGTATTACGAGCACCAATTACAACTATGCTCATTTAAAGTAGAACTGTTACATAATAATGATACATAGACTGTATATTGCAAACGATTGCCGTTATATTGTTATAGAACTTTATTAGCGCTGTCCTGCGGTTTCATTTGCTTTTAGCTTTATCAATCGTACAGCATTGTAGTATATATTTACCATCTTATTATTTGCTTGTTGCACTAATAGTCGGCGTTACTGTGTGGTTACCGTAGTATAGGGATGTTTTCAACTGGTCAAATTAGACGCCTTTATTCAAATGCCAAAAACAATTTCATTCTAAGGATTGCTGTTATAGTAATAATCTTTGCGTATAAAGTTCTTGCGTTACTACTGACTGACATGCAACACACAGATAAAAGTAATGGGCGCAAGAAGCTGAAATTTGTCAAGTACGTCCTTTGAAATGGGTAGGGGTGCACTATGAAGGGATTTCCCAAAATTCACGCGGGATTGAAAAAACGGTTAAATTAAAAAAGACCACGCGAGCGAAGCTGCGAGCATCTAGTTATTAATAAATTGACACTTAATTTGTTTCTTCTTACTACGAGAAAGGTTAAGCCATATTCCACCACACAGGACAAGTGCAAGTTGACACACTTCGCATGTCTTTCAATAATGCACGTTTCTTCACGAAGTTCTTTTCACCGTTTTGCTAGATAGATAAATAATTACCAATTTAATACGCAGCCAGTCAGCGGTGCGTGGGTTTGGAACTAGAAACATTTTCATATCAAAACCGCTGAAGCAAAAGCCTAGTGGAGACGAAGTTTCGTTCGTTTAGTCTCTTCACTAGGTTATCGCTGCCTTTTTATGATAACAATATAGCATACTCTCTATACTGAGTAATCCTAGGATTGGGTTTATATCCGCCATTTCATAGGTAGGGTTCGAAGCCATGTCCTGTCGGTAATAACATGCTGATAACGTTTAGAGTTTTTGTTTTCTGTTGACCTGGCAGCCTTCATTTTATTTTTGGTGGTATTGGTAAAGCAGGTAAAGGATCGGATTACTTTCCACATGACGGGTCATAAGACTTGAATGTTATGTCAAACGGTACTTGGTATTCATGGAACGATGAATAGATGTCGAACGATGGAATATAACGCGATGTATAATGTGACCATTCGGTGTACATATGTGATATTGCAATGTAGTTTATGTGATATCAATAAATCTATATCTATAGCTAAGGACATAGGAGCTCGCATACCACGCATGCCTGTGTATTTCTCAGAAGTGGGCAGGAATGTACACGCTCAGGTTAGCCTTAGTTAACAAGGGCGATTAGATCGTCGTCTACTGCGTATATAAATTTCCCAGTGCTATGTTAGAAGTAAGGTTTTCTGGAATAGATAATTATTCTTTTTTTCGTGAATGTAAACTAAGATTTTGAATTCTTCTAACAGAAAAACTTAACGAGACAGTTACGTTTATATAAAAAGATTCATACGAAGGAATAGCAAAGAGTCTCTCCATTATCAAAGATAACTTATCTTTCTTACTTCACTTCCGTGTAATACTTTCCAAGAACAAAGGATATCATAAAAATATTTCATTCGAGCGCGGTTCGAAAACAATATCCACAAGCGTATGAGAGATCAAAGCGAATAATTGAGCGGCGGCGTTCATCGCGAACAAGTGTCACTCGCGCGGGAATGTGACTCTAATGAACAACACTATCACACACGTTATAAAAAAGTCGAATGTTATGATGAATGCCAGTGTTATACCGCCGTACATTCAATAAGAATATTTTCGGAAGAACTTAAATAAATTCACTTTGGACGTTGGCAAGATGTCTTCTCGCGGCGTCGCTGTTGTTTCAAATGCCAACTGTACAATTTAATTAAAATGTATGATGAAAGATTACAAAACGAAATTATTTGATGTTAACTTAACAATATTTACTGACTGGCTCACTTCCGTCATTGCGACAGATTTATTTACATTATTAAACGAGTCATTAGTCCTCACATTAGCTTCTGAGTGAAGACGAATAAATTACAAAGGTTAACAAAGTTAAATTAGGTCCACATCCTTCAGGTTTGAGTAACCCACTATATTAAAGAGCGCGGTGGGTGACATATTTCTCCCACAAGATCTCATACATCAAGCGGCTGATTTGTTAAGCTCTTAATGTTTATTTTGGTCGTATTTCTTAATTATGGGCTGTGGTTGTAATGAGGAGAGCAATGTGTCTTTCGTATTGTTTTTGCGCGCGTTAGGGGAAGAGAAATGGGTTACTAGGATGTCAGCAATTAGCGGCTACGGCGTTTTTGTAAATTTAGCGTGGCCTACTTCAAGTTCATTGTTTGGAAACAGTTTACTCAAGGAACATTTTAAGCTTACCAATTTTTTAAATGAGGAGAAATTGTTCAACAATGTCATATTTTTTATGGTTTATGTATGTTAAAAATTAACAAAAGACATGGATACCTAAAACAGATCAATTTTATGACCAGTTATCCTTATCATTATCATCAGCCTGCCCCAGTTCACTGGTAGATATTATTATGCATATAGGTCGCAAATAGTTAGCTATTTACTTATTTCAGCTATTTATCTACATCTATATTTTGCAAATTATGCCCTTATAGATAGACGTACAAACAAAATATACGTTGATTAGAATTATCTAGTGTCATTTTTAATTTAAATGGATATGTATTGTGATTATAACATAACAAATAGTTAAATTATACTGAGCTGACCTATTTTATATCAATTATTCTCTCTGGTGTTGTTATTAAAGTTTGCAGCAGCTAGTATATATTTGACAAGATTAAGTCTATACCTATAGAAATATGTGTAACATAATCAAGTAATCTTCACGTTCTTATTGCATCGCACATGGAGATTGTTAACCTAACATACATAAGGTAGGAGATACACAGATTTGGGTCTTAAATAGATAGATTACAAAATGTGCTTGTAATCCATCAATTTAAGACCCAAATCTGTGTATCTCCTACCCTTATTTCAAATTCTGAAGTTCTCGTTACTTAAGAATGGAGCCAGTCCAAAAGAAGCATATAAAAATGTTCAACCCTTACGCAAAACAAGCTCGTTGTAATGATATTTTTACTGACCGGAAATACGCAATGAGCGTACCTTATATCCACAATTGATTATATCAATAACAATAATAACTCCCAAGGTTACATACAATATAACAAACCGAGTACCTATCATGAACAATGTTACTTCCAGTCTAATATGATTACAACTTACATATCTTCTATTACACTTTGCCGGTGCATTTACTGGTGAACAAATCCCTCCCCACCTCATAAATAGGATTATGAACCACAAAATAATAATAAATAAAAGATACAGCGATCGTGCATTTTCTTTATCACGATAGTAAGTTGTATGTAAGATAGACCCATTTTCTGATTTTTATAAGTAAAACAAGTTATGGCAAATTGTAGGGATCGACGAGTTCATGCGAAATAGGCGCTTGTAGAAAATTGATAGTTGTTTAGTTATGTACTAACTTTACGATATTAACTTGTTAGTTTGAAATATAAAATAAAACACAGTAGCAGGTTGTAGAGTTATGTTCAACTAGTGCGAATGAATGACATTGCAGGTGTGTACAGTGACACTATCACATTTAGAGCAATTCTTTCTACAGGCCACAACTCCGTTGAGTTGCTTGAAATCTAAATCTGTTGCATCATTTCATTAAATTGGCAAGCGATGACACTCCTTTGTACACAAAGCAAGGCATATCTTTTGTGAATTCAAACATGCATTTCTCCAGATGACATGTCATTAAACGGCGAGTACCAAAACCTATCATGGAACCAGTTCAATCATTTCTTGCTATTGCTGCATTGCTTTGACAAGAAATAAAGGAAATGGGTCTCAATCACTCTACGGTGTTAATGCTGATTTCTATGAAAAACAAACGTAACCTTATTTACGCATGTCATTAGCACAAACATCAGCAACACGATTGCTATCAATTAATTATATGATTGGTTCGGATGTCCGAATTATTAACCAAATGTAATACCATCACATCTCGGTACATTTACCCGTATATTCATAACCGATATTGTATTATAGTGGACGAGTAGGTTAGCTCAAATACATAGGTACTTAGTGAAGGCCGTATGGTTGTCAAACGGATGAAAATTCAATTAAGTAAAATTGACATGTTCAAAGGACCATGGGCAAAAATGTATGAAGCCTGGGCTCACCCACCAACAGAGATGAGATCACTTTGAATATACTTGTAAAGCACTAAACATAAAGATATAAACTCATTTTTGCGAAGAATCCATGGGGTTATTCTGCTATAAATATTTTTCTCCAACCATAAATAAACTATAATCCTGCAAAATAATGCTGTTATGGCATTGTAGTTTTTGTTCTTTGACATCTTTAACTAGTTTTAATTCCATGTGCAAAGAGTACATAAATATTAAACAGCTGTTAATAGTTAAAAATATTTTTATTAACATTTCAATCAATATCAATAATAATATGGTTTAGATGACCTGTCGGTGGATTAAATAGTATGTGCCGAGAGGATACACGAAAACTAGTGATGTGCCAGATCGTTAAAAATGTATATCCGCGGATAAGGATCGCAATACGGATATTTGGTGTCAAGATCCGTGGATACGGATACAGATCTTTATTTTCTTACTGAATCGATGTCGGTGCGCGCGACTTTGAAACGATTGTTGACGTGACGTACACCCACCGGAACAATAGACAGATCATGTTTCGACTTTTATTGAAAATTATATTAAAAATACTCTGAGGGGAATTTAATCGTTTTTTAATTTTATCTAACCACCTATAGCATTCCATCCTGTCAATTGAAAATTAATAAGGCGAAAGATCCGTAAAAGTTTCGGGAGAAAAGTAACGGACACGGATACGGAACTTTCTTCTTCCTCGGATATCCGCGGATACGGATATCCAGAACATCATTAATGAAAACACACAGCTAACACCGTGAGAATCACGAGTTGACTGACTGAGAGCAGTGAGAGCAGACGAGCGCCCGGGCAGGCGTCCGAGAGGTGTGAGAGGGATGGAGAGTGTTGTAAATCACACTGGCGCAAGCGCATCTATTGTTTACCTTTATTAATGTTTGAATATTTTGTTACTATAACAGTTTTATGTATTGTAATTTTCTACAAATTGTATTTTTCTACAAAATCTATTTAAGTGCATATCTTTTTTCTGCACTGGAATTGAAGGTGGTGCCGGTAGTAACAATTTTAGTACAAACAAAATCCTTTACAATGGCATATGCCATAACTCTGTTGGACACTGAGCCCAATTTGACGCATGGTCCTTTGCTCTTGTTATTGTTTTTATCTTTATTAGAAGTGCACGTTAATTTCGAGAAGGCCAGTTGAACATTTTACGAAACT
Organism: Euclidia mi; assembly: GCA_944739405.2. NCBI lineage: Eukaryota > Metazoa > Arthropoda > Insecta > Lepidoptera > Erebidae > Euclidia > Euclidia mi. The sequence goes on from OX123202.2 coordinate 25,317,034, forward strand.
TCAGACTATAGATCGATTTCACTTCTAATACAAGCATTACGATAAGCTACAGATAAGCCATGCTATTAGTTGTAGGTGTTTGCTTAAACATTTTTCTCTGCAGGGATCCAACAAAATATTTAGCTTTAATCATCAGTTGTAACATATCCTGCACCAATACCATAACATAAGCCGTAGTAGACTATTTCGAACAATGCAGTTATAGTAGTTATATACATAATGTAGTTAAAGGAATGTCACATCTAATTAGACTTTACTAATTAAGGAGTAATACTCAACTATAGTTGGTGCCACGAGAAGATAGACTTTTTGTAAACAAACATTCAGGGCTTCACAACCTTTGTTTCAAACAGTTGTGTTCTACATTTTATTCTTTAGTGAAGTTTGATACTTTTTTTAATGTATTTTTTTTAATGTGTTTGACTTTATATATTTTCATATTATTATCTATGACTTCTAGTCGTGTCCTGAAAAATGTAAATTTGATTGAAAATGAATATATTATTTGATTTTGTGTAAGAGTGGTCCTGATTTGTGTGAGTGATTTTCCTGAAAGAATTTTCATTAATTGGAGGACTTCATGTAGTTTTTTCACACGTAAGTAAATTCAAGTCAATAATAGAGTACCATGTACTTACATATGTCAATGAAAGTGTACAAACAGGATACTAGGCAATGAATAATTTGCTCCTGGCCTAGCTATCCTAAAATATTAAATAATTGTTCACAAATGTGATATATTCCAGATAACTAGCTAGTACATCGCATAATTTTTTTTAGGAATGGACATTTTACGTTGTGTATGTATGATAATGTCAGAATGAACTTAAACAAAATCCATTAAATGTTACGGTAAATTTACATTCGGGGTAATCATGAGCTTCACACTTAGATACCCCTAAAAATATTTTTTTCCTAAGATAAATGCAAGCTAAGTCCAAGAATGGAACATTTCAATAAAGTAAAACCAAATGTTGGCATACCAGGTTCCAGTACCACAAAATATTAAAAGATCTTGTTGACAGCGTATAAAATCGATAAAAACCCGATCCATTGACATATTAGTTTCCAATGACACGTACCTATGCACCGTTGCGCTTATTCGATTTGACATTATTTGTGTTTGACAGAACTGTCGCTAAGTCACTTAGTAGAAATTCTTTGTTTACAAAAAGTCTATGTTCTCGTGGCACGGACTATAGTGTAATACCGTAAGGTTGCGTACCCACCATGTCGTGATGGTGAGACGAGTGATGAGTGATTGTCATGTCGTTTTGTGTCTTTTAAGTGTCATAACTGATTTTTTACACATGGGACGACACGATTAACCCGTGAAAATATGTGTACACGATTAACTTTGTGATTATAAATAATGAGTAATGACGTACTTGATATTTTTTGCATTGACAACAATCTCGATATACGCCCAGTCCCAATATTTGATCTACCCATGGATTAGGAGATTTGAGATAAATACCTATTTGACATAAGCTCCATACAAAATTTGTCAAATATGTATATCTTATTGCCAAATTCACGGATAATTATTCTCAATTACTAGATGAGCGCGCGGTTACACTCGCGTTATTTAGGGCTATTGCTCAGCTTCCGTGGCTTATAGCGTGATGTAATGTAGCATATAGCCTTCCTCGATAAATGGGCTATCTAACACCGAAATAATTTTTCAAATCGGTCCAGTAGTTTCTGAGATTAGCGCGTTAAACCAAACAAACAAACTCTTCAACTTCATAAATTAGTATTAGATTAGATTGGGACCAGCCGAAAATAGGTAAAGCTAGAACAATAGATCAATCACTACGATACAGTGTGAACACGCTCCAAAATGTTCTATGAAAAACGCCATTGTGCATGGCTCAACACACAACCAGTTTTCAAATGTATCTTTTAAAACAAAACGTAGCGTCACTCACGCTTGTTATGTTATAAAACCATCGTGTCATTTTGCGTGGTGGCAGATAGTGTCGGATATCAGCGGACGTTGTCACGGACAGTTTACGGGAACGTGTGCGTATTCAACACCGTGACTAGTATAAAAAAGACCAAATTGGATTTTATATTCGAAATGATTTTATTTTGTAGAAACTAGTTTGGTTTTTCGTTTTATTGTCAGACACTGGCTGGCTGTTTCGGCGCGAGGAGATTTGACTTTCCTTAAGTTGCAATTCCGAGATGGGCTGCAGACTGCAACCGCAGGCGTCACTGCGGCTAGCGGCTCTGGTCGATTGCAGTGCTGCCTGCGGTCACGGGTGCTTCTATTCCAAGTGCAGCGGCATGCCGCGACTGCACGAGTTATAGAACCAATCCAAATCCTTTCCTATTACTTTCCAAACATTATATTTCACCAAATTATTACGATAATTTGGATTGGATGTGTCATGATATTTTCGAATACGTAGAATATTTTTGTTCACGTGGCAACCCTATCGTCGTAGAGTGGAGACACTTGACAGTGTCAACGAGCCGCAGTGGACGAGCGTAGTCAGCAGTCCCCGAGTTGACTACAGGCCACTCCACTCATAGTTGATCTCTTAATGACGCTCTAAATCTACATAATCGATAAACCTGCCACTACAAACTTACTATATCTACTACCCAAACAAAAAGGTTAAGGTACAACTTGCTAATCCTCTTGAATATATTATAGCTGGCAACTTTTTATCTATACACTAGAGGACGCCAGCAGCTACACCTGCATTTTTTTTAATTTACCCGTTTTGGACGATCTCGTGAGAATTTCGGGAAATCCCTTCTTAGTGCACCCCTACGGTCCCCAAGGAACATACATGCCAAATCTCAGCATCCTGCGCCCAATAGTTTCGGCTGTAGCGTGTCTGTCAGTCAGTCAGTAACGCAAGGATTTTATATATTAAGATTTTACAAATGACTTTGTAAGTTTCAAATGTAACTTGAAATCTTTAAGATTTGTATTAGGATAAAAATAGAAGGACCTTTTCCCAAAATTTGAAAATGATAGCTAAAATATTGGCATTACACAGTTATACAATTATTTCGGTGGTTATAGGCATAAGATAGTTTAAGTGGCTCGAGTCCACCGGGAAGCTGAAGCGTATGGAATCGATGTTAGGTAACATTATTGGTTACTCTTTACTTCAGTTTTGCTTTCTATATACTCTTTTATCACACATAGATAGCAAATAAGCTGCATAATATGAAATAAACTTTTGAATTGTTTGTCCTTTTTCAGTCATTTGAACTACTAGCTCGTTTACCATGTTTAGCATTGCAAAAGCCTTTATTCATTGTTTAAGGTTATGTAATCTCTAAGACACAAAATTCACTGTACTTAAATACATCTCAGTTTAATTTATAAAAAATCGGGTTACGTTTAATGATTTTGTACCTTCATTAAAATAATGACCTCTCCAAACGTTGGACATTTCATTTCGGCTCAATTTAAAGATGTCAAATCTTCAAATTGAGCCGAAATTATCCGAGAGAAAGAAAATTATGTTCATTGTCAGATTGTATAATCTATCTGCGATGTAACAAAGGCATCACTGTGACAGTAAACAAAGTATTCCTCGCTGCATCGAAATAATAAATGATAGACATTAATCTGTAAAGCTTTTCGTTTTCAGTAACTGAGATCTATTAATGAATACGAGTGGGTAGGTACAGTCCAAACGCGCTTCCCGAAGGTCGACGCGGAAAGAAATCATACAAATTATATTAAAAGGAATGCCAAGGATTGGTCCAATGTCAATCTTTTCACGAATTTACTTTTTCACCTTGCCTAATTGAAAAAAATATATAGACTTAGACGGAAGTTGCGGTTAAGCTTTTAAAAGTGAAAAAGTAAATTACTACTGGGAGAAAGCGAAGAGCTTCACATTGGAATTTTACTCTACCGGCTGATATTGGATCTGAGATCGAACGCTTGATCTAGATTCTAAGAAAAGTATGATTGGCTTTTTGCTCTTGAATTTAAAGGAGCTGTGATGATTGAATGGTGATAAACACAAAGTGATTAATATCTAAAAGTTATTCTTAGATGTATCCTTATAACTAATTCTCGTTAAATAATAAAAAAACCATCCTAGATTTCAATTTTATATTCCTTAAAACACAGAAAAAATAAGAATTTGTTTTAAATGTCTATCAGTTATAAAATATCGTAGTTTTTATACCTACGGAATTTTATAACAAAAAATAAGTATGACATTTTGTGAAGTTGCAAATTCCTGCTTGCATTGCAAGTTCAATTCTATACTCGTATAGCACATAGCACACTAACTTATGCGAAAGTCTCATACATGTTTTTAGGCCCACCGCCGTCCCTCTCACGTATAATACTTAATTGTAATTCTTTATGAGCAGATACATGCATAACTTATGCATGTATCAAATGAATTCGAGTGTCAAGCCTCCCTCACGATAACTGACACTCCATTAAGTATCTGCTCATAAAGAATTACAATTAAGTATTATACGTGAGAGGGACGGCGGAGAGAAAGAGTAAATAATAACCAACCTTTATGTGAGTACTGGCCACAACCGACGGTTCTACGTTTGAGGTTTGAACTTGATATATGAAGAATACGTAGTTAATTTATTACCTCATAGTATTGACATTGTCTTTCGAAACATATTGTATATTGTGTAAAAATCATATGATAAATTATAATAGATTATGTGTTATTGCTGTATTATGTGTTATTGCATGTTGATTGCATGCTGATCTGATGAAATCACAAATGGGCGCTGGAGCTAAGTATTTAGTGATTCCTACTGTTTGCGAGTAGCTAGTGTTGTAAAGCTAATTATATGGGATCCTATTGTTTCTACGTATCTAGAAATTGGTAATGTATTATATGGTAATTTTGTATTGTAATAGAGCCAGGCTGAGGATAAAGACGTTTATCGCCTCAGTCGAGAAAAGAGCGGAGACGTCCGTTAAAAGACCTGGTATCGGTAACTGAAACCCGACAGGTATTATGTTGATAAGAGACCTGATATCGGTACCTGCAACCCGACAGGTATTATGTTATTGAAAGACCTGACCTATTGTAATTGGCAGTTATAGAATTCGTAATTCGTACCATAGAAATTGATAGACCTGCAATACTAGACTGCCGGACAGTGGAATCATATAACCCTTTAACCTACAGGTCGCACTGAAATGATTCTGGAGGAACCATACTGACAAATGCTTGACATCGAGGTCAAAAGAGCTGCCTACGTCTTGAGATGTAAGTTTGAACATTCTATCTGTACACGCATATTATTCCAATTGCAATACATATCGGCGTTAAGTTACCATTATACCATTCCTCGCCGACACAGAGTTCTCTATAAAGTGTTTCCACCGCAATAGAATGAAAGTCTATTGAATTCAGTAGATTTTAGTGATACTACGATTGCTGTGATACTTCGACTGCTGAGATACTCCAAATATTTTATGAGGAGATACTGTAAGGAATCTTAGCCTATCGTAACCATTGTAGTTGGATGTAAAGTCTCCTAACTCACACATTTTCATAGCCTGTTTAAGTCCAACACTGCGGCTGTCTAATTAAGCCAAAGCTTTAGTTGCCTCTAAAAGATAGGTTGTAGATAAAAGCGTCATTGGAAGTAAATAGTGTTACTTGTACCTACAGTCACGCAACAGAAGCCATTAAGTTAAAAAAAACACTACTTTTACCGTAGCGAATTGCCCCAATATTGTCGAACTCAACCGACAAATTATTTGCTCAGAGAAATCTTAGAGCTAACGAATACGTGTCAGGTTCCCCACAATATAAAATACTAGAGGACGCCAGCAGCTACGCCTGCAATTATTTAAAATTTACCCGTTTTGGCCGATCCCGTGTGAATTTCGGGAAATCCCTTCTTAGTGCACCCCTACGATCCCCAAGGAACATACATGCCAAATTTCAGCTTCCTGCGCCCAATAGTTTCGGCTGTAGCGTGTCTGTCAGTCAGTCAGTAACGCAAGGATTTTATATATTAAAATTTTGTCTGAAGTACGGTATCTTATTTCGTGAGATGGTGCTGACGTGTTGTTCGGACGACACTAATCCTTGGTATGATTAACTGCCTTACCTGCGATATATCGAAGCGAGAGAATATGTCGATACAAATACAGGTCGAGTGAAATGATCAGCCACTACAAGGATAAACTGAGCTTAGCTGTACATAAATGCTCTGTGTATATCAAAATTATTCATGCTTACATTTCAGTGAGATCTTGCTTTAAGCTCTCTCTCTGTTAAAATAAAACGAAACATTGTAAATCGTCAAGCGTCAAAAAATTTTGCATATCAAAATGCTAACTGTTATCGACTTTCTAAGTTGTCTTATAGAAGTACCATGTCATATTAGATATTTCTTTGCATTCAAACATTTTAAATTCCTGTTACGTATCGGTTTCGTGTGTAAAATTTAAAACGATTATAAAATCTTGGTTTAAGTGTACTTTATTTTTATGTGTACTTATATCTACGTTAAAAAAATGCATAAAACAAAAAATATTTTTTGTTTAATGCATTTTTTTAATTGAATGATACGAAAGGTCTATATTGTTAATAAAAAACAATCTAATACAAAACGGGAACAACTCTATGCTAATAATTGTATTCAAGACTAGACTACTTATATGAAGACCGAATGAAATCCTATTTTTTGTCGAACCGTCGACTGAAAATACATTTGCATACAACACAGAAAATGGAATAACCCTTTCACGCAGAACTGTGGTACGTATCTTAATAAAATACGTACGGCCAAAACGGGTAAATTTTAAATAATTGCAGGCGTAGCTGCTGGCGTCCTCTAATATTTTATATTGTGGGGAACCTGACACGTATTCGTTAGCTCTAAGATTTCTCTGAGCAAATAATTTGTCGGTTGAGTTCGACAATATTGGGGCAATTCGCTACGGTAAAAGTAGTGTTTTTTTTAACTTAATGGCTTCTGTTGCGTGACTGTAGGTACAAGTAACACTATTTACTTCCAATGACGCTTTTATCTACAACCTATCTTTTAGAGGCAACTAAAGCTTTGGCTTAATTAGACAGCCGCAGTGTTGGACTTAAACAGGCTATGAAAATGTGTGAGTTAGGAGACTTTACATCCAACTACAATGGTTACGATAGGCTAAGATTCCTTACAGTATCTCCTCATAAAATATTTGGAGTATCTCAGCAGTCGAAGTATCACAGCAATCGTAGTATCACTAAAATCTACTGAATTCAATAGACTTTCATTCTATTGCGGTGGAAGCACTTTATAGAGAACTCTGTGTCGGGGAGGAATGGTATAATGGTAACTTAACGCCGATATGTATTGCAATTGGAATAATATGCGTGTACAGATAGAATGTTCAAACTTACATCTCAAGACGTAGGCAGCTCTTTTGACCTCGATGTCAAGCATTTGTCAGTATGGTTCCTCCAGAATCATTTCAGTGCGACCTGTAGGTTAAAGGGTTATATGATTCCACTGTCCGACAGTCTAGTATTGCAGGTCTATCAATTTCTATGGTACGAATTACGAATTCTATAACTGCCAATTACAATAGGTCAGGTCTTTCAATAACACAATACCTGTCGGGTTGCAGGTACCGATATCAGGTCTCTTATCAACATAATACCTGTCGGGTTTCAGTTACCGATACCAGGTCTTTTAACGGACGTCTCCGCTCTTTTCTCGACTGAGGCGATAAACGTCTTTATCCTCAGCCTGGCTCTATTACAATACAAAATTACCATACAATACATTACCAATTTCTAGATACTTAGAAACAATAGGATCCCATATAATTAGCTTTACAACACTAGCTACTCGCAAACAGTAGGAATCACTAAATACTTAGCTCCAGCGCCCATTTGTGATTTCATCAGATCAGCATGCAATCAACATGCAATAACACATAATACAGCAATAACACATAATCTATTATAATTTATCATATGATTTTTACACAATATACAATATGTTTCGAAAGACAATGTCAATACTATGAGGTAATAAAGTAACTACGTATTCTTCATATATCAAGTTCAAACCTCAAACGTAGAACCGTCGGTTGTGGCCAGTACTCACATAAAGGTTGGTTATTATTTACTCTTTCTCTGTGGCTCATTTAAAATTTATTAATGTTGCTGCCCTGTACACTATGTACAAATCGCGAGAAATCGCGACACTCCCGCCGGGCAAGATTATAAGACTACATACAAATCGCGAGAAATCGAGACACTCCCGCCGGGTAAGATTACAAGAGAGTGGTATATAGAAGTGACTATATCTCTCTCTGAGACTTGTCAAGTATCGATTGTGAACATTTCCTTGAATTCATCTAACATTACTAGAGATTTCTCCACCCTTGAACTAAGGTGCTCTATGTAATGTTATACATCTGTCAGCTTGTAGAAATCCGATGGCGTAAGAATATGTTCTATTTCGTTATTAAAACATGTTAAAGGTCGTGTATCTATTCTAGCCTCTTTTTCTTTGACAGTGTTTGACAGTTGACTATTACTTAAAATGTATTTTGTAGTGTCCCTTTCATACAATGTTTCACTAGTCCGGCTTGTCGTTCGTAGAATCTATCATGTCGGCGAGGAATGATATAATGGTAACTTAACGCTGATATGTATTGCAATTGGAATAATATGCGTGTACAGATAGAATGTTCAAACTTACATCTCAAGACGTAGACAGCTCTTTTGACCTCGATGCCAAGCATTTGTCAGTATGGTTCCTCCAGAATCATTTCAGTGCGACCTGTAGGTTAAAGGGTTATATGATTCCACTGTCCGGCAGTCTAGTATTGCAGGTTTATCAATTTCTATGGTACGAATTACGAATTCTATAACTGCCAATTACAATAGGTCAGGTCTTTCAATAACATAATACCTGTCGGGTTTCAGTTACCGATACCAGGTCTCTCTTAATAACACTATACCTGTCGGGTTTCAGTTACCGATACCAGGTCTTTTAACGGACGACTCCGCTCTTTTCTCGACTGAGGCGATAAACGTCTTTATCCTCAGCCTGGCTCTATTACAATACAAAATTACCATACAATACATTACCAATTTCTAGATACGTAGAAACAATAGGATCCCATATAATTAGCTTTACAACACTAGCTACTCGCAAACAGTAGGAATCACTAAATACTTAGCTCCAGCGCCCATTTGTGATTTCATCAGATCAGCATGCAATCAACATGCAATAACACATAATACAGCAATAACACATAATCTATTATAATTTATCATATGATTTTTACACAATATACAATATGTTTCGAAAGACAATGTCAATACTATGAGGTAATAAAGTAACTTCGTATTCTTCATATATCAAGTTCAAACCTCAAACGTAGAACCGTCGGTTGTGGCCAGTACTCACATAAAGGTTGGTTATTATTTACTCTTTCTCTGTGGCTCATTTAAAATTTATTAATGTTTCTTCCCTGTACACTATGTATAAATCGCGAGAAATCGCGACACTCCCGCTGGGCAAGATTATAAGACTACATACAAATCGCGAGAAATCGCGACACTCTGAGTGTGCAAACCTCTCTTATGATCAGGGACCGAAATACGACTCAATTTACGATAACGTTATTTTAACATTACCATTCACGTTTATGCCGTTATTGCATTACCGTAACCGATATCAGTAGTAAAGTAACCATAAACGATAACGGTATTTTTACGAAAGCTTATGTCATACGTCGCGCGTCATGCATAACGAATATCGGTCTCAAGGGACAATAATCATATCAGTATATAAGTCTTATCTGTTCCGGACGATGACAATTTTGTTTTTGTTTTTGGTTGATCCGCAATCAGTCCCAAACTTTAAGCGGGTGTGGTGGATGTTATCATGTGTAGTGTGCGTCTTCCAGTGAGGATCGCAACTTTATTCATTTATAGGCTTAAAGCCCGTTGTCTTTGGCAATGTCGAGATTCATTATGCCCTTTTGTTTGAGTCGCCTGGCGTAACTCTGGTTTGATAGCTTGTTGGCTAGCTTATTGGGATGAGTTGTGAGCCTTGATTTGTATCTCCTGGTGCTGGAACAAATTTCATTTCTAATTGTGCTAATTCTGCATTCTTCGTGAATTTCTTTATTTGTTATGAACCAGGGTACTCCTGTTATCGTTCTGAGTATGACATTTTGGAGTCGCTGCAGCATGCTAACGTTGCTATTGGCAGCGCTGCCCCAGAGCTTAATCCCATATGTCCACACTGGTTTTAGGATGCTATTTTTTTATCTGCGCTGCTGGCTAAAACAGAGGTGTCATCAGCAAACGTAGCAGTTGCTATGTTAGATTTTACAGGGAGATAAGCTGTATATATAATATATAGAATAGGACCCAGGACCGATCCCTGTGGTACCCAAGCCAAGATTTCGTAGAACTGTGATGTTGCTCCATCTTCCTTCACCTGGAATTTTCTCTCTGACAGGTATGATGTTAAGAGAGGAAGGTAGCTGTGAGGAAGAGCATTTTTTAGTTTAACAACTAGTCCCTTGTGCCAGACCTTGTCAAATGCCTGTTGTATGTCAATAAATGCTGATGAACAGTACTCCTTATGTTCTAAAGATTTTTTTATCCTGTCACACACTCTGTGAACCTGTTCAATTGTTGAGTGCTGCTGCCTAAATCCAAACTGATGATCAGGTATGGTTCCGTTTTGTTTGAGAATTGGTTAGAGTCCATGAAGAAGGGCCTTTTCGAATAGTTTTGAGAGTATGGGCAGCAAACTTATGGGCCTGTATGATTTAATATCATTGAGTGCTTTCCTGAGGTTCGAGTACCATTAAAATTTGAGATAATTTCCATAGGCTGGGTTCGTAGTATGCCATTGAACAGATATGTCAAAAACATAATTGCTTTTTGCAGCTCTTTCAAAACCTCTTTGGTTATTAGCCGCTTGACCGCTAGCGCCAATTCGCCGAATTCACTCGACCGCTCACATTCTAAACAAAATGTCGCGCCGCCGCTCGCCATATGGGCGCGCTAGCATAAACATTTATTGTTGATAAGTCGGTAACATGAGTAAGTTGAAGTGATGTTTTTCTTCAACCTTATAAATGACTGTTTCAAGTCGTATGAATTCTTTGTTGATATTTACTTTCTAATTTATTATAGTTAGCAGCGAACATTGACTATCGTTTAAAAAACACTTTGTGTATTTTAAACAGGATTATTTTAAAAAGTAAATCGATGACATACATATTTTATGAGTTTTCACTGTAGAGGGATTCTATCTACACCGAATTAAATAAAAAAAACATGTATCATAGTATAAAAATATTTAATTACACGCATACGATAAGCACGTAATCACGGAGCGCGCGAAACAAAGAATGACATTTGACATTATTTTTTCGTTCCCGATTAACGATTTTAAGACTCGCTTCGTATTTTTAGCATGAAGAAATGTTCAATGATTTGAATAGAACAGATAAAAAGAATTTAAAACATTACGTAATAGAAAGAAACAGTAAATTCTGACCGAGTATAGCGCTGTAACCAAAAAGGGAAAATAGTCACTTGTGCGCGGTCTACGGAATTTCGAAAAAGGGAGAATAGTCACTTGTGCGCGGTCAAGCGGTTAGGTCAAACCCCGGTGCCTTTTTATCTTCGAGGCCTTTTATTGGTTTGGACTGCTCTCTCGGGGTTACGGATTTTGGAGGGACGTCAAGTTGGAGATCTTGATTCAGGACCTGATGCACATGATCCTCAACCTCATTGTCGTTTGCTTCATTTGGAGCGAAGGTTTCTGACAGGTGTTTTGCGAAGGCATTAGCTTTTTCTTGACCTGTTTAATCCACTGTCTATGTTTAATTTAAGTGGAGGTTTAGCAATTAGTGGTATATCATAGGACTCAGTGAATTTCCACAATGAGTAATTGGTTGCTCTTGTCGCTGTAAGTGAATTCAACCTAGCTTCCAGGATGGTATCATTAGCTTCCTTGATCATTTCTTTTAGTTCCCAAGAAGCCCTGTTAACAGCAGTTTTGTCTTTGGGGTGTCTACTTGTGTGCCATATACCTCGTAGTCTGCATTTTTCCTTTATTTTATTCTAAATAGCCAGAGGTATATATATATAGGTATATTGCTGTTAGTTAGTTCTCTATCAGGAAGGGAGGGTGTATTTTTCCAGCAGGCTTAATGAATAATATTCGTGATATATTTAGTAGCACATTCTACGTCGTCAGGAGTCTTCAGAGCTACGTTCAATGAGATGTTTATTTATTTATAGACTCACGCCTGTATCCCCTAAGGGGTAGGCAGAGGTGTAATATTACAGCCACATTTCGCCGTGAATTTTTAGGTCCCACGTAATAGGGGGCGAGCCTATTGCTGTTACCGGGCACATCACCAGACTCCGTGCTGCTACTGAGAATTCGGAAAAACCCAGTAACACTTTTGCCCGACCCGGGAATCGAACCCGGGACCTCCGATCAGCAGTCGCATACGCTATCCACTGGACCACGGAGGCAGTCACGAGATGTTTTCATGGATATATTCGCGAAATGACTCCCAGTCTGTGAGTTTGTTATGGAGGGTCTCGGACTTTTCACGACTTATGATTTTAGTACTGATTGTCAGTATCACAGGAGTGTGATCAGAGGAACCATCTAAATATGAGTCTATTTTGAAATAATGTCGTGAGAGGACTCCAACGATAAAAAAATCCAAGAGGTCAGGTATTTTATTACTGTCAGTGGGCCAGTAGGTAGGTTCGGCTGTAGTAATGACTGACAAGTGATCATTTTTAAAACAGTTCCTCAACTGCCTTCCTTGGGTTGTAGTTAGTCTTGAGCCTCAGTGCGTATGTTTGGCGTTCCAGTCACCTCTAGCAACAAAGCGCTGCCCGAAATGTGAGAACAGGTTAGAAAACATTTCTTGGTTGATTTGGTATTTTGGAGGACAGTAAACTGCAGCCAGCGAGTAGTACCCACATTTGTCCTGTACAGCAACAATTGTTGCTTGGGTATAATCAGCCTTGAATTTGGGTAGTACATGGTGTTTCAGAGTATTGCGTACAATTATTGTAGTGCCGGCGTGTCCAGTGCCATCGGGATGATTCGTTGTGTATGTCGAGTACCCTTGAATTTTTATACAGCTTTTATTAGTGCAATGCGCCTCTGAAATTAGAACTGCATCAAGCTTGTGTTCTTTTAGTAGTATTTCAACTTATTCCTGGTTTGGGGCTAATCCATTAATGTACCATGTTGCTATGCATAGGCCAGTCATTTTGTTAGTTTAGAGCATAGTGTAGTTATTAGAGTAATCAGAGTACTCATTTGTTGAAGGAGTAAGTCTATTTTTTCTAATTATTTCATTAGGAAAAATTCTAGTGTACTTGTGGTGTGTGTTTCTGGTGTATTTGTGGAATGTTTTGTGGATTCTTTGTTTTGCTTCAGTACATCTGCATAGAATTTGTATTCTGGATTGTCTGCTGATTGTTTGCAAGGAGATGGAGTAATAGTCTCTTTTACAGGCGCAAAGTCCGTGTTTGGTGTCAACTTAGTGTTTTGTATGACATTGTTGTGATTGGGGTATTTTCGTTTCAATATTTCCATGTATACTTCGCATCCTTTGAAGTTAGCTGGGTGAGCCCCAAAGCAAAGTGCGCATTTGGCTGGGGCATTGCGGTCCTTTGGACAATCTGATGTTTTATGAGATGAATCGCACATTTCACACATCTATATGGTCTCATGCAGTAATTTTTACTATGTTTATATTGTTGGCATCTGTGACATTAAACTATTGACCTTCTCTTTTTCGGATCTTCTATGATCACCGCTTGATGGTAGATGTATTTTAGGTCTTTAACAAGTTTGTTTTTGGGATCAGGCAGAAGGTTTACACAGAAAGTGGATGTTGGTTTCTTGTCTGAGCCGTATTTCGCGTTTATTATTTCTCCCGAGACCAGGTAACCAGTACTTTCAATGTCTTCTTTAATGGCCGACATAGGGGTACTGTGGTAGAGGTTTCTGATAACAATTCGAAAGCATTTTTCTTCTTTTCTATTAAATGTATGACTTATGAGCTTGTTTTCTCTTATTTTTGTTACTAATTTCTTATAGACTTCAACATCAAAGCAGTTAATTCTTAGCTGACTTTTATTGATGGTCTTCTATGTCTTTGTCAATAGCTGTCACTAGCAACTCTGAGAGTTTTATTAAGTTTTCTACTCCATATAGTATCTATAATTGGTGGGGGAGGGCTCTGCTTCTTTTTGACAAGATCGCTTTCATCTACTTGGTTTACAGGCAATGCACTAAAAGTATAAAGGTGATTTTCCACCAGAGTGGCGAGACGAGACTAGGCGAGAAGAGAATTGAAATCGCACTGACCCTTTTCCACAAAAAATTGTCATTGCGAGCTCGCGCGTGTCCGCCGCGCCGCGCCGCCCGTAGGCTTCATTAGATAAAGATATAGGTACAGTGCTATTTGAGTTCGTCTTGCAATACAAACGCAATTTCTATCTCGAGAAGCGTGTTTCTGTTGCAAAGTTAATTTATACTCTATGTCGGAAGCAATACGGTTCATTTATACACAAATAAATATTTCAATTCAGGCCTCGCATATTCTCGCCAATCCACACTGTTTCCACCAAAGATGCGCTGGGAGAGAATTGAAAATTTGCCATACAAAATTCAATTCTCGCCTCGCCTCGCCTCGTCTCACCACTCTGGTGGAAAATCAGCTTTAGAAGTTTGTATAGCCTCTGGGGATTGAGATAGCAGCTTTTTCCTTTTGGGGTTTCTACTCTGGGGTACTCTTTGCCATGGTGGTGGGCAGGGTTCCATCTCAACATCGGGAGATTTTGTTCCAGTCTGGTTGGGTGTATCTCCTGTCTTGTCAGTTTGAGTTGTAGGAGTAGTTTGTTGTGTGTTTCCTAAGGAAGGCTATCTGGGTTTCGTGTTGAACATGCTAGGATGAAATGTTTGTTGTACGAGTATCTGTTTAGTGTTTTTTTGGGTATTTCTTCTCCTTCGTCACCATCACTAAGTAGGATTGTGCCCCCCCCCCCAGAATACGTGGGGCAGCCTGAGATAGACTCTGGGAGGGATTCTCCAGCATCGCTGGTACCCTCCTGAGGTAGTTTTAGTTTTTCAATACTACACTCATGATTGTTTCCTCTCTTCCTCACTCTAGACATTTAACCCTTACCCTGCGCAAGGCCCGGTTTGCCCAACGCAGGAAATGCAACGTCATTTCAAATACTTTTTAATTTTTACGTAGACTTGCAGAAAAACGAAAAATTCTTCCATAAAAATATAATTATATGGCATGAATTATACCGTCCTGGCTTCGTTACGAGTTTATCTAACTAGTTATATCTTTCAATAAGTAAATAAAACTAACCTGTTAATATATCTTGATTTTGAGAAATTTCATTGGTATAACTTGTACACTTTATCACAAGTGTTAACGAACACTTTATTACGTTAAATACAACGTGCAAAGATAACTCAACACATTTTACTTTAGAATCATAATTTCACCATAAAACGTTATTGTTTACGCGACGAAAAATAACGGCCGCCATTCTTTGGGAACGCAATAAGTGCATTACAAAAGTTTCGTTACTTTTTCACTGCAATATTTATCACTTTTCGATAAACTATAACTCAATATGAAATCTACACTTATTTTTCAGTAGTTCTGTATATAATACTTATAAGATTACTCAATGTTTTCTCATTACAAGCATTTTTTTTTCTCGTGCACACTTATTTCAATATCAAAATGGCCAATATGGCGTCGTCGCAAAGTTCAATAGCATACGTATTTTGTTTAATTAATTTTCGTTCATTCTTGCTCGTTTCCAGTTTATAAAATTATTAAAATTGGTCAAGCGGACATCGATAAATCGAATGAGATCGTGTTACAAGTGCAAAACCGTTAAATATCAACGACTAATGATAGCCGTCCCGCTATGAGGTGCATATTGCAGTTGAAGGGTTAAGGGGTTATTTAGACCCCAAGGCTCGCTGTAGCCTCTTCCAGTCAGTTACCTAGCTAGGTATAGGGTTATACCACCCATGCTCGGTCGCCAGGGCCTCGTTTGTTATCTAGCAGGGGGCACCACGGAAACCAGTTGGTCGCTGTCGCCTATCAGCGCGTGCAGGTGAGGTTGGCATTTAGGCTGGACTAGATGTTATATCCATTCTCCCCTCACCTCCCTCATATCGATGACAAGCTTAACATCAATTTGAAGTTGTTATTATTGGATATGCTTTTGGAGAGCTTTTAGGATGGTAGCGTATTTTTGTTCGAATCCAAGTAAATGTAGTTAATATAGTGTTTTCACGCAAAACAATGAGTTCGTTGAGATAAGTTACATATGGAGTTGCATTTTCAGAAAATGCAATTTTATTTGACTATAAGTAAATAATTATGGTCACGAGCAAAATTACGTTCTTCTATAATTGAAGAACTTAATTTTGCTCGTTCTTTTCTCGAAAAATAAATTATCGCTGGTAAAGTCAGAATTAACTTTGATCGCACCATACCCATTGCATTAGTTCGTCAAACATATCTCATCTTCAGCGGTCTGTATAATCTGTACGTTATGCAACTGTAGTACTTGCAGTATCTAATTAGCGCTTTGATATATTAATATTCCTTACAACTTATTATTTCCTTACAACATAGACAATATGTCTCCACAGCCACCACTGGCTAATGGCTATTAGGTGTATACTATTCGCCTTCTATTCGGGTAAATTATTTTTCATCATTTGAGAAGATCCTGGAAGATCTAACTCCTTTGTATAGCCATACTATTGTTATGGGTGACTTTAACACCTGCCTTCTCAAACAAGATTCACGTGCCACCCATTTTTGTTTTCGTCGAGCTACAGAGTCTTGTAACTTGTCTATCTTAGAATTAAACGCAACTCATCACTTTCCGAACTGTACTCCTTCTCTTCTTGACCTTATTTTGGTGTCTTCTCCTAGTTTTGTCTATAACCATGGTCAATATACGGCAGAAGCGTTTTCCTACCACGATCTTATCTTTCTATCGTTCAAAATACGCCCACCCAAAATGAAGCCGAAGGTGGTCTTGCAACGCAATTTTGGTAGTATGGATCACGACAGATTGCGCGAGGATGCCAGCAATATTGACTGGGAAACCCTTGTTCACTCCAGAGTGTGTTAATACTAAAGTTCGTATCTTAACTAACAATCTCACTCAGTTATACGACGTGCATGCTCCAATTCACCCTATTAAATTGAAGCACCTTGGCTAACGGAGGACATAAAGAAGATCATGGCAAAGAAAGCCGCCGCCAAGGCAAAACTGAAGCAAAATCCTAGTCCCGTCAAACAAGAAAAATACGTAGCTATTCGAAATCTCTGTAACAGGGTGTGTAGGAAAGCACAACGCCAACACATACAATCGTCCGTTGAAAACGGTGATCCAGCAAAGGTCTGGCAATTTCTGAAAACTTTGGGAGTTGGCAAGACACGTCAACCATCAATATCAAACAACATCAACCTTGACTCTCATAATACACATTTCTCTTCTTCGTCAAAATTTGATGACAATACAAAAAGAATCACCTTAGCTTATCTTTCTTCCTTGCCAACACCAGATTATTCTCCCTTTTTTTTTCACACAATTTACCGCTTGTGACGTCAAGAAGAGTATACTAACAGTTACGTCCAATGGAGTCGGCAGCGACTGTATCAGTCGGAAAATGATCCTTCCCATCCTGGAGGAAATTCTTCCAATCCTATGTCACATCCTTAATCATTCCATTGCCAGTGGTAGCTTTCCATCCGATTGGAAAGATGCACTAATACTCCCCTTACCCAAGAAACCTAAACCCAGTTTGTTCTCAGATTACCGACCCATATCCATTCTACCCTTCCTGTCTTAAGTCCTTGAACGTCTAGTTCACTCACAACTCAGTTCCTTCCTACATAGAAATGCACTCCTTAATCCCTTCCAATCCGGTTTCCGTCCCGGCCACAGTACTGTCACTACCTTGGTTCGCGTAACTGATGATATTAGGCTAGGCATAGATAATGGAAATTTTACGGTCTTGTCCTTACTTGATTTTAGCAATGCTCTTAACACCGTAGATTTTCACATCATACTTGGCATTCTACGCTCTCTTAACGTACCTCCATCGGCAATTGATTGGTTTCATAGTTACCTGTTTGGTCGCCGGCAACGTATACGCATCGAAGACAAACATTCCACTTGGTCAAATACAAATGCCGGTGTGCCACAGGGTGGCGTGCTATCTCCTTTATTCTTCGCGATATTTATTAACTCCATTTCAAACCACTTACTTTCTTCCTACCACCTTTATGCAGACGATTTCCAGATTTATACGCAAGCTCCCTTAAGTAAGTTAGCAGAAGCCTGCACTACAATAAATACGGACTTAGCGCGGATTTGTGAGTGGACTAAGAGTTCTGGACTGACAGTGAATGCCGAAAAAACCCAACTAATCATTATCGGCAGCCCTAAACTAGTTTCGAAAATCAGTTGGCCCATCTACCAAAAATCTGTTTTGATGGAAAGGAACTAACTTTCGCCTTAGCGTTAAAAACCTGGGTATATACTTCGATGAAACTTTGTCATGGAGATCGGAAATAAAAGAAACCAGTCGCAAACTGTTTGCATCAGCAGGTTCGTTGCGGAGATTACGCAACTTTCTTCCGATCACCACTAAGATTGCGCTTGCTCAAACTCTGCTACTGCCTGTTATTGACTATGCTGACGTCAGTTATCTCGACCCCACTGAAGAGCAGCTAGATAAACTTGAGCGTCTCCAAAACTTTTGCATTCAATTTATATTTGGTTTGCGCAAATATGATCACGTCTCTGATTTTCGCAATAAACTCAAGTGACTGCCAATTCGTCTTCGCAGGAATACTCACACTCTTACATTGTTATATAATGTTCTATTTAATCCTAGTTCTCCCTCTTATCTCAAAGAACGATTTTAGTTCCTTCATGACACACATCTAAGGTCCTTGAGGTCGTCTGAAGATCTTACGCTGGAGATGCCGAAGCATTCTACTAACTATTTCGACAAATCTTTCATTACTCAGGCTGTGCGCTTGTGGAATGCTTTACCATTAGAAACTCGTAGAGCAGATTCCTTAAATATATTCAAAGGAATGATAAAAAATCAGTATTTAAATCAGTAGGTAACTTAATATGTAGGTAGGTACATTATTGTAGTGATCGTTTATCTTTGACACTTAAATTCGCTGCATCTGTATTATTTAGTATATTCATATTCATTGTATATGTGCTTATAGTATGTATTTATCTGTACTGTCTTAGGCAGGTATAACCATTATGGATACTGGTATATATTTATGTATATATTTATATTTTCATTAATTATAATTATTTATATTATTTTGAAATGTATGTACCTATAACCACTTAAAATAATGTGCACATTCTAACTAATCTACTAACTTTTTACCATATCTAATGTCTGGCCAAATCACAGAATAAAGTAGCAATTATTGTACGTAAACAACATGGCAGACGTAAGAAAATATGCGTTGTAAGGTAATATTCGATTCTGGTGTGATTTTAATTTCATGCAATAAGTACCTAGTACCTTCGTATTAGGTAAGTACCTATCACATATTATTATACAATGTATCTTGGTAACGGCGCGTCCTAGCTCAAAAATAACCATATTTTTGGCCCCCTTTTATAAACCCCACACATGTTCTCCGTAATCTCATAGCCCGGTCACCCATCCATAAAATGACCGTGATGTCTATTGCTTTACCTTAACGTAGTTTGCACGAAAAAAATATGCAAAATACTTCATATCGATAGCATAGGCTCTGCAAGCTGATCCCATGGTTACCCGTCCTTTAAACCACCGCTATGTCAATCGCTTTATTTTAACATGGTTTGTACGATAACGATATCTGAAAAATGCTTTATATTCTTAACCGCCTCCCACGACACCCGCACCCTTGCGGAATGCAATAGGTGCTGACTGACACTTTGTATGCAAATCTGTCACCGCACGAAAAATGCAAACTGTTTTATAATAATAATTTATCGTTAATTAAACTAACGGTTTTCCACTGTTTTACCCGCGTCGCGAGGGAACTACTTCGCGTACCCGGTTAATCTGTAGCCTAAGTAAGCCTTACTCCTTGGTATATCAGCTATCCGCCAGTCTCGTCAAAATCGGTCCAGCCCTTCCACAGATTTGTGAACAAACAGACAGACAGACAGACAAAAATGGTAAAAAATGTCATTTCGGTATATGTACCGAGTATACATCCATATGCATTTAGTAAAAAGCGGTAATTTTAATATTACAAACAGACACTCCAATTTTATTTAAGTGTATAGATGTATTTATATGTATAGATAAGTGATTTACAATATAATATTCATGCAGCGTAGCAATTGTAATATTTTTCTAAAATATATAAACGGTGTTTGAATTAGTAGGTATTTTTTATATGTGGCAGCCCTAGCCTCCTTGCCCTTGTCTAGACGTTGTCGGCTTTTTCTACGAGATCAAAGGCGTCAAACTACTGTATGTCTTTATACTTTATACTTTATATTTTTTTAGGTTATATTATCAACACATGAAGTTGCTACTATTTATGTGCGGCTGGTACTTAAAATAGGAAAACCTGAGCCTGAGCCTTAAGTACCAGCCATCCTTCCGATGACATGGTTAAACAACTTACATAATTACTGAGACACTACAATATACAACAATAGTAAAGAATTAAATTTAACAAATAAAAAGTAATAAACTAATTTAAGCATAATATTTGCCTTTAGCACATTTAAATTTAAATTAACCTTGCATTTTAAGTGTGTGTGTGGGTGTGAGTGTGTGTGCGTGTGTGTGTGTGGGTGTGTGTGTACACTCACACACCCACACACACACACGCACACACACTTGAATTTTAAGTGTGTGTGTGGGTGTGAGTGTGTGTGCGTGTGTGTGTGTGGGTGTGTGAGTGTACACACACTATGTGTACACTCACACACACACACACACACACACGCACGCGCGTCTATGTGTTAAATGGCTGGAGTAGATTCTCCGTCTCGTCATATGATAGTTTTTGAAGCCATTCACTTATGATGGTTTTGCAGTCATGTTTGTTATAGTAAACGATTGTTAGTACTTTATTTAATTTATTGTAAAGAAAACGTCCAAGAAAGCAGAAAAACCGTTGGCTGAATGAAGTTCTACGGGTCGCATCAAGTGGGAATTGATGGCTGCGAGTATTTGGTTCATATTACCTGAAACAAACTGGCATGTAATTACATTTGGCTGTTAAATTCTAGGGACAAAGTAGCAATTGCACAAAGGAAATTATAAAGTTTTACGCAGTCGACATTATGAACACATTTCACATAAATTAAAATGGGCCTGATACCTGTGAAACAGAATTTCTTTCTATTAATTTACTTGAAAGAGTGATCTCTGAAACGGATAGTAAAATTTGGGATGTGCAAGCGGGATTCAGAAAGGGAATGGCATGTACGGATCAAGTCTTTTCCAGGTGCATTGCAGAGAAAGTCTTAAGCAAACACCAGAAGGTTTTCTGCGCCTTTATTGACCTGGAAAAGGCTTACGATCGAGTGGTGAGGGATGAACTTTGGTCAACACTTTCTGCGTATGGAGTGAGCAGCAGTCTGATACGGGCACTTGAATCCTTATATATGGAGTCAAGTGCCTGTGTCAGAATAAACGGGGCCTACACGGACTGGTTCAACATTGATCGTGGTGTTAGACAAGGATGTGTAGCGTCTCCTTGGCTGTTCAATCTGTTCATGGATAGTTGTTTGGCCGATTTGAAAGATTCTGAATGTGGATTAAGAATGAGTGAGTCAGTGTTTAAGACCCTGCTAATCCTGCTATACGCTGACGATCAGGTTTTATTTGTGTCGTCAGCGTCGAATTTGCAGCAGATGGTCACCACGATGAATGTGGCGTATAAGAAGAAAGGT
Organism: Euclidia mi; assembly: GCA_944739405.2. Lineage (NCBI taxonomy): Eukaryota > Metazoa > Arthropoda > Insecta > Lepidoptera > Erebidae > Euclidia > Euclidia mi. The sequence continues at coordinate 25,339,038 of OX123202.2, forward strand.
ATGAAAGTGAATGTAAACAAAAACAAAGTCATGGTCATAGAGAGGGACGATAGTGTAACTGAATGTGACGTAATGATAGAAGATGAAAAAGTGGAGCAAGTGAACGAGTTTGTGTATTTAGGGTCTTTGTTTACGAGAGATGGAAAATGTGAGGGAGATATTGAAAGGAGAGTGAAAGCAGAAAATAGTGTGAATGGCGCCTTACAGTCCATCATCAGTAATGGTATTATCCCAAGGCTAGCTCGCCTAGCTATACTGCAGGGAGTTTTGGTGCCAACGCTGATGTATGGTAGTGAATCATGGGTATGGCAGAAGAAGCATGAAAGTAGAAACAATGCTGTGGAGATGAGAGCTTTGAGGAGTATGTGCGGAATAAGGCTGATAGATAAAGTGAAAAACAAGTGTGATACGAGAGAAGTATGGTCTAAAAGAAGATGTAGTGACAAAGACTGAAAAAGGAATGTTGTGTTGGTTTGGACATTTGGAACGGATGGATGAAAGAAGAAATACGAAAGGAGTATATCGTGCCAGAATGAATGGAAATATCGGTAGGGGACGCCCTAGGCGGACGTACATCGACCAAATAGGTAACGTACTAAAAAAGGGTCCAAATTAAAAGTACCGATAACCGACGCGCATGCATGATGAGGTTAATGAATGTCGAGGAAGCGAAAGAGGTATGTTTGAACCGAAGCATGTGGCGTTCCATAGTCTCTGCCTACCCCAATGGGAGACAGGCGTGACGATATAGATAGATAGATAATAATTTACTTGAACAGAATGGTTGAGTTTTATGATTTAGGGGCACTCCAAAGGTTTCGTTGTGCTACGTGAGGCGCTAAACATAAATTTAACGCTAATAGACAAAAACATAACATAACTTCACGCCTTTTATCCCCGAAGGGGTAGGCAGAGGTGTATTACACACCCACTTTTCGCCAGTTATGTTGTTGTTACGCTAATGGAAAGAGAAGAAGAGAAAGAAAGAAACATTTGAGGCGATATCAGTGGACAAAAGTGCGAGTTTACGAGGACGCGGCGACCCGAGCGCATCCGTCTTCCGGAAGACAACCAACAGGGAAAGTCACGACTGAAAGTAATATCAGGCGAGATACTGCCTACACTGACGCCCTACGGACCTTCATTGTCACCGTTTCTATTTCTGATACTAAAGCCTGTGAAGTACAGAGTTAAAGACATAAAGACATATTTATTTCTGCATTTTGGTTGTTTACAACACTTATACATGTCAAAACCCTATTCTAGATGATGCCGGCTTTCCCTAGCTAAATGACTTCTTGAGAAGAAAGGCCGAAACAAACTCAGAGTCATTGTTTATTTTTTGTCACTTCAATTTCTTTAGTCTTTTCAGGCCCACTTGCACAACGATTCTTAAATTGAATTAAGATGTATTTAACGAGAAAAAAAATATTAAACACCACTAGCGTCTTGCACAACGAAAAATTTGTCGAAAAATATGATTTAAGAACTGTCAAAATTAATCACCGAAAATCGGCTGTTTAGTGGCTAATTTCATTTAAGAACTGTCACACTGATGTTGGCATCTTGTCATTAGCGACGAAAATTATCAATAATTATATAATTGGACCGGACGACGCAGCAGGGGGAGGCCTATATCCAGCAGTGGACGTCCCTAGGCTGACATAATGATGATGATGACATAACTGATAACAATGTACCTACTTGTGTTATTGTTAACCCTACAATTCTACACTATTTGGGGCACATGTTATTCCTACACTGGGGTGCTGGAACACCCCATACTAAAATGACTGTAATCCTTAAAATAAATAAAAAAAATCATGAAAATACGTTTTACTAAACAGAATCGGTAACTTGAGATCACAAATCAGCCTTATTACACAAAGTTAAATGTAGTTTGAGCAACAGCGCTTGTAGGATTTGGTCCTTTTTTGAGGATCACTGCAATGGACTAAGTTGGCATCCGGTGACGGTCCTCCAAATGTTCATGTATCAGTTCCAAACCTAATTTCAAAACTGTCTGCTGAAACTTTATATTTGGCTTATTATTTGATCTTAAACACTCGTAAAGAACCCAGGAATTACAACTGGTCCCAACTTCTATTTCTTCCTCGCCAGATTTGTGGTCTAGAATAGAGCTTATTTCTTCGTAATTCAAACCTCTGACAGCCATCCGAAACAAAATAAATAAACTTCATTGAATTTTATCTTCATAATATCTAAAAATATATGTATTTAATTCATATAAGACTATTGTTTTAATAAATAATCAAAATTAATAACTTATTACATATAAATGCATCAATCGTAATAAATAAATAATCTTACGATTTTACTACACTGGGGTACTGGCGTACCCCACAGCACTTATACAGGCGACCACACAACGCGGTCCCTCGTCACTGTATTGACGTAACGCGAGCGGTTGACACCAAACTAAAATACTCCGACGCGCGAATTCGTGGATATTAAAGAAATTGAGATATTTAGAAAACAAATCGGTGTGGGGTGCACCTGCACCCCATGTAGGGTTCTACGGTTAATGCTTAAAAGTTTCTAGTTATTATTCGTCAATTGTCATTTCGTTGCTAGGCGACGACAATGCGTTTTGTTTTATGCTCAAAGTATATATAGTCTAAGGTTTTATGCGAAACCATACGCATAACATCGTTAAAATCGTAACAAAAAGGCTTCATGCCATGAAACAAAACGTAGAAACTACTTTACCGACCTCATAAAATGTTAAACTAAATCTAAGCGTTGTTGTCGTTGTGCAAGAGGACGCTAAATACTTTTAAGTTAAATTATTTTATGCTGTTAATTCTGTTCAAAAAATTTAAATTAAGGAGTGACTTAAATCAAACGTTACGCAAGTGGGCCTAAAAGTCCAGACAAAAAAAGGGTTTAGTATGCAAGTACAATGCAGGAAATCATCTGACGCTTTTGACTGACTCGGCCCACTGATGGCCCGCATTCAACAGCAATCGTACGGCTCAACCTTGATTGAGGGAGCCGGCACGATCTGTATCACTATGCCTCCACGCTGTCTACCGTATTGTGTATACATACATGTTTTTATAAATACATGTCTGTATCAATTTATATGTTTACACATGAAGCTTATCTCTTTTGTTATAGTGATGAGAAAATACTTAGGGTGTATTTGTGTTTCTCGGTTAAAAGTTTGTTAACCTCGCTGCAAGATTAAATATTTGTGTGGCAGCTTAAAAAAAAAAGAATATCATCATATATACATTTTAAATTTTTAGGGGTAATAGGTAATAAATCGTAGCATAGAACTACGAATATCTCGATCGTGTAAGCATTCCATAAACGAAATACGCATTATAACCAGTCCATTCATTTAGGAGCTACGATGCAGGCAGACACAGACACACGGACACGTTTAACTTATAACACTACGCTTTTTTGCATCAGAGTTAAAAAGTAAATTCAATACTATTTATCTAGTGCTGACAGCAAATTGCGGCAACACTTGCACCAAATAGGCACTATCTGTAAGTTGATAGACCTACACAAAGAACATTCATTTTTGTAGTGAGATTTTTAAATGTCAAAGAGTTCCTTTAATCCTATTGCACAACATCTGCAGAATAGTTATCTCATTAGAAATAAAGTAAAAAAATGTGAAGGAGCGCTTGCTATCTACAGTTTCAGTAAGCAAGTCGTAATAAAGTTGTTTTTAAGTTTGTTTAAAATTGCAGCACTATTCTCTCCTAATCGGAACACTAAGTTTGTTCGCAGCGATAAAACACAGCTTAAATCGGTACATCGATTAAGATGATGTTTGATATGTCCTACTGGACTACCTTCAATTTATAACTTGCCATAGATATAATTGCTTGAACTATGTAATTTATTGAAAGTTTTATTTAGATGGTCGCCAATGTTTGCTACTCGTGTTATCGGATTGGGCACATTTAATCCAATTCCAGAGCCATTAATGTCTACGTGGTATTCACTAAATTACAAGTATATATTTGTAGTAGTTTTTACGTTATCGTAGTCTGGATTATTTTTAGTATTGAGTTTAATATTATTTGATGTTTTTATCGATGTTTACATATTTTTTTGTATCAGGTCTATATCGCGTAAAAACAGAGGTAAAATACCTCATGTTTACCTCGTCGTTTCGGCTTGGGTTGCATTGGCCATGTTCACGGGAAGACTGATATTTACTGAAATATTTAAAATAATAGTAATATTGAGATCAAGCAAAAAGGTAGTTACATCGTGGGAAACCAAAAAAAAGACCTTAGATACACAAACCGTGCGTTCCAACCTGGAACGCACGGCAAAATTTATATGACAAATATTTAAAAAAATGCTTTCTTTTTATATTTATATTTACATTGAGTCATCAAAATTTTGCTTGACCTTGATAGATGATGTGCTTCATTAGTCTCGTTTGAGTAGGAGCTAGCTCCTACACTAGCTACAAAGTAACAAAGCTATGACTATCTGATCAGAAACCCATCTTGATATGAGATACCTTCCATTGATCATGCCAAGCAACAACAGTATTGGTATAAGGGTTCGTCGTAGTTACGAAAATTAATACAACGATTATTTTGACAAAGAGCATAGTTGATATTAGAAATACCTCACGTTGTCGACGCTTATTGAACTGTGAATGTTTCTAATGTTTTTCTTCGCGCGTGAGCAATCTGAGCGTGCGGTGTTAGAGTTTAAGGTGCGACTATGTACGTACAAAGTACGTGATACACTTGCAAATGGCATTACAATAAATATATATCCGAACGCTTGTCAGAACGTTCCGCTTACAGATTTTAAATGGCACTAAATGATCGTCGTAACGGTTAAGACTTTTTTGGTATCACTAAAATGATGTTAAAGGTTGGTATCACATTATATTTATTGAATGTGTACGATTTTTTACTTACACTGAAATGTCTGAATGTTGTTTCTTTCATCCCCTTTATGATACTCATACCTATTTGAGAGGAAAGCATTAACAGGTTTTCTGTTAATTTGACTTAAACAACGTAATTAAAAAAAAAACTGGCCATTTATGCCTAAAGCAGTTCGATGCTTATCGTGCCTTTTAGAAAAGAGATAGAAGTAGGCAGGGCTCATAAAAAACGTGCTCGGGTTGAATCAGAAATACTGTGAAAGACTTAGGACGTCCTTAATCTACCAAAGAAATAGAATACCTAGTCTAGTCTACAACATACAAAACTATATTTCAAGTACATTATACTACCTACTAATATACGTACCGATATCTTTCAGCTCCACTAGATCCGTACCTACTTACTCGTTAATACGAGCAAATATTGACAGTATTACGTCGATATTGTGATGATATTTTCGGCTCCTAATTGCTGTGATACTCGCAGATATTAGCGTCCATTATAGATTGGATAATCTGCGTTTATCCTTTAATGTGTGTGCACCTACATGCAACTAACCGGGTATACCGGGTATACTGAATCCGGATCATTTATTTCACTCATGTGGCTTTATGGCACTACCTCGATCCGAGGTGCTAGCCATTCATGGCCGTTTTATGTAGGTACACGATGAGAGAGACAGTCTTTGTGTAGAACTTTAGCAGATTGTATGTCGACATTCGTGATTGTCATATAATATACGCTTATCTGTAATGCCTGTTATTTTATAGCCTAACTGGTTGAACCCGCGGCGGTCCATCACAACAAAAAAACTGTAGTTAAAAGCTGTATTATTATAATATACTGTATTAATATTATAACTTCAGGAAGGAATGGAAAGGTTAAAAAGAGACAGGAGATGGAAAAACAATTCAGTTATGAAATGACAATCGAAATTAGTGGATCTGGAACATTCCTAGGGGTATATAAGGCGGTGTAGACGCGCTGAGCGCCAGTTTAAGTTGAAAAGTGGTAAAGTGAAGAAGAAAAGGTAGAAGTAAAAGGAAGAAAGAAGAAGTAGTAAAAAAAGTGAAGTGAAAGTATAGTGCAGTAAAGTGCAGTGAAGTGCAGTGAAAAGTGCAGTGCAAAAGACGCTAGTGTTGGTGCTGTCTGCGTCGAAATTAAACGGCGTGTCGTGTGTGAAGTCGAATAAAGTGTCATCAGTGCTACTCGGTGTTTCCTTCCAATCCCGTTACCCCGTCCGTAACAATACATATAGTGAAATTACGAGATTGCGACTCTACACGTTTTTCAAAGCAGAGCTGTCGTCACTCTAACGCGCGCGAAATCGGATTTGTGGCAAACAATTTTCAGTCGTTAACCAATTACAATGCAGAATTTCAAAGAATATTCATACTTTGCAATAGTGGGACATAATCTTATTGGTGAAATTTTTTAACGTCATTTCAAGAATTGAAACATGGCGCTGTCGTTGCGGGACATACGTGTTTCCCGCAAGCGCTGGACGGAACAAATTTTCCTGGGACATACGTATGTCCCGCCTGCGTTCCAGAGGTTAACCCGTGAATTATTACTTGTGACTAATAAATTCACGGGCAAAAAAAACAGTCGACAATTATTTGCTTTTGAATTCGCGTGAAATTTAGTTTCCAATCTTCTTGGCAGTGCGCGTAACCCGGTAATCTTTTATTGTAACCTAGGACATTTATCAACTAAGTTACAGCCACGTCCGTTAAGGTATTATGTGTGATTGCGTAACTAGCTTTAATGTATTCGTCTACGCATTTAGGCTTAGTTGTTTAGCTTGTGAGTTATCCTGAGGATCTAACGTGATTAAATGTAACGTAATTATTAAATGCAGACTGAATGAGTATACCTACATATATGAGGTATTTCATAGTGTTCACTCTTTACCTTTATCTACGTTTCCATCTCTTACCTAACATATTACCATTTATAATCACTTAAATATTTGCTGTAACAATAAAGTTTATACATCGTTGTTGCCATTTTGATACAATAAGTGACAAAACACAGTACCTACATTTTGTTTGATCGGTCTCACAATGTTTCCTTTCCGAGCTGAATTGTTTCATTGTTAGCTGTAAAAACAAATGCCGTCTCTCAGGATATGTACCTACGCTGTTAAACACAAAACCAACGATAGTATTTCAGCGTCCGGGTTCAATTGAAGAGGCGTTTTAATTGGGAACAAAGTAAATTATGTGCTCATAAAACTTGCATTTTGCTCTGGCTGTTTGTATGGGAACGATTGCCATTGGAATAATCTGTATTCATGAAAAGTATGTTGCGTGTTAATATATTGAAAATTAATTATCGCAAATAAAATAAAATTCGTTCCGATATTTACAGCGTGATAAAAATGTAAAGTTTGCATTCGCCGTAGACATAGTGGTGACCAAATTTTATATTTACCAAAATATTTACATACTTTAGTGTGTATATATAAAAGTTCGATCACCGCACAGAAGTCGTGTGATGGTTGTTGGGTATACAATTCATTTGGGAATATACGCATTTGACAAGTGTGCGATTTTTCTTTTTCGTATGAGTGAGTGGCCAACTTTAGTGTCGGAATTTTCACACTGCCCATAGGCCTCCGACGTGGCCTTAAGATTCTTGTCCTGACACAAGAACCGAGACCGACAGTTTTACGTACCCTCCTAACATTAGCTCTCTGATGTAAATGCCAAACGTGGTCACCCATTCAAGTTATGCACTCTGCCAACATTGCTTTACCTTACCGATCTGTTACTAATATCAATCAAGACTCGCTATGTGCTCTACTAGAAGTTTAGAAGAAAAAGATTCTTATATAATTATATTATCACCCGCAAAAATCTGCGTCCTCTTAGTAATTTGTATAGACCGCAATCTATAATATAAAAGTCGTTCAATCAATTTACGACTATACTTTGTAGGTAAATAGCTAAACTATAGTTCGAAACCGCCTGCACCCCGATAACTCTACACCTAAACCTTACTCAAGAATCACGGTTTCCATTGGTGAACACCGTACAAAAATCCGTTTAGTAGTCAATTTACGATAGTACTATGTAAATAGGTAAACTCACTAGTCTTCGAACGCGGCTGGGCTCCGAGAATTATTCAGCCAAACCTTCCTCAGGAATCAAGCTTTCTATTGCTGAAAATTTGACAAAAATTCGGTGTTTTTGACTTTATCACCCGCATACTGGACGTGGCGAGGACTTCATTTTATAATACGCATAGTTGTAAATTTGTAGCAGATTTCCTTGCAGTACATGGCAGATGAGCTTTTATTTCTCGAGGGAGCGTCTCGATATTATATACATTTCGTGGATGCACGTCGTGCTGAACTGTACTTGTTATATTAATCGTTTTTATTCCTGTATCGCCGGTACACTGCAGGAATTTACTTCAGGTGCAAGCACGCAGTGATATAGGTTGATATAATATCTACTGCTAATCTATAAACTAAATGTTATGAATTTATATATTAAGTAAAAAAAAGCGTATTTATTCAACGAATCTTATCTAATACCTACTAGTCGTTTCTCAATTTTTTGTGCTTAGCCTTTGGCTGCTAGCTTAAAATTTAACGGCTTTTCAAACAAAGCATAATCATTTTACCACATTAGGGACGGAATATTATAAATCCATTTTGGTGCCTAAAAAACACAGGGAAAATTTCACTGTTACAAAAAAAAAACACAGTATAAATTTCACGTTTCAAGCTTTAGAGGGCCAATTCTCCTAATTATATTTGTTCAAAATGCAATTTCCATCTAATGTTACTGTCATATTCATGTCACAAATGGTATTCTAGTAAATTAACTGATACTTGAATGTTATTGGAATGTTATCGTGACTAGATCGTAAATTGAACAATGTGTCACCGTCGAACTATAGAAGTCAAATTAGACTATAATGACATTAAATTAGCAGAATACCGATTCTGAGTCAATTCAAAATGTACTCTCATTTCATTCAAAATATAGTTTCAATGTCGTATAAAATACGAGAATTGGGCATCAATAATTTGGGCTCTACGACGTGTCAGTCAAGACAAGTAATTTTATTATGATGATTGAAAGTACTTTCATACCCAATTGTATCTATTTTCATATTCTGTCAACTAAAAAATATTAGAGTGCTGAGATATTATATTTAATTAACACACATATTTCAGTCATAACAGCGTTTGAAATTTATTCTTGCCGACAATGTGGGCAGTCCCGTTACAAGAAAATCTTAAAGTAAGTAATGCGCCTTGTTAAAGGACTTGCTACAATTTATCACTGATTCTGGGTAAATTTTACACTAGAGCGAAATAAGTAGATTTACAAGAAACAAGGGAACTTATACACCACAATTTTTTAATTAGTACAAAAAATTAATGGGGCTCTAAGCATCTTTAACTAATCATATTTGTGTATGTGAAAAATAAAAATACTAAGTTCCAAAACTGTTCACAAAAATACGTAATAATTGGTAAATGCATAACTAAATACTATGTTGTAGTAGTAATTTTACGTGCCACTGCTCCATTGATAAATTCGTGTAAACTCGAAGTTCGCCACCCCCTGTCCCTCTGCGTCCGCGCCAGTGTTAAAGGTCATTGGGCAAATAGTATGGGAGAAAAACCCACGGCGGACAAACTTGAAATTGTGAGTAATTATCTCTAGTTTATCATGGTAAGGGTCGCTTTCTTGTGAGTTGTGGGAATTAAAAAAAATATCATATTTTTAACATTATTTATTCGTAATCAATGTCTATTGTGATTTTATCTAAAAATACCGCAAACATTTTGATTTCCTGTTGGTGTCTAGCCGCGGATAAAAAATAAATAATACTGACACTTTGCGCACAACTGCATATGGTACGGAGGCCATGTATACACGAGCAGTAATAATCTTTAACAGTTTGTCTTCCTTGTCTCGCCTGGTTTATCAAAATATCTTTGTACGTAGTATTTTCGCGCTCTGTCATGACCGGTTGGCGCAGCGGGGTGTATGCGACTGCCACGCTGATGGTCGCGGGTTCGATTCCCGCTCAAGTCAAACATTTGTGTGCATGAACATGGATGTTTATCATGGTCTGGGTGTTTCTATATATAATATGTATGTATCTACAAAAACAAAGTATATATGTATGTTTATCTATTATCTAGTACCCATAGTACAAGCTTTGATTAGTTTGGGACTAGATGGTGATGTGTGTATGTGGTAGAATATTATTAGAATTAGAATATTAGAATATTTTATTGGTTGTTTAAGGCAGCTATAGCTTAGTGGAGATACCAACGTACTGCCATGCTGAGGGTTTCGAATCCACGGCGCACACCAATGACTTTTCGAAGTTAAATGTGTATTATATTGTTAATTATCGCTTACCCCGTGCCTCGAAGAGCACGTTAAACCGTCGGTCCTGGCTGTCATGAAGATCTTTGACAGTCGTTAAGGGGAATCAGTACCCTAAATAAAAACAGATACTGGTCCAAACCATGGAATATGGCTATGCCTTTGGGTTGCAGAGGTCAGACGGCAGTCGCTCGGTGGCAAATTTGATATTCTGTCATAGCTTGTCAGACCAGTAAGCGGCCCTCGGGCTCCAAGACGTGTAAGTCTTGGATGCAACTGGGATTACGCTAGGGCGATGATGATGATGATGATCAATATTTTATTATTTATAAAATCTTGGTCTCACATGCCCATGACAGTAGGACTTGTCCAATCTTTGATGATAATAAAAATATCAGTTCTTCATATGTCAACTGTGGGAAATCTCTAAAATCTGGATTGTTTCCATCTAATGGCATGAATGATCAGTCGGTAGGCACATGCTTGCACTCGACAGACCCGATTTGTAGCTATTTTTAACAGAACCACAATTTATATTACTTAAATAGAGTATGAGATTTTTGCTTTTTTATAAATATATTTCTAGCTCAAACTTTGTTCTCCCATGGATTAAAAAAAAATCTCGTATATAGTGGTAAGAACATTCATGCTCTTTTATTTTATGCCAAATTTGTCAATGTCCGTGACCGGGTCGGAATACGCCCAATGTCCTTTATGGCGGAAGCCAGTGGATCCTTTTTTCGTCGCAACAATTAATTGTTTGTTTACGTTTGCCCAACGCGATGGCTTATCAGTTCACATCACGCGAGTGCAGCTGTGCGTTTGTACACGGAAGAGTTTGGAAGCCAGTGGATCGGTCGAGGCGGGCCTGTAGCTTGGCCTCTATGCTCACTCGTACAAAAGTGCATATTGCACTGTTTTAATTATTCGACACTAACCGGCTCACTTTTGTACACAGTGGTGAGCATGGAGGCCAAGCTACAGGCCCGCATCGACCGATCCACTGGCTTCCAAACTTTTCCTTGTACGGACGCTTTTGACGCAGAGAAAAGTCAGAAAAGTGGACATTTCGAAGCACAATTAAATATTTGTAAGTAAAGTAAAAATTACCTACCTACGTAAATAAAAATTTTATACGGGCGGCTCAAAACCGGTCTGTGTGGAGAACCTTGGTGTAGGCCTATGTCCAGCAGTGGACGTCTCCAGGCTGACATGATGATGATGAAATAATAATTGTAAATAGCAGCTGATTCTAACTTCATAAAGACGCCAAAATTAATATTTTCTTTTAGTACAGAATACCTTCTTTTATTTTGATATTTGTTTGCTTTCTAGTTACATACCCACGTATTCAATTACTAGTAAAAAGGTAAATTTTGCCAGTCCTAAGCCCGGATGAAGAATGAAGGAGAGATTAGATTTTAGAAAATTAATTAAGTAAGTAACTACATCACTTCTTCTTTTGTTTCATTTTATTGTCTAAGGGTACCTACATCATAAGTGCAACAGAGAGAATGCGAATGAGCAGGATGGAATATTATCAATGAATTAGTGAATGGATTGTAAAATATGACTATGATTGAAGTGAGATTTTCTACAATAAAAAAATTGATAATAACTTTGCTCTTTATAGATATTATGAAATTCTTACGTTACATTTATGATTATATCTTCGCTAATGTGTCCTTAAAGTTTTTGTACTAATAAAAAAACAAGAGTGAATATCATGCATGGTGAACTTTTATGAAACTTTGTTGTGTTCAATTTTGAAGGCAGCGATAGCCTAGTGGAGATACCAACAGACTGCCATGCAGAGGGTATCGGGTTCGAATCCACGGCGCGCACCACTGATTTTTCTGAGCTATGTGCGTATTGAATTGTTAATTATCGCTTGTCTCGTGCCTCGGAGAGCACGTTAAGCGACGGCTTAACGTGCTCTCTGAGGACTGTCAAAGATCTTCATGACCGACGGGTCCCGGCTGTCATGAAGATCTTTGACAGTCGTTATAGGGCGTCAGTACCTCTAAAATATAATTGATTGAATCAGGCGTTACTTGGCGGAAATCCATTGTAACCTAATAGAAGGAAAAAGGAACCCACCACGCACCCTCGGATTGACCACCCCAACTATTGCAACAGAAAAAGGTTGACAATACCGAACTCCTCTAAAAGGATAAGGGATATAGGAATGGTCTGGGTTCCAGGAAGATACCTGACTTGCAGTATCCCGCTGTTTGCGCCGACTACGGTGTTGCCTTTATCCGCTTTATTTACCACCAAATCAGTTTGTTGAATTTTATTTTGGATGGTTTTATATAGTTATAATTCGCAGTTAATTAAATTAATCGATTTGTATGTTTTAAAGTGATGGGCAGCTAAACTCTTGACTATATTATCTTTTTTATTTCTGGTAATAGCTAGTATTGCATCCACCGCCAATGTTTCCAAAGAATATTGCGTAACTTTTTGAGGAATACTATACTTTAATCCCTTCTCCAAAAGTGAATTCTCGTCACGTGTGAAAATGATGTTCGAAAGGTTTTTTATTCTTAGATGAAATTGATGATTACAAGTGGCGTTGCCAGTATATTCTGAAGGTGGTGTTATTCTTCCTATCAATTCTTGTAACTTCCTACTTTGAATGATGTATTTCTCGTGGGCTACAGTTGATGCAATAATTCTCTAGCATTTTGGTCTAATAAATCGAACTCGACATTGTGTAACTTGAATGAAAGCTCTAAATGCAGTATTTTTAAATACAGTTTTAAATTATCGCGAACCGTAAACCAACGTCTTGCCTCTTATCCTAGCCAAATTTTTTCAGCTTGAATCGCTATATTAGCAGCCCGACTGCGCGTATTGGAACGTATAGTTATATAATTTGGAATGACGTTGTAATATTTACATTTCTGATTGAACCACACATTTTGACATGCGACACGGTGTTACTTTGTAAGTTTGATGTATAATTTCGCCTGTACAGCTATGCTTGCTGATTTGTTATAGTTGATTGAATCAGGCGTTACTTGGCGGAACTCCATGGTAACCTAATAGAAAGAAAGAGGAACCCACCACGCACCCTACATTACTAAACGATCAAACCAACTTTAACGTTCCCCATTGTTGAATATATTCGCATACCATCATAATGACGCACATCAGCCGAGCGGCGGAGGGAACTAGAAAGTAAAACCGTTTATAAGACATGCACACGGTAGGAAAGCGCTCAGTCGTTCCCATCGCTCCTGAGGATGCCTCGTGCAGAGGCAAAACACGTGTCGAAGAATAGTCGGTGCATACAGCGGGATACTGCAAGTCAGGTATCTTCCTGGAACCCATACCATTCCTATATCCCTTATCCTTTTAGAGGAGTTCGGTATTGTCAACCTTTATCTGTTGCAATAGTTGGGGTGGTCAATCCAAGGGTGCGTGGTGGGTTCCTCTTTCCTTCTATTAGGTTACCTCTCAAATAAACTGACACTAGTCTAAACCATGGAATATCGCTATCCCTTCGGGTTGCGGGGGTCAGACTGGCAGTCGCTCCGTGGAAGAGCTAATATTATTAGCGGACCCTAGGATGAGACTGGGATAACGCTAGGAGGAGGATGTTGTGTTAAATTTTCTGATACGCTTCGAGTTTCTTCAAATATCGTAAAGGGAAAGCCGATCCATTTGTCATGTGTAGCAACGGGTGTCGCAATTAACATGAGTGTTCGACGTTTGTGCCGCAAGCACTTAGATGGCAAATGTGCTGGACTTTTTTGTAATTTAATACCAATGTACAACCACATTTAGACAAATAAATTATTTGCATTTAAATTTGAATTCTAATCGATATTTATTTATTGCAGTAAATTTCACCCGTAGTATGCTTGTTAATACTATACAATAACGTACTATATACAAGTACTACATACTAAGCTATAAGTTATTCAATCAAATCAATGCAACCTATCTATTCTTAGTTAGGAAAGCATTCCTCCTCTAGAATGCTTTTATGTAATTTATCCATTTTCATTGTAACTGGTAGGCTCCGAGAAATAAAAATAAATCAAAGCAAGAGCAATAAATAAGTTTTTATTTCTTTCCGAAATAAAACTGATTTATTGCTCGTTTTGATTAGAAAAATAATGAAATTATCATAAATATATCAAACACTATATTTATGATAATTTCAAACACGTCAGTGAACTCATTGAATATTCTAAAAGATGTGTGAAAAGTAGTTTCATTTGACCGTAGTGGAAAATTCTTTAATCGTGACCGGATATAAATTGAATGATTTGTTGATTATTATGAAGAGTATTAATCTTCATTTTAATTTTTTCAAATTAAAGTGAAGAAAGGATTAAAAAACTTATTTCGCCTTCTTTTGCCATTGTTCATTCAACAGTGAATTGTGTATTCGTTTAAGATAAGACCTTCTCAAAATATTTACTGGCGTTACCCGAAAGCCGGTTAATTTATTTACCACTTGTCTAACCTCCCTCAAAGTGCCTTTCGTGACGTAGGAATAAACCTATTCACCAAAAATTATAGTCGAATCTGGCAATATTTCACAAATATATGAACAAGCATATGATCTGAAAAGTTGTTTATTTACGATGTAACTTTGCGATAAGATAAGTTTTCTTTCGCAATATTTATAAATGCGGTATCAATGTTGTATATTGCATGTAACTCGCTATTCTAATCCCTTGGTAATGATTTGACTGTGAGCGAAGCAACTTGAAGTGTTAAAGTTTTGTACTCTAATTAGATATGGACGTCGACTTCAGTTTTACGGGTTCAACTGTCGGAGAGATCATAATATTTTGATTCAATCCCTTTCTCGAAGTGAGGGCAAATTTTAACTGAGCATATCAATAGCAATACGTTTGTATAAGTAACTTTTCCGGGCAAATACTAAATTGAAGTGTGTAGACAATGTTCCATTTTAAATATTAGAGAAGCTAATACAATAATTTGAGATTGTGAAAAGTAGGTATAACTCCATTTACGTAAAGTGATGTGGTGATTCACGAAAAAAATATTACTTTATTTTGAGCATTACCATACGCGTAGTTAAAATATACATAGGTAAGTAATTTCAGTAAACTTACAGAACCAGCAGCATGAATCATTTTGCCAATGCGGTGTAAATTAACCATGAATATAAAACCTTATTGATATTAATGATTTATCCGAATTCGTAAGAAAACGTCCATAACATTTAAGAATGAAAGAGAGATGAATAATTCAGTACGATTCAGTCGTTCATTATTTTTAATCCCACTGTCCTATGTCTATTTGACTGTCACTTATTTATATTACTGACGTATTTTATTTTTTTGCACAGGATCTTGGTAAATAAATGACGAAATACTCAGAGTTTTAAAAGTATCGGGTATATAATATACTTACTAGCTGAGGATGAGCCATGGTCACACACGTGTTATTGAAGGCTGCTGCTCAGCACCCGTAACTCCTAGCGTGATCTTACATAGCCTATAGGCGTCTTCTTATGTTACATAGCAAATATATCATGGGCTAAATATTATATAAGTAATTATTTAAAGTGAAACTAGTTCTTCAGATGAGCGCGTTCAACCAAACAAACAAACTCTTCAGCTTTATACTATTAGTATACAGATTCGGCTGCTTTTTATATAGTTTCAGCTGATTACATTTACGCCCAAAGCCTTCGGAGTTCTAGATTTTGTAGTTTTATCGTTTTCATTTATGTCTAGTAAATCGATTTTAAAAGTTTGGTACCTGATTTGCAATGTATTGATGTAAGTAAACATAATGTGCCCGGTAGATGGCAATAGGCTCACCCCCTATTACATTGGGACCTAAACACAACTGGCGAAAAGTGGGTGTGTAAAACACCTCTGCCTACCCCTTCGGGGATAAAAGGCGTGAAGTTATGTTATGATGTCATAGTACTGGGTGGCGCAAAAGTAAATAGTAATGACCCTATTTGGTTCAGCTACAACTTCGTTTCTAAATTAGAAAACTAGATTTCTTTTTTTTAAATATATATCGATGCCTTCCGGCCAAAAGGGGGTAAGCGACATTTTTTGCGAAATCGACTTATATATATGGTTAGAATCGGCTTTTTTTTCTGCGTCTAATGGTCTAATTTTCGTGGCTCTAGGACAAACTTTTTGTCGCTTAGGCGGTAAAGGAATTGAGGTTCTAACACTAAGTTTTTCGTCATAAACGACAGTTATTTTTGGTGTATTTTATATTATGGTGGTTGGATAAAAATAATATTTCAAAACTGTGAGATAAGCAATTTTGGCTTTGAATATTTTTTCTTTACTTGAACGTTAAGTAGTTTGGGCTGTAAATACTTTTTTGTAAAAAACACATTAGTCAAATTTTACTTGAATCTTTGTGTACCAAACTTTCGGTTAGGATATTAGGGCAGTTCCTTTGGATAAAATATATGTCATTTATTACATTTAGGTCTCCGGTTCCGTGACTTTATTTGGCGCTTATTTTTATTTTCCCTAGTCACCAAATCAATCATCGAAGGCGCTTAGGATAAATCATCCAAACGAATGTCGCCTTACATTGTCGCTTACCCTTTTTTTCCCCTCTCATAAAAAACATCCGGTTTGGTGGTTAGATAACAAGGTAAATCAAAGGTTTGGCGGTTAGCTTACAGAAGAATGACAAACAGCGTCGGTTATCTCACTCTTTCGTTCGAACAAAATGTCGTTAGCGTTGCACAGCGAACATTCACCGCGGCGTAAGCACCTCCGTGCTTGCGAGTCCGTTTGGCGCGAAGTTTTTCAAAGGAAATAAAACGGTAAGATTATTTTAATAGACTTTTATATTCATCTTTAATTGTGTATTCTAATTAGTTATTTTAAGTTTTATAGGTAAGAAGTCATTCTTTTGCTATCTGGTTCAGACAATACTGAATGGTTAAATAAGTACCTACAGAGTTTTTGTTGTCTGGCCTGACTTAGGATCATAATCAAGGGCTCGAATCCCAGGTTGGGCCAGCAAGGAATTATTGGATTTTTTGATGAATTCTCAGTAACAGTCAAGAGTTAATCCTGCGACTGATATGACTCTGTTGTGTCGAATTGCCTATGGGACTATGAGAGTGACAGAATAAAAACTGCACGTTTGTTTTGCACATATAGTTAGCGTTAGTAGGTCCCTCTTTTGCAAATTGTTATTTTGCCTCAAGATTTGTCACCGTGACTGATTTAACATGTGTCATCATCATTATTTTATCGATTGAGTGAATGGAGTGGTGAGTGCGAATGAATGGATACACGGCAAAAGCGATAGTAAGAACCCTCTTTGTGGAGTGGCTGAAGGCCGCCACGGTGTCCTCACCTGCCGCCTGACGCATGTCTTGATCGGACACGGTTGTTTTGGGTAGTTTCTTTGCTGTGGAGGACTTCCCCGGCAACGGCCGTCGCGAGGCGATTTACGGCAACTGTAGACGCGGACATGCTGAGGACGAGGACCAAACACCTTCCGTCACCCCTAAAAGTGGTCCCTAGGTACGAAATTTTAAGTTTATATTTTTTTGTCATACCTAGTATGTCAGCATGAATGTATAATGCAAGACTAACTTACAATGAGCAACAATTGCTTTGTTTAACTTTCTAAAATAAAGACTGATTGAGCACAATTTCTCTTTTTTTTAATTCATACCTAAGTCGGTTAGCCAGTTTAAAAACTTATAAAAGTCTAATGCATGTATGTAAGTATTTATGTATAATTTTATAAGAATAAATCGCAATATGCTTTCGCGTTGTATAAAAAAGCTTATAGTATTTTTTATAGATATTTAACTTATAACAATTTCCTTGTTCTTCTGCCATTAACCAATAGCTGGTTATGTCATATTGGCTCTACTTGATGAACAGAAAAAGCACAGGTATGCTCTTTTTCTTCAACAGATATAAAATAAATGGTGCAGTTAAATCATTTGGGTTGGAACTCATTAATTGGGTTGTTTTCATTTACGACGTTTTTTCCTGTTAGTATAATTAGGACCATTTGAGGGTAAGCGACAGTAAATAGTGTTAGGAGTGTGATTTGTTTTAATTAACAATGTCATTTTGTAGAGACCTAATCAAAAACTATATGGTTAAATTTTGAAACTTTTGGAACATACAGAAAATTTTCTATGATTTTTTTTCACTTATTTTGAACTTTAAACTACTCTCCTGTAAAGTTTGTTAAGTGGCGGTTAGCCTCTTTTGGCCGTAAGGCATCGATATATATTTGTGCCATGAAATTAAGTTGCATTATGATTTAAATATGATATCTATTAAATGTTGACCTCTAGAGTTAAAGCACATTTGAGCCATATTTATGATACTATAAGCAGGATTCTTTTGAAATTTGTTGTGTAAAGGACAATAATACGGGTATTTATTTATGTTGTTGTTATCGAAGTCCTTGTGACAAGAATTATAACATATTTTTAGAGTCTCTAAAAAAAGGGGAATATTTATTTAATAGGAAGTCAATAATATGTGGCGACTTTAATGTAGATTTAATGACTGATTATGAAAAAGTGATGATCATGGAAGACCTAGGTACAATGCTCGATGGCCTCTGTAGAGTCTCCCAACAAGTAGGTCTTAAGAGGAACATGGGCAAGACGAAAATCATGTCGAACGTCCATGTTGTACCTGCTCCTATTCAGGTTGGGAACTCTACGCTCAAAGCTGTCGACAAGTATATCTACCTGGGACAAGTAGTCCAATTAGGTAGGTCCAATTTCGAGAAGGAGGTCAATCGTCGAATCCAACTCGGTTGGGCAGCGTTCGGGAAGCTAGGACATATCTTCTTGTCCGATATCCCGCAATGTCTCAAGACGAAAGTCTTTGACCCATGTGTGTTGCCAGTGATGACTTACGGATCAGAGACGTGGTCGCTCACTATGGGCCTTATCAGAAAGCTCAATGTCACTCAGAGGGCGATGGAGAGAGCTATGCTTGGAGTTTCCCTGCGAGATCGAATCAGAAATGAGGAGATCCGCAGTAGAACCAAAGTCACCGACATAGCTCTTCAGATAGCCAAGCTGAAGTGGAAGTGGGCAGGGCACATAGCTCGAAGAACCGATGGCCGTTGGGGCAGAAAGGTTTTGGAGTGGCGGCCACGTACCGGACGACGCAGCAGAGGTAGGCCCCCCGCAAGGTGGACCGACGATCTCGTCAAGATCGCGGGAGGCGGTTGGATGCGAGCGGCTCAAGAGCGGTATGTGTGGAGAACCTTCGGGGAGGCCTATGTCCAGCAGTGGACGTCGTTTGGCTGATATGATGAATAAAAAAGTATGGATATGTTGAGTCTATTGCGATGTTATAGCTTTAAGGCTATGGTAACACAAGCTACTTTCGTTCGTAATAGTTCTCAATCGTGTATTGACAATTTTTTTACGAATTTAGATGACCAGGTAATTAAAAGTATTAACGTAGATCATAATGGTTTGGCAGATGGACATGCAGGGCTTTTTTGTACATTATTACTTCAAAACGTTAATCAGAAATCGTCAGAAAATAATCAAGCAGTAATTATTGAAAAGAAGATGCAAACCAAAAACAACCATGATAAATTTGCAGATTCTCTTTTACATGAGGAATGGATGTCTATGAGCATAAATATTTTCCTACATAAATTCAATAATGCGTTTCAAAAAGATTTTGGAAAATGCAAAGTAAAAATAAATCTTTCTGGCAATGGCACAGTAGTGAAATGGATAACAAAAGCAATAAAAGGTACAAGTAAAAAACGATTGATGTGCGAGTAATGGAAGTTGCTGTCATATGTCTCTGTTGCTGTATATAGTATTTTAACATACAAAAATAATCACATTAGATTGTATCGCCGAGTTTTAAAAACCGCAAAACGGAATGCTGTTATAAATCAGTTAAAAAGGCAAAAAATATTCCGAAAGAAATATGGCAGGTCGTAAATCGTCTTAAGAATAAATCTAAAGGAAAGATCTGTCAGGAAATAATGTTGCTATGTAATAATAAGACTATTAAAGAACCGCATGTTATTGCAAATACATTCGCAGAACAATTTAGTTTTAGTCAGCTTCCTGGAGTGATTAATGAAAATCAGGCATTACGGTATTTACAAAAGGGTACTGAAAGGGTGAACGATTCTATGAGTTTTTCACATATAACTCCTAACGAAGTAAAAAAAAAACTGTCGAAGGAATGACTTCTAAAACTTCAAGTGGGTTTGATGAAATTCAAATTTCGGAGATAAAGCTGCATATCGGTATATTGGCCAAACTACTTTCCTGCTTTTTTAACAAATGCTAAGATGCGTCTATTTTCCCTGAACAGCTAAAAATAGCTAAAATTGTTCCAATATTTAAAAAAGATTCTCGAACAGATCCAAAAAGTTATAGACCAATATCAGTACTTCCCACACTTACAAAAATATTTGAGAAATTAATAAAATGTCGTCTCATCAGCCACCTAAATAGAAAAAGAGTAATCAATATTAGGCAATTTGGCTATCAAAAAAGCATAAGTGCCGTAGATGCAATAAATGTTCTAGTAAATGATGTAGTTGAGGGACTTAATAACAAAATGAAAGTAGCTGCAGTTTTCTTGGATCTCAGCTCTGCTTTCGATACTGTTGATCACAACATACTGCTAATGAAAATGGAACATTATGGTGTTCGCGATAAGGCTCTGGAATTTTTTAAGTCATATCTAAAAAACAGAAAATGTTTGTGGAAATAAAAAGTATCGATAAGCATAACTGCCAAAAAACATACAAATCTCAAATAATTACAGTTACAACTGGCGTGCCGCAGGGATCAATATTTGGTCCCATCCTATTCCTAATGTTCACAAATGACCTAATTAATTATGTTAATGAATTATACTCTGACATTAACCTCGTCGTGTTTGCAGATGATACTAACGCCATAATAAGTGCAAATAATACACAGCTGCTGAACACTAAAGTTAATTTAACACTTGAATGCTTTCAAGAGTGATTTAGCGCTAATAGATTACAAATAAATACAAAAAAGACTAATATAATCTTCTTTAACCTTTCGACGACCGAGGACATGAATTCATGTCCTACAAAAAAGTCCCCTTGTTTACCGACGACATGAATTCATGTCCAGATTCCGTCCTTCAATCTATGACGTTTTTTACACTGGCCTAGTATATTTTATCAATTATTTCAAATGGCATTGCATTTTTACGAATCATAGACAGCTATGAAACCTTCTTCTGATCCAATTTGATGTCAAATTAAAAAGTAAAAGGACATTTCATTTCAATGCGCGCGAAACTGAGAATTTTAGCAAATGTTTGCTATTGAAATGGGGGAATTATTATAATGGATACATGCATAATTTTAGTTTTAATTGGAAAACCCATATTATACAGAATATAAAAATACAAAAATAAACAAAAAATTATTTTATTTTGATTATAATACGCTACAATTGTCGATAGAACCGGTATTCTAAGATCCGTTCAAAACAGAGAGCTATACAAAACTAAATATACACTCAAATGTTATTATTATAATTTTTTAATATTGGCTATATAAGTGGGTTTCAAGAAATTATAACTCGAACTCTTGAAAACATAAACAAAGACACTAGTACCGCGCGCGCGATGATGTCGTACGGCGCGGTCGTATAGCCAAATTGACGTTTTAGAGGGCGCGGTACTTGAAAGGTTAAATCCACATGTAGATGTAATGAAAACTTAGAAGTAGTTTTAAATACAGACAGAATTGAGTTAGTCAATGCAGTTAACTTTCTAGGCGTACATATAGACTCCTTTCTTAATTGGAAACAAAAATAAAAGGCTATCGATGGAGCAATTTCATCTGCGTGCTACGCACTGAGAGATGAAGTTGATGTTAGCAACCTGATAACAGTATATTACGCTTTAGTGGAGTCGCGGCTGAGGTATAGCATACAGCTTTTGGGTAATAGCTACAAATATAACGTTTACAGGGAATTTGTGTTACAAAAAAGGGCAATTAAAACCATTGTTCGCATACCGCAATGGGAGTCCTGTAGGGAATACTTCAAAAGTCTTCCTTTGTTACCGGTGCGGTTCGCCTTTACTTATTGGTAGTTTTGAGTGACTTAGCTAAAAATATACATAATTATGAGACAGAAAATGAAAGACAGCTGAGAGAAGGTACTAGGACAAAACATTTAAAATACAAATCAAAACCAAAACTGGATATTGTTAAACAAAGTATGCAATACCAAACGGTGAAGTTATTCAATTGTTTACCTGACTATCTTAAGGATGAAATATATAATCTTCACACATTTAAAAGAAAGCTTAAGGACTTCCTATTAGAACACTGTTTTTATTCCATTGAGGATTTTATCAACATTAATTTTCCTTTTTAATTAATTTTATTTTAACTATATTGATATGTATTAAGTATTATATTAGAATTAATTGAACTATTTATACTTTATTGTAATAATTATAATTTTTATCTACTGATATTTTTTTTTATAATTTTTTGAATGCGTTTTAATCAATCTCATTTTTGTGTTATTACGACTTGTGTACTTTGTTGTTTTTATTTCCCGTTATTGTTTTAAATGTATTTTTAATGGACCAATTTATATATTTTTCTTTCATTTCATATTCAAACACAATTATATATTGTTATTGAATAAATGAAATGAAATGAAATTTTCCATAACTAGCCGTAGCACTTCCTGCGATATGTTTCTTATTTCTTGGTGTATGTTTTCTTTTAAAGCTGCGAGAGTCTGTGGTTTGTTCACATACACCCAAGATTTCAAATAACCCCAAAGAAAAAGGTCTGGACGCCACACCATTCAGTTAGTTTTAGTGGATGTAAAGGTGTTTGTTGAATAATGCGCGGATTCTCAGTGCTCCAGAAGCGAGTATTCTGCTTATTGACATGCCCCGAGAGTAGGAAATGCGCTTCGTCACTCATAATCAATTTTGAAGAAAAGTTATCCTCTTCAAGGTTGAGGTTTATGAAGCGATTATTCCACGTTCTTGGGGAGTAAAGCGGTCCATGATTAGTTTTAGTGAATTTTACATTTGATTACTACAAAATGTTCAATATCAGAATGACAGAAAAAATAGGAATTTCTATATGGACATTACTTTTGCGCCACCCTGTACATATGTATATTTGACTCATTATGGAATTCGGTGGTTAATGGTAGATAATATATCTTAAACGAATTAAAAAGCTCAGCTTTATACATGCGTAAGTGGAATTATCCAGAGTTTTCTCTCATGTTAAACGTGTGTCGGTAATCTGTGAAGCGATACTCGAACACTTTACGGCTTCTGGGGATATTATCAGTGTTGGGGAATTATTGAGTTTAATGAGCAAATGTTTAGGTAATTGTGAATGGTACTTTATATTCTTTGAAGCAATCTCCTTTATTGTTACGACAATGTAAGGTAATTATTTTTAATTATAAATTATTATTTGTTTACTTATGTGCACTTATTTCGACGTAAAATTACCGATCTGTTGGTAGTATCTTGTGATCTCAGGGGTACTTACACTGCTAAACCGGAGAATGACCGGAGGTCGAGGATATTGTTGTGACAAAGACGATCACTAGTTTTGTGTTAGGGTGCAGTTTTAATAATCAGTTTCCTGGTTCAGTATCTGAATACTTTGGGGTCTTGTATGCATTGTCCTCAGAATTGATTTTATATTTTATGTAGCCAGTAGTTCCAAATAACACGCGTTTAACTTTTAAGGTATGTGTTGTGTTCCCTACAAACTTATTTAACCCTTGTTAGTTGGGGCTATTGGCAGCTGTAGGTCATAGCATAATGGTATATAGCCTATAACCTTCCTCGATAAATTAACTGTCCAAAACAAACATTATTATTCAAATCGGTCCACTTAGGTCAGAGATTAGCGTGTTCAACCAAACAAACGCTTAAACTAAATTAATCACATAGTGGGGTCAATAGGAAAACAATATTTTATTAAATTATGATAAGCATATTAAGGTTTCCTTTATACATAAGAAATCCCACATGTGGGACAGATTACTAACACCAACATAAATCCGCTTTGCACCGCAATTAGTCGGAAAGGTCTGTTTAACGGCACTACGGTAACTAAAGCAGGTACAGCTGTCGAAGATCCCTTAGCTTCCGGAAATTTGGCTCGATAATCGACTGAAGTTCAACTGCTATCCCAACTAATGAGTAAAAACGCCAACCAGTTTTCTTTCTTAATATTTTGCCAGACAATTAATACGGTTTTCCTTGTGTTTTTCGAAAAGTGAATTAATAAAAAAAGAATAAAAAGTGTTTAAACACAAATATAATTAAAATATATGTTTTTTAGTTGAGATAACACCATGTTTGAAACGTTTTAGTAGGTGGTCTATACCCCCACCGTTGGATCTTCACCTTGTCGTGGTGGGGGGGCTCAGTAACCGTGAGTTTGAGGTACACCCATGGTGATGCTAAGCGGGATCCCGGGAGGGGACGCTCCACGTGGGCTTGGGTAAGGCCTGCGTAGGATGCGTCCCAAGATGCGGGTGTGGGGGACAGTTCTGTCTGTCCCTCGCAGTCGGGTGCGGTCGCGGGAGGAGAGCCGTGTTGGTGTTGCGTTGCCGCGCGCCCTATCTCCCGCGGCCAAATGGGGACGCACCATCGTTGCGTCGCGGTGGGGCCGCAGACGAAGAGGAGATACGGTGTTGCGTTGCCGTCTTCCCTATCCTCTGCGGCCGCTGCGTGTTTTGGCGGCGGAGCCCAACACCTTCATCCGCCGCCAAGGCGGTTGCGTTCGGGGCCCGCCTGACCATCTGGCGGGCCAATACCCGTCGGGGGGTAGCGACGATTGCTTTGGTGAAACCCTACCTTCCGACACATGGGTACATGAGAAGCACTTTTAGTTTGAAGCAAGAGAGAAGATTTTGGTTGATTTTTAGTCAGTAAGAGTCTGACAGTCCCCTTCGTCCTTCCCCAGGGCGGAGGGACTCCATCACTCAAAAAAAAAAATGGTGGTCTATACCAAGTGTGCCATTCAAAGCTGAAAAGCGATAAACTGTTATAAATATGCAATACAATAAACATACATACATAGACTCCCGCCTGTTTCCCGGTGGGGTAGGCAGAGACTACGGAGCGCCATTTGCAACGATCCTGACATACCTCTCTTGCTTCATTCACTCCCATCAAGTTTCTCATGCATGCTTTTCTGTTTAGGGTATTTTTGACCTGTCCTTTTTTTAGGATGTCATCAAACTCGTCCGAGAACGTCCGCCTAGGTCTTCCCCTTCGTCCTGTCCCATTCACACTTGCCTTATATATCTTCTATTTACTTATTTATTTTGCACAAACAAGTTGTACAAGGTTGGACATAATGCCATAAGGCATTCTCTACCTGTCAACCTTAAGGTGGAGCAGAGATAAATGTGGTAGGTGCATTTTAATATCAGACTTAATCAATAGTTTCTAAATGTAACCTAGTGATAATAATTATTATATAGGTACCTTATAGGGTTAGAATACATACCTACATACTATATACATACAACAGATAGGCATTCATGTGTTTTAAACTTAGTTCATCAAAACATACAAGGCCTATCTGGCAAAGAATTAGCAATAGATTTATTTTTAAATAAACATAAGATTGATATCTTATGTATTACAGAACATTGGTTGCGAGGAGACCAATTAATATTTAACAATCAACATTACTCAGTTATAAGTGCATTCGTAAGAAAGAAGGCTATTCGTGGTGGCTCTCTAATATATGTATGTAATAGTTTGAAATGTAAAGAACGTAAGGATAAAGCTAAACTTTCTATCGAGCGCACTGCTGAGATTTCTTGTGTTGAGCTTGAACAATATAATAACCGCTCCGTTGTTTTAAGGGACAAAACACCCTTTTTTCCAAATCCGTTGCTTGCTCCAAGGGACAAAAGTCCCTGCCGTATACTGCGCACAAGTAACTAATGTTCGTTTTATTAAAACTTAACGGATTGCGCTATATTATATATCAATAGACGCGTAATAAAATGAGCTTTCGAATGATACCAAATAACACCAAATAATATACATGTAGTCCACGCAAGGGCAGTATAAAGTGAAAATTAGAAATATTTTCCCGCCATTTTTGAGCGCGATTTTATATTTCTGACATATTCCTTTTTCTCGTCGTTTTTTATTAAGGGAGGTATATAAGTATTATACACGGTTAGAAAGGTTATTTAATTTACTTTTAGAGAAAATAAAAATAATTAAAAGAAACATTTTAATTTTAAACATAAAAAATAAAACAAAGAATTAATTGTTAATTGCCGCCTATTTCCGTATTTTATTTTTTTAAATACCTTTTTATATTATATATCTGATTCAAACCTATATTAATTTCTTACCAATTAGATTTCCAAGCAAAAGAACCATTTCCGATAGGAATACGATAAGAATTACTCTTACTGGAATGTGCACAGTTGTTTACTTTTTCCCGCTAAAAATAACCTGAATATCCGCAAAATTTTTCGATAATCAATATCTCATGAA
The DNA here is from genome assembly GCA_944739405.2 of Euclidia mi. Classification (NCBI taxonomy): domain Eukaryota; kingdom Metazoa; phylum Arthropoda; class Insecta; order Lepidoptera; family Erebidae; genus Euclidia; species Euclidia mi. The sequence goes on from OX123202.2 coordinate 25,365,825, forward strand.
TAATATGAGTATTATACATCATATGATAGGTTTATTTATATACTCATAATAAAAAAATAACACAGAGCATAAATGTAACCTTATCAACATACATATGTATTTACATTCAATAAAAAAGAAATGCCGTTTTTTTCGACAATTGTTTGTAAAAATCCCTTAAATTAAAGTAATACACAATATTTATTATTTTTTTGCTGTAACTTCATAATTAATTAGTTTATTCACAATAAAAACATAAAAGTATCTTATATAATTATAATATTTGTTTACAATGATGTTTTTAATCCACAATTACGCCCCGCGCGCAAAATGCAAAGTCAGCGAAATAATTTTTTTTTCACATGCTAATATCTAAATAATTTTTTAAGCAAGTATTGCTATAATTTTATACATTTGTTAAGATAATATTACCAGGTATATAACAAAGCAAAAGAAACCAAGGTAAAACTCGTATTATTATCAGGATAAGCAATTGTTTCGACTAAGTTGTAATTGTTTACATAGCATCCGGTTCGGCCACTTGCATAAAGTAAACACTTCATTCAAACGTAGTGTATTTGGGATCATATGAAAGAATAATTCATTTACTTGAACAAAAACATAACTTCAACACCCTCACGCAACAAACGAATAAACAATGACTGATTTATTGAGCTCGCCTGTCAAGTGCTCGCGACGCGTTGAGCCGTAAGCACTTGGGATTTTTTAGGTACCTACGCGAAACGACGGAGCGGTTATAGTGTGTGTGTATCGACCACCACAAAGCGACTTTACTCAGTTTGAAAGCATTATAGAGGATGTCTTAAAACACATAATTTCTAGTAGGAAGTCTATAATCGTATGCGGCGATTTTAATGTCAATTTGTTAGAAAAATCACCAATTTGTACTAGGTTAGTTAGCTTATTTAGGTCATTTAATTTAAATGTTTTGTTCTCTGAACCAACCAGAATAACCTCACATTCGTCTACATGCTTAGATAATGTTTTTTGCAATTGTCTTTATTTAAGTAAGGCTGTTTTAACTGACTTGACATCGGATCACTGCGGGCAAAAGGTGGTAATTCCAACTAATACAACCCCTAAAGTACAAGAAATTACATGTAGGCCAATGACCTCTGCTCGCCTAAAACACTTTAGTAATGATGTTGCTGCCAAGATCGCCAGATTTGACTTAACCGTTGATGATCCTGATGAATTATATAAATGCTTATTTAAAATTGTTAATGATGAGTACAATATTTTTTTTTAACTGAAGACGTTTGCAAGGAGCATTAAAGTAAATTTTTGTGATTGGGCAATAGTAGGTATATACAAAAGTAGAGCTAGGTTGTGTGATCTATATGGTATGAAGAAATACAATTTTAATCCTGAATTTATTCAATATGTTAGAAATTATTCAAAGGTTTTTAAGAGGACATGACATGTGTTATAGCCAAATCCTTATATTTAAGCAATAAAATCAAAGAATCCAAGAACAAAATTAAAACTACTTGGAGCATTATTAACAATGAGACTGGTCGAGCTAAATTGGTAGATAACAATTATGAATTAAAATTTAATGGTGAAATTATTACTAGGAAAATTTATGTTGCTCAGACATTTAACAATTTCTTCATAAAAATACCAGTGAACATAACCAGCTGTCTAGATTCATGTCCAAGCAAAGCAGAAATGTTGGTTAGGGGCAATGTGAATGAGTGTGAGGTGCTTTTTAATTTTAAATATATTGACACCAATGACATACTGAAGGTTTTCAAGACGCTCAATAATAAAAAATCTGTTGACTTATGGGGCATTTCTGTTAAACTTGTGCGACAAATTATTTCTAGCTTAGCTCCATATTTAGCTGCAATATTCAACAGATGCGTAGATACAGGAGTATTTCCTGATCTAATGAAACACAGTAAAGTAATACCATTATTCAAAAAGGGATCAAAGAGTGACCCTAGTAATTTTCGGCCAATTTCTATCTTGCCTGCTATTAGTAAAATCTTTGAAAAGGTTATTTTGCATCAACTAGAGAGCCACTTTCACACAAATAATTTATTTCACAGTGAACAGTATGGCTTTACTAAGGGTCGCTCCACCGTTGATGCCGGTGTAACTTTGTTAAAGCATATTTTTAATGCTTGGGAAAACTCGAAGGATGCCATTGGTGTTTTTTGTGACCTATCAAAGGCCTTTGACTGTGTGGAACATAATACGCTTTTACTTAAATTGAAACTTTATGGTATTAGAGATACCGCACTCAATCTTGTTGCCAGCTACCTTAGTGATAGAATTCAGTATGTAGATGTTAATGGGAGTAGGTCTCTAGGTTTGCCAGTAGGAATGGGCGTTCCACAGGCCTCTATTCTCGGTCCATTTCTTTTTTTAATATATATATTTGATTTGCCGTTCTTTGTACAAAATGTATGTGATATTGTTTTGTTTGCCGACGATACGTCACTAATTTTTAAAGTTGATCGTAATTTAAGTAACTTTGATACCGTCAATAACACTCTTGCACAAGTATTAGATTGGTTTTCGACAAATAATTTGGTACTCAACTCAAGCAAAACCAAATGTGTTAAATTCTCTTTGCCTAATGTCAAAAGTGTTCCTACTAATATAATTTTAAATAAGGAAACAATTCAACTAGGCGAATCAACTGTATTCTTAGGTGTAACTTTAGATTGTAAGAGCCTGTCCAGAAAGTGCGATTTACGCGCGTGTCCACTCGCGCGTTTTGATTTGTGTTGCGTCCAGATGCGGCGTTTCACGCGCGTTCTTACGCGCGCATGTGATGAGACGTATTTGGGCATTTTCACTTTAAATGACCCATTGCTGTTTTAGAGCTGTCCCAAGGAATATGCATTTTTAATAAATATCTATTTAACTAATAGTTTTGGTAATGAATTGAACATACATTGAAAATATACGAAACAGGCTATCTGTTTTTAATATTTACAATAATATAAAATAAAACAATTTTACGTAAAACATATTTGAAATTTCATGAATTTTCAGTTTCATACTGTCCTATTAGTTGATTGTTAAGATTGGATGGAGATTTTAATATATTTTTGTATGATAAATTTTGTAGTGATGATTTTAATGCTTAAAAAAAGCTAGTTGTATTTATTTAATTGTATTTATCTATTTAATAATCTATTTAATAAGTATTGTTATTCATTAAGGCTTGTTGTGTTCTCCATAACTACGTAAGGTTAAGGGACGGCTATAGGTATGATCACACTCTCTACGAAACATCTCTGACTAATTTGAACACTGAGGCAGTGAGGCCTAATGCGAGATCATTGAATACAAGAGATAGATAGATTTGCTGATTATTTTGTTAACGAAGGCAAACTCCCTTGGCAAGATAAAATGATATAGTTATTGATCTAAAATCTATACAAGGAATAATATTATTTAATAAAATGTTATTTACTTACCTAAATTTTTTTTTCTCCTCGGAATCATCAGGTTCACAAAAAAAATCTACTATTTCTTCCCAGTTCCTACGTTTAATGGTTCTATTAGAATAATCCGTTGATTCCATATCCCATATAGCTACCCTTTTCTTAATTTCGTAAATAAAAAGTTCCGTATCAAAGTTATCACGCTCCATTTTGTCTGTTGGATAATGTTCATTAAAACAAAATATGCGGATACTTTACTAAAACATTTTATTATAATATTTTCTTGAATATTTTAATGCGATATGACAAGACGCTTTTTAACAGACCACGGATCAGAGGAGTAAAAAGGTTGTCACCGCTACATACATACGCTTTTCAATTAATATTATGATAATTAATATATTAATACAGAATCGAATACGTCCCCTCGCCACGGACACGCGCGTAGTACTGGACGCAGCAATGGCGCCGGAGTATCTCGACTCGCGCGGCGCTCGCGCGTAAAACGCGCGAGTCGAAAGTCCCGCTCATTGCAAGCGTTTTACGCGCGTGTGAGGTAACGCGCGAGAGCATCTGGACGGGATGTATGTAGCTCTAGTATCTCGAACACGCGCGAGTGCCTACGCGCGAGTGGACACGCGCGTAAATCGCGCTTTCTGGACAGGCTCTAAGCTTCAGTGGGGCGCCCAAATATCCTGTCTCGCAGTAAAACTTAATTCTGCAGCGTTTGCAGTTAGAAAAGTTAGGGAATTCACAGATATAGATACTGCTAGACTAGTTTACTTTAGTTATTTTCACAGCGTAATATCTTACGGAATAATGTTATGGGGTACAGCTGCTGATATACAGACTATTTTTGTCATTCAAAAAAGGGCCATACGTGCAATTTATAAGTTAGGTGCTAGAGATTCTTTACGTGATAAATTTAAAGAAGTAGATATATTGACAGTTGCATCGCAATATATATATGCTAACTTAATGTACATTAAGAAAAACTTAATTCTATACCGCAAAAATAGTGATGTGCACAAAGTGAACACAAGGAATAAGCATAAACTGGTGGGAACTAACTACCGTCTTCATAAAGTTCAGAACTCATTTGCGGGGTATACGATTTTTCAACAAATTGCCTCTTGAAATAATGAATTTACCCATGCACAAATACAAACGGACAATAAGGAACTTTCTTTTACAAAGGGGTTATTACACTATTAAGGATTTTTTAAATGATAAGACACCGTGGGGATAGGCTTAGGCTTGTTTAACTCACGACTATTTTATTTACATGTTAAGTGGAGGTGCCTCGTGAACACATGATTTTTGCAGGATTTGGATATTTTTATGATTTGTTGAATGTAGTTTAACATTATTTATTCCTGATCATATCATTGTTCACTTGTCACCTTCACAAAATTCTTTCTACATTTGCATTCCTTCACGCGTTCCACTAACTTATGTTAATAATAACGATCTGGAAAATGGAGGTAATTGGCGGTCATGGTCAGTATACCAATAGATTGTTTCTTACTGCTGGTTCGTATACCGTTGTCGTCATGCTCACTAAAATGTCATTTCTTGTGGTGGCGTCGTGTGTCGGGTCATCCCTGTCCCTCTAATATGGCGAGAGGGATGATGGCTGGCACATGCGTCATACTCGTGAACGGGTGCTATTAGCGATGACTGGTCGATGACGGTCTTGCGGGCTGGTATTAGATTTTAATATTTAACTGCATCATTTCCATCATGGTTCTGATCACTTTCGCGGATTGCCTGCATTATTAGGTATATATAATGTAAGTGGATGCTCCTGTTTCACCATGTCTATTCTGAAGAGGCTATCCAAAAGTATTATGATTGAGTATTATTATGTACAGTAAATATATACAAGTGATATAGAAGGTGTAACAGTTGCAGCACCTTACAAAACGTAAATTGTGTATTATGCAAAACCTGGCGATGAAAAAGAGTGACCGTGAATTTTATTGCCCGTTCTTTCTCATGGTTCTACCTATTGCTTTGCGAACGTGGCAGTAAATGTAAATGTAGAAGCATACAGTAATAATGTTTTAAATTTGAGTATAAGTAATTATTTTATAAATTTATTATTTTGACGTTCATAAGCGTGACGCAATTTACATTGTGACCCAAATGAATAAAGGATTTTGAATTTGAATTTGAATATTATAGTATTACATATACATACATATATGAATAAATATATAAACCTAAATATATATTACTAGCCGTTTCCCGCGGTTTCACCCGCGTCCTGAGGGAACTACTTGGCGTACCCGAAAAACCCAAATATCTTACGGACCCCTATTTTTTCTAAAACAAAATATAGCCTATGTTACTTGCAGATAATGTAGCTTTCTAATGGTGAAAGAATTTTTAAAATCTGTCCAGTAGTTTTTGAGTTTATCCATTACAAACTTTTCCTCTTTATAATATTAAGTGTAGATAAATATATATATTTAAAAATATCTACACATATACATACATAACATATATACATATATATATATCTTCTCTGTCAGTCTTTCGTCATCCATCCTCTCCATGTGCCCAAACCATCTTAACATGCCTTTCTCGATGCTTGTCACTACATCTTCTTTTAGCCCACACCACTCTCGTATCACACTATTCTTTACTCTGTCGGTCAAAGACACACCACACATACTTCTCAGTGCTCTCATTTCTACAGCATTTATTCTACTTTCGAGTCTCTTCTGTCATACCCAATTTTCACTACCATACATAATAGTAGGCACTAACACCCCTCTATGCACAGCCAAACGTGCCTTTTTGGACACGTTTTGACTGTTCATAAACGCCTTCAGAGCTCTATTCACACTATTACACCATCTTTCAATATCTTCTTCATTCTTACCATCTCTTGTAAACAACGTACTAAACTCATTCACTTGTTCCACTCGGTATTGCTGTAGAAGTTCCTTTTTTCTTGAAATCTTTTTTCAAGAATATAATCCACTGAAGAAGGAATACGCAAGTAGTCTACATCTAAATTTTAATGATACGTAACTGGATCCAATATGTTCTTACCTATATAATATTTGATAACGATCCCGACTTGGTCGTCATCATTTGGAGTCTTAATAAAATATTGTCGATAAAAATAAATTACGCCCTCTATCGACTTGTAGGTACAAATGGCGATTGAGCGTCTGGAGGTCATTAGCTAATATAATATTTTAGTACCTTTTTCAGAGGTTTGATTGACACGAAGAACAAATAAAATACTAATTGTCTTCAAATCGTTTTCATTGTCTGTAAAATGGTTACCTTCGCATTTATTTACACGTTGTAATTTTTTTTCAATACAAATTTGTTTTGAATAATAAGTCTACAAGTTCTACTAAACGTATGATTACGTTTTTTAAAGTTGAATACTTTATTCCCGGGACCATAGTTGGTGTAACCCATGGCGTAACGTCGGGGCAAATATAAGCTATTCCACCTTTAAGTACTTTTAAATAAAGTAAAAACCCGTTGCACAAATGTAGGTAAAGGTGTCGTTTTCTGACAGGGTGTGGTCAGATGATGAGCTTCAAAAAGTATACGCATTGAAATGGTGCATAGGGTTCCCACCAAGAACTTAGGGTCCCAAGCCAGCCTCACCTGCAAGTGGTGCACCTGCCGATCAACGGACGAGGCTCTGGCAAACAAAATATCCCGATAAGCGGCAATAGGCTCGCCACCTATTACGTGGGATCAAAACACTGGCGAAAAGTGGGCGCTTAATATGCCTCTGCTTACCCCTTCAGGAAAGCAGGCGTGAGTCTATGTATGTATGTATGTATGATAACAAGTCAGGCACTTGTAAAAGTACCTAAACATTTGTTTATAACAGTGAGTATTCAGCATGTCATACAAAGCTATGTTTTTTTTGCATGTTATATTTTTATTGCGGATGGTACATATTTTCCAGTTAATTCAAATATTCGTATTGTTGATTTTTAGTAAGCTTTAAAAGAGATATGGATATATTCAGCTTTTGACAATATCGAAATACCGTTTTTATTATGTCTAAAAATTGCTATCGAAACCGGAATGAGTTGATTGACCAGAAATATCACATATGAAACGCGAAAGCATACTAATTGAGTGAAACCAGAATCTGAAAATATAGTCAGTGTGCGATACACACGCTTTAAATTGGTCAAAGGAAATTGGATGAGTCAAAGCCAGAGTTATACAGACGTAGTTTTGTAAATTAATGCAAAAATATACAAATTAAAATCTAAAAGCGTAAGTTATTTGACTATAATTCGAAGATTGTACCTAATTGGCTCCCGATACATTTCATCATCGTATGGTATCATATAATGCTTTGGAAAGGTTACCTTACCGTATGGTAAGGAAACTTTTTCAAAGCTGATATTGGCTTAGTACGTAGAGCTAAAATCTGCAAATATTGTGTATAATTATTTAGGAAATAGATACGTTGTGTCTTATAGCTTCGGTTTGTGGTATTATATCTAATATAATACCACAAACCGAAGCTGACTACACTGCAATAGTCCAGAATTAAAATGTATTCAATGTATTTTTTTACATATTATTATGTACATATTAAGAGGTCTTCAAGTGTCACTAAATCCCAGGATTTTAGTAGTTGGCTGTCTTTGCCCACATGTGTGTTGAGAATTCGGATTTAAAAATAGCCATTCGACATAGAGGGCGTAATGCTCAAAGCCTGGCCTGAAAACTTCAACTGGAGTTCTCCTTAGCATAACATAACACGTTGAGATTGTGCAAAGAGTGTGGACAATCCTAATGCAACCTTTTAATTATTTTCCAACTGCTCCTTATTATTTCGTTGCGGGTTACCATACAGTTTGACTTTCCCCAGGACTTCACGAGTGTTAATATTCAGTGTAGCTACACCGAATATTTTATTGCCTGGCTATACACGTGATACATTGATGCACATATGGGTGGAACTAGGCCTAAGAAAAATATTGTAAACGAGAAGGTATGTGCGATGGATATTATTCTAAAATAAATTTTACTAAAAACTAACGGATTTTAATGAAACCTTGCTGTAATAACGGCAACGTTTTTAGAGTTCCGTAGCCAAAAATGGCAAAAAACGGAACCCTTATAGACTCTTTGGGCCTTATTACAAAACAAGTTCTAAATATAATACCAGGTTTAGACCTTAATGGAGAACTTTTAAAATACTTTTTGACAAAACTAAGTTATTTATTTTTATTCGACATTTGTTCTAACGCATTTGAATGACAATAGTTTTCTAAAAATGTGTCTATAGTGCACGTGTAATCAATTTTATGCAGGTAAGTTTAGTACTGAACCTTGATTTAGATTTAGTTCATGTTCTGTAATAAGGCGGCCTATGTCTGTGTTTGCTATAAACAAGGTATTTATTATTTGGAACAAAATAAAGCCTACGCAGAAAGTTTGACCGGCCCTAAAATACATTTCAATAGAAACGAGGAAATCGAAGAGAATGATAACAAAATTGCCTGTAAACAATATTTGAAAAGGTCACTTTATCTATCAACAGATATTAACTTAGGCAAATACTAATTGACATTTTGACAGGTATAAAGGCCATCCAATGGTGAAAGTAACTTAATAAAATAAAAATAAGTTATAATTTGGTTTACGGCCCGCTGTTCTATGTCTGTTATACAACTTCATTCAAAATATTGCCCTTAACGTAATATAGGATTATAAATAATTATTATGAATTGCAATAACGCTAGCTACTTTCATAAGCGCGTAAATTCATGAGAACGCATGCTTTTTGTTACTCTTTCACGCAAAAACGAATAAACGGATTTTGTTTAAACTTTGCAGTAATACCGATAGCTTATATGTGAAAAACACATAATTATGCCTTTTTATCGTGACAACCGAAACCCAGGTAGAGTCGCATGTACGAGCTAGGGACATACATAATAAACGTAACACAACCTATACGTTTTAATACAAAAAAGTTATTAGGCTGGAGATTTTTAGGGCTCGACGGCTGCGGATAAGGAAATTGTGAAAATCCTACGTGGAAGTGAGAACGAACTATCTCTGTCTTACTCTAACTCAGCACGTCTCTCGCATCAGCCGACCAAATCAAATGATGTGTAGCCGATATAAAACTGTTGTTTTATTCCGTACACTTTGCCCTCTCGTAAGTAATTATGCCTTGAAGCGAGATGCGGGCTTTTGCGCGCTTTTGATGTTGCTAACCAGTTGATGTTGTTTGTGATTCAATCTCATGTACTGAAGCTTTTTATGGTTTGTATTGTCGTGTGATTCTGATATTTGTAAAATTTATATATTTTACTGGCTATATGACGTAGGCATTTATGCTGTAGCTTTGCCGCTAAACTGTATGTCGAATGTTGTGTGTGCGATTCCCATGCACGACAACACTTTGTGTGATTTATAAATTGTTGTGTCAAGTCAAAGTGTTTTTTGGTTGATTAAATATTTATCCACTTTATGATTCATCATGAAACTCAAACTCACTCCTGCTAGGCTGCCTGAAACTCGTTCTGTATAAAAATATCACCTTGTATTTACTAGTGATACAAACCTCGCAACCCTTTGCCCTGAGTAGAATGCAACAAATTTTATGCTTGATATAAAATCTGTAGTTAACTCATAGACTGGACATTTAGATTGAAAGTCTTCCAGATACTTGTCGTGGAAAATATCAATATGAGCTTCATGTTTATTGAAACGAAATCAGACGATCTTCATATTGAATAAATTGTCCCACATGACCTATAATTTCAAAAGAATACAAAATGAAGTCTTTCCCTCATTACGGATCATTCTATTTTTGACATCTCTTATGTTTCCAAACGATGTTGTACTGCGATCAAGGCACCTTGAGTCGGTTGAGTATTTTCCGAAATTAATTTGTGTTCGTTCTCGTGATAGACGGCGGCTAGGTTGCGTATTGGTATGCAGTCATACGAAAGTGCCGGAGTCACGTTACTACCACTTACCACCAAGTGAGTTTCAAGGTCAAGGGAGGACATGATGAAATAAAGGAGGGATGCTGGATATATGTAGATGTATATGTATATTTCTCCGGCAGACAACTACCAATACGATTTATTTATGTACATTCGTACGCTAGATAGATTTGGTGCTAGGTCAATTAAGCCGCAGTACGAAAGACCCCGTGGTTCAATAACCGCAAAATGGAGCACATATACAAAACAAATAAAACATTCTATTAAAACATCTTATAGAATTATAGAATATAGAAATATGTCCTGATTTAGGCACACCAATACAGTAGACTATTTTGTCCTGATTAGCTATCTGTCGAATAAAGCTTAAAAATGGAAAGCAAGTCCTTTGTACTGATTTGGTATTCATATATAAGTTTGTTCTTAGAGGAGCGCTCATAATTAAGATGAACAATGGACAGAGTCGCGTGCGGCGCATATATTTGCTCAGGATTATGGTAATAGCCAGTGAACTGACACCCACGCCCCAAGCATTTCTTATTTTGTGTTTGATTTTTGTGACAATTTCATTTATAGACCTTAAGTAGCAAACCTCTACCTGTGTTCACACATGAACATGACATTTCAGCGATATAATCCTACGTGAGTATTTACCGCAACACAGATTGTTCGTAATTTTTATTAAATGAAGAAAAAATCACGTATTCACCTAAGGCATATACCGCTGAGATGGCACCTTTCACACACAGCACACAACCGTATATTTGTGTGTGTACATAGGATAAGTTTAGTATATAAGATCATGTACTTTAAGAATAAACCAGTCACGAGTTGAATCCGACTTGGACTCAATACCCTTCCCATACCTCTGACGGTGGCCAAGACACCTTTAGCCATCAATACCGATCAGCTCGATGAGTCTGTTGAGTTGGCCGTCAGAAAACCATTTCCACCATACCTAATTCCTACCCACAGTCCGTCTGTCATCATAGGTCTCCGGTGGCAGATATCCCGCACCTATCTGTATGAGTATATATTAATACGTATGGTAGGGCTAGGGTCTAGGGATTTGTAGGGACAAATAGGATTAGGTTCTTAGGCGCGTACGAATCGCAGGTCTGTATTACAGCATACCACAGTAGTGCCACCAGTTAAGGGCCTAGTAGTAGGTGCGTATAAGTGCTGGTTTGTATCACAGAATACCACAGAGCACCAAGCCTATACGCATTATACGCTAGGTACAAGTGAGGATAAGTTTAGGGTACATATAGGTATAAGGATTAGGCTAACTAGGATAAGATATTATAGGCTACGACTCTAGGATAGTGTAGGTTAACAAGTTAGATTAGTCCCTTAGCATTAGGCATTCCTGTACAGCAGGGTTAATAGCCTAAGGCTGTTATCCCGCTGTTCATTTTTGGTCCTTCGAGCCAGATAGGATAGGATTTAGGATTGGTCCTATTAGAATCAGTAATTGCCCCCACGAAGCACGTGGTCCTCTTGTCCCTTAAATTGACTAATTCACTGACTGACAACTGGTATACAGCAGACTTGCGCACCATCCTAGCGCTTATTTCGTTGTATATTAAGTGACTGACTAACTTAGTTGCGTCGTTCGGTAGCGGGTCAGGTATCGGTCTCCCTGAACAGGGTCGCCCCGGTGCTCGAGAAGTCGCACATACCGTAACGAGGAAACAGATCGCAACTAAGTTACTTTTTGTTTTCACCCCACCCCTTGTTAGGTTAAACAGGATAGGATAGGGCAGCAAGATGGACGTACAACAGATCGACGCAATTGTAAAAAGCCAGGAGAGCTACTACAAAGAAATCGGACGCATATTGACCAACATCAAAAAGGACTCGGCATCCAGGAAAACAGAAAAGTACATCGCAGAAAGAAGATCGCAACTCACAGAAGTCTTTATCAGAGCAACGGAGAACCATTCACTACTTGAAGACCAAGTCATCTTAGAAGAACATACTTATATAAAGTCTAACTACTTCGGGATAATTAAAGACCTCTATACAGACGCTATGGATTACTTGGAACAATGTGAGACAAAACTTCCCACTTGTCAGCAACGTCATGACTTAGAAAATGTAACGGTAAACATCAGAACCAACAGTACCAATTCCGCAAAAATGAATTTGCAATTATATCGCATCAATCACTTGCGTCTAGACCTCAAAAAAGCAGCTATGGCGATTGAAGACGATAGACCCAGCTATCATTATAAGACATTGATAGAAGCCTTACAAAAATAGTGCGATAAAGTGGAAGAAGGCCACATCAGTATCTATGAGGAAGAAAACATCTTGGAGCATAGTTATGTTCAGGATCAAGTGTTTGAAAACTTGAAATCGGACTACGATGACATAATCGACCGATTATATGAAAAGTTACAACAACATCACACTGATCACAAACCATCCGTAAAACTACCAAAAATAGTCATCCCTATGTTCATAGGAGGCTATAAGTCCTGGAGCTCGTTCTATGATTTATTTTTGAAAATCATTCACGAATATAAATCACTCACAGATACAGAAAAGATGCAGTATTTGAAGACGCACGTGAAAGGTGATGCAGGCAGACTCATTAGGCATTTGACAGTCTGCGAATCCAACTATGAAACTGCGTGGACGTTGCTTAAAAATCGCTACAAAAACGAGAGAATGATTATCACTAAGCACGTTGATGACATTTTCAACATACAAAAATTAAAAGTGGGCACTGCGAATAATTTGAAGGTCCTGCATGATACAATTAACGAAAATTTAGAGGCGATTAGAAATCAGAAAATTTACATTTCGTGGTGGGATCCTATTTTGACAAGGATATTGAGCTGCACTTGGGATTCGGAAACTGACGAAAAATACGAACAACAACTCGTAGAGCCGAACAAGCCTCAACCATTCTCATCAATGATGTCGTTCGTGGAAAAACGATTTATGTGCCTTGAAAATACATACCAACTATGAAAGAAAAACCGATTATAAACAACAGTATAATACTAAATCTATAAATATCTCGTGTAACTACAAGTGATGGCTAGGTCATAAAGTGTGCGCAATTTAAAGCGTTGTCAGCAGCAGCGTAATAATAAAGTATGCAAACAGTAGATTATACATTCATTCAATGTTTTAGTGTAGATATTGTGGCAAACTAGGTCAACGTTTATTATTACACCTTGAACTTCAAAAGAGGTTAATGTCAACAATTACGTCAATAAAAATGACAAACATAAAGGGTTAAAGGATAGAAAAACCTTTGAAAGTCCAACTACAACTACAACTTGGAAGAACACCAAATGAAACATACCGGACCAGACACAAAGATTACAACGCTTTTAGCAACGACCCTTGTGCATACATAAGCCAAGATAAAGGCTACTAAGAGTGCTGTGTGATCAAAGTTCTCAGGCTTCACTCTCCCCGAAGAAGTAGCCAAACTATTAGCCTACACTCGCGGCAAAATAAAATGCGAGATAGTAGGTATCGGTGATGAAACACCGAAAACTTAAAACCACAGTGTTGAAGCTAACTTACAACAAAGATTGCCACGGTGCAACTTGGTCAAACTTATAACAAAGGTACGAACAGTTTTTTTGCTTCCCTGGAGTGGTGAAGAACATGCAATTAAATGGAAATTGCATCGCTGACCAATTATTTAAAAATCAAACTAACACTAAATGACCTACAAATATCACTACACTAAAAGTCAAGTAATATAATTTGGAAACATCTATGCACTGGTTGTTTATAGTAAAAACCAATAAGCTACAACAGATAATTATTCGAGACGTAGGAAAAAAAATCACCGACAACGGTATAACAAAATGAAGCCAATAACTGTGTCTAGAGTTTGGCTAGAAAGAACTGGGATTTTTGCAGCAGATTGGTGGAAGCGTGATTATATTCATCAGTCCTTGTCAGCCACAACAAATCTCAGACACAACTGTACTGTGTTGCACAGCGATGAATTATAATCCTAATAATATTAATTTCAACTTACCTGATATCTTCACTAATGTCAGGCTTGAGCTAAATTAGACACATTCATACAAGTATATTGGCCAAAATAAATGAATGAAGTATCTTATACTTAGCTATTAAGCTGCAAACGAAACGTTTTCAAGACACGTTGGCACGTGGACGTCGATACCGGATTCACAATTTTCGCAAATGTTCATTAAGATACAACTTATCTTTTATCACAAATAAACCGATGCCAGCTGATCAATTAGCGGCAATACACTACGGGGTTTGGTTTTACAACCAAATACAAGATCAAAACCGCGCTCACAAAAACGGAATCTTCCAGAGCGAACCAAAAGCTAGGTTTTTTCACTGACCGCGGGAAACGACAAAATTAATGGAATGACATTGACAGTTCATAGTGTGACCATAGTCAGAAATTTTCAATAGACTAAACAAATGTTACTAAATCGATATAATCGATTTGACTTATCATAAAACTATTTCTATTTCAAACATCCACCCGCCCCGGACCGGCCTACCGGTACGCTAATCGGTTGGTAGACGTGACAATGTTGCAACCGCTCTCCTCAGAATCGAACCGTCCACCAAGACCTCAGCAAGTCGGGGAGCTCCATCAGCCCCAGTTACCAAACGAAGAATGCGCCCCCTGCGCCATCTGAGTGGCGGAAGGTTAGCCTCCTTGATCAAAACGAGGTCACCAATTTTGGGTGGATCGGTCTTGTCGGTCCACTTAACGCGTTGCTGGAGTATGTGCAAATATTCCAAATTCCAGCGTTTCTAAAACCTCTGAGTAATCTGGCGTACCAATTCAAAACGCGAGAGACGACCAGGTCTCGTATCAATGTAGGGGTACTCAGGCAAGGCGAGAAGTGGGCGACCAATCAAAAAATGGCCCGGCGTAAGGGCCTCCAAATCATTCGGATCTGAGGAGATCAGGCACAACGGCCAAGAGTTCTAAACGGCCTCAATCTTACAAAACACAGTTGCGAGTTCCTCAAAGGTAAGGACATATTCACCGATTGTCCTGCGCAAGTGTGTTTTGGCCGATTTTACAGCGGCCTCAAAAATACCACCCCAGTGTGGACAATTTGGTGGGGAAAACAACCAATTTATCCCACGTCGGGCAAGCCTATCACCTATATCAGCCTTGTTGGTTTCAAGAAAATTAACAACATCATTCAAATAATTATACGTGCCCTTGAAGTTAGTGCCGCAGTCAGAGCGGATCAAGGAAGGCAGCCCTCTGCGGGATACAAATCTGTCAAATGTGGCTACAAACGCCTCGGTCGTAAGCGAGGAGACCAGTTCTAAGTGTACGGCCTTTGTGGAGAGACAAACAAAAACACACAAGTAGGCCTTAACAGTCTTGCTGTTTCGAAGTGTCGACGTTTTCACCAAAAATGGACCAGCGAAGTCCGTGCCAACACCGTCAAACGTCCTGCTTTCAGTTACGCGATCTGCTGGTAAGTCCCCCATCAAGGGCTGCATGGTAGAAGCCTTGAGCTTATAGCAAGGGATGCAGCGAAAGACTACACTCCGAATAATTCTTCGGGCAGACAAAATCCAAAACTCGCGTTGCAAAATAGCCAACAGGGCATTACAACCAGCATGTGAATTTTTGAGGTGACGGTCAGTTAGCAACAAACGTACCAAATGACCGTCCTTGGGTAACAAAAGGGGGTGACGTGCCCCGTAAGGGAGGTTGGCGTTCTTGAGACGCCCTCCAACGCGCAAGAGACCCGTATCGTCCAAAAAGGGGTTCAATTTAGATACAGCTCCCGATAATTTCGATTTCCCTGACTAAAGGATAGCAATCTCCTTCTCAAAATGCGCCAATTGCACAGAACGAACCCAGAAGGTGAGGGATTCCCGTCGTTCCTGTGGTGAGATAAACGGTGTCAGTCGTTTCTGTTGTGGGTGCCTAAAGTTAAAAACAAAACGCTTTATCCAAGCAGTAACACCTAACAACTTGTCGAGGGAGCTTTAGCGATTCAGCAAGAAATCGGGGTCGAAGGCGCATTCTACCTTCTCAAGTGCGAGTGTTCGTAGACCCGGCAAATTAGAAGTATTCAAAACTGGCGTTCGAGGCCAATCAATTTCTGGTCGACTCAACTATTCCGGACTCCACCACAGCGAATGACCTATCAAACTAGGCGTCAAGCATCTGCGCGAGGCACAATCAGCGGGGTTGAGCTCACCTGGCACGTGTCCCAAACAAGCTTGACTTCAGATTTTTGGATTTGGGAAACGCGATTAGCGACAAATACCTCCAAGGTGTGGTCAGAAGCCTTCAATCAACAAAGAACAATTTGGCTGTCTGTCCAGGCGTAGGTCCCATTAATACAAATATGCTTTTACCCAAAGTACTGGACACGTGGTTCAATAAGCGTACAAGTAGGGCTGCTCCCGAGAGCTCCAACTTTGGGATGGACAGAGATGTCCGAAGGGGTGCAACCTTGCTCTACGCCATGATCAGGGAAACCCTCACCTGACCTGAGGCACTAACTGTGCGCAAGTACACCACGGCCGCGTGACCACGTTCCGAGGCATCACAAAACCCATGAAGGGTGGCCTTGTACTTCCCGGGAGGAAGGATGGGACGAGGCAAGGAGATCTCGTTGACGGCAGGAAGTGAGGATACAAAAGAGGTCCATTCCTCCACAAGAGTGCCGTGTAGAGGTTCGTCCCAGGTCAATCCTGCTGTCCAAAGCTTCTGCAAGAAGCATTTTGCCCAAAATATTACAGGACAAATCCAACCGTTTGGATCAAAGGTTCTGGCGACAGTAGACAATACGAGACGTTTAGTCCAAGAACAAGGCAATTTCAGGTCTACGTTATACGTAAAGATGTCTTGGACGGGTCTGTACTGGACGCCGAGAACAGCCATCATGGCGGGGTTGTCAACAATCTCTAATAGATGTGGATCTTGCTGATGATCTTCTGGCAAGCCTTCCAAAAGCGCTGGTGAGTTGGAAATCCATTTGCGCAACTCATAACCAGCGGAGGCAAAAATACCCATCAATTCGTCCCGCAGAAGGATCGCCTCGTCCGCTGTGGAGGCACCCGAGCAAATGTCATCGACGTAAATATCGTCCTTCAAGATGGCGGAGCCTCGTGGGAAACGTAAGCCTTCGCGGTCTGCGAGCTCCCAAAGAGAACGTATTGCTAAGTAGGGGCTTGACCTTAACCCGTACGTATTGGTATTGAGCTCGTAGACGACCATGGGATCGCGAGGATTCTCTCTCCAAAGGACCAGCTGGAAACGACGGTCATCAGGGTGGATAATTGTCTGCCTGAATATCATTTTTATATCGGCTACAAAGACAACCTGATGTCGTCGGAAGCTGGTGATGACGTCACAAAGGTCCTTGACCAACTTGGGACCAGAATGCAAGCACTGGTTCAATGATACGCCTCTTGAAGTCTGCGCAGAACCATCAGACACTGTGCGCAGCTTGCCAGTTGATGGCTTCAATACCGAATGATGCGGGAGAAAGTAGTGCTCCACCGAACGCCAATCCAAATTTAACACGGACATGTGTCCCAATTGTTCATATTCTCTCATGAACTCAATGTACTTCTGTCTGAGCTCCGGATCACGACCCATGCGACGCTCCATAGCTAACAATCTCTTTTCGGCTAAAGGTCGTGACTCACCAAGCGGAGGCCGAACAGACAGAAAAGGTAGCCTCGTAATGATCCGACCAGAACGGAGTCGACCAGTATTGTTCTGGAAGAATAGCTCGCACTCCTCATGTTCTGGATTCAAACGGGCAGCTTGAGAGGGCTCCTCTACCTCCCAAAACCTCTGAACCGCATCAGAGAGAGCGGAGCCTACAGCCAACAAATTATCAAGTTCGGGTCGAGGGGGGTCCCTAGGTACAGGTCCCATCAAAGCAAATCCAAATATTGTCGGGATGGCAGTCAAACCATTTGGCACCAAGACCCGTTTCCCACCAATCAAAATTCCACCGAGGACATCAGAGCCAATCAATAAATCGATTTGTCCCGGTGTGTCAAATTTGGGGTCTGCCAGCTCCAATCCCGATATCAAATTCACCACAGCAGCAGGTAGCTGTTTCTGTGGATGCATACCCAAAATATTCTTCAGCACAATAGCCGAGGTTTTAATCCTCGGGTGTGAAGATTCAACAGGGGCAAACAAAACCTTAACTTGCCCTTCAAAATTAGAGGCTACGTCACCTATGCCCCGTATACAATTCGGAAAAGAGCCCATATTTAATTTAACCTGCCCTACCAAATAAGTGGAAACAATGCAACCTTGTGAACCTGTGTCCAATATAGCACGAACAACAACAGAGGTCCCCGTGGGTCCCCAGACCCTAACAGCAACAGTTGGTAGGATAGCGGTCTCAATGGGGGAGGTTGGCGTTATAGGGCAGGGGTCAATGACCTATTGTTGCCTGGGCGGCGACCGTTGGCCAGGACCAGGCAAGTCAAAACGAGGGTGCGGTTTGAAGTCCTCAATGGCGCGATGACTTGATGTCATAATGACGCACCCGCCCAAAACGAGGTGGGCGCGAGTCAAGGCGGGGACGCTCCGCCAAAGGAGGGGAATACCTGGGGCAGCAGTCATGGTGCTGGTGACGTTGAACGGTCGCACATTCTGCTGCGCGAGAGAGAGGAGGCGTGCGCACGCTACGGTTCTCTAAGCGGGGTGAGCGGCGATCAATTGAGCGAAGCGACTCTCGGCTACGCGCCAGTGAGCCTCGGCTGCCACCTTCAAAACACCCGCCCGTGCGCGGCGTCGGCTGGTTGGACAAGCGGCCTAACCCTCTGGCATTCATGCAGAGAATGTCCAAATGCTGTCCTCCACAGTGAGGACAGGGGCGAGAGTTTGGGCAGTCTCGCTGGTAGTGGGACCCCAAGCAAGAGAAGCAAAGGCGGCGGGCATTCGCGATGCGCTTACGAGAGGCGACATGTAGGTCCAAGAATGCCCTACAACTGGCCGTTCTGTGACCCGTGACCTTGCAGTAAGAGCACTCCGCTGGGCTCTGCGTGACTGCAAAGCGAGGAGGGTGCCGGTCAACATTGGCTCGGGTGTGGACGCGAGCCTGCTCCTTGACCTTGGGCGGCTGCGTCTTAGCCGGCGTGTCACCACCGGAGTTGTCCAAGACCCGGCATTCATCCTCGAAGAACCTCTCCAGGTCAGCAAAGGGGGGCAGATGGGTCGCGCTATCCCCACCAAAGCGCTGTTCAAAACGCGACGTCAGGTCAGCAGGCAGCTTCTTCAGCACAATGTGCACCAATAGATAGGACCATTGGTCCAGGGGAGGTCAAGGCACTTAAGTGCATTGATTGCCACCAAAAGCGGGTTCAAAAGTTGGGTGCGCAACCCAAAGTGTGGTACCCGGGTAAGTGTGGGCAAACTCAAAATCTGTTCAATATGCGTGTCGGCGAGGCCACGCTTATTATGGTACCTACGGGTAATTAGGTCCCGAGCCGTCTGGTAGGCCTCGTCAGACACGGGCAGATGCTGGATGAGGCCCTTGGCCTCTCCATCCAGAACCGACATCAAATAGGCCAATTTTTGTGCTGGCCGAAGGTCAGCCCTGGCATTGACCAGGCTGTCAAACAAATTAACGAAGCCCAGGTAGCTTCCTAGGCAGCCATCAAAATGGGGGAGATCTAAGGTAGGAAGCCTACTCACCAGCCCCGATGCTGACCTAGGAAGCTCCTGCTTCAAGCCGGGTTGCCCGTCTCTGTCGGCAACTAGTTGTCTCGCACTATTGGAGACAGCATCATACAGGTCTAAGACCTGGGCATAATCTTCGCTGACCTTATTTCGCTGGTCAGCGGTGAATTCATTAACTGACACTTCGAGACAGCAAGCGCTGAAAATGCGAAATTGCTGTTCCACACTTGCCAGGCGATCATCGATCCGCTCGTACCTTTGTAGTAAGGCCTGCTGGCGATCAGGCCGGTTCACTAAGGCACTGGCCGAGGCAAACCAGCGCAAATCTAATGCAATAGCACCAGCAGCCGCACGCAAGTCCTTGATAGCTGACATAATCAAATTTCAAAAGAGCCCGAACAAGCGTTAAATAATATTAACAATTAAAACTTAATATTTGTTAATTCTTTGAAACCAACAAACTATTAGCCTGTTTACTGCTGGTACAAGCAAGTGACAGGTATTTACTGCCCAACAAAATTATATAACAAGCTCAAAATCTGCTTGTTTCAATATATTGACATAGGGACAAATTTAACAAAAAGGTTTATAACTTACAGCAATTAAATGTTAAATATTCAAATAAATTAACTAATTACTTGCAACAGACAGACTGGCCGTGTTATTTGAGATATACAATAGTAATAGTATGTGTTACCTAACAATATTATCTATATATTATAACAAAACAAAAGTTTATTAATGTGACCCGCCTAAGATGCAAGGTCAAGTTGGTTGTTATAATGTTTTAAACTCAATATATGCAATTAACCATTAACTTCATTAAATGATACATGTAACTGTTATGTATCCAATCAAGGTGACTTATTAATAGTAACAACAACAAAACTATGCTAGATTTCAACAATTTAAATCAAACAATTACTGATTGAGGTTATGTATGACAATGTGTTTCAAATTATGTAGGTCAACTTATACAAATAAATATCATGTATTTTAGGCAAAAACTGACCTGACAAACACTACAATACTGTCTACAAGGTGATAAGATACAAGCTTATACCAATCTGAGGTTTGTACTCAGTAATGCAACAGCGGCTAAATTTCAACTACAGCTCTGCACCAAAAATTATGTCTAGAGTTTGGCTAGAAAGGACTGGGATTTTTGCAGCAGATTGGTGGAAGCGTGATTATATTCATCAGTCCTTGTCAGCCACAACAAACTACTAGTACTGTGTTGCACAGCGATGAATTATAATCCAAATAATATTAATTTCAACTTACCTGATATCTTCACTGATGTCAGGCTTGAGCTAAATTAGACACATTCATACAAGTATATTGGCCAAAATAAATGAATGAAGTATCTTATACTTAGCTATTAAGCTGCAAACGCGACGTTTTCAAGACACGTTGGCACGTGGACGTCGATACCGGATTCACAATTTTCGCAAATGTTCATTAAGATACAACTCATCTTTTATCACAAATAAACCGATGCCAGCTGATCAATTAGCGGCAATACACTACGGGTTTTGGTTTTACAACCAAATACAAGATCAAAAACGCGCTCACAAAAACGGAATCTTCCAGAGCGCACCAAAAGCTAGGTTTTTTCACTGACCGCGGGAAACGACAAAATGAATGGAATGACAATGACAGTTCATAGTGTGACCATAGTCAGAAATTTTCAATAGACTAAACAAATGTTACTAAATCGATTTGACTTATCATAAAACTATTTCTATTTCAAACAAACTGTATAAAAGTCCACACCCACAACGTGCACCGCATCAAGACCACAAACAACCATCTACGCACGC
Source organism: Euclidia mi (assembly GCA_944739405.2). NCBI lineage: Eukaryota > Metazoa > Arthropoda > Insecta > Lepidoptera > Erebidae > Euclidia > Euclidia mi. The sequence continues at coordinate 25,387,678 of OX123202.2, forward strand.
TGCATGGAACACCATCTACAGCCAGCCGAGTCATCTGCCGAAGCCTGGAAGGCTTGGCCTGGAAGCAGCCACGGAACCAGGACGCAGCCAAGGATGGCTCCATAGAATTATACCAACTGGAGTTTGTGCTTATGTATGTCTATGTAGGTATGTGTAGCAGTCTATATATGGTCGGGGAGTATTGTAATAAACGATAGATCAATCCGTAAAACACGTCCGTGTATTCGTAAGATGATTACAATACTAATGTGCCGTAGGCACAGTACATCCCCCTAAATAAAATAAAAATAACAAAAAAAATGCATATAAGAGGATAAATACACAATCTTTAATACACATAGTTATTAAACTAGACTATCGCTGGATTCTTTATTATCATAATATGATACGATACCAACATACGCTTAGCGGTCTATACCTACTGATATATAATTACACATTGTTTATATTGGTTACACACTTAATACTACGTCCGAATGCACATATACGCTTTTCACAATGTCACTTTGATCAATTCACTAAATTCTCTGTCTAAATAATCACTCGCGAAGGTTGTGGAGGTGGCCCGCTGATCGAGCGTTGATCACCTCCCCGCAAAATTAAAAAAATACAAAATTGCATGATAAAATCTAATTGCCGTATGCGTCTTGGCGTATCGTTTTTACCTATTGTATTTTTCTGCAAAGAGTACACAATCGGCTTATGGTCCGTGTACACTGTAAATATTCGACCTTCAATGAGCGGTCTAAAATGCTTAATTGCCAGATATATTGCCAATAATTCCCTGTCAAAGATAGAATATCGCTGCTGTGTCTCACTTAATTTGGTCGAAAAAAATCCTAAGAGCTTCCAGGAGTCTCCTTATTTTTGCTGCAGTACGGCGCCAGCGCAGTTATTTGAGCAGTCTGTCATGAGGGCTAACGGTGCGTTCGGCGATGGAAATGTCAATGTAATTGCGCTTTTAAGGCTTTGCTTACATTGCTCAAATGCCTCCAGTGTTTCATCGGTCCACGGAATCAGACTTTTATCGCGTTTTTTGGCATTGTGCAAAAATACATTTAACTTTTCATGAATACTGGCTGCTTTCGGTAGATGACGCCTGTAAAAGTTCACCATTCGGAGAAAACGTCCACTCATCCACTGTATCTGGTCTCTTAAACTCAGATATGACCTTAACTCGCTCATCTAAAGGTCTTAAACCATCTTTGGATACACGAAATCCAAGAAAATTCAGCTCAGATTTGCCGAATTCACATTTGGCCATATTGATCGTAATGCCATATCTATTCAGGCGACTTAGCACTTCTCGTACATGTTCTCTATGCTGCGATTCCGATGACGAGGCAATTATTACGTCATCGATATACGTAAAGATATTATCTACGTTGCGTAATTCGCTTCATCATTAAGAAATCGCTGAAATGTGGCGGCAGCGTTCTTAAAACCGAATCCCAGTCTCAAAAATTCAAATAATCCAAAAGGACAGGTTATCGCTGTTTTGGGTATGTCCTTTTCATAAATAGGAATATCGTGGTAAGCCCTCTGTATATCAATCTTGGAGAAAATAGTTTTACCGTGTAACAAATAAGTACAGTCTTGTATACGAGGTATCGGGTAGCGATCAGGTTTCGTTATCGCATTGAGTTGTCTGTAATCGCCACTAGGTCTAAGCTCGCCGTTTTTCTTTACCACAACATGCAGTGGGCTCACCCAATCACTTTTGGAGGGTCTACATATACCCAACACTTGCATCTGCTGGAATTCGGCCTTGACCTTGTGGTACTTGTTAGGTGGTAACGGTTGCGGACAAACGTATACAGCTGGACCGGTCGTCTCGATATAGTGTACTGTCGAATGACAGGGTGCATCTTTAAAATTCATAGGTTTTGTAATATCCGGCAATTCTGCCAATAGTACTCATTGTAGGATCGTCTTGCAAAACCACAGATGCGATACTTTGTAGACTGGTCACAGAATCTATAAGTTTTCTATTTTTAAATCTACTAATAACGTAAAATGAGACAGAAAATCAGCACCGAGTATAGGTTGCTTGACCTCTTCTATAACAAATGTCCACCGAAAGGTTCGCCGTAGTCGAAAGTCTAAACTCAAAGTTTTAACGCCATAAGTCCGAATTTCAGTACCATTCGCCGCGTACAGTTTATAATCGTTACACTTATCACTATATATCCGATTCTTGTTCACTGGAAGCACAGAGATATTTGCGCCCGTGTCCACTAAAAATCTAAGTCCACTATTATTGTCTGTTATACATAGGCAGTGCATAGGAGTGATGGTGCACATCCCCGCCTGCGAATACACCTTCGTTAGTTTTCCTGGTTCGCTGGTTTTTTCCACGCGCATGGATCAGTACTCTTTCGCGCTCTATGCCGATATCTATAGTGATATACACAAAGCCAGTCTGGGCAATTCGGTGTGCGCCGAGTCATGTTACGATTTCGCGATGATGACCGTGAACGCGGCCGAAAACGATTGAAATTTCGATTTTGCTCCATCTCTCTTATTTTTAAGCTCAGTTTAGCTATCTCCGCCAAAATAAAGCTATGGTCAGTGCTGGCACTACTGCTAGGTACGGACTGAACTTCAGACACTTGCAAGGGTTGTGTCGTCTCCATGACTTTATCTGCAATAACCGACAGATGTTCTAAGTCTTTCACCTCACTGACTGCTAACACTCCGCGTATTGTCGAGGGCAGATGGCCTTGCCACATTATCCTGAGTGCCTCATCGGGCATTTTGTCGCGAGCCAGGTCCCGCATTCGGCGCAGGAGTTGGGAAGGCTTTTGGTCTCCCAACTCCATCTCGCTAAGCAGTTTCTGGAACTGACGCATTTCTGATTCCTCGTAAATCTTCAGCAAGCGTTCCTTCAGGGCGTCAAATTTCTTCGCTTCAGGTGGTTTCAGGAGAATGTCGCTGACCTGTTGCACGACATCTTTTCCTAATTTGGTGACGACTAAATTGTACCTCGCTTCATCGCTGAGTTTCTGTGGTGCGAGCACGGCTTCACACTGGACATATCACAAACGCGGCTCATCAGTCACACCAAAATTCAGGTATCCTTGACGATAACGAAATCACAGTTACTTCTCCGTCTCCCGAAGCCAAAACTGATGGTAACTGCTGGGCTGAAGTCATGTCGTAGAAACCTTTTTTCACTATACGAGCACGCGCCTTAATACCGAGAGGTGTCAGTGTTCTAGTTCGGGGTCACCACTGTGCTTATGTGTGTCTATATAGGTATGTGTACTTATTGAGATTTTGAACCTAAAGAAATATTTAAACACGATAGTTAAGCATTCTTAGTGAAAGTTTATTTGTTAAATTTTATTACTGATCTCACATGAAATATAAACCTGGATTGGAAGTAGTAACATTGTATATATAACAAAATAAACGTAATATTACAATATAAAAAATTAACAGAATTAGGTATGACAACAAAATATTATAATTATGTAATAAAATCAACTAAATGACTTATTATAAATCTTCAAAAATCAACTAAAACAAAAATAACTTGCCTTTGCATTAAAACATACTGGGATGGTCTGAAAACTTTCCGACCTCAACCTGAAGGAAGCAGCATTTGTCAAAAAAAGTGTTGTGGATGAAATTTTACGTCTTGTGGCAGTTAACCACCAACATTTCAGCTATTTTGTAGCAGTAGTTGCTATTTGACAGCCATAAGATTAAATCGATGTGGGTGTGTTTTGTGAAAATGGGAAATGTTGTATCGAGCTGGCATTAAATTCTTGTTTTTAAAAGGCACTACGCCGACGCCATTCAAGTTTGATTAAAATTTTGTTTACGGGACTCTCTGCTCCATCATGATCGCTCTAGCCTTATCTCGGTTGCATCCAAGACTTACACGTTTTAGAGCCCGAGGTCCGCTTATTGATCTAATCAGGTATGACAGAATATCAACATTTCCACAGAGCGACAACCGTTTGATCTTCGCAACCCAAAGGGATAGCGATATTCCATGGTTTAGACCAGTATCAGTTTATTTGAGGGTACGGAATTCCCGTAACGACTGTCAAAGATCTTCTAGACAGCCAGGATCGACAGTTAAACGTGCTCCGAGGCACGGCGCAAGCGATAATTAACAATTTTATACGCACTTAACTTTGAAAAGTCATTGCTGCGTGTCGTGGATTCGAACCCGATACCCCCTGCATGGACAACTATTAGTTCCTCCACTAGGCTATTGCTGCCTCACTGCTCCATCATTTACTACAATGAAATTTTGGGCAGCTGAATTTAAACCTGGTCGTAAGAGCTAGCGAGCTAAGGTCCGGGACGTCCAAACACTGCAACCACAAAAGATAACCTCGCAAAATTTCACCAAATGGTGCTAGACAACCGCTGAATTGAGTAAGAGATATAGCAGAGGGTATGAAAATGACCAACAAATGAATTAGTTACATATTAAATGAAGATTTAAGCTTGAGCAAGCTCCCAGCGCGATGGGTGCTGCGTTTGCTCACGTTAAGACCAAAACCGCGTTGACCCGTCGAATGAACATTTTTTAAAGCTTTGTTTGCGTAGTTAAGGCCTAATAAATCCAAGTTTTGGTCCAAATAAAGACTGTAGATGAAACGTGGATACACCACTATACGCCCAAATAAATAATACATTCCAAGCAGTAAATTGCTAAGGAGGAACCGACTCCAAAGGACAAAGGCCGTTTTTTCTGCTGGGAAAGTGATGCTGACTGCTTTTTGAGATGTTCATGGAGAGAGATCGAAAGGGATAACTATTACTGCAGCATACTATGCTTAATTACTAGACAAATTGAAGGAAGAAGTTGAGCAAAAAGGTCCACATTTGTAGAAAAGACTATATTACTGACATAAATCTTCTTATATTTTATATTTATTTTGTCGCCAATTGCCTCCATGGTACAGTAAATAACCTATACGTCTGTTGATTGAGAGGTCTTGGGTTCGATTCCCGGGTTAGGCAAGAGTGTAGGTAACAGATTTTTCTGAATTCTCCGTAGTAGAACGAAATCCGGCAATGTGTCCGGCAACGTCAATAGACCCCCTTTTTACGAAGGACCTAAAAATGCATGATATGGCCAAATGTGGGTGTAATAATTACAACTTCTGTCTACCTTTTCGGAGTATCGGTTTGCCATGTCACGCCGTGCTCGCTATCTCGCTACGTATTTTCTCACCTTTAGGTTTTCATAATAGGAAGGCGGCGTATAATGGTCAAACAAGTAAATTAAATACTTCTTCTCATTAAGCTCATTTCATCAGCCTAGCACTCCTAGAAGTGGGCCTCCCCAGGGTATGCCACAAGACCCATTCTGGTGGCCAACACTATGCTTGCTGAGGCGTGGCCTTAGTTTAAGAACCTGCTTTTTAAACGACTGGCCATAAGTTCCCCCATTCAATTTGCTATAACTCTGATCTATGTCAGTTTTTTTGGTCTTCTGCCGGATAATCTCGTTCTGGAAATTATCCATCAGCGAAATCCTACTATCCTTTATCCATTGTCCTTTTCATAGCTCTCTGAGATACATGTAGTATAGGCAGTGCATTGCAGGACAGACCAGTTCCAATGGAGCTGGAGGCATTTTCGTAATCCACAAAAGCCAGTCACAGCGCCCGGGTTTACTCTTCGGATTCTAAATAACCTATGAAAATTATGCTCGGTATGGATTTGGCCCACGGTACTAAAGCCTTTAAGAAACCTAGCCTGCACCGGTGGCTGGAAGACATCAAATCTTGATGTCAGAAAAAAGTAGGGAGGGGTGTCCACACCGCCCAGTCTTAAAGAGCTGCTCTCTGAGGCACGAGGCAAGCCATAATTAACAATTGAAACACATTACTTCCAAAATTTACTGCCTAGAATTCTGACCCGAGCCCTGTGAAAGGCAGTCTGTTGATATCTCCACTAGGCTATCGCTTCCAACCTTACGAACATAACATGTCTAATTATAGTATATCTGTTTATAATATAATTTATCCGATTGTAATAAAACACCGGTAAAACATAGCATATTGCACGTACTACTACTTTAAATTGCAGTGAGTTTAGAATCTAAATCGATCATTTTGCTGTATTCTGCTACCTAGTGATTTAGTTATATTTAAATAATTTTATTTTTATTGGAGCAAAATTTTCGTGGAGCCTCTGGAGATGCTTCGTGGAGCCCTGGCGCTCCGCGGAACACACTTTGCGAATGGTTGGTCTATAGGTTTACATTATTTCGCGCTAATTTGTATTACTGAATTGCACGATAACATTGCTTACGTGCGTATACTATAAATAGAAATATTAAATAACTTCACCTATTGACATTTATTTGATTGAAATCTCTTATAAATTTACATTTTCTCGAAGAAGAAATAAATAAAAAACCTTATTTAAAAACCGAATGAATGCTCATTAATGCCCGAATTAAATAACTCAAGTTGTTTAGTTTTTCTTCAACTTGACTAGTTTCATTACAATATTTTCGTGCGCGGAAGAACTAAATAACTCAATTTAGCTAATTTATTTCATACTCAAGTGATCAAAAGTCACAGTTGTTCATTTATTTATAGAGTTAGTCATTTTTTCTACTAACATTTTATGTTCATTTATACTTATCTATTTCTATAATTGAAACACAAAAATGGCTTTATTTTTGGACTGGGTTAAGATATAAGAATGTTTGTTAGACCAAAAGATGCGGCACATTTTGGGGTTCACGAAAATGGTCAATTTGGCCAAAATCTGAGTTATTTAGTTCTTCCATTATACCCACGATATATGGTCGGGGAGTATTGTAATGAAACGATAGATCAATCCGTAAAACACGTCCGTTTATTCGTAAGATGATTACAATACTAATGTGCAGTGGGCACAAGTTGCCTTTTCCTCGGAGAGGCCAGAATGTTCAGTTGGCCGTCAGAAAACCATTTCCACCATACCTAATTCCTACCCACAGACCGTCTGTCATCATAGGTCTCCGGTGGCAGATATCCCGCACCTATCTATATAAGTATATATTAATACGTATGGTAGGGCTAGGGTCTAGGGATTTGTAGGGACAAATAGGATTAGGTTCTTAGGCGCGTACGAATCGTAGGTCTGTATCACAGCATACCACAGTAGTACCACGATAGTACGTGCCATAGGTTAAGGGCCTAGTAGTAGGTGCGTATAAGTGCTGGTCTGTATCACGGAATACCACAGAGCACCAAGCCTATACGCATTATACGCTAGGTACAAGTTAGGATAGGTTTTATGGTACTAGGTTTAAGGATTAGGATAACTAGGATAGGATATTATAGGTGATAGGCTACGACTCTAGGATAGTGTAGGTTAACAAGTTAGACTAGTCCCTTAGCATTAGGCATTCCTGTACAGCAGGGTTAATAGCCTAAGGCTTTTATCCCGCTGTTCAGCCTGCAAAGCATTATTATTTATTCCTTAATTAGTAAACTAACGTTTAAAGGTATAAAAGATGGGTCTGTTGAAGATATTAAGTCTTGTTAGACTCAAAAGTTTAAAGTTGATTCATACATTGAGATTTACCTCGGTGGGTGGGAACGCCAGTTTTCCATTGCGTGGCAGATATTTAACAGAATAAGTTTGGCACGTGTACGCTCATATCATTTCTGGTATATATTCATTGAAGTGGTACTTACTTGCTTGCTTGTACATATGCCGAAAGATAAACATAAAAGAAGTACAACATACATGTGATAAATATGTTTAACACAATGAAATAACTATATTGCTTACTTATCTGCCTGTCATAATGATTTTTCTTTTTCCTTGCTTCAAGAAGAGAGCTGTGCGCAAAACTGTGTTATAAAGGTTTACTGCCGGACTGCATAATATGTTCAAGGCGCAAAATATACCCAAGTGAATCTATAAAACATTTTGCTTCAGCAATGAGTAGGTAAAGTAAAACACAATATTATCCTAACCTCTTATTTTTTATTTATCACCTAAACTGTAAATCACACTTTGGTACAAAAACAACAAATCTCTTAACGTCAAAATATAGTCACATCTAAACAATAGTCGTAACAATAAACCAAACATTCTAAATTATCCCTTAAACCATTTAATATAATATGATCGCTAAAATTGACTTTGTTTTCAAAAAACTGCCTATTGATTTACAAATAACATACTTGATATTAATTTCTTTACGATATACTATATACTTCATATTTCTGTCTTCAATTTATTACTTTTTGGGAATAAAAGAAAGACAAAGTATTCATTATTTAATATAGTCTCTGTTAAGGTAAATGACACAAAGATTGAAAAAGGACTATGCCCATCTGTGCCCCAGAAATGTCCAGAGAAAGTAAATTACAAGATCGTCCTAATAAATTAAAACTAGAATTAAGTTGTTAATTTTGAAACCTATCAAGCACTGGATAAAAAAACGAAAAAAAAAAGACTTGTTTACTTGCAGTACCTATGATAAATAATGTTTCATTCATTCATGCACTAAAAGTGCAGTTTATTGCGGTCTATAACCACGTTCTTTAGCCGATTTATTAATTCCTTGTGATAGTATCGCGGTTTTACGGAGTACTCTTTCCATGTTATTATTTATTCAAGTACCTACTTAAGTTTTGTATCTAACCAAATTCTTTTCACATTTATATAGATGGAGATACTATGGAGACAGACTATATAGTTCCAAATAACTGAAATGTTTACAGACATATAAGTATATAAATGAACACTGATTTGGCCTAGCTTATGTGATGATTATGAAGTGCCTAGTGGAAAACTAATAGCAATGCTGTTTGTAAACGATAAAATGTATAAACAATAGGCGTTAGGCAGTTATCATGTCTTGTTTAACGTCCAATAACTTTTCAACCAGTGCTTTATATGACATTAATACTAGATATCATAGAAATACTGTTAATAAGTTATCGTATGACATAGAGTTGCAATTTGGGAAATGCCTAGCATTGACGGCATTGCTGGGTTTCGCCTCCATACTAATATGGGCATGGTCCTTTATGATTCAAAAGTGATGGTTCTACATTATAAAATATGAATATTTAACTACGACGAAGGTCCCACGAGTACTTTAAGAAATAGGAAAAATGAGCTATGTTTTTTAACATTAATATTCGCTACTCCTCATTTTGTAAAGTATGTTTAAATTGTCGGTGTACAAGCCAATACATATTGTATACTGAGAACAAATAAAGGTTATTGATGTTGGGAACTGGCCGTCCCGCCTCGCTGGGCCAGTGGGCTATTATATTTTGTTCCTACACAATGTTTATATTTTGGTTGATGTAAACAGAAAACACTAAGCAAATTCGTTTTCATTCTCGGATTTCTAGTAGCGAGTAATGCTGACGGTAAAAATAACGTTTTACTCCATTTTATTGCTTCATTAATTATTTCATCTATCACTTCAACTTTCATATCAATATAAGATAATAGATCTTCTACAAAAACAATTATTTACACAATTCCTTCACAGTCTCTATAACAAAGTAAAATCACGAAATCTCAACATGGAATATCACGCATTTAATTTAGGTAACAAATATCATACGGATGTAGTGATTTGTTCGATGAGGTGGTGCTCGCGGCGGCGGCAGGCGGCGCGGCACGAGCCGCCGCGCGTCCACATGTTGCCGCGCGTCGCTAGCCCCTCGGGCACGCTGCGCGACGGCCGCAACGGCGGCGCGCGCCGGTAGCAGTCGGGGCAGTGGGCGATGGAGCAACACGCGCGGTCGAGCGGCGCAGCATACGACAGCAACTTCGGCAGTCGAGAACCACCACACGTGGGGCCGGGCCACGCGCAGTACGCGCTGGCGCCGCCGGCGCTGCAGGCGCACCACGCGGGCTCGCAGCGCGGCGGCGGCGTCACACACGGACACGCCTCCGCTATCGTCGGCGCCGGCGCGGGCGGCGGCGGCTCCAGCTCTCGCTTAGAAAACCCAACGAAGAACAGCAGCAAAGCACCAGCTAACGTAGCAGCCGTTGAAAAGTAAAAGCCTGCTCGCGGCACCTGTTGATTGATGTACCCGGTCACAGGAACACCCACCATAACCGGAATGGCTTCCGCACCTTGCACGTAACCTATTTGAGGACAATATTTGTAGCATTATTATCAATCTGTCTACCTAAAAATATTATTATATCGGCGGCACCATATTTTACGTGCTTACCCCAAACTTTTGTAAAGTGCCGGCCCGGGTTCCATTGTGAGCATTTTTATAGAATACAAAAATCCGCCCAAACAAAGTCCGTACGTCCACGCGAATATCACGTAGCCGCGATAGCCTTCGACGCTGCTTAGAGCGAGCATGGAAATGCCTGAAAATATTTTTCATTGTAATTTACGTACATACTCGTATATATCGTACATGAGCGCAATGCGGATGTTTCTCAGGGTTGTTTACCTATTCCCAACATGGCAGTTTGGCACAAATATTGCTTGGAGATGAGGCACTGTGCCGATGGTTTGCGACCAGCACGAGCCCAAAGCCAGCACAACCGAGCACCGCCGCGAATCCCAAAAAAGTTTGAAGTAGTACCAGAGCACTTTCTTCTAAGCCTTCTTGAAATCCTTGCAGAGGTCGAGGGTTAAGGCAAACATGTATTAGTCACGATACGACTTCGATTAAAACTTTACCATTTGGACTTACTAAAAAAAAGACTGGAGTGTAAAGTCCAAAAGCAGCTAAGCCGGCCGCCAGCAACAAAACTTTCGCAGGCCGCGAGTGGAGAGGAGTTAAATCGATAAACGGTGCTCTTTTTAGGCCTTTCTTTTCTTTAACCTAAAACAAACAAGCTAATGTAATGTAAAAGTACCTACTTAATTGAACGAAATTCGGAATTCTTAATTATTTCATTTGAAATTTAAGGTGTACTCCTAAGGTCAGCACGAGTGTCTGAATGAAAATAAAAATTTGAATGTTAATCTCCCTCTGGTTTCAAATGATGTAGAACGAATTATGCAGCCATAAAGGAGTAATTAAAAGCTATAAAACTTAAAAGAGTTCAAACGACATGTCTTACCGGTCTTACCTTTCGGCGTTGGTTTTTAATGTGCAAAATGGCGCATCGTTGGGGATGATATAGCGAGGCGCTTCGGTATACCGCACTCAGGAAGCAAGCCAAAACGAGCACTCCTGTCACAGCTTGAAGCCCTAGACGCCACCCTAACTTCCTAATAAAAATAGAATACAATAACAGTTGTAGTTGTCGAGTAAGTTCAAAATATTTCAAAGTAAAATGTCTGTATATTTTAACCGTAATGTGAGAGATTTTGAGATTTTTGAGAATTTCTTCTTTGAAACATTCCAGGCTATTTTGTTTGTATTGTGAAGCACTTTTATGTTGTTAGTTACATGAATATTTTTCTGTAAGTACAAGAAGTACTTATAGTAAAAATGTAACAGGAAAGTTACGAAAGCAAGTAACTTGTACAATTTATTGTATTTAATCGTAAACTTTTGTTGAATTCTGTTTTACTGGGGTGCCGGAATTTGAAGATAGCTTTTCAAATACACAAAGGCCGTGACTTGACCTGAAAGTTTAATCGAATAAGAGTAATTTAATCACTGAAGAAGTCTAAAGTGATTGGCTCGTCACTTATTGATGCACGACGTGCTGAAGCTTCGCACCGAGCAGAAGAAACGATTGATAGTTGTTATTGACTGTGTCAATACTAAAAGGTCTCATCCGCAAAGAGGCATCTAGTATATTTGTTTATTTTTAAGAATACAGACATTTTTAGGCTTTAAATTAGAAGTAAGTATTCTCGTCCACGGCTCCAGTTAATGAGGAACCTACTCTCGGAGTAGGTTCACGTTAGGATGAAAGAAGCTTTGAACACATGACTTTGTGGATTCCAAGTTCATTTGGTTCCGACGGTTTATTTTCATCATTCAATGCTATAATATGATTAATAACTGAACAGCTGTGTAAAATATGCAACTTACCCAACAGCTTCTTTATAAGCGACGCTGAAGAGCGCTATGCGAACGCCTCCACTGGCGTGTGCGACTAGTACTAAGCCGGCAGCCTCCCGGACTAGACCGCAACCGACGCCGAGCACTACACCTGTTTAAATATTATATCATTAGAAAATCTAAGAAGCTATCGTAAATTATGGAATGTTGTACGTATAAGTTTTGAGAAAAGCGAGGCAGAAAGAAATTTCATTTATCTGCCATAGTTGAATCATCAGCAGTTGATACCAACTTTATAAACCTATAATTGTCTTCACACAATTTTAAGTCTATAAAGTGATACGTGCTCACTCTGAGTGTAAGAGAAGCTAATTGCAGAATGAATGAGAATGTTTAGATAGTTCACAAGTATGATCTCCTGGATTTCAATTTTATATATTCTAGTAAACACTAGGTTTCTTTTTTTTTAAGGAAGGCATAGTTGTCTAGCATTTTTCTGAAAATATATTCTTGTAGCACTAAGTAAGCGAGCTTCACTGAAATAGTTTCAACAGTTTAACTTTTATGGTTGCCAGCAATGATATTAGAAAAGTCATAGATACGTTACCTACGTAGTAATCAATCCGTAGAAACGGTATACTAATGCACACATCGATAACTTCATATTTTTTTTTCATTTCGGTTGATAAGATGTGTCAGTTTCACTATGATGTCGGCTCGCGACGTCACACACACATGACACACATATGTCTGACTTGCCAACTGGCTTATTGTTTAGCGTCCCGCTTTTGGTACGCCTATAACGTATCTACTTCTAATTTACTTGTAACATCGTTGGTTGCCAGCAGCATATCAGACGTGAAGAATGGTAACTCAGTGGTTCATGAGGGCACTACATAGTACACTGTGCGCATTGTACAAAAAAGGGTTTTATTTAAAGTAAGAACATAATTTTTAATTAAAACCAGTTAGTTATCTATAACGTAAAAGTACTGGCCATTTCAACACAATTTACATAACAAAAAGACAAGTTTGAAATTGCGTAAATATTATTGCATCATCATCACCAGCCTTGTATATATACTGTCCCACTGCTGGGCACGGGCCCCTTCTCACTATGAGAAGGGTAAGGCCATAGCCCACCACGGTGGCTAAGTGCGGGTTGGCCGACTTCACATGTTTTTCGAGAACATAATGGAGAACTCTCAGCCATGCAAGTTTCCTCATAATGTTTTCCTTTACCGTTAAGCAAGCGATAATTAAAAATTTGATACACACTTAAATTCGAAAAGGCATTGGTGTGCGCCGTGAATTCGAAACCGTAGTTGGTGTCTTCACTAGGCTATCGCTGTTTTTGCATATCAAACACTTTCTACATAGATTTATTAAAAATTATATATTTGCTGCCATATTTTGGTCAAGCTACAATAACAAAATAGATCCCTTGTTTAACATCATAGCGAGGTATAAAAAATAAATACTTTGTACAGAAAACAAAATAATTGCCACATCTAACCGTATATTTAATCTTGCTCCAAAAACATATTACGGTAGCGGTAGGTGCGGGCCGTTTAATCGCGAGTAGTATGCAGAACTAACAAGCTTGATTCAATATCCCCGCGGTAACGTGTGGGAAGGATAACATATTGAACTGGATTCGCGCTTACTTCACAACTTACCTACACACATATTTGCATTCAGCGATTCTATTCACGAGTTACTGATATTGCCGGGGCTCAAAGGATCTATTAATAGACTTTGTAACGTCTGCCTCTTGAAACTTTTCTGCAAACACTTTAATTTTTTTTGGCTATTCGCAAATATCGATGGAAGGTATTTACAAGAAGAAAATGTAGGACATGACTAACAAATAAATTTATAACACTAAGAAAAGACCAGATATTTTAAGTCTGAATCTTGTGACTCGGTTGATTAGCATTAGTTTGCTGTTTTTGCTGTCTATATTTTTTTCTGAGTATGATATTCGCTATCATCATCATCAGCCTTTAACAGTCCACTGCTGGACTAGGCCTCTCCTTTGAAAGGAGGAATTGGCCTACTATACCACGCTGGCCAAACGGGTTGGTATAGGGTTTGTATCAAGTTTTCCTTCTCTTACAGTGCTGTTTTCTGCATAATATGCTCCCTCTGTCGGCTCTTACGACACCCATGGGATGATATGGGGTGGTGACAATCCGTATTCTTAATCCGTCACCACACGGATATATGATATTCGCTATACATTTCTGAAATAGTTTTAGTACAGGACAATCATACCCACGACATATTTAGCTCGAGATAAATCCTGAAGTCACACATGACGACGTATTGTATTGACCATATTCATTTAAGGCTTTTAGTAACAATACAGTAGAAAAAGCTAATATTCTGCAAAATCTCGTTAGTCCAGAAAGCGGACCCTGGTCTCCAAAGCGAAAGGATTTCGAAAAAGCTAAAGTTGAAGCCTTGACGAATATGTTTTTTTTGTTTTATGTAATAGGCGGCAAACAAGCAGTCGGATCGCCTGATGGTAGGGTTTACCGCCGCCCATGGACAGTTGAAACACCAGAGGAGTCACAAGTGTGTTGCCAGCTTTTGGCATGAGAAAATAAATAGGAGCGGGAGGAGGTAAAAGGAACAGAGAATGATTTAGATTTTTACTATAACTTACCATAGCTAAGTAAAGTCTGATGAAGCTGCGTAGTGAACGAAGTGAACAGATAGGCGAGAGGTAACAGTAGCCCGTCAAGCAGAGCGATGAGTCGCGGCGACCGGCGACGTCCCGCCACAAGGGCACCGGCCGCACGCGACACTCCCACGCAAATCGCGCCGGCCAAAATTGACGAACATAAAGACAATTTATAATCATATCAACACATCGTAAATTTTAGTATTTATTGATAAAAGATTACTAGCCGAATCCACGATTCTGCCCGTGTGGACTTAGGTTGTCCCCACGAACCTCGGCATTTTGATTTTAATTGCAAAATGATAATTTTCATGGTTTCCAAAATACCAGGGAAGTTACCCTTTATAAAGTCAGCTAAGTGCTTGTGCTCCATAAAAAAAGTTCTTTCTGAGTTTTTTTACCGAAATCTGTCAAATGGACTGAACACGAAAATAAAGACAATTAATAATCATATCAACACATCGTAACATTAGTTTGAATCTTTATGTATAAAAATACTAGATGAATCTGCGACCGTGTGGACTAAGGTTTACCCCAGGAGGCCAAATGTTGTTTCTAATTAAAAATATTATAAATTTGCCATGGTTCACAAAATTCCATGGAAAATGTTACACTTCATAAAGTGAACTATGTGTTCATGCTCTATAAAAAGGCATGGCTAAAATGTTGTACCAGAAACTGTCAGATAGATAGACAGACGGACAGACAAATTTTAAAACTACCTATTTCTTTTTGTTTGATGCCGCGTAGACCCACACTTTTAAAGCAGTTGTTGTTTTGATATTAAACTGGCAGTTTAATTTAATTTATATGCATATTAAGTATGTTATTTTATTTATAAACGGGTTAAAACAAATTCTGTGACCTCGGCCTCTGATAAAAATGGAACACCATATGATTGCCCGTGGGCCTCGTATAAGCGGCGACTAATAGGGGATCGGTGTAAATAGCCTCGTATTAATCGTGCTGGATATAGACATAATCTGCCGGAAGCTGGATAACGGCATAGGTGGTATAAACATAATATAAGGTTATGGGCTATTGTGAAACGTAAATTACTGTCGTTGATTAATATTTTGAACGTGTGATGGACGCTATGATGTGAGTTGCAAGCTAACACCCTTTGTCATTCACACTTATGTAGCTAAATTTATATATTATCTACCCTTTATTCTAATGATTTTAAAGTCACTCAGAGGACACACAGAATGATGAAGATGTGCAAGACTAGTTTCTGCCTGCAGCTCCACGCGTGTGGTTTTGGTTACCAAGATATAAGGTAACCCATGTGCTATTCTGATATTAAGCTGTTTTTATTACTGTAAAATTTCATGAAAATTCATTCAGTCGACTTTGCGGATAAGAGTAACAAAGAGTAACATCTATCTATTATTTTTTTTTTGTTTTACGAGGTGGAAAATCCCTTCGGATCTCCGACTCTTGGGGAAATAAGAGCCGGAGTATGTGGTGTAACCTCTAAAAAGCACCTCGACTTTCTCATGTACCCGTGAGTCAGAGGTTAGGGAATCGCATAAGCATTCGTCGCTACCCCCCGACGGTTATTGGCCCGCCAGATGGTCAGGTGGGCCCCGAACAAAACTCCCTTGGCGGCGGAATAAGGTGTTGGGCTCCGCCGCCAAAATACCTAGCGGCCGCAGAGGATAGGGAGGACGGCAACGCAACACCGCATCTCCTCTTCCTCTGCGGCCCCACCGTGACGCATCGAATGGTGCGCCCCCATTTGGTCGCGGGAGATAGGGCGCGCGGCAACGCAACACCGACACGCCTCACCTCCCGCGACCGCTCCCGACTGCGAGGGACAGACAGAACTGTCCCCCGCACCCACACCGCTGGACGCATCTTGCGCAGGCCTCTCTAAGCCCACGCGGAGCGTCAACTCCTGGGATCTCTCTTAGCTTCACCGCGGGTGCCCAATCCACGGTTACTGAGCCCCCCACCACGACAACGTGGAGATCCTATATACGGGGGGGCACATCTAACTATCCTCACAAACTTAAGCAATGAGTATAGTACCTAGTAATATAAGTTAAAATCTTTTTTTTGCCGAATCGTATCCTTATTATTATTACTTCAATGTTTTCCAAGTCCCCAGCGACACATGGTATAAACCTTGTGCGTAACAATTTTAATAAAATAAAAAAAGAAAGAAGTGAACGTAGGTAGCTAATCCTAGAGTCCTTAATGGCCCAATCAGTTACAAGTTTCAAACGGTTTCTTCAGATTGTAGAACTTGATTCTAGTAGTAACATATGTTACAAGGAAGAATTAACCTTGCTCAATATTAACTTTGCCCTATGTTTTATGCTTCATCCTAAGGCAAGTGAACAATCATATAAATTTATTTTTTCTTGAAAACTTAGGGTACTTTCTTTAATCTTTAAAATTTTGTGAAGTAAAATGTATGCACGTGGGAATAGATATCTTCCTTGTCGATTGTGAAACAATTAGATCAATTTTCCCGAACGAAGTGTCAAATCACTTTTCAACGAGACAATTAACGGCCTAACGATCTTGTTACGCTCCCCGTGAGGGAACTTAATGGGATGAATTGTTTTGACAAACATTTTTGCGCAATATTTCTACCGGTTCGTCCTAAAATATTGTTTTTCATTCCCAACCAGCTTCGTATTAATGTTGGAGAGATAGCGTTTAATTCAATTTCTTCCCCGAGACCCGTATCGGGATGGAAATTACATATTATGCGTATTCTTTCGTATATTATTAGGCTTACATTTAGAAAATATTTTCTCATATAGGATTCTATTAATAAATTATTATTTAAGAAACATATGTGAAGCGAACGATTGCTTCATTTTTTATTAAACATTATCAAGATTTTATTTATGTTTAATAATACATTATTATTTGAGAAACATATGTGAGGCGAACGATTGCTTCATATATTTTTGTGTTGTAAAATATGTTTCTTATAACAGGTTTAAGCTTCAAGCTTTATTTATATAACTAGGCTATAGTGTAACGTAGTTAACACAGGCGGTTGAATAGGAACCTACAGTCTTACTGTAACGGTACTCTTTGAAAAGGAAGGTATATCTTAATATTAAATTAAATATTAAGAACATACGGAATACATAAAGTGCCGAATTTATACAATCAAACTTTCGTGACTAATTATATCTGCCTACTTGTCACATTATACGAATGTGTCCCAGAATGTTGAATATCATGAAATCACATGCTTTATACTCATCAAATACACCTTTCTAATATTTTCAGAATAAAATAAAACAGTAGTCGTTAAATTCAAGGTATTTTATCTGTAGTAAGGAAGTGATTGGAGCTATGGTTTACGTATGTATCACAGATATTTACGAATGGAATTGAAGGCTTGCGTTAGACTGCACACATGGCGTAGTGCTTAAAGTGGTTTGACGTTCAGATCTTCGCTGAATATTCTAGATTTAGCCTGGCCGCAGCCATCCGCTTTTCAGGGCCGTTTTTTCATGACGGAATTCCGTGAGACTAGCGAGCTTCATTTGTCGACTGTATCAAATGTATTTTGTAAAATAAACGTACTAACCACCGCAAACGATAGATTTTGCTTTGATCGGAAAACACGCAATCGTTTCATTCCGCTCCGAACTGAAAAAAATCGGTGCCCGTTTTCAGGGACGGCTTTTCGGGTTTGTAATGTTTTAGGGCTCTCAAAATCATTTCAAGCGCGCGCGGAACGCAAACGCAATTAGTCATGCTTGCTGTTTCAATTTTGTAAGATCCGACTCCAAGGATAAACATACAGGCATGGCAATCGCAGGTAGACTTTGCCGTGTGTGGTATAGCAGAATGTATAGTTATTATTTTTCGCATAATTTTGAGCTGCGTAAAACAAACGTCTAGTCTTGTGTGTGAGGTTTTCCGACAGATATACGGGTTTCGGGGGTCCATGGAGGTTTAAAGTGGCCGTAGAAAGTTTGTCGTTTCGTTTGTCTCGATTGTAGGACTTGAACGAATTTAAAAGCGAATGTTTTTTAATCACTAATGTAAAATCAACTATCAATGGCTTTTTAGACGCTGTGTTTGTTGATACGATACACGTTCCGTATATCTTGCTTTTCTACGGCAACATTCAAGGTCTTACTAATTCCTATAACGAATTCACACAGATCTTCCTTCGTGTCCGACTTTTTAGATGGTATATTTCGACATTCCAAGCTAGACGAGTTGTTCCTTTTTTCGAGAATTTAAATTTTCTTCTCAAGACTTCGTATATAAATCTGATTTTCTTTGCGCTCAGTCTCCAAGGCATCAAACCGTAATTTCAGATCATCGTACATATTGGAAAAGAATTTTATAGAGGAAGAGATGCCAGAATTTTGCTCTTTTATCACATTTACTGTCTCTAAAAGCCTATTGTACTTTTTGTCTTGCTTTTCCTCGAAAATTTCAAACATAGCTCTTAATTCGGTTGTTTGGTCCTTCATAAAGAAATGTATAGGCTGTTTAACAGGGTCCATTGTGTTCCGATGGAAATGTAGTAGTTAAAACTATTTTGGACATCTATCATGAAAATCATACAGACAGGAAGAGAATGCTTTTAGAATTATGTTCAGTTCAAGTAAAATTGCTTTACTTTTTATTTTTTACTGTGTTAGCAATTTATTACTTACTTAGTTTCTTGGATTGTACATAAATATTAGTCTCAAGAAGTGGTAGTTGGATTCTACTCAGTTACATAATTGGCGTAGTATTGATAGATCGGATATTACTTAAATCAGAATGTTTGTGGAGCGCAAAAAGAGTTATCTAAATTAGGGCAGGTCTCATGGATATGGATTTGTGTTACTTTCAGAATATTTCTTTTCACGTTTACATTGTCAAACTCCATTGAGTATATCTTAAAAAACCTGAAAAATTTTCCAAGGCACACAACTAAACAATAACAGCAACATAAATGCAAACTTACTTCGTGCAACCAACGGGATACGAGTATATATGTATGTAGGTATGTAGATAGAGCTGAATTCAAGTTCCGACAAAGAACGCCTTAACACAATTACGAAGAAAAGAGGTCCCATTATATATATCGTCGCGAACATTACCGCCGTCCAATGAACAATATAAAAGTGATCGTGCCAAAAAAGCTTTTAGCTTATTTGGGCCGACAAATTGATTGTAATTTGCAGTTTTCATACAAAAGTGCGGATTTTATTACCTGTTGCAATTAAAACGGTAAGAAAAATAAAATTGTTTGAATTTCATGAAGATTGCAATCCGAAAGCGGTGTTGCCTCACTTTCGAATAATTATTGAGAGATTTGTAACAGCGATTCCATTATAACGAAAGAGTATGGGATGATTCGAGAGGATGATATAGCATTCAATGTTGATGTGTTAGTTGTTACTAATCAAATAATTATTCGAATTATTAATGAATATCGGCACTTCCGATTTGACGTACATGGCTTACCATGCTAAGTTCGCCAGTTACTTGAATCCTGTATGTTCTATATCGAACTCTCCATAAAAATCTAACAATCCAGTTCTATCCATCTGAATTTCTTGATCTCCCGAAAGATTCAAATATTTTGTCTTTATTATCACATTTGTAGTCATTCCTTTAGAAACTAACCTTTCTTTCCGTTTAGTCGAGATTAAATGAAATCTAACATGGTCGATGTAAGCTTATTTGAAACTTTGCTTAGCAACAGGCCTCTTTACATTCAAGAAAATTCAGTGTGGGAACATACTGAATTTTTTTTGAGTTGATATAAAATTTGTGATATAAAATATTTTTTAAATTCACAATTTAAATTGAATTCGTTAGCCGAAAGTTGAATTTACTATATATTTATTTTTGGTTAAGTTTATTGTTTATTATATTTTATTGCTTTCGCTGACTACAGCGATAGTAATGAAATGTTTTTGCTATCAGCAGAATACAGAAGAGCACTAGTGTAAGTAAATTGTTTATGTGATAGTAGTTGGCTTGCTTTTGCAGGTTATATACACTACCGCTCAAAAGTATTTGTCCACCTTGATTTGAGGAGGTTTGAAGAAAATGATTTTCTTCTAATTGTACTAATTTTATTATGACAATTCATTGCCGTATGTTATTAAATGTAATATAGACAGTTTCCCTATCATGATTTAACTAAAAAATCTTAAATAACCAAAAAGCAGGCAGCGATAGCCTAGTGAATAGTGGTCGAATCCACTGCGCGCACCACTGACTTTTCGAAGTTATGTGGTATTTAATTGTTAATTATCGCTCGCCTCGTGCCTCGGCGAGCATGTTAAACCATCACTCTTCGCTCTCGTGAACAGTTGTAGGCAGTCGTTACGCGGAGTCAGTACCCTTAAAAAAACTGATACTGGTCTAGATAAGCGGACACCGGTGTCCGCTTACTAATCTAACCGGATGTGACTAAATATCAGCTATTCCACAGAGCGACTGTCGTTTGACCTCCGCAACCCAAAGGGATAGCGATAATATTTATTTGTTGTTAGAGTATAATATGTCAATATTTGGAAGCTTTACCTACGCATACAAACATTTCGGTCATTCATAATCCATCATTATTATCTTATACTAATAAATAAAGCTGAAGAGTTTGTATGTTTGTTTGGTTGAACGCGCTAATCTCAGTAACTACTGGTGCAATTTGAAAAATTCTTTCCTTAAACTTTCGCGATTTGTATACATCATACAAAATAAATTAGCGGGTCTTAATCGCGTACAATTAATTTATTTAAGGTATAAATACCTATTTGTTTCCGACGTTTCGCTCGTCTTGCACCGAGCGTGGTCGCGGAGAGACGTCGGAAACAAATAGGTATTTATACCTTAAATAAATTAATTGTACGCGATTAAGACCCGCTAATTTATTTTGTAGATCCTTTTTATTAATGTTAGTATGCATACAAGTAGCGGTGTACATATGTCCAGTTATTGATAACTGAATTGTTTCTTTTTATCTTACGAAGAACTTTTATCTGACGATTGAAATTCAGCTCTTACCCAATAAAGAAACACATATAGTCGAAGGTATACTGACTTGCTTAAATTTTCTAAGGAATTAAATTTTCATCATATTTTTTATCGTATTTCCATTAAAAAGAGTTTATTTTTATACCGCTTCTTTGATCGGTTGATGTATGCTTAAACGTATTAGCAATTGTCGACCCTGCAGTATTGTTTGGTTGCCCTTGATGTGTACAAGCTGTTAGTCCTAGTTCTAGAGATTTCGACAGGTAATGGATGCTACATTATTCTATTTGTGTACATTAAAGCGGTATTTACATATATTTTAACGCATAAGGCTTTATCTTGGTTGCAAATTATATAATAATATGTTTGTTTTTTTATTAAAAGGCATTTTTGGTTGAGATCGTTTACATTACCTCAAGGTAGCTACGTCAAAACGTGAGATAAAGCTAAAATTTAAACTATAAGGGCGCTTGTACACTGTAAGAAAATTTACCGTGTCTGCGGCAGACAAGACAAAGTCTTCGTGTAGACGACAACAATTTTGTCTTTTCTACACACGAAAACTTTTCGTGTCTTCCGCAGACAAGACCAATCGGAACGTGTACACGACACGATTTTTTTCGTGCAGTCGTCAGTCGGGCGTAGGGCGCGCAAGTAATAACAAGTCTGATAATCATTTTCGTTTATTTATAAAAATGTTAACTACAAAACCAAAAAGAATGATAATTGCATATTATTATTATAACAAAATGAAAAAGGAAACCAAAAACAAGAGACTTTACTGGGTTCATACAATTATACAAGAGAAAAATAAGGCTGAACCCTACTACAACACACACACCGCTCCGCAACAACGTTCGCGTGTCTTGCGCAGACAAGATCTTTTTTCGTGCACCGCTGAGAGCAGTGTACACAGTTATTTTCTAGTTACGACACGAATTCTTGCGTAGGCCCGGCGTATTTTCTTACCGTGTACAAGCGCCCTAAAGATCTTTCTCCGTACGCAGTAATAGTATTACACTAAAGGCCCAAAATTATTGTCAGAAAGCACACAGTGGTAACAAAAACATATCACCCGTGGTAAAATATATCACAACGAGCACAAAATTACGGTGCTTAGGTATACGGGTGATATGCATCTTGTAACTACCGTGAAATTAAATGCACAGTTTCAGCATCTAGTTCCCGCCATATGTCTCCGAGATTTAATGACAGTTCCCATCGTTGAAGTGGTTTTAGCGATACAACCGCTTAGCATGTGCATTAGCTTACTCCTGTTACCAGAACGATGTTTAAAACAAGTAGCTCATGCATATAGCCGTCGTGAACAGAAAAATAAACTGATACTGGTCTAAACCACGGAATATCGCTATCCCTTTGGGTTGCGGAGGTCAAACGACAGTCGCGATCTATATCGTATCGGAGTCAATCCGTGACCAAGGCTGGAGTAATCCACACCGAAACGTCGGTGCAAATACGGGGTATTTTACCTTTATTTTTAAATCATTCCTCGATTTAGAGCCGTAATAGGCTCGCCCCCTATTACGTGGGACTAAAGTATATCTGACGAAAAGTGGGTGTAGAAATACACCTCTGCCTACCTCTTCGGGGTTATAGGCGTGAGACTATGTATGTATGTATGTTTAGAGCCATTGTATAAATATCAGTATCAAATAATACGTTCAGTTGACGGTTACATATTTAAATGCGAACTTTAATTTAGCCAAATGTGGACGTATTATATTTATGTTTGTCCTTTTGAAGTGAATGTCCATTTATGTTTGGGATGATTACTAAATTATAGAGTGTTTTCCCAGTGATATTAAATTTAATTTTAATAGACTTGTCCATTAGAGGAACAACTTTAATGTGAAATAATGAAATTTAAAGCACTCGAGCCTGGTCGTTATTTTAATTAAAAAATTGTTAATAACTTTACTGAATGGTATTTAATTATTACTGCAACTAAAATTCATATAAGACTATAATTATTATTAAAATTTTCCCTTTAATAATGGGTATCTAAACGAGTGCTTATGATGAGCTAGTAGTAAACTAATTGTAAAATAACTTAAAAGGAATTTTACAAAATGCCGGATGGATTTAACCAGTTTGGTTTGTAATACATTTTAAGCAAGTAATAGGAAAAACAGACGAGATGCCAAAGCATTCATCTTAATATTACGATGCTTAGGTAATCTTTCTACTATTATGAACGAGATGTATTGTGATAGGCGGCGATAGCCCAGTGGTGTACGTAACGGACTGCCGAGACGATGGTCTCGGGTTCGATCCCCAGTTACCCCGGGCACACACCTATGACTTTTCGAAGTTATGTGTGTATTAAAATAAAAATATTAATTATCGCTCGCTTAAAAATGTGCCCGGTAGATGGCAATAGGCTCGCCTCCTATTACATTGGGACCGAAACATATCTGGCGAAGTGTGGGTGTGTAATACACCTCTGCCTACCCCTTCGGGGATAAAAGGCGTGAAGATATGTTATGTTATGTTATGTATTGTGAGATGATGGATATTTGTTACTCTGTCCGGCAAAAACTACTGAACAGAGTTTAATGAAACTTCGCAGTAATATAAATTATCCATCAGAATAGCACATGGCCTTTTGTCTCGATAACCAACCAACACAATAAGTTTCAGAAGGTTCGCGGTATTAACGTCATTTTTAATAACATTATTGAATTTTTTTCATGGATATTCATCCAATTCTATTACATACACATGTCTCGCACTTGCCGAATGGCAAGTGCCAGACAATAGACAATAGATTAAAAGCTGCTCTATTAGAATTTAACAAAGCTTTCTTGTTTATTAAGTTCTTTTATTTAATTATATTTTTACTTTTCTCCACATAGACCGATCGATCGGTGGAGAACCTTGGGGGACGTCTATGTCCAGCAGTGGACGACTCTAGGCTGACATTATGATCATTGATATACTTTTTAAAAAGAAACCTCCCATACTAAGAATAAATCATGCGTCGGAATTTACCTACAAGTACATCAACATTCAAAACAACAATTTATGCAACTCACAAAATGTTGTCTCGTATGGGAATTGCACCCACAACATCGTCAGCCTTTAACAGTCCACTGCTAGACTAGGCCTCTCCTTTGAAAGAAGGAATTGGCCTACTATATCACGCTGGCCAAACGGGTTGGTATAGGGTTTGTATCAAGTTTTCCTTCTCTTACAGTGCTGTTCTCTGCATAGTATGGTCCCTCTGTCGGCTCTTACGACACCCATGGGATGATATAGGGTGGTGAAATTCCGTATTCTTAATCAGTCACTACACGGACACCCACAACACGACCCAGCATTACCTATATGGCAAGGCGGCCATTTAAACTACTACGCCATATGTCGAAGTCTATCTCATGAATTCAATCACCATTCGAGTTTGCTCAAGCATCCAGGCAACAGAACTAATGTATTGAATCAATGCACAACATTGATTTGATTATTAAAGGCTACAATAAAGAAATCTTTTTTATTTACTAGCTGATCCGGCGAACTTCGTATCACCACATTTTTTGCTATAATATATATATTTTTTTTATACAAACCTTCTCCCGTTTTATACAATTTTGTGCAGTCATTAAGAAGCCTCGATATATGTACTAACGTACATATATGTCATATATTTATATGTCATTAGAGTATAATATGTCAATATTTGGAAGCTTTACCTACGCATACAAACATTTCGGTGATTCATAATCCATCATTATTATCTTATACTAATAAATAAAGCTGAAGAGTTTGTGTGTTTGTTTGGTTGAACGCGCTAATCTCAGTAACTACTGGTGCAATTTGAAAAATTCTTTCAGTGTTAGATAGCTCATTTATCGAGAAAGGCTATATGCTATAAATCATTGCGCTATGAGCGACGGGAGCGGAGCAGTAGCCTTAAATAACGCGGGTGTAACCGCGGGCATCTTCTAGTATTATTATATAAATAATAGATAGTATAAGTAAATATCAAGGAGCAGGTGATACATACCAGCGGCGTGACGGCGTGAGGTCCGAGGTGCCTCAAGGCGTATACGTGGAGCGCGCCGTATGCTAGGTGTAGGTGCAGCCCGCTGGACAGGAGATGAGCGAGGAAAGCGGCGCCGCACACGATCCACCTGATAACAGTCACACTCTTTAGAAGAGCTCTAAGATATTCTTATACTTGGAATTGTATCCAATCATACTACTATGTGGCAATGAGAATGTCTATCTACAACTACTATCTATATGTATATATATAAAATCCTTGCATTACTGGCAAACTGACAGACAACCCACTGCCAAAACTATTAGGTGCAGCCAGTTAAAATTGGAATGTTTCCTGAGGACCGTAAGGATGCACTAAGAAGGGATTTCGCAAAATTCCCTCGGGATCTGACAAAAACAGTAACATTAAAAGAATATGCGAGCGTAGCTACGGGCATACTCTAGTAAAATACAATGATACAATTGACCGTAAAAAACTAGTTAACTAGAAGAAACGATATGTAAAGAAGCCAGTAAGTAACTTATAGACATACATGTTTATATTGTTTATATCTTTGAGTCTAGACCAATAAATAATTACTATGTGGTTTTTATGTTCATCTCGTAGTTTGCTAAAATATAATTCAGCAAATGTAAAGACAAGATTCAACATTAATCACATTTTTTTTGTCTCGTGGCTTTACTACCTAACGTTCAACGCAATAGTCAAAAGATAAATGAATCTCTGTGTCACTTTTTGTTTAGATCAATGTATCCTCATCATGTTATTACCATTCAACTATAATATATGTATTAGTCTGGTCAATTAAGACATTCGAAGTTGCAATAATTCGCACCCAGCTAATTTTTTTTAGGATTCTTCAAAACATCATTATAAATGAAATCTAAAAAGTCCTCATTGATCCGACCCCTGGAACTGGTTTTTCGCGATTTTCAGCCAAACGGTAAGTTTTATCGTAAAATTTGCCCAGACTAGAATTTTAGATCCCATAATTATCTATAAAAAGCTAATATTATGACGACTTTGTCACTCTTTTCTTGAAAAGTTAGATTGGAGGGACGTCCGGACGCCCATTTTACCACTTTGGAAGCGCCTATCTTTCAAACGATTGGCTTTAAGAAACAATGGTATTAGGAACCTCAATTTATTTTTTTGGTCTAATTCTACCGGACTAGTACATACTTTTACGGTTAATCTAATTCATGTCGCAAGGTATTGATTTGATGAAACATAATGTCTTCTTGGTTTTCAATAAATATCTTAAATATAATCTATCTAAGACAGGATGAAGATCTAATTCTGTCACAAATGAAACGCATATAATTTTGTACTCCATCTCGTTAAAGACAACCGCGGCTCTAATTATATTCAATATTTCCTAGAGAACGTTTGATTGATCTGGCTCGCGACGAGGCATGCAAATCACGTCTTAATCGTAGCTTCACGAAACCGTAATACGAGACATCCTAAGCTTCAGACGTAATTAAATCGCTGCGATTATTTCGTCACACAATTATTCTGACAGCGAGCTCCGTAATTGTCGAGCCAGTTTACGCAATAACCCTATTTTAAGACTTACGTTTGAAGTAAAACTCCAGTTATAATTATTAGAATATAGTTTATATATTTATATTTCAGATATAACACTGTACAGATATTATAATATTGCCGAAGAGCCACCGTCCGTTCGGTATCGTCGCCAGGAATAGAATGCCCACTCTCGCCAACCGCCATTTTGAATTCTTTCGATAGTGATGTGACTCGGACGAGTCAATCGACTACAAATTATTAAATTGCAATCGATATCAATTTTAATAAAAATGGGGACCTAACACGTTTGTTACAGCAATTAGTAATGCGAATTATCCTTGAGGTGGGTAAGAATGGTGGGTAAGAGGGTAAGAATGCACCTCAAGGATAATATGCTCCGGCGACTTAATAAGTCGTCCTAAGTCACATCACATATATTATGTACGCACACAGACATACGTGCCCAATTTAGTAACACTGGAGCGTTTCTACTGAAATTTATTTGTCGGCTAATTTTATGAAATTCTTATTTTCCTATGTGAGACAGTTTGAAAGAGCTATTCAATGACATCGAGATGAATGCGAAGGTGGGGCAAAAAGATTGTTCGGCGTACGGTCGTCCCAAAAATGTTAGCTTTCAATTTCCACGTACAAGGCAATATTGCAATTTTTGTCGTGCGTTTGGACATGCTATTAACAATCTTTTGAGAAATTCTTCGAAAGTTTTGTATAATATTAGAAAAAGCTGCAAATGCTTTTAACCTTTTTGCGAGTGAAATATTGTTAGCATTGGTAAATAACTAAACTCTTTAATATGTTGAACGTAAACATCAGTATATTCATGTTATGAATATTTATTTTCTTTTTTATTTGTATTGTATTTTAAAATTTGGGTGCATAGGGTTCCCACCAAGAACTTAGGGTCCCCAGCCAACCTCACCTGCAAGTGGTGCACCTGCCGATCAACGGACGAGGCTCTGGCAAACAAAATATTCCGATAAGCGGCAATAGGCTCGCCACCTATTACGTGGGATCAAAATACTGGCGAAAAGTGGGCGTTTAAATAGCCTCTGCCTACCCCTTCGGGGAAACAGGCGTGAGTATGTATGTGTATGTATGTACTTTAATATTTTAATTTAATTTTAGTAGTAGTGTTTAAGTAGTTATAATTGGTTCTAAAATAATTTAATTTTGCTATATATAATAAATATAATAATATAATAAGATATTACCAATAAATAATAAAAACTTCCTTTCAAGTTGATTTATTTTAACGTGTACACGGCATCTTGTTTTGACATTGCGTACGTTATGGTACTCAAAAAAGAGCTACAACTCAAATTACCTGCACGTATGTACATTTATACATATTATCATTAAAAAAAATCGTAATTCCATTTCTGATGTCCGCTTATTTAAAATTGAAGCTGTAGATTTACATATGAAGAGCGTTCGCGTCAACAGAACGAGGGTGCCATTAATATTTGCGGCACGCTGTCAATATCCGAAACATAAATTCGTTTATCTCACGATGAGATCGCCGCATAAAGTCCTATCAGATTTATAAATTCCCTGTTGAAGGTACCTCTGTGTCTGTCGACGGTACGCGTTGTATTTATCTTGTAGTCGGAATAAAGTTGAGCGCGACTGATGATGATATTATACGTTCTCGTGTTATGTGACGTCACGTTTAAGTCGCGGGGGAAAATCGAGATTCGTATTTATGTTTAATGCTCTTCCTATAGATGCTTGTCTCAACGTATGTCTATGACGGAAACGTGTGGTACCTTCTATCTAACAGTTCACCCATATAATTATGTTTACAAGATACAACTTTAAAGTACACTTATTGTTCAGAACTTGCCTAGACAGACTGGGAACCGTTTGCAGAGGGCAGTGGAAAGTTGATTAGATTCTTCCAGTTGTTCTAAGGCAGTCAAATCTCTGACATATGGACCAAGTTTCTTGGCGCTAAGAATTAAACAAATTAATTACCTGGGGATCTTCTCTGGTGGCCTGGAGGAAACCCAGATAAGACACGCACTAATTTTGGCCAAAACGCAGGTGATTATCGTTAGTTACCAGACTCCAAACGCGGTGTCTTCAAGACACGATACACGTGGTGGCAAATTTACACAACTTTTGCAAAAGTCAGTGTTCAATTCGATATCACAATTTGTTACAAACTTTGCCGGAGGTCAAAAGCGGTAATTACAAGTATTTACAAGACTATTACACAATACAATTCAAGAAGCTGGTTTAACCATGTGCTTTTCAAAAGGCGATATTTTACGAGACGACAAACGTGGTAATTTTTCAAGGCAAGAAAAAAGAGTGATTTGTCATCTTACAGTGTGACCAGAGTCAAAAAATTACAATAGACAAAAAAATTACACCAACTAATATTCTCGATTTAACTTATCATAGACTACTTCAAAACAATTAGTAAATAGCACATATAAATAATAGGTAGTATTTAATTAATATTAAATCGTCATTATTTTTCTCTTTTTCGTTTTTGAAGTCGGTTGTTTTTAACGTAGTTATTTTTATTTAATACTTTTTAGTGTATTGTTGTTTTGTCAACTAGTTATGGATAGACCTACAAAAGGTGCTGCGCGCCTTTAAATATAGATCTCAAGAAACGGGAACGGATAAAAGTAGTTGTCTCTGTAAAAATGCTCTTCGGGACACAGTTTCACGTTCTTGATAGACTATTAAAGGTCCTGAAAAACGTTTGTTGGTCAGGAAAGCATATATGAAATCACGTTTAAGTCAAGAAACTCTTGAACAGAAACATTCAGAACATTCTAGACTCGGTAAGATCCAAGAGCGTCTAGCGAATGAGTCTTTTGAGCAGAGAGCTAATAGACTTGGTCTCATTGATAATCGAAAAATCTTTGATCATGGCATTACCGCATGATTTACGTCTTTGAAGTCACCATTATCATCATTGTGCAATTTAAATAGATTTTTGTAATTACTGACTTCGTATGGCCACCTTTTGACTCCTTCATTGGACGAGAACGAGCCCAAACTCGATAAAGTTTTGTCATTTAATTACTGAGTTCCTATATTCTTCCTATGGCCAACTTTCGATTCCATCATAAGATCAGCTCTATGTTATAAAAATTTTTCATTGTCATCCAATTTAAATACGTATACAAAACCCAACACCCGATGTCTGAAATATATATATATATATACATACTAGCTTTTGCCCGCGGCTTCGTTCGCGTAAATTCGGGGTTCTCTAGTTATAGTGTATCATCTATGTTCGGGGTAACACCAAAGAAATATAACCTAAGGCATAGAAGTAACACTAAATAACAACAGCGGTTGCTATGATTGATATCTTCTTTCTAATGGCACATGCATTATGATAGAAAGAGCTGTCGATAGGTTTAGCAGCACGCTCTTATAGCAGACTCGTGGTAGGCAAACAGTAGACAAAACATAGAGTTAGGAAACCGAGTGTTGTTCGTAACAATGATGATTTATCGATAAATATTTTTGGTCAAATGTCTAACTTTAGTATGTGTCGATATATTTAAGTCGTACAACTAAAATATTGAAATTGTAGTTTTTGCTGTTGACGCCGGACAGTGCTTTGCAAAAACTTGCCAGACAGACAGTACTAAAAAAATCACGTGTTTAATTGTTCGTTTTAGCCATAAAATCTATTGACAAAAAGTATTCATAAACTAATGAGCGATGCGTTGCGATGCGATGCTAAGAAACTGTCACTTTAAAGATAAAGATAAAGATATATTTATTTGCTAAGACACGTGTATATAATTAAAACATTAATAAGATGCTTATTATAGATGTCACATAGTAATTTGTTTCAACATGTCTGACCATTGCTGGCTTACAAATATCGAATATTAATAATGAATGACATACATTTTAATAATTAATAAACTTGTTTAATAACAAAATGTTAATGTAATATTATATAAAAAAAAAAAAATTAGAAATATGTCAGGAAATAGTCCAAAATATAAAGTCAAAAATTCAACATGTCTGACCATTGTTGGCTTACAAATATCAAAGATGAATAAATTTTAATAATTAATAAACTTGTTTTTAATAACAAAATGTCAATCAAATATTATATATAAACAAACAAATCAGAAATATGTCAGGAAACAGTAAAAAATACAGAGTAAATTTTTTTTTTTGTAACATATTATATCAACTACTTCGACTTCTAAAATTGAACTTATATAAATGTATCTTTGAGAAAGTCTTCATAATTGTAATAACATTTTTCAACTAATAGTTTTTTTAATGCTCTCTTAAATTGGTCTGTATTCAATTTGGTAATATAATTTGGTATTTTATTATAAATTACTGGAGCCCTGCATAATATACTTTTATGGAGTAGTGCAGTTTTAGCAGGATGGACACGTAATCTATCGTTATTTCTGCGATTTCGAGTTACTGTTTCTGACATACGAGGAAACAATTGTGGATTACTTCTGACAAACATGACCGATTCCAAAATATAAATAGATGGTAATGTTAAAATATTATATTTTTTAAACAGAGGCTGACAGCTTTCGGTACTTTTTATTCCAAACATGAATCGTATGCATCGTTTTTGAATTTTAAAAACCATATCTTTGTTGGTAGAGTTGCCCCAAAAAATTACGCCATACCTTAGGACAGACTCAACCAAACCGTAGTATGCAGATAAAAGTGCATCAGTGCTTACATTTGATGCTAGTTTGTATAGCGCATATGATTGGATGCTAATCTTTTTACATAATTTGTCAATATGTTCTTTCCAGTTTATCTTACTGTCTATAGTTAGGCCGAGAAATCGAGCTTCGTTTACTGCCTGTATATTATAATTATTAACAATCAAATTAATATTTAGGGGATTATTTGTTTTTTGTCCAAAATGCATAATATTTGTTTTTGATAAGTTTATTTTTAAGTTATTATTGGTCAGCCACGAAATTATCGATGTCAAAGAGTGATTTATGTCAAGTTTATACTGATTTATGTCCTAACATGCAATTGTTACTGTACTGTCATCTGCAAATAATGTAACTGGTTGAAGTGTGGCTTTTGGTAGATCATTAATGTATATTATGAACAAAAGAGGTCCCAATACACTACCTTGTGGCACAGAATACGATAAATAGCGTTTAGAGGAGGTATATACTTCTTCAGTTTTGGTTTTAATATTTACTCTAGTGATTTGGGTTACTTGTCGTCGATTTGTAAGATAAGATCTAATTAGGTTCGGAATATTGCCTCTAAAGCCATGTGCGTTAAGTTTGTCGATCAGTATGTTATGATCCACAAAGTCGAATGCTTGAGACATGTCACAGAAAATAGCGCAAATTGGAGTTCTTTTGTCAACATGGCATATAATATTTTGAATGAACTCATAGATAGCCATGTTTATAGTCCTATTTTGGCGAAAACCTTTTTGTTCATTGCAAAGGATATTGTTTCTTTCTAAATAGGAATTCATTTCATTATATAAATATTTTTCAAAAACTTTTGAAAATATCGGTAATAAAGCAATGGGTCGATAATTGACTAATAATTCTTTGTCGTCTTTTTTGTATAAAGGTTTTATGATTGACAATTTAAGATCTTCAGGAAATGTATCTGTTGATATACATAAATTAATAATATGACTCAGGTGGTGACATATATTTTCGTTGACCATTTTTATTATTTTCGTCGAAATACCATCGTGTCCCACGCTGCTGGTATTTTTAGGGATTTAATAATTTTACTTATTGTATTGGGTGAACTAGGTGCGAGAAACATGGAGTTAAGCTGATTATTTATTAAGGAGGTAACTTTTATTCCAGCACCAGGTAAAGGACTGATTCTGTCGACAAAATAATTGTTAAATTCATTTGCTATTTCTGTGGGATCATTGATGTAATTATCGTTTATGTTTTTTATTCTAGAGATGCTATCCTTCGGTATATTTAGTCTTGTTTTATTTATAATTTGGCATGTTGTTTTACATTTATTTTTTGAAGTTTTTATTTTATAGTTGTTTTGTGCTCTTTTTGTTAGTCCTATGCATTTTTTAAATATTTTACAGTATTTATAGTATTTTAATTTATTTTCTTTTGTAGGGTTTAATCTTTATGACCAGAGTAAATCTCTCTTCCTTCTACTACATGTCATGATACCTCGCGATACCCATTTTGGTTTACTGTTAACTTTAATAAGAAATTGTATTACTGGAAAACATAAGTCATAAAATAACTTAAAATCTGTTATAAAATTACGATAAGCTAGGTTTGGATCTTCAGTGTCATAAATAGATGAGAATGATAGACTTTCAATACATGTTTTGAATTTTTTAATATTTTCCATACTGTAATCGCGTTTCTTGGTTCGCCAATAGTTTATTGTAGGTATTCTCTTTACGGGAACTGTTATTAATTGAGCAGTGTGGTCAGATAGACCCAAATCTAAGATTTCAGTTCTAAAATTATTTTTAAAATTATGCGCAAAATTATCGATGCATGATTGACTAGCTAGTCTGGTCGGTTGGTGTACTGCTAATTTTAAATTACAATTTAACAGTAGGCATTTAAAATCTAAAGTTACATTATTTTGTTTCATGACATCAATATTAAAATCACCGGCAATTAATATATATTTTGAGTCAATCTTAGTCATAAAATTTAAAAGGTTTTCTAAACGTCGAAAGAATGTATATAAATTATTTTGTTGAGGTACTCTATACATGGAAAGAATAATTATCTTGTAGTCGATAAGTTCAACAGCACAGCATTCGAATATATTATCAATACAGAATTTCCTAATATCTAAGATTTCTCTGTACTTATATTGTTTTTTCAATAAGATGCATGTTCCTCCTCTTTTACTATTTTTACGGCAATAGCACGAGGCCAAAATGTAATTAGGTAAACTTAAATGCAATTCATGACCGGCCATCATAAAATGTTCTGTTATACATACAATATCTACAGTTTTATTATTGCCTTTTAATTCTTCCAAATGTACACAAAGGGTATCAGATTTGCTCAATAATCCTGCTATATTTTGATGAAGTATATTTAAATATGATTCAAAGAAAAAACTGATTGTTGGTTACATTTTCATTAGATTAAGAACCCTTTTTTTGTCCATGAATACTGTTATTATTATATATAATGTCTTGTCCTTTCATATAATTTGTATT
This sequence comes from Euclidia mi, assembly GCA_944739405.2. Taxonomy (NCBI): domain Eukaryota; kingdom Metazoa; phylum Arthropoda; class Insecta; order Lepidoptera; family Erebidae; genus Euclidia; species Euclidia mi. The sequence goes on from OX123202.2 coordinate 25,422,018, forward strand.
AACTAAAAAATAATCTATTAAGATATTACTCATAATATGGTCATATATACTTTTCATACCGTATTTATTAATTTTACCAGTAGTCTGAGAAAACATGTCCAGTGTTAGATAAAAATTGCTGTCATACAAGAATGCATAGTCAGAGTTTTGAATGTCAAGGTAAAGAAGATTATTAAACATTTCTACTTTATAATTATATATAGGGGCTCCTGTGATATATGTCGGTAAGCAAATGATTTTATTTGTGTGAGTCACATTTTGTAGGGACTTTTTTATCAAGTGAATAGTGTTTATATACGAGTAGCTTGTTTCACTCCTAATGTCGTTTTCACCAATAAAGATAATGCAATAGTCGTTCAAAGTAAAGTCTTTCAGTTTGATTTCAATATTACACAGGAGTTCCTTTACAGTACCATTTGGAATTACATATTGGCAAAAATCAAAATGAGACGAGAACGCGCTATCCACCATAGACAGTGATCCTTTGGGCATTTGAGTTGTTAATATAATAAGTTTGTTCTTTCGTTTCGGTGTTGTTACATTATTTATAGGTTTCATGCAATGATCTACATGACATTTAGATGACGATGCAATTTCTAATGTGTCTTCTTGTGAGTGGTGGGTTTGAGTCTCTTTGTCAAGCAGCATCGTCGCACGTTGAGTGACATTCTCACTGGGTTGCGATTGGTCGTGATTTATAAAACTACATATATTTTTGTTTGTCCGTTTTTTGCTCCCACGCGCTGATCCGGGCGTCATACTTCTCCTCTCGGGCGTTGAACATATTTTTTTGTATGCGTTGTTTGATTTCAGAATGTTCTGCAGGTCTGATTTAAGACGAAAATTTTCGCAGTTTAGGTTTTCTATTTCTTGATGTGCGCTCTGCAGTTGACTCTTAAGTGTTTTAACCTGCTCATTTAGGTCATTTAGTAAACAGCTGTTGTTGTGCAGACTGTCGGGTATACTCAACATTGTGCTATCAAACATGGTGTTGTCAATTGAAGTGTGAGCAAGGTTATTCAATGAACTTGTTCTGTGAGGTCTACGATAGGTAATGTTTTCTGTGTCCATTTTACACTACAGCGCCCTCTATTGAAGATTTGCTAGAGCTAATATTTCAAAGCAGGAATATTTTCTTGTTTTTGTTGGTTTCTAATAATTTTACACTTTTATTTTGTTAGATTTTTTTTTTTTTTTTTTTTTTTTTTTGGTATATAGGTATTTATTTAAATAACAAAATAAATTAATATTAGGATAACACAATTAATTATAACTACTTAAATACTACAACTAAAATTAAATTAAATATTAAAGTACAATCCAAATTAATAAGAAAATGCATATTCAAAGGGCGTCGTGAAAGTCCTCCACATCGCCGTCTATTGGGAATGTGCCCAGAAGACTGGCAGCATTGCCACGCTGTATGGCAATGCTAATTTTTTGTGCTAGATACATGCCAGCCTTCTGGTCACGCGAGGCGTCGACAAGTCTCTTCGCAAGCTCTCTATAGAGAGATCTAGCACTTGGACCCCATGACCCCAACGTTTCGACTCCAAACGGCTCAAATACATAATCCCCTACGAGATTTACATATTTGCGCCGTTTCAGAGTCTCCGCTGTGGCAGCAGCAGCGCCCGCACAACCCGCTGTGCTAGAAAGATGAGATGGCGCAAGGGTATCGACACACGTTGCGTCCCATACCAAAGGCCTACCCAACTTCCAAGGCAGTAGAGACATTCCATCTGGTCTTTTACCATCGTTGCGTGCCAAACCCTGAGGTTCAAGTTGGGCTGGAACGCCAGCGGTGACAAGAGCCCGGCGGAGAATGTCATTCAGGTTGCTATGTCGTGAAATACGACCTGCGCTCCTGCTGCATGATAGGCCATGGTGACCAAGGCTGTCGACCGCCTCCCCACAGTGACAACGATGTGGAGCGACACACGGCGCACCTAAACGGAGGCAAGAAGCGAGGCGGAAGGTCGTATCATCCAACATGGTACCTATGTTGGACGATGGCAGTGCTTGAAGCCAGAGTCCCGACTCCCACTCTCCCACAGCCAGCAAACGAGCACGCTCTGCAGCATTGTACGATGTGCTAAGGAGATTTTCTCGTACTGCGCTGCAAAGCGGCCCGTCCCACTGCCTCTGAGAGGATAAATTTCGGGGCAACTCAGTGCTTGGACAAGCCATTTTCCAAGCATTAATGGCATCGATCTTACACGGCACCTCAGAATCGACCAGTGTGGGTGCTAAGATTTTTCTGGTCAATTCTGCAGTGCTGTGGACCGATGACAGAAATGCTGGTAAGCTCACGTCGGAAATTTTGCGTACGCCAAGCCCACCCAGGCGAACAGGTAATGTCGCCTGTAGCCATGCTCGGTCGTTCAGAGCCACATTTAAAATGTTGCTTAGGGTGTTTTGTAAAATTTTGTCAATATTGACTAGTGGGCTTGGGTTTTTCCAAAAAGGCGATGAACGTAAAGCGTGTGTGAACTTAGGCACAAAAAGACAGTATCGAATAATAGTGAAAGCCGAATGTATTTTTTTTTTTTTTTTTTTTTTTTTTTTTTTCTTTTCCGTAATATATATTAGAAATCGAATGTATATTAATTTTGAGCAGGCGGTCCGAAATTTCATTAAAATTTTGAATTTTTTCATGAATAAAAGAATCAAAACCTTCTTCAAATATTGGGGACCCAAGAAGGCGAAGAGTACTTTTTTTAATATGCGTTATACTGGGTGCCAGGGTTTGAAATTGGGAAAGTATTGCGGATTGGTCTAAAGTATCGTTGATAAAAATTTCACACTTACTTGGATTAAGGTCTAGGCCGATGGATGAAAATTTGGTCTTCAGAAGTGCCAGGTCCTGATAGACAGTGTGTACGTCGCCTCCTAGGGTTCCGTCATCTAGGTACCAGATGTTTAATTTAGAATTTAGCTGGCTAATAACTGGATGAATGGCTAAGCTAAAAATGAGTGGTCCAAGAGGGTCGCCTTGTTGACAGCCAACGGCGGACTCCAAAAGATGTTCCTTGTATATTAATTTTGATGGGTGCCTGTAGCACTGCCAAAGGTAGTTGTAAATTTGGGGGGTTTCTAATTTAACTTGCGTCAACAAGGTGTCCCTGTTCACTGAGTTAAAAGCATTCTTTAAGTCAATCTTCAAGATAACATCACCCCCATTACAGCCAAGGTACGTTGACAGGGCATGTATGGCGGCCTCGCAGCCACCCTTAGAGCCAAATCCAAGTTGTAGTGGCTGTAATTTGCTGCCTAACATGGAGTTATAATGCCGACAGCAAATCTTGGCCGCCATACGCCTGTACGTACACCCAACGGCAATGGGACGAATACCACCGTCTCGCTTTCGTAAAGCGCATAGATTTGCGCCATACAAAACGTCAACGATGGCATCGTTCACATTGCCGGAGAGCATAAGATTGACTAGAGCCGTTAGCTCCGCCAAAAGCGCGTCCCCGGCCGCCCCGGCGCTTGAACACACAAGATCTTTTAAGTGTTGGGGTGTTAAGCTGTCGAGACCACCAGCAGACCCGCTTTGGAAGGAGCCAACGGCAGTCAGGACGTCCTTGGCTGTAATCCTGAGGCAATCTGAGTTAGTGTCAGGTGGGTCAGGAAAGAAGAGGCTATCTCCTGGCGCTGGATGCTTGCTCTGCAGACTTGCGAGTGTGTCGGCAGAGCAAGGCGCCACCACATCGCTACTGAATAAGATTCTGGATGGATTTTGTTAGATTGAAGTTCACTTTTATAAGTTTGCTTTAAATAAATCAGATAATACTCAAAAAGTGTTTTTGCACTTCACTGGGATTTGATACCCAGCTCTTCCGAACACGTTATAGTATTCAACGCGCCACGGCGCCTGTTATGGATGATGATGAAATTGGTCTTTGCTTTGTAGGTGTGGTTACTCAGTATGAGAGTTGTTGTGATTGGTCAATTCATTCGTGGTTAACGACGTTCAAATAAAATTAACGGATCACTTTTTCACTTCTTGAGATTTACTTTTAGCGTAGCTTTTTAAACACTTTATTGATATCATCTGGTATAAAATCTGTTTGTTGTTTTATTTATTGTTATGATTAATGTTAACTTGTAGTTTATTGTTACTTTTTGTTTGTAAACACTGCACTTTTATGTAGAATTTTTGAAGAGATATAACTTTTATTGTACTATTTATATCGGTTCACCAACACTTTATGGTTTTTATTAGGTACTGAGTCACTAGGAAATTATGTCTATTCACTTTCAAATCACAGTTTTATATTTTTAACACACGTTATATACGGAGCTTATGTTTACGTGACGACTGGCGCCATCTGTATCCATTTTCTTTGATTATGTATTGTACGAATTATACCAGATTGGCTAATGCGGCACGGCAGGCTTTGGCAATTTGTTTGCGACGCATCATATCACGTTGCTTGCTATCGCTCACGTTGGACACTGCTCGATTTTTTTAGAGTTGTAGGTAATCCGACTGCCACACCGAAGCTTTCGGGTTTGATTCCCGCTCAAGACAAACATTTGTGTGCATGAATATGGATGTTTGTCTTGGTCTGGATGGTACTATGTATAATATGTAATATATTTACAGAAAAGTATATATGCATGTTTATCGATTGTCTAGTAGGTACTCGCAGTACAAGATATGCTTAGTTTGGGACCAGATAATGTTGTGTGAATGTGAAAGAATATTATATTTTATGGTAGAATATTATGTAGCGGACTACAAGGCAAGACGTCTTTGATCAGTCAGGATAGCACTAATATGATAAATAATATAGAATTAGGTAGATTAATTAAAATCGTTGTAATTATTATATTTTATTAATATGTTCAAACTAAAATTACACACTTTTTGTTTAGCTTTGGATAAATAATTCTACCGGGTGTGCAATGTCCGGGCATAAATGTAATGTAGCCACAGCTTTCGGTTTTAAACGACGCCAGGTGCTTTCTGTCTTTAAAAACAGTCTTTCTCAAAATGACGTGAACAAATACGGTGGTACTTCTGCTAAATCAAACTAGGCCGTCCAACGGCATTTATCCACAGTTTTCTTGTGACGTCATTAATAGGCAACCTGTAATAAAAACACCTTCTTAATAATAAAAAACGCTACTCACATCCCTAATCCATCTACTATTTTATAGATGCAAAAATGTAAGCCTACACACACGCGCGTACACTGGAACACTTGGCTTTAGGTTAATAGACGCTACTTTTAAAGTAGGTATCTAAGTAAATTATGTACATTAAACTGCGCTTACTATCAAACGCGCGATAGAAAATTAGACCGCTGGACGTCTTTGTATATTGCCAACTTAGCAACCGCGGCTACCCGCTGTGCTTCCAGCTACAATTTTACATTCATGTCCGATAGTTAGTTTCCGTATTTATCCCTCATTCAAAAAACATCGATATCTCCTTTCACTGTCAAATCCCATCACTAAGGCTATTAAATCAATAAATGTACAAAATAACAATTTGTGAGTTAAATTCATAACACATACGTATGCAAGCTGTTCCTTTGATTTGCAATACAATGCTATTGTGTAAACTTAACACTCATTATAGCATTAATACGAGAAAAGTAAATAAATTTGTTGGAAAATTCCGACTCATTGCTAGAAGATAAAGTTTCTCCTATTATTTCCGTTCCGAGAATAGCGGCATCCACATCCCGATATCACATACTCGATGTGTATTAATTAATGAGTACACTATTTAATTATTATAAGCTTACTTACTATTTAAATGCAAAAAAGTTATTAAAAATGTAAACACAAATGACCAACAAATTTTACACTGATGACAGATCACAGCACGGCTATTTAGAGAATGTAGTCAAAGATATGAGTATGTAAAGAGTCTATGCCTCTTTAAATGAGACGCGTAATTTGACGTTATGATTAACCAACTAAGACCAACTGACATTACATGTTGCACATTCGGTATATAGAAATTTATAGGGCATGTTCTCTCTAGCCTAAACCTAGTCCAACCTCTTTGGGTAACACAAATCTCCTTTATTGGGCAAATACTTCTATAATTGTCGTTATAACTGTTTAAGAAATATAACTGCAAAAAGTATTTACATAATTATTCAAACTACTTAGTAGGTATTAAGACTTAATAGTACATACTCTAAATGTTATCCAGTATCAGTGACGTTTCGCTAGAGTGGCCAATATGATGACTGCGATTTGTCTGTCAGGTCAGAACCATTAGAATTTAACAAAATACAATCCGAATTATGCGGATATATTTTGTCGACTCGAAATCTTTATGTTTTAATGTTTTATTATACAGATAAGGTTTTGATCGAGACTACCGTACCCCTGACGAAATTATTCATATAGATTTGACACTGCGATGATAGCGCAGTCGGTCGGTTCTAGTGTGAAACATTCCAAAATAAATAACTACTTACAAATTAAAAATTAACTAAAAAAACATTTTCTAGTGGACTAAATTGTGAATCAAAACCATTCTCAGTCCCCTTGAACACACAAAAAATTTCATCAAAATCGATCCAGTCGTTTAGGAGATGTTTAGTGACATACAGACGCACACAAGAAATATATATATATAAAGATATATTGTTACGGACGGGGTATAACGAGATTGGAAGGAAACATTGAGTAACGCAGATTACACTTTATTGAGTACGCACAGGGTACACTTTTCACGACGCGTCGTTCGACTTCGATGCGGACAGCACCAACACTAACGTCTTTTGCACTGCACTTCACTTCACTATACTTCACTTCATTTCACTTCACTACTACTTCTTCCTTCTTTACTTCTTCTTTTTCTTCTTCACTTAAGAGCGGTTTCAGATTAGCGTATTTTTCTGCGCGTACACGGTCGTTTCAGCATACGCGCTTACACGCGCGCTACATTACGAGCTTCAAAAAATCGAACGGGCATATTTCGGCGTGTTCGCTCGAAACGGTAGTGACATCTTGTCAGTGTCAACATGGATTCTGACGGCTTGCGTCTATACGAGCTTGGCAGCGCGTCAACGCTCGTACGAGTTGCGCGTGTGCCAAAAGGCGAGCCTTTACGCGCCTACATGCGCTTCCAAAAACGAGCTTATACGCGCGTATAAAACGCTAATCTGAAATCGCCCTTACCACTTCTCAACTTAAACTGGCGTTTAGCGCGTCTACACCGTCTTTTATACCCCTACGAATGTTCTAGATCCACTAATTTTGATTTTCATTTCTTAATTTGTTTGTTTTTCATCTCCTGTCTCTTTTTAACCTGTTCATTCCTTCTTGAAGTTTCTAGAATTTTCTAATTTTTATTCGAAATATTTAAATAATCTGTGTTTTTACATATTTGCCAATTATTCATAAACATTTTCCAAATGTTATAAAAACCAAAATCCACATAACTGTTATGACTGGGATTTGAACCCACGCCTTCAGAACGTAAAGCGGATGTATTATCCGCACGGCTATCGCCTTGTTGTCAGTTAGTGGCGAATTTAGCGAACACTTAACAGAGTGTTTACGTCATCTAATTTTTTCAAACCAAATAATGAAATAGTCTACAAACCTTTTTGCTAATTATTGTTTGACGACCGGCCAGTTTGTCGTGTAGACGTCAGTAGTCCTTGGTGACCGTAGTGATGACAGTTTGACATGACACCGGCCGTCACAATGTTAAAGCCCCTGTACACATTGACCCAACTAGCTGGCCCAGCATGTTCGGCCAACATGATACGACGCCAAGATTGCTATTTACACATTGGCAGACGGATCATTCTGCATTGGTGCTTAGACAAAGATGGAAGTAGAAGCACTTGCAGCCACGGCTATATACAGTGCGTTTAATTATTACGTGCGCGTACATGTGTACTAAAGTAGAATGTGATGCATTCTAAATGTTGTCATTAATGATTTATTTATTTTTTCATTTCTTTAATAGTGGCGTAGAGCCGTATGGCGGATAAAATTAATATTCAATTTTATTCTGCATCAGCATGATGGGCCAATGTGTACAGCGGGCATTATATATATTTCAGACGTCAGGATAGGTGTAAGTAAATAAAAAATGCTCATAAAATAAAAACTACTGGGCCTACATGAATCAAATTTTTATGGGACCAATTCAAAACTATTCCGCATCAAACAAAAAAAGAATTACGTAAATCTGTTCAGAAACCTCGGCGAAATCGGTGTACATACATCGAAAAAAAAATATACCGGCCGAATTGAGAACCTCCTCCTTTTTTTTTGTTTGAATTCGGTTAATGAACAACTAATCAAACATTGGACGTTTTCTTCAAATCTATTGCGAAGGTGCAAATAATATGATTGCGATAAAACTTTATTACGAGGCCGTGATTTTGTGATTTTATTACACATTTGACTTATAAAAGAAAAGGAATTTATCAACGGCATGATAAAAGTTAGCGAATAAATTCAGTTAGAAACACGTCACTTTATCAATGATTACGTCAAGACGTAATAAAAAAAATATTGATCTTTGACATCACTTTTCAAGCAAACTGAAAAAAGTAATAAAAAAGTTGGTTCGTATCGTGATATGTCAAAAGCTTTGTTTGACGAAATGGCTAGTCGTTCACTTTTATAGCAAAAAGTACCAACCTTTTCCTTTATATATGTTAAAAGTTCCATTATCATTTTGTCACGCGCTTGCAGGTAAGCAGGTTTACAAAGAAAAAGTACTATGCGGCTTCTTCCTGTTGTCTATTGACTAGTTTTTAATTTACTAGAAGTACTGACCACTTCAGTCGTTTCACAAACTTCACTCTCACGAATCACTACAAGTGGTACGATTTCACAAACTTGCTCGAGAGGCACTTTGTTGAACTAAATGTAGTCTTCAATTGGCAGGTTGTTTTTAAGAATAGCTTCTAAGATTTTGCTCAAGTCGACCTAAGTTGATTTGAGAAAATCTTTTATCTGTAAAATCTGTATTATGTTTTCAAGCTCTGTGTATGTAAGTTTTGCAGGCTTAGCGAAATATATTCAGGAGCCTCTGGATAGGTTGTTGTTTTAACATTCAAACAGCTATGACCGAGTTTCATTTTAATGCCTTATTAGTAGTGTATACTCTTTATAATATAACGGGTGGCGCAAAAGTAATGACCCTATTTGGTTCAGGTACAACTTGGTTTCTAAATTAGAAAACTAGAATTAGCTCCACTTGAAAACTTGTCATCTGCCATCACTATTATTAATAATGATCTGGATCAAATATCGAATTGGACGAAGACGTATGGACTGAAGGTTAACCCCAGCAAAACACAGGTTTCAATTATAGGCAGTTCCAGACTTATCTCAAGGGTTGATTGGTCGATGCTTCCGCAGGTGTCCTTTGACGGTGTACCAATTGATTTTAGTAAAGAAGTGAAGAACCTAGGCATATATATTGACAGCACATTCTCGTGGACTGTCCAATTACAAAATGTCAGTCGCCGACTCTTTGCTGCTGCAGGTTCACTGCGCAGACTGCGTAACTTTCTGCCTATCACCACTAAAATTGCACTTGTACAATCTATTCTCCTACCAATTCTTGACTATGCCGATGTCAGCTATCTAGATCTCAATGAGGTCCAGCTAGATAAACTTGAGCGACTTCAGAATTTTTGTATAAGATTCATATTTGGTTTACGTAAATATGGTCACATCTCTGAATTTCGCAACAAGCTCAAGTGGCTGCCAATCCGCCTTCGACGGAATACTCACATCCTTTGTTTTCTTTACAATATCTTATTCAATCCCTCGTTTCCTATGTATCTCAAAAGTCGTTTTGAATATCTCCATGAAACACATTCGAAGTAATTGAGATCATCAGAAAATCTTAAATTAAAAGTCCCTCCACATTCTACAGTTTTTTATGACAAAGCCTTTGCAGTTCAAGCTGCACGCTTGTGGAATACGTTGCCACTAAATATTAGACAGGCTAAATCCCTACCAATTTTTAAAAACCTTGTCACTCAATACTACTTGACATTTTGATCATTACTGTTATTGTATGTAAGTATAATGTTAATTAAATAGTAAATAGTTTCTAGTAATGGTTTATTATATCATAAGGTATTTAAGTATGTATTATAGTGGATATATATATGTATATATTTATATACTTTTATATAAATATATATGCACATTATATAATTATATATATCATCTTTTATAGTATCTATAATTTTATTAGTATAGTATTAATTATGTATGTAGTATTGAGTATATAGTATTTATGTTAAAGCTATTTAGTACGAAGATTATCTTTACAAATAATTGCTAAATATTATGTAGTACACCACTAGCTACCCGATTTCGCTTATTATAATTGAATATAGTCCATCAGGTTGTCTGGAAGAAATCGCAACCTGCGATAAGACCGCCCATGTACAACTAGACCTAAGTTTGTAAATGTTTTTTCTGTAATTGTTTTGCCTCTGGTGTACAATAAAGCATTTTCTATCTATCTATCTATCTAGAATTAGTTGTTTACATTATATATATTTAATTTAAAGGTAGTAGAGCCTTGCTGATTTCAGCATGAATGGGCCGGCTCGACCGGGGAAGTACTACCCTCTCACAGAAAATCGACGTAAAGTAGCAGTACCTAAACTGTTCCGTTTCGTTCGGTGAGTGAGAGTGCCGGAGGCCCTATCCCCTATTCCTTCTCCCTTATCCCACTCCTCATCCTATCCCTTTTCCCAACCCCAAGAGGCGGCAACGCACTTGTGACTCCTGTGGTATTGCTTGTGTCCATGGGCGGCGGTAATTGCTTACCATCAGGCGATCCGTCTGCTCGTTTGCCGCCTGATAACATAGAAAAAAATGAATATGATGTCTATTAAATGTTGATCTCCAGAGATGAAGCACATTTAAGCCCTATTTATGACATTTTCCATAACTAGCCGTAACACTTCCTGCGATATGTTTCTTATTTCTTGGTGTACGTTTTCTTTTTAAGCTGCGAGAGTCTGTGTTCACATACACCCGAGATTTCATATAACCCCAAATTAATTGATTTGAAAAAAAAATATCCTCTTCAAGGTTGAGGTTTATGGCGCTCGGTCATCAGTAGGCAGCACCCGATAAGTCATCTGAGTTTTATACGGAAACTTCTTCAATTCTTTAAGCAAAATACGCTGCAGAGTCAAATGCACGGTGTGTTTTTATTACTGATGAATTATTCCGTCCCAAGTTCTTGGGGAGTAAAGCGGTCCATGATTATTTTTAGTGAAATTTACATTTGATTACTACAAAATTTTCAATATCAGAATGACAGGAGATGTCATGAAAAAATATATAAGGAATTTCTATAGGGTCATTATTTTTGCACCACCCTGTAGAATATTGGACCACAATTTGGCGAAGTGAAGCAGATTTAAGTAGTTTACAAAAAAATAATAGGCATTGATAAAATGGCACTACGTATATAATTTGATACCATGGGATATATCGCTGGAGTTTATCCCTATTCTGATCAAAAGGTATCGTAACATATGAATGTTGAGAAGATGCCTAACGGCTTATCATGATAAATGTATTTTGTACAGTCTATAATAGATAAAATATTTATCAGATGTAAAAGAAAGTATTTAACTTATTAATTAAAATTATGTCAACGTAGGTACTGTATGTGTATTTTGAGAACATTTTTCCTCTGTCACGTATTCAAGTACTAAAATCATGAATTATTTTGGAACTTATCTAAACTGCTTAAAATGTGTTTTTAAATGTTCTTTCTATCCATTAAGATCTAGGGAAGATTTGTATTTGGTCCAAAGCTTAACAGGGAAGCTTGACTTATTAACTTCCAATGTAATCTAGATGTACGTCCATCATAAAGCCAAGGGAATTGCACTGAGACAAGTTCAAATCTGTAACACAAGTTTCAGGTGGCTCAAGGCTAATCTCTTTAAGCGAGTTCGAGCGAAACTAAGCGACTGCACTAACTAACCACCATCCCTGAGTACGAACTAGCTAATAACAAGTTTCAGTTCACTGAATTCTCAAGGGGCGAGAAATGTAAAGTACTAATTGCACTTGAGAGATATGTTATAATATCTAGGCTTTGGGCTGAAATTACTGATATCCAAGTATTTATACATAACATGTAAGAGGATAGTGGCAACTAAATGACACTGACATGACGTTTGACAGTTAAACTGTCAAACGTGTAAATAAGGTGTACCTATATAAGTCGACAGGCTCGGCTAGCTCGTCCTATTCTCCTTCGACAACGGCTCAGGTACGATATGGTTCTGACTATTTAATTGCCACTGTGTTCCAATATTCTGTGTTGCTTGTTCTTTTGTTTCATCATCTAGGAAACAATGTAAGATAGTGTAATCATTATCTTATTGATATTGTGTTGTGGGTAGTTTGATCGTTTGTGAGATATTATAGATTGTAATATAGGATAGAATAATATACTGTGGACCAAGTCTTATCAATGAGATTCATTAGGTATATATATACCTGTGGTAAACATTTAGTAAATTGTATTGATGCTAAATAATGCTTATTATGTTCTGTTGTAAGACAGACCTTTCTAGTAATATAAAACTACCCACAACATTGATATTTGATATAAATTGGCTGTACCACTGTTTGTTAATTATTGTTATATATAGTTATTGAAAAGAATGATCAAGAGTTTTATTGCCCGTTCTTTCTCTTGGTTCTATGGCTTTGCTTTGCGAACTGGGCTGTAAATGTAAATGTAGAATCACGACGTAATCTAAAGATATATCCTTGTGCCAAACTGAATAAATGAAAGTATGATTTGATAGTTGTCTCTTTTATTTATCAAAACTGTCTCTACACTATAGGAAGCTTCCCTGATTCTGACATCAGAAGTGTGATAAATTTGCGCCCACAATACTAATACATCCAATTGCAAGTTCCAGAGTCTCCTCATCGTGATGCCATGATTCTGCCTAAGCCCGTCACTGCACCGTTCAGCTGACGACGGAGAACGATTGCCTACGATCCAGTAGCAACGTTGCCGAGAGCAAGCCGGTGGATGAGTACCGACTACATATCTTAACGATCTGCAACAGTATGCTGAAGCCAACAGCAACAACCAACTGAAAACGCTGGTAATGTACTTCCATCAAGAATATAGCCATGAATGGTCGAAAAATATGACTGTTGTACCAGGTTATTTTAACATGTTCATCAAAAATGTATCTGAGTATAAAACTATGTAGGTAATAGCGAAAAAGTTACAGAAAATGTATAATAGATTTTTAAAGTAGCCGATATTGTTCTAATCTGTTGGAATTTAAATAGGCAACATTTGTAGTGATTGACTGAGACTCTGTATGAGCATTGGCTGTGTTGTGCTTTGTTGATAACTCTTTCTAGTGTTAGTACTGATTAGCGTAATCGTCCTGCGTATTTGAATTCCAAGAATTAAGTGCTCTGAAGAATCTTTTCATTACAAGTCGAATATGAAATGATGGTAGGTAGAATACATTTCAGAGATTTCTTCATTAATTTTGTTGGCTGTGTATTCATTACATACAGACCAATATAGCGGTGTAGGAATGTGCCTTAGCTCTGTTCCATAAGCTGTTGTTAAATTTTCGCCACAATTACCAAATTAATCAGTTCATGCTATATAGTTTTATTAAATCGGATCCAAACTATAACGAAAGAAAAAAAATAAGAATATTTTAATGTTAAGCTCTTGAATGTGTTGCCCTAGAGATAAGAATACGAAACTATATATTTATCTTCAACATATCTTTGAAATATACTTACTCGTATTTTTAACTGGTTAATACTTGTTTATGGCACAAAATTTGTGTATAGAATTACAATTAATAATGCACTTTCTATAATTGTGTAGTGAGTAATTGTCATGTACCCAGATAATTTCCACCAGTTTACTTGCAATAGACATACTTATGATTTTGTCACTTTGATTTCTATTGGAAGAAAAAAACCAAATAGCTTCCATTTGTCTCAGAGGCACTACATTTGAATGACATGTTGTAAAGATAACCTATGAGTTTTGTATAACTATTACTACAAGCGAACTTTTGTGTGTATGTACAGAAATATTCTATATTATATCAAGCGGGTCTGTGACTAGATAGATCATATCGATAAAATGATAGTTTCGTTTAGTAACTATTTCCTTTTATTTTTTAAACATACCTCATCCTCCTGAGGCCTGAGGGGTCATATATGCTACGTCTAAATATATAGCTCAAGGTAAAGTGACATCATTTTGCTTATGTCTGGCACAATTAGATGGCAGTGTATCCAATATTTTCAAGTAGTGTTATTTTCGTTGATAATTTCATGTTATTTATAACGATAATAGCAGATAAAATAGTTAAAATGAAATGTGTAATAAATGCAGACATCTGTCTAATTAAATGGATCTGAAATAAGCTATTCAACTTAATTGATTCAATTTGAAAATAGTTCCAAATTACATCACTGATTTTTTTTCGAAAACATTCTCATAGTTTATTTATCCATTCTCGGAAATAATACAAATAAATTCAATAAATTAATAAAATATGAGACGGTATTCATTTTTATCTGCTTTTATTCATTGAAATTATGTATTTTTATTATGAAGTGCCATGTGTTAAACTGTAAACCTATTTAGACCATATAGTAATAATCAATCTTAGAATTAGCTCTCGGTAATGAACTATCTTATCAATTTAGTATCTCTGGTATAAACACTGCGATAGATAAGCTATTTAGAGATATTTTTTATGCAAAGATATATGTGTACATGTACTTTGTGTGGTTCAATTGTAGGAGACCATGGCAATAATGATTAAAATGGTATTTAATCATTCTAGGTGCTCGAAGGGTTTTGTTTATTTATTTTAAACAATACCTACTTACATGTAAGCTTACTATTTTTATACCAAACCTCTTACGAATCGTCAAATCTTAATTATAATGAAACTGATTGAACCAGATACCTAACGTAAAATACGTAAAAAGAAAAACGAATTAAAAACGATGTCAGTGTTCTGATTGTGTAAACTGAATGAAAATAGCCACAATCACATGATACAATTGATAAATTAAACTGAAATTGATGAAATTAAATAAGATATTCTGCTTAATATAATAAGTATTTGTATAAGTACATTGATGTTTTTAAGTGTTGCGACCTAAATTAATAAATCTAGGTATGTATATTTGACTTATAGATATTGAAATATTAACCGACTGGTCCGAATTCCCACTAGTGTCTGGTTTGACTTTCTACACGACTATTTATTATACCGTTTCTTACCAAGAGTACTTTTACTGGCATTGGCGTCTAGTTTAACTTTAGGCAGTTCACTGACTATTGGTAAACATAAATAAACTATTAACTAAATTGGTTGATTCTTGATTACTAGCTATTTATTTATACTTTTGTACTGTTTGTACCTGCAATACATTCAGGTCAATTCAGTTTATAGCATTCCATACTGTACATTTACGGGTGGTAGACTTACAATTAGGAAACAATTATTATGGAACACTTTTAGGAGAGGAGCAGTTTAGTAATATACTATAATAGTCTATATATTATACCTAGGTGCATTTGATATATTATAGTTAAAAGATGTTTTATAGTAACAGGCTTTAATGGGTCTGCTGCATTTATTATTCTAAATTGATAACATTTTAGTGTATTATTGATATAGATATCAATTTTGATTATGATAAGTTACATTTATAGATTTTCCTTCGGTTAATTTTTGTGGAATATAATAAAGAACTTTGTACTTTTAGATAGCTACGATTTATAGATTAATAATGTTTAGATATTGTTTGATGACATAGTAGCTTTTACAGATAACATTTTTTTTGTTTACTTACTAAAGTATTTAAGTTAAATTTTAAAATACATATACAAAGAAAATAAAAGGGCGGTCTTACTATAGGTTAGAGGTTCTGATAACCATACACAGCATTACATATAAACTTCTTCTAAACAAGGATCGCTAATGTAGGTAGCAGTGATGATATAAAGGTATCTGTAAATATCTATAATAATGTGATAACATCGATTTATTCATTGATGATTAAATAGTTGACGATGATTGAATTATTATTGATGATTAACTTACCGATGGTTAAGAAGTTGATGATAATGCTGGCAATGATGACCATGTTGATATGATTTTGATAATGATTTTGATAATGATTTTGATAATGATTTTGATAATGATTTTGATAATAATTTTGATAATGGTTTTGATAATGATTTTGATAATGATTTTGATAATGATTTTGATAATGATTTTGATAATGATTTTGATAATGATTTTGATATTGATTTTGATAATGATGATAATGATAATGATTTAGATGTTGATGATAATGGTAATGATTTAGATGTTGATGATAATGATAATGATTTAGATGTTGATGATAATGATAATGATTTAGATGATGATAATGATAATCATTTAGATGATGATAATGATAATCATTTAGATGATGATAATGATAATCATTTAGATGTTGATGATATTGATCATATTGCCTACGAACTGCTGAAGTCTTTCGCCTTGTTCTAGCCTGGACTCATGTGCAGCAGGTGTGGGGCTAGATAGCATCAAGGAGATTGACCGTTGTTACTTGTCTATTTAATGTGAAAGGAAAGGCAATGGCAATGAGTGTATTAGAATGAAAGTATTGTCCTGGTATTACACTACTGTTATCATACAAGTTGTTACCTGTATACTTGTAAATTAGTGAAATCGAATTTAATTATTTAACTCGGTTGTGAATTTAAATTATTTATTTTATTTCATTTATTTATCAGCCATAAGCAGAATTACCTATTTTAATTTTTTATTCTTAAAACCTTTACTTAAATTTTTATGCTTCGTAGTGGCTCCTTTTGTACTATATTATTTAACTATATTGTCAATTTGTGGATGGATAATGCAGTGGTGTAATATTGTAAAATTAAACTGTACTTCTATGTAACATGTGTATTGTGAATGTTAATGATCCCTTCATAGAATAGTAAATACAATTTGTTACAATGGTATCAAAGCAGCTGACACAGAACTTATTTCTAGACTCGCAAAATGAAACCGTAATTACTGTTAATGAGTCCAGTTTATTTTTGTGTAATTGTTTCGTACAAATGGATTGTTGTGATACTATTCTTATAATTGAACTTACTTAGATGACGATGTAAGTCAGTATAGCCGTAGCGGACGTAACGATACTATAGTTTTTAGATGGCTTTAATAATATGGTAAGAATTCATTGTTACATAATACAGGGCGCCCGTCGGGCGATTGTTTAGTAAAGTGTTATTTAATTTATTGTACTTCGAGAAACGAAGTAATTGTCAGTCTGGCCGTGAGAGATATGTTATAATATCTAGGCTTTGGGCTAATATCCAAGTATTTATACATAACATGTAAGAGGATAGTGGCAACTAAATGACACTGACATGACGTTTGACAGTTAAACTGTCAAACGTGTAAATAAGGTGTACCTATATAAGTCGACAGGCTCGGCTAGCTCGTGCTATTCTCCTTCGACGACGGCTCAGGTACGATATGGTTCTGACTATTTAATTGCCACTGTGTTCCAATATTCTGTGTTGCTTGTTCTTTTGTTTCATCATCTAGGAAACAATGTAAGATAGTGTAATCATTATCTTATTGATATTGTGTTGTGGGTAGTTTGATCGTTTGTGAGATATTATAGATTGTAATATAGGATAGAAAAATATACTGTGGACCAAGTCTTATCAATGAGATTCGAGGTATATACCTGTGGTCATCATGAGGTATATACCTGTGGTAAACATTTAGTAAATTGTATTGATGCTAAATAATGCTTATTATGTTCTGTTGTAAGACAGACCTTTCTAGTAATATAAAACTACCCACAACATTGATATTTGATATAAATTGGCTGTACCACTGTTTGTTAATTATTGTTATATATAGTTATTGAAAAGAATGATCAAGAGTTTTATTGCCCGTTCTTTCTCTTGGTTCTATGTCTTTGCTTTGCGAACTGGGCTGTAAATGTAAATGTAGAATCACGACGTAATCTAAAGATATATCCTTGTGCCAAACTGAATAAATGAAAGTATGATTTGATAGTTGTCTCTTTTATTTATCAAAACTGTCTCTACACTATAGGAAGCTTTCCTGATTCTGACACACTCATATTGCACGCACACACCTAAAGAAAACACACACACAAATAAAATAGCAATTTCCATGTACTTGTGATCCTTGTGAGAACTAGCTATCGCATAAGCTCTGGTTGGATTCAAACCAAATCTACACTACTGATTTGATCTGTTTGGTGCGGCTACCAATATTTTAGGAGTACCAAGTATAGTGATTTTCTTCAAGCTATGCCAAATAAGCTTGAAAAATTTAGTTGGTGACAATAGGAGGTTCTCTTTTCGTCGGATGTAGAAAGTAGGTCTATTGCGGACTCTTAGTAGTCATCTAATTTTGATTTTGTGCGGCATATTTACGTTATAATTTCACCAAAATTTCAATTTAATACCAACCACCAAAATTTTAATTTCGATTAAACAAAGTTTAATCTCACGCCGTAATTTTGGTGAAATTATTATTTATGGTCGGTTTGCAACCATGTGGGCTTTGCAGAAAGTAGAGTAACTGGAGGTTACTGGGCTATGCTTAAATGTTTTGGTTTACTTGGTTTGAAATAATATCTTGAGAGATACCGCGATAGTGAAATGTCAGTTTTACTTTGAGTTTCCAGATTATTGATTTTGATACTGAAACTTTGTGCCAGAGGATCAGAGCATAACTGACGATCTTGAAGAGAGCAAAGTGTGAACATTTGTTGTGGCACAATTTGTTGTGTGTCCGTATACGCAGCAGGACCCTGCGTTTAATTCGATTGTAAGTTAACTTTTTGCGTGCGTGGTATTTAGTACCTTTCGAATTGTATAAGTAAAAAAATAGTACCTTCATTGCTACAGCGAAATCTTGAATTATTACCCAGCAGGACCCTCTGCTGTTTGAAGGTTTTCAGACCAATGGTATATGTCACCGTTTAGCGTTGTATTAGTACCTTTAAAATACCTTGGTTTCATTTTAATATAATTATTAGTTTATGAGGAAAGCGCCTGCAAAACTTTTATCATGCCAGCAGGACCCTTTTTTGTTTTAACGCTTTCGGCCCCGACAGTCATATTTCTTGTTAGCATTTTAATAGTACTTTATAAAAATAATAGCATCATTGGAATGGTATAATCTAAAGGTCATCGTGAAAAAAGTTTTAAATCAAATTGCTTGTTAAACTACAAAGTATTTGATTTGAACGTAAGGTTATTTGAAAAGTACTATTAAAATGCTAACAAGAAATATGACTGTCGGGGCCGAAAGCGTCAAAACAAAAAAGGGTCCTGCTGGCATGATAAAAGTTTTGCAGGCGCTTTCCTCATAAACTAATAATTATATTAAAATGAAACCAAGGTATTTTAAAGGTACTAATACATCGCTAAACGGTGACATATACTATTGGTCTGAAAACCTTCAAACAGCGGAGGGTCCTGCTGGGTAATAATTCAAGATTTCGCTGTAGCAATGAAGGTACTATTTTTTTACTTATACAATTCGAAAAGTACTAAATACCACGCACGTAAAAAGTTAACTTTCAATCGAATTAAACGTAGGGTCCTGCTGCGTATACGGACACATTTGTTGTGGCTGACAAGGGCTGATGAATAGAGTCACTCTTCCACAAATCTGCTGCAATTAATCCCAGCTCCTTCTAGCCAAATTCTAGACATAATCTTTGGTGCAGAGCTGTAGTTGAAATTTAGCCGCTGTTGCATTACTGAGTATAAACTCAGATTGGTATGAGCTTGTATCTTATCACCTTGTAGACAGTATTGTAGTGTTTGTCAGGTCAGTTATTGACTAAAATACATAATTTTTAATTGTATAAGATGACCTAGATAATTTGAAACACATTGTCACATAACCTCAATCAGTAATTGTTGATTTGTATTGTTGCAAAATCTAACTTAAATTTGTTGTTGCATTAATAAGTCAGTTTGTTTGGATACATAACAGCTGTATGTATCAATAAATTTAGTAAATTTAGTTTATTGCATATATTCATAAACATAACAACCAACTTGACCTTGCCACTTGGGCGGGTCACATTAATAAACTTTGTTTTGTTATAATATAAAGATAATATTGTTAGGTAACACATATTCTGTACTTACTTCCTATTGTATATCATAAATAACACAGTTAGTCTGTCTGTTGCAAATAATTAATTAATTAAGTTGAAGTTTCAACTTTATTAATTTGTTATAAGTTATATCTTTGATAACTTTTGTGTTTGTTTCAATATACTGAAACCTTTAATTTTGTTGGGCAGTAAATACCTGTCACTTGCCTGCACTTGCAGTAAACAGGCTAATACTTTGTTGGTTTCAAAGAATTAAGAAAAATTAAGTTTTGATTGTTAATTTTATTTAGCGCTTGTCCGGGCTCTTTTGAATTTTGATTATGTCAGCTATCAAGGACTTGCGTGCGGCTGCTGGTGCTATTGCATCAGATTTGCGCTGGTTTGCCTCGGCCAATGCTTTAGTGAACCGGCCTGATCGCCAGCAGGCCTTACTTCAGAGGTACGAGCGGATTGACGATCGCCTGGCAAGTGTGGAACAGCAATTCCGCACTTTCAGCACTTGCTGTCTTGAAGTGTCAATCAATGATTTCACCGCTGACCAGCGAAATAAGGTCAGCGAAGACTATGCCCAGGTCTTAGACCTGTATGATGCTGTCTCCAATAGTGCGAGACAACTAGTTGCCGATAGGGAAGGGCAACCCGGCCTGAAGCAGGAGCTTCCTAGGTCAGCACCAGGGCTGGTGAGTAGGCTCCCTACCTTGGACCTCCCCCATTTTGATGGCTGCCTAGGAAGCTACCTGGGCTTTGTTAATTTGTTCGACAGCCTAGTCAATGATAGGGCTGACCTTCGGCCGGCACAAAAGTTGGCCTATCTAATGTCGGTTCTGGATGGGGAGGCTAAGGGCCTCATCCAGCATCTGCCCGTGTCTGACGAGGCGTACCAGACGGCTCGGGACCTAATCACCCGTAGGTACCATAATAAGCGTGGCCTCGCCGACACGCACATCGAGCAGATTTTGGGTTTGCCGACGCTCACCCGGGTCTCTGGGTTGCGCACCCAACTTTTGAACCCGCTCTTGGTGGCCATCAACGCACTTAAGTGCCTTGACCTGCCCGTGGACCAATGGTCCTATCTATTGGTGCACATTGTGCTGAAGAAGCTGCCTGCCGACCTGAGGTCGCGTTTTGAACAGCGCTTTGGTGGGGATAGCGCGACCCATTTGCCCCCCTTTGCTGACCTGGAGAGGTTCCTGGAAGATGAGTGCCGGGTCTTGGACAACTCCGGTGGTGATACGCCGGCTAAGACGCAGCCGCCCAAGGTCAAGGAGCAGGCTCGCGGTCACACCCGAGTCAATGTTGACCGGCGCCCTCCTCGCTTTGCGGTCACGCAGAGCCCAGCGGAGTGCTCCTACTGCAAGGTCACGGGGCACAGAACGGCCAGTTGTAGGGCATTCTTGGACCTACATGTCGCCTCTCGTAGGCGCATCACGAATACCCGCCGCCTTTGCTTCTCTTGTTTGGGGTCCCACTACCAGCGAGACTGCCCAAACTCTCGCCCCTGTCCTCACTGTGGAGGACAGCATTTGGACATTCTCTGCATGAATGCCAGAGAGGTTGGCCGCTTGTCCAACCAGCCGACGCCGCGCACGGGCGGGTGTTTTGAAGGTGGCAGCCGAGGCTCACCGGCGCGCAGCCGAGAGTCGCCTCGCTTAATTGATCGCCGCTCACCCCGCTTGGAGAACCGTAGCGTGCGCACGCCTCCTCTCTCTCGCGCACCTGAATGTGCTGTTCAGCGTCACCAGCACCATGACTGCTGCTCCAGGTATTCGCCTCCTTTGGCGGAGCGTCCCCGCCTTGACTCGCGCCCACCTCGTTTTGGGCGGGTGCGTCATTATGACCCCCCACAGATGGCGCGCGGATCGAGTCATCGCGCCTTTGAGGACTTCAAGCCGCACCCCCATTTTGATTTGCCTGGTCCTGGCCAACGGTCGCCGCCCAGGCAACAATAGGTCATTGACCCCTGCCCTATAACGCCAACCTCCCCCATTGAGACCGTTATCCTACCAACGGTTGCTGTTAGGGTCTGGGGACCCACGGGGACCTCTGTTGTTGTCCGTGCTATATTGGACACAGGTTCACAAGGTTGCATTGTTTCCACTTATTTGGTAGGGCAGGTTAAATTAAATATGGGCTCTTTTCCAAATTGTATACGGGGCATAGGTGACGTAGCCTCTAATGTTGAAGGGCAAGTTAAGGTTTTGTTTGGCCCTGTTGAATCTTCACACCCGAGGATTAAAACCTCGGCTATTGTGCTGAAGAATATTTTGGGTATGCACCCACAGAAACAGCTACCCGCTGCTGTGGTGAATTTGACATCGGGATTGGAACTGGCAGACCCCAAATTTGACGCACCGGGACAAATCGACTTGTTGATTGGCTCTGATGTCCTCGGTGGAATTTTGATTGGTGGGAAACGGGTCTTGGTGCCAAATGGTTTGACTGCCATCCCGACCATATTTGGATTTGCTTTGATGGGACCTGTACCTAGGGACCCCCCTCCACCTGAACTTGATAATTTGTTGGCTGTAGGCTCTGCTCTCTCTGATGCGGTTCAGAGGTTTTGGGAAGTAGAGGAGCCCCCTCAAGCTGCCTGTTTCAATCCAGAAAATGAGGAGTGCGAGCTGTTCTTTCAGAACAACACGGGTCGACTCCGTTCTGGTCGGATCATTACGAGGCTACCCTTTCTGTCTGTTCGGCCTCCGCTTGGTGAGTCACGACCTTTAGCCGAAAAGAGATTGTTGGCTATGGAGCGTCGCATGGGCCGTGATCCGGAGCTCAGACAGAAGTACATTGAGTTCATGAGGGAATATGAACAGTTGGGACACATGTCTGTGTCAAATTTGGATTGGCGTTCGGTGGAGCACTACTTTCTCCCGTATCATGCGGTATTGAAGCCATTGACTGGGAAGCTGCGCACAGTATTTGATGGTTCTGCGCAGACTTCAACAGGCGTATCCTTGAACCAGTGCTTGCATTCTGGTCCCAAGTTGGTCAAGGACCTTTGTGACGTCATCACCAGCTTCCGACGACATCAGGTTGTCTTTGTGGCCGACATAAAAATGATGTTCAGGCAGACTATTATCCACCCTGATGACCGTTGCTTCCAGCTGATCCTTTGGAGAGAGTCTCCTCGTGATCCCATGGTCGTCTACGAGCTCAGTACTAATACGTACGGGTTAAGGTCAAGCCCCTACTTGGCAATACGTTCTCTTTGGGAGCTCGCAGACCGCGAAGGCTTACGCTTCCCAAGAGCCTCCGCCATCTTGAAAGACGATATTTACGTCGATGACATTTGCTCGGGCGCCTCCACAGTGGACGAGGCGATCCTCCTGCGGGACGAATTGATAGGTATTTTGGCCTCCGCTGGTTATGAGTTGCGCAAATGGATTTCCAACTCACCAGCGCTTTTGGAAGGCTTGCCAGAGGATCATCAGCAAGATCCACATCTATTTGAGATTGTTGACAACCCCGCCATGATGGCTGTTCTCGGCGTTCAGTACAGACCAGTCCAAGACATCTTTGCATATAACGTAGACTTGAAATTGCCGTGTTCTTGGACTAAACGTCTCGTATTGTCTACTGTCGCCAGAACCTTTGATCCGAACGGTTGGATCTGTCCAATTATATTTTGGGCAAAATGCTTCTTGCAGAAGCTTTGGACAGCAGGATTGACCTGGGACGAACCTCTGCACGGCACTCTTGTTGAGGAATGGACCTCTTTTGTATCCTCACTTCCTGCCGTCAATGAGATCTCCTTGCCTCGTCCCATCCTTCCTCCCGGGAAGTACAAGGCCACCCTTCACGGGTTTTGTGATGCCTCGGAACGTGGGCACGCGGCCGTGGTGTACTTGCGCACAGTTAGTGCCTCAGGTCAGGTGAAGGTTTCCCTGATCATGGCGAAGAGCAAGGTTGCACCCCTTCGTACATCTTTGACCATTCCGAAATTGGAGCTCTCGGGAGCAGCCCTACTTGTACGCTTGTTGAACCACGTGTCTAACACTTTGGGTAAAAGCATTTGTATTAATGGGACTTACGCCTGGACAGACAGCCAAATTGTTCTTTGTTGGTTGAAGGCTTCTATCCACACCTTGGAGGTATTTGTCGCTAATCGCGTTTCCCAAATCCAGAAATCCGAAGTCAAGCTTGTTTGGAGACACGTGCCAGGTGAGCTCAACCCCGCTGATTGTGCCTCGCGCGGATGCTTGACGTCTAGTTTGATAGGTCATTCGCTGTGGTGGGGTCCGGAATGGTTGAGTCGACCAGAAATTGATTGGCCTCGAACGCCAGTTTTGAATACTTCTAATTTGCCGGGTCTACGAACACTCGCTCTTGAGAAGGTGGAATGCGCCTTCGACCCCGATTTTTTGTTGAATCGTTACAGCTTCCTCGACAAGTTGTTAGGTGTCACTGCTTGGATAAAGCGTTTTGTTTTTAATTTTAGGCACCCACAACAGAAACGACTGACACCGTTTCTCTCACCACAGGAACGACAGGAGTCCCTCACCTTTTGGGTTCGTTCTGTGCAATTGGCGCATTTTGAAAGGGAGATTGCTATCCTCAAGTCGGGGAAATCGAAATTGTCGGCAGCTGTATCTAAATTGAACCCCTTTTTGGACGAAACGGGTCTCTTGCGCGTTGGAGGGCGTCTCAAGAACGCCAACCTCCCTTACGGGGCTCGTCACCCCCTTTTGTTACCTAAGGACGGTCATTTGGTACGCTTGTTGGTAACTGACCGTCACCTTAAAAATTCGCATGCTGGTTGTAATGCCTTGTTGGCCATTTTGCAACGCGAGTTTTGGATTTTGTCTGCCCGAAGAATTATTCGGAGTGTAGTCTTTCGCTGCATCCCTTGCTATAAGCTCAAGGCTTCTACCATGCAGCCCTTGATGGGGGACTTACCGGCAGATCGCGTAACTGAAAGCAAGACGTTTGACGGTGTTGGCACGGACTTCGCTGGTCCTTTTTTGGTGAAAACCTCGACACTTCGAAACAGCAAGACTGTCAAGGCCTACTTGTGTGTTTTTGTTTGTCTTTCCACAAAGGCCGTACACTTAGAACTGGTCTCCTCGCTTACGACCGAGGCGTTTGTAGCCACATTTGACAGATTTGTATCCCGCAGAGGGCTGCCTTCCTTGACCCGTTCTGACTGCGGTACTAACTTCAAGGACACTTATAATTATCTGAATGATGTTGTTAATTTTCTTGAAACCAACAAAGCTGATATAGGTGATAGGCTTGCCCGACGTGGGATAAATTGGTTGTTTCCCCCACCAAATTGTCCACACTGGGGTGGTATATTTGAGGCCGCCGTAAAATCGGCCAAAACACACTTGCGCAGGACAATCGGTGAATCTGTCCTTACATTTGAGGAACTCGCAACTGTGTTTTGTAAGATTGAGGCCGTTTTGAACTCTCGGCCATTGTGCCCGATCTCCTCAGATCCGAATGATTTGGAGGCCCTTACACCGGGCCATTTTTTGATTGGTCGCCCTCTTGTCGCCTTGCCTGAGTACCCCTATATTGATACGAGACCTGGTCGTCTCTCGCGTTTTGAATTGGTACGCCAGATTACTCAGAGCTTTTGGAAACGCTGGAATTTGGAATATTTGCACATACTCCAGCAACGCGTTAAGTGGACCGACAAGACCGATCCACCCAAGATTGGTGACCTCGTTTTGATCAAGGAGGCTAACCTTCCGCCACTCAGATGGCGCAGGGGGCGCATCCTTCGTTTGGTAACTGGGGCTGATGGAGTTCCCCGATTTGCTGAGGTCTTGGTGGACGGTTCGATTCTGAGGAGAGCGGTTGCAACATTGTCACGTTTACCAACCGATTAGCGGACCGGTAGGCCGGTCCGGGGCGGGTGGATGTTTGAAATAGAATTCGTTTTTATTATAAGACAAATCAATTAGATCGATTGAGTAACATTTTGTTTAGTCTATTGAAAATTTCTGACAATGGTCACACTGAACTGTCACTTCCGTTCGCTTCCTTGAGATATTACCACGTTGTCGACTCGTACCTTCGGCCTCGCTGTTTTACGTTTGGAATCCAGTATTTCATCTCACCGCGTCTAAATAACGAAGGTTCTTAACCTTATTATATATACAGTGAAGTATAAAATAGCAAAATTCAGTTTACACTGGTTAAGCAAATGCTATGTGCGGATGCTTATTATTCGAGATTATATAAATATTTGATGATTTCTCGTTCCAAAAAATGTCGAACGGAGTATTTGATATAACACGGTGCAATTTAAATATTTTTCAGGAGTCATCGAATAGCTACGAATATAAATACGCCTGGTATCTCAAATTATGACATAATATAGCATTATATGTGTGTTGTTTTCACCTAAAAATAAATGTTTCAACAAACACAACTTTGGATAATTTTCTTTGATTCAATGGCAAAAAGAAATTAAACAAAGTGAATGAAAAATATATTTTTGGACTTTAACCCTATGCCTAGTGCCACCTTCTGTGGGGTCGTGGCAAAGTAAACCATTGACGGAAAAGGCGGCCTTGTCTGTTGACAGAGCGAACAGTATGGCGAGAGCTATCGGTAAATTAACAAGTTTATTAACAAATTGTTTGACCTGGCCTCTTTGAGAAAACAAAGACAACTCAGAGCCTCACGCCTCTAGTGGAGAGTCTTGTGCTGACCCAAAGTCGAAATTTAGAGTGATAGAGAGGATAGACCGCAATAACGTTTTAGCGAGAGATCCAAAAGAAAGAGCCATCTATTCTTGCCAGAACTGAATCCAGGTGCAGAAGCGGAAACTATTAAGTATAGATACTCTTGAAATATCATAGAGAGTTAACAAACTGTCTAGTTCTGCAACATAAATAATTAAAATATATTCGACGCGTGTGATAGATGATTATCCTCTTCCCGTCATTAAAATCAGGTGACAAAAATGATGTTGTAGTTATCTATACTAATATAATAAGGCGGAAGAGTTTGTTTGTTTGTTTGTTTGAACGCGCTAATCTCAGGAACTACCGGTCGGATCTGAAAAATTCTTTTTGTATACGATAGCCCAGTTATTCCGGAAGGCTATAGGCTATATAACATAACGCTTCGACCCTTTGGGGCCGGGCAAAAGGCTAAAAAGGCTAAAACATAATGTCGGCTAATCTCAGGAACTAGCAGTCGGATTTTGAAAATTGTTATTGCCTATGATAGCCCAATTATTCCGAAAGGCTATAGGCTATATAAAATTACGCCAAAACTTTTAGGGGCCAGACAAAATAATAAAATGGTCAAACGAGAAGGGGGAGGGTTGGGTCAAAGGCAAAAAAAGGCTAAACGAATAGGATACGATCTATATGGATATCGTTTTCGAGATTTTCAGGACGTTGATTAATAATATGAAATTTATTTAGTGATCCAAGATGGCGGACGGGAAATCAAAGATGGCGGATGAGAAAATTTTAAATATCAATATGGGTATCGCCTTCGATATTTTAAGGGGTGGAGAATCGAAATACAACATCTATTTCGTGATCAAAGATGGCGGATGGGCAATCAAAGATGGCGGATGAGAAAATTTAAAAAAAACAATATTAATACACTTGTATTCTATGCCGTGTGGTTGACGGCATAGAATACAAGTGTCACCACCCCCTATCTTCCCGTGGGTGTCGTAAGAGGCGACTAAGGGATAACACGATGCAAATACCATCTTTGCGTAGAGACGGAAAACTCGACATTAAACCCTATACGACTGCCTCGTTGGTCTCGCGGCATAAATGTGCGCGTGGGATCGGGAGGTCCCGGGTTCGATTCCTGGGTCGGGCAGTGTTATTGGGTTTTTCTGTCACGAAATTCTCAGTAGCAGCACGGAGTCTGGAAATGTGCCCGGTACGGCAATAGGCTCGCCCCTTATTACGTGGGACTAAAGTATATCTGGCGAAAAGTGGGTGTAGAAATACCTCTGCCTACCCCTTCGGGGATAAAAGGCGTGACGATATGTATGTATGTTACAATATTGGTATCGTCTCCGATGTTTAAAGGGATGGGAAATCCAAATACAACATCTATTTCGTGATTCAAGATGGCGGATGGGAAATCAAAAATGGCGAATGGGAAATTTTTAAAAAATCAGTATGGGTATCGTTTTTGATATTTTAAGGGGTGGAGAATCTAAATACAACATCTATTTCGTGATCAAAGATGGCGGATGGGCAATCAAACATGGCGTATGGGAAAATTTTAAAAAATCAATATTGGTATCGTCTCCGATGTTTAAAGGGATGGGAAATCCAAATACAACATCTATTTCGTGATTCAAGATTGCGGATGGGAAATAAAAAATGGCGGATGGGAAACATTTTAAAAATCAGTATGGGTATCGTTTTTGATGATTTAAGGGATGGTGAATCCAAATACAACATCTATTTCGTGATCAAAGATGGCGGATAGGAAATCAAAGATGGCGGACAGGTTTTATTTTTTAAAGTAGATATGGTTATCGTTGCCGATATTTAAAGGGATGGGGAATCCAAATCCGACATCTATTTCGTGATCAAAGATGGCGGAAGAGAAATCAAAGATGGCGGATGAGAAAGTTTTAAAAAAACAATATGGTTATCGTCTCCGATGTTTTAAGGGATGGCGAATCGAAATACAACATCTATTTCGTGATCAAAGATGGCGGACACGAAATCAAAAATGGCAGACGGGATTTTTTTATAGTCGATATGGGTATCGTCTACGATATTTTAAGGAATAGGGAATTCAAAAACACCATCTATTTCGTGATCAAAGATGGCGGATGGGATTTTTTCTAAAAATCAATATGGGTATCGTCTCCGATGTCTGAAGGGATGGGGAATCCAAATACAACATCTATTTCGTGATTCAAGATGGCGGATGGGAAATCAAAGATGGCGGATGGGAAAAATTAAAAAAATCAATATTGGTATCGTCTCTGATGATTTAAGGGATGGTGAATCCAAATACAACATCTATTTCGTGATCAAAGATGGCGGATAGGAAATCAAAGATATCAGACGGGATTTTTTTAAGTCGAGATGGGTATCGTCTCCGATATTTTAAGGAATAGGGAATTCAATATTATATAAAAATCTATGTTTGTTTTTGCATCATTTATTGAATTAAAAGAAATTAAGCGCTAAGTCAATGTTAACTTTGGAAAAGGGGCTTGGAAAAAAGGGAATTCAATAAAAACTCTTAAAAAGGCGATACGGAGTTCGCTGGGTCAGCTAGTATATCATAAAGCTACCATAACTCTTCTCTATATTAGAATAGGCACAGCGGATACGGGCATTGTTCGACGTGATTCATGACTTATATGTGACTTTATTTATCCATCCATCTTCACAAACTTTCGCGTTTTAATAGAATACCTGCATATTATTATATCAGTCATAGACATGTACATTTTCATGTTAACCGGGCATTTTCCCTGAAAACATACATCTTCATCTTGGGAACTATTACAGAAAACCTACATTTGCGTAAACGCGAACCCTTACGAATGCTCATTGAACCGAAGAAGTAAAAATACTTGTTCATAAAGTTTTTATTTATGATTGTATGTAAGGGGACGGTTTGCCGATCGGCAACAAGTGACATTTTTATGATGGAGGTAGGAACAACATGTGCCTATCTGCTGCGCCAGTCCCGGTTACATATCGAGCGCTTATGGGCTTTTGTAAGTTTTATCGGGAATACATACATAGGTGAATATAGTCATGTTACGATAAATAAATTCATACAGTTTAATTAGGATTTTTTTATGGTCGACACCGATGCGTGATTATGTTTATTGTTTTCCCTACTTCGCAGGCATTTTCAAAATCACGCTTTAAGAAAATATCCAGTTCAATAAAAATCCTTACATGTGTAGTGCGAGTCTAAGTTGCTGTAACCCTATGAAAGTGAGAATTTGAAGGTTGATTGAGTAACAGAGGAGCTTCCATAATCAATAACTGCATTATTTCGTGCAACGGTTGATTAGTCATAGCAGCTATTGCTACGTATGGATACTAATTGGTATGGACAATGGAAATTGGTGTTGCTTTGGTTTAAATTAGAAATGGGTTCTCTCACTGTAATTGTGAGTGACCAGACCGACGGCTTAACATGGCCTACGAAGCATGGTAGCGCTCGATGTAAATGCCACACGCGGTTACCCATCCAAGTGGCAGCCTGTATAAGCGTTGCTTAGGTTTAAACTTAATAAAAGTGCTTATATACTGACCGTAATGTGGCAAGCAGTTGTAGCTAGTAGAGAATACGTGTCGGCATCGGCAGTGCGGCGGCGGGGCGCGGGGCGGCGGCGGCGGCGAGGCCAACGGCGAGGGCGACCACCAGCCCGGCTCCATCAGCCGGCCATGGCTGCAACCGCACCCGCACCCGCACCCGCGCCCGTGCTACCTACAAAAATACATACACCTTTATAACTATCCTCTGTAATCTACCCATCAGATAAACTAACCGCTGAGTTTAATGTTCGATCTATCCATTTTTTTGAGATTTTTGATTCATAGTGAAGCTCCATACAAAATAATTATGTCAAACACAAATCTCGAATCTCAAGATCCATGGATGGATCTAATGTTGAAACCGGCCGCTAGAACTGTCCAGTCTTATGTGGGAGTGGGAGCCAAATGTAGGGAACACAACAAATCAGCTTCGCAAGCACAGGATCTAGATAAATGTGTTGTCATGTAAACATTCTTATTTTGCAACTGATTGTAGAGGATGCCCGCTGAAACATCATTTTATATTAATTCTGTCCGATTTCGTGGGACTTTCGGAAAATCTCTTCTCAGTTCCCTACGGTTTTCATGGAACACATACATGCCAAATTTCAGCTTCTTGCGCCCAATAGTTATAATACAATACAAAAAGATGCAATACAAATACCTAAGTAATTTGCAGTTTAATTGGACAGCGCCGAAACTGTTATGAATATTTAATTTTTATCAAACTGAAACATTTAGTATAATACAGATTAAAACGGATATACGGATTTTAATTTACTCAATAAGTAAATAGCGACAACTGAGTGGAAACTCATTTGCAGGCACAGTTATAATTAAGTTGTAATTGATATAACAATATTTTATTCCACTTTCAATATACTTTATATTTGAAAGTGGAATTTATTTTAATAAACTATCTTACACCACATCCACCACACTTAAACTTTCCCGACATTAAGTTTGCCACCAGTTCTGGTCTGACTTGTATCCATTCGCCTTCCTAAACATATTATAATAATAATAATAAACTTTATTTGCGAATATGGGTAGGTACAATGGTAAAGATGTTACATAAAATAAGTGATTCTCCATACTCCACCTTGTGGCATGAAAATATTTGAAAATAAGCTTTCTTTGGAAATTACTATTTTTGTGAAATATTTTAAAATATATGATTATCATGATCTACACAAAATAAAAAGAAAATGTCAAGATTTATGATTTTACGAAAACAATGAATATCAAACCTAGCACCTCCACTACATTGTAACTGCAGATAATATATGTCAATCTTACTCTAATTCTGTTAACGGCATTGACTTTATCTGCAGTAGGGTAGCGAGAGCTGCATTTTAATTCCATTTTTACTGTGGAAATGCTCGCGCCATCTTTACTGCGGCATTAGTTCTGCAAAGTGCGTCGTTGTTTACTGTATTTTGAAGTGCCTCTATCGCTTCCTCCACATTCATTAACTTCGTCATGCATACTCGTCGGTTATGGGTACTTTTGATTTGGCCCTTAAGTCCGTCTTGGGCGTCCTCTACCGACACATCCATTCATTCACTCGATTACTCGATATACTTATTTCGTTAATCTTCTTTCATCCATCCATTCCAAATGTCCAAACCATCGCAACATACCTTACTCAATCTTTGTCACTATATCTTCTTTCAAACCACACCTTTCTCGAATAACACTATTTCTCACTTTATCTGTCATTCTTACCCCGCACATACTCCTCAAAGCTCTCATCTCCACAGGATTAATTCTACTTTCATGCTTCTTCTGCCATACCCATGATTCACTCTCATACATCAGTATTGGAGTCAAAACTCTCTGCAGTGCTGACACAGCCAAAACACTTGGCGTCAATGATTGGAAATAAATGAAAGAAAAAAAAATAAAGTAAAACATGCGAATACTACAATAATAAAACACTATAGCTCAGTAGTACAGACGTATCAACAACCAATAGGTTAAAGAATTTTGTGAACGTGACAAGTGAACAATGATATGATCAGGGATAAATAATGTTAAACTACATTCAACAAATCATAAAAATATCCAAATCCTGCAAAATCATGTGTTCACGAGGCACCTTCACTTAACATGTCACTTATCAAAACTAGAATTTAACAAACTTATATAACAACTAGAAGACGCCCGCAGCTCCGCCTGCATTTTTTTTAAATTTACCCGTTTTGGCCGATCCCGTGGGAATTTCGGGAAATTCCTTCTTAGTGCACCCCTACGGTCCCCAAGGAACATACATGCCAAATTTCAGCTTCCTGCGCCCAATAGTTTCGGCTGTAGCGTGTCTGTCAGTCAGTCAGTAACGCAAGGATTTTATATATTAAGATTATATTAAATGGTCAGAAAACAAAATAATCGTGAGTTAAACAAGTCAAAATCTATCCCCATGGTGTCTAATCATTTAAAAAATCTTTAATATTGTAGTAACCCCTCTGTAAAAGGAAGTTCCTAATTGTCCATTTGTATTTGTGAATGGGTAAATTCATTATTTCAAGAGGCAATTTGTTGAAAAATCGTATACCAATCCCTGCAAATGAGTTAAGAACTTTATGTAAACGGTAATTAGTTCCCATTAGTTTATGCTTATTCCTTGTGTTCACTTTGTGCAAATCACTATTTTTACGGTTTAGAATTAAGTTTTTCTTAATACACATTAAGTTAGCATATATATATTGCGATGCAACTGTCAATATATATCTACTTCTTTAAATTTATCACGTAAAGAATCTCTAGCACCTAACTTATAAATTGCACGTATGACTAATGACGTATGACTTTTGAATGACAAAAAAAGACTGAATATCAGCAGCCGTACCCCATAACATAATACCGTAAGACATTACGCTGTGAAAATAATGTAAACTAGTCTAGCAGTATATATATCTGTGAATTCCCTAACTTTTCTAACTGCAAACGCTGCAGAACTTCTGCGGCGTCTCTCCGCGACCACGCTCGGTGCAAGACGAGCGAAACGTCGGAAACAAATAGGTATTTATACCTCAAATAAGTTAATTGCACGCGATTAAGACCCGCTAATTATCTACATACTGAATCCTATATCTAAGGTAGCTGGCAACAAGATTGAGTGCGGTATCTCTAAATTTACGTAAAAGTGTATTATGTTCCTCACAATGAAACGCCTTTGACAGGGCACAAAAAACACAGATGGCATCCTTTGAGTTTCCCAAGCATTAAAAATATGCTTTAACAAAGTTACACCGGTATCAACGGTGGAGCGACCCTTAGTAAAGCCATACTGCTCACTGTGAAATAAATTATTTGTGTGAAAGTGGCTCTCTAATTGATGCAAAATAATCTTTTTAAAAATTTTACTAATAGCAGGCAAGATAGAAATTGGCCGAGCTGAACAGGCATTATTAAATTGATTGTATTAGAACACACCCCGTTAGTGCTAGCAGTAACATTTTATTATTGATTACTTGGCAAAAATACCGTTATAGTCGTCTAACTAGAATTAAGATAAGGTTTTCATCATAAATAGTGTATAGCATTGTTTTTATTCCTGTTTTATCAAAATTGACCCTTAACTATAAACAAGTTATACGCTCTTAGTGTATTTGTAGTCAAGAATATTCAATTAACGTAGTTTAAGCTTATAAAAAATGTAAAAAATATAAGGTGAATTTCGAAACTAAGGTAGGTACTTAAAAATGCATTAAGCTAAGAAGCGTGGTATAGTCACTTTATAGTCGCGCGGCGCGGCGCGACGCGTAAACGACCACTCGCTCGGCGCCGGCGGCGTGGGGCGTGCGCTGCGCTAGTACCGCGCCGAGCCCGCACGAGCTTGCATCGCACGTCATTATGCTCTCCAACGAAATATCAAAATGTGTCAGAGCTGCCGCACTATACAAAAGCTTTTTAATTTTATTAAAAGCCTTGGTGTGTGACATTGTCCATTTCCAATGTTTACCCTTTTTCAGTAAGTCATAAAGGGGGGTAATAAGAGTGCTTAGATTGTTTTCGTAAGGGGCGTAATACTATATTTGCCTTATCAGGATTCTCTGATTATTTAAACGAGTGCTTAGATTCAGGCAAACAAGTTATAGCCCTTTTCATAGATTACAAAAAGGCGTTTGACACTTTAGACCACGAAATCTTATTACAGGCGATGGATGAATACGGAATAAGAGGGCCAATAAATAATTGGTTTAAAAACTATTTAACTCGTCGCAAAATGAGCACAATCATCACAGGCTTTGCTGGTAAAGATATAGATTTGAGTGTGCCGACCGGATCGGTTTACGGTCCTGTCGGTTATATAATGCACGTTAACAGTGTGTCAAATGTCGTAAAGAAATGTAAGGTATTTATGTACGCTGATGACATGTGCCTTGTTTATGCTTCCAAAGATATAGCTGAGGAACAGAGGTGTATACAGAGCGATTTTAAAAGTATAACCAAATGGGCACATGACAACGGAATCATATTAAATCTGGCGAAAACTAAGTGTATGCACATTCATTCACCACACAATCGCAGCGTTAGATTTGTAAACAATGATAATCTCGCAGTGATAGGACACACGTACGAATGTCTGCATAGGAATAAATATAATCGTTATTGTACTAAATTAGAGTATGTAGATAAGTTTAAATATTTAGGTCTAACAATAGACAAAACCTTTAATTGGAGATTACATGTAAAAGATATTTATAATAGGCTAAGATCAGTATTATGTAAGTTTTATCAACTCAAGCAGGTATTGAACAAAAAGACTCTTAGAGTAGTATATTTCGCTCTTGCCGACTCGTTAATATTATTTTTCGTTTGATGGCGAGATGCGCTCATTTACATAGAATAAACAATATGAAAAAAGCAAACTAAACAATTAAGTCCAGTAATTACAATGGTACAATGACATCTATTCTATACCTACTTACTTATTCTAACACATATCTTTGTAATATTAGCCTTTCATTAATATACAAAATAAATAGGTATAAATGAATACATCTTAAAATTTAACTGTACCTACATCTTAAACTACATAAAATCACAGTCTAAAGTATCCCGGTTTACATTATAATATTTTTCTTAATGTATTTATAACTTAGCATTCAAGTATAATATTCTTTAATTTTGTTTTAAGTGATCCTTTACTAATTTTAACTTCTTCTCTTAATAAATATATTCTATTAAACACTTTAGGTATCAAATACTTAGATGTTCTTTTACCATAATAGTTCGTTATCTTTGGTTGGACAAGTTTGTTCTCTCTTACCCTACGTGTATTGTACTTGTTGTTAACATTTACCTTATGTTCTGTATTATAATAATATTCCAAACCTATTAAATATTCCACTTTTCTATCGACGGGCATAATTTTACAAATGGGGAATAGCTTATCGTACTCTTTATTGCACTTATCTTTTATGTTTTTACTAACTAAGAATTTAATCAGTCTTAATTGTAAGTCTTTAATATCCTTTAAATATGTTATAAAGGTTCTCCCGTATACTAAGGCTCAGTTCACACCGAAATGGCAGCGGCCGGAAGCGAAGCGGAGAGCAGTTTCAGTGTCATATAATTTTAGTCTTTATCACATGATGTATTATACATAGAATCACTTGACAATCCGCGCCGCGTCGGCGCGCGACCGCTCTGGCGGGCGCGAGCGGCCGCGAGCATGCGCGGAAAGGCGCGGGCGGCCGCGAGCATGCGCGAGCATGCGCGGGAAGGCGCGGGCGGCCGCGAGCATGCGCGGGAAGGCGCGGGCGGCCGCGAGCAAGCGCGGAAGGGCGCGGGCGGCCGTGTACCAAAGAATCCGCGTTTCCTCTTCTTCTTCTATAATTATACGTGCAATAACTATTAAATCCAAAATACTAATTTTCACAGCTAATTACACGCGTGTTTCCTCTTTATATGTAGAATATAAACTGCGCATAGGAATAGCGTGAGCCTGAGCCGTGACGTGAGCTGCGCGCGGCCGCGAGCAGTCGCGGGCGAGCGCGAGCAGTCGCGGGCGGGCTCGAGCAGTCGCGCGCGGGCGCGAGCAGTCGCGGGCAGCCGCGAGCCTTCTCTTCGATGCCGGCCGCTGCGCGTCGCTTCCAGCCGCTGCCATTTCGGTGTGAACTGAGCCTAAGAGCCCATAACCAATTAACGAGTCGGCAAGAGCGAAATATACTACTCTAAGAGTCTTTTTGTTCAATACCTGCTTGAGTTGATAAAACTTACATAATACTGATCTTAGCCTATTATAAATATCTTTTACATGTAATCTCCAATTAAAGGTTTTGTCTATTGTTAGACCTAAATATTTAAACTTATCTACATACTCTAATTTAGTACAATAACGATTATATTTATTCCTATGCAGACATTCGTACGTGTGTCCTATCACTGCGAGATTATCATTGTTTACAAATCTAACGCTGCGATTGTGTGGTGAATGAATGTGCATACACTTAGTTTTCGCCAGATTTAATATGATTCCGTTGTCATGTGCCCATTTGGTTATACTTTTAAAATCGCTCTGTATACACCTCTGTTCCTCAGCTATATCTTTGGAAGCATAAACAAGGCACATGTCATCAGCGTACATAAATACCTTACATTTCTTTACGACATTTGACACACTGTTAACGTGCATTATATAACCGACAGGACCGTAAACCGATCCGGTCGGCACACTCAAATCTATATCTTTACCAGCAAAGCCTGTGATGATTGTGCTCATTTTGCGACGAGTTAAATAGTTTTTAAACCAATTATTTATTGGCCCTCTTATTCCGTATTCATCCATCGCCTGTAATAAGATTTCGTGGTCTAAAGTGTCAAACGCCTTTTTGTAATCTATGAAAAGGGCTATAACTTGTTTGCCTGAATCTAAGCACTCGTTTAAATAATCAGAGAATCCTGATAAGGCAAATATAGTATTACGCCCCTTACGAAAACAATCTAAGCACTCTTATTACCCCCCTTTATGACTTACTGAAAAAGGGTAAACATTGGAAATGGACAATGTCACACACCAAGGCTTTTAATAAAATTAAAAAGCTTTTGTATAGTGCGGCAGCTCTGACACATTTTGATATTTCGTTGGAGAGCATAATGACGTGCGATGCAAGCTCGTGCGGGCTCGGCGCGGTACTAGCGCAGCGCACGCCCCACGCCGCCGGCGCCGAGCGAGTGGTCGTTTACGCGTCGCGCCGCGCCGCGCGACTATAAAGTGACTATACCACGCTTCTTAGCTTAATGCATTTTTAAGTACCTACCTTAGTTTCGAAATTCACCTTATATTTTTTACATTTTTTATAAGCTTAAACTACGTTAATTGAATATTCTTGACTACAAATACACTAAGAGCGTATAACTTGTTTATAGTTAAGGGTCAATTTTGATAAAACAGGAATAAAAACAATGCTATACACTATTTATGATGAAAACC
Source organism: Euclidia mi (assembly GCA_944739405.2). Taxonomy (NCBI): domain Eukaryota; kingdom Metazoa; phylum Arthropoda; class Insecta; order Lepidoptera; family Erebidae; genus Euclidia; species Euclidia mi. The sequence continues at coordinate 25,459,917 of OX123202.2, forward strand.
TTATCTTAATTCTAGTTAGACGACTATAACGGTATTTTTGCCAAGTAATCAATAATAAAATGTTACTGCTAGCACTAACGGGGTGTGTTCTAATACAATCAATTTAATAATGCCTGTTCAGCTCGGCCAATTTCTATCTTGCCTGCTATTAGTAAAATTTTTAAAAAGATTATTTTGCATCAATTAGAGAGCCACTTTCACACAAATAATTTATTTCACAGTGAGCAGTATGGCTTTACTAAGGGTCGCTCCACCGTTGATACCGGTGTAACTTTGTTAAAGCATATTTTTAATGCTTGGGAAACTCAAAGGATGCCATCTGTGTTTTTTGTGCCCTGTCAAAGGCGTTTCATTGTGAGGAACATAATACACTTTTACGTAAATTTAGAGATACCGCACTCAATCTTGTTGCCAGCTACCTTAGATATAGGATTCAGTATGTAGATAATTAGCGGGTCTTAATCGCGTGCAATTAACTTATTTGAGGTATAAATACCTATTTGTTTCCGACGTTTCGCTCGTCTTGCACCGAGCGTGGTCGCGGAGAGACGCCGCAGTAGTTCTGCAGCGTTTGCAGTTAGAAAAGTTAGGGAATTCACAGATATATATACTGCTAGACTAGTTTACATTATTTTCACAGCGTAATGTCTTACGGTATTATGTTATGGGGTACGGCTGCTGATATTCAGTCTTTTTTGTCATTCAAAAGTCATACGTCATTAGTCATACGTGCAATTTATAAGTTAGGTGCTAGAGATTCTTTACGTGATAAATTTAAAGAAGTAGATATATATTGACAGTTGCATCGCAATATATATATGCTAACTTAATGTGTATTAAGAAAAACTTAATTCTAAACCGTAAAAATAGTGATTTGCACAAAGTGAACACAAGGAATAAGCATAAACTAATGGGAACTAATTACCGTTTACATAAAGTTCTTAACTCATTTGCAGGGATTGGTATACGATTTTTCAACAAATTGCCTCTTGAAATAATGAATTTACCCATTCACAAATACAAATGGACAATTAGGAACTTCCTTTTACAGAGGGGTTACTACAATATTAAAGATTTTTTAAATGATTAGACACCATGGGGATAGATTTAGACTTGTTTAACTCACGATTATTTTGTTTTCTGACCATTTAATATAATCTTAATATATAAAATCCTTGCGTTACTGACTGACTGACAGACACGCTACAGCCGAAACTATTGGGCGCAGGAAGCTGAAATTTGGCATGTATGTTCCTTGGGGACCGTAGGGGTGCACTAAGAAGGAATTTCCCGAAATTCCCACGGGATCGGCCAAAACGGGTAAATTTAAAAAAAATGCAGGCGGAGCTGCGGGCGTCTTCTAGTTGTTATATAAGTTTGTTAAATTCTAGTTTTGATAAGTGACATGTTAAGTGAAGGTGCCTCGTGAACACATGATTTTGCAGGATTTGGATATTTTTATGATTTGTTGAATGTAGTTTAACATTATTTATCCCTGATCATATCATTGTTCACTTGTCACGTTCACAAAATTCTTTAACCTATTGGTTGTTGATACGTCTGTACTACTGAGCTATAGTGTTTTATTATTGTAGTATTCGCATGTTTTACTTTATTTTTTTTTCTTTCATTTATTTCCAATCAGTGACGCCAAGTGTTTTGGCTGTGTCAGCACTGCAGAGAGTTTTGACTCCAATACTGATGTATGAGAGTGAATCATGGGTATGGCAGAAGAAGCATGAAAGTAGAATTAATCCTGTGGAGATGAGAGCTTTGAGGAGTATGTGCGGGGTAAGAATGACAGATAAAGTGAGAATTAGTGTTATTCGAGAAAGGTGTGGTTTGAAAGAAGATGTAGTGACAAAGATTGAGTAAGGTATGTTGCGATGGTTTGGACATTTGGAATGGATGGATGAAAGAAGATTAACGAAATAAGTATATCGAGTAATCGAGTGAATGAATGGATGTGTCGGTAGAGGACGCCCAAGACGGACTTAAGGGCCAAATCAAAAGTACCCATAACCGACGAGTATGCATGACGAAGTTAATGAATGTGGAGGAAGCGATAGAGGCACTTCAAAATACAGTAAACAACGACGCACTTTGCAGAACTAATGCCGCAGTAAAGATGGCGCGAGCATTTCCACAGTAAAAATGGAATTAAAATGCAGCTCTCGCTACCCTACTGCAGATAAAGTCAATGCCGTTAACAGAATTAGAGTAAGATTGACATATATTATCTGTAGTAACAATGTAGTGGAGGTGCTAGGTTTGATCAGGATGCAATTTTATTCCATTTGAAAAAGTTGGAGAGTGTAATAGTTATCGAGAAAAATATTCTGTAGATGAATATTTTCTTGAGCATTATACAAACCTTGATTCAAGTTGTTTAGATAATATATGCATTTAATAAAAACTAACCCTCAAAACTTGAAATCATATCTACTACAAAAATAAGTGGATTATTCAGAATAGCTCGTCAAATCATCTTAGCGTCATCCAGTTTGCATCCAAGAGTTTGTCCATAAAGTCGGGAAACTGCATTCTAGTCTACTGAGATTTGAAATATAATGTTAGCTTTTCAACAGAGCGAATACCATCTGACCTCTGCAACTCAAACGAATATTTAATATGCGTACAGTATTATTGTTGTTTAGATTATCGTGGTTTAGACTAACTTGGTTTAGATTATTGAGTAATATAAAACATGAACATCGTCATCATCATAATCAATATACCCAACACTTGACTGAGATATCAACTCTTTGGGCATTCGATTCTTTTTATGGATGGAAATTTTAATATTTTCCTAAACGGGTTAAATAAGGATTACAAGTTTGTTTGAAATTCCAGTGATTCTGAAGCTAGTTGGCAAAACTATCGAAATAAATCCTAAAATTTTATAGTCATAAATTAACTTCAGTTTTAGACGAATGCCTCATAAAATAACTGTGTAAAAAAATACTATACCTGATTCGAGTTCAGAGTGCTTTTGCACAACCCTGAATAACTATTTGAAACACTACAAACATTTAAACTTACGAAAAAAAATTACCTATTGTTACATTTTCAAAAAAGTCACGTTTTTTTGCAAGGTATTTCAGCAGATGCCTAGCATTGGCATCGGAGGTGGACAAAGTATTTATTTTAATGCACTTCCGTAATTGTGTATAATGTATACGTGCTCAAATATAATAACCGTCCCACTGCGACCATTTAAATAAATGCAAAACTATTAAACGTATCTGATCCGTAGGTAAATTCGTAGTTATGTATTCGGGATATTTTTAATTAACATGGCAAGTGAAATGAACTTGGCCTATACTGGGTTTTACCTAAGCTGCTTTTTTATTGAGTCATTTAGGAGTGCATATAAGGTCGTATCTTGAATACGCAGCGTTCTATTGGTAAATGGACAGTACGCAGTTATCTTGTCACGTTATCCGTTCCGAACCAACTAATTATCCGCTTCGGACGTGTTTTAAAATTATTTAACGTTTACCGTCACTTCTGTACGTAACGATTAAAGATTCGTTAAAATAAGCGTACGGTTTATCAGCCGTGTTTGATGACGGTGCCAAACAAGATTAAATACATTTTCGGCCAATTAGGGAAATTTATTTATGTTTTCGTGATTGGTGGCTTTAAAATCTTAAATGAGAAGCATCAACTGAATGCGATCATTGGAACGCTGTGTTAACCAAAATTAACTTAAAATAAGATATCAGTGTTAGTCATATGAAACACTAATCAGTTACAGAAGCAAAATTGACAATGCAAAATCGATCAGAGAACGGACCGACAGCGACCCTTTTAAGGCCCAATTCGTCATACGAGTAACACTAAGTCATATGGCTGCTCTTTTATGAAACGATTGTGTTCATGGTGTAAAAAGGGCCACACAGACGTGTTTGTATGTGTGGTACGCACCTAGCACAGGCTCACCGCTCCAGTCCCTCACTCACACTGTACACGCTGGCTTGTCGCATCCACCGCTAGTGGCCGACCGTGTCACACCCCGCGCCCCTGCATCCCCTACATCCACCACACTCTATGCGTTTCACTTTTTCATGCTCTGTCTTCGAACTGTATTCATTTAACACGCAACCGCGCGACAGTCCAACTTTTTGACCTTCGCATACTTTTATATTCACTTGAATCGCCATGTCCACTGCACTTGCCGTATCCTCTATCCTTACGGTCTCTCCAACACTAAGCGGTACCCGCCTCCGGAATCACCGTATCTGCAAAAGAAAGGATACGGAAATTACATGCTATAGAAGCAAGAATGATATTTGAATATGTTGGATTGTACTCCATATAATAACGGTTTATTCTCCTATAAAGATAAGCGGTAGCATTGTGCATTGGTTGGAAAGATAAACATAAATGAATTTAGAATAGACGCACCCTCGACGCAGCTTTCTCAACGTCTTTGATCGCTGTTGATTTTCATGAAATTCCATTTATCCCTTGCGTCCCAAAAGAAGACGTTTCACGATATTCCACAAGACTCGCGAGATACTGTGATGAATGAGTCAGTAGGATTGCCTTTTAGATTAAAATGAAAACTGTAAGGAGGACCTGTTTTTCGTCTAGTACTTTATGAAGCAAAAAAGGCTGTTTTATTATTCAAAAAGTTGCACGTTATTCACAGTGGCTTGGTTGGTAAATAGGATTATTCGAGCTATCTCGTATTAGATGGAGCATTTATTTTATGACTAAAATTTGAATTTAACGTGTGATGGCGGCGGCACCCTAGTGTACGTGCTTGCGACTGGTGTGTCGCTTCGGTTGTTAGTTGAAGCATAATTTGCATTCAATGTGCCGCGGGGAGAATGGATTGTGATCGTAACCGCGCACGGCGCGAGACTCGCAAATTTGTTAGAGAAACGTTATTGGTATGTAATCATCTGTTACCTCACAAATGGCAAATACATAATGGTATTTTAAAAGCAGGCAGTAGATGTTACATGTAATCGCGATTGTAATAGTATAATTCGTTTTTAAAACGTGTGGTCGTCTTGAATTTATTTTCATAGTTCGCAATATAAGAACATAGCTAAGTAATATTAAAGTGTCTTTAGGTAAATTTAAAAATAATTGAAGGAACGGTCACTTTAAACTTATTGATGCTTGGCACCAGACCAATCAAATATATGTAAATGAAACACATAGCAAGGTCTCGATGTGGCCAAATGATCACTTAAACTACGTATTATACTAACATATCGAAACGTAATTTGGCTTAACGATTCAGCCGTAATCATTATGATACAAGATCATAACAAACACAATAATAATATATCGGTATAGAAAACAAATACCCATTAACTGTATGAACAAATATTGGTATCATAGGCAATTAAGTCTACCGTAAGCTGAGTTGTAGGCGTTGTTTGTTGGCCATTGATGAGTTGACCACTTAACTGTCACGATTCGCGCTCAAATTGAATTCCACCAGTTTATGCAATTACCTCACAGTATCGCACAAACTGTACTATAATTTTACAGTTTCATCGTCATGTAGGTTGAATTTATTTTGAACTAACGAAGATCGTTTTTTTTGTAATATTACCAAATAGTTCCTGTTCTTCACCTGGTAGAGTCATCGTTCGAATTATTCGATTGAGAAAAATTATGATTGTTTGAAATAGAATTAGTTTTTATTATAAGTCATATCGATTAGATCGATTGAGTAACATTTTGTTTTAGTCTATTGAAAATTTCTGACAATGGTCACACTGAACTGTCACTTCCGTCCTCCCGCGTAGAGAAATTACCACGTTGTCGACTCGTACGTAAAATATCGCCTTTTGAATTAACGCGAATTGAATTAAATTGAGTAAACCGCTTTGAACGCCGCCTGAGCTAGTGCTGGCAACGGTAAATTGATTGTGAACTATTGATTGATATTTGTGAAAATTGTGAATCTGGTATCGACTTTCACGTGCCAACGTGTCCTGAAAACGTCGCGTTTGAAGCTTAATAGCTAAGTATAAGATACTTCATTCATTTATTTTGGCCAATATACTTGTATGAATGTGTCTAATTTAGCTCAAGCCTGACATCAGCAAGGATAGCGGGTAAGTGAAACACATTAATATTAAGATTACTTGTATTCGCTGTGCAACACAGTACATTTATGTCTGAGATTTGTTGTGGCTGACAAGGGCTGATGAATAGAGTCACGCTTCCACAAATCTGCTGCAATTAATCCCAGCTCCTTCTAGCCAAATTCTAGACATAATTTTTTGATAGCAAGAGCGTGGTTAACTGCCTATATTGTAAACTTGTATCTTAGCCGTTGATTGTATCTGAACTCAGATTGGTGTTGTATGAGCTATATATCTCACCTTGCAGACAGTATTGTAGTGTTTGTCAGGTCAGTTATTGACTAAAATACATAATATTTAATTGTATAAGTTGACCTAGATAATTTGAAACACATTGTCACACATAACCTCAATCAGTCATTGTTGATTTGTATTGTTGAAAAATCTAACTTAAATTTGTTGTTGCATTAATAAGTCACTTTGATTGGATACATATCAGTTATATGTATTAATTGATTTAGTTTATTGCATATATTCATAAACATTAGAACAACCAACTTGACCTTGCCACTTGGGCGGGTCACAATAATAAACTTTGTTTTGTTATAATATAAAGATAATATTGTTAGGTTACACATATTCTGTGCTTACTTCCTATTGTATATCATAAATAACACAGTTAGTCTGTCTGTTGCAAATAATTAATTAATTAAGTTGAAGTTTCAACTTTATTAATTTGTTATAAGTTATAACTTTGATAACTTTTGTGTTTGTTTCAATATACTGAAACCTTAAATTTTGTTGGACAGTAGATACCTGTCACTTGCCTGCACTTGCAGTAAACAGGCTAATACTTTGTTGGTTTCAAAGAATTGAGAAGAGAAAAATTAAGTTTTGATTGTTAATATTGTTTAACGCTTGTCCGGGCTCTTTTGAAATTTTGATTATGTCAGCTATCAAGGACTTGCGTGCGGCTGCTGGTGCTATTGCGTCAGATTTGCGCTGGTTTGCCTCAGCCAGTGCTTTAGTGAACCGGCCTGATCGCCAGCAGGCCCTACTTCAAAGGTACGAGCGGATTGACGATCGCCTGGCAAGTGTGGAACAGCAATTCCGCACTTTCAGCACTTGCTGTCTTGAAGTGTCAATCAATGATTTCACCGCTGACCAGCGAAATAAGGTCAGCGAAGACTATGCCCAGGTCTTGGACCTGTATGATGCTGTCTCCAATAGTGCGAGACAACTAGTTGCCGATAGGGAAGGGCAACCCGGCCTGAAGCAGGAGCTTCCTAGGTCAGCACCGGGGCTGGTGAGTAGGCTCCCTACTTTGGACCTCCCCCATTTTGATGGCTGCCTAGGAAGCTACCTGGGCTTCATTAACTTGTTTGACAGCCTGGTCAATGACAGGGCTGACCTTCGGCCAGCACAAAAATTGGCCTATCTATTGTCGGTTCTGGATGGGGAGGCTAAGGGCCTCATCCAGCATCTGCCCGTGTCTGACGAGGCGTACCAGACGGCTCGGGACCTAATTACCCGTAGGTACCATAATAAGCGTGGCCTCGCCGACACGCACATCGAGCAGATTTTGGGTTTGCCGACGCTCACCCGGGTCTCTGGGTTGCGCACCCAACTGTTGAACCCGCTCTTGGTGGCCATCAACGCACTTAAGTGCCTTGACCTGCCCGTGGACCAGTGGTCCTATCTATTGGTGCACATTGTGCTGAAAAAGCTGCCTGCCGACCTGAGGTCGCGTTTTGAACAGCGCTTTGGTGGGGATAGCGCGACCCATCTGCCCCCCTTTGCTGACCTGGAGAAGTTCCTGGAGGATGAGTGCCGGGTCTTGGACAACTCCGGTGGTGACACGCCGGCTAATTCGCAGCCGCCCAAGGTCAAGGAGCAGGCTCGCGTTCACACCCGAGCCAATGTTGACCGGCGCCCTCCTCGCTTTGCGGTCACGCAGAGCCCAGCGGAGTGCTCCTACTGCAAGGTCACGGGGCACAGAACGGCCAGTTGTAGGGCATTCTTGGACCTTCATGTCGCCTCTCGTAGGCGCATCGCGGATGCCCGCCGCCTTTGCTTCTCTTGCTTGGGGTCCCACTACCAGCGAGACTGCCCAAACTCTCGCCCCTGTCCTCACTGTGGAGGACAGCATTTGGACATTCTCTGCATGAATGCCAGAGACGTTGGCCGCTTGTCCAACCAGCCGACGCCGCGCACGGGCGGGTGTTTTGAAGGTGGCAGCCGAGGCTCACCGGCGCGTAGCCGAGAGTCGCCTCGCTCAATTGATCGCCACTCACCCCGCTTGGAGAACCGTAGCGTGCGCACGCCTCCTCTCTCTCGCGCACCTGAATGTGCTGTTCAGCGTCACCAGCACCATGACTGCTGCCCCAGGTATTCCCCTCCTTTGGCGGAGCGTCCCCGCCTTGACTCGCGCCCACCTCGTTTTGGGCGGGTGCGTCACTATGACCCCCCACAGATTGCACGCGGATCGAGTCATCGCGCCTTTGAGGACTTCAAGCCGCACCCTCGCTTTGACTTGCCTAGTCCTGGCCAACGGTCGCCGCCCAGGCAACAATAGGTAATTAACTCCTGCCCTATAACGCCAACCTCCCCCATTGAGACCGTTATCCTACCAACGGTTGCTGTTAGGGTCTGGGGACCCACGGGGACCTCTGTTGTTGTCCGTGCTATATTGGACACAGGTTCACAAGGTTGCATTGTTTCCACTTATTTGGTAGGGCAGGTTAATTTAAATATGGGTTCTTTTCCAAATTGTATACGGGGCATAGGGGACGTAGCCTCTAATGTTGAAGGGCAAGTTAAGGTTTTGTTTGGCCCTGTTGAATCTTCACACCCGAGGATTAGAACCTCGGCTATTGTGCTGAAGAATATTTTGGGCATGCATCCACAGAAACAGCTACCTGCTGCTGTGGTGAATTTGACATCGGGATTGGAACTGACAGACCCCAAATTTGACACACCGGGACAAATCGACTTGTTGATTGGCTCTGATGTCCTCGGTGGAATTTTGATTGGTGGGAAACGGGTCTTGGTGCCAAATGGTTTGACTGCCATCCCGACCATATTTGGACTTGCTTTGATGGGACCTGTACCTAGGGACCCCCCTCCACCTGAACTTGATAATTTGTTGGCTGTAGGCTCTGCTCTCTCTGATGCGGTTCAGAGGTTTTGGGAAGTAGAGGAGCCCCCTCAAGTTGCCCGTTTGAATCCAGAACATGAGGAGTGCGAGCTGTTCTTCCAGAACAACACTGGTCGACTCCGTTCTGGTCGGATTATCACGAAGCTGCCCTTTCTGTCTGTTCGGCCTCCGCTTGGTGAGTCACGACCTTTAGCCGAAAAGAGATTGTTGGCTATGGAGCGTCGCATGGGTCGTGATCCGGAGCTCAGACAGAAGTACATTGAGTTCATGAGGGAATATGAACAGTTGGGACACATGTCTGTGTCAAATTTGGATTGGCGTTCGGTGGAGCATTACTTTCTCCCGCATCATGCGGTATTGAAGCCATCGACTGGCAAGCTGCGCACAGTGTTTGATGGTTCTGCGCAGACTTCAACAGGCGTATCCTTGAACCAGTGCTTGCATTCTGGTCCCAAGTTGGTCAAGGACCTTTGTGACGTCATCACCAGCTTCCGACGACATCAGGTTGTCTTTGTGGCCGACATAAAAATGATGTTCAGGCAGACGATTATCCACCCTGATGACCGTCGCTTCCAGCTGATCCTTTGGAGAGAGTCTCCTCGCGATCCCATGGTCGTCTACGAGCTCAATACAAATACGTACGGGTTAAGGTCAAGCCCCTACTTGGCAATACGTTCTCTTTGGGAGCTCGCAGACCGCGAAGGCCTACGTTTCCCAAGAGCCTCCGCCATCTTGAAGGACGATATTTACGTCGATGACATTTGCTCGGGCGCCTCCACAGCGGACGAGGCGATCCTCCTGCGGGACGAATTGATAGGTATTTTGGCCTCCGCTGGTTATGAGTTGCGTAAATGGATTTCCAACTCACCAGCGCTTTTGGAAGGCTTGCCAGAGGATCATCAGCAAGATCCACATCTATTTGAGATTGTTGACAACCCCGCCATGATGGCTGTTCTCGGCGTTCAGTACAGACCAGTCCAAGACATTTTTACGTATAACGTAGACTTGAAACTGCCTTGTTCTTGGACTAAACGTCTCGTGTTGTCTACTGTCGCCAGAACCTTTGATCCGAACGGTTGGATTTGTCCTATCATATTTTGGGCAAAATGCTTCTTGCAGAAGCTTTGGACAGCAGGATTGACCTGGGACGAACCTCTGCACGGCACTCTTGTTGAGGAATGGACCTCTTTTGTATCCTCACTTCCTGCCGTCAACGAGATCTCCTTGCCTCGTCCCATCCTTCCTCCCGGGAAGTACAAGGCCACCCTTCACGGGTTTTGTGACGCCTCGGAACGTGGTCACGCCGCCGTGGTGTACTTGCGCACAGTTAGTGCCTCAGGTCAGGTGAGGGTTTCCCTGATCATGGCAAAGAGCAAGGTGGCACCCCTTCGGACATCTCTGACCATTCCAAAATTGGAGCTCTCGGGAGCAGCCATTCTTGTACGCTTGTTGAACCACGTGTCCAGTACTTTGGGTAAAAGCATTTGCATTAATGGGACCTACGCCTGGACAGACAGCCAAATTGTTCTTTGTTGGTTGAAGGCTTCTGTCCACACTTTGGAGGTATTTGTCGCTAATCGCGTTTCCCAAATCCAGAAATCCGAAGTCAAACTTGTTTGGAGACACGTGTCAGGTGAGCTCAACCCCGCTGATTGTGCCTCGCGCGGATGCTTGACGCCTAGTTTGATAGGTCATTCGCTGTGGTGGGGTCCGGAATGGTTGAGTCGACCAGAAATTGATTGGCCTCGAACGCCAGTTTTGAATACTTCTAATTTGCCGGGTCTACGAACACTCGCTCTTGAGAAGGTGGAATGCGCCTTCGACCCCGATTTTTTGTTGAATCGTTACAGCTTCCTCGACAAGTTGTTAGGTGTCACTGCTTGGATAAAGCGTTTTGTTTTTAATTTTAGGCACCCACAACAGAAACGACTGACACCGTTTCTCTCACCACAGGAACGACAGGAGTCCCTCACCTTTTGGGTTCGTTCTGTGCAATTGGCGCATTTTGAAAGGGAGATTGCTATCCTCAAGTCGGGGAAATCGAAATTGTCGGGAGCTGTATCTAAATTGAACCCCTTTTTGGACGAAACGGGTCTCTTGCGCGTTGGAGGGCGTCTCAAGAACGCCAACCTCCCTTACGGGGCTCGTCACCCCCTTTTGTTACCTAAGGACGGTCATTTGGTACGCTTGTTGGTAACTGACCGTCACCTTAAAAATTCGCATGCTGGTTGTAATGCCTTGTTGGCCATTTTGCAACGCGAGTTTTGGATTTTGTCTGCCCGAAGAATTATTCGGAGTGTAGTCTTTCGCTGCATCCCTTGCTATAAGCTCAAGGCTTCTACCATGCAGCCCTTGATGGGGGACTTACCGGCAGATCGCGTAACTGAAAGCAAGACGTTTGACGGTGTTGGCACGGACTTCGCTGGTCCTTTTTTGGTGAAAACCTCGACACTTCGAAACAGCAAGACTGTCAAGGCCTACTTGTGTGTTTTTGTTTGTCTTTCCACAAAGGCCGTACACTTAGAACTGGTCTCCTCGCTTACGACCGAGGCGTTTGTAGCCACATTTGACAGATTTGTATCCCGCAGAGGGCTGCCTTCCTTGACCCGTTCTGACTGCGGCACTAACTTCAAGGGCACTTATAATTATCTGAATGATGTTGTTAATTTTCTTGAAACCAACAAAGCTGATATAGGTGATAGGCTTGCCCGACGTGGGATAAATTGGTTGTTTTCCCCACCAAATTGTCCACACTGGGGTGGTATATTTGAGGCCGCTGTAAAATCGGCCAAAACACACTTGCGCAGGACAATCGGTGAATCTGTCCTTACATTTGAGGAACTCGCAACTGTGTTTTGTAAGATTGAGGCCGTTTTGAACTCTCGGCCATTGTGCCCGATCTCCTCAGATCCGAATGATTTGGAGGCCCTTACGCCGGGCCATTTTTTGATTGGTCGCCCACTTGTCGCCTTGCCTGAGTACCCCTATATTGATACGAGACCTGGTCGTCTCTCGCGTTTTGAATTGGTACGCCAGATTACTCAGAGCTTTTGGAAACGCTGGAATTTGGAATATTTGCACATACTCCAGCAACGCGTTAAGTGGACCGACAAGACCGATCCACCCAAGATTGGTGACCTCGTTTTGATCAAGGAGGCTAACCTTCCGCCACTCAGATGGCGCAGGGGGCGCATCCTTCGTTTGGTAACTGGGGCTGATGGAGTTCCCCGATTTGCTGAGGTCTTGGTGGACGGTTCGATTCTGAGGAGAGCGGTTGCAACATTGTCACGTCTACCAACCGATTAGCGGACCGGTAGGCCGGTCCGGGGCGGGTGGATGTTTGAAATAGAATTAGTTTTTATTATAAGTCAAATCGATTAGATCGATTGAGTAACATTTTGTTTTAGTCTATTGAAAATTTCTGACAATGGTCACACTGAACTGTCACTTCCGTCCTCCCGCGTAGAGAAATTACCACGTTGTCGACTCGTACGTAAAATATCGCCTTTTGAATTAACGCGAATTGAATTAAATTGAGTAAACCGCTTTGAACGCCGCCTGAGCTAGTGCTGGCAACGGTAAATTGATTGTGAACTATTGATTGATATTTGTGAAAATTGTGAATCTGGTATCGACTTTCACGTGCCAACGTGTCCTGAAAACGTCGCGTTTGAAGCTTAATAGCTAAGTATAAGATACTTCATTCATTTATTTTGGCCAATATACTTGTATGAATGTGTCTAATTTAGCTCAAGCCTGACATCAGCAAGGATAGCGGGTAAGTGAAACACATTAATATTAAGATTACTTGTATTCGCTGTGCAACGCAGTGCATTGTGTCTGGATCATTGTCTATCGTGGTCAGGTAGATGTATTACATCTTCCACTGCGCACTTCTGATACACCTTCCTGCCTGGCTACGGTAATTCTAGACAATGATAATATTGTGAATTCAAATTTGACGACCGGTTGCACCGCGGGAGTGTAAGTGACTGCTACGCCGAAGATCGCGGGTTCGATTCCCGCTCAAGTCAAACATTTGTGTGCGTGAACATGGATGTTTGTCTTGGTCTGGGTGTTTCTATGTATAATATGTATGTAATTACAAAAAAAGAGTATATATGTATTTTTATCCATTATCTAGTACCCATAGTACAAGCTTCTGCTTAGTTTGGGATTAAATGGTGTTGTGTGAATGTGGTAGAATATTATTAATATAAGGGGAGAATGGAAATAGACAATTAAAGAAAAACAAAAAACCCGACTGCGTAAAAACTAATTTAAAAAACACGTGAAAAAATAACTTATATAAAAACTAAAAAGAATGAAACAAGCCCAGTATTTTAGGATTAGAACTGAAACTGAACGACTCACAGTCGGGGCCCATTCAAATTTTACCAATCAAATCTTCCCAATTGGCCCAATTAAACTTCCCAATTTAATTTTTTCACTTGTTTTTTAAATTAGTTTTTACGCAGTCGGGTTTTTTGTTTTTCTTTATTTTTTTTTTTTATTTTATACTTTTTAGTTACGATTCAATACCGAAAATATTTGTTCTTCATAATTTTCACTGTTTTTTTGTTTGTACATATCGTTTATACTTGAAATAAAAACTTAAATCAATAAGAAAGAAAATTTGCGAGAATGATTGTTTTGTTAAACAACTTTAAATCGTTATATATCCTAAACTATTATTTAAAATGAAAAATGGTTAAAGGAACCTAATGATTTTGAAATACCTATGCAACGATACCCCACTTGACATAGTTTATTGACTTTTTTTTTTTATTTTGACAATATGGCGTCTGCTTGTCGCTGTGGTGAATTTTGATTACTGTCATGTCTTTAGTGACACTCGCAAGGTTGAGACGAACCGATTGACGTAAAAATCATCAAAATCGGCCTACGCATTTGGTCTCTAGAACGCCACATAGAAACAAACATACATACATACATACTTACATACATACATACATACATACATACATAGACTGATAAACACATTACCCTCCTTTGCGTCGCGCAGTCGGGTAAAAACATTCTGCGTCGACTCTAAGTAATATAGGAACAGGGCAGGCAGTAGAAAAACAAGATGTATGTATACATGTATTTAGTAAGTAGGAGAAGTTAGTGCTTGTCTTAGAAAGTTAAGTGCTGAGTCATATTTAAGAGAATCTGAACGTATGTGTGTGAACTGAATACGTTGGTAGGCAATAAGTAGACCTTAATTTTTAAATGTTATCCTTAATAATTTAGAATCTTAATTAAACGAAGCCAAATGAGGGTGGTATTTTTGCACCTCCGTTTATACACTACTACCATAGTAAAAACAGAATAGTAGGTTAGCTAAGGCCGCTCGGCGAGTTAATTGCCTACTCTTGCGTTGACGCACGGGTTGTCACTTGTTTACACCGCGGCGCCGGCTTTGTCGGCGCTCGCGCTTTTTCGCCGCTTTTTTAATTAAGTGATCGCGCTGAATACTTCACAATTTAAGCTTGAATTATTTTTTTCTCAAATACCTACTGACTACCTAAGCGTTATATAACTATCTAAATGCCTTTTTTAATGAGAAAAAGTAACAAGTTAAATTTACTGTCGTTTAACACATTGTATATTATTAATAACGTTTATTACAAAACTGAATGTATATAAACAATTCAAGCGGGCGAGCAGTGAAGTACCTACATGAATGCGCTCGATCAGACGCACGGCGCATCCCGTACTGAATCCGCGCCGAGCTTGCCGCGCTCGTGAGATTGTGTGCGTGAAAAGTGCGTGCGTACACGGCGCCGGCGACTCACGCGTACATTCAAACCAGCGCGGCAGCGCGGCGGCCAATTTGTATGAAGCTATCTTACTATTCTGTTTTTACTATGCTACTACGACACTATGCGGGTTCATTATGAATACCATGTATTTATTTTTGAGTAATAATACTAAAATTTACGTAAGTAGGTAAAACGTATAATTTATTTCCCATTTTCCTTTGAAAATACTTTCAGGTGGCACATTATTGCTAGTCGCAATGAGTTTATCATTGCGACTTGGACCTTGGGCGTCTCATGAATACATTGCTGGAATGCAGTCTCTGCCAATAGTCCATGCAAATTTACAACAACAATATTTCTGATTCCAGGATTTGGTTCTCATTTTTCAGTTTTAACTGGCACAAGGTTTTATGTATCTAGAATACCTTTCACAGTAGAATAAATGTTCTTATAAAATGTGCTTTGTACACCTACTAAATAATGTTTATGTAACAGATCTCAATCGATGACTTTCAGCCATTCTGTTAACATGGCTGGTGTTACTTACGCGCGTTAAACATGAGGAACGGGTGGACCTAGCAAATTGAAATTTATACCAGATACTGAGGTCTATGGTTCCTATTAGGTGTATAAAAATCAGGGTCCTGAGTCAACCCGATAAAAAAATATGTTAAAAATTAGATTTTTGCGAAAACTTATAAGTACCAAAATTAACCTTGATTTTCAAGTTTTTTTAATTTTTGGAATTTTTATTTACTTGTGCTGTAAGACCTTGGTTTTAACCAAAATTGACAATTCTAGGTCAACCGTAAGTGGTTTTGGGTCAAAAACCTATATGGTAGTTCCCATTGAACTAGAATCACGAAATTTGGCCAAAAGCTGGGTCTTACAGCACAAATAAATGACTAATTACAAAAAATAAAAAAAAATGAAAATTTAAGGGTGTCCCCATACATACATAGTAGACTCCATTTAAGATTAAGTTGTATGGGCGCTCATACAGATTTAGAGGACTAGCGTAATTAGCACCAACCTCAAATAAGGTAAAATTCGTACGGAACCCTCGGTGCGCGGGTCAGACTCGCCTTTGCCCGAATTTTATATGACGAAATGTGTGCAAATTACGTGCAAGGTTCACCGAATTTGAGGCCACGTTGTATACAATGTTTTAACAATTAATGTATGCGGAACGCTTTTAGGTCTCGTTCCAAGACATCTGGGAGTGGGCCTTATTTCTTAGGACAATTACTCACAGTGGAACGGAGTGGGCACGGCGTCTCAAATGCCAATGTACCCTAAGCTTTTTTTAAAGCCCTATTAAATAATTGGACCCCATATATTATGCGTGAAACTTAATAGTGCTTATGATTTGTGGCCAATATTATAGACTGGCGGGTGCGAAGCTAAGATATTAATAGTTTTTTATACTTATACTTAACATTATGCCACTAAATATTTCTATTGAAGAATACATTAAAAAGGTGCTTATAAGTATTTGCATCAAATCGTAAAAAATCGTAGAAAAGTAGTTAGTAGCCACCTTACAGTACCCAATTATTTCACATTCTCCCGAAGATTGCGAATTTTAGGTGGCGCTAGTGTCATGAGTAATCCATATTGACTGAGCTATGTATTGAGAGTACTGCGCGAGCTAAAGTTCCGTCAATAATTATTAACTTATCCAAATGCCTTGGATCATCATTATGAACAATGTAAATACTAAATCTTAGATTCGTATATGATTAGAGCGCCTATTCCGCGGTTTAACTTCAATAATCCTATTCGGGCTTATTCAGGTACAGAATCTATGGAATCTATTGGAACCAGGTTTAACTAATGTTAGCTTTTGACAATTGAATACATTTGAACGTAAACCGGCCCATTGTGAATAATAGAATAAATTTCTATTCTCTAAACTATCGAAATTAACTTGTACTAAACAATTGTAAATTGAGAACAGATATGTGGCATCATAGTATTACATGCAGGTTCATATTATGAATTGTAATATATGGTACTTTCATCGGTATTTATGGTAAGATCACCCGCATGAAGGGACGTGTAATTACTATCGTTTTCGCAGTTATTGTAAGATTCTTTTCATATTCCATTATATTCCACACATCTGCAGCCGGATTCGCAGGCACCCATAAAAATTACAACTGTAGCGCTGAAGCATATATTATTTCAGACAAGGACAAAAGACAATGCTGATGTGAAGATAACGTCTTGATGAAGTATTACTTTTTATGATAAAACTGGGACATTTGTGCCGCTGTTCGCAGCAACACTTTTTGCGTGGGGATTTCTCCCTTAACGCTCATCTTGCAAAAAGTTTTTCCATCATAAAGGAGTAGGTACGTAAATAAAAAGTTAGATGCGCGAGCTGTACAAGGAGTTGGCGAATTCTCTTAACAAACTTACTAGGTGCTCAGTAGTACTGCTTTATTTTTATTTTACGTTTTGAAGCTAATACAGGGCTATTTAAAGTGTATTTACTGCCGGCAATTTGAAAACCACCTTAGGTATGAGGAGGTTTCTTTTTATTTATGCCTAATCCCTTTTTTGTATAATATGAAAGTATTTTTGTAACATTGTTAAGACACTGATGCTAGATGGCTCGACTGAAATATTAAATGTCTGGAAAACTTGAGGTATAATAAGATGGAACACATCTATGCAAATATTATTGGTGAATTTAGTGAATGTAGCAAGAAACAGTGCAGATTTAGATTACATAGATTGCAACAAAAGAATATAAAAAGAACATAGAAAAATTTTAAAAGGACGCAGTAATGAAGTTAATGTTAAAGTAACAGATATAAAGAAATTAAAGGTTTTCTCACAAATGGCGTCTTCCTCCTACATACGTTATAACATCGCACCATTTAATATTATATGATGCGTAGTTTATCCAGAAATGAGACAGAATATTGTTTATGAATACTGGAAACCGCAGTAAGAATGTAACTGTCTTATGTGTCACTTTATTGTAGTCATATGGATAATAATACGGCAGAAGAGACTTGAATGTAAAATAAATGCTATAGAAATGAAGTTTAAGAATCATATAGAAGTATGTGTGGTATATGAAGAAGTATGAGTCGTTGACAGATATACTAAAAATTTGTGTGATAAGATCGTGTTTTGGGGTAAAAGAAGATGTAGTGAGAAGCATCGAGAAAGGTAGGTATGCCAAGATGGTTTGGGTACATGCAGAGGATGGATGACGAAAGACTGACCAAGAAGATATATAAGGCAAGTGTGAATGAGACAGGACGAAAGGAAAGACCTAGGTGGACGTTTTCTGACCAGATTGAAGAAAATATCTTAAAAAAGACAGCCTAGAATTATATACCCAAAACAGAGGAGCGTGCATGAGAAATTTGATGGGAGTGAATGAAGCAAAAGAGATAATTATTTCACGATCGCTGCAAATGGTGTTTCATAGTCTCTGCCTACCTCTTCTGGCAACAGGCGTGAGTCTATGTCTGTTATGATATGTATGTACTATAGTCAGCTTACCACTTCTTCTAAAACATTTTAATGAGACTGATAACTCTTTATTATTGAAGAACGTTAAAAATAAATGTGCTTCAAAATAAGATGATTTCCATTTATATGTTTGTTTAAACAAGAACTCTTCAGCCACGCATCTGAGGTTGCGCAATTCAAGTTTCAAATAAAATAAGTGGACATTTTTCACGAAAAGGGTGTCCTTTTATGTGTGGTAAGCCATATTTTCAAGCGACAAAATGTCACGCGAATTTATCATTTTAAAGATTGTACGGGCAAATCACCGTACATCGCAGTGTCAGCATTACGCCGACACCTGCCATTTGTTTTCTTTATACATAATTATAATAAATCATTTAGTACCTAACAAGCATCGTACTCGATTGGTTGACCTAGCAAGTGTGTCATTGACCGTTCTACATATCATTTCATTAGCATTAACGTAGTATTACATAGTAGCATAATTTAACATTACCTTTGATAGAGATAATAAAAACTATACCCAGTTAACTTATCTCTATCATTTCAACATCCTTGATGTATCGACCATTCAACCATTTGGCCGTACTTCAAATGGTCCCTCGAGCTTTAACCTATCGCGCGGTTTGGTTCAAGCAGGACCTCCGCGTGTCGAAAGTGATCAGTAACAATATCAAACAATTTTTGCTACAAAGTGTGAGCTAGGGATTATTCTCGCGAGTAAATAAATCCGGAGAGACTTCCTTGGCGGGCAACAGAGCTCCGTGAGCAGAACTTCGAACGAGCAAGAGTTTGCAGTTGTATCAAGTAAGATCTTTCCAATTTATCTAGCATTTCACGATGGCGAAAATGAAAGCTGACGTTGCTGAACAAGAGCAACTCGTCGAGGAGATGGAACGTCTCCTGACGTCATTCAAGAAAACTGGGCTAGAAAAGCGGACAGCGGACTTAATCAAGCGAAAGCTGGACGCTTTGGAGGACTATTGGAATGATTTCCAAGATAATCACGAGCGGTTACGTGAGTTCGACTCAGATGAGTATCCTTATTTCAAAGATAACTACTACAAAAGTGCCGAAGAAGTTTACAACAAGGTAAAAACGTACTTCAAGCTGTATCTAGCTAAAACGCCGAGACCATCGCCGCGAATGGAAACTGATCAACAGCACCCTAGCACTCCGCAGCCTGGGTCTCCGGCCTCGGATCGGCCAATTGTATCCATCGCCGGGCCGAGCACCATATCACAAGGAGTCGACAGCAAGACGACTGACTTGTTGAAAAAACAGGAAAGTAATTTTAGAGCCTTTTCTAGAACGGTTACTAATATCGACTTGAAAACAGTTACGGAGAGGTGGGAATACCAAGATCTGTTTCGTCAGTTAGAGTCAAGGTGGTCTGTTATCGATTCCTTACATTGGGAACTTGATAGCATGATTAACGGCACAGAGGAATATCAACAGTATGAGCAGTATTTTACACGTCACGAACGAAAATACAATCTCGTTAAAAAGTCCATTAACAGTAAATTATGGTCCGTATCTCATAGGGAAAAGTCAACACCGCAATTGGAAATTCCAATGTTCCATGGTAATTATTATCAATGGATGTCTTTCAAAGATTTGTTCACTGAAACAATCCACGGCAATCCGTCCCTATCCCAGGCCCAGAAAATGCAGTTCCTCAAGAGCAAGGTGAGAGGCGAAGCAGAGCGCCTTATTCAGCATTTACCGATAACGTCAGAAAATTACAGTATCTGTTGGGAAATTTTAAACCACAGATATAACAACAAAAAATTAATATTCACTTCACACATAAATATTTTTATGTCTCTGCCTGTAATGCAAGCAGCATCGGTGAATATTATCAAGCGTATTCACAATACAACACGCGAATGCATAAACGCAATAAAGAATTTAGGAATCGATGTAAGTACTTGGGATCCACTCCTGGTCTACATCTTATCCCAAAAACTAGATCCCGAAACGCACAGCGACTACTTGGAGTCTCTTAAACAACCGAGAGAAATTTCAACGCTACAGGAACTCCTGTCCTTCCTGGAAAGTAAGTTTACAACAATGGAATCTGCTATGCCACGGAGGAAACAAGACGTCCCGCAGAAAACCATGAACCAAAACTTACCTACAACATCGGGGTCTAAGCAACAACAAGGTAAACTAGCATACCATAAACAGTCATTCCCAGCAAACAGAGTCGCGCCACAGGCAAAAAACAAACCCAATAATCCTAGGATCAAATGCGTCATTTGTGAAGAAAATCATGGATTATATCACTGCCAAAAGTTTTTAAACATGTCTGACACCAATAAAATAAGAGCATTGGAAAATTACAACATTTGTAAAAACTGCTTGTTCAGCCATAACGGAAAACCTTGTACATCGGATAAACGATGTCGGCATTGCGGCGAATTTCACAATTCTATCTTACACGAGGCGTTCGCGGATTCTGCATCAGCGAGATTAAATGTCGAACAAAAATCTAGCACACACGTGTCGCAGCGACTAAACACTCCGGAAATTCTCTTAGCAACAGCTATGATCAAGGTCCAAGCAAGAGATGGTACCTACATAGATATGCGGGCTCTTATAGATCAGGGTTCGCAACTTTCCCTCATTACTGAACAGGCAGCACAGTTATTAAAATTAAACAGGAAACATTGCACAGGTATCGTGTCGGGAATAGGAACGAAAGAAAGTAGTTGTAAAGGATTGACAAACATATCCTTTACGTCTATGAACAACAACGTAACTTTCAATACCGATGCGGCCATTATGAATACGTTAGTTAAAAACTTGGCTAGCCAGTCGTTCCCGAAGCCGACATGGGCTCATTTGGAAGGCTTAGAATTGGCAGATCGCGATTATAACATAAGTCGCCCAGTACAAATACTTCTGGGAGCCGATGTGTACTCAAACATAATTTTAGAAGGGATATGTAGAGGCGAACACAACATGCCTATCGCCCAGCAAACACGTCTAGGCTGGATATTGTGTGGGGGCGCCAAGACCCTACAATGCAACGTCACTCTCAACAGCTTAGACGATATACAACAATTCTGGGAGGTCGAAGACATATCAAATGAAACGTCTGTGTCAGCGGAGGATCAGTACTGCATAGACTTTTACAGGAATACTACCACCAGAAGGCCGGACGGCCGATACGAAGTCCGTATCCCCTACAAACCGCACTTCGAAGACGAGATAGGCGAATCAAAACATATAGCGATAGCCCAATTTCGTCAATTAGAGCGAAAGTTTGCCAAAAATCCAGAAATGTCGGCTAAATACATATTGTTTATGAATGAGTACATATCGTTACATCACATGCAACCTGCTATCGGTAACACGAAACCCGATTGTTTTCTGCCGCACCACTGCGTAACACGTGCTGAATCATCTACTACGTCACAGCGCACCGTTTTTAACGCATCGGCGAAAATGTCTAATGGGCAGACATTAAATGATTTAATGTATCTGGGTCCAAATCTGCAAAAGGATCTACAAACTCTAATTCTAAAGTGGAGGCAATTCAAATACGCTTTCACGGCAGATATTGAGAAGATGTTCAGGCAGATTTGGATTCACATAGATGATCAGCGATACCAAAAAATCATCTGGCGTGACTCCCCAACTAAACAGTTACAAGAATATCAGCTCACGACGGTCAGTTACGGCACAAAACCGGCAGGTTATCTCGCCATGATGACATTACAACAACTGGCACATGACTCGCAAAATTCTTATGACAACAAGGTTATAGAAACATTGCAAAATTCGTTCTATACTGACGATTTATTGCACGGTGAGCATAATTTAATTGGAGCTAAACGCTTACAAAGGGACCTTATCGATTTGTTGAAATCGGGAGGATTCAACTTGCGTAAATGGGCCTCCAACTCACCCGACTTAGTTAGTGATGTCAACAAGGACGACACAGACCCAGTAAAGTATGATTTCAAACAAGCGGAATCTAGAAAAACGTTGGGGCTTCGTTGGAATAGTCAACAAGACACCTTCACCTTTGATTTACAGCTAAGTTCGGATTCGATTGTACAAACGAAGAGAGTATTACTTTCAGAGATCTCCAAACTATTTGACCCATTAGGTTGGCTGTCACCCGTAACAGTCAAACTAAAGCTTATCTTTCAGTCTACCTGGGCTTCTAACATTGACTGGGACACCAAAGTCCCGGAAGAAATTCATTCCGAATGGGTTAAAGTCAAATCAGAGATAACTCATTTGAACAAAATTGAAATACCCAGGTGGATTAACACATTAGAGAAACAAATAATACAATTACACGGTTTTAGCGACTCGAGCGTCAAAGCTTATTCAGCAGTTATTTATTGTAAAATAAACAATACTGTTTCTTTAGTCGCCGCTAAGTCTAGGTGTGTTCCTACAAGCAAACATATGACTTTACCTAGATTGGAGCTAGCAGGAGCCCAATTATTGTCAAAATTAATGTACAAGGTGAAGGATTGTCTATCAGACTACAGCCCAGAAGTCTTCGGATGGACCGATTCGCAAGTTGTATTAGCATGGATACAGGGAGACGAGGACCGTTGGAAGACTTTCGTGTCAAATCGGGTGAAGGAGATCAAGAAGAGCATACCCGCGGACTCTTTGAGATACGTGAAGTCAGGTGACAACCCGGCTGATTGCGCCAGCAGAGGTATTTTTCCATTGCAATTGGCAAGCCATTCACTTTGGTGGCACGAGCCCTCATGGTTACCAACGTTTTCCAAACAAGAGGAAAATCGCGTTACCTTCAAGACCGACGAGGAACAAAAACCAGCCAAACAAGTCCAAGCCCACACTGTCATCAAACAAGTACCCGAAGCATCATAACCCAAATTACGAGTAAATATGACTTTTCGAAGGCTATTCGGATACTAGCGTGGGTCCGTAGGTTTATAACAAAACAGCAAGACAGAAAAACGTGTCCGTACTTAACAATCAGCGAATTAAAATATTCTACATTGAACATTATCAAACACCATCAAGCGGACACATTTTCTGAAGAAATATCAAAACTACATTCAGGTAAGGCTATCAGCTCAAAAAGCAGGTTACTGAACCTCAACCCCTTCTTAGATGCCACGGGTGTTCTGCGGGTAGGGGGAAGGTTGAGACATGCTCAACTTAGCGAGGAAACGAAACACCCTGCTATCATAGCAAACGATTCCAGATTGTCCGAGTTGATAGTCGATTACGCCCACAAAATCACATACCATGGAGGTGCACGATTAACAACAGCGTTTGTAAGGAGGAAATACTGGATACTTGGCGGTAACCGGTACATCAAGAAACGTCTACGCCGATGTGTCGTATGTCGCAGGTTCGATTCCAGTAAACAGCATCAACTTTTTTAGCATTTTATAACACTGGCGTCGACTTCACCGGATTTGTGACGATTAAAGCCAACAACGGTCGTGGTATCAAGAGCATGAAAGGGTATATCGCGGTATTTGTCTGCATGGCAACGAAAGCAATACACCTCGAACTCGTCACAGATTTGTCAACATCAGCATTCCTTGCGGCATTACGTAGAATGGCGGCACGTCGCGGCACTCCCCGTCACATGTTTAGTGACAATGGTACCAACTTCGTAGGCGCTAGCAACATCCTCCAGAAAGAGTACGACGAATGGCAACTAGCTTTTGGTAAGGAATTCATGTCCGAAATAACGGAGATGAAAATTGAATGGCATTTTAATGCCCCTTCATGGCCATCAGGCAACGGCTTATGTGAAGCTGCTGTCAAGAGCTTGAAATACCATCTCAAGCGCGTAGTCGGTGAACAAAAACTGACATACGAAGAATATTCCACGATACTAACGCAGTTAGAGGCCTGTTTAAACTCCAGACCACTTTGTGCCCTATCCGAAGATCCCGATAGTCTCGACTATTTAACACCTGGTCATTTCTTAACCGGTGGGGCTGGATTGACAGTCTTAGGAACTGAAACAGACCTCAGAACATGGTATTTAACACAAAAGGTATTTCAAGATATCTGGAATAGATGGCGTAGTGAATATCTGACTCAGCTTACAACTAGAAGCAAGTGGAAACAGCCTCGTCAAAACATCAAAATCAACGACGTCGTACTCATTCAGGATGACAATATCCCAGCCGGAAAATGGGTCATGGGTAGAGTAACGGAACTCCACCCCGGAAAGGACAACCTTGTAAGAGTCGTGACATTGAAAACAAAAAACGGCTATATCAAGAGGCCTATAGTAAAACTATCAATTCTGCCTATACACGACGAACAAGAGTCGCGTACTACAAATCAAGTCAATGTCACTACATGTAATATGACTCCAACACGTACTAAACATAAACAAAGTATCAGTTACATAACAATGGCTTTATTATTCTTTACGTTTTTAATAGCCTGTGTAAACGGATCATTTAACATCACAAAACTGGAAACTGATACTTTGTTCTTCGATCGGATTTCAAAGATGAACTTGGTCCGAGATGAATGGAAGATCGTTACATATTACGATATGTACCCATTTTGGGAGGGAGTCACAGCCTTTAAAAAATACAATGAACATTTAGAGAAGATGTGCTCACGCATACGTGTCCAAACTCATTGTGATATAATCGTATCGCAACTACAACATGGATTCTCGGAACTCGAGTACTACAACCTCCTGCTCCTGAGTCAGCAAGGTCGTGCCCAGTCAAGGCGTCGCCGTGGCCTTATAAACGGTGTCGGGTATCTAGAAAACAGCTTGTTCGGCGTTCTCGACGAAAGGTTCGCTGAACAATATCAACAAGATATTACGCGAATTAAATTAGACCAACAATTTATGGCTTCGTTATGGAAAAATCAAACATCCATAATCGAAGCAGAGTACAACTTATTAAAACGAGCCGAACAGTCTATAGACAAGCAACATACGATTATAAATGATCATATAGTGAGTTTGGAGCACGCTGCTAACAACAGGAGCAAGCCATTCGGTCGCAATTCGAATCCATCGACTTCAGCCTCGGAGTAATAGCCGCCAACAACATACTCCAGAACTTGAAAGACATCCAAAATACCATCATTGACGCCGTAACGGATATTTACCATGGCAGATTTAACATCCATCTACTTGCTCCGGAACAACTGAGAAACGAACTCAGTAAAATTGCAAATCAATTATCGATTGATTTCGCTCTCCCTATTGACATACAAATAGACCTACAAAAAAAATATAAGTTGTTGGCTGTTCGATCCAGAATAACGCAAACATACTGCATCTTTGAGATCAAGCTGCCGCTTATCAGTCGTGACGGATACGAGATTTTCAAACTTATACCTATTCCTAAACAATCAGGACAAAACATGCTGTCTATTATTCCCAAATCAGAATACGCTGCCATAAGTTTGAAAAAGGACTCTTACGTCACGATTAGCGAGAACGAAATTAACAGCTGCATTACAGACGCAGACCATTTCCCGTGTCGGTTAGAAAAGCCTGTTAATCGTATGAATAATTATAAGGACTTATGTAAACTTGATAAGACCTCAAGCTCATGCCTCCTCGTTAGCGAACCATGTCACGATCAATAGCTCAATATTCGCCAGGTAAACCAATACTTGTATTTTTGCTGCGGCTACTGTACACCACATATCCTGTGCGAAGACCAAGCTTCGGCACAGACAGTATCACGTACCGGAATTATTAGCATCGATCAAGGATGTATAATAAAAACTAAACACTCCATCATTTACGCACACAGTTTTCAAAGCACAAGTATTAAGGTTCGACCTGACGTATATATTCCTCTGGTTGCCCCGATAAACCACCTATTAAACATCACGTTTCCCAAGGAAAGTATCGCTAACGAAACAGACACCTTACAGAATCAGCAGTTACTGGAAGATATTCATAAGAAAATACAGAACATCAAGGAAAACCAGGACTCAATTGACAGGAACATGACGTACCACAGTATTCACCACTATTCTGCTATCTACGTGTTGGTAAGCATAGCCGTACTTGTAGCAGCAGTCTTCGTGTATCGGTGCATCAAGCAGCGCGCGGGTCGTCCTGGGGTTGGAGCCCCGGTGACGCCCGCGCGTTCCCCGTCGCCTGTGCCGGCGGTGGAAGCGCCCGAGAGTGCGTCTCGGGCAGCTCCCCGCGCCCGTTGTGTTAAGTGTAAGTGTAAAGGTGAAAGTGTAGAGTTACAATCAGTTAGTGTTAGTGAAAAAAAAAGCGTGCGTATCAAAGAGACAATCATACGTCCCCAATAGTGAGTAAATCAGTTTTGACAGACAGTGAAGATCTGGTGTAGAGACTTTAAGTTCTCTTTAATAATCTCATAATTTGTTTTCATGCATTATCTTTAAGTAGATTTAAGTAGCAAATGTAACAATCATCCCTATCTCACGTCAATCACTATCCATCTATCAGTCTATTCCTCTCCCGGGCGGGAGCATGTACGGGCAGATCACCGTACATCGCAGTGTCAGCATTACGCCGACACCTGCCATTTGTTTTCTTTATACATAATTATAATAAATCATTTAGTACCTAACAAGCATCGTACTCGATCGGTTGACCTAGCAAGTGTGTCATTGACCGTTCTACATATCATTTCATTAGCATTAACGTAGTATTACATAATAGCATAATTTAACATTACCTTTGATAGAGATAATAAAAACTATACCCAGTTAACTTATCTCTATCATTTCAACATCCTTGGATCTCTATTTTTAGAGATGAAATATGAAGGAACCTTATCGTAAAGGTCTCTGGATTAAATATCTATTAATAGTAGATTAGTAGCCAAGGGCTGTAAGGCATCAATTGCAGCCCGAGATATTTACGCCTATAGTTCGAGGGTGCAATTGGTGCTTACACCCGAGCTAACTATTCTGCTTTACATCTCGATTGTGAGGTAAGTAGAAAAAAACTGGCATTACAAGAATAAAACATCGTAAACATCGTCGTAAGTTTTCAAATATCTCTCTTTAGAAGTTTCAGGCAAAATATTGTTAATTGCTGCTTCAGCTTCCATTTTCATTGAATCAGGAGTGCAGCTTCACTTGAACAACTCATGTTTTTTCCTAATTAGCACGTATTATAAAAAATTCCAAAAACAAACAATATTTAAAGTAAAAGTTTTCTATTCCCGCCTTTTTTCATTAAAAAGAATCAAGTAAAGAACTTTTTAATTTTTTTTTTCAAGAACTATATCGAGCTTCGCCGTTATTTAAAAATTGATGACTATTTACTCACACGAAGACAAGGCTGAATAGCAAAGCGACCTCTTTGGTCATTGGGCTGAATGCATGATGTCTATTGCCAGTATGATGGTTAGATGTACGCGAACTTTTTGTAAGAAAGAAGTGTTTTTTTTAATTACTTACCGCCCTAGGGCTTTTCTAGCTACATTATTACCCTAGAGCGCTAATTAGTCACCTACAAGCCCCATTTGGAGGTAATAAGAACCTACTTACCGAACATGAGAGATGTAAATAAATATAATTGTGGTAAGATTAAAAATGGATCCATGGTCCTGTGTAAGGGGTGGAGGCACCATGTAAAGTTGCAACAAAGTATGCTATCGTGAGTGAAATGGCCTTTTCGCTAAGCGACATCGACTGACACCGTGCTGGTTTTAGTGGGTTGGTCAAAATTGCACTGACTTAAACAAATATGTCGCCTATCTAAGATAAATTTATGATTTGAATAGGACGCAAATCTGCCATCATCCTTGCTATTATCAACCAAATATGCAAAGCTCTGGTTGGACAACGTCTTTATCCCTTTTGGCCGCGCAGACCTAGAAAATTCGATATTCCGTTGGTTATACTAGAAGCCGCTTCCGTTATGTAGCATTACATCTTGATGGTAGGTATCTAATATAATATTATAAAATGTGAGAGCTTTTGTATACTTTATATGCGCAGGAATAGATCACGAAAACACGAACTGATATCAAAATACTTATCCGATATAGCTTATATTATACGGTAGTATAGAGCAACTTATATGGAATCATGCATATTGTGGATATGATTGTACAAGTTACGTTTTCTATATGCTTCCACTTTGGCACTCATGCAAATCACGTCATGCAACGCACGTCCTTTATCAAGTAAATATTTATGTAAAAATATTTCCAAGGCCTAAAATTTTGCTGATTTCTAGGTGGATAGTAAACTACACATTACTATTTTATTTTGTGTACTTCATCACTACAGCTTTAGAGAATAGATACAATATAATAATTCAACATAGGATACGTTTTGTTAATATTAAGTTAATAAACAATATGCCGCATGATTCTGAATATTCCTGTGGGATGACGGTATGTTCTATTTATATTTGTTTGTTCTTGTCAATGGTTTATATGGGATGATACGTTCCTACGATGAAGGGTAAGTTCTTAACTAAATGAGTAGCTTGTACATACACCTTATGTGCCTTGTATATCGTACGGAGCTTGTGACCATTTGTCTTGTGCTCCAGATATAATAATTCAAAGTTAATACTAATAATAGTTAATAAGTCTTCGTGTAACTGAGATAACGCTAGCACGGTGACGGATATGCTCATCAAAACATGAACTAAATATTATGCAATTTTCATTAGCATGTCTTGCTCGCCATAACTTAGATATACATTGTATAAATTGTATGGTATGATATAATATGGTCCCTCCATATTATACCATACCATATTCATGAACTAAATAGTAACGAAAGTCATACATGCATATTAAAAGATACCCAAAAATGCTACAATTTATCTAACAGTAATTTATATAACATTTAAAAACTGTTATGTATGTACGGGCCAACGACCGTACAGTTGCCGCGGTCAGCATTTTACGCCAAACGTGACAATTTGTAACATCTATAAAATCAGTTCACTTTCAGCAAGCGTATCGTGTACTCATAAGCATTTTAACATATCAATCATTTAATCATAATTTAGCATAGTTTATCAAGTTTATACTTTGCGGTTAAATGAGTGTACAAGTTATACCATCTATCATTTCTATGTATCAATTATCAAGAAGTGTACGTTGCCCGTACAATGTAATTCCATATAATACGAAACAATACAATATGCTTTTAGTCATATTCGTCAAAACTTGCCTCGTCCATGACCAATTAAAATAGAACACGGTTTTTTACATCAGGTAGATTGACAACGACAGCCGCGAAATAAAATACTAGCACAATTTTAGCACGTGACATTATTAGTGCTTTTACATATAAAATCACTGCATATTTTGTTACCTAACTGTTTTTACTTTATGTGAGAAAAAGCTAATTAAATGTTTTTTTAATTCTTAAAATATGGCTGTCTGAATGTGAAAAATCTTGCAGGTACTTGTAATGTAGACTTGTTTTTTTTTCTTTGATGAACTTCTTCTTCTTTCTTTTGCAGGCAAAAGAAAGAAGAAGAAGTTCATCAAAGAAAAAAAAAGTAGCCAAGTAATATGGGAACAGGGCAGGCCTTGTTCCCATATTACTTGGCGTCGGCGCAGAATGTCTTTCGCTTCCATTCTCGCTCTATCAGACGTCATCTGATTATTCACTTTGAACTGTGATGATGAATTTTCTTTAAAATAATGCTCACTACAAATAAAGCCAATGTGAGCTAAATTTTGATGATCTTTTATGTTAAAATTAAACTATACTTTACGGATTTTATCGCGTTGTATTGTTTTCACTTAGCTATAACATTTAAACCGAATGATCTAGAAACTATATTTTTTTATTAATTACTAGATAACCCAAGAAGAAGATATTCGATCTTTTATGTGTCCATAGAAGTTAAGCTCACAGATTTAGCCCGCAGTAATGACGTGGGGAAAAGTCTTAGGTTCTGATCGACGCCAATATTTCACGAGTGTATAACGTTGTTTCTGGCTAATAAATCCGATGTTGCCATTCTCCGTTTCATTAATTGTCTGCTAAAGTTTACATCCCGGTGCCTATTTTTAAATACATTTTAAAGGGAATATTCGCTATCCCTGTCTATAAACAAAATCATCTTTTATACTGACAAATTAAACTATTGGTATTATCGAATTCTACTAAAAGTACCTACTACCCAAAGCGAAATTAAGATACTTATTTGTGTAAACTTCAAACTATCAACATCTTTAAGCAAAATTAGGCTCATAAACTCAGTTTATTTTCTACACTATAAACTTTAATGTGACGTAGTTACGACGAATATTTGACCCAGGTTTAACTATGACAAAGACTTGTCACGGCTTATGGCCAAATCTTGTGACGGCTTTCGCAGGCCAAGTTGCTCAAGATATATTTGAATAGTTTATACTGTATTGTCAAGATCACGACTAAGGCCGAAGGCTTACTATACTTGCACAAATCGACCTATCCGTAGAATAGAGTTCCATGTGACCATAGACCAAAATCGCGTTAAATAGCTAAATGGGATACGGAATACAAACTCTACAAAAATGTGTTTTTAGAATTTTCGTATCTTATTTACTTTCGGAGATAAAGAATCGAATAACGTTTCATCTGATATGTGTCCCACGCAACAATGCACGACGTATACAAGGGACGGGGCACGGGGAGTACGGGAGGCGCGAGCGCCGCGATCGATCTTCAGTCCGGCCGATGTTCATTGGAAGAAGAAGAAAATTGGGGCATTTTCGTGTTCTATGCTTAATTTACATATTTAAGAAAATTTAATATATTCAGTATATTAAATAAAAAAAGGATACTTTTAAAGGTATCAGATTTTTTTTTATTTTAGTTACGAATGAAGGATAAACTGGCTTGTATCGTCTTTGCTTCCTGGTACAAAGGAACCAGTCGTGGATTTGATTTATGGCAAGAAATTCTATACAAACATGAAGAGACAAAGAAAAGAAAGGAATCTGTAATAGCTCCATACCGAATAAAATGTCTGTTTAGTCTACCGAAGGTATCTACAGTAATCAACCTAGTTCATTTTTTTTGGAAATCTATTAAGTTTTGCAAATTCATCGTTAATACAGCTCAAACAGTTAGAAATGTAACCACAGGTCTAATCCAGTTAATTTCAGTACTAACTCCCATGCTGTTTCCTACTAATAAATAATGTTAAAAATACTCTACCACACGCACACAAGATTATCTAGTTCCAAAATAAGCAGAATTCATATGATGGTTACTAGAAAATGGATAAATTGACTACATACATACATATCGTCACGCCTTTTATCCCCGAAGGGGTAGGCAGAGGTGTATTACTACACCCACTTTTCGCCCGATATACTTTAGTCCCACGTAATAAGGGGCGAGCCTATTGCCGTACCGGGCACATTTCCAGACTCCGTGCTGCTACTGAGAATTTCGTGACAGAAAAACCCAATAACACTGCCCAGCCCAGGAATCGAACCCGGGACCGCCCGATCCCACGCGCACATTTATGCCGCGAGACCAACGAGGCAATCGTATAGGGTTTGATGTTGAGTTTTCCGTCTCTACGCAAAGATGGTATTTGCATCGTGTTATCCCTTAGTCGCCTCTTACGACACCCACGGGAAGATAGGGGGTGGTGACACTTGTATTCTATGCCGTCAACCACACGGCTATGGACTATTTTTTGTAAAAACATACATGTTTATTCGGGGAGATGGGCCTCGTTAGCCTTGGTTGACAACCTGTCTAGAAGAAGGAAAACTCCGAAATTAAACCAAACGTTCGGGGAGATGGGCCTCTTTAGCCTTGGTTGGCAACCTGTCTAGGAGAAGGAAAACTCCGAAATTAAACCAACTTCTAGGGAGCATACCTGACACAAAACACCCATCTAAGGTGTGAACTGACCCGTGCCGAGGGATTCGTGGCCAGAGGGCAAGCTGGTCGTAAACGGAGGGTGCCTGTGTTGGTGGTCACAGGGCACAGCTGATACTCCAAGGCATAGTAAAAAAAGAATTCAATTCAATTCAATTCAATTCAAATTCAATTTATTCTGTTAAATAAAAAGGTACAATTTACTTATTTAGAGTACAAAAGCTTAGTTTAGGATCCTGATATAAGATTATATGCCTGAACTAGGATAAACCTGTGTTTCAGGCGATTAGGGCTAATTAGATACTATAAAATAAAATATATAATCACTTACTTACTACAATATTACGTACGTCATGTTTTAGTACACTAATACTAGATCTATAATATCTTATGAATAATTACAACTAATAAATTGAGGTAAAGGTGTATTTTGTTGAGATAATTATTTTAACACAATTAATAATTTTTCTGTATCTTCGTAGGACATATTCAGAAGGATATTGGTGACAATTTTGTTGCATTTGAAGTAGGTGCAAGGAATTAGGTTAGTTAATGCGTTTAGTCTTTTGTAAAGTAGCGGCCCCAGGAATATATAAAATTTGGATGTGAATGCGTGTCTTGTTTGCATTTTAGTCGGAAATATTATATTATGTCGCCTTTTGTTGTTAGATATAGTGCTGTAGGGAAGGGCTGTGTGTTGCTTTAATACGATACTCTTGATAAATAGTTGTCGAACTGTTAATACTTTACAAGCTTGGTATAGGGAATTAGTTGGATATAGGAACGGTTTGGAGGTTGATACTTTAAGAATTGCTCGCTGAGCTCTTTCAACAGACAGTAACAAAGTTTTTCCTGCGCCCCCCCATGTCGTAATACAATATGTTAATAATGACTGGCAGAGAGCAAAGTACACTTGCCTTATTAATGTTGGGTCAGCAATATGTCGCATTTTCTTGAAGACATATATTAACTTACGTATTCTACCGTTTAAACACTCGATATGCTCTTTGAAGGAAAGTGTTTCGTCTAATATGATACCTAGATATTTTATTTTATTTGTGCCATTAATACAAGGACAAGTACAGGGAATTCCAGGAAAGGCGCCACAGTGATGGGCATACAGTGGTGTGTTAGTTTGTTGTGCTGTTAATTTGCGTATGGTAAACTTAACATAGTTGGTTTTCTCTGCATTTAGTGTTAGTAAATTGTGCTGAAGCCATTTATTAATACAATTAAAACCATGTTGTGCATACTCGAAAACATCTTTTTCTGACTCAGCGGAAAAAAGTAGAGCAGTGTCGTCAGCGTATGATACGATAGAACCGTGATTTATGTGTAGATTACAAAGGTCATTTATGTAAATGAGGAATAACGTAGAGGCTAAGATGCTTCCCTGGGGGACTCCGAAAGATGTGTTATTTTCATCAGTGCTAACTGTGTTACCGATTTTTACGCATTGCGTGCGGTCCTCTAAGTAACTTTTAATTAATTCTAACTGTTTACCTCTTATACCAATGTTCTCGAGTTTACGCAACAAAATAGGGACACAGACGGTGTCAAAAGCCTTAGAAAGATCCAGAAATATTCCTATTGTGTGGTTACCCTTGTCAAGTTCTTGCACCAAAAAGTCAGTCAGGTGATGTACGGCGTCAGCTGTCGATAGTTTAGGTCGAAATCCAACTGTGTCTTAGATAATATCGATTTGTCCTCTAGGTACTTTATCAGTCTATTATTAATAATTTTTTCAAGTATTTTTGACATACAGGGCAGTAGAGAAATCGGTCTATAGTTATTTACTTGCTCTTTATTACCGGATTTATACACCGGCACTACCACAGATTTTTTAAGGCACTTGGGAAATATACCTCTAAACAAACATTTTTGGAAAATGTTGGTCAGCGGGGGAACTAAGACGTGCTTGAATTGCTTTATGATTTTGTTTGGTATATTATCCCATCCAGCGGCACAGCTGTCTTTTAGAGACATAATTATATTGTTAACTTCAGTTTCGTCAGTGTCAAGTAATACAAACGATGTTAAAGATGTGCTATGAGGAGTGCTATGGTATTGTGATTGACCCGGAACCTTTTCTGCGAGGCATTTGCCAACATTGACAAAAAAATTATTTGCAATATTAGCAGATTCTAGGTGTGATGAGTGCGCGCGTAATAAACTTGACGATGACTCATGTTGTTTATTAGTGTATGTCGTCTTTTTAATACATTGCCAAATCTTTTTGCTATTTTTACCGGCTTTTTCTAATAGACTTTTGTCATAGCTTGCCTTTACTTTTTTAAGCAAATCATTACAAAAATTGCGATATCGTTTATAGGATAATTGTATAGTTGAATTGTCTGGATTTAATTTAGCCTTCATATGCAGTTTATCTCTATGTCTCATACATCGTAAAAGGCCTGTAGTGATCCACGGCTTAATGTTATAATTTTTGTTTTTTAAACATATTTTTGTTGTGTTTTTCTGAATTGCAAGTTGCAGATGGTTTATAACATATAACATACCAAACTGCGGATCACTAGAATTATAAACTGGACCAAAGTCAATGTTGCTTATGTCATCTTCAAGTTTATTTATATTTAATTTAGAAATAGTGCGAACGTGGTCTTGTTTGGGTAATTTACAATTTAAGGTAAGTAGGACAGCATTGTGATCAGTTATTGTAGAGTTCATGACTAATGTAAGTGATGGAAACCTTGATTTTAGTATGATATGATCCAAACAAGATCCGCTTTCGTGTGTAGGAAATGTGTGTGCTGGAAGTAAGCCATGAAAGGAGCAAAGGTTGAGGTAGTCTTGGGCATTTGTGTCACAGCTAGATGGAACAATATTGATGTTGATGTCTCCGAGTAACATTATATTTTTAAAAGAAGATAAAGATTGTAAGGTCCAATTGAGAGAGTCAAAGAAATTGTTAACATTTTTGAAAGATGGTGGTCTGTACATGGCTAGTATGGCAAATTCTGAGCCGATTTTAATTAGCAGTCGGTTACAATCTTGCATGTTAGGCTCCTCTACAGTGACAGTAAGGTGATTTTTTACGTACACTATCACTCCATCGTTTTGATTATAATTTAAATTACTATTGTACATATTGTATCCTGGCATGGTCGGTACGTCGTATTTCTTAGAGAGCCAACATTCGGTTAGTATTATAACGTCACAAGTTACTTTTAATCTTTGTTGAAAAGTGACAAAATTATCAATATTCTTATAAACGCTGCGTATGTTTTGTGTTAGTACGGTCAAGGAATTAGAATGGGATGGAAGATATTGTTTACAACTCTCAACTTCGCATATCATCGACTCCGATACAGATAAATTATCTAAGTCATTCATTAAGTTGTTTATCATAATGTATAACAACATTAAAAGTAAATAAATTAAAGAAAAGAGAGATAGAAATAAAAAAGGTCTGAGATACCACAGATGTCGGCGCTCTTAGGCGCCTCCATAGTCGATAGAATTCATGAACCTCTTCTCTGCCATCAGTTTTGCGGGACAGTCAGCAGCACCTGTGTTATGACTGCTGGGTTTTTTGTAGCGTAGACAGGTAGCACATTTGGGTTCCTCGGCTTTCTTCATGCAGTCCTTTAAGGTGTGTCCAAGATCGCCGCAGTGCCCGCATGTGTCGACAGGTTCCCGACAGAATTTCGCCGCGTGGCCATATTGTTGACACTTATAGCAACGTGTGACCAGGGTGAAGTCTTTCACCGGGCAAGAAGACCAGTTTATAAATACTCTGTCTTTCGTTATCAGAGCTTTTCGTATGGCTGTGGAAACTTCAATTATGTAATTACAGGTCTCAACGTCCCTTTTCCCTGATTTATGGCTAAGTTTAATATTTGCTAAAAAGGTCTCTAGATTGACGTCGACGACTTTGTCTGCTAAGTTTTGGTGGTAAAGGCAGTTAAAGACGTCTTTCTCTTGCATGCTTGTTGGTACTCCTATAATTACGACTCGGGGTTTTCGTTTACGAGGCTCGTCGATAGTAAGGTCTGAGTGTTTCAATTGTGCGGATTGCCTTAGCTTTTCAATGTCATCTTTGCTGTCAGTGCTTATGATGACACCGCCATTTCGGGTCTTTCGCATCCCTCTGACATGTAGTTTTAGCTCCTCAGGGCGGATAATTTTCTGGACCAAGGATTTTGTTTCGTCGCTTGATTTCAGTTTATCTTTGGGATAAATGGCCACTGTGCTGAAATTTGACGTCTGAACAAAATTGTTCGTACCTTTTTTGACCATATCGGCAAAGGAAGTTACTTGGGCAGGTTTTGATGAGTCCTCAATACTTTGCTTGATCTCCTTTAGCTTGCTTGCTAGGTCAGCCTGGTCTTGGAGTGCTCTGTTTTCATAGTGAGCTTGCAATGTTTTGCATTTTAGCGCTTGGTATTGGACCATCACCTTAGATATGCCATGGCTTACTGTACGACATAAAGTGCTCACACGTAACTTTTGCTCTGAATTTAGTTTGCCCTCAGTTGTGATGGTGCACACTTCCTTCAAACATTGCTCCACGGATGACATCCAGTTTTGTATTTCTGGTGTAGATAATATCCTTACGTTCTCCTCATCCTGGGATATAACTGGTCTGGGATTGGGCGTGGGTGTTGATTCACGTGAGGGCGAAGCGGTAGGAGAGCGAGGAGTCTTGCTACTCCGGCTGAAGGGGCTCTCCATGTTTCGTTTGCTCTTCTGTTACACACTTATTTTTATCATAATAACTGCACTTTTGTAGGCACGTGTTTTGT
The DNA here is from genome assembly GCA_944739405.2 of Euclidia mi. Lineage (NCBI taxonomy): Eukaryota > Metazoa > Arthropoda > Insecta > Lepidoptera > Erebidae > Euclidia > Euclidia mi. The sequence continues at coordinate 25,496,956 of OX123202.2, forward strand.
TAAACATACGACCCAGATTACGCTGCTGGAAATCGAGGTCACAATTTACGGAGTGATTATTTATTTATCGCAATATGTGATTGACACGACTGTTCTCAACAACGCACGTATAACGTATGAATGGTAGGTTAGCTAAGGCCGCTCGGCGAGTTAATTGCCTACTCTTGCGATGACGCACGGGTTGTCACTTGCTTACACCGCGGCGCCGGTTTTGTCGGCGCGCGCGCTTTTTCGCCGTTTTTCTAAGTAATTGCGCAGAATACTACAGAATTTAAGCTTGCATATATTTTTTTTCAAATACCTATTGACTAGCGTTAAGCGTTATATAACTATCTAAATGCCCTTTATAGCGAGACTGTTGTTTAACACATTGTATAATATTAAGAACGTTTATTACAAAACTGAATGTACTTACATAAACAATTCGAGCGGGTGAGCAGTGTAGTACCTACATGAATGCGCGCGATCAGACGCGCGGCGCATCCCGTACTGACGCCGCGCTCATCTATGACAGTGTGTGCGTGAAAATTGCGTGCGTACACGGCGCCGGCGACTCACGCGTACATTCAAACTAGCGCGGCGGCGCGGCGGCCGATTTGTATGAAGCTATCCTACTACTCTTTTTATACTATGGTAAAGGGCTCTGAGGGGATGGACCGGCTAGATCCCTAAATCTCGTGGGAACGCTATGGGAACAAAAACTTCTTCTTCTCCATACGGCGGCGACGCGGTTCGCAACCCGTCACGTCTCGTTCCCCGCGAGGGCGAAAAGCGGCCTACAGAAAGTCGGTTTGCAACGTTGAATTTTGGAGGCGGGATGGACGGCAGATTGGATGAAGTATGTCAGGTGATGGATGATAGAAAGATTGATGTTCTTCATGTGAATGAAACGAAAAGGAAAGGGTTTGACACCACCAAGCATGGCACATATACGGCGTATTGGTCTGGGGTAGATAGTACCACCAGAGCCTGCAAGGAAGTTGGTGTAATACTATCTGCGCGAATAAATGAGTGTGTAAAAGAGTTTGAATGTGTAAATTCTAGGCTACTATGGATGAGAATGAAAGTAGGACTTACTCGTGTCTTTATTATAGGGGTGTACGCCCCGGTCAATATTGTTACGGGTATGTCACAGCAAGAGCAAGACGAAAGGCAGGAGTTTTGGGAGAGTTTAAGAGATATTTTGAGAATCTGTAAGGATAACGAAAGATTGATTTTGTTAGGGGATTTCAATGGATAGCTGGGAGTAAAGCGAGATGGATTTGAAAGGGTGTTAGGTGCATTCGGTGATGAGAGTGTGAACGAAAACGGAAATGCACTGCTTCAGGTTTGTTTGGAGTGGAGCCTTTGTGTGACAAACACCATGTTTGATCATAAAAGGATACATATGTATACGCGTGAGGCGAACGATTTTGGAAGCAGTATGATTGATTTTGTAATAGTAGGTGAACGACTGAGAAAGAATGTGATGGATACAAGAGTGTATCAAGGGATCGGCATCCACACAGACCACTTCTTGGTGTTTAGCCAGATAAGTGGGCTCTTTAAAGGATGGCGACATCAAGAATATAATGAAAATAGAGTCTTGGAAAGAATAAAAGTAGAAAATCTGCAAGATAAAGATATGAAAGATGAATATAAACGAAGATTGATAGCAAGATTTGAGAGGTGCGATGGCATAAACGATATGGATGAATTAAGGCAGTCCATTAAAGAAGAGGTAGTATGTGTGGCATCTGAAGTATGCGGTGTGATCAAGAGAAGAAAAATACGAAAGGTTAAGATTACATGGTGGGACAAGGATGTACAATCAGCAGTGTCAGAGAAGAAGAAAGCTTGGTTAGATTGGTTGGCTGCCAGAGCAAATGCAAAAATGGGAAAAATAACGAGTGAGGACATAGATGAAGCAAGAAAGGAGTTTGTTAGGTTAAAAAGAATAGTGAAAGAAATGGTTAAAAGGAAAAAAGAGGAAAAGAAAGATGAGTTTGATAACAGACTATTTTTTTATTTTTATTTTATTAATAAAGGAACAACAAACAGCTACAATATAAAATACAATAATATCGGTATTAATAAATAAAAAAATGGATTCCCAATATTGCAGCCCACAACGCTGTTCACAGATAGGCAGAAAGATATTTGATGGTGTAGTAATCACTTGGGTTACAAATACAAAATAGCTTACTTAACTACTGTGTCAGGAAGATTACAGTATAACTACTTAAATACAGATGTGTAACGTTTAAGAAAGTTCCTTAAGTAACAGTTCTTTATATTTACTAGGTGAACATGCAAAAATATCAATATGTTCAAATAGTCGATTATAATTTTCAACCATGCTACGAACGGGAGAACGCAACCCAGAATTGGTCTGATATGTACCAACAGAAAAAAGTTTGCCAGCACGCACTTTCGCTTGTAGATGGTCCGAGGGACCACAAAACATAACATATTAGACAACTCCATACAGTCAAATTTGTTTCTAACAATATTATATAGCTTGATTGCTGCTAAGTATTTGCGTCAATTTTCTATACTTATAAGCTCGTATCTACTTAGTAGCTCATGGTACGATAAATAGTGCCCAAAACATCTATAATGCATAGTACGTAGGAATTTGTGTTGAACACACTCAATCATATCCATATATTTATTAGTAAGGACTCCAGACAGGTGCAGCGTACTCGAGTTGAGAGCGTACAAGGGACTTATATAAGCAGATATATGAGGAAGGTTTCTTGAATTCCGTTGTTGAACGCATTACAAACCCATATAATTGATATGCCTTATTAACTATTTGCTCCACATGCAGACTAAACAGAGCTTACAATCAAGTATTACACCTAGGTCTCGAATAGAAGCGACTTTAGTAAGGGGAGCGTCGCACAGGTTGTATGTATGATTAATTACACTTTTATTTTTGGTAAAATTTATCATAAGACATTTAGGTAAACTAAGTTGTAATTTATTTATTTTACAGTAGTCGGAGAGTCGGTCCAGATCCTGTTGGAACAAAAGGCAGTCACTGTATTGAGATATAGCTTTGTATACCTTCAGGTCGTCTGCATAGAGTAAGAATTTTGTGTTGCAAAAGCATCGACTAACGTCGTTAATGTATAAAACAAACAATAGAGGACCGAGGATTGAACCTTGGGCCACACCAGACGTCATTCGTGCAATTTGCGATTGATAACTATTAACAACTACCCACTGACAACGATTAGTGACATAAGAAGTAAACCATCTAAGGAGATTGCCACGGATTCCGTTATATGCTATTTTATTTAGTAATATTTCGTGATCCACCTTGTCGAACGCCTTACGGAAGTCAGTATGTACTATCTGACAATTTCCGGAGAAACATTAAGTTTTTCTGGAAATCCGTTCGTGCAGTTCGAGGAAGAACTCAATCCTCAGAATACACATCGATCAGAGACAAGAATGGAAGGATAGTGAATGGTGAATCGTGCGTGCTGAAGAGATGGAAAGAGTATTTTGAAGGTTTATTTGAAAGAACGGCGGGATACATACAAGCGGGATTCCGAAAGGGTATGGGATGTACGGATCAGGTATTTTCCATGCGAAGCATAGCCGAAAAGTTTTTGGCCAAAGGTCAAAAGGTCTATTGCGCAATCGTGGATTTGGAAAAGGCTTATGATAAAGTGGTGAGGAATGAAATGTGGCCGGTGCTGTCAATGAATGGGGTGGACAGCAGCCTCATTCGAGCTCTGAAATCCCTTCATGAAGATTCTAGAGCTTGAGTGAGGATAAACGGGGCATACACTGACTGGTTTACCATCGAGAAAGGTGTTAGACAAGGATGTGTAGCGTCGCCGTGGCTGCGTAACCTCTTCATGGACAGTTGTTTGCAAGATTTAAAACATAGTGACTGCGGATTAAGGATGAATGGGTTACTCGTCAAATGCCTCCTTTATGCTGATGATCAGGTAATACTTGTCTTCAGCGGAGGAGTTGCAGGAGATGGTAACAATCATGCTTGGTGCGTTAGAGAGGAAAGGAATGAAAGTGAATGTAAGTAAAACGAAAGTTAAGGTTTTTAAAAAGGAGGAATGCGTTACGGCTTGTAATGTTTTGATCGATGGACAGCGGGTGGAACAAGTGAATGAGTTTGTATACTTAGGTACGTTGTTTACAAGAGATGGTAAGAATGAAGAAGATATTGAAAGAAGAGTTAATGCAGGTAATAAAGTGAATGGAGCGCTGAAGGCGTTTATGACCAGTCAAAGTGTCCAAAAAGGCACGTTTGGCTGTGCATAGAGGGGTGTTAGTGCCTACCCTTATGTATGGTAGTGAAAGTTGATTATGGCAGAAGAGACTTGAGAGTAGAAAAAATGCTGTAGAAATGAGAGCACTGAGAAGTATGTGTGGTATATCTTTAACCGACAGAGTAAAGAATAGTGTGATAAGAGAGTGGTGTGGGGTAAAAGAAGATGTAGTGACAAGCATCGAGAAAGGCATGTTAAGATGGTTTGGGCACATGGAGAGGATGGATGACGAAAGACTGACAAAGAAGATATATAAGGCAAATGTGAATGGGACAGGACGAAGGGCAAGACCTAGGCGGACGTTCTCTGACCAGCTTGGAGACATCCTAAAAAAAAGGACAGGTCAGAAGTACCCTAAACAGAAGAGCATGCATGAGAAACTTGATGGAAATGAATGAAGCAAGAGAGATATGTCAGGATCGTTGCAAATGGCGTTCCGTAGTCTCTGCCTACCTCTCCAGTAAACAGGCGTGAGTCTATGTATGTATGTATGTTTATTCGACATGCGATATTATATTATGCCCTGATAATAGAAAACTAAGTCATACTTTTAAGTAGTATGCCATTTACTACAAGCGCCCAGCGACAGGCACTGCGAGAAAATTGAAGTATGCCAAACTATGTTCATTAACACTCTTACTCTTTTAACTCATTTTGAGTTACATATATTAATAAGTTGTTGATAGACTGCATAGATGAGATATGTATGCATGGATGAGACAGGACAAAAGTGTCATTTTAAGGGAAGGGCAGGCGGAGCCTGCTTGACAGGCACAAGATCGTTATAGATGAGGCAATGAAAAGTGTGTTTAATAAAATATAAAGACCTAATGGACATGTGCTGCTCACAAGTTATTCAGATAGAGTACGTACTTAAATGTGTCATTATAATGGTCTTAACGTTACCAGGGTTGCAGCCACAACTTTTTGTCTTAAAACCCAGGCTCTGTTTAGTAGTCTAATGAGATTTGACAGGATAGTCTAGTTATGTACTGATATGAGTATGAGTACTCGATTTTCAATTTTGTTAATGTTTAGTTTTATTTACTATTATTTAGTAAATATTGTGCACCCATGTCTAGGTTAAAACGATGTAAGATTGTTGTTATTCTTATACCGGGTGTAAAAAGCCCCTAATGAAAATTTAAATCCCATTTCATCATTACGAACGTTCAGTATAGTTGAGAAATTACTGCTTCGGGAGATATTGAGGCTTAAAGTTACCATTTTTTTAATTAGGTACAGAATCTATGCATTTAACGCGCCAATTTGTTCTGTATAATATAATAATTATGTTCTATGCATCCTTGGATAGTAAAGTATCTCGAGAATTGCACGCGCGTACTTTACATAGCGGCTTATAAAATGTGTCTAGTAAATAAAATCGTTTCCCAGGTATTGTTTTGCTAAGTATGACTAAGCATGATGACACGTGTAGAATGAGTAGACTTCGGCTTGGTGATGGGTCTTATTACACCGTGTATCTAATACTAATATATAAAGCTGAAGAGTTTGTTTGTTTGTTTGTTTGATTGGTTGAACGCGCTAATCTCAGGAACTACCAGTCCGATTTGAAAAATTATTTCTGTGTTAGATAGACCATTTATCGACAAAGGCTATAGGCTATATAACATCGCGCTATGAGCGATGGGAGCGGAGCAGTAGCCTTAAATAACGCGGGTGTAACCGCGGGCATCCTCTAGTAAGTAAATATAGTTACTCCGCCTATTATACGACGTGTCTAGTTAGTAAAATTATAATTACTCATGAATGCTAGAAGTCTAATCGTTGCCAATTAAAAAAAAACGCCACTGCATTTAATTTTATATTTTATATTATTCACAAAGGACTCTTAAAGGATGAACAATTCCAACAAAAATCAACCATTGTTAACATAGAACATCTTTTAAATCGAACGTTTCCTAAAAACATCGCACGATGTTTACCACGGACCCTCGCTCTTCCGCCATAAAACGTCCTACTTTGATAAGTAACTCACTTTCTCGTACAATTAAAGGACCAGAAATATAGACTATATATAGGGCATTTAATTAGGCTGGCCTGTTATAATAACATACCAAAAAATCTTAATTTTAAGTCTCTCGTTATAAGAGTTATAAGTAGTTACAAAAGTCAAGAACTTCTACAGCCTCTACTGAAAATTGCGATCCATGCAGATCGGACTTTCTTCTGCGGATGAGTCGAAATAGGCTTCGCGTTGCTATGCAACCCAATTGTTACCTTACTGACTCGTGTTTTGATGACAAAGTGCTATTACAGGGTGCATTGTGCAATCAAATGCATCATGTATCAGCTATATATTTTCGTGGTCATTAAAATGAGAGTTACACTGTCTTTTTGCTGTGATAAGAGCAGACGGTAGCCTGATGGTAAGCTATCGCTGCCACCCATGTACATTCGCAACACCAGAGGAGTCACATGTGCGTTACCGATCTGGACGGAAAAGGGAATATGAAAAGGAGCGGGATGACAGAAATAACAGGCCGTTGACACTCTCACTCATCGAATAAAACGCACAGAATACTTAGATACTGATACCTATCGTCGATATTCAGTAAGAGAGTAGACTTCGCCGTTGAGCCGCCTCATTCAAGTTGAAATCAACAATGCTCTACTACCTCAAACATTGTTTCGAATTCATAGGACAATGTTTAACCTCGTAAGGTTCGTACACGGCAAAAAAAATGCTGATATAATTAATGTTTCTTATTTACGTGAAATTGTAATAAACGTCTTATTAGTCTAATTACAAAAAGGCACTGGGAAGTATGAAAGTAGGTAAAGCTGCAGGATATGATAGGATTACAGTCGAAATGCTGAATGCTGGACAGGGCATCATAGTTGGCCAGTTGCAGCGGTTATATTACTTGTGCTGGAGCACCGGCCGAGTACCTTATGACTGGGCCACAGCTGTAGTTGTGCCTCTTTATAAAGGAAAAAGCTCGCAACAACACTGCAAAAACTATAGAGGCATTAGCCTTCTCAGCATTGTTGGCAAATTGTGCGCAAAGGTACTGATTGAAAGAGCTATGAAAGTAACCGACAAGAAAATATGGGATGTACAAGCGGGATTCCGAAAGGGTATGGGATGTACGGATCAGGTATTTTCCTTGCGAAGCATAGCCGAAAAGTTTTTGGCCAAAGGTCAAAAGGTCTATTGCGCAATCGTGGATTTGGAAAAGGCTTATGATAAAGTGGTGAGGAATGAAATGTGGCCGGTGCTGTCAATGAATGGGGTGGACAGCAGCCTCATTCGAGCTCTGAAATCCCTTCATGAAGATTCTAGAGCTTGTGTGAGGATAAACGGGGCATACACTGACTGGTTTACCATCGAGAAAGGTGATAGACAAGGATGTGTAGCGTCACCGTGGCTGCGTAACCTCTTCATGGACAGTTGTTTGCAAGATTTAAAACATAGTGACTGCGGATTAAGGATGAATGGGTTACTCGTCAAATGCCTCCTTTATGCTGATGATCAGGTAATACTTGTCTTCAGCGGAGGAGTTGCAGGAGATGGTAACAATCATGCTTGGTGCGTTAGAGAGGAAAGGAATGAAAGTGAATGTAAGTAAAACGAAAGTTAAGGTTTTTAAAAAGGAGGAATGCGTTACGGCTTGTAATGTTTTGATCGATGGACAGCGGGTGGAACAAGTGAATGAGTTTGTATACTTAGGTACGTTGTTTACAAGAGATGGTAAGAATGAAGAAGATATTGAAAGAAGAGTTAATGCAGGTAATAAAGTGAATGGAGCGCTGAAGGCGTTTATGACCAGTCAAAAAGTGTCCAAAAAGGCACGTTTGGCTGTGCATAGAGGGGTGTTAGTGCCTACCCTTATGTATGGTAGTGAAAGTTGATTATGGCAGAAGAGACTTGAGAGTAGAAAAAATGCTGTAGAAATGAGAGCACTGAGAAGTATGTGTGGTATATCTTTAACCGACAGAGTAAAGAATAGTGTGATAAGAGAGTGGTGTGGGGTAAAAGAAGATGTAGTGACAAGCATCGAGAAAGGCATGTTAAGATGGTTTGGGCACATGGAGAGGATGGATGACGAAAGACTGACAAAGAAGATATATAAGGCAAATGTGAATGGGACAGGACGAAGGGCAAGACCTAGGCGGACGTTCTCTGACCAGCTTGGAGACATCCTAAAAAAAAGGACAGGTCAGAAGTACCCTAAACAGAAGAGCATGCATGAGAAACTTGATGGAAATGAATGAAGCAAGAGAGATATGTCAGGATCGTTGCAAATGGCGTTCCGTAGTCTCTGCCTACCTCTCCAGTAAACAGGCGTGAGTCTATGTATGTATGTATGTTTATTCGACATGCGATATTATATTATGCCCTGATAATAGAAAACTAAGTCATACTTTTAAGTAGTATGCCATTTACTACAAGCGCCCAGCGACAGGCACTGCGAGAAAATTGAAGTATGCCAAACTATGTTCATTAACACTCTTACTCTTTTAACTCATTTTGAGTTACATATATTAATAAGTTGTTGATAGACTGCATAGATGAGATATGTATGCATGGATGAGACAGGACAAAAGTGTCATTTTAAGGGAAGGGCAGGCGGAGCCTGCTTGACAGGCACAAGATCGTTATAGATGAGGCAATGAAAAGTGTGTTTAATAAAATATAAAGACCTAATGGACATGTGCTGCTCACAAGTTATTCAGATAGAGTACGTACTTAAATGTGTCATTATAATGGTCTTAACGTTACCAGGGTTGCAGCCACAACTTTTTGTCTTAAAACCCAGGCTCTGTTTAGTAGTCTAATGAGATTTGACAGGATAGTCTAGTTATGTACTGATATGAGTATGAGTACTCGATTTTCAATTTTGTTAATGTTTAGTTTTATTTACTATTATTTAGTAAATATTGTGCACCCATGTCTAGGTTAAAACGATGTAAGATTGTTGTTATTCTTATACCGGGTGTAAAAAGCCCCTAATGAAAATTTAAATCCCATTTCATCATTACGAACGTTCAGTATAGTTGAGAAATTACTGCTTCGGGAGATATTGAGGCTTAATCTTACCATTTTTTTTAATTAGGTACAGAATCTATGCATTTAACGCGCCAATTTGTTCTGTATAATATAATAATTATGTCCTATGCATCCATGGATAGTAAAGTATCTCGAGAATTGCACGCGCGTACTTTACATAGCGGCTTATAAAATGTGTCTAGTAAATAAAATCGTTTCCCAGGTATTGTTTTGCTAAGTATGACTTAGCATGATGACACGTGTAGAATGAGTAGACTTCGGCTTGGTGATGGGTCTTATTACACCGTGTATCTAATACTAATATATAAAGCTGAAGAGTTTGTTTGTTTGTTTGTTTGATTGGTTGAACGCGCTAATCTCAGGAACTACCAGTCCGATTTGAAAAATTATTTCTGTGTTAGATAGACCATTTATCGACAAAGGCTATAGGCTATATAACATCGCGCTATGAGCGATGGGAGCGGAGCAGTAGCCTTAAATAACGCGGGTGTAACCGCGGGCAACCTCTAGTAAGTAAATATAATTACTCCGCCTATTATACGACGTGTCTAGTTAGTAAAATTATAATTACTCATGAATGCTAGAAGTCTAATCGTTGCCAATTAAAAAAAACGCCACTGCACTTAATTTTATATTTTATATTATTCACAAAGGACTCTTAAAGGATGAACAATTCCAACAAAAATCAACCATTGTTAACATAGAACGTCTTTTAAATCGAACGTTTCCTCAAAACATCGCACGATGTTTACCACGGACCCTCGCTCTTCCGCCATAAAACGTCCTACTTTGATAAGTAACTCACTTTCTCGTACAATTAAAGGACCAGAAATATAGACTATATATAGGGCATTTAATTAGGCTGGCCTGTTATAATAACATACCAAAAAATCTTAATTTTAAGTCTCTCGTTATAAGAGTTATAAGTAGTTACAAAAGTCAAGAACTTCTACAGCCTCTACTGAAAATTGCGATCCATGCAGATCGGACTTTCTTCTGCGGATGAGTCGAAATAGGCTTCGCGTTGCTATGCAACCCAATTGTTACCTTACTGACTCGTGTTTTGATGACAAAGTGCTAACCAGGGTGCATTGTGCAATCAAATGCATCATGTATCAGCTATATATTTTCGTGGTCATTAAAATGAGAGTTACACTGTCTTTTTGCTGTGATAAGAGCAGACGGTAGCCTGATGGTAAGCTATCGCTGCCACCCATGTCATTCGCAACACCAGAGGAGTCACATGTGCGTTGCCGATCTGGACGGAAAAGGGAATATGAAGAGGAGCGGGATGACAGAAATAACAGGCCGTTGACACTCTCACTCATCGAATAAAACGCACAGTATACTTAGATACTGATACCTATCGTCGATATTCAGTAAGAGAGTAGACTTCGCCGTTGAGCCGCCTCATTTAAGTTGAAATCAACAATGCTCTATTACCTCAAACATTGTTTCGAATTCATAGGACAATGTTTAACCTCGTAAGGTTCGTACACGGCAAAAAAAATGCTGCTATAATTAATGTTTCTTATTTACGTGAAATTGTAATAAACGTCTTATTAGTCTAATTACAAAAAGCTAAATACAATAAGATTGTTGGAACGCGCCAAAAAAACCTCTTGGATTGTACTTTGAGGAAATAGCTATTCATAAATTGAAACGGTCTGCTTGGCAGATTACATGGAATTATTTTCTTATTAGTGGACATAAATATAATTAGCGATTTATATATCATAATACTGTTTGCATCCCATTACTGTCTCATTAAATCCTACTTTCTACATGTAGGTAGCTCGTCGAGATATAGAGAGAAACTAATGATATAATGGAAGATTACTTAGTATATATTACCTAGGTATTACGATCACATCGGTGTTCTTTATTTGATGTATCATCCGACGAAATGAAAGATTTTACTGGCCTATATATCAACGCCTCTCAAAGCATGCCAAAGACAGAGACATGTTGAGGTCTGCGCTCAAAGACCTAAATGAAAAGACTCTTTGCAGACACGATATTCACGAAAAATAAAGAATAATAAACCTAATTTTATTCCATAAAATAGACACGATTGCGCACAAAGGCATTTTTAAGATGTTTCTAATGGTCTTTTTACGCTTCACACAACAACCGCAGGAAAGATTTCGGTCAAATTTCGCATGGGGTTACATCACCGGGGAAATTAAATTTCCATCCCAGATTTTTGAAGGGTTTCTTTTGGGATAGTAAAAATGTACTTTATACTGAAATTATTATGGAGATATGTATTAAAATGACGTATATGTTACTGTGGGCTGTAAATGACATTAGGCTCATCTCCTATAAGTCCATGTTATATCTCGTTCAGTAATAAAACTACGGGGTTCATGGATTCACGTAATCGCGGATACCTAAAAGTTTTATAGGGGAATAAATACCACCATAAATAAATCACATCCATGTGTTAACGTGCTGACCAGGACTTAACATCCCATGACTACCTACACGAAACCTTGCAGCTGATAACAGTCATAAACTCGGTTGAAAGTTGATGATATACTTAGCATCAACCTTTTATTACAATTTCATAAACGGTTCATGTAAGATTTTTTGCAATATGTCAGTAGTCAGTAGTACACAAAGAACGAGAAATTAATGTTTTATATTGTCTCTTTCTTAAAGCCATGATGTAAGTAAGTCATATAAATAAAGCATCTAATAATAATTGTCATACCCAATGGAATGAATAGGCTTGTGTCCACTAAGAATAAATCGGTTAGATTGTAGTATCTATAGATTCATTATGATTTTAAGATGTCAATAAAGTTTATTATTTATTATAAAAAGGTAAGATTAATGTTATTTTAGGATTCTAAAACTAAAAATAATGTATTTATTCTTGTGACAGTGAATACTAATCAGAGAACATTACGTCAAACAGTACGTCCGCCATTCATGTTGTTGACGTTTTAGTAGTAAATACAACTAAAACGTCAAACTTTATACCTGTCAAATCGAAAATAACAAAATAAAAGTTGGTACATCAGACTTCATTCACGTTTTGTTTTTTTTTGGACTTTGTGAAATCATTCAACCGCCATGATGGTTTACAGCGTTTTCGTGTCAAATTCAAAAAGGTTTTTAAAAAGCCGTAATTAGTAACTTCTGATCGCTTTATGAAGAAAACATCAGGTTTTTTCAGTTTAACATCTATTATAGGAACGAATCAATTGCTAATTACATTTTAGGACACAAGCTGTTTTAAGTAAAATACCTTTGAAGTAGAAATATTCAGTTTAAAGAATTTTCAAGAGTATCATTAACCATTGTTTTACTTTTATATGAAATACAAGAATGATCTAATCCAAAACAATAATTAAGCTTAAGCTCCAAGACGACTAAGCGAAAGGTTAGGTTAAGATAGTATAGGAAACACGTATGTCCCGCAACGACAGCGCCATATTACACTACTTGTAATGACATTAAAATAATTCCACCAATAAAATTATGCCCCACTATTGCAAGGTATGAATATTCTTAATAATTTAAATTTAATTCTGCATTGTAATTGGTTGTGATTTTATAGACTTTTTTTGCAGAAATAACGACTGAAAATTGTTTGCCACAAGTTCGACTTAGCGCGCGTTAGAGTGACGACAGCTCTGCTTGAAAAAGCGACTAAAAGCGCGTAAAATATAGTTAAGATATCATCATTGTTTAAATTATAACGAAAACCGATTTTCAAAATATCATTATCAAAAATGGCAAGTTGTAAATACAACCGTTCGCATTTAAGTTTTGTAAGAGGTAGTTAAAAGTCGGCACTATTACTCATAACCTTTCTTATTATCACAAACTAATGAGTAAACAAAATAAAATAATAAACTTATATATATATATATATATATATATATATATATATATATATATATATATATATATATATATATATATATATATATATATATATATATATATATGGCATGTATCCCCGAAGGGGTAGGCAGAGGTGTAATAATGAAGGGAATAAGGAACTTTAAGCGGCTGACTCGCCGATTGACACTACGCCGGGCACAATGGTTTGGATCTCCACAAAGAACAATATTGTGTAATCCACTAATTATTGTTTCAAGTCTTTTGGTGCTCTACCTATGTAAATATTTTCTACAACCCTCACGATACATGTTTTATTTCTAGTGTTTCCATAAATGTCTTAAAAAAAAACCAAAACAAGAAATGACTTAGAAAAATGCAAGCTGTGATAAACATACACACAAAAAGTAGAGGATTTGTGTGGGACGTGGAAATACCTTGGAATCTTAAGACTATGGCATCATGACAATAAGATACCCCATAGTCGTATCTCTGGATTAATAAGGCCCAACTCCTAAACGTGAGGTTAAGCCCTTTGTACCTCCTTGTTCATACTTTTTATTAGTTCCACACTAGATAAAATAGGGGCCAAATTGTATTATTCGCATGTTTATTTTCACTTCACCTCTTCCTAATAAGTATATATCATTTTCGGCGACATATTTGGGCGAAGGTAATCGTGTTAGAAATACAAGAATATACCGCATTGTTTGCATATCCTTATACTATATTCATATTGTTGTTTTTCTTGACTATTATTTTGTTGTATAAAGGTATCGTCATTATTTTTATTTGCGGTAATAATAATATTGATCGAAGAAACACAGGTACAAAAAAAGTTTCTCTCAGATATAAATAAAATTAAGAATATGGCATTTCAACAGGCGGAAAGTACCATGAGTCGCCTAAACTACTTGAGACGAAAATATACTGCAATAAAGGCAGTACAATAAAGTTTGAAGATCAATTTAATGATCACTAATCACAATTACCAAGATCGGAAGTACTTCAATCAAGTTAGGGTAGGGGAAACCAATTGAAAACTTTTGTAAGCTTTATGGAGTGGCAATTATACCAAAAGTAATAAAGTTTAAAATAATTTATATTAAAGCAGTCGAGAAATTAATTGATAATCTAAAGTTAAAGTGTACAAGGCGTCGGTAGCGGTTGAAGTGTGATTAAACTCTGCCGCTAATGCACTGTGAAACTTCATTAACTCGTTATTTCTATGAGCTTCATTAACAACTTCGAGAAACAAAGATAAAAAGACATGTTGAGGGATACCTCGCTCTGTAGTCATTAAGGAGGTCACACGGTCCACCGCTTTTTATATTTCTGATATAAAACTTTTCAGATTGTTAGTATTTTCAGCGAAATAGGTTATTATAATGACGCAAGAGTTTTGCTATCAAAAAGAGTTATGGTAACGAAACTATTTTGAATAAAGTGTTTTAATTTCGAGACCTTAAGAATAACTTATTATTGTAAGTTTACTGCACAAACAAATTAACTTAAAAAGCCCATTAGTTGCCATGGTGAATATTAATTATAATTAGAAGTTTAGGAGGATCTCGTAATAAGCCATTAAATTCATTGAAGTGTTTTTTCGAGGCTACTTTTAGGTGAAATATTTTGAAAAAGATTGGGTGTGGTGTTTAATGGTAATCGTTGTTTGCTCAGCACGGCTGAAGAACCCCATTTCTTTAAACAATTTTTTTAAATAACCTTATAAACTTAGTCAATATTTGGGGTTATTAGTGCTCATGATATTTTTTTTCCGTTGCTTCCTTCCATGATACCAAAGCCGACGGGCTCTATTTTTGGTGTGTTTATATTTGTAAAAACACAATGTGTAAAACTGGAATGAAACCCGTCACCGAGATTTATTCGATTGCTTGGGGTTTTTGCGGAATTGATTATAAATTAATTATACCTATAATAAATTAAGCAATCGAATCGCCGCTTCACACCGTCGAGTGGGTTTGATGGTAATTGAACCCGGTGAAAAAGCTCGCTTGTTTCCATTCTTGTAGCGTAAAAAGTAAACCGCTTTATTAATAAGGATTTTAGGTATATTCATATTTTGGACACAATTATTAAATTCTTTATTTTTACTTTTGCTACAACCCTATAACACTTACCGAAATCACTGGCCAGGTACCTCTAATTGCAGTTAAGGATCTTTGGCTTCACAAGGTTATCAACCCCTGCTGATGAACAAAAAGTTCCCTAGATAGTTAGCTGTTTGCTGGTTTTTACTGTGGATTTTCATTTAATAGTGTCTGGCTTTAATATCATATTAAAACTCGAAGGATTAGAGTTGGTTATTTTACGATGCCCTTAGCCGGCGCCCATGACTCTTATCACTGTATATGATATTGTGTTATCCTGCAATACAAGTTATGTGGTATTAATGTATAAATACTTAGCTGCTCCACAATGTGGTCATAATACAGCGGCTTAGTAAATACATATATTTATGTATACTAGAGGTCGCCCAGTGGTCGAAATTCGACCATAATTTATGAAAATTTTAAGTTTCTCCATTATTAAGTTTGTACTGTCAAAGACTACAATCACAGACTTTGCCGCACAATAAAAATAAATAAAACTTTTATAAAATTACTGGAACAGCTATTAAATACGTTTTTTTTTCAATCAATCATTTATTTATTTCCTTGAAATATGGTACATAAACAGTTGTTATAGTGTTTTCAAAGAGCTATACATATTTCACCTATAATATTGTACAGGCATGCAAATGTAGTAATAAAAAAATGGTTCATTATTACGAACAATTATGAAATGTTAGTCACATATTATAATAATAAAGGAATTAACATTAAAATAAAATTAGTTAAATATTACATTCCATTATATAACTCTTCTTGGTTATAAAATTCTAAAACAGATGTTAGCATTATAGACTTTTACTTTATAAAAATGTCATTCTCTTGCCCTTCTCTTGCCCGCAGTATGTCCTTTGCTTCTATACTTCTTGTTATCTAATTATTTACGTAGGACTTTTACTTCGGCACCATACCTGGGAAATCACTGATTCCGGAGATATTGAGGCTCAAAGTAACTATATTTTTTTTTGTAATTAGGTACAACATCGATGCATTTACCTTACTAACCTGTTCTATTGATGTCCTATGCACCCATGGATAAGTAGGTATTTCAAAAATTGCATGCGCGCACTTTCAATTACATACTTGTTTTGCTTGGGATCCTGCCGTTTTGCCGAAAAGATTTTGACAAAATTTCATTACCCAAACAAATTTTAGCAACCTTTTTTTATACAATTGCAATATTTTGAATGATTTTAGTACGCATATTTTTATTTGGTCAAATTTTTACTTGGCAAAATATTACCAAGTATAATGTCATTATGGCATATGGTCTTTAATCAAATGATTTATCACAGCAAAAAAATCTTCAGACAATAAACGTTTGGTGATATTAGTTTATTTATGGATGTAGTTCCAGTAGGTTAATTATAAAAATAATGGTAAGGTTAGGTTAGGTTATAACTGTGACCTCCTACGCACGAGCCGAGCGAGCGAAGCGAGCGGTGCCGCGGTAGCGGCCGGTGAGTGGTAGAAACGACTTGCATTAATATAAAAAAGAGATTGTTTTTAGTAGGTTACCCGGAACTGAACTATTTAGATTAGGATAATTATTGATTTTGCGTAAAAACAGTTATTCCAACTGAAATATTTGACTAAATAAAAAATGTTAAAGGTACTAGTTGGGAAACAAGTTATAGTTTAAACGTTCATTTTCCAAACATTAGGTTTGCGTTACAATTTTTTGTGAATAGATTTTTTGTTAAGTAATAATTTGGCAAATGAAATTATGCGAAAAATTTTTTGGGAAGTGAAAAATTGTCAAATTCCTTTCGGTCAAACAAGGGAGACCCGTTTTGCTTAGTATGACTTGCCATGATGTACAAAATGAGTAGACAGAAGGTCGTGCGAGAGCAGTGCGGCGCACGTCCGTTGGCGGCACAATAACAATGTTGTTGGCTAGTGCGGTGAACGTTGAATTCCATTTTTAACTAAGTCATATATAATGTGGGCCTAAAAATTCATAGTGAAATGTGGGTGTAATATTACACCTCTGCCTACCCCTTAGGGGAAACAGGCGTGAGACTATAAAAAAAAAATAAACAAGTTAATAGATAAGTATCGAACAATGTCTCGCTCTCACTAGTATACAGAACAGTCGAGATTCGTATGAAAAGGTATACATTTCATTTCAACAATATTTTTAAGGTGTTCACGAATTAAACTCCGTATAAATACGTACACCAAATGAGTCTGCGTAGAATAAAACTAACAGTATGTGAAACTAAAACTAATCTGATTAATTAAGGTAATGTGTTAGAACTTGTTTATCTTCAGAGGTAACCGTAACAGTTTTCATAAGTACGCTTTTATGCAAACCTTCCTTTGAATAAAGGACGCGCAGACGCATAACCGACGCAAGTCCTGTACTTAATTACTTTCTACTATGTCATCTACAGTGGAACTTGAATAACCAATATTATGTAGAGCACTTTGAATAATATTCAATTGTTTTGGGCGGCGATAGTCTAGTGGTGTACGCAACGGACTGCCAATACGATGGTCTCGGGTTGGATCCCCAGGTACCCCGGACACAAACCTCTGTATTAAAAATGTTAATCATCCCCTGGAACCGTTTTGGCCACCATCGAGGCATCTCAGACACCCGTAGATGTATTTTGGCCACTTTCGAGGCTAGGCTTTCGAGCTAAGTACGGGCGCGTAATATTTTCGTTGAAAGAATGGTGATATTTCTATTTAGTAAGTTAATATTGTATATCAAAAGACGCGTAAATGACTTAAACGCTTATGCCATACCTGATACTTAGAAAATTAATCAGAGTGCACGTGATAGGCTCTAAATTTGGAAATATTTACGTCTCAATCAAGTGTGTACAATCCACCACTAGGCGAGCCATGTAGAACCGCATCACCTGTAAAGGAGAAGGTTTTTGAATTAAATAAATTACAACCCGACTTATCAAACATTACAGTAAAACCTTTTTCAACTGCTGTCTTCACAGATATAAGATTTGTTTGCAAGTTAGGTACATACATAATATCATTTATTGTATTGACGTTGCTTTTGGTATTTTAAGATATTTTACCGATGCCTTCAGCGTCAATCTTAGTCCCTTTTGCAACTGTTACCTTATTATCAATAGGTTTTATGTCTACAAACCAATCTCGTCTTGAAGTCATGTGTTTGGTCGCACCTGAATCAATGTACCATTTATCTATGTCATAATTACTTGTTGCTCCTAAAGCAGACACAGAGGTCGAGTCTTTATTAGAGGGATTCTTCCTTTTCATGACCTTCTTTTTCTTCAAAGGACGGTTTGGTCTCTTGTGACCTCCTTCTCCACAACCATAGCACACATTTTTTTTTGCCTTTGACTCAACAGAAGTGGCATCAACTTTTGACTTCATAACTGTTTCCAGTTTTATCGAGCTTTCCTTGGACATTTCGTTCAGTAATTTGGACTTTACCCGTTCGGTTGTAACGTTTACATTACTATTTTCAAGAGACATAATCAATGGGTCATATCTCGACGTTAGACCTCCTAATAGAATAGTAGCAATGGACGTATCATCTATTACTTTGTCTATATCCGCCAAATCTTGAGCAGTGGAAATAACAGCATTGATATCATCATCATCATCATCAGCCTTTAATAGTCCACTGCTGGACTAGGCCTCTACATTGAAAGGAGGAATTGGCCTACCATACCACACTGGCCAAGCGGGTTGGTATAGGGTTTGTATCAAGTTTTCCTTCTCTTACAGTGCTGTTCTCTGCATAATATGCTCCATCTGTCGGCTCTTACAACACCCATGGGATGATATGGGGTGGTGACAATTCGTATTCTTATTCCGTCACCACACGGAGCATTGATATACGACTCAATATTATTATCAAAATCTTCAAGTCTCAATCTGTATAATTTCCGTTCTAAATATACCCATAGCTTTGTCCTCATAAGCATTTTGTAGAGTTTTCCATGCTTCCGCTGCAGTAGTTACATTTCGGACATGCGTAATTGCAGATGATTCCAGGGTAAGATAAATTTTTGTTAGTGCCTTCTGATCGCTCCTCATCTTTGTGACATTGGAAACGTTCATCCCTGTTGGGTAGCCACTGATAGCTTCCCACAACTCCTCATGCATAAGATAATTACGCATTTTAAACTTCCACGTACAACACCCTTCTCTATTATGTAGGGTGAACGTTGGAATAGAGGAACTACGCATACCTCGCTCATTTATGTCTCCATTTGGGTTCGCCATCTCAGAAGTGTATGCCAAGATCTATTATGTTTCGTACCCAAAAAAAAATTAAACACAAATATCACTTCAACGAATTATTATGAAAACACACATTACTTTTCTTTTATATAAACAAATACAAGAATCTCGTGCTGATAACGATTGGTTGTAATTTATTTTTGTATTTGGGAATAAAAGATGTGTTTCATCTAGTTGCTATTTTATTGATGTAAGTGCTAACCTAGTTACATCGAATAAGAAGAATTTTGAATACTTTGTAAAAACACTGTAAAGCCAGTATTATTACAACAATAAGTGTTATTAAATACATTGACCCTTAATTAAAAATATAGATATAATAAATATAAGATAATAGAAAATAAAAAATAAAAAAATGAAAATAATCTAAAAGTTAATAAAAAATGATAATTACGAGTTTTTGATCGAGACTACCAGCTGACCTTAAATAATTCTCTGACTGCGCGCTCTATGCCCTATATCTCAAAAACAGTTCAAGGTATAAAAAAAAATTAAAAAGAAAAGTTGTAGAGAATTTTAATTCTCTACAATATTGATAATAAATAGAAATAGCGTTAAACCCATAGAAAACGAGATATTTGCCAAAAATGTAAAATATATCGATTTTTGTGACTTTTGGACCCCTGAATTTAAAACTTGCGGACATCCAATTATATGTGACTTTTGAGAACAGTTTTAGGATGCCAAAATACAAGTTTTTACGTGGTAATATACTTTTTTTTTTTTTTGGTGTCGGGTTGGAAAATCCTCATGGAGTCCCTCCGCTCCAGGAGAAGGACGAAGGGGACTGTCAGACTCTATGGTCAGGCGGGCCCCGAACAAAACTCCCTTGGCGGCGGATTAAGGTGTTGGGCTCCGCCGCCAAAACACTCAGCGGCCGCAGAGGATAGGGCGCGCGGCAACGCAACACCGACACGCCTCACCTCCCGCGACCGCACCCGACTGCGAGGGACAGACAGAACTGTCCCCCGCACCCGCACCGTTGGACGCATCCTGCGCAGGCCCCGTCAAGCCCACGCGGAATGTCCCCTCCTGGATCCCTCTTAGCTTCACCGCGGGTAACCAATCCACGATTACTGAGCCCCCCCACCACGACAAGGTGGAGATCCCACGGGGGGGACGTTGTAATATACTGGGTATGTCGATTTTCCGAGGTCAACCCCTAAATTGACTGGACTAGACCCGGCGAACTCCGTATCGCCTTTTTAAAGTATTTTCTTTTTCATTACCTTTTTAACTCTTTTCCAAAGAATTCAGAATAAAGTTACCAAGAACATCAGTGTTTAATCGCTTCATTGCCAGACAAAGTTGTTTTGCCGTATAAATTATTTCTAGGGTAGAAAAACTAACTGATTGTAAGAAGATGCGGATGTGGTGAGTGATAGGGCCAAATAACTGATCTAGTGATATGATAAAATTACTAATTTGGCTATTAAATCATTCAAGCAAGTGCAAGTCTGACTCGCCCATGAAGGGTTCCATAGTAGAGGTATCCACTGAACATAGCCATTATCTGCATCGAATATCAAATACCACTACCACTTTTTCACCACCAAAAATAACTTTGTTTTCCATAGAGTTTGTATACATATTTTCTCCAGATTTGTCAGTTTCGTACTTTAAAAGTAAGAGGAGGCGGCACACGCACTTTGGAGGCGCCTATATTTCAAACAATTGACTTTGAGAAACGATGGTTTTAGAAACCTCTATTTAGTTTTCAAAGATCTATAAACACCCCGCAAGCATATGAACGATGAAAAATAATTGTTTCACGTTATTCCATTTATGGAGAGCCCCCTCTGAGTTTCTACTTCTTTTTCGTTTTTCTATACACATCGTGACGTATACCTAAGAAGTTTCAAATATGTAGTCCCAATAGTTTCGGCATAAAATGACTGAGACCTATGGGAAGACAGATGGACCGACATGGTCCCTAATATATTGGTTCCATTTTTGCCATATTTGGCTACGGAATCCTAAAAAAAGATTTTAGAGAAAAAAGACTGAAAGTTATGGGCATGATTTTTATACCATAGAATAAAAAAATAAATTGGTCACAAAATAATAACAATGTTTGGGTTGGATAACTCTTATGACTTAGGGGTTTGCAAAGTAAGTATGTAGTAAGTTTATCAATTCTCAGATCTACCGAATATACACATAAAATTTCATACAAATTGGCTAAGCCCTTTCGGAGGAGTATTGTGACTAACGTTGCGACACGATGTTTTTTGACACCAGTATGCGCCTGGCGCTGATAACTGACCTAGTGATTTGATTAAATTACTAATATGGCTATTCATAACAGCGGTTGATGATAAAAAGGTGAAGATTAGGGGTGAAAATACATAGGTACAATGTATTTGTTTACCACAAAATAAAAATAAAAATGTTTGGGTTGGACCACGCTTGACTTAGGGGTTTGAAAAATAGATAACGGCAGAAGCTCAATATAAGTATAAAACTGCATACAAATTGGTCTTGACTGCCTCGTCGGTCTTGCGGCATAAATATGCGCGTGAGATTGGGAGGTCTCGGGTTCGATCCCCGGGTCGGGCATAGTGTTATTGGGTTTTTTCGTTAGGTAATTCGCTTCTCAGTAGCAGCACGAAGTCTGGTAATGTGCCCGGCACGGCAATAGGCTCGCCCCCTATTACGTGGGACTAAAATAAATCTGGCGAAAATTGGGTGTAGCAATGTACCTCTGCCTACCGCTTAGGGAATATAGGCGTGAGACTATATATGTATGTATGTATGTACAAATTGGTCCAGGTCCAGCCGTTGCCGAGGAGTATATATTAGGAGTATTATATAGTGACTAACGATTTTTTTTGACACCGGTATGCGCCTAGCGCTGATTACTGATCTAGCGATAAGATGAAATTACTAATATGGCTATAAAAAGTAGAAGTTGGTGGTAAAGGGGTGAAAATAAGGAGTTGTATGTATTTTATACTGCCATATCATAAAAAAAATTTAAAATATGTTCAAAGAATAAAAATATTTTTTTTTGGGCTGGCTATCACTTAGGAGTTTGAAAAATAGATTACAACTGATTCTCAGACCTACCAAATATACATACAAAATTTAATACAAATCGGTCCAGCCGTTTCGGAGGAGTATTTTAACTAACACTGTGACACGAGAATTTTATGTATATAGATAAGATGTATTGAAAAAGGTGTAAGAATAAAACAAGTGGTAAATTCTACATCGGTTATAAAAATAAACCTGAAAATATAGCTGTTATTGAATTAACTATACACAAGTAGGTATGATGATGTACTCGAAAGATCCCAAGGCTTCTTAAGATTTTAATTGAGAATTTGTTATAAAAAGAAACAAACAAACATGTACTAAGCGTAAACGTGAATTGTTTTCCTATTAAAATAATTCTTTGGCAGAATTTTTAATACTTTATTGTATCTTCTTCTTCAGTCGTTCACTCTTGACAGAATGCTCGTGGTCTCTTGATTTTGTTTACAGACAGACTTCGCTAAGTGTCTCCATCGGCTTCTATTCCATGCATCCCGGGAGCACTCTACCACCGATTTATGCGTCACAGTTTTTATTAGGTCAGTCCAACGAGTGGGTGACCTTCCTCGGGACCGTTTCCCCTCGGCGCGGCCCTGGACGACCAGACGCTCGATGGAATTTTCGTTGCGGATGATGTGCCCGAAATATTTGAGGATTCGTAATTGCACAGTGGACGATAATCTCTCTTTTATTTCTAGTTCTTTAAAGATGGAAACGTTTGTGCGGCGTGCGGTCCAGGGTATTTTAAGTAGCTGTCTCCAGCACCACATTTTGAGGGCGTCAATTTTTCGGCGTTCCTTAAGTCGGATTGTCCAGGTTTCGGAAGCATAAAGGAGTATTGGAAACACTAGGCTTTTCATGAGACGGACTTTTGCTCTTTTCGTGATTTTATGGTTGCTCCAGTCTTTATCAAGTTTGCTTACGGCAGATCTTGTTATAGTACATCTCCGCCGAATCTCGCTTTCACATCCACCATCGTTGGATATAGTTGAGCCCAGGTATACGTAGCTCTGAACCATTTCACAGTTAGCTCCTGACATGAATTCAGGATGATTCAGTTCAGCTCGATCAACTATAATCATTTTGGTTTTCTCCCTGTTAATTGCTAATCCGAAGGAGAGGCTCGCTGTTTCGAGTGAAGTCAATAACGCTTCCATATCTTCTTTTGACTGCGTGAGAAGGGTAGTGTCATCAGCATATCTCAAATTGCAAATTTTACGGCCTAAGACTGTAAATCCACTTGTCCATTCCTCCAAAACTATGCGCATGATGTGTTCGCATGACATGTTAAACAGAAGTGGAGATAATATACACCCCTGTCTGACTCCTGCTTGCGTCTGGAATGTCAGATCGAACCCCATCTATTCGGAATGTTGCAGTACCTTTCTGGTAAAGATTGCGGATAAGGCTCACTAGATGCTGGGGGACACCCATTTGCACAAGCACATTCCAAAATTTATGCAACTTTACTGTGTCGATGGCTTTGCGGAAATCGACGAAGCAGATATACACTGGGTTGTTGAATTATCTTGCCTTTTCTATAATTTGGCGCAGTGTTAATATCTGTTCCCTAGTTCCTCGGCCTTTAACGAATCCGGCTTGTTCGGGAGAAATCTCGCGTGAAAGGTACGCTTGCAGTCTGGTGTTAATTATGTGCAGGAGCACCTTGCTGGCATGCGATATAAGTGAGATCAATCGATAGTTACCGCACTTCTTTGTGGATCCCTTCTTATGTATTGGAATGATAACGCAGTGTGCCCAATCTTGGGGCCACTGTTCGGTTTCCCAAATACAGTTGCAGATAGTGTGTAATACATCAACCCCGAATTCACCCATGGCTTGGAATACCTCGATAGGGATATCATCAACACCAACCGCTTTGTTTCGCTTAACCCATTCCCAGTCCCATGAACAACATGTGGCTCAGGACAATTGAATTTCTATTGTGTCTGGCGGTCGGACAGTGAAAGTGTTAAGATGATTGATTGCAGCACTTACTTCACTTGTAAGTATATGTGGTTCTTTCGGCACAGATGCAGTAGGTATTGGCCTGAACTGATAACATTGGCGGTGGCGAGGTGTTGTCAGCAAAGAGTGATTTGCAGTAACTAAAAACAAAACCAAAAACAAAGAAATAACTTCAAAAACATGCAATAAAACCATCTTCAACACTTCGTCCAATGTGCGAATACAGCTTAATAATTAATTTATTAGACTGCTTTCCTCCTATTACGTAAATGATTACACATTTATCTGTTTGACGGACTCTTATTATTGAGATGACAAGTGCTAATTATGGAGCCGTGAGAAAACGTACACAAACAATTATACTTATTGTATCGAACATGTTGTTTTTCTCTCCAAATTATCTGATATTTCGGATACCTCGAACCAATTAATTTTGGTTATCCTTAAGAGCGACAGATGCGAATGTCAGTGTTGGTTTTGTGTTGACATTTCAATAAACAATTAAGTATTGCCACACCATTTACCCGTATCCCTATATTTAAAAACGAACTTTCCAATCATTTGTACTGTTTAATATTTCTTGATGTCTTTTTATGGTGGCCATTACAGTTAATCTAGTCTTGACATTTTTTACTTATGTCTATAATATTATTGTTGATTTATGTTTCCCGGTCTGAAGTTAGTTAATACTGTTTCACCACACCGAGTAATAATTTGGGATTTTAAAATTTATTGGAGTCACATCGGGTATGATGAGTAGACATAGCTGGAAAGCGGACCCCGGGCTTCAAGGCGTGGGTTTTGGAGCGCAACCGGGACAGCGCTAGGATGATGATGATGACCGGGTATGATGAGTCTTAAAAAAATACATAATTATACATATTTTTACTAACAAGAACTAAGTTCATTTACAGTTCAATTTGCTTTTATTTTTATTAAAAAGGCCAACTACCGCGCTAAGAAGGCGAGGCAAACAATGTATCAACAAACCCAAACTATCAGCCTCGAAACAACAAATTGTAAGAACTTCAGAGCATCATCTTTCTATTTAGGTTTGTTATTATTTGTTGGAATCTTAGATCTGTTCGGCATTTTGCACGTAATGAAAACTTGCCCCTGCTACAAATAGAGTACCACTCTATTTGTAGCAGGGGCAAGTTTTCATGTTCTTATTATTCACCATTATTTTGTAGAAAGAAAGATTAAAATAATAATATCATTAAAGCAATTCGCGTAAAACTTTCTGTTCTATTTAACTGTATTTATTGTTAAGTAATTTTTTAGGCACGTTATAATAAAATACCTCGACAACCATAACATTTTTTATTGATTGACGTTTTACCCATTATCTTAATACAATTACATTACATCGATGTAGCAATTATGTATTTGGGCATACGCTTGTTTTTTGTAAATGATAGGTTTGTGCACGAGGCAGGTAATAGGCTTGAGCAACATAATTATTGAGATATGTAATCAATTAATATGCACACTTTACAAGTAGTAGTAGAAGTAAGTCAACTGATTATCATATAGTAAGCTTACCATGCCCCTCGGTTGCACCCGTCACACCACCACCACAATCACCGCTCGTCGTATAGCCTCGCTTGTCCATTTGCTTGCTTTTATTTCTTTCACCCATACTTTTCTTTTTGTTCAGCTCATAAGGGTCGTAATGCGAGTTATATAACCTAGAGTCTTCATCATAAATGTAACTATCATACCTACACAAAAATAGTTTATCCAGTATGATTGGTACTGTGGAAGATTAACGCGTTTAAACACAATTTCTTCAGCGTTACTATATTTATAGTATATACTTCTTACGAAAATAGCTTAATCTAGACCAATATTGAAGTCGCACTAACCCACAAGGTTAGCAGCAGGTAGCTTTCATTAGCAGCTTCGCAAAATCTTCTCAAGATGAGGTGTGTGAATATACTATTTGTTAATACGTACTAAAACATTAGCTTTTAAAAAGCCGAATGTTACAAGTTATGGATTCAGTAATCTTCTATATTAAGCAGTGTAATAAAATTATGGACCGTATAAAATGCTAAAGCTGCGCGTCCACAGGATCGGAATCGGAGCGTACGGAGCGGACGGAGCGTCGTCATTTACAAAATGCCGATGGGGTGCGTCCACTGCATTCGGATTCAGCATCGGCAATTTAGGTATTTTTAAAGCAGGAGGACAGTGACGAGGATATTGTTGTAATTAGATTAATTTTCGGAGAATATCATACATTATATTCTGATTTATTAGAAGATGAAAATAGATTTTATTTGCCCAATTTCGTCCCAAATATTGTCTCTCCTAAGTTGATTATGCTAATGTTCATGTTTTAGATTATAAATTTCTTCATACCTTTCCACTAACATAATTAAAACATCGTCGTTCATCGTGAATAAGTATTTTTGCCTACAGTTTAACGTCGCAAACATGTCAGAACTTGAAACGCTCGGAATCCGTATGATGCGTTCACTGCGGATGACGTCATCAGCACAAATATACCGGTCTCAGGCGCAGAAATGCCGATCCAGTGCACGCAGTTTCATAGAAATTAATACAAAGCAACAAATCCTTCCGCTCCGTACGCTCCGATTCCGATCCGGTGGACGCGCAGCTTTAAACATACTCAAAAGAATTCAGAATATCGTAAGCCCTTCATAACTCTATCCAAGTAAAATGGAGCCAAGAATTTCGGATTGACAAAGTTTGTAATGGAAAATAAATATGGAGCAATAAAAGCGAACATTACAAATTATGTTGCTTTGAAATTAAATGACGCGGCCGCATATTTGTGTGCACTAATTTATACGAGAGTGCGTCGCCTCTGCCACCTAACTGGCGACATTGTCGCTCAAACAAATACCTTAGGAATTGGTCACAGTTTAGTTTCAGAACTATTCTAAGACTTGCTCTATATACAAATTTGACTGCCTCGTTGGTCCGTTAATTAATTATTTGAACACATAGGTACCATAGATAACATAATTTCGTATAGAGTTTGCTTGGCATAGCTCTATTTGCGTTTGGTAGTACTAAATATGATTGCAATTTCCTACCCATATAACGCAATAACTGGTACGGATTTAGTTTCTCGGTTGTGTAGTAATATGAGGTTAAATAGAACTAGTAAGAATTGCTTTATCCGGTTACAATAATACAGACTTTACCATGGCTTTACCATGTTTGGGGTCAGATGACCTTGTATGTGTTGTCTAAGAAATTATCCTAACAAATATTATAGGTATAAATTTTACAGTTTCTATTATTTATCAATATTCGATTATTGATATTAAAAATGCCCTCATTAACTCTTGACTGCGTGGGCCTATCAATTATTCCGTATTTACCAACTTAAAGTATATATATATTTGTCCGGGGTTTATACCGTCGACTCTTCGGTAACTCCTGGACAACAATTAAAGGTAACTCTTAATATATAGCTTAGCTTACTATAAATACAGATCCTTTCAACCGAATCGGCTAACTATTCGGTTCCTAGTTTCAGAAGCAGGTCTATTCAATATAAGCCTGTCCCACTGTACTTTAATTAGTTTAGTATGGACGTACGTATGTTATGCGATGTCAAACATATTCCGAGCAATTACTCAAAATCATATAACATGTCAGGGAACAACCTTCAGGGAAATTGTGGTATAGTGTTTGTATTCCGCCGTAAGATTATACATAGTTATGTCATCATCATCCTCCTAGCGTTATCCCAGTTTTCAATCTGTGATCCGCTTACTAGTCTAACCGCTTTTCCACAGAGCAACTGCCTGTCTGACCTCTGCAACCCTAAGGGATACCGATATTCCATGGTTTAGACTAGTAGTCCAGTCACTTTAGGGTTTTACCTCGGAATTTGAGATAATAAGCTGGAAACTCGTATATAGCTTTATTTTAGCGTTTTAAAAGTTGTCTCAAAAGTCTCATATTATCTCGTGTCTGCGTCGTAAGTTATTCGAGGTCAAAGGTCACGAAAACCGGTTTTTTGCAATAATCTCCGTTTCTATGGTTCCAATCACTTCAATACCTATAATGAAAATTGAAGAAAAAAAATTGCCACAACTTTTGTCTCAACTCTTTTTCTGTACGCTCAACCCTTTTCGAGATAGAGAGCTGAGAGCACCCAGCGCTCAGGCATAAATACTGTTATACAAGGTCAACCGTGAATCTCGGTGAATAATACCTTGTATATAGTTACTAAATCATTAAAATATTATCAACAATAAATAATTTGTATTATTTATTAGTTAATACATTGTATTGAATATATTTCTTATATATATAATAAATTCTTTTGATTTTATTCGATAATAGATTATAAATAAATTGATTGATAGATAGATAGATTGTAAATAGAAATACCTAAGTCAAGTAAATATAATTCAAGTTACTTTTCTTTCTTTCTTAACTCTGCTGCCACGTCAGCTGTTTGGCCACAAAATAAACACAGTGTTTTAAAATCAAACACCTCATTCCTTTTTTACGAGGTACACTGGATGATGGTAAAGGTTCACCTTCCTCTAGTCGTCGTTTTGATGCTGATATAGAATTTTTACGAATGTATACTTTTCGACACTCAACATGCACATTCACAGAGGTTAAAGTATTTAAAAAGTCTATGTGACCATCATTTCTTTCGATACTTGCAGTTTTTAAAGTTTTTAAGCCACGCACTACATTCACAGAATCACCTTCTGTTAGAGACTTCCCACAAATAAAACACAAATCAGTTATAATTTCAAAATTGTACGTCCGTCGTTGCTGAGAACTTAGAACCAACTACAAAATTCAGTCAATAGAAAGTAGTCCCTTGAAAAAGAAATCTGTCTCCACATAACAACTGAACATCTGCCACATCAACTATGGAGAGGTCCGCATTCGCAAGTATAGTCTTATAGAGGTTCGTCTTCCCAGTTATAATCTACAATAGAAAAATAAGATTATACATTCTAAACTTTAAAATCTGTAAATTTTGAAATTTTAAAATTTAAATTTTAAAATCTTTACAATTTAAAGAGAAAATACTTAATAATTTTCTCTATTTACTATATATATATATATATATATATATATATATATATATGTATGTATGTATGTATATATATATATTACAAAAATTTTAATGAAGCTCTAGGCACATTTAACTAATCATATATATGTATGTAAAAAATAAAAATACTAAGTTCCAAAACTGTCCCAAAACTGTCCACAAAAATACGTAAAAAAACTTTACACAAAATTACTCTTTTCTTTTGTTACAGAATACCTTATTTTATTTTGATATGTGTTTGCTTTCTAATTACATACCTCCGTATTTAATTACTTGTAAAACGGTAAATTTTGGACAGGATGAAGTATGAAGGAGTGGGTAGAATTTAAAAAATTAAAAAATATCTACCTACACTTATTATTTTGCTTCATTTTATTGTTTAAGGCTACCTGCATTATAAGTGCGACGGAAAGAATGCGTAAGAGTAGGACCGAAAGTAAGTACTATCAATGAAGTAGTGAATGGATTGTAAAATATGTCTATGATTTGGATGAGATTTTCTACAAAAAACAAATGATTATAACTTTGCTATTTATAGATATTATGAAATTCTTACGTCACTTATATGATAATAATGTCTTCGCTAATATGTACTTAAAGTTTTTGTACTAATTAAAAAATAGTGGTATATATACACCACTATTTTTTAATTAGTACAATAAATTTACCAGGGCACTAAGTATCTTTAACTGATCATATTTATGTAGTTGAAAAATAAAAACACTAAGTCCCAAAACTGTCTCAAAACTGTCCACAAAAATACGTGATAATTGGTAAATGCAATACTAATGACCGACCCGTGTACTATCATAATAAAATTAACCATTGATAAATTACCCCCCCCCGCCCCTCTGCGCCTGCGCCACGCCCCGACGATGCGACAAACAGTACTAAATTGTTAGCTAAAGTGAGCGTATCTAATTTCGTTGCAAAAGTTAATTGTTTGTCTACGTTTGCCCGACGCGATGGCCTATCATATCAGTTCATATCACGGGAGTATGTAACTATGCTTCGTGCGTACTTTTTGAGTGGAAAAATCGCGAATGCAGCTGTGTACCCATGGACATCGTATTGTGAGTGTACAAAAGTGACCGGGTCAGTGTCAAACAATTAAAACAGTGCATATTGGATGCTTTTGACAACGGTGGTGGATATTTCGAAGGACAATGGAAATACTTGTAAGTTTAGTAAATAATACGTACTTAAGTAAATAATAATTTGATGCGGGCGGCTCAAAATCGGTCTGTGTTCTCCACACACCTTGAGGAAGGCCTATATCCAACAGCGGGCGTCTCTAGGCTGACATGATGATGATAAAATAATTTGTAAATAGCAGATGATTCTAACTTCATAAATACGCCAAAATTACTCTTTTCTTTTAGTCCAGAACACCATCTTTTATTTTGATATTTGTTTGCTTTCTAATTACATACCTCCGTATTTAATTACTTGTTAAACGATAAATTTTACCGGTCCTAAGCCCGAATGAAGTATGAAGGAGAGGGTAGAATTAACAAAATTAAAAAATAACTACCCACATTTATTATTTTCCTCCATTTTATTTTCTATGGCTACCTACATCATAAATGCGACAGAGAGAATGCGAATGAGCAGGATGGAATATTATCAATGAATTAGTGACTGGATTGTAAAATATGACTATGATAAAAGTGAGATTGTCTACAATAAACAAATGATAATAACTTTGCTCTTTATTGATATTATGAAATTCTTACGTCACATATATGATAATAATATCTTCGCTAATCTGTCCTTAAAGTTTTTGTACTAATTAAAAAATAGTGGTGTATATATATAATTATATTCAATACAATGTATTAACTAATAAATAATACAAGTTATTTATTGTTGATAATATTTTAATGATTCAGTAACTATATACAAGGTATTATTCACCGAGATTCACGGTTGACCTTGTATAACAGTATATATGCCTGAGCGCTGGGTGATCTCCGCTTTCTATCTCGAAAAGGGTTGAGCGTACAAAAAAAGAGTTGAGACAAAAGTTGTGGCAATATTTTTATCTTCAATTTTCATAATAAGTGTTGAAGTGATTGGAACCATAGAAACGGAGATAATTGCAAAAAAAACGATTTTCGTGACCTCGAATAACTTACGACGCAGACACGAGATAATATGAGACTTTTGAGACAACTTTTAGAACGCCAAAATGAAGCTGTATACGAGTTTCCAGCTTATTATCTCCAATTCCGAGGTAAAACCCTAAAGTGACTGGACTACTAGTTTAAACCATGGAATATCGGTATCCCTTAGGGTTGCAGAGGTCAGACAGGCAGTTGCTCTGTAGAAAAGCGGTTAGACTAGTAAGCGGATCACAGATTGAAAACTGGGATAACGCTAGGAGGATGATGATGACATAACTATGCATAATCTTACGGCGGAATACAAACACTATACCACAATTTCCCTGAAGGTTGTTCCCTGACGTGTTATATGATTTTGAGTAATTGCTCGGAATATGTTTGACATCGCATAACATACGTACGTCCATACTAAACTAATTAAAGTACAGTGGGACAGGCTTATATTGAATAGACCTGCTTCTGAAACTAGGAACCGAATAGTTAGCCGGTTCGGTTGAAAGGATCTGTATTTATAGTAAGCTAAGCTATATATTAAGAGTTACCTTTAATTGTTGTCCAGGAGTTACCGAAGAGTCGACGGTATAAACCCCGGACAAATATATATATACTTTAAGTTGGTAAATACAGAATAATTGATAGGCCCACGCAGTCAAGAGTTAATGAGGGCATTTTTAATATCAATAATCGAATATTGATAAATAATAGAAACTGTAAAATTTATACCTATAATATTTGTTAGGATAATTTCTTAGACAACACATACAAGGTCATCTGACCCCAAACGTGGTAAAGCCATGGTAAAGTCTGTATTATTGTAACCGGATAAAGCAATTCTTACTAGTTCTATTTAACCTCATATTACTACACAACCGAGAAACTAAATCCGTACCAGTTATTGCGTTATATGGGTAGGAAATTGCAATCATATTTAGTACTACCAAACGCAAATAGAGCTATGCCAAGCAAACTCTATACGAAATTATGTTATCTATGGTACCTATGTGTTCAAATAATTAACGGACCAACGAGGCAGTCAAATTTGTATATAGAGCAAGTCTTAGAATAGTTCCGAAACGAAACTGTGACCAATTCCTAAGGTATTTGTTTGAGCGACAATGTCGCCAGTTAGGTGGCAGAGGCGACGCACTCTCGTATAAATTAGTGCACACAAATATGCGTGAGACTGACCGCCTTTTTTTGCCTAAAGTGACTGGACTATAGTGTCAGTTTATTTAGATGGTACTGACGCCCTGTAACGACTGTCAAAGATCTTCATGACATCCGGGACCGACGGCTTAACGTGCTCTCCGAGGCACGAGACAAGCGATAATTAACAATTCAATACGCACATAACTCCGAAAAGTCATTGGTGCGCGCCGTGGATTCGAACCCGATACCCTCTGCATGGCAGTCTGTTGGTATCTCCACTAGGTTATCGCTGCCTTGATTATACATAGTTATTTAACATAGTAAAACGAAATGTATTATTACAGTAATTCTGGAAACATTTGCTTGTGCTGCTATAAAATATCCGCCGTTTAAATGGCGTAGTTAGGTTTATCTGTCTAAATGTTATTGTGTACTAGAGGACGCCAGCAGCTACACCTGCATTTTTTTAAATTTACCCGTTTTGGCCGATCCCGTGGGAATTTCGGGAAATCCCGACTTAGTGCACCCCTACTATCCCCAAGGAATATACATGCCAAATTTCAGCTTCCTGTGCCCAATAGTTTCGGCTGTAGCGTGTCTGTCAGTCAGTCAGTAACGCAAGGATTTTATATATTAAGGTTTGAGAAAATATTTTGACGCCAATAGCATAATTATTAGTTGATACTATACACGTCCTACAAAAAACCAATGAGTTTATTTATTTGTTAAAACACTTTAAGTGTGTTTGAGCTATCGCCTCAACTTGAATTCACTAATGAGCTAATTTTCATCATACTTTTAGAAGTTTTATTAATAATAATAATAATTAATATTTTATTCTTGAACTTGATTACCATATAAGACATTCAAACAGGCCAAAAGAAAAACAATGAACACAACATTACGCACTATCTTTATATCATCGACATACATATATGCCTCTACTTACCCCTACAGCGATAAACATGCGTAAATGTAGCAATCAAATTATCTCCACATTTTCTTGTTTGCCAACAGAGCAAACGACAGCATCACGGCATATTTCACTCAATGCGTTTAACAACTTGTGTTTACTAAACATTCGTACGCATATGAACAGTGAAGAACAAATACATGTATTAGGGTTGACGCATATATGACAAAATGTGCGTCGGAAATCGTCGACTTCTTGATACTAATCATAGTTTTGCTACTTTCACTTCTGGTTCCTTCCTTAACATAAAAATCGGTACATTTTTGTCTTTGAGCTCTTCCCTAAATTGTAATTTTGCCCTAATAAACTTAAATGCTTCCAAGCTTATTAACTCAACTGATATTCAGTTTGTGTTTTGCCTAGTATCAGGTTGTATTAGTCGTCAAATGTGCGTCTGAGTTTTTGGAGCTTTCATATTGTGGAAAACTGCACTGCAGTGGAGCAATGGGACTTGATACTATATTTTGTGTCTATGTATTGATGTGACTGCCTCGTTGGTCTCGCGGCATAAATGTGCGCGTGGAATTAGGAGGTCTCGGGTTCGATTCCCGGGTCGGGCAAAGTGTTATTGGGTTTTTCCGTTAGGAAATTCTCAGTAGCAGCACGGAGTCTGGTAATGTGCCCGGTACGGCAATAGGCTCGCCCCCTATTACGTTGGACCTAAAAATTCATAGCGAAATGTGAATGTAATATTACACCTCTGCCTACCCCTTCGGGGATACGGACCGGCTGCTCTACGGAAAAACAAAGTAATTGCAGTCAAGCAAAATTATCAGGAGGAGCAAAAAACCGAAAATCTCAAATTTAAAACGTACTGCCGACAACTTAAGTACTTTTGTTATTTCATAATTTGTAAAATAATTAGTTCTATTTGTTTCAAAGCAATTTTTTGAGTAATTATTGAAAACTTTCCTTTAAATTGAAAAAAATATTTTTCTATAGACATAAAATTAATTTTAAATAAAAATAACAATTCAGTAACAAAGTAACTACAGTCACTTTGTTTTTTAAATAATTTAAAAAGAGATGGACAAGTTAGGTTTTAGTTTTAATAACAAAGCAAATGCATTTAATTGTTTTTTAACAAAGATAATAAAGCTATTTAAAAATTAATATATCTACTATAAGATATATTGGCTTTTGCTTTTTATGAATCACATAATTTGTAAAAATTGTAAAAACTAGTTCATCTTAGGATTTATTAAGATAAGTGTCACTCAAGGAATAGGGCATGTATATAACAGTTACCTAAAATATATTCCAAAATCATAGATATAAGTTATAATCATATAATGAAGTATTCAATCAATCCGCCTATCGTAGTCCACTGCTACACATAAGCCTCGCCCAACACGCGCCACAGTACACGGTCCTCAGCCTTCCGCATCCAGTCTGTCC
Source organism: Euclidia mi (assembly GCA_944739405.2). Taxonomy (NCBI): domain Eukaryota; kingdom Metazoa; phylum Arthropoda; class Insecta; order Lepidoptera; family Erebidae; genus Euclidia; species Euclidia mi. Next base: position 25,532,224 of record OX123202.2, read on the forward strand.
CAGCCACCTTTTTCAGGTCGTTATTCCACCTAGCCGGGGGCCGCCCTACCTTACGCTTGCCGAAGCGTGGTCTCCACTCTAGGACACGCTTGCTCCATCGGCCATCAGTCCTTCTACAGATATGGCCAGCCCACTGCCACTTGAGCTTACTGATTCTGTGATCTATGTCGGTAATTTTGGTTCTTTGTCGGATAACTTCGTTTCGGATTTTATCCTTCAAAGAGACGCCGAGCATAGCCCGTTCCATAGCTCGCTGCGTGACTTTTAGTTTGTGGACTAGTCCCACTGTGAGTGTCCACGTCTCGGCACTGTACGTCATAAGAGGTAGGACGCATTGGTTAAAGACTTTGGTCTTCAGGCTTTGCGGTAAGGGCGAAGAGAAAACTCGACGTAGCTTGCCAAACGCAAGCTACATCTTAGTAGGATCCAGTTGGATCCTGCGGTCGATTTCTTTCTCGAAGTTTTTTCAACCAAGCTGGAGTACTTGACCAAGGTAGACATACTCTTGAACAACTTCGAGCATCGATCCGTCGACATAAACCGGTCCCGGCACAATGTGTTCGTTGAAGATAATCTTGGTTTTATGCAAGTTCATGGTGAGACCGACCCGTCGAGAGGCTTCATTTAGGCTGCGCAGCATCTCACTCAGCTCTTCCAGGCTCCTTGCCACGATGTCGATATCCTCGGCGAACCGAAGGTGGGATATATACTCGCCATTAATGTTTATGCCCCGTCCAGTCCAGTCCAGTCCAGCGTCTTAAAGACGTCTTCGAGTGCATTGGTGAAGAGCTTAGGGGATATTACATCCCCTTGCCTCACCCCTCTACGCAACTCAATGGGGCTGGTTTTACTGTCCTGGAGCTGGACGGTCATAGTGGCCGTGTCGTACAAACATCTCAACACCTCGATGTAGCGCCAATCGATGCAACACCGCTGCAGAACTCCCTCAAACTTGGAGGTTACGGTTTTGCCATCCGCAGTATTGAGTTTCGACAGATGAATTCTACCAAGCTGGCGAGCGAAGACTTTGGTGCCTCGATTCTGTTCAATCGCATCGAATTAATATACATATACTTCCGATCAGACATGATGAAGCCTATCTCGTTCCTTGTCACAGTATCGGGGCTTCACCATGTCCACTTTCTATGAGGCTTCTTCTTGAAGAAGGAGTTCATTAAGCATAGCTCCTGGGACTCCAGAAAGTTGACCAGCATTTGCCCTCTGTGATTTCGGCGCCCCACGCCATAGGGGCCGATTTTCCTTTCGCCGCGTTCTTGTACTTCCACTTTGGCATTAAAATCCCCCATAACAACGCTGTAGTGTGTCTTGGTGGTATGATGTAGAGCCCTAGCAACATCCTCAAACATGGCTTCGACTATGTCATCGCAGTATGTCGAGGTCGGCGCATATACCTGTACCACCTTCAGAGAGTACCGTCCTGTCTGTGATCCTTAATATGAGGTACGCTACCCGTGTCGACACACTGCTGATTTCTACAACGCTGTTAGTGAGAGATTTGTTAACGAGGAAACCGACACAGCCCTGAGAGGGCTGATCACCTTCTCGAAAGTAGAACAGATTGCCTGAATCAAGGGTTATCGGACAGATTATTAACAAATTGATTAGTACTTCTTATAGACAACCAAATCAAAACAGAAAAATAGGTACTACTTTATGTATGCCTACGATATATTTCATAAATAGGTATTTACAAAATGTAAACACACAATACAAATAATTGGACATTTGCACTTACATTTGTGCTAACTGTACCATAGTTCTCGAACGTAAACTGTGGCTATTTTGCATTTTAAACATTTTCTAAACAAAACACACAAGAATCACAAGCCTCGGCAAACTAATGACACGAAGTTGTAAGTGTTGTAACCAAAGAGATTGGATAATATACATAGAGACCGTCCTAGTGCTCCCAAATTGAACACAGTCAACTGACGTGTAAGATACAATTTAGACAATATTATGCCATCAAATTATATAACCTTAGTGATTTTTTCTTTTATAACAGTTCTATCATGATTTTGAATTTAGTCGTATAATATTTATATCGAATTTTCAAGTGTTGTAAAAAATCTTATCGATATGTGTATCCACCGTATATTTTTACCTCGTTATTTTTAGATTATATGTGCACGTGACAAAGATTTATAAAATAAGTGAATTGCTGCAGTATGTCGTGGAGAAAATTGGGTGCCTAGAAAGCACCATAGAATTTGTTCCAAGCATTTTACTGCGGAATGTTTTTATAATAATGACATATGGCTCCTCCCTTCTAAACATATCAGTGTGAGTGCTTAAATAATTACTTGCTATTATTTAAACTATCAGCAACAGTAATGAATTCCGAAGCTTGCTAGAATTCATCATATTACAAAAAAAATTAATGCACCTATAGAAAAAATCTGATCTTTCTTACAAAGTAATATTTAAAGGACAGTAATTTGAAGGTTTGATAAGAATTGTCTGCTTTCATAGTCACGACTACTGAGTGGATATGCATCAAAATAAGGGAATCTTCATTTGAAAGAAATTTTGTTAAATATCATCTACCCAGAGACCAAAACTTGGTTGTTCTTGTTCGACTAGTGGACTAATAATGTGCCGATCCCAAGATAAAATCGAAGGGCTAGTCTAGCCACAATTTTTTTCTCTCTAAATATTCTGTGTGTCACATGTATGATCGAAAAGTGTCCGATCCCGCACATACATTTTTTACACATAGATTTGTATTACCTACGCTATGTAATGAGAAAATTTCAATAAAGTGATTATTGTTAATAACAAACCTTTGGGCACTATTCAAGGTTTTGTCTGATTGATCTATTTTAAGTATTTTTTTATGTTTTTTGCTTGATAAAATCCATGTCGACTATCTCCTATCCTTGTAAAGAATTAATTTGGATATGCCATTCTCAGTTATCATAATGCTTAAGCTATGAGTTTTGCTTTTATCTTAATTATTTGCTTTCTCTAATAAAAATATGTTATTGAGATTAGAGAGAGAGTATGGGGTGATGATTTATTTATTTAATATTTATTAATCCCACTTACAGCTTTCATTAAAGCTGAAAAACTAACTATAAATAAGTATAAATAAACATTTATGCCGAGGGTGTCGTATGAGGCGACTAAGAGAAACAAGAGAAGGAAATCTCGAAATAAAACCCTATACGAATACGTCTGGCTAGTGTGGTATTATATAGTAGGCCAGACCTCCACCACGGAAGGTTAAAGACCAGCAGTGAACTTGAAAAGGCTGTTGATGCGTAAAGAAAAATACCATGAAAATTAGAAAATAACGCCTCGAAAGATTATGTGCTACTGAGTACCCATTTGAAACAAAAATATATAAGTTCAGTTTAAAAATGCAAGTTTGTGTAATAATTATTTAAAGACTGTCCATCAACTAGCATTCTGACTGCTGTGGACATAAAGTTACGGATATAAATAATATACTTTACAAGTCCGTTTGATTTTGAACCTATATTGAAACTTTAATCGATATCGATAGCGGATTTGCTCAGTCACTATTAAATTAAAAAGTTACGATTTTTGTGTTCAAATTGTCTTTAGCCCTAACTGACAAACATAGTGCCATCTTCTTCTGGCAACTCTAATTTATCATATGAGTGAAGAGTGTAGCTATATTCAATTTGTTCTTAAAAATATCGTTCCTTCCATGCTTCAGTTATTCTTCTGTGGTTGTAACTGACAAGTTTAATTGTGGGAAAACTGACATTTGAAAGGTGATAAAACCGAGTAATGTCAAATAATTTAGACATTTGAAATTTACAAATGAACGACAGCATAGTAAAAACCAAGTAAATGGGATATAGTAATAGCTTGAAGTGATTTACAATACAAAAACAAAGCAACTGTTGTTCAGTTGCTTTGTTTTACATTTGTCATTTTACTTGCTTTATTTTTACGTTTACAAAATTGCCATTTTGACCATTTTTAACAATCCAAAAACAAAGTAATTTTTTTTGATTTTCTTATAGCCAGATAAAGGGGCTTAAAATAAATTTATATCAAATGAAAAGCCAATTAAATCATTACACAACGTAAAAACAATGTAATCGACGTGCAATTACTTTGTTTTTGCTTAGACATTGTGGTTTGCTTTGTTTTACCGTAGATATGTTGGACAAGTGCCTGCAGTTACTTTATTTTACAAAATTTTATCTCCGAAAATAAAGCCTTTTCGATGATTCTGTGAATGTAGCAGTGTCCGTTATAGGCAAAATGTTCCAAATATGTAAAAAAACTGATTTTGAAAAATATGTTAGTTGCTTTGTTTTTCCGTAGCACAGCCGAGACGTGAGTCTATAAATAAAAATAAAGTATTGATGTGCAATGGAGCAGCCCTAAGTGGCATTGTAAGGCAAAGTTTATCACCCGACCACGGTCCTCTGCGGTTTAGTTCCGTCCAGTGTGATCTCATCATTATAGCTAAGTATATATAATAATATTTATATTTGATTGGAACACGTGCCAGGACCAATGCGACGTGACACCGTCTTGTCACCGTGACGGATCGAGGAAACACGGTCCAATTGAACCGGAAGCTCACTAGCTCTAACTGGCTAAATGTCATCAACTCCACCGGGAGATGTCAACAGGGTTAGGTTAATATAAATATTTATGTAGGTGTGTTTAATTTGAGAACAAGCTTGGTGCATTATAAATTCTAAACAGCGAAATGTATTTTTGAAAATTTGTTGACTCACTAGTACCAAATTGCTTGCAAAGTCAGTAAGCTTATTTGGCTCAAAACTTTTTGAGGATCAAAAATTAGACGTTAGAACTAAAAGCTTGTGTCAATCTTTATTAAATCTTAAATTTGTTATAAATAGTAGGTACTCATTTTTCTAACCTACATTTGTTATTTAATATGAAGCGAATCGAAGATCATTCAAGAAAAGCACAAAATAATTATGAATACTGCTCTTTTTTTAAACAAATTAAATTTAAGTATTACGCATATAGTTTTTTGGGGTCCATATTGGCTCACCTAAAGTTCTTTACCCGAAATTGTTCTTCCTAATGATTTGTAATCCGAATGATCACTTTTCATAAAATTTTTTATCCTAAAGTTTTCATTCATACTATTTGTAATGCAACCGGCGATGTTCATAATACTCATGTTTCCGTAATAATACATAATACTCATGTTTCAATATATTTAAACTCCTACTTTTTTATCATAACGCTTTTATCCCTAAACCTAGTAACCATAATATTTTCACTCATACTCAGAAAGAAACAGTTACCAAGTGTAATAAAATATATATATGTTATTACACAAATGTCTTGGTAAAAGTGTCATATACAGGCTGTAAAAAGACCCTTAACGAAAACTGAAACCCCATAATGTACATTGGTACATTATGGGGTTTCAGTTTTTGTTAAGGGTCTTTTGACCACATGAGTAAATAAACCGAACAGAGAAACAGCTCCTCACTATTATGTTTATTTTACTGTTTCTATTTTGTAGTTTTAAGTTTGATATTTGCGGGAGTCACTCTAGGGCATAGTTGAAAATCAGCGTCAGGCATCTGCCTGACAAATGCTGAACTATGCCCTGTTCTGACACGCCACACTTGATTTTTTTTTTATTGTTTTCTTTACTGTTTTTTTATTGTACTTTGTATTTGTGGGTGTTGAGAATAAAATTATTTTATCTTTATCTATCTTTATCTTCTTAAGAGCTTGTAAATTTGTTACCTATTTCGGTAGGGTTGTCACAATAGGTTAAGACAAATCGCTTGTTCGGTATAAAACAGATTCTGGATAGGACAGATTCGTGATTCGGTAGATTCCCAACTCGATAGATTCGTGGATTGGACAGATTCTTGGACTCGACCGATTCGCTAACGGCAGAAGTACAGTTGTAAATAAAATAGCGAGTAGAACCAAAAAAGGTATGCACCTGAAACTTTTAAAAGCACGGAATAAAAATATACATTTGTTACCAAGGACACGACGTGACGACATGATTTATTTGACATTCTCAACTAGGTATACCACTAATAGTGTTGAATATTTTTCTAGTAATATTTATGATCTATTTTGCTAATAAACATAGGAATCTCCTTTAGCTATTATGTGCCACTAGTTTTACAACGGGGATAGGTACCTAAAATAAGTTTAAAAAGAATTTGTGTAAGAAAAATTTACGTCTACAAAACAAATTACTATAAAATGATCAAACGCCGATAGGGCTTACAAAAAACAGGTTCATGCGATTTTCGACCTTATTGACAATTCATGACAGTCTTCTTTTGGTATTTTCTTGCTTTCTAACATTGATACGTTAGTAAAATTATAAAATCTGAGTTACGTCAATAAGGTCGAAAATCGCATGCACTTGTTTTTTGTAATCCCTATCGATGGCTGATAACTCTCTGATAGTCATTGGTTTTGTAAACGTTAATTGCTTTTATACAATTTCACAACTAATGAGTTCACGAGGATCCTCTGGGGGATCGGGCTAGGAGATCCTGATGGACAACATGCAAATATGTCAAGATCGAAATATTCGCGAAACTTTTGCTCGAGCAATTCAACAAATGCGATGAAATTATCAGGAGGAAAAAAATAATTAAAAATCCCAATTGTACGTTACCATCGTTCAAATCTTTATAATGACTGAATTATTTCATCTAATATTATTCATACACACAGTACAATAAACAACCACTAATAATAATAAAATACCACGTTTTTACATTAAAATATTAAAACTTACAACGTACAAAACAAACAACGTGCGTCGTAATAACCCTGAGATTGTCAACTGCCTGTGCCTACGTAAACCGGTTTTTTCTAGTCTCGCCGCGTACACGACAAGAGGCCAGTGTTCACGCACACATGAGCCGCGTGCTTGTAGTAGTGCAACCGATTCGCGCTGTTGTATGAAGCTGTGTCTCTGTTCCGTTTATCTACTCATGTGCTTTTCGACATTACGAACATTTTTTACCTCTGTACCATCCATCCATCTCGGCAATTACTGGTTTCGGAGATATTGAAGCCCAAAGCTACTATCAAATTTTTGTAATTAGGTACAATATGTAGTATTGTTCTATAGATATTGTACCCATGGATAAGTAGGGGTTTCGAAAATTTCACGCGCGTACTTTTAATTGCGGATAAAAAAATATGTTTCCTTGAAAAAATATCGTTTATTTTCACTTAGTAAAGCGTAGCGTAGCGCTCATAGCGAGACTTGGCTTGCCGTTCGTAACAGATCGGCAAAGTTAAGCAACGCTTGCACAGGTTGCCACTTGGATGGGTGACCGTTTGTGGCATTTTCATCTGAGCGCTACCGTGCTTCGGAGGGCACGTAAAGCTGTCGGTCCCGGCTCTTGTCTAAGGATAAGGGTCGTTAGGCCATGTCGGAGGCCTTTGGGTGGTCTGAAAACTCCGACACCAGAGTTGGCCACACGCTCACACGAAAAACAAACAACTTAGTAAAGCGAGTAGACTTCGGCTTGGTGATATATATATATATATATATATATATACACTTTTACCAAGACAGTTTTAGCCCTATATTTAGGTGTTTTATACGATAGAATCGAGAAAATAAACGATTTGCAAAAATAACACTCTTTAGGCAAAATTTTTCTAAGTCCTCGTGCCGTAGCGCTCCCAAGGCTACACTCCAACCAAAATTCATAAAACACGACTCATTTACGGTTATTTTTATGGCCTGGGAGTTTATACCGCAGATTTAACCGTACCTAAACCAATAACTATAGGACCGATTCGGTTCTGGCACTTCGCCGGCCGCTGCCGCGGCACGCTCACTTCGCTCGCTCGGCCCCATACCATGGTACTAACTATTATTCTTATATGTGATTTTATTTTATTTTATTTTATTATTAGTAGGAAAACTTACAGCTTGACAGTATAATACACAAACTTATAACATAAATAAGGCCAATTAAAAGTTCTCACCTATAACTAAAAATTAAAAATTTAAAAAAAGCTAACCAACTAACATGCAACACAAATACCAATATATGAACAATAGTACATACCAATTTTTAGAACCTCGAATGTCTATCACCAAAAAACTGTTGACAACAAATATTCTTTAGTTTGGATACACTCGTTGTAAACAGATCCATATACACATTCCGGCATGTCACGTTGTACATTCGGCTCGCCCTAACTAAGTATGAGTTCTGCCTGTAGCTTGTGCTCATCGCAGGAGTGTGTAGAATGTCCGATCTGCGTAGAAATGCAGATGGCACGCGTAAACCAATTTTGCTCACTAACTCTGCCACATTAATAGAACCATTCATTATGTTAAGCAAGAATGATAAGTCAGCAATTTTACGCCGCTCATAAACAGGTAGCAAATGAAATTTCTTACGGCGACTTATATAATTAGGTAGATAGCAATTTGAGCGATATTGTATGTACCTGGCAAATTTCTTCTGAACGTTCTCCATACGGTTTACGTAGACGTCGTAGCTAGGATTCCATACTTGGGAAACGTACTCAAGATGGCTGCGAACCAAAGAACAGTATATAATTTTTATGGTTTTGATGCTTTCGAATTCCGACGAGATTCGGCAGATGAAAGCCTTCGTAGCTCTTTTAACTATATTTTCGACGTGAACATCGAATATGAGTTTCGAGTCAAACGTAACACCTAAATCCTTTACGTGGCTTACTCTAGTTACTATTGAATTTTTTAAAGTATAGTCAAATGTAATTGGGTTGAGCTTGCGAGTAAAAGAGCAGACATAGCACTTGGAGACATTTAAGTCAAGTTTATTAAGACAGCAATACTTTTCGAACCGTCGCAGATCCTCTTGCAATAAACAAGCATCATCAGTACTTCTAATTTGTCTCATGATTTTCATATCATCGGCATACAGAAGCACTTTTGAGTGAACAAAGCAAGTACCAATATCATTGATAAATATGTTAAATAACAGAGGGCCAAGCAATGATCCCCGAGGAACACTGGAAGGAGCGTGAAATGACCTCGATGTGTATCCGCTCAACACCACAGTCTGACATCTAATTTCAATGTATGACGTAAACCATCTGTAGAGATTTCCCCTTATTCCTACACTAAATAGCTTGTGCAACAGCGTTATATGATGTATGCGAACGAAGCACTTGCTGTAGTCAGTATATAATATATCTACTTGTGCACGTTGCGCCATAGCTTCCGATATAAAGTCACTACAGAGGACTAAATTTGTAGCCGTAAATCGTCCTGTCAGGAATCCATGCTGGAGTTCACTGAAATCAAGTTTAAGCGCAGAGTAAACTTCCTTGTGTACTATTTTTTCTAAGATTTTAGCAAAGACACACAACTTAGAAACAGGTCTGTAGTTTTCTACATGGTCTTTTGGTCCCTTTTTGTGTATAGGTGTTATGTACGCACGCTTCCATATATTGGGCATCAAACCGTCAATGACGGATCGCCTGAATAGAATGGTAAGAGGAACAGTGAGATTATTAGCACATTTTTAAATAAATATTGGTGGCATGTTGTCTGCGCCTGCTGACTTGTTTAGGTCGACATTCGCAAGTAACCTTAGAACCTCCTTTTCGCTTATCTCAATGTTACATAAATGTGAATTTGATTGAATCTGTGCGTTAAAGTTTTGCTCGATTTGTAGTTAGCCACAAGGCTCCGACACTTCAAGAAAATTTGAATGGAAATAGTCGCCAAACATGTTGCAAATGTCTTCTCCATTACTAGATGAAAGCAAACCAAACTGTAGTGTTGAGGGGTACAAGCTAGAGGATCTTTTAGATTTGACATAGCTCCGAAAAGCTTTCGGGTTTTGACATAATTATGTCAGATTCTATTTTAGCGATATAATCTTTAAATAGTTTGCTTTCCAATTCCTTCGAACGCTGCCTTAGAATAACAAATGACTCATAATCAGAAATGCTATGGTATTTTTTATATTTTGTATGGTATTTCGATTTTCTTTAATTATTTTAAGTAAGGGCTTTTTGTACCAGGTAGGATATTTAAGCTGGGAAGTAACTGTTTAGAGGGTACATAAGAATTACGTACTTTATTAATCTGTTCATAGAAGTACGCCGCAGCATCTTCAAATGACCTAATATTTAGTTCCTGGCGCCAGGCCACTAGATCAAGCTCCGTTTTTAATGCCTCGTAGTCAGCCAATGCATACAAGAATTTAAGGTAGGGGCGAATAGGTAGACTGTGAAGCTGAACAATGTCCGCTGTGATGCATAATGCTTTATGGTGTGGATCATCAGATACCAATAGATCGCTGGGAAGAGTAACAGACAGCTCGCTGTTAGATAATACCAAGTCTAAAATTCTGTTATTGTTGTTCTTACGATAATTATATTGCTCTAGATTACAGATATTTAGAATGTCGATCAAGTTTGACTGTATCGTACTCTGCAGATTACCCGGGCTTAACGTGTAATCATCATCTGAAGGGTTCCAAGTAATATTCGGTTGGTTGAAGTCACCTACGATAGTAAATTTGTCTGAAGGGTGTGTGAGAACTATGTCCGTTAAACTATTACAAAACTGGTTCAACTGTACCGATAACGAGTTCCCTAGATTCTGATAACAAACGTAAATAACACAGATGTGCATCTTATTGGAAACTCGAGGATTCTTGCGCTGCAGTGTAAGTGTAATCCACAAGTCCTCAGCCGGCGAGCACCAATCACTACAAGAATTAGCGACAAGCTCCCGTCTAGCCGCTATCAGTACTCCTCCTCCCATAGTCTGACCGGTGCTAGCATAGTTCCGGTCCCGTCGCCACGTATACCTATCGTCGAATAATTCAGAATCCGAAATACCGTCATGAAGTCTTGTTTCTGTCAAGCAAATTATATCGTAGCTGTTTATACAAATGTTTCTATAGAATAAACCTGTTTTGGTTCGCAGTCCCCGAACGTTCTGATAGTAAATACTAATAGGTGCCATCATAAATCATGAACAGGTGCGCTAGCATTTGAATAGAAAAATGCAAGATACATACAATAAGCAACAATAAAAAAATAGCTGTAAAATAAATTGTCAATATAGCAAATAAGCAAAATAGTACTGCACTGCCGTATAAATTAGACTCATAGCCAATTGCACAAGATAAACATTTAATATAGAAAATTAAATTACTAAAAGTTAAATCCTTTTGAACAGGTAAGCCAAATGAAGCTTTATGTTCACAAGTATAGCCTTTAAAATTATTGCGGCAGTGGTATGCAGAGTATTTAATACACAGAGATAAGCGGACAAAAGGCCGGCGAGTTTGGAATGAATATAAAAATGGGTACCTGTGTTTCTCAACCTTTGCAGGCCGATACTACTTAATGACACGCCAGTATGCAGAATTGAAAAGTTTATGATAAAAACTTCTTCAGATCTTGTTCCGTTTTTATCTGGTGCATAGGAGAAGTATGGCTTTTTCGCAAAAAAAATAAAAAACGAAAAAAATTGCATCCACACATGCGTGTGGATGCAATTTTTTTCGTATCCACGTTCTTAAGCCCGGGTTTTGGTCTTGTTCAGCAGGATTTTATTTTCTAAAGTTAGGTGGTCGTTTATGTATATCTTGTTCTCGCAGTTGACAGTATTGGTGCGGGGACTAGCTGTTGCTGCCATGGCCTTGCAGCTACTGCATTTCCATGTTGACTTCCTATCGCCGAGCTTTCTCCATCCTGCCTCTGTGATGCCCGAGCAGGGGAAGTCGAACTGGCTCCCACACATAGAACAAATGTCACCATCTCGAGCTTCATTTTCACAGCGTTTACAAATAAACATTTTATCCGAGGTGTAAAATTGAGACACGCTGTGATAGTACGTAGCAGCGCGTGCGTTGCGTAACCGATGATTCCCGAGCGCAAGCCGAAAGCGCGCCGAACGTTAGTCCTTTAGTTGTGATGTGTGGCGGGGGCGTCGCGGTCAATGACCCCGGCTCGTTGCTCTGTCGTTTGTCAGCGGTACGCCTCTTGAAGTAATTCAAAAACTGTGGTCTTTGTTGTTTAAAAACACTTATTGTTGCGTCCTTTGCTGATTAATTTCCAGACAGATTAGATCACTAGATAGGTAATGCTCTAGGCTACACAGTGATATACAGTTTGTTGCACAAGATCGACTTTAGACACTACTCGGATTTTTATGACTGTTAGCGGTACGTAGCAACGTGTGGTCGCGCGCGGGTTAGCGGGGAGAATGATTGATACAAGTTATGTGAAAATAAATTTACGCAAAATTAATGTCTATAGTACTGATTATTATGAATAAAAAGAAATCTAAACAAAAAATATATGACTTTGAATAATAGTGTAAAAGATGGTTATGTTGAGAAAATATAGGAAAACAAATAAAAGTATAATAGATGTTTATTGCTACTGACATTATGAAGTTTATTGCTACTGACATTATGAAGTTGAATGCTTCGGAATTATGAACATAAGAGACAGAGAAGTTAGGAATTCTGATTGTTAAGACGAAAAATGTTAGGAAGAACATTTTCGGATTTTCAATTATACGAGTTGAAAATTTAGGTAAACTTTGACGCACCCAGTTTTTTGTGTTATTAAATTTCGATTCTACAACTCTTCTTCTTAATGTCAACGTATGAACGTGTGACCAACTCTAATGTCGGAGTGCATAGGCCAACAACTAGGCATTGTGTATGAATACTTTGTGTCTAAGATTACAATGTTCGTATTAAAAATATAATCATCTACTATAAAAAATATGAAATCAAAATACAAACACGAAATAGCTCAGTGTCTCAAAGACATAGGAAATGCGACACACTTAATTCAATTGCCGTTTTTTAACCTCTTTGTTTTTTAGAATATTTAGCTTAGCAAATTAAACAATTTTACAGCGCGGAACAATGTTCAGAACTTGTAGCATACGCGTACCAAAGCAAAGAAAGCCTGCTAAACTTCGTCCTGATGACAACTTGTTGTGTTTCTCCGCAAATTGTTCGCAGTCTTGGTTTAACTCAATTGTAAGCATCTTTACTACACACATATACACTTATTACGAAGTCCCTCAAAATTCTGAACGTATGCTCCGTTCGTTTCGAATAACGATCCAGTATTTTTTCATTCGTATTGTATGGATTTACTGATGCTTCAAAATAAAGCTCCTTTACAATGCGATAAATAGATCGGGATCTTTGTAAGACAGTATAAGAACCATTCTTCTTGCTTACGTATTTTTCGTAACATTCCGCTCGCTCATGTGCCCACCCATATTATTTACGCGCGGTAAATATACGAGTGTTTATTTAAGTCACTGTATTGAAGATTTGCATAATTTGGTATTAACTTGACTTGTTATATCAATATTTTTATGGTAAATTATGTCGTCGAGCAGGTGAGTATTAATATATATAGATTATAGCTATTAATATATAGATAATATAATTGAGCAATGATACCTTTTTGTGTCGACTAGTTATAGACTGCCAGGCGTACCAAAAGCTTTTGCCACGCTCCACTGACTTTTCGAATATTATGAGCGTATAAATTAATATGGAGAGGTCCATATCCTGCAGTAGACTACAGCAGGCTGATGATGATAATCATAAAGTATTGATACTTGCCCACTGTCCCATATAAATAGCACACTAAACTGATAATATGCATTTTTTTCTAAGGGAAAGCTAGCGTCTAATCTGGTCTTTAAGTTTCTACTTCTTCTTCAAGTTATAACTGGTAGTACTGCACCTCATAGCATGTGAGACAATGCATTGAATGGTTGTCTCTCTATATATTATATCCACGTCACGCCGATACTTTACACCCACCGGTGTCCGGCTGCGTTATCACTCAACTACGATACTGCTATGGTCTCATATCGTTCATCTAAGTATAATATATTTTATAGCGGCTCTGAATGCCTGAATGGCAATATTTTAAAGTAGATGTGACCTAAACGCATTTCAGGTCATACGTACATACTTTAAAACACTGAGTGCAAGAACATACTACTACTCGTATGACATCAGTTATGTGGAAAAATTACACTGCCCGACGTCGTCATTATAACAGAATGCTAAATTGAAAAGAAACATGAGCACTTCGTTTATATCGTTTTGAAGCACACATATTGAACAAAGATATAACAATGTGAGGATCTGGTCAATATAAAGATAATCATGACATCAACGTCATGCATGTGCACACAAATGGTAGTAGGTATACTAAGGCTAGTAGGTATACTTAACCAACTGTAGGTCAATGTGATGCTGCCCTTATGGTGGAAAGAGCCAAATGGCATCTCTTGCCCAAAATGAGCCCAAAACAATACGGGTTTATGCCTCAGAGGGGTACCGAGGACGCCATTCATGCCCTGGTGAACCACATTCGTGACGGGCTTCGTTTAAAGAAACTAGTCACGGTGGTATCGCTGGACATAGAGGGCGCCATTGACAGTGCCTGGTGGCCGGCAATAAGAGTGACGATGGCGGAGGAGGGCAGTCCGGTGAATATTCGCAGGATGCTGGATGGCTACCTGAGGCAGCGTGAGGTATGTGTGCGTTACGCGGGACACGAACATAGTAGGGAAACGTCCAAGGGGTGTGTTCAGGGGTCGATAGGGGGGCCCATCTTATGGAAATTGTTGCTGGACCCACTGCTGAGAGAACTGGGAGCGCGGGGACTACAGCCAGGCATTTGCCGACAATGTGGTTCTCGTATTCCTTGGCGACTCGGCGGTGGAAATCCAGACCAAGGCGAACGCCGCTCTCGCACATGCTCGGGAGTGGGGTGTCAAGAAAAAACTTAAATATGCACCGCAAAAAACCAAGGCCATGCTTATCACAAACCGGCTAAAATTTGACACTCCACACCTGTACGTGGGCGGGATCGACATCGAGATGTCCCTAAATATAAAAATACTGGGCCTCACTATTGACAACAAACTCACGTTTAACGCGCACATATCTGTCACTATGAGAAAGTGCTTGGCGATTTACAAGTCGCTGTTAAGAGCTGCGAAAATAAGTTGGGGACTCCACCTGTAGGTAATCAGTAGCATGTACACGGCGGTGGTGGAACCCATTGTCTTGTAAGCGGCAAGTGCATGGGCACCGGCAGTCAAAAAGAAGTTCGTGCAGAAGCAGCTGAATCTCCTTCAGAGAGGCTTTGCACAAAAGCTCTGCAGGGCATATAGGACCGTCTCCCTGAACGCGGCTCTAGTCTAAGGCGGGATACTCTCCCTCGACCTTAGGGTGCAGGAATCTGCAGCCTTGTCCGAGGCGAGGAAAGGGGTGTCGCGGTCAGGACTGCAGTGAGGTAGAGACGATGGAGCCCTACAGAAGCAAGCCGCATCCGGCCTTGCATATGAGCGTGCAGTTCATTGACCTGGTGCACCCAGAAGACGTGTTGACAAATGCCAACTACGATGTTAAAATTTACACAGATGGCAGTAGGATTGAGGGCAAGGTCGGAGCCGCACTATCCGTGTGGACTGTTGAGGCCGAAGACCGGGCACTCAAACTCAAACTGCCATCTTACTGTACAGTGTACCAGGCGGAACTGCTTGCCATATGGAAAGCCACAGCGGAGATCGCGGCCCGCTCTGAAGCGAGCTTCGGAGTCGTCAGTGACTTACGCGCGGCCCTTCAAACCGTCGTAAATAACAGTCGCCCAACACCTTTATAACCTTCGAGTGACGTAGATATATTACAGACAGGCCAGCATCACATTTTTTTTTTCACCAAACACGGCTCCCACCATCGCAGGGTGTAGAACCTCGCCTCATGCAGGTTTCTACGAGCCTTGACCGCTAGCGTGTGAGTCGCCGAACCTCGCCTCATGCAGGTTTCTACGAGCCTTGACCGCTAGCGTGTGAGTCGCCCGACTCACACGCTAGCGGTCAAGGCTCGTAGAAACCTGCATGAGGCGAGGTTCTACACCCTGCGATGGTGGGAGCCGTGTTTGGTGAAAAAAAAAATGTGATGCTGGCCTGTCTGTAATATATCTACGTCACTCGGAGGTTATAATATAAAGATTTTATTTTCTTACACGTGAATACACATAATCACAAATAGGCGCAATAATATTACACAGTAGCAAATATAATACCTTAGTCACCACTCTCGCTCTCGCTAGTAGACGATGCACTATCTTGATTATTAAAGCAAAGCCAAGGGTGTATTTTATCTACAGAAAATACACCCTTGTATTTAGACGTACCCTTTTTAGTAATAGGAGTGTCTGTAACCTCATATCTATCATGATCCAAGATTTTAGTAACTCTATAAGGCCCAGAACACTTTGGTAATAACTTCCTAATTTGATCAACCATATGCGTTGCCCTTTCCACTCTGACTAAATCCCCAACTTTTAATTCTAATAGTTTCTTTCTTTTCTTATCATACCTATCTTTTTGCTTCTCCTGTGACTTTGTAGTATATTCGTCTACTTCCTCCCTAATCTTACGTAATCTTTCATCGGGGCTTACTGTATTTTCCTCAGGACTACTTTCAACTATATCCTCCTCTATTTCTGTTACTAAGTTACCGTCGTTTATCCCGGTAAGTCTTAATCCAAATAAAACCTCTGAGAGAGTTTTACCTGTACCTTTGTTGACAGTGTTGTTAATTCCCCATTGTACTTGTAATAATCGATCATCCCAAAGTTTTTCATCTTTACCATGGTTTTGTGAAGTCAAAGAGTCCAAAATAGTTATTTTATATCGCTTCACCTGGCCATTTGCCCTAGGTGAAGCGACTACATTTTTTATATGATGTACTCCCAGTTCAGTCATTAAACTTTTGAATGTTGAACTCGTAAACGATGTTCCCCTATCACTAATAAGTCGCTTTGGTAAACCAAACGTTCCGAAATAATCTCTAAGAACTGCGATAGTGGAAGTTGATTTAGTATTCCTTACCGCCTTTAAAACAACAAACTGTAAACGACTCGACAATTACTAAAATATAGCAATTCTTTCTTTTCGACTTTACAAACGGACCAACATGATCGACATGTATGGTGTGAAAGGGTGCAGCTTCTTTAGGTATGGGGTGCAAGAAGCCCTGTTTTTTGCTTGCTGGTAATTTATTATGTGCACACTCTAAACAGGAATTTACATATTTTTTTATGAACTTGCGCATACGAGGAAACCAATAGTGTTGTTTTATTTTATCCAATGTTTTATTAAATGCAAAATGTCCTATCTCATCATGATTTTCACGTAGTATTTGCCACCTACAACCCTTTGGCACCACCCATCTCAATCCATCTTTCGTTATTTTGTACACCCTATCGCGTTTTAGAGTAAAATTCTTTCGAATCTCCACTAAGTCATCAAATTCCCTGTCAGAAAGTATTTTTCTAATACGTTGCAACTCAGATTCCTTAAATTGTACCGTTGACAACCAGTCGTCTGTGACGGTCCTAATATCACAACTATCGATAGCCTGAATGATTTCTGCATTTTCTTCTATTGGATTTCTACTCAACGCATCAACGTGAATCATACCTTTACCAGTCTTGTATACTATTATAAAGTCATACTCCTGGATTAAACTCCACCATCGTGCGACCCTCGGTATCATATCACGCTTTAAAAACGTTGCTCTCAGCGAATTACAGTCTGTTACAATAATGAAATTCAACTTAAGCACGTATGTTCTAAATTTCACTAACGCGGCAATAACTGCTAGAGTCTCCAGCTCATATGATGAAAAATGGGATTCTTCAGGCGACGTCTGTCTACTATAATAAGCAACAAGTTTAAAAACTCCATCGGTTTGTCTTTATAATAAAACGCTTCCTACTCCATGTTTGCTAGCGTCAGTATGTATTTGGGTTTCAAATGTAGGGTCATACAATGCTAATACGGGCCTTGAAATAAGTGCATTTTTCAATTTACCAAACGCTTCTGTCTGACTTTGTGACCAAACCCAAGCAGAATTCTTTTTCAGCAACTTTGTAAGGGAACACCAAAACCTCTAATAAAACATCGAAAAAGCTAGCTATTATATATAATTATATAGCTATTATTATAATTATGCCACACCGATTCAAAGCAATTAACTTTTCATAATAATACTCTTCTAAATCATCGCCAAACTTTGCCGTGATAGCTAGCATTTCCGTGAGCAAATGACCATAGTTTTCGTATGTTGGAAAGGCAGATTTAAGTTTTTCGACCCATTCATCCCATGTAAGCAATACTGATGGTTGTCCTTCATACCATTTTTTTGCAGTGCCGACTAGCTTTGGGAGAGCGGTAATGAGCGGTCTGCTTACTATCCCATCCATAGATCTCAGAACACTCTTTAACTTTATTTAACCACGTGAGAATTGTTTTGTTTTTTTTTATTTAGGATCAAATACTGGTACTACGTTATCATTAGTAATCTTTTCTTTATACTGTGGGTTTATGGCTGAGATAGATTGCAAAGAATCTTTGATACATTTAAGTAATTCATAATTAACGGCATTGGAAGATGAAGGTCGTGACGTGACAGATGCAACTCTTTCTTTAGAACAATGGCAAACTGGACTACGTGACCTATTAGGATTTTCTTTACGAGGAGTCTCCAATCTGTGATGCCTTTGCTTAATATGATTACGATCTGAAGATCTATTAACGGATTCATGCCTCTGCGCGTCACGTGACGCCGCAGTGGAGGTGTTCCGACTGACCTGCTACGACTTCTTGCCTGCGATTGAACGCCTCCCGGTGACCTGTGCCGCTCGGAGAAACGCCTAATGGTGTGGAGCACCGCTGGCGAGCGACGGCTTTGTCGGATCCTCCAGCGCGTGTACGTGATCGGCTTCGTCTCGTAGTCCCTCGTAGTACAACGCTGCGGTGCCTCTCGTTGGACCTTGGTCTGCTCTCGAACCGATCGCTGGGCATCTTGACTTTATTGTACGTTAGTTGTACAATATTCGATCTAAAATATTTAAAACAACGAGTATCTACTTCATAGAAAGCAATAACTGGTGCAGAACGTTACAAAGATATTAACTGTATAACTCACCTATAGAAATAATTTATGAGGGTAACTCACCTATAGAAATAATTAATGAGGGTACAAATAACCAAATAAGTTTTATTAGAACGATACGTTCAGTTGCTCTTTTTTATTTTTAGAAAATTGAGGGTAATTTGCTTTCCACAAGTGCGTTGTGCGTTGTTTTACCACAAGTGCAGCATTAACCCATTCACTGCCTACCTGAAAATTAACGTCATTACCCAGGTGCCGCCATAGTATGATATACAGCCCGTCTATCGGCGGGACCGGCATCTCGATTAAGTATCCTTGCCCGCCCATCGGCGTTTTCGGCATGAAGCTCTAGATTTCGACATGAACAGTTTGATATGTTAAGTTTACATGTACTGTATCGTGTTTAAAGCGTGTATGTGCAGTTTCCTGCGATATTTGTGGTAAAATTGTGACAGTTTTATTGGTTATTAGCTGAAATAGTAATGGAGCATGAAGGTAAGGCATAACTCTCAGTTAATTAATCTAAGATGAATCAAAATCATAGAAACCTGTGTTTCAGATAAAATTAAGCTAATACATATGTAAAGAAATCTAAAATGTCTTTAAAAAACCCACATCTATGTGCTTTTTTCAAAAGTCAGGTGTCGTCAACCCCTACACTCAATTAGTTAGTTAAAAAAATACATTATGTAAATTTGCTTACAATTTAATTTTTATCTTTCCTCTTTACGATAGGTTACAATGTAATATTTTATTTCTTTTGTTCAGACAATAAAACTGAATTTGGTAAAGACGACAATATGGAAGAAATCAAACGACTTGTAAAAGCTAAGATAAAGAAGATTACCAGTGGACGAAAAAAAGATGCAAGTACCCAGACTAAAGAAGGTAATGGGTTGCCTCCATGCAATTGTAAAAATGTGGCAGCTTTTGCTAATAGAAAATGTGCCAAATAATCGTCTTGCAGAATTTCTAAATGAAGTAGAAATCCTTGTAAATAATTTTAAGGAAAACTGAAATTAGTCCTTATCAAAACTGTCGTGCACTGTTCTATAATATGATTATTGTATTACCTATGTTAATGTAAAATAAAACAATTTAAATAATTCAATAACTTGTTTTTGTAAATTATCAATAATTACACATCAAACGACAACAAACATCTTTAAATGCTTTATCATAAATGATAAGTTACGAGATATTATCTCATATTTTTTTAAAGAATAATTAACAAAAATCACATTAATCACACATCAAACGACAGTCTTCACAAATGCGATCACAGGAATCCGTCCCGATACACACAATAACTTCACAGATTACGATATCCAGTGATACAGGCCACAGTCACCATACATATAAGATTAGATCAGAGTCCAGGTACAAAAGCGAATATCGTCGGAAGAGCAAACACGTAGAACGTCTGATTACTAAGTACAGTAAAACAGAAGTGTTTTAAAAAAATCCCGTAAAAAACGAAATGCGCCGGCGCATCCTTTTGTTATATTTTAGCTAGCCACAAAACTGTATACAAAGTACCATATGTCCTTGTATATAAGGTTCAATTTGGCTTAGGATAAGACGGACGCATAAAAAAATTGTTTACCACTGTTAACCTATTGTCTACTGACCGGCCGGCCAGCTCCTTTTGCATATTATTATACTTTTTGCAATAATATACTCTATGTCCGAGGCATACGGTTGACTAGATGATGCCCGCGGTTACACCCGCGTTATTGAAGGCAACTGCTCCGCTCCCGTGGCTCATAGCGTGATGTTATATATAACTTATAGCCTTCCTCAATAAATAACCTATCTAACACTGAAAGAATTTTTCAAATCGGACTGGTAGTTCCTGAGATTAGCGCGTGCAACCAAACAAACATACAAACTCTTCAGCTTTATATATTAGTATAGATGATGCCCGCGGTTACACCCGCGTTAATTAAGGCTTCTGCTCCGCTGCCGTCGCTCATAGCGTGATGTTATATAGCCTATAGCCTTCCTCGATAAATGGGCTATCTAACACTGAAATAATTTTTCAAATCGGACCGGTAGTTCCCGAGACTAGCGCGTTCAACCAAACAAACAAACAAACTCTTCAGCTTTATATATTAGTATCAGATACTACAATCGAGAAAGTATATAATATTTTCCTGAAGCCGATTATTAATAGTATTAAAACATTATAATTTTAACTAAAATTATCATGTTTCACAAAAGGTTGATAAAGCCTGAATAATTGTTATGCCCGCCCATCGGCGGGTTCGGCATGAAAGGTCGGAATCGACCTTTTTCCAAACCTGAGATATCTGCAGGCCGTTTTGGTAACGAATAAATTTTAGTAAAATGAATCATTTCACAAAATCTTACTTTTTTCTAATTGTTATTGGCTTAGATATCGGAGGTTGAAATCCAACCGCCCATGGGCGGGCTCGGCGTGTCAGTTAAGACATTTCACCCGCCGATGGGCGGGCACGGCACTGAATGGGTTAATAAAAATATACGCACAAAGATTTACACTTGAATAAATGCTATTAACTCTTAACAAACTAATAAAATAATAATAAACCGACAGCATTTTATTGTAATATTGGTATGTGAATTCCTTTCCTAATATTATTTATCAAAAGTGAAGAATAGCCGCAATAGATTACTTGTCAATCAGTATTAACAAAAACATATTAGAGGCACACATTTTTCTTTTAAATACAATTGTTATAAGGTAGGTAATTTGTACTAAAATGCAATACAATTAATCAAAAATCAATTAATAGGTACTATACCTTGTTTCATGGGCGTATGATCACACTAGGGTGGTAGCAAGACTACAGAATACCCTGATGTTATCCCTGCTTCTGATTTGTTAAAAGCTCTCAGGCTTGAAATAATCAAATGCCGTTATGTTTCACCAAAACTTTTATTCAATGGCACAATCACTATTTTATAACAACCGACTTGATTCGCAGCTCAACAGTAACTGACTGTTCTTACTTATCGAAACCTACTTATAGGAAGTAGCATAAAAATAACAAGCACTCTACTGACTAACAAATGGTATTTTGTAAAAACTGTCAGAGATGTCAATTGAGCAACCAATAATATAAATATATTTTAAAAATAGAAGTTTTAATCAACACAATAGGGTAGTTTCCAGGGTCAAAATAATTACATTTTATTTAGTCCGTATTTTAGATTATAAAAAAATATTGGACACGTATTTTTTCTTTTTTCGATTAAATTAAAAATAACAATGATATAGCCCATTACTATATTCGACATTCTTTTATTAGACAATATATGAAAATGAGAGTGAAATTAATGTGGTGCTCAAAGTTATTATTAATGTTACTACCTTCATAACGAACACCAGACTTATTATATCCATTTTTCTCAATTTCTGTTTCCCCGCGATCGAATCATAAAAAAACAATTTATTTGATGATGATAGTGGCCTCCATGATAAAAATGAGCCTTCTGTTACAGATAATGTCAAAATGTCAAAAGATGATGTCGGTGAACTCAATATTGGGTTAACTATGGTATATGTTATTACGTTTAGGGTATCCGTGGTTGTGAGACGCGTATGCAACACAGTTTGGCACATCAGCGCAGTTTTTTTAACATGTTGGCAAATGTTATAACCTAACGGTTTAGAAAATATAAGTGTGGAATGCGTAGCTGAGGCCATTGACAAAGTAAATATGGATTTGTCGACAATAAAGACATGGTCTGACAAGTTTGGTCTCACTGTAAATCCTTGCAAGTCTCAGGCTATAATAGTGGGTAGTCAACGAATTTTAAGCAGACTGGACTTAACAACACTACCAGCCACCATTTTTAACGGCACTATGGTCGATCTTTACCCTACAGTTAAAAATCTTGTGCTATACATGGATTCCAGGCTGAATTGAGAAGATCAGGTGACACAGGTGAGTCAGAAGGTCGCCGGCACAGTGCGCGCTCTCTACTGCCTTAAAAACTTACTCCCTTCCGAGACTAAAACAATGCTTATGCAAACTTTGATTTTCCCATTGATCGACATCACCACGATGTATGTTACTATGACCTGAATGCAGATCTTCTCAATAAACTTGACCGTATTCTGAATAACTGCATTCGATTCGTTTTTAATCTTCGTAAGTATGACCATGTGTCTACTTATCGTTCCCAAGTAAAGTGGCTCCCTATACGTCAGCGCCGTAGTTTGCGTGCTCTCACTACTCTATGCACTATTCTCACATCTCCTACTTCTCCTCAGTATATGACTCCTTACTTTCAGTACTTATGTTCTAACCATGAGTGCAATCTTCGCTCCTCTACTAATCTTCAACTCATGGTACCTTCTCACAGATCTGATTTTCTTCACCCTTCTTTCACCATTCAATCTATTCTTCTATGGAATGCTCTACCTCCTGAGATCAGAATGGCCAAAACCTAATTCATATTCAAGTCCAAAGTAAAGGAAAACTTGTTAGCTGAGTCCGCGAATGTATCCCAAGCCGCTATCTTAACCAGGTATATGTTTATGTATATTATTTGTTATTATATTTGAATTTAATGTGTATGTATTACGTTTATGTAGTTTTATTATAATATATATTTTTGTAAGTATGTATAATTACTAGGACCAATAAATTTAATTCAATAATTAGTAACTTTTCGTAACCTGCATCATATAATACACCTACTTCTTCTCTCTCTGCACCACTTTAAGGTAGACTGGTAGATAATGCCAGGCATTAAGTCCGCCTATATACTTTGTGTATATGAAGAATAAATAAATAAATAAAAAAGTATCACACACGCCTGCATGCGCTGCAAGTATTAGCACAGTTTAATCTGTGAAGAACTGCCGTAAGTTGCTATGTACGGCTTGTGTATAATGACGTACTCTGTCATTTTACAAACCTCATATATCCGTTTTAACTATGCGAGTATTAAATCGTATTTAAACGTCTTAAACCCGAGTGTTTTTACAGATCATACATTTTCTCAGAAACCTCATGGATCATTTTTGGACATGATCACGAGGAAATCCAAATTTTCATTGCAAATATTATACATAGCCAGTGTCATTTAATATGTACATAATGCAAAGTAAAAAAAATGCGTGGGTTTAGTCCCGAGACCTCTGAGCGGCACGAGAAACCCTATTAAGAAATATAATTAACTCCAAAACGAATACGGCAGTCTTTTACAACCTTAGAATTAAGGTAGCCGGTATCCTATTATGTTCATATAAAGATGGCGTATCCAATGTTTGTTCTCATTTCTCTATAAATAAATAATATAATCCACAATGGAATGAAGCAAAGTAAGTTATTTTTGACCTGTTTCTACGCGGTAAATGGCGTCATTTATAGTCCGCAATCTGCGTGACCGGATGGAAAGGGACGCAGACATATGGATGTAAGAGTCATGGCCATGAAATGTGTATGCATATATGTGTATCAAGCATTCCCTGTGTAAAGACCAGCGGCCGTGGTCCAATTAGCAACATCCTTTATATCGGAAGCCGGTGGAAATAATGGATCTATTTTTAATCTGTGCTATCATTTTTGTTGCATTATAAATGATTCACGTTAAGGCAGCGATAGCCGAGTGGATATACCAACAGACTGCCATGCAGAGGGTATCAGATTCGAATCCACGGCGCGCACCAATGACTTTTCGGCGTTATGTGCGTATTGAATTGTTAATTATCGCTTGTCCCGTGCCTCGGAGAGCACGTTAAGCCGTCGGTCCCGGTTGTCATGAAGATCTTTGACAGTCGTTACAGGGCGTCAGTACCTTCTAAATAAACTGACACTAGTCTAAAGCATGGAATATCGCTATCCCTTCGGGTTGCCGAGGTCAGACAGGCAGTCGCTCCGTGGAAAAGCTAATATTCAGCCAAAGCCGGTTAGACTAGAAAGCGGACCCCAGACTGAAACTGGGATAACGCTAAGAGAAAGAAGAAGAAATGATTCACGTTCTATATATCAACTATTGGTGCATTTGAAAGGATGTTGATGATTGTTGATGTATGATGCTCGTTAGGGATTGAATAGTACCTTAGTTCCGTATATAATTCTTGTAAATGTTACAAAAAGCAGATTGTAGGAGTCTCATTTGTAAGAAAAATCTCACAGGAATTACCTAAGAAGAAGAGACGTTGATTAAAAACAATTATGAAGTTTCAAAAGTGACAATACCTTCTCGACTGCGGAGTTTTAAGTCTGAAAAAGAACAGTTTCTATAAAAAAAATAATAATCTCGAAACTTCCTTTACTTAATACGCGACTAGCATAAGGAAATGTTTAATAGCAAAATTTTGAGTCAAGCTTGAGCAGATATAGCTGTTTTACGAGCGAAATAACTGCAGCGTGTAGCCTCTTGAAATCTGCATATACTTTGGCCCCGCAGTTCTTCAACCAGCAAATAACAAGTTTGTCGACAGGCTTTGATTAAAAGGTTGAAACTTAAAACAAGTGAAACTGACGTTTGATACAACTTGCGATGTAAATAAGTGAAACGGAGAGATTTTAGTTATTTCGTGGAGTATCTAATCACCTTGTCCCGGTGCTTGGTGGAATTTCCTTTGGAATATATTGTAATCAGTAGCTGGAACTACTGAGTATTTGTTCACTGAAGGAAATAAATATTTATTTGTGCACATAAATATACTAAGTACACGTTATACAGTGATTCATATTTATCGGTCTGCTAGCCAAAGATGATACTAGTTTATTTTTAGTTTTGTAAAAGATAAATCTTGTACCTTTCAATGTTGACTTAAAAATCGCGAAATTGTGTAAGAACACGTCCACATGTATATTCATTGCGGTCTATCGTATTACAAAGAAACAATAAATTTTCACACAAATAATTTTCTCAGCTATAAAACAAGCTACGGTGAACTAAAATATAGCTTGCCGAAAACTTGACACACAAAAAGAGTGGTATATTTTGATTTTACCAGGTGTTCAAATTCGGAGTCAATTTTGAGCCTTAGTAATTACAGCCCAAGTAACGTGTACTATACTATTTTCATTTAGCGTGTCACGAGGGACTTTTCAATCATATAATCAACAGAAGTTAATATTCGGAACAATAGTTTGTGGATTACATAAGTTCAGTTCAGTTCAATTCGAATTCGAAGTTCGAACCAAAAGTACTCGGCGTAGATCTAAATAGCGAGACGACCGATAAAACCATTACGCGCAGCCAAGAAAATCAATAACATAATATGCTGATGACGGCCTATTCTCAGAACGAGCATTCAACATAAAATTATCACTTTATGAGTCTATCTTTTTCCAATATTTCATTCCACAAATAATCAGAGATCGCAAAATATTTAAAAGTGATACTAAAATATTTTTGCGATTCTCGTTCGCTCATAGATTTACAGCAAAGTAAATATAGCCATAAATGTTTGCTATGCGGATTTTATTAAACTGCTTTTCAATAAATATTTTGATACAATAATATTTTATACTTTTTCGAACAGACTTAATTGAAATGCTGTAAAAATATTTTAGTCTCCTTTTGTAGAATTATTGAAGGTCCATTTCGTTTAAAGAGTACCATGCGATTGTTTTTAATTTCGTGATTAGTATAATTATGTGTGGATTGTGTAAATGATTGGTGTCCTTTGTATAATAGTTATTCCGTAGTCATTTGAGTCAAATAAGAAGCTTGTTCTAATGTTTCAAGAAGAGTCATTTTGCACATGTTTCATTCGGATATTTTTTTATCATAGCGATGTCAAATTACTTCAGCACAAAATATTTTTTTATCATCTTACCTGAATACTGTAGTACAGGCACCACCCAGAACTGATAAAAACGTATATGAATCACATAAAGTGTTGTCCGTAATGGGCCGCGCTTCAACTCTTACTTACACCACGCTATCTATACAATCAAGTAGATAACTATAGATATTTATCCAATATATTGAAATAAATAATAAGTGAGGAGTAAAAGGACCAGATCTTGGACACCTAGGCGTATTGGTAAGCATATGGGACAGCCTTGAGATAATGGATACAGACAGCAAGACAAGCTAAAATTGCAGATCACCTCACAGTAACAGTACCTAAACTGTTGCGTTTCGTTCGTTGAGTGAGAGTGCCGGAGGCCCTATCCCCTATTCCTTCTCCCTCATCCCACTTCACATCCTATCCCTTTTCCCAACCCCAAGGGGCGGCAACGCACTTGTGACTCCTGTGGTGTTGCTTGTGTCCATGGGCGGCGATAATTGCTTACCATCAGGCAATCCGTCTGCTCGTTTGCCGCCTAATGTTATAAAGAAAAAAAAAACGCTTTGACATAAAGGACAATGGCAGAATTTGGTCTGGGTTTGTTGTGGTAATCTTAAACTTTATATGAACAAAACAAATTGTTATTTTTTCTAGGATTTTTAATATTTTCACTTTGTCTCGATAAAGCCGGAGTATTTTATGATGATAAAAAGCATTCCAATTGATAACGAACTAGGTACCTACTTTATTATTTGATTGTTGCCATAGACAATGGTGTGACAGGAATAGACGTTTGACATTGATCCGTATTGATAATTAAATAAGTAATCGATATGATCGACTTTTATATGGTTGGTTTGGTTTAAAATATAATAATTAAAATGCAGTTATTTAACCTTTAATCAACATTTTATCAATAAGCTAACATTTTTGAAGCAAAACAACTTTTAAATCAAATAAAAACGTTACAGCGTCGTTTTAATGCTGCATCGATTTCACATAAAATTGATTTAAAATGTGCAGCTCTGCTTTTGTCTTTGGCTGTGACAGTTAGATGCTACAGAATACTTCTGCGTTTTGATGTCAATCTATCATATGTCATTTGATAATTCAAACGTACCTACATCATTAATTCTTAACTAAAAATTAAAACACCGAAATCTTCTTTCTCCAGGTTTCCCGAGTGAAAAAAGAATCATTTATAGACTCTGTTACTTACGCCGATTTTTTTATATATTTTTTATTACTGTACGTTTCAATTTAAATTCAGACATTTTGATGTATGGAGATCTGCCATTGTCCTTTAATTTGTGGATCACATAAAGTGTTAGAAGCTTCCCCGTTTATATATTTTAAAAAATTTATTGTTTAATGTATGTCAAATTTAAGTAGGCATGAGAAAACTTCACATCAGAATTCACAATCATAATTGCAACATTCAACTTAAAAAAGAGTGACAAATTTGGTTGACACATTAACCGAAAGTAACATTTCTTTGGGCACTGACTTAAGAATAGGACAATAGACTTACTTCTATTGTAATTTAAGTTAATAAAGCAAATCAATCAATGTTACTTGAGGCGCAACAAAAATAATTCAAAACACTCAATAACACGATGTTAAATCACTGTAGAATATTTAGGTACGCACCTATTGTTAGATTGTACCGAAATAATTAATGATTGCCTCAAAGGACAATGGCAGATCTCCATACATCAAAATGTCTGAAATTAAATTAAAGCGAACAGTAATAAAAAATATATCAAAAAATTTGGCGTAAGTAACAGAGTCTATAAATGATTCTATTTTCACTCAGGAAAGGTGGAAAAAGAAGATATCGGTGTTTGAATTTTTAGTTAAGAATGAACAATGTAGGTAAAAGGAAAGTTATAGTATGAAAGTTAAACAATGTAGGTAGGTACGTTTGAATTATCAAATGACATATGTCAGATTGACATCAAAACGCGGAAGTATTTTGTAGCATCTAACTGTCACAGCCAAAGACAAAAGTAGGGCTGCATCTTTTAAATCGATTTTATGTGACATCGATACAACTTTAAAACGATGCTGTAGCGTTTTTATTTGATTTAAACATTGTTTTGCTTTAAAAATATTAGCTTATTGATATAATGTTGATTAAATATTAAATAACTGCATTTTAAACGAAACCAACTCTATAAAGGTTGATCGTATCGATTACTTATTTAATAATCGATACGGCTATAGCACTCACGTCTATTCCTGTCACACCATTGTCTATGGCAACAATCAAATAATAAAGTATTCGTAATCAATTGGAATGCTTTTTATCATCATAAAATACTCCAGCTTTAACGAGACAAAGTGAAAATATTAAAAATCGTAGAAAAAAAAAACAATTTGATTTGGTCATATGAAGTTTAAGGTCGCCACAACAAACCCAGACCAAATTCTGCCATTGTTCTTTATGGTCACGGGGTATTGACTGACTAATTGCTTCCAAAGCTGTGTTCTGAAAGTGACAAGTGCTTATTCTGTATTTTATTTTACAAATCGATTAGTGCCTATTATGTGTGAGATTAAATTTTGTGAAATAATTGCGAAGAAAGATGGACTATTCTAAATTCCTTCGGTGCATAGTGGTGTTTTGTACCGCCTTTTTGATACCGTATGCTGTTAATTATAAGCATTTAACCATTTTAAAATAATACCTACTATTACTTATGGGTTGAATTACAATTCGAAGAAAACAACCTCCTCAGTCACTTTCAGCCATACTTGACGACAGGTTTTATACTAATACCCATTTTATGTACATAAGTAACGAACATCAAAATTGATTCAAATTATTCGACGCAAAAGCACCATTGCCCATCTATTTATTGATCGTAGCTTGATCACATCCTTAGTAGCTCTCTATTTAGGTCAGACTCAACGGGCAAAAACAATTATTCGTATTTTTTATATTTGTACGGCCTGTACACTGTGGGCACTGTTCCAATTAGCTACTCGCATAATCACCAGGCTATCGTGTTGAGAGATATCTGGGTGTGAAATAATCGGAGCACACTGATTACTATTTATGTTA
Source organism: Euclidia mi (assembly GCA_944739405.2). Taxonomy (NCBI): domain Eukaryota; kingdom Metazoa; phylum Arthropoda; class Insecta; order Lepidoptera; family Erebidae; genus Euclidia; species Euclidia mi. Next base: position 25,562,018 of record OX123202.2, read on the forward strand.
TTCAATGAATTGTTTACTTTTGGATACTAAAATAATCTATTAAAATGTATTGGTGGACGGAAACAGAGATTTAGGTGCTTTGCAGAGGTATATCTAATAAGCAAAAGTGATACATTGAAGACGAATAATAACGAGTCTATTTGCCTAACCAATTATACGGTTTAAAAAAAAGTTTTGTAATAACTAAGTTCTGCTTGGAAGCAGTCAGATATAGAATATGTACAAATTGTTAAATTTCCTGTTCAATTGTAATACTTAGTAGCTTGAACAATTTGTCAGACATTCAACATGATTTAAATCCTTGTGAAAGGTGATTAACTTTGGTAATGTTTTTAAAGGGTCTTGTTTGACCAAGAGGAATTTGTCAAATTTTCACTTCCAAAAATTTTTTTCGCGTAATTTCATTTGCCAAATTATTACTTAGCAAAAAATCTATTCACAAAAAATGTTAACGGAAACCTAATGTTTGGGAAATGAACGTTTAAACTATAACTTGTAGCCCAACTAGTACTTTTAACATTTTTTATTTAGTCAAATATTTCAGTTGGAACAACAGTTTTTACGCAAAATCAATAATTATCCGAATCGAAATAGTTCAGTTCCAATAAATAAACTAATATCACCAAACGTTTATTGTCTGAAGATTCTTTGCTGTGATATATCATTTGGTAAAAGGCTAAATGCGTCAATACATCGGTCGCAAGCTTCGCGTCAGCAGTTCTGTCGCCGCGTAATATTGTGACTGCTGAGTGTGCTACACAAGCGCCCCGCAGCCCTGCCCCCGTCCCCGCGACTTCTCCGTGTATCGCCGCGCGACCTAAATCAATAAAGGCTCAGCAGGAAACTGCGAGCACCCCTGTAGCTGCGAAGTCCAAGCCGGAAAAGGTGACAAAACAGGCTGACGGAGCGGATGATGGTTTTGTGACGGTGCAGAGGAGGAAACGTCGTTAGAAGACCGTCAAGAACTGTTGCGGCACGGCTCCTGTGGAGCCAGGTACAACCTTGCGCGCTGCCGCGCCGAACACACCCATGTACATTTCTCGCCTGCACTACACCACTAAGGCGGAGGACATCGCGTAGTACGTGCGCCAAAAGTCGAACTACATGCCAAGAGTACAGCTGCTGGAGTCGCGACGCAACGTCAACTTCAAGGCGTTTGTGATGCGGGTCCTGACGTGCTTTCTGCCTGTTATTATGAAGGAGGACTTTTGGCTGAAAGGTGTGGTTTTCCGTCGCTTCCGCGGACAAGTGCGATTAGCGATTAGATAGTGATTCTGCCCACTGCTACTAAAATTGCCCTCGCTAAGTGTCTTCTGTTACCCATTATTGATTATGCAGATGTCAGCTATCTAGACCTCACCGAAAACCAGCTAGATAAACTTGAGCGAATTCAAAATGTCTGTATACGATTCGTATTTGGCTTGCGCAAATACGACCATGTTTCACAATTTCGAACACAGCTCAAGTGGTTACCAATTCGACATCGCCGGAATGCTCACATTCTCACTTTACTGTACAATATATTGTTTAACTAAATTTAAATCTTTAGTGAAGGAATATTACCTTTCATTATAATTTATTGTCCTTTCTAAAATATCATATAATTAAGGCATTGCTATAGTTTATCTGTGTATAATTATGCTCTTTATATATATATATATATGTTTTGTATGTTTATGTATATATGTATTTGTATGTATGTATATATATGTATGTGTTTAGAAATATATATGTATTATAAACTGTTACACCTACAACTACCACTATTTTCTGACCAATAATATTTCCATCCAAAGGTTGCCTGGTAGAGATCGCTATAAGCGATAAGGCCACCCATTGTACTTCGCTTTTATGTATGATATCCTATGTAATATTTCTGGTGTACAATAAAGCATAAATAAATAAAAAGGTAATAAGTGCCACAAGAACGCACAACATTATCGTGCCATAAGTGCAGCAATATTAACTTATTACGTATATAAGTATATTTACTAACAAAAATTTTATATTGTATGTATGTTAGTATGTAAGGTATGTATGTATCTTAATAAAAATATGTATGTCAACTGGTAGCGCCATCTATCTTTTCTATTGATAGTTGATTATGTCAACACCTAGCTAATAAATTCCTTTGCATACCGCAGTGTCAAAACGAGCGATCTTTTATCCTTTTCCTACCCAAAGGCACGCCTCGCTCTAATTGGTCGCGGAATTCAATGACGCTGCGATGGAGTCAAAGATCAATCGTCACGCTGATCGATCGCGTGCTTACGCAGCCCCGCGCCGCGCCGAACGTGTGCAATACCGCAATATTTACCGCTTTTTAGACTATAAACGAGAACTAAACCGCCCGCGGGTGTAGTGGAGTGATCTGTGCAGCTTCAGGACTCTCGAAGACGCCGACGGCCGCCATCTTGCAAGGTAAGGCGTGCCTCCTATATCCTATAGTCATAAGATCACCCGTTCACCCATCTTCTAGGCGATTTTCCAGCCATTCTTTATACAGTCAACAATTTTAATATTTTTCCATATCACCAAATCACCTAGTACATACTTTCGGTGCGACGCCGAACCATTTTTTGATCCGAAAGTGTCAGATTCATTTGCGTTTATACGTAACCTCTTGTTTATCTCGCGTAGGTATCTTCTAGAAGTACCTACCTAGGTAGTTATAGCACCTAGCTATACTCCTAGTCCATTTACATACCCACTATATATACCCACTATATACTACACACAGTGGTTACTTCCGCACGCTTCCGTAGGTAATATACTTTTATGTAGCTACCTACTATTCTGATACATCTACCCAATTATTATTACTGGAACTATCATAGTTGTCTTGTAAATTCCATATTTCAAGCACCTTTTAGTTCCACTGCCTTAAAGTTGTTGCCTACTTACGAATAACTACCGCATAAACACCTACTTAGGTAAAATAATAGGTACTTTAGGTATTCTTATTTTGATTCCGTCTCATTAGCTTACACCTACTTAGACATGGCGCAACAAAAGAAGCCATGCCTGTCGGAAGAAAAAGAGCTGACAATCTTGGAAGCTAAACGTAATATTTTATTTGAGCGTATTCAAAACATTTACGAGCGCTCAAAAACTGCCGCTACTTCCGATATTAATAGGGAATCATTTCTTAGTTATTGTATGACAGTAGATAGAATTCGAACTGATTTTCATAAGTTGTTAGACGATTATAACGCAAGATTGCTTTCTATTAATCCTGATGAACAGCCAAATTATCAGGCGTACACCTCATTCGAAGATCTTTATTGTGTCATCAAGCGCATACAATCACAATTGGAGGGTAAATGTTCCGCACAGCCCGTTCCTGTTGGACCGGCGCACGGTGGTTCATGGGCGGCAAAAAGTATATTGACGTGACAACGTCTTATAAATTGGTTTGCCGGGTGACACTTCAAGAAACTGCGTTACGCTCCGCTCACGTTATGCGCTCACAATGAGAGCGAGTGAGAGGCACGCGTCCCGCCTAAGAGCGAGAGAGACAGACATAAAAAGTGAAAGGCACGCGTCTTTCATCCTTCTTCCTACTATACGAATGAATATTCACATTAAAATTATTTTACCACTCAAAGTCGTTGTCACGTAAAACTTTCGCCCGTATACCGACTTTACAGGCAACCAATTTTTTTTTAACTTTGTTTAAAATGCCTACAATTTGGTACACGTATACTAGGATCTTATTGGAAACAGGTCATACAAAAAATACGACTATATTATCAGACTTTTTAATTTTATGATGTAAAGAAGTAGGGTGATCGACAATTAACAAATTTCGTGCAAATAATAGTGTTGTTTCAAGTATGAATGAAACTGAAATATTTGTATATTCAGCTTTTATTCTTTGTTTATTCGTAGCTCTATTATGTGTGATTAAATAAAACGTAAAAATATTATATGATATAATGAGTATTTACTTGTCATTACAATTTTAATGAAGCAGGTAATATGGAACCATTTGTTTTCAATTATGAGACTATAACTAATCTCCGTTACCGACCGTTAGACAATGATACACTTACCGAGATTCATTAGACCCTATAGATCATATATAAATCAAATTTAGCTACAAAAATCTGCGATCCTGGAAATACCAGGTCATTATCTAACGCCGCTCATTAACGAGGTAAAGTGCATTATATTAATAATTATTTCTACTGAGGGTAATTAACAATTTGTAATATCATGTAAGTAGGTAAAAATAGCATTGAATTATTGTTTTGACTTCATTTACCAACATTCTCTCTTACGATAACAGTAATATTACAGTGATGGATAGCTTTACTATTGCCTACTCCGATTTAGTGTAAAACCATAACTGTACCATGTTAAAAAATATATTAATTATTATTATATATTTGTCTTGATACACTAATACATTCTTTTTATCATTTTAATAAAGTTTTATAGTTATATGCAACGTATTTTGAATTTAAAAAAATATTTCCCGCATTTCAGTACTACTTGCACCACCGTGCGGCAGTTCAAGCGCCGAGATTACCGCCAATTGAGCTTATGTCATTTGATGGCGATATACGAAATTGGCCGTTATTCTATGCGAGTTTTAAGTCTATAGTGCACGATAATGGTTTTCTGACAGATGCTGACAGGTTGTACTATTTAATAGGTAAGCTGTCACCGAAGGCCCAGTCCGTATTTGCAGGTGTCACACCCAGTGCTAAGAACTATCAGGTCATATTCCAGTCACTACTTGATAGGTATCAAGATACTCGTGTTCTAGCGTCTACTTACTTTGATCAAGCTTTAAATTTTAAATTGTCCGGTGCCGCGTCTGTTTCGAATTTCCAGCTGTTTATAGACAACTTTGTTACCGCAGTTAGTTCCCTTAAAAACTTAAAATTAAAAGATCTTTCCGACTTTATGTTTCTTCAACTCGCTTTAAAAAAGTTTGACACTGAAACAATTCGTGCTTTCGAGATGACGGAACGTAATCATAAATACCTACACTAGATAGTTTTGGGTCATACACAAAAAGTGAACATTGCAAAATATTTAAAATAAAACTTCACGATTTTTTATGAAACATTATATTTATTTAAAGTTAGCTTATGTTATGCTAACAATAATATCACTAGAGATCAGTCTTGGATATTTTAGGAATTAATCACGTTTTTAGTTTTTTCACGTCTACAGAAGAGATTGAGTTGTCTACAGAAGGGAACAAAAATTTAACTTACATAATCATATCAATAAGATCAAGAATAGAAAAAATAAAAAAATACTTAAAATGGAGTTCTCCTCAACCTCCAAACAAAACATAATGAAAATTCTATACCAATTCAGTGCAAAAAAATAAAAAGAAATTGTCCACAGAATAGACATTATGCTTCTGTAGCCAAATAAAGGAACAGTATATTAAAATATATTATCCTCGTCAGAATCATCTCACATGGAATTCGTCGGTCGTTTTTTATGTGGTGAATCTTCAGTAGCTTCAGAGTCGTCTAAATAGATTCTTTCTCTTCTGGGGTTTATGCCTTTGGTTAAATATTTCGATAGAAAGATCTGGAGTCAGTCTATCTGAGAGGCTTGGTAAATTTGGCTCAGTTGGAGCCTCAGAAGTAACTGGAGCCGTAGGAGAATCACGGATAGACACATTCTCAGATAAAGAGTCTGGTGATCTTGATCCCTCAGGGCAAACAGGTGACATATTGTACAAGGATGAATTGCTTGTGGCATAGTAACTGAAACAAAAGATCTCTACAAGCAACATTATAAAATACTAAACAAAATAGATATATAATGGAATAATTAAACAGTGAATAACGCTATTGTTTTTTTAGGGTTCCGTACGTAAAAGGTAAAAGACGGGACCCTATTACTAAGCCTCCGCTGTCTGTCTGTCTGTCTGTCACCACCTATCTCATAAGCCGTGGTAGCTAGAAAGCTGAAATTTTCACAAACTATGTATTTCGGTTGCCGCTATAACAACAAATACTAAAAATAAAAAATATTAAGGGGGGTCCCATATAAAAAACACGTTTTTTATAAAAACGTGTTTTTTTCGTATTTTTTGCTCAAAATTACTAACTGTTACAGGTAGACGCTTTAAATTTTCACAGAATATGTAGTTGTATATTACCTTCCAAAATAAATTTAAAAAAGTAAATAATAAAGGGGGCTCCCATACAAAAAACGTATTTTTAAGCAATTTATTACTCGATCTTAATAAACAGGTAGAAGCTTAAAAAATATTTAAGTATACATACAACAAACATGATTTTATTTTATAGATGATGGTACGGAACCCTTCGTGCGCGAGTCCGACTCGCACTTGCCAATTTTTTTTTCAAACACAGCGAATTTCTTTTGCCTATTCACTTCTGTTGACATACGTCTCTTCTGTACAATGTCTACAGTAAAGATGTCTACACGAGAGACATATTTTCATAAATCAAAGATAGCATCTTTTATTATGAGGTTATAATTTAAGCAATGCGATATTTGCATACTGCGCCCATAAGCTTGAACTATCTTGATGTTTTTATTTATTTGTAAAAGCTACTTACTTCGATATCCCTTGCACAGGAAAGACACACTGATCTTTACCGAAAACCTGTGTAATTAAATAAAATTGGAATTTTTAATGTCACACGCACTTTACGTAAAATCCCAACCAAGCAAACATATAAAACAAAATAAAAACGATGCGTTTATCTTCGGCATATTTTGGCTTATTTTATAAGTCTACAGAAGTTGACAAAAAATTTGCGAACAACATGTGTATACGTTTTATTACAAAATTTTGAATTATATATTTTTTCATACGTTATGTTATGAATATTTGATAATATAACTCATGCAATGAAACGATATTAAATCATCGAAAGTATGTGTATTTATTTTTAACCATCACTTAAACTCAACTACTTGGTATCCGAACAGTCCACAGAACGAGATTTTTTCAGATTCAAAAGCAAAAATTATAAATTAAATTTCAATACAACGCGATTTTTTTATGAAATGTAACTAGTTTTCAACACGAAATATTTATTAAATGTATTTAATGTTGATATAATATTTTAATAACGGCTTTACGTTGCATGAACACTTTTTTTTCGTTTTTTGTGTTTGACCCTTTTATTTCTTTCATCAAAGATCAGTGTGGAATATTTCATAATACGCAGTCTAGTTCATCTAGCTCGTCTAATAATAATAATAGCAAACAAAAGTCGAATAAATTGCGAATTAGCAATAATAACTCGGTCCCTAATCCGCAATCTTACGTAGCATGCTCGGAAAAAAAAAGAACCTTAACCCAATTTCTAGCCCACCTACGTTGCAGGTGCAGGCCGCCACGGTGGCTTCCCCCTCCGCGTCTCAGTGCGAAGTATCGTTGTGTACGACGTCCATTGCGCTGGCGGCGCACACACGCGGACAACCCTCGCGCGCTTGTCATGCTCAGCGCGATGCTAAACCGCAGTGTACGGCGTCCAAAACGGTTCTATTAGCAACAGCGCAAGTTATCGTTTATGATATTAATAACGCACCGCAAATCGTTCGTTGTTTACTCGATAGCGCATCACAGAGTAACTTTATTACTTCTAATTGTTTCAAATGCCTCGGACTGTGGGATAACTTTAAAAATACTAACTTAGTAGTCAAGGGGATCGGCGGGTCAGAAAAACATTGCAAGGGTTCCGTAGATATTAAAATACATTCGCGTTTTGATAGGGATATTAATTTTAACATTCCTTCGCTTATCGTGGAGCGTATTACGGACACATTGCCGAACGCTAATGTGGACGTATCGCTACTCACACATCTCGAGACATTGCCGCTAGCAGACGCGGAATTTGCGAATCCGGCAGACATTGATATTTTGATCGGAGCTTCAATATTTCCGCACTTGTTACTACCTAAAGTCTACGCTATTGAGACGGTATTTGGGTATGTGATTATGGGTACCGTACCTACGTTACATACTTCTCATTATATTATGTCTTGTTGTTGTTCTGTTCTTCAAGAAAATAATATTGATTCTCTTCTCAAGTGATTTTGGGAGCTGGAAGAGATTTCCGCACCGCCCTCGATGAGCCGTAAGGATCTCGAGTGTGATGAACATTTCCACGCTACCACTGTTCGTGACGACAGTGGTAGATACGTTGTGGCGTTGCCATTCTATGGTGACCCTTATTCGTTAGGCAACTCGTACGCTGTTGCGCTTAGACGTTTCCATTGTTTATAACGTAAACTTGATGCATCACTTAAGTTACGCGGCGCCTATAATGACGTCATTCGTGACTACCTAAATAAAGGTTTTTTGAGTGTAGTTGTAAACAACGAGGGCAATTCTCTTCCCTCATATTGTATCCCGCATCACGGCGTAGTTCGCGAAGATAAAACCTCTACTAAACTTCGTGTGGTTTTAGATGCTAGTTGTAGGACTACATCAGGTCAGTCGATTAATGACATTTTGCATGCCGGCCCTAATCTACAGGGTGATTTATTTAACATCATAATAAAGTTTCGTCTTTTCCAAATCGCTCTGCCGATGAGGCCGTCTGGAAGCCGTGCGAGTGTAAGGTTGAAGCTCAGCTCGTCCGCGCTCGTTTTCCACATCAAGCCGAGAATTTTCTCTTCTTGCCCCTTGCTGGCGAGGCCGACTGTCTCCTGGCGATGTTGACTTGGTTCTATTGCTTCGATGACGTTTCTAGAGTTCGACACCCATTACGTGAGGTGAAAGTGCGCTTGTCTGTGTATGTCTCGCACCCGTGACGCTATGCCCGTCGCTTCCTGCTCGTCCCTGAAGCTGTCCAGATAGTCATCCATGTAATGGTTATCTATGATGGCTTCTGCTGCTTCTGGGTACTCTTCTGCGTGCTTGCGAGCGTTCCAATTCTTCGCGAATATAGCTGTACACGGTGAGCTTGCCGCGCCGAAGACAATGGAATTCATACGGTATTCCAGGGGCGGTCCCTCCCGCCGTTCACCTGTCCACAGGTAGCGCAGCGCGTCTCGGTCTTCTAGGCGTATTCTCACCTGCATAAACATCTCCGTTATATCAGCTGAGACGGCAACGCGGTGTCGACGGAACCTCATCAACACCCCCGGCAACGATCGTAGCAAGTCCGGTCCCGTGAGCAGGAAATCGTTGAGTGACACAGCTCTGGTTTTCGCGGCGGCGTCGTGAACTATACGAACCTTCTCAGGCTTTATGGGGTTGTGTACATCGAAGTGAGGCAAGTACCAAGTCTTCCCTGTCGTACTATTCGTGGGAGCTTCTTCTGCATATCCCTTTTCTATCAGCGAGTTCATCTGTTCTGTATATCTTGTTTTCAACTCTATGTTTTTATCTAATTTTTTCTCTATGTGTGCGAGCCTCCTTGCCGCGTTCTCGTAACTATCTGGCATGACGATGTCTTCTTGTTTCCACAGAAGAGCGGTCTCTATATTTATTTTTATTTTATTTTATTTATTTAAGGACAGCCAACAAAGCATACACACAAACATAGAAATGACACAAACAAACGGGTACATGAGATAGTGCTGCCTTAATCATAGGCTGCCACGACATGCGTTAGATACTAATTCAATCAAGATATATAACTTATATAAAACTTAGAAAGACTATATATAATAAATTGATACACCTAATAGTGAAAGACACAAATACACAAATATAAAACACAAATACATGAACTTGCCCATAAAAGGCGTAATAAAGTCACAGATTTATTTACTAAGAGCGCAGCAGACCTTTACCTGCATGCTTTTGTTCAAAATAGATTTGTCTCTGAAAAGGCTGTAAGACATATCAATGTCAACACCTGGTGAGCGCGACAGGTGACTATACTGGACTTGCAATCTGTTAATGGTTGAGAAATGTCCTAAATTAGTTTTAGAGGTCTTAGCGCTAAAAGGTTGATATCTCGAGGGCCGAGCCAACTTGTAAGGCACATTAATATTTATTCTATTGAGCAAATTAGAACAATCAATATGACCATTAATAATCTTGTATAGAAAGATATGATCCAGGATCAGTCGACGATCTTCTAAAGTTGTTAGCTTAAAATATTTTAATCGAGCGTCATAGGAAGGTAATTTCTTAGCCATGTTACACTGATATGACAAATGCCACATGAATCTTTTTTGTACCGATTCTAAACGACGTTTGTGTATATCGTAGCAAGGAGTCCAAATTGTACTACAATATTCTAAACCAGATCTCACAAGAGAATTAAAAATCGAAATTTTGCTTGAGGCATTTTTGAACTCCCTACTGTTACGTAACACAAATCCTAATAGTTTGAATCCCTTGGTGACTATCTTATCGATGTGATTGTGGAATCGTAGCTTATTGTCGATGTGGATTCCGAGGTCGCGGATGACCTCCTTTTCCACAACTATATGGTTGTCAGTTGTGTAGCTTTTAAAGTAAGGTCCTTTCTTTTTCGAAAAATGAATGTGATAACACTTGTCAACGTTAAGCATCATCTTGTTATCTGAACACCACTGAGTAAAGCGATCAAGGTCCTCCTGCAATCTGTGCGTATCACAATCATTGTCAACGCGTTTTATAATCTTAAGATCATCAGCATATAAATAGATGTGAGAATGAATGAAACAGGATTCCACGTCATGGATGAAAATGTTGAAGAAAAGTGGCCCTAAATGTGATCCCTGGGGAACTCCTGACCGGGTACCGTAAGAGCTAGATGTGAACCCATTAACTACCACCCGCGAAAATCGATTATTAAGATAAGACTGGCACCACTGCAACAAACTGCCTGCAATACCACTATTATACAATTTGCTAATTAATATTGCGTGATCCACTCTGTCAAATGCGCGGCTAAAATCGGTATAAATGACGTCCACAGGTGTTCCACGGTCTACAGCGTTCACTACATCCGATACAAAACAAGCAAAATGCGTGCCTATGTCTATCTTCTAACTGTTTCGTATGTTTTTCTAACATATCTGTAACCCGCTTCTCGGGGTCCGAGTGCGGTCGACGTGGGTTCACTATGAGCGATTCCAGAGCGAAATATTCTTTCAGTTGCGCTTCTATGTTTTCATCTGAAGCGGAGAGACCGTTGACGAAGTGTACGGTGTTTCCCAAGGTGCGTGAGCGCGCGCCGTGCAGTACCCATCCCAGCGATGTAAGCGACGCCACCGGTTGATCGTTGGGTCCTCTTCGTACTGCGTTCGCTATGAGCAGGTGCCAGTTGTCTTGACCTATTAGCACCTTCGGCACGCCTATGTCGTACACCAGCTTCCTCTTGATGCCTTCGAGGTGTTTGCAGTCTATCAAGTCCTCTTCGGCGATCTTCTGCGGCGACAGGTGTAGGCTGGCTACGGTGCGCGCACACAAAGGCACTTGTTTGCTGTCGGCGCCGGCTCCTCGTATGTGTATGTCTACGCGTCGCGACGTTGGCATGTCGATCGACGTATCGCCTATGGCACGGATCGTAAACGGGTCCAGGTTCCCTTCCGCGCCGACTTCCTTGGCTATGTCTTCGTCTATGAGCGATACGGTGCTTCCGTCGTCGAGTAGGGCGAACGTAGACGCCTCTCCCGCCGGTCCGACTATCTGCACGGGCACTATCTTTAAGTATGCTTGAGCCTTTGCACGTATGCACGAACTAGCGACCGTTTCTTGCTTTTCTATGTTCACGTCTTCGGTCCTATGGGCTCCTCTATCGTAGTGAAGCAACTGGTTGTGTGTAGCGCGGCATCCCTCTATACCGCACTTCTTGGGCTTGCACGAGTGTTCTATTCGGCGTATGCGTAAGCAGCGAAAACACAATCCATGCTGCTTAGCTAGCTGCCATCTCTTCTCTGCGTTGGCATTACGAAACGTGCTGCAGGCCGACGAGTAGTGTTCTTCGCGTTCACATATTCTGCACTTCGCGTTAGACGTGTCCGTAGGGGTTCGCTTCTCCGTCGCCGTCGCCGTGTATGTCCTCTGCACGGTACGTCTGCTTGGCGGCCCATCGGTGATGTTCTCAGCCGGTGCGAACGCGCCACAGTAACGCGCGTACTCCGTCACGAAATCACTGAATCGGCTGAGATCTGGCTTCGAATGGCACTTCTCGGTGTACGTCTTGTATCACTGCACACGTAGCGAGTTCGGTAGCTTCTCGGTCAACACACGCACTAGCTCCGCATTGATGAGGTAGTGTTCCTTTTTCAACGCACGAAGTGTGACGACGCCGCTTCTAATCTTGCTCGCGAACGCGCATATGTGCGATCGAGTCTGGTAGTCCGAACTGCAGCTCCAACTCCTTGATGATTTCATCCAGTCGCGCATGCCCAATCAGTTCCGAGCTAACTGTTTCTAACGCTCTTCCCTTGAGACTTCTTCTCAGTCTCGCTGTATTCTCCACGTCGTTGAAGAAATTCTTGGTGGTGTCGTATATCGCCTTGAACGACAGTCACTCGGTGTGCGCGCCACCGAACGTCGGTACCATCATGATGACTTTCGAAACCGCCGGGTGTGGTGCAACTATCGATGCGTCCGGTGGCTTCCTGTCGGCGAGCGCGGCGATCGCGGAGGTGAGATCCGTGATGAACGGCTTCAGCGAATCACCTCCCTGTTGATGAACGTCCATCTTCTGTGAGGGCGGCCCATCTTCTTTATCTATCTTCTGTGCCCCGTCGACGTCCCTCTTCTTAGTGGGCGCCGATATCACTATATCTAAATCTTCAGGGCCGGGCTGGGGTTCCGGAGCCTCTTAAAAACCACGAACGTACGTAGTCTTGTTTCGACTGTCCATCCTCGTCGTAGTCATCGGAGTCCGCCTCCTCTTCAGCCTTCTGTAGTGCTAACTGTGCTAACTGTAGTTTTATCTTCAAAACTTCTTCGCGGGCCAACAACACATTTCTATTGGAGCTTCCGGTAGCTGCTGAGCGTGGTCGCGTTCCCTCGTTGGCTTCTTTCTATCTCTATTTTCTATTATACTATATTGCGCTGTACAAACGCTCGATCTATCGGATGGTTGCAACGTCCTTTCCTTGCCGTCTTCATTTTTCGACTGCACCTCTGCTCGCTCCCGTGATGTTTTGTTCGTCCCTCCGCGCGGGGCCGGGGGGGGGGCGGCGGTGGCGCGTCGCTCCCGACTGTTGTCGACGGCGATCGCAGTGGCCCGTCGTGACGGACGACCGCGGCGGCTGGATTGCGGGCAGCGGCGGCGCGGGCGGGGGTACTGGAACTAGGCCCGGCGCCGGCCGCTCCCCCGGCGACCTCGGGAGCACGACCTCTTGAACGCGTCGTAGGCATTCTTCAATCTTCGATCCGGCTTCGCAAGGACCAACAAATGTAACGGATGCCAGGAATCGAACCTTTGCTAGTCCGCTACAGTGCGCTGATAGTGTGTTGCTGACGTGTGCCTACGACGATGTGTGTTCTTCTATATGTGTGGACTGTATGGCTTCGATGTATTGGGGCTTCAGAAATAAAACATCTTCATACGTTGAGAGCGATGCTGTTCAGGTGTTCGGTGCTTGATGGTTACATAGGTCACAAGATGGTGGTTGGGACGCCAACGAACTGGCCGAATACATGGTCGCTTAGCTACCTCGGAACTTTACCTTAACGACGACCATCGCACCGAACACGTGCACAGAGAATCTTAGTTTTTTTTTAATTTAATATACAATACAAATGTCTATTTATATTAGGTACTATGATACATACATATATGTTCTATACATCGTTAGATAGGTCTCATAAAGTTCTATCTATCGGTATACAATACCTAAACCTAACTAACTAGCGTCACTATGTTATTCTATAAAACTCCCAAAAAATGCCGTCACACAAGGGCCCGCCCACTATATTTTCTATTGAAAAACTATTATATACTAAATTTATATATATAGTTTTGGTAGGTCGTTGTGTGCAACTATATGGGGCATCTATAAACAAACACCATGAAAATATCTGTATTCAATTCGAATTCATTACATGAAAACCTATGATGCATAAGAAAAATTACAGAATTTCTTAAGTAAACACTATCGTACATAAACAAAGTTTATGATAAACATGCAAATGTTTGTCATTATATTTACTTTAACTATATAAGGTAATAACTAGCAATAAGAAAGTATCTAGACATGATTTCAAACCTATACGAAGCTAAAAAACACTTATAAAACTATAAAACGATTATGTAAACAAACAGCTGTTTTATCAAGTATTCGTTCTTATCTGTTACAACTGATAACACTATTTATGATCGATATCTAGGTCCCTACAGTTAGCACAAGTTTTAGACTAATGTTCATGTACTATGTAGTACTTTATATTAACGATTTAACTATTTACACTATTCTAGCTGTATTTTAACACTTTGACGCGTCCGGGAACCGAACCCGGTGTACCGCACGATTAGATAACACTGATTTTATACGATTTTCACTCACGGTTTCGAATACACTGTTCACTGTCATAGTTTTTAATGTCTGTCGTGAACAGATATTTTGGTGGTAAATTGTGTGTTATTGTCTTTTGCCGCTATTGTGTTGTATTAATGTGTGCGTTCGTGTGAACATGTTGGGTACATGGAACCATTGCATTTTAAAAGGCGTTCAGCTTTGATTTAAGGTTTATTTTCGTATATTTCTACTTTTCAAACAAATGAGTGACTATAATTTATGTTATTTTTATTATTTTAGAACCAAAAAAGCAATATAAAAAATGACAGAAATGGATTCAGTAGCCGATTCTGAACTTTCTTTATTCTGAAAACTACTTTCAGGAAGTGCATTTAATATGTTACTTGTTGTATAGAGTGTGTAATTTAGTCATCTGGTAAAGTGCCTTCATAAACATTAATATGTTGAAGTTCTCGTCTGAAAGCGAAGCTCGCTTTGGCGTTAAAATATCTTTGCCCGTGGAAAAAAGACGTTCAACTGCAGAGCTTGAGGGTATAGCAGTATTATATTTAATAAACAGAGACATGAATATCTGTTCCCCCAGAAATGCCGCATCGTCGAACGAGTCTTTTGATTTCATGTCTCTCGATCTGGATACAAAATTAAAATAATCACTCAAGTGTGGAAATGGATTTTCTACATGTTGTGGTTTTTATTTGCACAATACACTGTTTAATATACACACTGCACAGACGTAAACAAAAATGGATTATAAAATAAAAAATACGCACTATTTGTATACTTATCAAACAAAACACTCGTTACCTACTCCAAACGCCGAACGCTAAACGAACGAATTACACACATGTGTCATGAAACTTATGAATCAAATTTCGTCGCAGTATTCTTTTCTCAGTTACACGCGCTGGCATGGCATATAGTTTCATTTCACTTGCGGCACGCGCCGTGCCACACTTGTCGACCGACCCGAACAAACTTGTCAGAACAAAAGTTAACAAGTCCCTTAACACTTTTTTAAGTTAACTTAAAAGTTAATCCGTTAGTGGAAATGTTAACTTCGTTAATTAACGGATTAACGAGTTAATACCCAGCTATGATATGTATAAGCTAGCAGTTAGTGGCTTTGCTCGCGCGTAATGACGGACTTTCCATATAAAAATTCAACCCCTATTTTCCAAAAACGCGTAAATACGCGTTTTTGGACATAGGGATTGAATTTTCACATTATCACATTTTACATGACCACTTATTTCTAATCAGAAGCTAGCATATCAAATTTCACTTCGCATAAAAACTTTCAACCCCTCTTTCACCCTTTTAAACGGTAGATTTTAGAAATCGCTTAAACACGTATTTGTTTTATTTCTAACTAGAAGTTTGCACACAAAATTACACGCTATCTTTTTAAAAATGACGGACCTCCCATACAAACTTTCTACCCCTATATCACCCTCTTAGTTGTTAGATTTGAAAAAAATCTGAATTGCGAGTTTACTTTTTCTAACCAAAAATATGTATAAAAATCCTTTCTTAGTGGGTGCTTACGTCATAAAATGCATCGACTGTCAAAATTTCAAGTCTCAAGCCCCTGTGGTTTTGGCTCTGCGTTGATGAATCAGTCAGCCCGAGCAATTTTATATATATATATTTACTCTCTAACCTTTCTTCCTCCTGGTTTCATCAACACCTGATAATGAAGCCCGAAGTAGGCCGATTGATTGTGATTATTCTAGTGTCTACTGATGAAAAGTCACAGCAAATGCTTAATTTCGTTTACTTGGATGACATACTTTTTGGAGTTTTTAATGAAACTATTGAATTGATTTTGATAAAATTTGAGTTTTTAATGAAACTATGGAATTGATTTTGATAAAGTTTATATGGCACTCACCTGTAAATATATCCTTTCAAACAAAAAAAGAATTTTGGAAAATTGATGAATGGTCGATAAATAACGGAGTTATGAGGTAACAAACATTAAAAAAAAAATCCGAGTTTTCTTTTTGGAGTCGGTTAAAAATGTCAATAACATCTGCATGAAAATGCTTAACGCGATAAAGTTGCACATATTAATATTTGAACTGTGTCAACTAACTTAGCAGCTAACACAAGCCTGGCTCAGTAATGAGTTTACATCAATTAATAGTTTAACGTGCTAAATTTAATATCAAAGGCGTTTGTCCAAAATCGGAAGGGTTTTATTTATTTATTTATTATTTATTTAATACTTTATTGTACACTTTTAAGAACACAGGTATACAGGAATTTTATATTAAATACAGTACAATGGGCGGCCTTATCGCTAACAGCGATTTCTACCAGGCAACCTTTGGATGGAGATATTATTGTTAGGAAAGAAATGGTAGTTGCAAGTGTACTAGTAATAATATGATAATACTTTAATTATATATACATTTATGTAATATTATAATAATATACTACACATATATAAATACTTATACATACAAACATAAATACATACATACAAACGTAAATACATACATGCATACATACAACATACATAGACACACATAGGTACATATGTAATAAATAATAGTTAAAATGCTATTAGAATGGGAAATATCATAGTGATAGATAGTGATCCCTTACTAAGGATTTGAACATTGTTACCGTCTGAGCCTCTCTGATATGTAGTGGGAGAGCATTCCATAGGCGAACAGCAGTGACACAAAACGATTTATCATAAAAATCCGTGCAATGAGCTTTAAGTTTTCTGATGACCTTATATAACGGTTATGCGTATCATGTAGGAATTCGAATCGTCCTTTAAGATAAGAGGGAGTTGAAGGGTTAAACAATATATTGTAAAGTAGAGAAAGTATGTGATTATTCCGGCGAAATCGTATGGGTAACCACTTGAGTTGTGTCCGAAATTGTGAGACATGATCGTATTTGCGTAATCCAAATATTATGAATCGTATACAGAGATTTTGAAGGCGCTCAAGTTTGTCTAGTTGGTTTTCGGCGAGATCTGGATAGCTGACATCTGCATAATCAATAATGGGTAATAGAAGACAATTTGCAAGTGCAATTTTGGTGTCAGTAGGAAGAAAATTCCTAAGTCTTCGCAATGAACCTGCCGAAGCAAATATCTTACGATTAACTTCTTGGACCTGTGAGCGCCAGGAAAGGGTAGAATCAATGATTAAGCCTGGATTTTTTATTTTATCCTGTATAGGAATTACTGTGCCATTAAATATAACGTCAGGAAGTTGAGACCAGTCGATCTTCGATAACAATCTCGAACTACCAACAACAATGACCTGCGTTTTCGAGGGGTTTACTATAAGTCTATAAGATTTGCTCCAGCTACTAATCTGTGCAAGATCACTGTTGATGGTACCTATAGAGTATGACATCTCAGCCAATGTCGACTGCGTATAGATTTGGAGATCATCTGCATAAAGGTGGTAGGAAGGGCGAAGATTGTTTGATATAGAATTTATAAAAATTGCGAAGAGTAAAGGTGACAGCACGCCGCCCTGGGGCACGCCAACAGTCGTGGTACACCATGAAGAGAGTGAATTTTCAACTCGTATACGCTGTCGGCGGCCACACAGGTAACTACGAAACCAATCAATTACCGTAGGAGATATGTTAAGAGAGCAAAAACGGCCAAGTAGAATGTCAAAATCCATTGTATTGAAGACGTTGCTAAAATCTAGCAGAGCAAGGACTGTGAGCTTGCCGCTTTCCATACCAGCCCTGATGTCATCCGTAATATTGATAAGGGTTCTAGCGGTGCTATGGCCTGGACGGAAACCGGACTAGAATGGATTAAGGAGATTATTTTTAGAAAGGAACGAGTTTACTTGATTGTAAACGAGACGTTCGAGGACTTTGGAAAGGAATGGTATGATAGAAATAGGTCGGTAATCAGAAAAGGATAAAAGATGTAATTTTTTCGGGATTGGAGTTATTAGGGCATCCTTCCACATTGATGGGAATTCACCACTGGACAAGAAGTAATTAAGGATGTGAGTAATGAAAGGCAGGATTAAATCAAGGATGGGAAGGAGTTTATTACGGCTGACACAGTCACTACCAGTTGCGTTGGATGTGATTGACATTATGTTCTTCTTAACATCACTATCGGTGAAATGATTAAAGACAAATGATGAATAACTAGGGGTTGGCAGAGTTGAAAGATAGTTAAGAGTGCTTTCTTTAGTAGTCCTTTCAATATTGGACGAGGCAGCGAAATGTTGATTGAGCGAGTCAATATTGAAGTCACTAGGAGTAGTAAGTTGACGTGATTTGCCAACCCCCAGGGTTGTAAGAAATTGCCAGACCTTTGCTGGATCTCCGTTTTTCACAGAATTATGGATATGTTGGCGTTGTGCGTCCCTACACACCCTATTGCAGTGATTACTAATCGCAACATATTTTTGCAGGTTGTTATCGTCGTAATTTTATGCCTGAATTTTGCTGCAGCTTTCTTGTGTATAAGCTGTTTGATGCTTTCAGTAAGCCATGGTGAGGGAGGGTGTTTAATCTTCACCGGCCTAATGGGTGCATGTTTATCATACAATTCAGTTATTTGAGTTTTAAAAACGCTAAACTTTTCATTAGTGGATTCGGCACTGAGAAGTGGAATCCAGTCAATATCACTGGCATCCTTACGAAGAGCATCGGTCTTCATGCCGCCAAAATTGCGCTGCATTAGTACGTTCCACTTCATCTTGGGAGGGCGAATTTTGTACGAGATAAAGAGCAAGTCATGATAAGAAAACATATCTACTGGATATTGCCCGTGCGTGGCAACATGTTCCCGAGAAGAAACCATGATTATATCGAGAAGGGAAGGAGTGGAATGTGGGAAATGGTGGGTTGCACTTAAGGGTAGTATTGTAAGATTACAGGCTATAGAAATAGATATAAGAGACGAAGAACGAGAATCATTTTTAAGCAGACATGTGTTAAAATCACCCATTATGATAGTATGACTGTAAGAGGGCACGAGATTAACCAAATAATCTATACGTAATGAATGACAGTAGTAAACGCCGAGTAGGAGTTTGATGTGGTTTAATGCAACTTCCAGAAATAAATGCTCACCTTCATTTGAAGGCGATGGTTGTGCAGACATACTTACAACTTTGTAAGGGATATGAGAGCGAAGATATATGGCAACACCTCCACCGCCCCCAACCACGCGATTATTTCTGATAAGTTGAAAACCAGGGAGGGAGTAAAATGTAGAAGGTAGACATTTCTGAATCAATAACAAAAGGCTATATAGTTTCACCAGACAGGTATTGACAGAACTTTTGACCCTCGAGTAAATAGTGAGGTGAAGAAAATGAAAAAAATTAAAATGAAAATGTTTTATTTGCACCTCCACACAAACTTGAAAAAACACTTAACAAACAAATAAACTTAAACTACAGGTACACTAGGAATATAAAAAGGTAGGTGCATTATTTCTGGTGGAATTAGATGGAGGGCAAATAAAGCGCTGCGTCAGCTAATGTTGCAGTATAACTACATCGCTGGTATTCTCGCAGGCCGAGTAAATAAAATAATACACCTAAATAATACACACATTTGATACATTATATAATTATATACGACAAAGAAATTGGATGAAGAACAATAAAATATATAGCATTCTTAGTAAATAATAATATATAAACTATATCAATATATTTCATAACTAATATATACATATATATACACACACTTAAATATACTTAATAGAAATATTTATAGAAATATGATATGTTGAAAGAACTATTTCTTGTGTTTCCGAACGCAACACGAAGGTGTCACTTGATAGTTATTATAAAGTTACGACTGTCAAGAAAGCGTCTATGCCGTCTATGCTGTCCATCATTACGTTGCGTACGCACTAATAGCAAAAATATAGTTACTAATTTACTATACAATACGCCAAAATACCACAGCAATTATATTCATTTCCAATATCGGTGCATTATAATTATTACAATAATGGTACCATACACGTAAGAAAAGATGCCCGAATTAGCCGTAATAAAGGTAAGAAGGTATGTAAAATTAAAGCAATGATTTTTGTTTGTTGATCAAAAATAACTTAAACTTATTTCTAAATGTATGAGATGTTTTCAGATTACGCATAGGTGGTGGAAGGTTATTCCAACAATTTGAAGATGAGAAACGAAAACTTCCTTCGAACGCATGAGTTCAATGAATGGCTGTGACTATAATGTAAGAAGCCGCTCGTGTACTATACTGATGAACATTGCGAGACCACGTAAATTTGTTATATAACATACATACATACATAGACTCACGCCTGTTTCCCCGAAGGGGTAGGCAGAGGCATATTAAACGCCCACTTTTCGCCATTGTTTTGATCCCACGTAATAGGTGGCGAGCCTATTGCCGCTTATCGGGATGTTTTGTTTGCCAGAGCCTCGTCCGTTGATATCAGCAGGTGCACCACTTGCAGGTGAGGTTGGCTTGGGACCCTAAGTTCTTGGTGGAAATTTGTTATATAAATATTCAGGTTTTTTGTGTAGAACTATGCCAAAGAGTAAAGTTGCCAGATGAAGGTGCCTGCGGGCAGTCATCTTCATAAGATTGCCACTGTTAAGGAAAGGAGTGACATGTGCACGAGGTGGGATGTTGTAACAGAATCGAGCACATGCATTCTGAACCCTCTGGATCACTTTTTCCGTTCTTTTCAATATACGTGGGTCAAACACTGTACCGGCATAATTAAGTTTAGATAATATAAGTGTCTCACATAGTAATATCCGCAATTCAGTACCCAGGTATTGTCGAATTCGGTAGAGCAGCTTGAGACGGTAAAAACAGTTTTTGACTGCCTCTAGTACATGCGTCTCAAAATGCAGTTCACCATCCATGACCAAACCTAGGTTTCGAGCCTCACTGATTTGCTCTATGGGACAGTTATCAACCATTAGTGTAGGATTTAGATCTTGTATCTTTTTGATGCAATCTTTTGAGCCTAAAATTAAAAATTTTGATTTAGTAGGATTAAGTACAAGTGGATTTTTTCTAGCCCAGTCAGATATCCTGTCTAAATCTGCATTCATTTTATTTACAGATTCACTTCAGTTGTTGGGCAGAAATGATATATATAATTGGAGATCATCGGCATACATATGAAACTGGGTATTATGTATATGGCTACTAACATCTACGCTGTACAATAAGAAGAGAAGAGGGCCGAGGACTGATCCCTGAGGGACACCCCGGGTCACAAGGTGACTTCTTCTTGCCGTCAGCGTTGCTGACGGCAAGAAGAAGTCGCCTTGTTACCATTGCTGGCATTATCCAGTTGGACAAATTGAAATCTGTCAATTAGATAACTGTGAAACCATTTTACTGTTGCCGGGTCACATCCATAGTAAGAAAGTTTGGAAAGAAGAAGAGAAATATTAATTGTTTCGAAGGCACGCGAAAAATCAAGCAGGGTAAGCAGGGTACCCATACCCTTATCCCTAGCATCCAGAATATCATCAACCACATCTAGGAGGGTGGTGGTTGTACTGTGACCTTGACGAAACCCTGACTGCCTTTGTGGTATGATGCAATATCTCTCAAGGTACTTCTTGAGCTGATTGCTTATGACCTTTTCCAATACTTTTGATAAACAAGTAAGCAATCTAATGGGCCTGAGATCTTTAGCTAAGGTTGGATTGTCAATTTTTGGTATTGGCTTAACAACAGCAGTCTTCCATATATCAGGGAAAGTAGAAGACGAAATAGATTTGTTAATAATGGCTGTAATGTATGGAAGGCTGTGAGGAAGCGTCATCTTAAGCATTTCTAGTGAGATGTTGTCCACCAATAACATTTGATTTGAGACTGTTTATATATAAGTTAACTACCTGTTCACTGACTGGTTCTAGGCCGAATGTACTTGTGTGGAATCTGTTTTGTCTCATAGTATATCAAATCGGACAAAGAGATGGAATTGTTACCAGGGATATTCAAGAAATGCTTATTAAGATCCTCAGGATTGTTAAGTGTATGTGGTAGATCATGCATCCTTTGTTTACCTATCTTAATGGTTGATTTTAAATTTTCCATAATTTCCTTGGATTTGTTATGTGTTTATTGATGTAAGTTGCAAAGTAAGCCTTTTTTCATGTTCAATTGCGCTAGATACAATATTTTTCAAATCTTTGTAGCTACCTCTGTGTATGTCTGACTTGCTTTGTTTATATCGTGCCTGATATTTATCACGCAATTTCACCATTTCTTTGATTGTGTCTGTAATCCAAGGGTGAGACCTTTCTTTGATTTAGACCCTGGTAGTTGGTGCATGTAAATCGAACAGAGTTGGGATGAAAGTATTGAATATTGTGACCATGTCATTCTAATTGTCCTGTATAGTTAAATAAGGCCAGTCTAATTTGTAGAGGTCTTCTTGAAAAATATCAAGCATAATCTGATTTAATGGTCTATAATAAATCCACTGGGAGACAGGCTTACTAATTTTGAATAGGCAAGTCACAGACAGAATGGCATGCTGCCCTAATTCAGGTATATGTTGAACTGATACATTGTTTACTTGAGCATCAGTGCACACTAAATCTATGAGAGTCGCGCTATGATCTGTAAAGTGAGTTGTTTGCTGCATAACTTGGTTAAGGCTGGTGTACTGTAAAAAAATTGTTCAGTAAGATGGTACTGT